>CM037879.1:290605371-292027238 GCA_021292165.1 Shinisaurus crocodilurus
TGGGTCAAGCCTGGTTGTACTTGGATGGGAGACCCCCTCCTCTAGTTTCCTGCATTGAGCAGGGGGTTGGACTCGATAGCCTTGTAGGCTCCTTCCAACTCTATGATCTATGAAAGGTCCCTTGAACTGGAGATGCCACGGACTGAACCCGAGTCACACACCCCTCCCGTCACCTCAAAAATCACCACTTCTCGACATTTTTCCTGTGGGGCTCCCAGTTCCATTTTATCCCCCCCCCCCCCGTTCAGTATGTTTCTGGGGCTTCTGGAGAATGAGACCATAAAGACCTTTGGAGCAAAGTATGAACAGATGAGGACATCCGACAGTCTTCTCTTCTCTTCGCACCCAAGTCTGGGAGGCATTAAGAAAAAAGTGCAGGGCGACTGAAGCAGCATCGGTAACCCCGTCCCACGAGCTTCTCTTGTTACTTGTGCCCATGTAGTTGGAACTGCTAGGTGACCTCGGGGGGTTGAAATAAAGTACAGCGTGAACTCTAGGTATAACCCTAAAATGCCTCCCTTTCCCAAACTCTTAATTTTGTGCCTAGAAACTGAAGGCTATGCTCTGTGCTCAAATTACACAAATTCAATACCAGAGATGCAGATACATTTACCATCCGCTTCCTCCGACTTTATTCTGAGCAAGAACATGAGAAAACACCACGCTGGATCAAGCAAAGATCTGTCTCTGAGCTGCCTACCCAGAGCTGGACCACGGGGTCACCTAGTCCAGTGCGGCCTACATTGGTGGATGGTGTCTACTCCAGGCCTCAGGCAGAGGTCTTTCTTAGCTCTCCTGCATGCAAACCCCTTGAAGTCAGAGATCATAGAATCAAGAATAGTAGAGTTGGAAGGGGCCCATAAGGCCATTCGAGTCCAACCCCGTGCTCAATGCAGGAATCCAAGTCAAAGCATCCCTGACAGATGGCTGTCCAGCTGCACCTTGAATACCTCCAGTGTGGGAGAGCCCACCGACCTCTCTAGGTAGTTGGTTCCATTGGCATATTGCTCTAACAGTCAGGAATTTTTTCCTGATGTTCAGGTGGAATCTGGGTTCCTGTAACTTGAGCCCATATTCCGTGTCCTGCAAACTGGGATGATTGAGAAGAGATCCGGCCCTCCTCTGTGTGACAACCTTTCAAGTACGTGAAGAATGCTATCATATCTCTCCTCAGTCTTCTCTTCTGAAGGCTAAACATGCCCAGTTCCTTCAGTCTCTCCTCATAGGGCCTTGTTTCCAGTCCCCTGATCATCTTTGTTGCCCCCCTCTGAAACCTTTTCAGTTTGTCTACACTCTTCTTAAAGTGTGGTGCCCAGAACTGGACGACAGTACTCAATATGAGGCCTAACCAGTGCTGAGTAGAGGGGAACTAGCACTTCCCGCGATTTGGAAGCTATACTTCTATTAATGCAGCCCAAAATAGCATTTGCCTTTTTTGCAGGCCACATCACATTGCCGGCTCATATTCAGCTTGTGATCTACAACAATTCCAAGATCCTTCTCCAAGATGCCAAGGACTGAACCGGTACAGTCTAACACCTCCTGTTTCTTAAAGACACAGGAGACCATGCTCCTCAGAGGAAGGTACAGGTGGACGGTATGAGAGGGAAGGTGGGAAAGAAGGGTAGGGTTGGGCATGTGATGAGAGTGCAACCAGAGGCGCTGAGGGTGGACAAGCAAGGAATAAACATCCCACCCACTGAACTCCAGGCTTCCGGTGACATTAGCCCCAACTATGTGGGTTCTGGTAGACACAGAAGTCCTAGATGTTTCAATCCTGAAGTGAATGGGAAGCCGTTGCTCACACAGGGGAGTGCTCCATGTAGCTCAGCTTGATTGCTCCCATGTTGTCAAATGTATCTTGCCAACCCTTGAGGACCAGAAACTGGCTTTACAAGAGCTCGTGTGCTGCACACACGCACACAGACGATCTGGGTCTAAACGAGACAAACAAAACCCATGATTAAGCTGTGTTTTGTTGCAGAACGGAGAGAAGACTCCAACAGCAGCATGTTATGGACACATCTGTAACAATTTATTGAATGAGGCAATAGACAGAATTAGGGGAAACAACACATACTTCCATGCTCTGCTAGGGGGCTGGGGTGGAAACGAGGATTGTTTTTCTTTGGGTCTCAGGGGAATAATTTTATCAGTCTATTAGAACGTTATTCTGTTGCCAAAAAAGGAACACCGACCGTAGAGCCACACCTGACGTCTTCACAACGACAATAAAAAAATATTTTAAAATTGAAAAATTAAATTGGAGACCTGGTTCTTGTTTCTGTGGGAAGGATTCCTTCCCCTCAAATAAATCCAGCAGGGAAGAATGTATACAAAGAACTGTTGAGACTTCCCATTTTAAAAAGCCAGGTAAATGCACAAATCTGGGGGGAGGGGGGGAGGGGAGGGAGAAGAAAAAGAAACCTTGCCTTGAAAGGCCGAGATGGACGTGAGAGGTTTGGTGCGTGGCATCACGTGTAAAATAAAATAAGAACGAAATTAAATACCGTGTACTATTCCAGGAGAAAACAGGCAGAATTCATCTGTAAGGAATGACATTTTCTTTACTTGGGGCAGAAGGAAGTCCCAACCTATGTGGGTCGAGTAAAAAAATCAGCTTCCGGAAATGCCTTCGGACAGGCTGTCCAATTGAGCTGCAGGACGGGACCGCTGGCCCTCCACCCACCGCCCCCGTGGGCCGTCACCTGCCTCTGTTCACCTGCTGGGCACAGTGACTGCTGGTGCTCCCCCCCCCCACCCGCCGTTTGCTACGGTCTCTGTTATGAGACTTTGTGCACGCGCGACGCGTGCCCATGTGCAGCAAAGGCAGCAGCAGGCGGGACCGGGCTCCCGACAGCCAAGGATGAGACGCAGGCAAGGACGCAGAGGCCTCGGTGACGGGAAGGGATGCGCCTTTGCCGGGCCAGTTTGTGAAGCATGGCGGGCTCAAGGTGGTCTGTACAGGCCGCCTCCTGGGGGGGGAAATGGGGCTTGAGCTGGTTCTCTGCCCAGGCCGTGTGTCCTGTGTCCCTTCTGAACCTGTCATTGCCAGGGATGCAAGCAAAAATTGATCGGGGGGGGGGGGGAGGGAAGGGCTGAGTGTGTGTGTGTGTGGGGGGTTGGGGGGGTTCAAGCATGGACTTGAAAAAAGAAGCAAGTGGGATGGGGATCTGCTCCAACAGGTCACCGAAGAACCGTGGAAGGCAGGCCCCTCCTTTCCTGATGGGGACCCAGAACCAATGGATCACAGGCCTCAAGAGTCTCCTCCAGGAGATCCTTATTCTTTTAACGCCACCTCAAGGGGGGGAAAAAAAAGTCTTTTCCAGATCGAGTCTTCAAAACTCTCTCTTTCTCTCTCCCCAAATTTATGTCCATGTTAAATGACACCGAATTCTCGCCACGAGGCTGGCAGAAGAGCCTGGCGCCGTGAGCCTCTGCAGGAATGGAGCAATGAAAGCCTGTGGGGAGCCCCACCTGCAAGAAGAGAGGGCCACAAACCTCTCCACCTCTCGCCCTGGCTTTCATAAAGGACGGTCCATGCAAGGAAGGAGAGGAAGGCTCAGCTTGACCTGCCCCAGAGCGGCCTTCGCACCCTCCTGCCAGATCAGAGGGGTGCCACAAAGGCTCTGACACACGCCCTTTCGCGCGCGCTCTCTCTCTCTCTCTCTCTCTTTTTCCTTTTTGTTAACAAAAAGTTTTGCTTCCAAAGCTGCGAGACTCAAAATGCCACCTGATTGCATCTCCGGAGAGGCGTCGGATATCTTTTTTTTCCCTGTACAAGAAAGGAGGAAGCTGCAGCGTCATGATCCTGCCGCTCTGCCACCATCACTGTTCCAGCGTCACGACTTCCACCGCCTGGCCGTCCATGGTGACGGTGCTGTCTGTGATCCGCGCGGCCACGGGCGCCATGGCGACCTGAACGGGGCCGTTCCCCTGCGCGAGGCTGGTCACCACTGTCTGGTACATGCTCACGGGGATCTGGACAAGCCCTGCGGAGACAAGGAGAGGGGAGGGGGTTAGTTTAGCTCGGGCTGATTGAAAGCAGCAACCCACAGTGGCCAGCGTGAAGGCTGAATGAGGCCCGGAGTCCTGGCTGCAGGTTTCTGAGGGCCTTCGGGCAAGGCCTCCTCGATGGGGGCCCCCTCTCTCCTCTCACCCTCTTTCCAGTCATTGCTACCACCTGCTTGCTTGGCAGGCACAGAGCCAGTGACAAAGTAGGCAGGGGCATCTCCTGCTCCTGCTCCTGCTCCTGCTCCTACTCCTGCTCCTCCTCCTCCTCCTCATCATCACCACCGCTGTCTGGGCCAGAGCGAGAGCAGGCGAACAAGCAGGTTCCAACAGTGAGGAGGAGGAGGAGCAAGTCCAGGGGACTCTTTGTCAGTGGGCCCCTGCTGGGATGTGGGCCCTTGGCAGGTGCCCGGCTATGCCGACCCTTCGCACCGGGGTCCTGGAGGCACACGACAACGGCTGCACTGACTTGACAATGCACCAGAGAGTGAGAAGGGACCAAGCCTCTGCCTAAAAAAGGGAGAAATATCACATCACGAGGCCCCTTTCCCCACAGATGTTATACAATCCATGCCACAAGCAGAGAGCGGGTGCACTGCAGAAAGGGATCTGCAGAGCAACCGGCCCCAGGTGACTGAAGTACGTAAGTGAGCTACATGCCGCAAGAGAGGGGAGAGCAGAATTCAGGAAGCCCAGGTCTCTCACCTCGGGGGGACATGCCTCCCTGATGGTAGGGAGGGCCGCCTGTAAGATCGTGGCTGCAAGCAAAACCCTTGACTCGTGGCCAAGTCTTCCTGCTCCAAACAGCAAGGTCCTCTAAATATCGGACCCACAACACCTTAGCCAGTTGGTTGCCTGGGGGCAAAGAAAAATGGCCTCCAAGCAGCCAGGCAGGGAACCTTTGGTATATGGCAGTGTTTCTCAACCTTGGGTCCCCAGATGTTTTTGGCCTACAACTCCCAGCATGCCCCAGCCAGCTATGCTGGCTGGGGCATGCTGGGAGTTGTAGGCCAAAAACATCTGGGGACCCAAGGTTGAGAAACACTGGTATATGGGAAGCCAGCTGATGGGCCAAGTGCAAGCGCGGGTGTTATTTTGGGTCACACGCAACTAACACAGGCAACATAGCCATGTACTTAATGCACCAGGATGCACAGACCCATGAAATCTGGAAAACGCGATGCCACAAGCAGGGTGCGGAGGCAACCCAGGTGTGCCCATTCCCAAACTACCTACGAAAGAAGATTGCTCCAGATTACTCAAATAAGCGAGCCACACCTCACGATACAGGAGCAAAATGTGTGCTACACTCATCCAACCTGATCCCTTCAGGCAGTTTGCCACCCATTTCAGTCTGCTTCCTGTCTAAACCCATTCATCTTCTTTTGACTCAAAGATCACTCACGTGCCCTGGGTAAACACCGGCTTGTCCATACAATCTCATCTTTTCTATTCACTTTTGTGTTGCACACCTGTGCCAAAGAAAAGCTCCAGCCGTTTTCCTCTCTCGTTCTCTGCCACACCTGTTGCCTGCTCTGTACCTTGTTCTCTGGGAAGTATAGGACCTATTAAGACTCAAATGTGCCAGAACCACTGATCCTTTTCTTGTTCCATTCACTGTTCAGGGGCGGGGTGCGTGTGCCCCATCGTGGAGGCCTCAGTTCCTAATCATTATTCTCCTGGACAGACAGATGCACACAATTTTGTGGGAGGAAATGGCCCCTTTTGGACCAGTAAGGCACTACCCAAGTGCCAGTTTAAAAATGATAAAACATCCTTCACAAAAACCTCACCCTGGGAACTCAATCCCTGAGCCAAGTTCTGGAGCAGGAGCAAAGCTGACCCGGAAAGGTTTGCCTCGCCACGGACCACCTCTAATTTGGTCGATCCTATTTAGGCGTTGTGTCTCCTGAAGGTCACACTGCTTAACAACAACGGGAGGCGGCAGAATGTGACTGTCCTCGCGTCACTTCGCTGTGCAGACAGGAAGGCTTAAGCCTTAAGCAGGCTGACCCGGTGTCCGAGGCGGCTCCAAATTTGGCAGTCGCCCGCGGGCCCTGCCCTGGTTGCTCTTTCTTGGGTGATCTCGGAGCCCTTGGAGCACCGCCAGATAACGAAACCCTGCCCAGGAAAGCAGGTAGACGCCTGCCCAAGGAAAACACAAGGCCAACTAGGATTTCACCCCGGTACCATAGATCAGCAGCTGCATCGGAAAGATCACACTGGAACTCTTTCGGGGCACGGAAGTTCCGGCAGTGGCCACTGAAATGAACTTTCTGGAGCGACCAGGAAAACGTGCGTGTGCGTGCACGGCTTCATATTCTTTCAGGGCTAAACTAGACAACACGTCTGAGATCCGTGATGGGATCTCCCATTTATTTACATTTCAGCAAGTAGCAGCCGAGGGGGGTGGGCGTGAGGATTTTGCTTAGGACCACATTGCTAGCAGAAGGAAGGTTAAATCCAGCCTTCTCCAGCCTGGAACCCTCCAGATGTGTTGAACTACAATGCTCATAATCCCCCCCAGCCAGCAGAGCTGGCAGGTTGGAGAAGGCTGGGTTAACCTTCTCCTCCCCCAGTGCGATTCCAGTAAAAAAATTACCAACTCACGCCTTCCCAAGCTCTTACTGGCTCTGTTAGGAAAAACCTACAGACAGACCCATTAGGGGAAGCATCCCTTGTTTGGCCCTAAGCTCATGAGCTCCCTTCTCCCCACATGCTGACTCCATTAGTTACTTTCTGGTTTGATCAAACTGTAGTTTGCTGTTGCACCCGAAACCAGCAAACTATGGTTTGTGCCTGAACCCCCCCCGCCCCCCCCAAGCTACATGTCATCTGTACTGGGCCACGGAGGAACTATAAACAATTCAGTAGGTCTCTGTACTGCTTGGCATGCCGAAAGGCATGACTGTGCACAGGAACACCTATTGTCCCGCGCAGATAACCATTCCACAGTTACAGCTAAGGCACTGAAATCTACTGTAATACCCTTAAAAGAAACTTATTTGTAATGTAAAACTCTTGACTATATCCCAGAGAAGGCCTTTAAAACTTGCAAAGGTTCTGAGCTCCCACCCACTACACGATACAGACCATACTGTGCAACAAGTCAAGATCAAGTAAGTTACAGAAAGGGGGCGGTGGTGGTGAAGGCAGTGGTTCTAGATAAAACAACACCAGGAACCAAGCCACAGAGGTACGTGGCCACTAGCCCTTTTGACCTGAGATATGGCCGCCTAGTGATAGGAAGACACTGGTTTATGAAGCCATTGTATTAGCAACTTTATTGTATGCCTGCGAAACATGGACTATCTATAAACGTCACTTCCACCTCCTTGAAAGATTTCATCAACGTTGCCTCCGGAAAATCCTGCGAATTACTTGGGAAGATAGGCGAACAAATGTCAGTGTACTGGAAGAAGCAAAGACTACTAGCATTGAAAAAATGATCCCTTCAACGCCAACTTCAGTGGACCGGTCATGTTGTTTGAATGCCTGACTGCCGTCTCCCAAAGCAGTTACTTTATTCCCAACTCAAGGATGGAAAGCGGAATACCGGTGGTCAATATAAGAGGTTTAAAGAAGTTCTAAAGGCTAATCTAAAAAAATGCAATATAAACATCAAAACTGGGAAGCTCTGGCCCATGAACGATCTAACTGGAGGTTGGCCTTTCACAAAGGCTCTATGGACTTTGAAGAAGCTCGAGTGCAAGGTGAAAGGGAGAAACGTGCTAAGCAAAAAGCACGTCAAATGAATCCTTTACAAGACCATCTTCCATCTGGTAACCTGTGTCCTCGCTGTGGGAAGCTGTGTGGGTCTAGAATTAGCCTCCACAGTCACTTACGGACCCATCGCTAGAGTCTACACAATTTTCTTTAGAATTTTCCTCCTTTTAAAATCTCCTTTTTGTAAATTTTCTTTCTTTCTTTTCTTTCTTTTTTTTATCCTGGAAGACAATCTTACTCGGTCACGAGTGATCGCCTGACTGACTGACCGGAGATATGGCCGCCTAGTGATAGGAAGACATAGGAAGAGGTCTTATTCCGAGCCAGACCAGTTATCCGTCTAGCCCAGAACTACATAGGAACGGGGCTCTTTCATCTACGTATTTGGTTAAAAACAGCAAGGAGGTTAATTTGGGGATAGGGGCTCATGGTTTACTGTACAGATATTACTCGTCTTTATTTATAGAGTGCCACAAGTGCTCTAAGGAGTATTGTGAGCACAAGAAAAGGCTCCTGCCTCAAAAACTTTTACCATCTAAATTTTGACAGTGGGGAAGCTTGAGAGGGACACGGGACATGGCTGTATGATCTGTGACGTTTATATTTTCTGTGTTTGGCAGTATTTCTGAACTGACAATGATTGGGGGGGGGGGAAAATGTTCCCGAAGTTGCGCAATGCCTGCGGTGTTGCTGCTTACGCTCCTCATTAAAAAGATGGGCACGGATGTGGAGGAAACGGGCGAGTGCCTCGGTGTTGCTGGCCAGAGAACCTGAACCCCCTATCCAGAAAGGCAAAATTTCAAAGGGGTGGTGGGGAGGAAAGGAAAGGCAGTCGGAATGAATGAAAGGCAGAAAAATTAAAATTAAAAGCAAACAGGAATAAAAAGGTCAATGTGCAACAAGGTTACTGTTAGATGTGACCTTCTAAAAGCAAACGGCCGCCCACCCGCCTTCCTGGGCAGGCGTTCAACCTGACTTCACCTCACACACAGCACCAAAGTCAGACGCTGGGAACCGTCTGTGCGAGCCAGGGAGAGACTCAAACGCACGCACCTGCACACGCGGTCTTTTCTGCACAGGGATTAAGCCCAGTCGCTTCAGTATCTGCTGCCACGGCCTTTGTGGCTGCAGGGCGGAGAAGCCAGGGTGGGCGAGCGACGGTGGGGTGGGCAGGGGGAGGCAGGCCCCGCAGTCCGCTGTGCCCATGAGCAGAGCTGGCCGCCCTTGGGAGGGACATGATTAAAGCCCCTGAGATATGGTAATCAGGCCTGGGATTGTCACCGTGCCGCATCTGCCCCTCTGATTAGCCTTAATCTGGCTGGCACATGTTAATCTGAAGCTTGGGGATTTCGGACCCTTTCAATGGTATTAAAGAGAAAATCCCCTTTGCTCACAACTCGGGGTGGGGCGGCGGCGGGGGGGGTGTTTGTAGGACTGCTGCTCCCCTGACAGTACAGCTGCAGTCACCCCACACGGAGGGGATACAAGGGGTGGGCCCAGTCCACCAGGAGCATCTCCTGTGCAGTGAAGGAATGAGGGCTGTGCCACTCTGAAGACTGCTCAGAACCGGGGAGTTGAGTTCAGAGCACGGCTGTGCGGTTACAGACCGGGGCCGGCTTTAGGGAGCGCATCCTGCTGGTTGGGAATCTAGTTTCTGGGCAGAATCCAAAGTGCTGGTACTTACCTGTAAAAGCCTGTACCAACCTTCCCCAACCTGATGCCTCCCAGATGCGTCAGACTACAACTCCCGTCATCCCCAGAGCCAGCACCATGTTGAGAAAGGCTGGCCTATACAGTTTGAGACCCAGGCAGCTCGCAGACCGCCTCTTCCCGCATAGACCTGCCTCGTGTTACGCTCATTCTTGGAGGGTCCTTCTGCGGGTGCCTCTGCCGGCAAAGCTTAGGAGGGCGGTGACAGCGGGAAAGGGCCTTTTTGGTGGTGGCACCGCATTTGCGGAACGCTCTTCCCCCAGGCAGGTTTGCCTGGCACTGACTCTCATGCCTTTCCAGCACCAGGCAAAGACCCTTTTTCGTTTCCAGGCCTTTTCTAACATGAGATGAAATGGATTTTATCTCTTGCTCTGCTTTTACATCTTCTGCAGAACGACTGTTCCTAGGGTGGGTTCTTTTTATTGTCAGCTGTCCTGATATTATTTATACTTAAGGGCAGGGTAAAGAGGTAAATGTGCATGTTTATCACGGGAGATGATGCAGGAAATGCTCCAGCAGGGCCCAAAGCCGCGAAACTGCAGTCTCACAAGCCTCGACGGGAGGCCGGTTACCTCCCTCTCAGCTTAAGAAACGGAATAAACAAACAAACAAACAAATGGAGAATGGGTCGAGGAACGATGACATCACTGGCCAATGTGTTCTTTGCCATTTGTACTGCTGACCCAACTGATGGGTGGCTTGCAATTCCTTTTAAGTAGGAAAAGGAGCATTTTCAGGTATGCTCCTTGGGTTGTGCAAACTGGGGTGGGGTGGGGGTATTGCTGCTGGAAAATCCAGTCCTCACAAGATGGATAAGCTGCTGTTCTGGGGCATGTGCAGCCTCAGCCAGCTATGGAGGAAAGGGGGACATGAAGCATTTCAGGGGTCTGCCCTTGAAAAAACACTACTAAAAATTAACTAATGCATCATCATCATCATCAGGCGATCACTCGTGACCAAGTAAGATTGTCTTCCGGGATAAAAGGAGGAAATTCTAAAGAAGATTGTGTAGACTCTAGCGATGGGTCCGTAAGTGACTGTGGAGGCCAATTCTAGATCCACACAGCTTCCCACAGTGAGGACACAGGTTACCAGATGGAAGATGGTCCTGTAAAGGATTCGTTTGACGTGCTTTTCGCTTAGCACGTTTCTCCCTTTCGCCTTGCACTCGGGCTTCTTCAAAGTCCATGGAACCTTTGTGAAAGGCCAACCTCCATTTAGATCGTTCATGGGCCAGAGCTTCCCAGTTTTCGATGTTTATATTGCATTTTTTTAGATTAGCCTTATGAACATCTTTAAACCTCTTATATTGACCACCGATATTCCGCTTTCCATCCTTGAGTTGGGAGTAAAGTAACTGCTTTGGGAGACGGCAGTCAGGCATTCGAACAACATGACCGGTCCACTGAAGCACACCAATAGGGGTTATACACTAGGAATAGCAAATACAATTTTAGGAGAAAAAGAGGCCAGAGGAGCACATCCTAGGAGACCTCACATCTTCCTATTGTCCAGAAGGATGAGCCAATTCCAACCCCATGCAAGGTGGAGAGCTGCCCTCCTGTCTTCTTCAAGAATAAGAATTTTATGATTAAGTACTAAAATTCTTGTTTTCTCTGAAGAAGGGCAGGAGGGTACTCACGATCCTTCGGGATATAACACAGCAGTATTTAGATGAAATATGGGAGGGAAACATTAGGATGAAGAGACCTTATGGACTGAGAACCTTTGGAGCACCTGCTCATGCCAAATGTCACACTTATTCTATGAAGAATAAGTGGTGGGAACACACTGAGAAGCCCTACTGGCCATACTTGAACGAGACCAGAGCATCTGTACTGACCACAGTCATGTGCCACAGCCTGGTCATAAACCATGGTACTTTGGTGTTTTCTGCTGTTGCAAAAAGATCCATCTGTGATGTCCCAAAGTGACTGGTTACTAGTTGAAATACCATCCTCTGAAGTGGCTATTCCAACTCCTTGATGGAAATCCTTACTGAACCAATATGCAACTGTATTCATTACTCCTGCTAGATGTTCTGCTGAAAGATTTTGTTTGCTTCTTGGAAGAGAATGAAAGTAAGTGCCTCCCTGCTTAAGAACATAAGAACATAAAAAGAGCCATGCTGGATCAGACCAAGAGTCCATCTAGTCCAGCATTCTGTTCACACAGTGGCCAACCAGCTGCCCACAGGAAACCCACAAGCAGGACATGAGTGCAACAGCACCCTCCCGTCCATGTTCCCCAGCAACTGGTGTACATAGGCTTACTGCCTCTGCAGTATATAGCCATCAGGACTATGGCTCCTGTAACCATCAGTAACCATCAATAGTCTTTTCCACCATGAATTTGTCCAATCCCATTTTAAAGCCATCCAAATTGGTGGCCATCACTGCATCTTGTGGAAGTGAATTCAGGCCTGTGGCTTATGCCGGCTCAGCTTGTCTGAGTGTGGAAAGCTAAGCAGGGTCAGGCCTGGTTATTACTTGGATGGGAGACCCCTCCTCTAGTTTCCTGCATTGAGCAGGGGGTTGGACTCGATAGCCTTGTAGGCCCCTTCCAACTCTATGATCTATGAAATTCTATAGTTTAACTATGCGCTGTGTGAAGAAGTACTTCCTTTTATCTGTCTTTAATCTCTCACCAATCAGCTTCATGGGATGACCCTGAGTTCTCTAATATTATGAGAGAGGGAGAAAAATGTCTCCTTAATCCATTTTCTCCAAACCTGGACACTTCACTGCTCACTCCTAATTCTAGATCATTTATGAATACCTAAGTGGGAAAGCATCGGTCGCAATACAGATCCCTGTGGAGCCCCACTGTTTACATCCCTCCACTGGGAGACTTTATCATTTATTCCTACTCTCTGCTTTCCGTTCTTTAACCAGTTACTGATCCATAAAAGGGCCTCTTCTCTTATTCCATGACTGCTAGGATTGCTCAGGAGCCTTTGATTAGGGACTGTGTCCAAAGCCTTTTAGAAGTCCAAGTAAACAATGTTTACCGGATCATTCCTGTCCACATGCTTACTGACACTCTCAAAGAACTCGAAAAGGTTAGTGAGACAGGACTTGCCTTTGCGGAAGCCATGTTGATTCTTTCTCATCCTTCTATGTGCTTACTAATTTTATCTTTAATGATGCTTTCTACCAATTTACCTGGAACATATGTTAAGCTAACCTTCTTGTAATTTCCTGGATCCTGTTTTAAAAATTGGTGTTACACTGGCCATTCTCCAGTCTTCTGGTACAGAGGCTGATCTTAAGGCCATATTACATACTTTTGTTAGAAGATCAGCAATTTCATATTTGAGTTCTTTAAGAACTCTAAGATGAATATCATCTGGGCCTGGTGATTTATTAACTTTCAATTTGTCAATAAGGTGGAGAACTTCATCTTTTAGACCACTATTTGTCATACGTCCTCAGACTCCTTTCCTGAATACCGGTAGATTTCCTGAAATCTATTCAGGCACAGGTATCTGTCCTATATCTTCTGCAATCAAGAAAAATGAAAAGAATTCAATCAGCATCTCTGCAATCTCCTTATCCTCCTTTAACCCCATTATCATCCAACAGTCCAACTGAATCCCTAGTTGGTTTCCTGCTTCTGATATATTTAAAGAATTCTTTACTGTTGGCCTTGATGTTATTAGCAATATCTTCCTCAAAATGCTTTTTTGCATCTCTTATTGTCTGCTTGCATCTCCTTTGTGCAAGCTCAAGCTCCCTTTTGTTTTCTGCATTCTGGCAAGACTTCCATTTTCTGATGAAAGCCTTCTTTTCTCTAACAGCTCCCTTGACACTACTCATTAACCATGCTGGCGACCACTTGGACTTGGTGCTACCTTTCCTAACCTGTGGTATACATTCTAGCTGAGCTTCTGTTATTGTGGTTTTGAGTAACCTCCAAGCATTTTGAAGGGATTTAATGGCTCCCCCTTTCAACTTCCTTTTTACCAGTTCCCTCATTTTGGAGAAGTTTCCTCTTTTGAAGTCAAATGTGACTGTGTTGGTCATCCTTGACAATTTTCCACTTAAATATATATTAAATCTGAAAGCACTGTGGTCACTGTTTCCAATTGGTTCAACAACATTTACATCTCGTACTAAGTCTTGGGCTTAGGAGTAAATCCAGGGTCGCCTCCCCTCTGGTCAGTTCCATGACCAACTGTTCTAGGGCAGTCATTTAGGACATCAAGAAATTTACCGGTAACCTCTTTGTCGTGACTGGAGCATGCATTTATCCAGGCAATGTGGGGGTAATTGAAGTCACCCATTATGACAACACTTCCTCGCTTGGAGGACTCCCTGATTTCGTTTTCCATCTCAACCAGTAATTTTTCATATACAGATTGGTGCGGGCAGCAATGGGAACTAAACCAGCCTCTAGCCGTACCATTTCATGATCGTCTCTGTCCCTGTAAGAACAGGGAAGTTGAAACTGTGGGTCACGTACTTTTATACTGCCCCTTCGACCGGGATCTTCGTTAAGATCTTATTTTACCTATTTTATAGAACTGCCCGGGCAGAACTGAAAAATTTTACATTTCCTTGCTACTTTCTGGTAAGGTTCCACAGATTACTAATAAAGTGGCTAAATTTATTACTAATAAAAGGGCTAAATTTTGTGCAAATGCCATAACTTGCCGCACCTTTTTAGCCTCTGAATCTGACTTGATATAATTTTGATGTAAAATTATGAACTTTATACACTTCAGATGTATATTGGTGGTACAGTAGCTATGTTTGTATCATGGATTTTTTTCCTGTTATAATGTTTTTGCTGGTTCCGGTCAATGACCGTAATAAATATTCATTCATTCATTCATCTCAAGATTGCCCTGAGCATTCTGGTCTTGAGGACAACAGCATGTTCCTAGAACTAAATTAGTTTTGGACTGTGTTATTGTCACCTATGGTGCTTCTGTGGAAAAGTCTGCCCCTTTTAGGTTTTTGAGTCTGCTCAACACTATGCCCTCTTTGACGTACAGAACAACATCTCCTCCAGTAAGCCCTTCCTGGTCCTTCCTACGGAGTTTATATCCAGAGATGACCATATCCCACTGGTTCTCTCCATTCCACCAGGCTTCCATAATGCCCACTATATCTAGGTTCTCCTTTAAAACCAGGCACTCCAACTCTCGTATTTTGGCTTGGAGGCTTCTGGCATTTGTATAGAGAGACACCTATACACGGTGTCCCTTCCCAGGTATCTCTGGCATGTGCATCTTCTGCTACTGGACTTAGGCCTCTTGGATTTGCCATCATGTTTCACCATATGCTCATGGCCTATTTCCTCCCCTTCTACATTTGGGCAATCAGAAACTTTTTCATCTTCATCCCCCTAGGGATGATTTCACCCATACCGCATGCTTCCCAGCTCCTGTCGGCTTTCCCCGAGGGTTCACTTTAAAAGCTGCTCTGCCACCCTTTTTATGTTGATGCTTGTTCATATATGTTTTTGTTGAGGTGTTGTCGGTGTGTACCAAGACATGATCCTTCTGGATATGAAGACTAGAACAATATCCAGAAGAATCATGACTTGGTACACACCGACAACACCTCAACAAAAACATACATAAACAGGGAGGCATTTCTCTGGTTTTCATCAGTCAACCAAGTGGCCTTGAATACATGACTGGTCAGGTGTGTCCCCCCCACCCCCCCATCCAGACAAGCTGGTGTCTGTCATGATCACCATTCATGATGGAATCTGCAAGTTGATCTCCCTGGTGAGGCAGTCATTGTCCATCCATCAAATCCAGGGCCTCTTTCAACGTTGCTTTTATTTGCAGTCATTGGTGCTCCTGTCTGACTATCTGATCCTGAAAAGGCATGAGAAACCATTGGAGGGACCTTGTGTGGAATCTGGACCACTCTGCCACTTCCTGGCAAAATATAATCATACTCAGAAACTGCACAAGGACCATGAGTCCGCCTCAGAAGATGTGGACACGACGTGTCAACTCATTCATCCTGGTCCGTTTCTCTGTTGACAGGTACATGTGAAAGTGGTTCATGTCCAGTTGAACTCCAAGGTACTCCAGAATTTGTAGCAGTTGCAGGCAGCACTTTTCTTGATTAACCACAAAACCATGGTCCTTCTGGCATTCCACTGTGAGCTGGACATCCCATTGCCTCTTGTGCTGAGAGTTGGACCAGATCAAGATATCTGAATAGCAGTAAAGCTACACTCCCTGCAGCTGAAGGCGTGCCACTAGAACCAACACCCAAGAAGCTGATGTGAGACTGAATGGTAGGCCCTGTACTGGAAATGTTTGTTCCTGTAAGCAAAACATAGGTATTTTCCGTTGGATGGTTGGATTGGGATATGTAAATAGGCCTTTGAGAGCTCCATTGACTAAGTCCTGATTCTCCAGGGTAGACACAATGGATTTGAGTGTTTCCATCTTGAGACACTTCTCCAAACATTGTTGACCCACTTTAGATCTAATATGGCCTGCACATCCACATTCTTTTTCTCTAGAAACAAGAAAAAGCTGAAACAGGCCCTGAAGCACCTCTGGGCCCGTGGGACTGGATCTGTGGCGGCTATGCTGAACACAGCTTGGATTGCACCTATCATGTTTCGGTATCTTTCTTTGTTCCTCAGGCCTTGGTGAAGCTAGGAAATTGTTTCTCAGCCATCTGTGTCCCTTGGAAACCATCTCCATCAGCCAGATGTCCATTGTTGTCTGAGCCCACTGGTATGCAAACTGAAGGAGTTGGCCTCCTGTGGCCAAGGATGTGCCACTTGGCTTTTTGTTGCCTCTGGAGAGGGAAAAGGCTGCAGAGGCAGATTGAGATGGGCTCTGGTTTACATCAGCCTCCAAATGTGTTGGAATAAAACTCCCATCATCCCCAGCCAGCATGGCCCAGGTTGGGGAAGACTGGTTGAGAGCATGGCAGCTTGGATTTATATTTATTCACAGTTCTACTACTGAAAGACCTATAGGTGTTCCAAGAGGACTGTTGAGTCTTGGGTTCCTTGTCCTATCCTGCTGTAAGAAGAAGAGCTTTCTTTTTGTTCTTTGGCCTCCACCTGAACAGGCACCAGAGAGTCAACATGGAGCTTTCAGCCCGAGAATGCTCGCCAGCCTTGACCCAGAACTGGCAACCACACCCCAGCCTTGTAGCAAGATGTTGCACCTGGCTACAACATTGGTGGCCATGGCGCCAGCTGAACTGCTTCTAGGGACGAATCTGCTCGAAAGGCTTGTGGTAAAGATAATCTATTCAGACCCTCCTTGAGAATTTTAGGATGCTTGGGTGTGCCTTGGTGATTCCATACATCCAAAAATGGGTACCAGGAGCAAAGATGGAGTTACTGATAGAGGCTCTCATCAGCGCTGCAGACGTTCAGATGTCCTTACAAAGACCAGCCTCTACCCCAGCCTTCCGCAACCTGGTGCCCGCGCAGATGTGGCGGACTGCAAATGAAGCGAGTCGCAGTCCAACACATCTGCGCGGGCACCAGGTTGGGGAAGGCTGCTCTACCCACCTGCCCCAACCATCCATTGGACCTCCTTCCCTTCAGAAAGGAGGACTAAGCTGCAATGGGTGCATCAACTGAAGGGATCTTGAAACACTCCACAACTGGCAACTGAATACTTCTTGTTCACTGGATGATGGACTGTCTTGATCCTGGCTGGATTAGCTCATTCTGCTGCTGAATGATTCTGTGAGTGGTTTTGGAGGGTCGCTGAGGAAGAACCACCCTGCCCACCGAGGGACAAGATAGTAGACATGCCTTGCTCTTCTACCTTGTCTGTTGTGAGGTGCAGAATCTTGACTGCCTTGGAGAGGAGTTTGTGGGGAATCTCAGGCAGGAAACATACATGCAAAGCTTTCTCCTGGGTGGCCCATGGCTTCCTCTGAAAGCTGCTCCTTGTAGGGGAGGGAGCAGAGACCACTGAGTATCCTGGGGAGGAGGCAAGACTTGATCTCCCCATCACATTACCTTGAAAAACTGCCCAAAGTGCCTGAGGAGGCAACTGGGTGGTTGGTGGAGCTCCCACGTGCTTGTGCTGGCATGGACTGTCACATGGACCTTTGGAGGTCGGCTTCTGGGAATAGAAATTAGTGCCAGAAGTACAGGAATCTCTGCTGGAGGACCTAGACCTGGACAAGATGCTAGAAGAAGATTTATGGCTTCTCCTGGGGCACTTGCAATATCCCTGGGTGCAACTTTTGTGTCTCCACATTTTGTAGTCTCTGTGGGATTTCATGTGGGAATGTGACTGGTTTGGCCTGTGATTCATCCCTGGGGATACTACACCCATGACCTCCTTTGTCACTAAGGATTTGATCCAGGTAAGGAATTCTGGCCCTGTCTGGTCCCCTTTTAAATTGGGAGGTGGCAGAGAAGACTCCCTAAGAGGAGCCCTCCTCATCTCCTACCTCTTTGCTGCTATCCATCCGGTCATCATCTGGATCCGCCTCCAGCTGGTGGTCTGCGGCAGCGTCCAGGCCCAAAGGCTGCTGTGTCTCCTCTGCGTGCCACGTGAGCTGGATCATATGCACACACTGCCTTGCATCCAACCCCTCGCACCCAGCCCGGAAGAAAGAGCACAACTGTGCAGCACTGGGAGCCACCGGTCTCTCCCGCAGCCCCGGAGGGAAAAGTGCAGCTGCGAGGGGAGCCAGGCAACGGAAGGGATATCTCCATTTTCCATATGCCTCGCCCTGGGAAACGGGTGTGCTAGGAGAGGCCAGGAACGATGGGGTGGAGGAAATAAATGGCACCAAACACTGTGGTTTGCATCTCGCTGCTTTCTCTCCCCTTCTAGTACGGTCTTCCTCTGTACGGTGACTGGGCTGGCCCTGGGGGGAAAAGGCTGGCTGCAAAGCTGCCAGAAACGGCTTGACAAACGAATGTCCTCCTACTTCAGCGGAAGCAGCAGCAAAACGTTGCTGGCCCAGACACAACGAAGCCCCGTCATGTTTCCACTATTTGTCTCTGCTGCCCAGGACCAGGGAAAAGGTTGGTGCGTGCTCTCAAGTGTCCCCAATGCCTCTACTCTCTTAACTCAGTGGGCAGTAGGCTCAACTGAGAGGACCCCTTCCCCAGCCCAGTGAGGGGCTTTCCCCTGTCTAGGACATGTCAGGGAGTGGGAAGAAGAGTCTGAAAAAGAAAGAATTAAAAAAAGGAAGAAATGAAGTAGAACACACACACCCCACAAACACACACACACACTTCTGACCTAAGTATAAGCAGACACTTAAGGAGCTTCGCTGATGTCCTGCTACCTGGCTGCTAGACAGAGCAGGTCTGGGGAAGTTGGAGGAGGAGCCCTCATGAGGAGAAGTCAATCAGCAGCTTCCCCTGCCTCCTAGCTTGTATGAAGGGCTATACCTTCCTGCCCTTCCTCAGAGAACTGTGCCGTCCCCAGATAAAATAGAAGTAAGTCAGGAGTCCCCAATATTGCCAGGAATAACTCACCACCACCTCTGATCTACCCCTTGGATGTATAAGGTAGAGGTTTATGAGTTCAGAGGTTGCTGCAGGGTAATTGTGAACAGGCTTTTAAGAGGCTGCAAGGCTTTTGATAATGGAAGGACTTTGTCAAAATGTTTTTGGAAGTCGCAGAATTTGAATGTCTACCAGACCATCCCTATTAAGACTATATGTTTGTTGGACACTCTCAAAATAATCTAAAATTCTGGTGAGGCAGGATTTCCTTTTGCAGAAGCCACGCTGATTCTCCTTCAGCAAGACTTGTTCTTCTGTGGGTTTAATAATTCTAGCTTTAATAATGGTTTCTACCCATTTAACCTGGGCCAGAGGTTAAGTTGACAGCTCCATCATTTCCCAGTTCCTCCCTAGATGCCTTTTAAGCCACTGGTGTTAATTGGCTACCTCCCAATCCTCTGCTAAGGAGGTGGATTTAAAATGACAAATTGTGTATGCTGGTTAAAGATTCATAATTTTACACGAGTTCCTTGAGGACTCTCAGTAGAAAGCCTGATGTGAATTTGTCAGTTAGCTCTAAAATTTTATCCTCTGTTTGACATAGCTCTCTCTGAAAACAATGGTTAGCAAGCAAAAAGGATTAGAGTATGAGCTTTCCATTGTGGCATCTGGGTGACGGCTACTGGACTAGATGGCTCTTTGGCCTGATGCAATAGCGCTCTTCTTCTGTTCTACTGAGTAAGGAAGTAACTAGGGCAGTGTTTCTCAACCTTGGGTCCCCAGATGTTTTTGGCCTACAACTCCCAGCATGCCCCAGCCAGCTATGCTGGCTGGGGCATGCTGGGAGTTGTAGGCCAAAAACATCTGGGGACCCAAGGTTGAGAAACACTGAACTAGGGAAAAGAGTAACAAAGAAAGGCATTCTCATAGTGAGGGACTACGAAGAATGAAAGATGCACGGAATAATAGATGGATCTGCTTATGAGAAGCTCTGTTCCCTACTCCAAAAATGCATCGCAAAGGCTAGCTGGAGTCCCTGAGGTGGGCACTCGGAGCTGAAGTCTAGCTGGCCAATGTCACGGCCTAACTCAGAGGTTTATGGAATACGATGACCTCAGTGCTGCAGCGACTGCCCCATGGCCTCTTGTTCTCATTCCAGAATCTGCAGTGCGAGGCGTGTGTATATCCGTGCGGTGGAAATAGGCCGCTTCCTCTTGCAAGCTCCCCGCGCAGCTGTTTACTGGCTATGGATTACTGCAGTCACATGATCCGCTTTCCAGCAAAGCCAAGCTGTCCCTGGGACTGAGAAGGTCACTGGGAGGTATGGGGCTTGAAAAAGAGAGAGAGAGAGAGAGAGAGAGAAAGGCCGGCCAGCCGGTGCTCCCTTCCGCAGTGCAGCAGGGGGCAGCCAAAAGGGGCTACAGCACCGCTGCTCAGTTCCTGGCACCACGTTCGAAAAAGAGACAGGCCGGCACATGCACACCCTTAGCCGGCCATTCAATCAGGGGCCAAAGCAAGCAAGGGCCTGCAGACTCCGCCAGCCTCTCTTCACCCTGTTCGCTTGCTGAGCTGCACTCAAAGAGACATGGGAAGAGGGGCGATGAGGATCCCGCGTGGAGAAATGAGAATTACACACGGAGGCACGTGGTGCGTGCCAATTGTTCTCCTTAACCTGTGTTGGGCCTTCCTCAAATCCCATCTGAATACAGCTTGGGCAGGAAACGCCAAGGCCGTTCCAGGCAGCATCAAGGGGGTGGCGCACGTCGGGGGGGGGGGAGGAGCAAGATGGGGAGGCTTCCCGTAGCGCAACTCCGAATGGAGGTATCCAAGATAGAGCTGGACATCTGTCCCTGACTCCGAACAGCTCCTCTCTCTGCACAAACCACTGGAATGATAATCTCTCCTCTGTGCGGCAACTAGAGAACGAAAGGCTTATGCATTATAAATGACCCACCCAAACCATCCTGCACGACTGGCTGCTGCTGAAAACAGATTCGCAAAACACAGACTGTAATCAAGGCAGCCTTTTCGAGGTGCAAACATCTTTCGCGGGCTGGGTTCCTTCCCGGTTCCTTCTTTATTCTCCTGCAGCCGGGGATGTGAGCCATGCCTTTCCTGTCTTGTTACGAAAGGGCTACCCAACCCTACTTTAAGCCAGGGGTGGGGAACCTCAGGCCATGGGCCAAAGCCAGCCCGCCTGGGTTCTCCAGAAGGCCATGCCCCCTTCCATAGGCCGCACTCATTTCCCCCAACCATCCATCTTTTGGTGGTGGAAAAAAATGCAGAAGTCTGCACAGTAAGTGGACATTATGCAAGTTTGCTTGGTTTGCAATACAGGATGCAGTATTGGGATGACCCTACTGCCAGGGAATTTACAGCAGTAAATTCTCTCCCCCTCCCCCCGGACATGTTCGCAAATTAACGAAAATTGCGATCATGTTTGGGAAATGTGCACTTTTTGGAAAATGTGCATTTTGAAATGCATATTTTTATGCTTTGGCCAAGGGGGGAGGGAAGCGATCACTCTTGAAAATTATGCACACAAATGCACATTTGCCCCATTCAAAATGCGCACATTTCCCATTCTTACAAGCCCATTAATATAATATATTAATGATATTATTTGGTTTTATGCTGATTGCTTTATGCTGATTGTTGTTTTTTTGTAAACCGCCCAGGGAGCCTTTTGGCTGATGGGCAGTGTAGAAATACATTACCGTATTTTTTTTTAAAAAAATAAAATAAAAATCAAGCTGAAAAATAGATTGAAAATGGGAGCGAGGTGAAATGAGCTTGAAACTGCACTTCAGGGAATGTTTGCTGAGGTCAGAAATGTCTGGTTCTTCCATCCCTAGCCTCGCCCTGGTTAAGGGCGCAATCCTATGCAAGTTTAGACAGAAAAAAAGGCCTAGAACTCCCAGCATGAGTCTCCCAAAGAGTCGAGTCACAAGTCTTTGGACCAGAGTCTCGAGTCCGAGTCCTTGGTCCAAAATGGTGACTCACGAGTCACGAGTCACTCCCAAAGCTGACTCCACGAGTCCCTATTAAAATCAATGGGGGTTTTCCCCCAACAAAATAAGGCTACTTCAGATGTGTGGCTTAAATAAATTCTAGGCACAAGTGTGCCTTTTTATTTCAAAACTCTGCCACTGATTTTGGCAAGAACAGACCAGGCAGACAAACCACAAATAACCAGGCAGGCAGACGAGGCAGGGAACCCCAAAGCAGGCAGGCAGAGGCCTTTGTCTTGGACAATTTAAACGGTGGAACTGGTTAAGAAGAGACCAGGCAGGCAGAGGAGGCAGGGAACCCCAAACAGGCAGGCAGAGGCAGCCAAACCCAAAATGTCTGAAAGGTTGCATTTTAGAAAAGTGATTTTAAAAAATAAACTTGCTGTACTTCCTAAAACTTATCCATGTTGCATTTGAGGAACATGATTTTTTCTAAATGTTTGGCCCCCATTCTGGAACGGTGAGATCTCATCACAATTCCACCCTCACTGAACACCCACTCCACTGGTGATGAACTTGCTGGAACCAAAAACACACTCAGAGCAGCCACATGGAGTAATCTCAGATCCTTCTTCTGCCTCTCCCAAGTACGCAACACATCAATCAAAATAAATCTTGACACACTGTTGGGGCTGCACTCCTGGTAGCCATCCATAGTGGCCGAGCAGCGGCACACCTCGCTTCCATGCGCTCCTCGCCGGCAATCACGCTCCTCTCCACTCCTTCTGGCACAGCCCAGGGATGTTGAAGAGTCCTTGGTCTTGATTCCCGAGTCGAGTCTCGAGTCCCATTAAAAATATTGGGACTCGAGTCCGAGTCGAGTCAGAGGGGGGACTCAGTCCGACTCACGAGTCGAGTCCTCGAGTCCGAGTCCCCATCCCTGCCTACTGTGTAATTTTAATCTCTCTCTCTCTCTTTTTAAAAAGAGATTACCACACTAACCTGGCCCCAACCCAAGAAGCAGAGGCGAAAAGGAAGCACCTGAGGCATGGCACAGCTCTGGAATAAGCAAACCGATGACACAGACAAGTGTACATCTGAGCATGTGCAGAGCAATTTTCCTTCACCGCTGAGCAATCCCAGCCAGCCCCCACGTGTGCCGGAGGTTGACCACTGTGGGAAATGCAATGCTGGACTAGATAGGTCTTTGGTCCAATCCTGCAGAACTCTTCTTAAATTATTAGTTTCCAGGTCAAAGAATATGGCACTCTCCAGCTCTGCCTCCTGGCTAATGGAAGAAGCCTATCTTTGGACCAGAGCTGTGCAAAAATGCAGAAGCTCAATTTTGTTACGTTTTAACTGATTCATTTTTATGTTGTGTTTTAACCAAGATTTTGTTTACTCTGTATTTAATTACAGTTTGTCGCCTGGAGCACCGTTTTTGGTAGAAAGGTGGGATGCTAAATTTAGTAAGATGGGAGTGAGGGATGCAGGAGCAGGCAGAGGGAACATGAGGGCCTAGTCCAGTTGGACTGTCCCCTGCTCCACAAGGAGATGAGAGCGCAAGCAGGGCTATTCCGCCAACACTGCTGAAAATCTACCTCTTTTTTTCTCCTCTTCCCATCCTGTCCCTCTTTCCTTGTATGTTGTGTCTTTTTTAAGTTGTAAGCCTGCAGGCAGGGACTGTCTCGTTTACTGATTGATCATAAGCTGCTCTGGGAGACTTCCTTGGCTGAGGACTGGGATAATAATACTTTTAAATAATAAACAAATAAACAGCCAATAAATATTTCTTCCATCAATACTTGTGCTTCTGGAAGGTAGTGTGGGGTGGAGCTATGGGGTGGAGCTATGGGGGGCACCAAAGCCCCATCCCATGACCATCGGAAGTCTTATCCAGCCACCCTCCCATCTTCCGTCTTTTCGCTAGGCACTGCCCACCCACTTTCAAGCCTAAATCTACAGCCCTCCCTGCCAGAAAACAGTGCGTGCTTTTAAAAGAAACCCGAGACTCTCAGGATGCCAAGATCTCAGCGTGTGTGTGTGTGTGTGTGTGTGTGTGATGGGAAGCAAGAACCTGGGGAGGGGACACAGCACGGTGACAGAGTGGGAGCTTTACACAAAGAAAGCCCAGGTTCAATCCTCAATGTCTCCTAGGAACAGGGCTCGAGACCAAAGACCCTTGTTTGAGAGCCGCTGCCAGTCAGGACAGACAGAATTGGGCTAGAGCAGTGTTCTCCAACCTTGGGTCCCCAGATGTTTTTGGCCTACAACTCCCAGCATGCCCCAGCCAGCATAGCTGGCTGGGGCATGCTGGGAGTTGTAGGCCAAAAACATCTGGGGACCCAAGGTTGGAGAACGCTGGGCTAGAGGAACGAACAAGCTGACTCATCATAGCAAGGCCGCTCTGTATGCCCAGAATTTACTCTGCAAAACCACCAGCCAAAAGCACCCGTCGAAGTGCAAGAGGAACAGCTTTTCAGCATCAGGAATGGTTCAAACCTCTAAGCTCCTTTGGAGGTTTCTCGTTTGCCAAGGCCCAAAAATGGCTGCTGGCTTCTCCTCCGATGACACGGACCGCTATTCCTTGGCGCAGTGCAGAAGGGAACATATTGTAGCGGCGATGCGCACCAGAGGACAGCCATCTATTCCTTTAAATGCAACGCTAATGCCTTGTAATCAGCTTTAATTTTTAAACAGAGCCCGGTCCCTCCTGTCCATTCCTCCCTAATTCGGGCCTCGTGGAAGGTAAGACGGCCCTGTGCTTTAAAAAGACCGTGACGCCATCGCCTGTGACAGCTGGGGGGGGGGGGAAGAGTGTGGGGGGGGAGGACATGACAGACTCCACGGCCCGATGATGGGAGAGGATGTCAGGACTCCCAGCAGGGAAGGAAAGGAACAGAGGAGGCGAGCGAGGCGGCTGCAAGCGTGCCTAAGAGCCGGAAGGCACCAGGGAAGCCTGCAGACAGTTTGCAGTTACGTCTTACGTGGCTAGTGCAGCCTCCCCCAACCTGATGCTGGCTGGGGGATTATGGGAGTTGCAGTCCAACACATCTGGAGGGCACCATGATGAGGGTCAAAGTACTTCACCCCGTAAACATTGCAACCATCCTGTAAAGGCAGCCAGTAGGGAAGGGGCTGTGTCTCAGTGCTACGTCCCCTTGCTTTGCATGCAGAAGGTCCCCGGCAGTGTCTCCAGGTAGGGCTAGGAAACACTCCTGCCTGAAACCCACGGAGAGCCGCTGCCAGTCAGTCTTTGACAATACTGGGCTAGCCGGACCGAGGGCCTGACTCGGCGTAATGCAGTTTCCTAGGGGCCAGTATTATCGCCACCAAATCGTAAGCGAGGAGATAAAAGGTCAGAGAGAGGGGCTCGCCCGAGGCCGTTCCGCGAGAGCTCGTGGCAGAAGCGAGAGCCCCCAGCCCGGCCGTGACAGCGCTACAACCCCCCCGGGGTCTGGAGGAAGATGCTTGGGCCACGGGGCCGGCTTCCATGCCAGGCTTCCTCAGCCCGAGCTGGTCAACGTGCCCAGCCTGTCTTCCGCACCCCCGCTGGGTCCCCCAGACGAGTGCCGCGGTGCCTCCGGTGGCCCCGTGACAGACCTAAGAGGAACACGCGCAGTTTCTGCTGGCAAGGATGAGAGCCCAGGAGCAATTTAGGACGATGAGCAAACGGCCCGGAGTGGCAGAGGTGGGGACCTGCAGCAAGCGGCATTCCCCTCGCAGAGGCTGTTTGGCAGTGGCCACACCTGGCGAAATCAGGGCAACGATGAGGGGGCAGTAAAGCAGGCCTCAAGAGGGCGCCAAAGACGCCAAACTGCACAGGTGGCTTTCCACTGCCAGCATGCACTTTGCTTCCTTGTCCTCCCTCCCTCCAAAGGCACCACAGTTAATCTTCCCAGGCAGTCCTGGAAGCTGCTGCAGTCATGTTGAGAGAGAGAGAGAGAGACAGAGAGACATGGAGAGAGGTAGGAAGAGATGAACACATGAACTTTTGGGCCTGGATTTTGATAGACCCACTCAACCAAGCTACTTTCCTCTCTATTTCTGGAAAAAATAGCTAGGTACCTGAACTGTTGATAAGGGAAAAAAAGTTCCTAGTCCTTATGGCTGTGAAGCTATGGCTGCTAAAATCTCAGTAGCCAGAAAAGTGGCTGAGTAAGGTTTCCAGCAATTTTGAGTTGGGGCTTCAGTGACCGACATAGATCCCTGCCCATTAACTAGCAAAACTAGAATGATACAGAACAACAACAAAAAGAACAATTATGCAACATAGGAGGAACTAGCACATTCATCCAATTTAAAGCATTCATGCAGGTTGCAGAATTTAGCCTTTTTGGGTGCAGAACTTGGATTAACTAGGTGCAGAATTTCAGCTTTTAAAGCGTGGAGTACACTCGGCTCTGCTAGCAGCAACCTCCCCCAAAGAGCGGTGCTTGCCAAGATTCACCCCTGGAACATGTTTTCGATGCCAGGGCTAAGCCCGGGAACATGTGATGTAATGAAGCAAGTGCCCTACTCTCCTCCACTGAATAACCACTGCTGATCCTTGTAATCTGGGATCAAGTGGAGAAGGGCTATCAGACTGAAGCCCCGGCACCTCCCCTTCTTAACAATTCATCTGGTGTCCCAGAGGTGCCAGGATGGAAATGATACGGACTGTAAAATAAACCACGGCAGTTTACTGCAAAGATGTAGCGGACTTGCTCTTCCACAACTGAGCTGCCCAACTGCATCCCATCTCGATCCTCTGGCACTGACTCTTTGTATAACGTGTGTGTGTGTGTGTGTGTGTGTGTGTGTGAAACTTAAGCCTGATTCTACTAACCAGCGATAACCTGGGAAATAGGTACGGCTATTTTCTTGCAGGAAAGAACATCAGGTTTACGGAACATTGGCAACACTCTTGCTAAGAAGTGAAGGGCGGTTTGGAGAATGTGTAATAGGGTGATTAACGAGCCCGTTTGTTTGTATCAAATCTAGGGCAAAATGAATTGGCTGGTTAATTCCATTGCCTGCTAAGACTCTTCCAACCCCCTCCATCGCACAGCAAATGTGACCAATCACATCATTTCCCCCTTAATCTTCTGTGCCAGCCAAATTCCACACTGCCAAGGCCACCCTGATTGGCTACGCTGGAAAGCTGACGTGCTTATAACTGGGCAGATTGTTGCTTGGAAGCCGGGGGTAGGGTGGGGGAGGAAAGGCCTGACAATCGGAGGTGGGCAACTGACCTGCCCTGAAGTTAAAAACCCAAATGCAAAACCTCAAAAGGCAGACATGGGTGCTGGGCGTTGCACTGTGCTGCTTCCCCAGATGGGAGGAGGTAGAAAAGGATGACTGCCGGAGGCTACTGCCATTGCTCCGAAAAGGGAAAGAGATATGCTGGTTATGTAAGAACACTAAAAACGGCACAGTGCTTCCAAGAACTCCCCCACGACTTAGCCAGAGGCACTGGCATTTTAATACCTCCAGAAGCTAGAGCAACTGAAAGGTGAGAGGAAAAGGCAAGGAGGTAGAAGGGGTGCAAGGCTGCAGGAGAGAAAAACCCCAGCAAAGCAATGCTAGAGCTGAGCATTTGACCCAAAGACTGGGGTCGATTGACCGGTCCAATATTGGTCAAACATGGTCAAATAATGGTCAAATATTGTTTTAAAGCATTCACTTTATTACAACAACAAAAAAGATACTTTAATCATCTACAGATTTGATGCTCATGTGAATTACAAAAAACAAAATAGTTTTAACTGTTACTGAGAAACAATGCAATTTTTTGAAAGTTGAAAATGTTTCTAGACCCGAGTCCCATCTCTCACAGGGACTTTACAGCCAGGTCACATGGTAGGAGCATGCGCATGCCCTGTTTCTTCCAGCAAGCAAAATGCAAGTCAGGGGCGCTCCTTTGGCACCTGTGGCTGCTTGTGTCCCTGTTTGGAGATGCTTGCAGTTCTAGCGGAAGCTTTGCTATAGTGCCAAGTTAGCTCCCGGACCAGGGGCCAAGCAGCTGCCACTCCGGCCCTTGCTCACAAGCGACACCACGGTGACATTTTTTTAAAAAAAGGGCAAGCTGCCACCAACACATTGGCATTCTTGGAATATTTGACAGTATTTGACCACGGTCAAATAACAGGCAGCCAACGGACATTATCTGACCAGCATGCCAATCCTAGTTAACGGACAGCCAGTCCTGATGGGAACAGAAGCCTCTCGGACAGAAACCCCTTCGTTTCTGAATTAACGAGGAAGAATGACTCGGGAGACAGGGCTGGCAGCTCTCTGTCAACCCACCTTGATCTTTAGTTTAAAAGGGATGCCAAGGTGCTTTCTGTGCCGCTTCCTACAGGCCAGATGATGTAGGAATGTCCCAGTGGGATACCCCAGCTGAGGCTCACGGGGTCAGCAGGGGCTTCACTCCCCACTTCCTCTGGGGCAACAGGAGCTGCAATAATTAGATGCAAGGTATAAGGCAGTGGGGAAGTGAGCACCGCAGAAGGTAAGACCTGCCCTGCTGGATCAGACTAAAGGTGGGCCCCTCTAGGCAGGCACTCTGCCTCAAACACGGGACAGCCAGACACTCCCAGGGAGGCAACAGATCTGCTCTGGTGTTTGCACCCACTCAGCATGACCTCCACGGATCTGTTTGGCTCAGGGTCTAATCGATGGCCATACACTTGGGGCAGGAGGCAGGAAAAGTATCTGCCCCAGGTCAGATTGGCTTCTAACACAAGTGGGTCAAGGAAAAATACATGACATCAGTCCTTTAGCAATGGCACTGACTCTGAATTGCACACAGGAGCAAAGAATAAGTGCAGGCGATTATGCCCCTATACAGCTCTGTGTGGCTTGGGCCCAGAAGATCCTATGAAGCGCCCTTCCCATATCCCACAAGAGCGGGTGGAGATGCCGTGCTAAAAGGTCTCTGTGCCTGGCAAAAAGTAGTGCAGCGAGGCCCTCAACAGGTGTCCCTAAGACCTTTTTGTCGAGGACGTCTTCTACTGGGCCAGGCTGAGGCAGCTGTTTAGTGCAGCCTCCCCCAACCTGGTGTCCTCCAGATGTGTTGGGCTACGACTCCCATATTGCTGGCTAGGGGTTATGGGAATCTGGAGCGGGGACCAGGTTGGGGAATAGCCCGAGATCTGCTCTCCCCTTGGCAGGGTGGTGGCGGCGGCGGCTTCAAATTGTTTAAGCGTCAACACATTTTGGGCATATTGCTTATTGTACGTTGAATGACTTGTTTACCAACCGCAAGAAGGCCTGGCCTCTTGGGAGTGGAGCAGCAATGCAGTAATTAAGCAAACAAATAGATCCGTCCATTTCTATGGTTGTAACCTGCTCTGAGGTTGGAGCCGGCGACACAACTGAGTAAGCAGCAGAACGAAGCTTCAGGCAACATCATGCGGAAAGTCATATGAAACTGCCTTATACTAAGTCAGCCTGTTGGTCCATCAGACCAGGGGTGAGCAGGGGGTAGATCAGGATCGACTGGTAGATCTCTGGGTGATTTGCAGTAGCTCTCCAAGGTTTTCTGACTCCCCATACTTTAACGAGATCATGTAAAATTACAAGAAAAAAGATCTCTGGTATGGCTATCCTTGTGCTAATTGCTTATCTCCCAGCCTCAGTGTTCCTCCTCTGTAAAATTTGGAGTAATAGGTTGCTTTTGACCAAGTTTTTGTTCAGCTCTGCTGACCAGCTTTAGAGTGCTGTAACAGAATCCCTGATCTCTGGTAACTCACATGTAGGTTTGTATATACCCTAGTTCATGAGGTGCCCCCCCCCCCCCGGACCACCATTTTGTGTCTGGCTCTGGGTGGTAGTCCTCAGCATTCTAGTAAAAAACAAAACAGATCCTGCAAACCGGAAGTCTGCCCACCCCTGATCTCGACCAGCATTGACTCCTCTGAGAGGCCGTGGCCTTCCCCATCCCCAGCTACCTAATCCTTTTTACTAGAGAAGCAGGGGATCGAATCGGAGGCCTTCTGCATGCAAAACCTGTGTTCCACCACTGTGTGCTGGATCCTCCCAAGTCTCAAAGACCACGTTCTCAATCACTTCAAATGTAAACTTAATAAAGCAGAGGACCACAAAAAGAGCAATGCCCCGGTTTACACTTCCTGCAATCAGGAAGCGCCCCCCCGCCCCCCCCAATCAGGAAGTTATTTCCTTTCGAGACACAGAACTGACAAAACAGGTAAGATTTAAACTGCTCTTGTTGGGAATCTCCTTCTTTGGTTATGAAATGGGCCAGTAGAACTTTGCACCCCAATCCTTAGTCCAAGAAGGTTTACATGGGGAATCAAGAAGAAACGCAATTACATATCTGTATCTGCCTACCGTTCGCATCTTGAACCCCGGTGAGCGCGCCGACAGCTGCCGCAGTTTCACCAGACAAGACAATTTGCCCTCCGCCTTGAAGGGTGGCTTCCGCAAGCGTGGCCACAGCATGGGCGGCCGCTTCGCTGCAAGGAAAAAGGCAACAACGTTAAGAGGTTACCGAAAAGAGCGGGCACATGATGGAACACACCATTTGCAAGCAGCAAGGCTGGGAAAGACCTCTGAAGAAGCCTGGAGAGCTGCCATCAGAGTAGGCCAGCCTTCCCCAACCTGTGTTGGACTACAGCTCCCAGTGTGGCTCATACTGGCTGCGGCATGCTGGGAGTTGTAGTCCAACACACCTGGAGGGCACCAGGTTGGGGAAGGTTGGAGTAGACAACAGTAGGAAGATACCATGTTGGAGATATTGCAATGGAGGCCCGGGGGGGGGGGGGGGGAATGGGCTACAGAGTCTTGGGAAGCCCAGCTACAGAAATCTTAATACATTTAGGGTGCAATCCTATGCAAGTTTAGACAGGAAAAAAAGGCCTACAACTCCCAACATGCTGGGAGTTGTAGGCCTTTTCCCCCCTGTTTAAACTTGCATCGGATTGCACCTTTAGATAACTCTCGTCAAGTTCCAACCGAGAAGGGCGTTTTGCTGCTGGGGAATATGAGCGGGAGGGTGCTGTTGCACTCATGTCCCGATGGTGGGCGGCTGGTTGGCCACTGTGTAAGCAAAATGCTGGACTAGAGAGGCCTTTGGTCTGATTCAGCTTTAGGGCTCTTCTTACGTTCCAGTTCAGGAAATCTTCTCTCTCTGTCTCTGGGTAAAGTCCAACATGTGCCCTACTTAGAGCAGACCTACTGAAAAGAGTGGTACTTAAGATAGCCATAGCTAATTTAAGTCCCATTAATGTCAATGGGTCTTCTCTAAGTAGGACTTATGTTGGATTTCACCCTCTGTCTCTCTTTTTCTTCTAAGAGTAGGCTGTGGCGGGGGTGGTGTGAACAAACACCCCCCCCCCCGGAAGAAGCATCTCTGTTTCTCTCTCTCCCGTATCTCCTGGCCGCACGCCGTGCCCTCTCAGCCCTGCCCAAGCCGACTACAGGTATCGTTGTCTCTCTCACACACAATGAGCACTCAAGTCAGCTCAGGTGCTCGTTAGCAGAACCTCGGGGGACACCATTAATCTGCTATCATCAGAACGAGCCTGGAGTGAGTGGGGGATGCCTTTTCCCCACAGCAAAGCCGCTCTTCCTGCCAACACCCAGCCACGCCTGTGCCGCTGCCGCTGCAAAGCTGCTCCGTGGGGTCAGCTTTGCAAGCCGCCCACAGAGGACTGGGGCTGAATGTTATTGCAGGGCGGTGGCGGGTGGGGGGGGGGGCAGGGCACCCCGTGATCTGCCCCCACAGGTGCCATCGCTTGTGCTGTGCGCCTGCTGGGTGGGGTGCTTGGCAACACTCCAGTCCCAGCTATTGTGCTTCTTTTGGATGCTGCAGCCACAGGCATGCAAAAGGAAGGCCGCTTGCGTGCGGACAAGACAAGACATCCGTCATGGCTGCTGCCAACTTTTGTTTCCTAACAGGATGGCAGTTGGTGCAGAGCAGTGGCCAAGAGTTCTGAGTTGGAAGCCAGGACGTTCCCTGTCCAAAGCTCAAAGTGGCCTTAGGCAAGCTATTTTCTCCCAGCCCTCACTGGCAAATATGGGGATATTAATACTGGCTTGCTCTTAACAAGGTGGTTGCACTCCGAGCACTCTAAAAGCACTCTATAAATAAATGCGAAGCGTCATTACATCAAGGATGGGGAGGAGGCTGATCGCAATGAGATGCTTCTGCCTCAATGATGCACGCCCCAGGAGTGGACCGGTCGTTCGTAGCCTAGCCTAGCCTAGTTGCCCAGCTTGAGAGAGGATACTGGTCAACATTTGAAAAAGGGCTGCCCGCTGCTGCAAGCACTCCCGCCTTGTTTGGTGCCTACTGATCACCACTCGGTCTTCAACATGACATCTTAACATGACCACATCTGCCTGTTAAAAGAGCCATCACATTTAAGAAAACACAGACTTAGAAGGACACATGCGGGGTGTGTGCATTATGAGTATTATTACAAAACTGGCAGGAACCAGAGGTAGGCACAGGGTGAGGTGGGAGCAGCAAATGGTTGCCTTCTATGGGCTGGAAGGTCAGCTGGTACATTCTCTTCTATAGCAGTGCTGGATTAAAGGAAGCCGGGGTCCCCCTCTCCTGCACCAGCAAGCTGGGGTTCCTTTTTTTGTTCCCTATCCTACGAATCCTATGCCTAGAGAAAGCTCAGCCATGCTGATCCTCATGCTAAACGGGCTACAAATATTTATAATCCCCCGCTGGGCGAAACATTCCTATGGAATGTCCTGCTGCAATCTCTCAGAAAAAGAGAGAACACATCCACTTAGCGATGTCATCCATGTTCGGGCAGCACAGGCACGTAAAGATATATTGTGGGACGATATTTGGAATTTTACGCAGTAGGGACAAAGGAATGGAAACCTTTTCTGTAGTTTAGCGGGAATAAGGACTAAACAAGCCCTACTAGAAGGTTTCAGTATTGGCCAGTGCCAGCAGCAGAATACTCGCCTGTATGGAACCCCGGACTGGCCGAGCATGGCAGCTCTTCTGAGAACTGAACACCACTAAACATTCAACTTGCAGGAGGCAATCATTCTAAAATTTAATTTCCGCTTGGTTAAAAGTGGATCTTAGAAGTGAAGGAAATGTAGCGTGATTTCTGGCAGGAATGGGGAGAGCATCACAAGTATGTGGGTAATCTGACATCACAGTCAAATGTTTTAATTCTGACAATTCATGACCAAATTTTAAAAAACCCTTGTTGCTAATACACCTACTTGGTTACCCCACCACATTCTAATTCAATCCTTAAGTTTTCTTAAGCATATTCAGTAGCGCAAGAGGTTACTAACTCTGTCTCACCCCGTATTAACAAACAGGGGGGAAATATTTTGTGCTCTGCTTCAGAGTTACAGAGCTCTCTAAGAAGAGGCAAAACCTCCTAGGAAAAATCAATTCCTTAAAAAGGTAATGGACAGGTAGACTTGCTCAGTCTCTTGGATCTTAATGGATCATAACAGCTTTGCTGAGGCCAAAAGATACTGATTTTTTTGGCAAAGATACCCCAGTTGAGATTCCACGAATATTTTGGACAGTTTCAGCTATTTCCTACAACTTAAAGTGATTCTTGCTTGTTTTGCAAGTAGTTTGGGAGCGTGTGAATAGCAAGGAATCCCTCACCCTGACAGAATCCAGAGGTGGAGTGGATTGAAGTGAGGGTCAAGCCCGACTCCCAGCCCAGGGTTCAAGTCTGACTCAGGATGCCTCCCTGCTCCCGCCAGCTCTTCCCAGGACTCCTCTTTCCCCACGTACCTGTTGAGTGCCATGGTGACCGTTGCGCCTTGCTGCATCTCTTGTGATGCTGCCACTGCAGCTTCTGCCAGGGATGCCACTGCCTGCGTGGCTTCTGAGGCCTGTGTTGTTTGGATCGTCATCTCTCCGCCTTGTAGCGTTGCCCAGTTCTGCTCCACCTGGTCGGATGGAGAGGATGAGACATACATTAAGAGAACTTCTGCTGTCTCTCAAGAAACTATTCTTGGAGCGCTTCTCACATTAAGGTTGAAAGGTACAGCCAGCACCTTCTCGAGTCTCTCCTATGGCTAAAAACAAACACAAACATAGATTGCAGATGACAACACCCACAACTGGTTCTGTGATACATTAATGAGCTATAGTGGTAGCAAAGGAGACCGTGCTGACCTTTGTGTGGGTGGGAGACATTATTTTGGCATTTGGGAAGGGACACGGACTTCAGGAAACAAGAGAGAAGAAATCTCTCACCTGGGTTACAATATGCCTTCCCTATATGGCAACGTTATCTAACATAGGAAGCTGCCTTATACTGAGTCATAGAATCATAGAAAAGTAGAGTTGGAAGGGGCCTACAAGGCCATCGAGTCCAACCCCCTGCTCAATGCAGGAATCCAGGTCAAAGCATCTCTGACAGATGTCTGTCCAGCTGCACCTTGAATGCCTCCAGAGTGGGAGAGCCCACCACCTCCCTAGGTAGTTGGTTCCATTGTCTTATTGCTCTGACAGTCAGGAAATTTTTCCTGATTTTTAGGTGGAATCTAGGTTCCTGTAACTTGAGCCCATTATTCCGTGTCCTGCAAACTGGGATGAACGAGAAGAGATCTTTGCCCTCCTCTGTGTGACATCCCTTCAAATACTGGAAGAGTGCGATCATATCTCCCCTCAGTCTCCTCTTCTGAAGGCTAAACATGCCCAGTTCTTTCAGTCTCTCCTCATAGGGCCTTGTTTCCAGTCCCTTTATCATCCTTGTTGCCCTCCTCTGAACCCTCTCCAGTTTGTCTATGTCCTTCTTAAAGTGAGGTGCCCAGAACTGGACGCAGTACTCAAGATGAGGCCTAACCAGTGCCGAGTAAAGGGGAATTATCACTTCCCGCGATTTGGAAGCTATACTTCTATTAATACAGCCCAAAATTGCATTTGCCTTCTTTGCAGCCACATCGCATTGCTGGCTCATATTCAGTTTGTGATCTACCACAATTCCAAGATCCTTCTCACTTGTAGTATTGTTGAGCCAAGTGTCCCCCATTCTGTAACTCTGCATTTGGTTTCCTCCAAATTGGTCCATCTAGCCCAGTATTGTCGACACTGATTGGCAGTGGCTCTCCAGGGTTTCAGGAAGGATTCTTTCCAAGCCCTACCTGGAGGCCAGGGATCGAACCTGGGACCTTCTACATGCAAAGCAGGTGCTCTCTCACAGTGTTCTCCAACCTTGGGCCCCCAGATGTTTTTGGCCTACAACTCCCAGCATGCCCTAGCCAGCAGCACCTGGCATTCCAAGGCGGTCATCCATCCAAGTACTAAGCAGGCCCAACCCTGCCTAGCTTCCAAGATCAGACAAGATCGGGCTGTTCAGACGTTACAAGGCAAGGTTGCCAAAAGTCAAGTCCAGGCGCTGCCATTCTAGCGCGTGGTTTAGCCTCTCAAGCAGCCTTCTACACCTAGTGCCCTCTGGAGCAACAATGCCATTGGCCATGCTGCCTGGGGATGGTGGGAGTTGTGGTCAGGCTCATCTGGAAGGCCCCAGATTGCGGGAGGCTGCTCCAAAGCATAACATGGGATGTACGGCCATGCGGAGGAACCACCACACGTGTTGCAGCGGTTTCAGGCTCACGCTATTTGTTAGCAAAGGCGAACTCTTCCTGAGGAGGCTATTTTAATACCTCAGGAATCGCTCCCTTCATCAGACGATCCTCCCGCCATACCCAAAGGGCATGAGGTTCCCAGGGGGAATGCCCACAGCTCTGGGATAGAGTGGAGGTTCGATTCCGGGCATCTCCTGCTCAAAAGGTTTTGGGCAACAAGAAAAGATTCCTCAGCTGGAGACTCTGGAGAACTGCCTCTATTCAAAGAGCAGCCAGCCCTGCGTGAAAACGGGCTCACGGCCTGATCCAGCAGGAGGCAGTTTCGTACGTTCTTATGCTCAAACACAAGCAAAAAAATGCTAAGCAAGGTGAAAGGTGCCTGCTTTTGCTTAGACAATGTGGGGCTTGTCTTCCAGAGCCTGAAACTCCCTTGCTGAATCTGAGAATTTTCAAGGCCCAAATCTCAAACAAAACAACCTGTTTCTAGCTGGTCTTTCAAATGGAAATGCCGGCTGCTCCAGGAACAAGGCTGTTTTGTGCTGCCACCTATTGCCCTGAGAATCCCATCTCTTTCCAGAACAGAGTGGGGCTGACCACTCAGCTCTGCCACAAAGGGCGGGAAGCCCTGGGCTCCAGTCCAAGAGGATGACGAGAGAAAGAGAAAGAAGGCCTCTTTCTAAAGAGGAGCTGGAGGCTAGGCACAAAAATCACTGGCAAGTGAAGCTACAGGAATGCTCAAGATCCCCCCCCCCGCCCCACCCCACAGCTTTAAGGAATGTTATTGCCTTCCGCAAACCTGGGTTTCTCAGTTCCGTGGCTACTAACTTTGCCTCCCAAAACACCTATCAGCCTTCCCCAACATGGTTCCCTCCAGATGTGTTGGACTCCGGTTCCCAGCAGCCTCCAGCCAACATAGTTTTGTGCCTAGCCTCCAGCTTCCGTTTAGAAAGAGGCCTTTCTCTTGCCCTCCTCTTGGACTGGAGCCCAGGACTGCTGGCCTTTGTGGCTGACCTACGTGGCGCCTGCCACCTCTGTGAAGCCTGTGACTTAATCCTGATTCTTTACCCCAACCAAAATGATGCTTATGTACATGTAATGTAGACTGTCAGCTCCTGGAGGCCGGGCCCTATCTTTCTGCATACTGTATTGATTCAGCACCATCAATGTCAAGTGTCACATACACTGATGGCACTGGGGAAAAACACTTCACGGTAACAACAAATTCAATGGATTAAAGAAAGAAAGTAAAAGATAAGGAGACCTTGGATTAGAAAGTCAAACCCTCACTTTAGCAAGCTGTTTTGATAACTACTTCTACCTTTGGAAGCGTGTCTTGATAAATCCACCAGCCCAGTTCTTCAGAAAATATGGGAAGCCTTAGATCAGTGTTCGCCAACCTTGGGTCCCCAGATGTTTTTGGCCTACAACTCCCAGCATGCCCCAGCCAGCCTGGGTGGCGGGCAACACTGAGCATAGATTTCATAGATCATAGAGTTGGAAGGGGCCTGCAAGGCCATAGAGTTCCAACCCGCCTGCTCAATGCAGGAAGCTAGAGGAGCGGTCTCCCATCCAAGTAATAACCAGGCCTGACCCTGCTTCGCTTTGCACGCTCAGACAAGCTGAGCCAGCGTGAGCCACAGGCCAGCATCCGTTATGTTGTGATCAGCACTGGGAGGCTGGAGCTAGCCGCCATTTTGATATCCCACGATGCCTTGAAGTGACACTGTCATGGTGGGAGGTTTAACCAGTGCCCAGACACAGTTGCCCTGTGATGCTTAGAGGGGAAAAAAGAGGGGGGGGGGAAGAAGTAAAGGATGATGCAGAGCAGACATCGGTGATGGGCCCTCTTGGGGTACTTTGGCAGCTGCCCAACTATGCTGGGTACTGGCGCTGGCCCTGATCATGACTTTCGTCTCAGTTTTATGTCCCATCCTGTCTCTAGAGCAGGGTTCTCCAACCTTGGGTCCCAAGATGTTGCTGGGCTACAGCTCCCAGAATCCCTTGCCATTAGCCATGCTGGCTGGGTGTGCTGGGAGCTGTAGGCCAGCAACATCTGGGGACCCAAGGTTGGAGAGCCCTGCCTTAGAGACATTCAAGCAAAGGCTTGACTTGCTCGTCACCGTGCAAAATCTGCACCTAGATGAAAATGTACTCTGCTGGATCCATTTCCTCTGCTAGCAAAAAAACACTTTTTTGCATGCATGGATCTGTGCCCACAAAGACATAACATAAAAATAATTGTTTTATAAATTGATTAGTCATTTTTCCAGCAGGAAAAACTCCTATAGTAGCCAATTAACTCCCAGTGTGCCACATGCCTGAAAAAGCTAAATGGGCCAAAATTCCAGAAAGGCAGATTTAAGCAAGATGCAAGACTTCCCAGCTGCAGAGCCATTCAGCAATGTTATAATCTCATGGGCGATTGTGGAAGTGCATCCCTTGGAAATTTCCAAGAGGAGGTCAGGGAGGGATCAGCTCAGAAGGATTAAGGTCAGGCTTCCCCAACCTGGTGCCCTCTAGGTGTATTAGGACTATAGAGCACGGTCATTGACAATGCTGGCCTGGGGATGATAGGATATGTAGTCCAATGTGCCTGGAGGATGTCAGGTTTATTTCATAGATCATAGAGTTGGAAGGAGCCTACAAGGCCATCAGCGTCCAACTCCCTGCTCAATGCAGGAAACTAGAGGAGGGATCTCCCATCCAAGTAACAACCAGGCCTGACCCTGCTCAGACAAGCTGAGCCAGCAGATGTCCTGTCTCTAGGCACGGGGCAGAAGTAGAGGCGTTATTTGATTCTTGCCAACTAACAGCATCCCTTACCTCTCCGTCAGTTACTGCAGAGTAGTTGACCTGTGCGACTGTAACTGTGGTAGGCAATTCAGAGGCATCTGCCAAGGTGGCCACCGTAGCTCCTGTGCCCACCTGCAACAAAGCACCACAAAATGGCTGTCAATGAGATGGGTCACCTTTTGGATCCCTTAGCATCCTTGGGCCCACTGCTTCGGAGATTATGGTTAAGATCATGTGTACCATGCGCCAAAGTCAAGAATCACAAATACCCATCTATTTATTCATTTGAATTTTTAGCCTGTCCCAGCCCTGTAGCTGGCAGTGTTTTGTTTTTTTTAATTAGTTTAAGGAAAAGAGAAAATATATTGACGGAGACAAATAATCTTTATACTTCTTATAAAGCATACATTACCTATATAGCTTCTCCCACTTGGCATGCTCCAGATGCGTTGGACTACAATTTCCACAATCTCCCAACCAGCATAGCTGGCTGGCACTGATGGGACTTGTAGTCCAACACATCTGGAGGGTGCCAGGTTGGGGAAGGCTGACCTATAGGCTAAAGCTTCAGAAAGTTAATTGTGCTTAAGTCACATTGAAATGAACTAGACAAGTTACTTGTGAGTAACTGAAGTCCCATCTGCCAGGACTGGGTCATCACCTTCAGTAGAACAGCAAAGCATTGTCACTTGCAATAAACTCAGGATGAAATCCTATCCACAATTACTAGGGAGTTATGTTCCATGGAGATCAACGGACTGATGTCTGGGTAAACATGCACAGGACTGTGTTTTAAGTTACCAAGACTTCGCTCACACTCCAACACCCTGCTCCAGAAATCAATGATTTCCATGGCTGCTTCTAGATGCGGGGCTCCTAGCACTAGTCAGTTGTTCTTCAGTTGAAACAACAAGCAGAATTGCAACTGATTTTCCACATTATCGAGATGTTTGCACTTAAACTGTGTGTGCACCCCACTATGTTTTACCCATACCAATGGGCATGACATGGCTGCCGTGGCTGGGGCTACTTGAAGCTGAGCACACAAGCATGACAGCCTTTGCAGTGGGCGCCATTTTATGATCCCATGTTTTAAAAACCAATCTTTTAATTATCGCTAAAATACTTTTCCAGCTAGAATTTTCTTTAAATGAAAGATAGGTACATTGCTAAAGTATTCTAATGCTGATATGTGTGTGTGTGTGTGTGTGTGTGTGTGTGTGTGTGTGTGTGTATATATATATATATATATATATAGTTTATTTTAAAAATAAAATAAAAATGCAATTTCTGATTACAACTAAAATGGCAGTGAGTAGAGTTTTGTTTTTTTAAAATCAGCATTATCGTGTTATGGGACTATAACACCATAACACAAAAGTTAACATTATAGGGAATTATAGCACTATATCTCCCTTTTTTCCCATGAAAGAGAAGTATAGAATATCATAATGCCTATTATATCAGTTTTTGTATAATTGTGTCATAGTGCTGTAACACAATAATGTTACATTAAAAATGATGAAATATGCATTTCCACTCAGTGCCATTTTGGCAGCGACCAGAAAGGGAGGTTTTCTTAAAAACAATTTTTTGAAAATTAATATTATGGTGTTAATGTTATATACCTTTCTTTCATTTTTAAAAAATCTAACCAGAAAATGTTTCAGCAATAAATAAAAGATGGATTAAAAAAACACACCCAAGATCATAAAATGGCACCCACCACAAAAGTTATAAAGAATGTGTGCTGATAAGTTCGCTTTTCCCTACCCACATAAAAACTCCATCCTTTGAAAAAGACGGAAGAGTATCACTAAAGGCATCCAAACATGTGGAGGTTACACTTCTCTTCTGTTTTTATGGGTGGAAATCAGACTTTCTGCAGTCTGAGAAAAGATGGAAGAACCACAGGGAAAATACAGAATCAGAATGCTTAGATGATGGCATTGTGTGGATGCCCCACAAAAAGTGAATGAATGAAGCATAATAATTCCACACTTAACCCCTAGTGTGGAAGAACCACATGTGTTCTACACAACACACACACATTTTCTGGAGAAAGGCTGAGATTAATTAGCCCCAGAACTCTGTTTTCATTGCCAGAACTCAACCCTAGGGTTCATAGATTTCATAGATCATAGAGTTGGAAGGAGCCTACAAGGCTATCGAGTCCAACCCCCTGCTCAATGCAGGTCTCCCATCCAAGTAATAACCAGGCCTGACCCTGCTTAGCTTTCCACACTCAGATAAGTTGAGCACACACAGAATACAGTTTTGCTCAGCGCTGGGGAACCACAACTACCCTACACACACCTAGGAACGCAGGTCAGGCGTCTGGGTTGGAAAGCAAAGCTTCTAGGCCTACTTGAGACCTAGCATCTCCTCTTGGGAGGAAGCCATTGCCATGACCTCTCACCTGGATGAGAGAGACTGTGCCATCAGGATTGCTGAAAGTCTGCACCACGGTTTGGGATGGAACCAGATGTGCTATACTGTGTGTGGCTGTTGCAGGCTGTGTTTGCTGATCTTCAAATGCATAGAGCAGGTCCTCACGGCCATGCTGTTTGTAGCAGTTCTTCACAATAGTCCTCAGTGCCTGAGTCCAAGATACCTGCCGGATGGAGGCGGGGCGGTGGGGAGAGAAAAGGGGGTTAAGGCATATTCAAGATTTCACGTCTGATCAAAACTGGTATAGAAATATAAGCAGCAACAACACAAACCAATAAATAACCAGTCTCTGTAATATTCCTGAAGGGAGTGATGGAACCCCTCTGGTAAATTTTACCCCATAAAGCATTTTTTAAAGCAGGAAAATGCTTCCAACGGAGCATCAAAGCACATCAGTTGATAATTAAGTCATGGACCCCAAAAATCATTGTGCGTGTGGACTAGCTACCTTTTACCACTTTTTAACTGTCCTCTGATGAACACTGCGGGTGTGGCAACAGGGCAGACTTCCTCACCCCTCAGAGTTTGCTGCTATGTGTTGGACTGGGGCTCAGGAGATCCGGGTTCTAGTCCCCGCTCGGCCATGAAGCTCACTGGGTGACTTTGGGACAGTCACGGATTCTCAGTCTAACCTACCTCACAGGGGTGTTGTGAGGATAAAATGGAGAGGAGGAGGAGGAGGATTATGTAAGCCGCCTTGGGTTCCTTGCAGGAAAAAAGGCGGGGTATAAATATAATAAATAAATATGTGAAACAGCGATTCTAGCCTTCATTAGTGATTGTGAGAATAACATCAGGGGTTCACAGGGGGTTCTAAATTAAACCAGAATAAAAGAATGACCTTTTCAGTCTGTGGGTACATAAAGGAATGAACTCAAAGGCCTTTTCCTAGCCTTCACAAGCTTTCCCCAAACAACCCCAGACTGGAGCATTGTCCATCCTGCTTTGCTCTTGTGAGAATATTCAAAGTGCCAGTCTTAACCTTTAAAGCCCTAGACAGCTCAGGGCATCTAAAGGGCCGTCTGGTCCCACATGGAACATGGCCACTTAAGAATGTCATCCAAGGTCACTCTCCAGGTGCTCTTGCCATCAGAGATTAGGCTGGTATCTATCAAAGACAAGGGCCTTTTTGGTTGTGGTGCCCTGTCATTGGAACACTCTGCCAAGAGAGGTTCACCTGGAGCCAAATGTAATGAATTTTAGGCACCAGGCAGAGACCTTTTTTCATTTGCCCATTTTTAAAAAAAAATATCTGCTGCTCTTCTGTTTTTCTTGTAACTTTCAGATTGTTTTGATACTGTGCTTATTTCTCAGTAGACTGTGAGCCATCTTGAAAATTCACTGAATTGTAAGGCAGGACTAAATCTTGTCAATATTCTGCTTTGAGTTATAATTCACAGAGATTATCCACAGCTGCTTACAAAAGCAGCCAACCCCAGAACTGGACAATCAGCTTGGCAGACAGAAAATACGGCTTCTGAACTTGGGTATGAAGCACAAACATGTAAAATCTTAGCAAGTTCTCCTGAAGGAAGACTCCTTAAAATGTAATACTTTAGGAGGTGTAGTTTTGACATGGTTATCTGGTACTATTCATCAGTGGGATGACAAACTTCCAGGCTCAACAGAGCTCTACTGATTATTTGCCAAATGACAACTTCCCACAACACACATATAACCAGTTAGCTGTCTGCATCTTCCTGCTATGATAAGGAGAATTTCACCACACAACAGGTACAAATGTGTGGTTAAATGCATCATAAGATAAAACGTGTGGAACAGCCTCCCAAAGACATTTGTCTGGCCCCCTTCACTGACCACTTTTAGAAGGGCAGTGAAAACGGCTCTCTTTCGGCAGGCGCATCCTTTTACATTGGTTTTAGCCTGCTGATGTCTTGCTACCCGCAGGTTTATAATATTTCAGATTACATTACATTTTTAGGGGGGTTTTGGTTATTGTTTGTCTTACTAATGCTATAAGAGGCCTTGTCCTTCTATTCTAAGTCTGCAATCCTAAACACATTTACTAGAGAGTTAGTCTGACTGAACTTAGAATGACTTGTTTCAAGGATACAAGCTTAGGATTGCACTGCATATCCTTTAACTAACGTTATCAGAGGTGAAACCTTCTCCAACCCAGTGCCCTCCAGATGTGTTGGACTGCAATGGTCATGCTGGCTGGGGTTGATGGGAGTTGCAGTCCAACACATCTGGAGGGCACTGGGCTGGAGAAGGCTTCTGTAGGCCTTCGACTTAAATTATTCTCATCCAAGGATGCTAAAGAGTGTGCTTGCAGCTGCAAACACACAGCTGATAAACCAGATTATTGGCTGGGAAGGTGCTCAGAACAAAAAACAAGGAAGATGTTCACATATGGCCAGGAGAGAACACAGTGGATCCAGTCTTGAATGATACCATCACTGTTCCTTGCATCCTCAGAAGCAATTTGGACTTCCAACTTTCAGGATGTAAAAGACTAGCTAAGGTAAATGGGGGTGGGGAACCAAGGCTGCTGTTGAAGGCTGAGGGAAACACCCGTGGAACTCAGTTCTGCAGGATGTTCTGCTGGCCACTAGCAAAAAAGCAGTTAAAAAATTAGATAAATTCATGGAAGATAGGCTGTCACTGGCTACAAGCCAGGATGATCAAGGATGTAATCTCTGTGCCTCTTATAACGAGATGCTGGTGACGAACAGCAGGGGAAGGCTATTGCCAGCCAAAAATGCCCTGCTTGAGCGCTCCTGGGGCACCTGGACTGGCCCCACTGGAGGCAGAGAGCTAAGCTACACACACCTGTGGCCTGACCCAGGATGGCAATTCTCTTGGGTTCTTACCTGATCTATGCAATTTGTCACAACAACTTAACAAAGTCCCAAAGACAGATCTATAAGCCAAGCCTTTCCAATTGCCATACCAAGGAAGAGCCCTTTGCAGAAGCAAGAGGGCACTCAACACACACCCTCTGCTTCTGCTCCTCTGTCCGGACGTCGCTGCGGACGTTGGCCCACGGGATGTCTTCGGGCCACCAAACGGGCTTGCAGCTCTCTTTCCCCCAGCCGGGCTTCCCACGCCCTGTCGAGTATTTCAGCATTTCAGGGATGAACGCCCGCAGTTGCGCCTGTGGCATTAAAATAAAACAAAACAAAAGGTTCGGAAATCAAAGCTCCGCAGAAGCAGCTTGGGTCACTGCAGACCATATCAAGCTGTAAAGGAGGCCCTTCAAGCCTTCTGGGACCCACTCAGCCTGAGAACAAAGGGGTCTTGAGCTGAGGCAGCTCTCCTGGCTTCATCTCAAGGCAGGGGCACCATCACCCGTTACCATCGGATGGCCTGAACATTAGACTTATATCCCCTGCTTTGGTTTCAAAAATTGAGAGCTGGAGTAGTTTGGAGTTGCAGCAGAGGTCGTATGAAAGATTTGGGATTTTATTTTAACAACAGACCGCCTGGTCCTGGAGGGGAGGCCTTTGGGGGGGGGGGGGGAGTATTTGACTACTGCGATCAAAAATAAAAGTGGTGATATCCTAATGCCTTTATAGTGTGACCACGCCTGGAATACTGTACACCAGCCTTCCCCAACCTTGTGCCCTTGAGATGTGTTGGACTACAACTCCCAGCATCTCAAGGGCACCATATAGTTCTGGGCACCACGCCTCAGAGCTAGAAAAGGGCAACCCAAACGTTCAAGGAGTTGGAGCAATGCCCCTATGAGGAAAGAGTACAACATTTGGGACTGTTTAGCTTAGAAAAAAAGGCAAGTAAGCGGGGATATGATAGAGGTGTACAAAATTATGCCTGGTGGGAGATTCAGGACAGATAAAAGAAATTACTTCTTCACATAGTGCATAATTAAACTATGGAATTCGCTACCACAAGATGTAGTGATGGCCACCAACTTGGACAGCTTTAAAAGGGGATTGGACAAATTCTGGTGGGCCACTGTGGGAACAGAATGCTGCACCAGAGAGGCCTTTGGTCTGATCCAGCTTCAGAGCTCTTCTTCTGTGAAGACAGTAAATCTGGATACTGACATCATCAGAACTGAACATATAATCTATTATTTTACTAATGAAAGGGCCACTTTTTCTATCACTACCAAGATGGTTAGGGTACTATGGCTTATTTATTTATTTAATACATTTTTATACCGCCCAATAGCCGAAGCTCTCTGGGCGGTTTACAACAGTTTAAATCATAAAATACAATATAAAATATAAAATTTAAAACCACAGATTAAAAACAAACAGCAGAGCTAGCAGCAGCAGTTACAATAATGGAATTAAAAACAACTACAAGATTAAAATGATTAAGATGATTAAAATGCCTGGGAGAACAGAAAGGACTTCATCTGGCACCGGAAAGAATACAAAGTAGGCACCAGGCAAACCTCTTTGGGGAGCTCATTCCATAGCCGGGGTGCCACAGCAGAAAAGGCCCTCCTCCTGGTAGCCACCTGCCTCACTTCCTTTGGCAGGTGCTCTCGGAGAAGGACCGCTTATGCAGATCTTAAGTGTCCTGGGCAGGAACATATGGGAGGAGACGATCCTTCAGATACCCTGGCCCCAAGCCGTTTAGGGCTTTAAATGTTAGCACCAGCATTTTGAATCGGGCCCGGAAACAGACTGGTAGCCAGTGCAGATGAGAAAGCACTGGCATAATATGTTCTCGTCGGCCAGTCCCAGTTAATAATCTCGCTGCCCTATTTTGGACCAGCTGAAGTTTCCGGACCGTTTTCAAAGGCAGCCCCACATATAACGCATTGCAGTAATCCAAACGAGAGGTTACCAGAGCATGGATAACTGTAGCTAGGCTATCTCTGTCCAGATAAGGACGTAGTTGGTATATCAGCCTAAGCTGATAAAAGGTGCTCCGTGCCACCGAGTGGACCTGTGCCTCGAGTGACAGTTGGGGATCCAAGAGCACCCCCAAACTACGAACCTGATCCTTCAGGGGGAGTGCAACCCCATCCAGAACTGGTTGAATATCACTTAGCCGGGCAGACGAACCACCCACTAACAGTACCTCTGTCTTATCTGGATTGAGTCTCAGTTTATTGTCTCAGTGAGGCTTGGCGCGGTCTTAGCTTCCCCACTCTTAACTTGTTTACTGATCAGGTCTACAAGTGCTTATCTTGTCAGCATCCGGTGTCCCCAGACCACGCACAAGGCTCCCCACATGAAAGCCCTCCCAACAGTCATCAAGTGAACACTCAAGCCAGCTTCTTAGCACAAATTGCTTTCCTATTACATGAGTTACGTCACTTAAACGGAACACGGACGTTGCCTGGAGAGTCTAGTTGAACATTACTTGAAAAAAGGAATAGCAGATGCGAGAATTGGCCATGCTGGCTCGGGATGGTGGGTGTCACAGTCCAACACACCTGGAGGCCACCAGGTTGGAGAAGACTGGTATAAAATAACTGCACAATGGAATAAAGAGACAAAGTCTCGGGGTGCTGACCAAATATAGTTTTATTCCTTGAAGTAGTCCAATGCGTTTTGGCCCTGTACCACATATCTGGGCCTTCTTTTCAGGGGTCAATTCGGTGGCTGGTCAGAGATCTCTGCAGGCATTTTTTTTTTTTTTAGAAAAATTGACCCCTGAAAAAGGCTCAAATATATGGGACAGGGCCAAAATGCACTGGGCTACTTCAAGGAATAAAACCATAAATATACATCCTGAGACTTTGTCTCTTTATTCCAGTGTTCTCCAACCTTGAGTCCCCAGATGTTTTGGCCTACAACTCCCAGCATGCTGGGAGTTGTAGGCCAAAAACATCTGGGGACCCAAGGTTGGAGAACACTGCTTTATTCCATTGGGTTATTTTGGGTGTTCTCCGGTTTTGCCTGATCATAATAAGCTAACTGCAGACCTCTTCCCACAGACTGGGAAAGTTTTCTCCCTCCCTCCCATAGATATCTGACTGAGGAGAGGCTGTTTTCAAGGGAGGTTTTGCAGTTTGTTCTGTGAATGCATGCAGTAGCTATGGAAATAGCACTACAGCACCACCCAGTGACTATGTAGAAAAATCTCACAAGAATGACCCCACACAGCATATTTAAAACAGCAACCAGGAGAGAACAGTGCGACGGACACACCTTTAAACAGGTCTGTGCCGAAATACAGGTATCCAGCCACATCTGCTTTGAGATTCCAAAGTAGGCCTATGGCATATTTAGAGGTATGCTGGAATACCGGTAAATTGCCGTGTATGTATTTGTGCTTAGAAAGAGGTGGGAGATATTGTCCATTATCACTGTATTGTTATCCGTATCATTCCCCTAGAGATAGGTTTCTGAAAGGGATCCCTGAAAGAGTTCCTTTTTTTTTTAACAGTAGCGAAAAGATGTGTTACCTATCGGGTGACAGGGATAAATATATGACACACAAGGTCTCTGCAATGTTTGTTCTTGCAGCCCAACAGATTAGATACAAAATGGGGTTCAATGGGCTGGGGAACATCTATCTTAAAATGTGTCTTCCGATCTGATTATGGTGTATGTTTGTGATGACCAATGACGTTTAGCAAATAAAAATCTGACATCTACTGGACATGTAAACACTGTCAAGCTCTGTCTTCCAAGATCATCTCATGCTCTGTGCCCAAAAAGGGTAGATTCAAATTACAATCATTAAAACGTTTGCAAATATGCTTGTTTTGGATAACCATGCTTCATTTTTGCATGCTTTATTTTGAAGGGGATGTTTTGGTTTTGCAAAGAGAGAGAGAGAGAGAGGGAAAGAAGGGTGTGTAATGGGCATAAGAGGCGACAGAAAGAATGTTTTTTCAGGCTCATTCAAAGCCATCTACTGCACATCCACAGGGCCTTGAAAGAGCTTTAAAACAGCAGTAATCATAGTTGTGATACCCAGATGTCCAATTTCTGTGCCAGCTCACACATCCAAGCTTGCTACGTTCCAGCAAAAAACCGTCTTGAATATACAATGGACGGATGATGCTGAGAGAAGCAAATTGGCTCCAAACAGCCTTCCCCAAGCTGGCACCCTCCAGATGTGTTGTGACTACAACTCCCACCATCCCCAGCCAGCATGGGGGTGGTGCTTATGTCACCTTCCCCCCTTTCTTTTCTTTCTTTCTTTAAACCAGTCTACTTTTTATAATCTTGTCTTAGCTACTTAAGTAATTTTGAAATGGTTTTTAAAATGTCTAGTGAAATTTTATTTGATGTTTTTATTGTTTGTATTTTATATTGTATTTTATTGTAAAACTGTTATTTTATTGTAAAATTTTATAATTGTTTTAAACCGCCCAGAGAGCGTTGGCTATTGGGCGGTATAGAAATGATGATGATGATGATGATGATAATAACAACAACGATAATAATAATAACAACAACAACAAATCTGGAGGGTGCCAGGTCGGAGAAGGCTGGCTTCAACTTACTGAATGAACACACTCAGAGCTGTAGCTCAAAACCAGCTGTAATATATATATGCAGCTGGCCTATATATACATTCACGCAACACTGCTGGGTTAGGATCAGCTGTGAAATGAAACCTGCAGGGCCTGTCACAATAGAGACAGGTAGCCTTTCATCCATGGAATTATTTTAAAAAACCCTATCTCCCCCTCTTCCCCACGGGATGCAAAACAGTATGAATTTTTCCAGATTTGTTTTTTCTAAGTGTTAGCTTCTGTAGAATCCATTTCTTTCTTTTGTTTTTTTAATCCCTTCCTCAAAAACAGCTTGAGTGAATTTGGATAAGTACATTCATTAGACAGAACGGTGACAACGCAAACTGTGAAATGGTGGTGCTCCAGACTGCAGAAACCGTGGCCGACCCAAAAGGGTGGTGAAGCTACTGGGAGGCAACTTTGGGCCAGAGGGGAGCCAAATCCAGTATCATTAGTATTAGTGCCCTTGGTCCAGCCTACTTCACAGCAGTTGAAGATCCTGTGAACATGTGAAGCTGCCATGCACTACCGATCCCTCTTCTCCCATCTGCGGGCTCTGACATGCAGCAGCTCTCCAGGCAGATGTCTTTCCCTACTTCAACTAACTCAAGGGTGGGGAACCTTTTGTCTGTTGAGGGCCATCTTCCCTAGGGGGCAACCTGTCTGGGGCCGCATGCTGGTGATGGGCAGTGCCAGAGCCAGCATTGGGCAGGGCCACCCCTTCCTCTCTCTCCCCCTTTCTGCTCCCCCTTTCCTCTCTCTGCCCAGCAGTGGCTGTGGCAGGGACGGATCGCTCAATGCCAGAGGTCTCAGCTGATCGCTTGCAGGGGGGCTTTTGAAATTAAGCCAGCAGGGCCGCAGGCTGCCCACCCCTGATCTAAGTGGAGAGGCCAGAGATTGAAGCTGGGGGCTGCATGTGCTTTACCTCTGCGCTAGGGCCCTCCTCGAACATCCCCAAAAGATCTGTTGCACTCTTGGTACCACTTTCATCAGCTCGGTACATGAATGCCTCACGTCCCAAGGAGAAACAGGCTAAGAGAAGGCAGTAACAGTAGCTGATGCAGCCCAGGTGAGGCCGAGTTTCACCTTGAAGTCAGAGAGCACCACCTCGCCGCTTTGCAATGGCAAGTGCTCCTTCTTGTTTCCAGATGGATTAATTAAGAGGGCCTCAGGAGTGGAGAGTTGTGAGCCAACGGCAAGCACTTGTTAAGGGCCTCGAGTCGGAACCACCAGGGAGACAATCAAGTGGAGCAAGGCAGCTCAGCCCGCTCAGGCACGAGGGCCTAATTATCAGCATAACAAGAACAGCAATCACCACCTCCTCAGGCCTCTTGCTTCTAAAAGCCTAATACGCGGACCCAGCAGCACCTTGAGCCTCCATCTACCTGCTCCTCCACTGCTGTCCAGAGCTCAGGTTTCATAGCTCATGTGGCATCCCAGACACAGTGAAACACATCCACCAGCCATGGTGGGAAAATTCACCATTGCACATGCTCCAATTGAACCTTTTCCACAGGCATCACATTTACGTTCTCACCCTGCGTACATATTTGCTGGTGTATACCGAATGTTTAGCTGGTACTAACACCAAATCTTTTCAGCCAGTTGCTTCCATCTTCCCTGGAAACTGATTTTAAAACTTTGCCGAATATATGCCGAATTGTAAGTTTACGTATTTTAGGGCTACCAGTAATACGACTGATCAAACTGACCCTTCTGGGTTACAGGGAAATATATTTCAAAAATTATTGGTCATGCCACCACACCACATGAAAGTTGGCTTGTTTACTAGCAAACAGCGAGCCTAATGTACATTGCGCATAAATAAGTGTCCCCCTACAGAAGTGAGTGGGTGTGAGAGCGAGAGCGAGAGCATGCACACACCACAACTGTGCCAATTATTTATCTATAATAAGCAAACTGCCCCCCTGGTGCTGAACATGTGACTCACCCCATTGTGAACTGTTGCATCATGACTTCAGGGCAGTCCCTCCAAGAGAGAACACGCCCTGAATCCACATTCTACAGTACAAATCCTATGCCGTGAACTCTTAGGGTAGTGGGAGATTGAGGTGTGGTGGCGGGGAAGAGAACTGGCTGCCACTCTGTGAAAAGTGGGGACTGGAAAAACAGGCCAGCTAGAATTCTACCAAAAATGATGATCTGTTCCCACAAACCAGTGCAAACCTTCTTGCCCTTACCTTTAAAGCTCTTCACGGCCTAGACCCCTCACCAGGACTTTTGCTCCTCCACTTCTATCATCCACCATGCCCCCGCTCCCCAGGGCTCTTGAATAACTCCGTCCACACTGTCCTGTTGCTTGTTCTGTCTGGAGCTCATTCCCAGAACTCCCACAATAGCCTCACCTCTCTCTCTCTCTCTCCTTCCCATCTCTCACTGTTCCCAATCCTGATTTTAGATCTGGACTGTAAGCCCCTTGGGCAGCAATCTGTCTTTTGCTTACCTTACTATGTACAAGGCTGTATACACCAGTGTTCTCCAACCTTGGGTCCCCAGATGTTTGTGGCCTACAACTCCCAGGATGCCCCAGCCAGCTACGCTGTTGTTGGCCAAAAACATCTGGGGACCCAAGGCTGGAGAACACTGGTATGCACTGATTCGTGTACACTGAGGATGAATGCAGTTTTCCCAGCCACCCCTAGTTCACTGCAACTAGCAAGCACGGGGACTTGTAGGGGTTTATTTTGCCCCATTTGCTGCACTCTCGCAAAAGCAGGAAAGCGAGGAACAGTGAGATTAAATATGGGGAGACACTTTCAAGCAATGCACACTTTCAAACAACGTGTCATTTTTACACCAGCATTACCCAAAACCATCACCCTAAAAGGCTTCCTGAACAGATACTGGCACACTAGTTCAGCCTTGCAAAGAGTCAGGATGACTACAAGGTATTAGGACTTGGATTGTCAGATTCCAAGAATGCATCCACCCCAGAACCAGCTACATGGCTCAGCAGGGACTCTTGCAGAGCTTTTCCTAACCCTGACATCTGAGATTCTGTCACTGAAAATGCTAGGAAGTGAACCTGGGGCTTCTTTTTATTTAGAAGTCATGAGCTCTACCACTGAGCTAGGCTCCTTGGCAGGCCTCCCGAGCAAGTAGCATTGTCAGATGCACTGCTCAAGCTGCAGCATGGCAGACAGGTGAGCTGATAAAATTGCCGTGCACTTCTCCCGCAATGCTTCCGGAGCCAGGGAGGGTCTTCCGCACTGCAAGCATCACTAGTTGTTCTCCCACACTTGGCAGAAAAGGCAGCATCAACGGGAACATCTAAAGTCACTGCGGTCCCCCTTGGAGAGAAAGGATTAAGTATGTCTCCAAGGAGTTGTATATATATATGAGAGAGAGAGAGAGAGAGAGAGAGATTGATTCTTCACCAGAAAAATCAATAGGCCAGAGACACTCAAAGCTCCCCTCTGCTACTTTTTCCAAGTTTCCACCCTATCTGACTGCTTACCTGGGTCATCTTGTCCACAGAGACTGGAATGCCATCAATGGTTAGAGGCGGCAGCTCGGAGTTAACCTCTTGTGGCGCAGGTGCATGTTCCAATAGTGCTGACTCCAAGTCTTCCAGGATCATGCTCTTGTACTTGCGCACCTGTGGGGAATCAGAAAGGCTCAGGTAAACAAGGTGAAGAGCAACAGGAGAGAAAAGGATGCTAAGTAACAGGAAGGGGGGTGGTGCGTCCCCCTTCCTCGTGGTGCTGCCCAGCGGAGCAAGCAAACAACACCACAGCTGCCAGATAAAAATACCCATTGGCCCCAAAGCTCTCAAACTAGAAGTGCATTAAAGTGAGAGATGATGAAACCGCAGGCAACACCAAGAAGAGGAGCACGACGAGGGCTTCCAGAGAAGTTTGCAGGCAGGACCAAACCGTTCCTTGCGTATCTCCCGGGAGTCTCTTTTAAACTGACGTAGAATCACCGTGGGCCAGTACGGACAGCAAACACTGGCTTACCAGCCTCACAGGGCTGCGGGATTGGCCCACACAAAGTCCATGATTCATTTTTATTTCCTTTTTCTTTTTTAACTTGCGGGTGGCTCTTCTTCCCATTGGGGGGGGGGGGGGCGCTCCAGGGCTTGAGCACAGAACCTCATGGCCCTAAGGCTAGCACCTGGACCAGTGAGGTCCCTGGAACTGTGTGTGCATGCTAAGGTTTTGTCCTTGCACGGTCCCCCATTAAAGCCACCAGCCCGAGAAAGTGACCTCTTCAACTCCTTGATTTGGGGATAGCCACAAGCTGCCCTAATACTGTTCAGGTCCTCCAGGGCAGCTCTTCCGTCTCCGCACTCCCGCTACAAACCAGGGAAAGGATACAGAAAAGCACAGCAAGGTTGACAAAAAGTTTGGAAGAAAAATCCTGCTGTAAGGACTGGGCAGGTTCAGCCTGGGATGGAGAGGGAGGCTAATGGGGGTTAGCTGGTAGCTTTCGGATATTTAAAACTCACTGGGTGACTTTGGGCCAGTCACGGACTCTCAGCCTAACCTACCTCACAGGGTTGTTGTGAGGATAAAATGGAGAGGAGGAGGAAGAGGATTATGTAAGCCACCTTGGGTTCCTTGCAGGAAAAAAGGCGGGGTATAAATATAATGAATAAATAAATAAATAAATGTATAGAGTGTTGTGAACCGCCCAGAGAGCTTCGGCTGTGGGGTGGTATATAAATGAAATGAAATGAAATGGGGAGGGAAGAGTGGAATGATCATTCATCCCATCCATACGGGATAGGAGAAGCAGCAGGTTTCACCTATGGAGAGGCGAATTTAGACCAAACATTTAGAAAATGTCCAACCTTTAAAGATCATTATCTCAGGCTGTGCTCTCTGATCCACCAGAAAGAGCTGTGAGGTGGGCAAGTACCAGGAAGGGCAGGTTACTTACCTGTAACTGTGGTTCTTCCAGTGGTCATCTCTGAACTCACACATGTCAGTTATGCGCCTGCGCAGAACAGTCATTCGGAACATCCTAGAGCTAAACAGAACTTTAGACAGGAGTCCTGCCCACTTCCTCTGCGCATGCTCCAGGTGCGGCTCCCACTTGCCTCTCAGTTCTGAGTCTGCCGCAGCCGAGGAAATAAAAAGAAAGAGGCATCGACATCGAAGCAGGGGGGAGGGTGGGTTGCGTGAGTTCACAGATGACCATTCGAAGAACCACAGTTACAAGTAAGCAACCTGTCCTTTTCCTTTGTGGTCTCGGAGACTCACATGTACAGGTGACTGAAAAGCAATAAGACTTACTGAGGAGGGAGACGTCACGCCAGGACTGAAGAAAGGACCGCTCTGCCAAAAGCTGCGTCAGCACGAGCTCGGATACCTAGGCGGGAGTGCCTAATGAATGTAGATGGCTGAGCCCATGCTCAACAAGACCTTTAAGGAACAGCTGGACGTGAGGGTGTGAGAAGATAGAAAAACCCTCAATGTTGTTATGATTAGCTGAGATTGCTGCGAAGTAAACTCTGATGGATGAGAGGGCTAAGCCCATGCCACTGCATTACAGAGCTGCGGAAGCGAGATACCTCTGAGAAAGGTGGCGGAGGAAGCTATGGCTCTGGTTGAGTGACCCTTACTTGTAGGGGAACCGGGAGGTGAGCCAATTGATACTAGGCATGTGGCAGAGATCACCCACTTGGCAAGGTGTTGTGAAGACACCGGTTGACCTTTCCTGGGACTGGAGTGGCAGACAAAGAGAAGGGTGGATTTTCTAAACGATGACGTTGGCTAGAGATGTAGAACAAGAGTGAACGTCTAGAGAATCAAGCTTCACCTCCATTGGACAGGTAGGCTGGGGAAGGAAGACTGGTAATACGATGTCCAGAGTTAGATGGAATTGAGAGACAACCTTCAGAAGGAAGGAGCAGGCTGGGTGTAAGACTACCTTGTTTTTGTGAAAAATGAGAAACGGTTGATCATGACATAGCTCGCATAATTCACTCACTCTACATGCCAATGTAATGGCAACAAGGAAGACCAATTTCAAGGTGAGGAGCCTAAGGTGGGCTGTGGCTAAAGGTTCGAAGGGCTTAGCTGTCAGTTGAGTCAATACTATTGATAGACTCCAAGGCGGGATTGGAGGAGAAGTTGGCAGATAGAGGTTAACAAGACCTTTAAGGAACAGCTTGACGTGAGGGTGTGAGAAGATAGAAAAATCCCTCAATGTTGTTATGATTAGCTGAGATTGCTGCTAAGTAAACTCTGATGGATGAGAGGGCTAAGCCTTTGGCTTTCAAAGAAAGTAGAAAATATAAGATGCTCGGCAGACCACAGGATATTGGGTCTTGTTGAGTTGGTGCTAGAAAGGTCTGGAAATTCTTCCACTTGGCAGTGTATGAGGCCCGAGTGGAAGGCTTGAGCGAAGCTTCTAAAACTTGGTTGGAGAATTCTACAGGGCTGGTTATTCTCCATGCCATGACATATAGGGACTTTAGGTCCGAGTGTCTGATCCTCCTGTCATTCCGAAAAGGAGTGCTGCCGAAAGGAGGGAAGGAGAGGAAGGCAAAGGAAGATACGGCTGGATAAGAGGAGTGTCGCAAATCACATTTGCCTTGGCCACAATGGGGTTATTAGGATGCAATGAGCTCCATCACCCTGTATTTTGTTTACAACTCGTGTGATCAGAGGGAAGGGAGGGGAAACGTGTGAAATTAGGGCACTCCCTCAGTGGAGGAGGAAGTTGTCTCCCAGTGAGTCTGGCTCGTGCCCCGCTCTGCTGCAGAAGGAGTGGCATTTCACAGTTAGAGCTGGGGCGAATAGGTCAATCGTGGGGATACCCCACATTTTGTCCCACCCTGTTTGTTATATAGAAGACAACGGTGGTATTGTCCTGTTGCAATTTGGACAGATCGCCCCTATGACAACAGATTTGAATGCCTGCAGGGCTTTGGGAACAGCAAGAAGTTTGAGTTGGTTGGAGAGCAGCGTTCTCTGATCGTGAGTGAGCAGCAGTGAGCTCCCCAACCATGAAGGGATGTGTCTGTAGTGACTGTTATGGTCAGACGGGGGGGGGTCTAGAAGTCGAGCCACCGCTGGAGGTATGTCAGACCTGTCCACCAGCGAAGGGAGTGCCAGACCAAAGTGAGGGAGAAATAGGATACGAGTTCTGGGGTCTGTGTCTGGACTGAAAGCCCACAGAAAGCAAGACTGGAGTGGTCTCATGTGTAGGCAGGCTAGCGGTGTGACTACGGTAGCGGAGGTCATGAGCCTGAGAAGGTGTTGGATTATGCATTTTTAGTTGTTATAAACTGCTTTGTGAGGGTTTTTACCCTGAAAAGCAGGCTATAAATCTCAGCAGCGGCATCTGCCTGACAGGAAGAGAAGGTCAGCCATGGAACAGGAGTACAGATAACATGGCAGTAAAAATAAACACTTCATGCCAAGTTAACTTTTTTTTTAAAAAAAGGTGAATTCTGCAACTTGCACGCAAATTTGCATAACGTATACATTTGTTTAGTTTACATAGTTCCACTAGTTATGTGTATGTGAGCACACACACATAAGTACAGGTACGTTGGACACTGCTGTCTGGAGAGCCCCCCCGAAACTCTCTCGCACACACACTCACTTTCAAGGCTATGTTCACAGTCCAAAGGGCTAAAAACTTGCTTTTCTGCTTTTCTTTTTAAAAAAGCAAGTAAGTGGAAGTTCTCAGGATGCTGAATTCTGTGCATAGCTCCGACATGGTGCTATCATGTCATCATGCACACAGTCCTGTCTGGGAAGACGGTAGCCCTTCCTTCCTTCCTTCCTTCCTTCTGGAAACGGCTGCATGGACAACTGCTGGGGGTGTCTTAGGTTAAATAACCCTCGCATAACCTAAAACAGACGATGGGTTATGCGAGGGTTTTTAACCCTCGTGTAACCCACGCTTGACAGGTTTGCACGACATGACAACCCCTCACTGGGAGTTGCATATTCAAAACGGCCACATGCGCCTCACACATGTTGCAGTGCGAACAGTCTTCTTCCTGTCGCCCCACAAATGTTCATTACCACCCTTACACAACTCAAGGCACAGTGTTCCAAATCTGGGGGGTGGGGTGGGGGTCACAAGGGGGGGTCACAGTTCCTCCTTACCACATTCTCCAGTGGCGCTGCACCGAATACTTTAAAAACAGGATTGGGTTTGGAGGGCGAGATGCACAGAACAATGGCTTGCTGCCCGACGCGGGTGGTGTATTCGTCCAGCGTGGCGCGAAGCTTCCTGCATCAGCCAAGCAAAGAGAAGAGAGAGGGACGGGATAAGGTTAATTATAGAAACTAAACGATTTACCACAAGAAAGCCTATTCCAACATGTGTCTTTTCCTGTGCCTTATACTACCATCTAGCAGAGTGTTTCTTCTAGTCAGGCTTTAAAACGTTGCAGGCACAATCAGCTTCAGCCAGCACCAGCCCAAACAGAATTGGGTTGCCACAAGCCAAGAAAGAATGCTTTGCAAAAGCACCATGTGGTTACCCTCCCCACGGTGCAAACAGGACTGTTCTCTTCTTTAAGAACTCGCCAGGGTGCAGCCATTTCACCACAGACAGCACATTTCTGCAACAGCAACTGCATTTTATAAGTCAGGGTTTGGATCGAGTGCCCCAGGCCCACAACTTCTGTGCAGGTGTTAACTACTCGACTGTGAACGGTGAGGAAACTGGTCAGGTTTAGATTACAGTTAACTCAGCCCCCTGCCTATTTGCAACAGTCTAGAGCAGGGCTCTCCAACCTTGGGTTGCTGGACTACAGTTCCCAGAATCCCTTGCCATGAGCCATGCTGGCTGGGCATGCTGGGAGCTGTAGGCTAGCAACATCTGGGGACCCAAGGTTGGAGAGCCCTGGTCTAGAGAGCTGGTGTGGCTAACTATAAGCAGCAAAAGAAATTTGCTGGTAGATTCAGCCATTCATTTCATTTCTACACTACCCCACAACAGCCAAAGCTCTCTGGGCGGTTCACAAAAATTAAGTAGGTAATAAAAACATATATAAAATCTTTAACATGCAGAAAATTAAAACAATTTGAAACAGCTAAAAACAATCGATCATAAAATACCAGGACCCAATAAAACAAGTGATATTAAAAGCCCCATATATCAGTGTTCTCCAACCTTGGGTCCCCAGATGTTTTTGGCCTACAACGCCCAGCATGCCCCAGCCAGCGTGGAGAACACTGCCATATATCATCAAATGCCTGGGAGTAGGGGAAAGTCTTAACCTGGCTCGGAAAAGATGACAATGTTGGTGCCAAGCGGAACTCAGGTGACATCAACCACAGACCTTCCCTTTCCCCCCCAGAAGGGGTTCAAAATGCAGCTGATGACCTGCAGAGGTGTGCAACTTGAGATCCTGTTATCCTACCAACCCAACCCCCTTCAGGGGCAGAATATTTCTGACGAGCTCGCTATGAACCCACAGCCCTAGTTCTGAAGCAGATCCTTCTGGATCTCAGTCATCTGCTAACAGCACAGATGATGTATCAAGAGGAGGGCATCTAGAATGGCACCAATCCAGCAACGACTCATCATCATCATCATCATCATCATCATCATCATCATCATCATCATCATCTAGATCACACCCTTTAATCCAGTGTTCTCCAACCTTGGGTCCCCAGATGTTTTCGGCCTACAACTCCCAGCATGCCCCAGCCAGCTACGCTACGCTGGCTGGGGTGCATGCTGGGAGTTGTAGGCCAAAAACATCTGGGGACCCAAGGATGGAGAACACTGCTTTAATCCCTTATTAAGGACTAAGACCCAGGGCATCCACACCAAATGCAGGGCTTTTTGAACCTTTTTCAGCCTGGGGGCCGAATTCCAGTTTAGGAAGGGATTTGGGGACCACATTCCAGCAGCAGCCAGAGGGGGCTTACGGCACTTAAATCAATGGGACTTTTTCATGACTAACTTAAGTTCCATTGATTTCAATGGGTCTACTCCAAGCATGACCAAGTCTGGATTCAACCAATGGAAAGGAGGGGGGGGGAATATACTTCGGGCGCAATCCTATGCAAATTTAGACAGAAAAAAGTCCTACAACTCCCAGCATCCCTCCAGCCAGCCATTGCACGCTTGGGCTCCTACAGGAACACAGAGAGCCAGCACGCAGCCCCAAACCACAGCCAGTTCATATCATCCACATGCAAATTCTTACAACAGCAGCTTGTGTGCAGATTTGCACACACAAACTAGCACCTGCCTTCACGGCAGATTTGAACTGTAGCACTTGATTCCTATCAAAGCCCCTCCCCTCCTGCTTCCATGAATGAGACGGGAATTCCCAAAGGGGGGCATGAAGCCAATTATACCAGGGTGTGTGGAGGGGTGCGTGTGTGCGTACGCGTGGGTGTGTGTATAGAAATCATCCAGTTTTCAACCACCTGCAGGGAAGGCTGTCCGCCTTCTGTGATGCCATGCGTCTGGAAAACAGTGCCAGGGACAGAAAAGACAGTGAGCTGCTGCTGAGTTCTAGAGCTCTCTGCTTGGGATCACTTCCAAAATCATTTCCTTGTTTTTAGCAACCATGAAAACATGTTTGAATGCCGAGGCATTGCCTGTGAAAGGCTCTAAGCCAGGGGTGGGCAACTTGTGACCCTCCAGATGTTTTCGTCTACAACTCCCATCAGCCCTTGGCAGCATACCCGATGGTGAGGTCTCACAGGAGTTGTAGGCCAAAACATCTGGAGAGCCACAGGTTGCCCACACCTGCTCTAAGTGGTCCAAGTGGCTACTAGATCCACCAATGGGCTTTCTTGTTATGATTACATATATTTACTCCTCCCCTCACTTAGGTAACAACTTTCCTAGCAAGATTCTTTTTTGCGAGTTCTACAAAAATGCCAGCATTGACCAAGTTCATGGAAACCCAGAGACCTGCAGCCCCAAACTCTTTAACCGGTGGACCTCAGCTACCCTATCCTCAAGTTTCCACCCCTCCACCCCACCCCACCCAGTTCCTCCCTTGCCCTTCTCCCCAAATATTAACAGCCCTTCCTGTCTCTAGAATAGGTGAAAGCACTGTTTTTCTACAGCATTGAAATTAAAAGCTCCCATGCATTTCCCCCTAGCCAAAGAAACCTTTCATCTCCCTTATATCAGCTGCATGGATTTTCAACCTCCTAGGACTTTTCCTCCTAGTTGTGAGGACATTCACAAACATTGTGTAACATCAGGGCAAGTTGGTCGGTATCAGTGGTGAGGTGGGAACTCAAGGCAGGAGATAGCCACTTACTGGACAGTATTGTCTATAGATATGCAAAACTGCACCAGTGTTCTACATTTGAATAATAGGGAATTTCATCCCCCCCCCCCAACATGTGAACAGTCCCCTCACCTATTGGCTGATGAAACTGAGAACAGACCGGAAAGAAACTTTTTTTAAAAAGGCATTAAGAACATGTCTGTACATTAGAATACTGTGTGCCAGGAGTAGGTAGGTATTTTAGTGTTTTCCAGGTGTTTTGGACAACAATTTGCACCAATTCCAGCCAGCATGGCCAATGATGAGGGATTATGGGAGTTGTAATTGTAGTTGTAATGAAACCTCCTTGAAAGGTTTCATCAACGTTGCCTCCGGAAAATCCTGCGAATTACTTGGGAAGCTAGGCGAACAAATGTCAGTGTACTGGAAGAAGCAAAGACTACTAGCATTGAAAAAATGATCCTTCAACGCCAACTTCAGTGGACCGGTCATGTTGTTCGAATGCCTGACTGCCGTCTCCCAAAGCAGTTACTTTACTCCCAACTCAAGGATGGAAAGCGGAATATCGGTGGTCAATATAAGAGCTTTAAAGATGTTCATAAGGCTAATCTAAAAAAATGCAATATAAACATCGAAAACTGGGAAGCTCTGGCCCATGAACGATCTAACTGGAGGTTGGCCTTTCACAAAGGTTCCATGGACTTTGAAGAAGCCCGAGTGCAAGGTGAAAGGGAGAAACGTGCTAAGCGAAAAGCACGTCAAATGAATCCTTTACAGGACCATCTTCCATCTGGTAACCTGTGTCCTCACTGTGGGAAGCTGTGTGGATCTAGAATTGGCCTCCACAGTCACTTACGGACCCATCGCTAGAGTCTACTCTACACAATCTTCTTTAGAATTTCCTCCTTTTATCCCGGAAGACAATCTTACTCGGTCACGAGTGATCGCCTGATGATGATGAGTCCCAAACATCTGGAGGGCAACAGGTTCCCTACCCTGGCTGGCTGTACAAAGCCCTGGTGCAAAGGCACGGCTGGAATTATTCCACTGACACTGAGCAGGACTCAAGCAACACACTGCAGCACCAGGCCGAGGAAAATGTGCCTGTTTGGCTGAACAACGTTGCATCAGAGTGCCCCTTGAGGAAGACTCCCCTCTGTGGGAATAGAAGCACTCTCAACAAGCACTTAACCTCCTTCTTCTTAAGGATCCTGTGAAGCACATTCCAAGCGCGTTTATTTATTTCTAAGCCTCCTCCCACAGACGCAGGGGAGCAGGTCCTGCCCTGCGATGATTTCCAACACAGGGGAAAGGGTGCATTCGTAACTAGCAGAGGGGAGCTCAACCATCAGCATTCACAATGGTTAAAAACCACAAACAATGGTTAAAAAGCCACAAACAATTCCCACCAAGGCTGGAGCGCTGGGCCGAAAACAACAGAATGAAATTTAATAGGGATAAATGCCAAGTGCTGCACCTAGGGAGAGGAAACCAAATGCAGAGTTACAGAATGGGGGACACTTGGCTCAACAATACTACAAGTGAGAAGGATCTTGGAATTGTGGTAGATCACAAACTGAATATGAGCCAGCAATGCGACGTGGCTGCAAAGAAGGCAAATGCAATTTTGGGCTGAATTAATAGAAGTATAGCTTCCAAATCGCGGGAAGTGATAATTCCCCTTTACTCGGCACTGGTTAGGCCTCATCTTGAGTACTGCGTCCAGTTCTGGGCACCTCACTTTAAGAATGACATAGACAAACTGGAGAGGGTTCAGAGGAGGGCAACAAGGATGATAAAGGGACTGGAAACAAGGCCCTATGAGGAGAGACTGAAAGAACTGGGCATGTTTAGCCTTCAGAAGAGGAAACTGAGGGGAGATATGATCGCACTCTTCCAGTATTTGAATCTGATTTTTCTCATCTGGGCAGGCGGGGAAAGGAAGGGAGTCCAGCCAAGGCCAGCTGCTCCGGGATGCCTCATCCACAGGTCTTCAGTCCTGATACCATCTTTAAAACTGGAGATGCTGCAGAAGGGCCTCTGGGGGTTGGAAGGCCAATCTGAACCCTGCAACCCCTTCCGCTCAAACATGGGATCTGCAATGATTTCACAGCCCTCTGCAAAATTCGGCAGAGGTTCACAAATATGACACACATGCAAAAGCTTCAGTCTCCCTTCCTTCTCCTCGGTTTCTGTCCCCTAACCCCCAACCATCCCTTTCTTCCATTTCCATTTACCACTGCAATCAGCATGAGAATATACATACATAGCCACTTATTCTAGGGTTTTTGTGTGTAAAAGAGGGACATTATTCATTATGAGTATGTTAAATCGCTGAAACAAATATAGAAATATTTGTATTTTGGAGTATCGCAAGTTGCCCTGAGCTTCAGGAGAAGATGGGCTAGAAAGCTAATAAATAAAAATTGCACTGATATGTCTCTGGGCAAGAAACAAAACAGAACAAAAACTAGATGGCAAAACGGTCTGGCTCCCATCACAATGCAGATTGCTCTATACCGGGATGGGTAACTTCTAGGGGTCGGAGGGCTGCATTGCTCCCTCCCTGAACCCCCCAGGAACTCCTACCTGCCACCACCTAACTTCCTAAGGCTGAGGTAGCAGCAGCAAAAAAGCAGTGATCTGGAGAGCACATGCCTCCTTGCCTGGAAGCAGAATTGTACTCCCAGGAAGATTTCTGGAGCATGATCCTGCTTCCAAGCAAGGTGTGCGCTCTCTCTGTGTGCCTTGTTTTCAAGGAAAGCTGCTGCTTTTTTCCTGCCCTGCGGCAAATCCAGCAGCGGGGGGGGGGGGGCAAGTGAGGGTCGCAAAAAGGGGCCTGGGGGGGGGCGTTTGTTGCCCACCCCTGCTGTATGCTAGAGAGCCTACAGGCATGGAAGGAGGATGTGTGAACAATCACTAATTCAGTGTACCCATCTATCCAGCGCATATGGTGGCCCAGCCAGAGGGGCTTTAAAGGATGTCAGTGGCTACTAGACCCGATGGCCATATGCTATCTCCAGTATCAGAGGCAGTATGCCGCCTCTCTACACCAGTTGCTGGGGAACATGGGCAGGAGGGTGCTGTTGCACTCATGGCCTGCTTGTAGGTTTCCCATGGGCAGCTGGCCGGCCGCTGTGTGAACAGATCTCTAGATCTCTAAACTAGACTACTGCAATGCACTCTACGTGGGGCTGCCTTTGAAGACTGTTCGGAAGCTGCAGCTTGTACAAAATGCGGCAGCCAGGCTTACTGCGGGGACCGGAAGGTCCGAGCATATTACACCGGTTCTGGCCCGTTTGCACTGGCTGCCAATATGCTTCTGAGCTGAATTCAAGGTGCTGGTTTTAACCTATAAAGCCCTACACGGCTTAGGACCACAATACCTGACGGAACGTCTCTCCCTACACCGCAATCTACCGGACACTACGCTCAACATCTGGGGCCCTCCTCCGACTGCCACCTCCAAGAGAGGCTCGGTTGGTGGAGGAGGGCTTCTCGGGTAGCCCTCCAATTATGGAACAAGCTCCCCACTGAGACCCGCCTGGCGCCCATCCTTACTATCTTTCGGCGCCAGGTTAAGACTTCCCTCTATGCCAAGGCATTGCCTAGATGGACCCCTGGCCTAATCTAGTGTGGCTCTTCTTACGATCTTATGACTCTCACCTGCCTCAAGCATCACACTTGTGTGATGTGTGAACAACCACTAATTCAAGCTACCCAGCTCAGGTGGTGGCCACAGGGGTAGATGGGCAGGTTGAATTAGTGACTCTGGTGGCCACACCTTCCCAGCTGAAAGTCACTCTCTTTAAACCTGGACATTCAACACTGGTTGTGCCATACCAGGCGAGCCCCACAAGTCTGTCACTGATTCTCCCCTCTCTGTCCTGCTAGAAATGCTGGTAGGAGGAAGGAATTGCAGGCAGCTCAAGCTGGGACACTAACACTACAAGCCGGAATCCTGCTGGTCCAGGGAATCAGGTGATATCAGGGAACCAATCCCGTGCTGTTGCCTACCCGAAAGAAGCCATGGGGCTCTTTCACTGCGCTTCCGGGCTATTGGCCTGCCTGCTGGTTGTCTTCCTTTCAAGTCATGGAGAGCCAGCACTGGATCTTGCCAACACTTGAAACAGGCACGTAAGAACATCAGAAGAGCCATGCTGGATCAGACCAAGGTCCATCTAGTCCTCCATTCTGTTCACACAGTGGCCAACCAGCTTCATACGGGAAACCCAAAAGAAGGACATGAGTGCAACAGCACCCTCCCACCCATGTTCCCCAGCAACCAGTGTTCATAGGCATACTGAAGACAGATGAAAAGAAATCATTTACTGTAGCTTCTCTGCAATCTCTTTATCCTCCTTTAGTACTACTTTAACTCCATTATCATCCAACCGTCCAACTGGCTCCCTAGTTGGTTTCCTGCTTCTGATATCTTTAAAGAATTATTTATTGTTGGCCTTGATGTTGTTAGCAATATCCTCCTCAAAATGCTTTTTTGCATCTCTTATTGTCTGCTTGCATCTCCTTTGTGCAAGCTCAAGCTCCCTTTTGTTTTCCTCATTTGGGCAAGAGTTCCATTTTCTGAAGGGAGCCTTCTTTTCTCTAATAGCTTCCTTGACACTGCTCGTTAACCATGCTGGTGACTTCTTGGACTTTTTAAAAAAATAATAATAATAATAATTATTATTATTATTATTATTATTATTATTATCATTATCATTACATTTATATGCCACCTTTCTTCCTCTTTACAAGGAACCCAAGGCGGCTTACACGGTCTTCCTCTTCTCCACTTTATCCTCACAACAACCCTGTAAGGTAGGTTAGACTGAGAGTCAGTGGCTGGCCCAAAGTCACCCAGTGAGCTTTGTGGTGGAGTGGGGACTAGAACCCATATCTCCAGAGTCCCAGTCCAACACCCTAACCATTATGCCACACTGGCTCTCGCTGAGCGGGGATTCAAGCCCTAGATGGCCACTCCTTTCCCCCCCAACTACTGATCACTTGGTGGTTTCCTGCCTCTTGTACAGTCTCCCCCCCCTTTTACCCTCTACCTTTTACCATTCTAAAAGGTAGAAATGCTTCTCCTAAGACTTTGTTACTGACAGTAATAGCTTACAGTACAATATGCTGGTATGTTTGGGTTTTTGACTCCATCCCTTTTGCCTTCAGCCCCATCCACCACTGGAATGCGGCCCCAGAGAGCTTTTCTGAAATGGAATTGGGCCCTCTGGTTTAAAGAGGTTCTGGACCCCTGCTTTAGATCAGCTGCTCTTAACGGACATCTCCCCAAGGTCCTTGCAGGGCAGAGAGCAAGCTTTTGACTATTAAACCCATTTACAGTTGTAGTGTAGACATACTCCTAACCACACCCAAATCAGAACCAATCAAAGGTGAGCTTGGATTAAACTGCCAGGAGGCGTGTGTGAGATCAATTGTCTAGCAGTGCCTCTTTTCGCCTTCCCAATCATCACATCTATTCTTGGTGGCTTCTTCTTAACTGATACGGTTGGGCATCCCTTTTGTAGACCAGGATTCCCAACACACAACTTGGTTCTACCTTCCCTAACCTGTGGTATACATTCTAGCTGAGCTTCTGTTATTGTGGTTTTGAGTAACTTCCAAGCATTTTGAAGGGATGTAACCCTCAGTCATCCCAGTTTGCAGGACACGGAATAATGGGCTCAAGTTACAGGAACCCAGATTCCACCTAAACATCAGGAAAAATTTCCTGACTGTCAGAGCAATAAGACAATGGAACCAACTACCTAGGGAGGTGGTGGGCTCTCCCAATCTGGAGGCATTCAAGGTGCAGCTGGACAGCCATCTGTCAGGGATGCTTTGACCTGGATTCCTGCATTGAGCAGGGGGTTGGACTCGATGGCCCCTTCCAACTCTACTTTTCTATGATTCTATGATTCTTGGCTCCCCCTTTCAACTTCCTTTTTACCAGTTCCCTCATTATGGAGAAGACTCTTTTAGAAGTCAAATGTGACTGTGTTGGACTTCCTTGGCAATTTTCCCCTTAAATATATACTAAATCTGAGCACTGTGGTCACTGTTTCCAATCGGTTCAATAACACCCACATCTCAAACCAGGTTCTGGACGACATCACTTAGGACTACAGTATTTTTCCATGTATAAGACTATACTTTTTCCTAAAATCGTTAGACTAAAAATTGAGGGTCGTCTTATACACAGAAGTAAGCAGAGGAGAGAACCGCGTGGTTGCGAAACTGCCCAGTGGGGGCGTCTTATACATGGGGGCGTCTTATAGACGGAAAAATACGGTAAATCCAGGGTCGCCTCCCCTCTGGTCAGTTCCATGACCAACTGTTCTAGGGCACAGTTGTTTAGGGCATCAAGAAATGTAACTTCTTTGTCATGACTGGAACATGCATTTGTCCAGTCAATGTGGGGGTAACTGAAGTCACCCATTATTATAACATGTTCTTGTTTGGAGGCCTCCCTGATTTCATTTTCCACCTCAGGATCACGCTGAGCGTTCTGGTCTGGGGGACAATAGCATGTTCCTAGTATTAAATTAGTTTTGGAGCCAAGTATTGTCCACTTCTGTGGAGGAGTCTGCTCCTTTTAGGTTGTCGCGTCTGCTGGACCTTTTACCTAGCAACCTAAATTTGGCTTCCAGGACCTCACGACTACATTTCCCCCTGTCACTGGTACTAACATGGACCATGACCACTGACTCCAACCCAGCACTATTTACACAGCTATCTAGACGGTGTGGGCTATCTGCAACCTTCGCATCAGAGAGTCAATGTACCGTGCAATCTACATGCCCATCACAAACCCGGCTGTCTATGTGTCTAACGATCGAATCTCCCACTAGCACAACCCCCCTCCGCCCCAGTTACCTCACTCAAAGGCAATCTCTCCTTTATTATTGTTGCATGTGTTCAAGGGCTGAGCCACTGCTATGTGAAAACAGGTTCTGGGGCCACGTCTTGGCCAAGCCCAGTAGAGCCCTGCTGGTGGCCACTTTTTCAAAGTGCTCCTTTCCCCACAATGAGGGGAGCAGCCTAGGGTGCATCTGTTTGTGCTTTCAACTCAGTCCTTCTCCTCAGCATTAGAAAAACGGCAACCGCACATGCCTAAATCACTCCTATTCTTCACATATAAGCTGGCCCTGTGGAGAAAGAGTCAGGCATCTGGGCCGCAGTGCAAGCAAAAGTGGAGGCCCCGGAGCACATGCAGCCAGCCACCCTCAATGCAAATCACCGTTTTCGGGCCTTCCGTTTGCTAGGTATGGTAAGCCGACAAAATCCCCTCCACGTCTTGCCAGCATGAGCAATTCCTGAACTCATCCGCAGAGCCGTTCCCTTCCTGTTCTCCGATTTTCAGTGGCCATTTCAAATTAGCCACCAGTTTCAAACCCAGAAGCAAGGGCAAGAGGGGACCTCTGCCCATCTGTTTACCAGGCAGCTCACTAGTTCGAGGCAGATCAATGCACAGGCTCACTCAATCACAGGCCGATACACAGGCTCTTTGGACAAGGGTTCTAGCAGAATAAGAGCCATAACGGGGATGCTCCGTCACTCAGTGGGGCAGGACACCTACCTTGCATGCAGAAGGCCTGAGGCTCAGCCCCCGGCAACTTGAATGAACAAGGCGCTCGGGTATGGGAAAGACCCCCCCCCCCGGCCTCCCAGTAGACCGGCTTCCCCAACCTGGTGCCCTCCAGATGTGATGACAACTCCCATCATCCCCCAGCCATGCGTTCAGAGGCTCTTACCGTAACAACCGCGTCTGCTGCCTCTTGCGGATCGAGGGGTTGGACTCGAAAACGTGAGGCCGCTTCCTTTTTTTACCAGTCGCCACCGCCGCCGCCGCTGCCATCCCCACAGGGCCTGTGAACGAAAGACAGGATTTTGAGTACGTATTTGATAGGAAGCTGCATAAGCCTGACTTCCACCCGCCTGGCGCCCTCCAGGTGTGTGGGACTACAATCCCCAGCCACTATGGCCATTGGGCGAAGGCTGATATTTTCATTTTTAAAATTTATTTCTTATATTTATACTCCGCCTTTTTTCTGCAAGGAGCCCAAGGCAGCTTACATAATCCTCCTCCTCCTCCTCCTCCTCTCCATGTTATCCTCACAACAACCCTAGTGAGGTAGGTTAGGCTGAGAGTCAGTGACTGGCCCAAAGTCACCCGGTGAGTTTCATGGCCGAGTGGGGACTTGAACCTGGGGATCTTCCGAGTCCCAGTCCAACACTCTCACCACTAGGCCACACTGGCTCTCTGATATAAATTATGCAAACCGCAGGCCAGGCCACTACCACAATTCCACACCGTATCTGACCGGTTTACAGATCGGTACCAGTGCCATTCTTATGGACAAGCTTGCGGGCAATGTGCTTCGCCCTCCACATGCATTAATTCCCACACCCACCTTGCAAAGTAAATTAGTAGTAATTGTAAATAGGCATTCCTAACTTTAACATGGAAAAACGAGTGTTTTTCAGGGGTGGGAAAACGAGTGTTTTTCAACCTCGTCAGGATCTCCATTTCCCACCCTGCTGATTGTTTTGCCTCATTCTCGACCGTGCGCATGGGTTTGAACAGGAAAAAAGTGCACTTTTTGAAGTGCGCACACAAATGTGTACTTTCCCCCATCGATTAAATGTGAAAATGCATCCTTTTTTGGGGAAATGTGCATTTTTAAAGTGTGCATTTTGAAAAAAGGACACATTTTGCAAACGTGATCACAAGCTCGAGAATGTGTGAACTTTTCCCTAAAAATCGCAGTCACATTCGCAATCGTGTTTGGAGTTGCAAGTGAGGTATTTTTGTCAATTTTTTGAATGCCAACAAAATTCTCGTACATTCCTATTGGGAAAGAAACCAGGTCAGTTGTTACTGCTGCACTGCCCTCTGCTGGCTACAACTTCACATTAATAAAAAAATAATAATCCAGTTTCAGGACAAGGGTGAAAAGCCGTGAAAAATGCAGAGGATAGAAAAGGGGTGGTCCTTTAGTCTTGGAAATTAACTTGCCAATGGCAGAAAGAGGAACTACTTCTCAGACAGGATGCCAGGGCAGTTTTGATAGCCAGGATCAGGACGACTGGAATCATGAAAGTGTGGGTGCTTCACTTAGTCATGTGCACCTTCTTGAAGAGGGGCAAGCCGTGTGAATGACTGGTGTGGACTAAATGTTTTGTGGCTCTCTGGTCTTATTTCTTCATTCGCCAGAGCTTTGTTGGGCAAGGGGAGGCAATTTTGCAACTGTTCACTTCAATATGCTGCTAATGCTAATGCTATACACTAACAGTAGAATCTTATCATAGAATCATAGAAAAGTAGAGTTGGAAGGGGCCTACCAGGCCATCGAGTCCAACCCCCCCTGCTCAATGCAGGAATCCAGGTCAAAGCATCCCCGACAGATGACTGTCCAGCCGCACCTTGAATCCCTCCAGAGTGGGAGAGCCCACCACCTCCCTAGGTAGTCCCCTGATATTCCCTGAGTATCTATCTTTATGCAGCCAAAATTGCAGCACTCATGCACAGGAGGGAGGCGTTAGCAGGCTTGGGGGACCCCCCCCCCGAGACTTGCATCTATACAAAAAAATCTTTAGGAGAGAAACCCTAAAGCAGTGTTCTGCAACCTTGGGTCCCCAGATGTTTTTGGCCTACAACTCCCAGTATGGCATGCTGGGAGTTGTAGGCCAAAAACATCTGGGGACCCAAGGTTGCAGAACACGGGGACAGGGGACGACGGGACGACAAACATCCAAAGCAGCCCAGTGAGGACTGAGCAAGCTCAATGGACATGGAATGCTGGTTGGGTTTTTTTGGAGGGGAGGACAGATGGAAATCTAGGGGAGAGGAAACAGAACAGAGTATCCTAGAGGAGAGCATGGCTGGCTGGCAGAAACCCTGAACAGGAGCACGCCACACTGCAGCATTTTGTGGCAGGTCCCACTTGTTGGTAAACAAAATAGAAAACGCTGCTCTACTTCAGAGGATAACTGGTTTCTTGTGGCCTGTGCCATATAGATATAGATAAGATATATGATTATCCCACCTTTTCAGTCCATAAGGAGCTGGACAGTCATCTGTCAGGGATGCTTTGACTTGGATTCCTGCATTGAGCAGGGGGTTGGACTCGATGGCCTTCCAACTCTACGATTCTATGATTTTATGTAAGCTATGCTGGGGATCCTTATGGACTGAAAGGTGGGATAGTCAAATATCTATCTATTTATATCTATATATCACAGGCCAAAAGAAACCAGTTATTCTCTGAGGTAGAGTGGCATTTTCTATTGAATCTGAATACACTGAGTCTGCTCAAGCCATTCAATTAAAACAAGCAGTTAAAATCAACTCTTACTGAAAAGGTCCTTCCCAATTACCTAAAGGGGTGGTGTGGTGATTTTTCAGAAGAGGCTGGAGAGCCATTTGTTGGGGTTGTGGCGTAACCCCACAATTCAGTTCCCTGGTGTATGTCTGCATGAGTATGTTTAAGGAGTATAGAATGTTGAACTGAGTGGGTGTGCTTTGCGATGTCTTGAAAAGGGTGGGGGGAAGGAGTATATAAGGAGTGTTTGAGTGATGCCAGAGTTAGGTTTAAGTCGAGTTAAGAAGTAGAGTGTTGGTTGTGGTGGGTTGGGAGTGTTAGAGAGTTTGGGAGTTAGGTTAGGTGGGTTATTTGTGTCTTGTCAGGAGTTTTAAGAGGAATCCGTGATTGTATGAGGAGTGAAAATATTTAGAATTATAGGGACTTAGGTTAATTATAAAGTGTTTGGTATAGGCCGGTTTAAAATTATTTTCTGAAACTAAGATTTTGAGAATTAAAATAAACTTATTTTTATTTTGTTTGCTACCCAAATCCTACGTGTCAGCTTGGTGTTATTAACCTGCATTACTTTTAAATCTACACACACACACACACACACACACACCTTTGTACCCACAGAATCATAAATTTAAGCTAGATCCTTAATAACCAGAATTAATCTTTTCCCTCATTAGTAGGGGAAAGGTTTCATTTGACCCTCCCCTCAGATTTTTAAGTGTTGATGCTTGGCCTGATAAGGGTTTATGCGCCTGGTCCTAAAGTGTAAGGGACCCGGTCATGAAACGGCTAGTTGAGCCATTGGCTCAGTATCTGTGACCAACCTGACCTGTTACCTGACTCTTCTCTCTTCCCCCACGTGCAAACCTCCTCGGCCCCAGGTGAGGGGCCATTGGAAGTCTGTTGCGCGTGTATAGGTGAGATAAAGAAGAGCCAGACACAGAGTATATGGTTTTAAATCAGGGCTACATTTATTGAATTAAAGATCTGAGAAGGGTGAAGTGCGGTACTAACCTAGTCGCAGGGGCTGCTCAAATTCTGGATTTCCTGCCTTAAGCAGGGAGTTGGACTGGGGGGGACTTGATTTCTATGATGCCCTTTTAGAGCAGGCAGACTCTTTCATCATATACAGGAAGTGAATACAGAAGCTGTCAGGTGCAGAGGGGTGTGTACGTATTTTTCAGGTGCTTATCAGAAAAGAATTCAGTCAAAAGATGTACAGAAGAAAGAATTTCCTACAGGCGCAACACTTTTCATGAATCAAGAGTCCAGGACTTTTCATATATACTGACATGGACTTAAGAGGGCCAGGAGGGGAGACTAAGTGGGTGGGGATGCTTTTGGTGTATGATCTGAAATATGGCTACCACCTTTGACTTGGAAGAGGGCCCACCCAATTACATGCTTCGTGCTCAAGATTTGCACCGTCTTCTTCCAAAAGTATCAGTGTCAACATTCTGGAGTTTCCTGAGAATTTGGAGCATCTTACTTGGATACCTGAGGCCTTAACTGGCCAACTCTGCATTGCCCAATCCAATCTGACGCAAAAGAGAAGCTACGTCACTGTTCTCCAACCTTGGGTCCCCAGATGTTTTTGGCCTACAACTCCCAGCATGCCCCAGCCAGCGTTGCTGGGAGTTGTAGGCCAAAAACATCTGGGGACCCAAGGTTGGAGAACACTGAGCTACACAAAGCCCTCCAGAAATACCGGTACCCCTAAGGTGTCGGGCAAATGCGGGAATAGCCAGCAAACGTACCTGCAGCGGCCAGGTGGGCAGTCACCTCATCGGTGGCCGTGGAGTTGAGGATGTCGGAGTCATCATAGGAGGTGTCCTCGGGAGACGAGGGCGAGTCTTCATCGGCGCTGAGCATGCTGTGCTCTGTGTACGTGGCCACGTGGACCTGCTGCACCTGCTGGGCCACCGCATGGGCCTCGATAGTGGCCATGTGCTCCGTCTGGGTCACCGTGTGCTCCTCCATTAATAGCTACTGCGTTGTATAAGAAAAGGAAGACAAGAAGACGGAGAAAGTTGGGTGGAAGAAAGGCAAGTCTGAAATATCCACCCCCCATCTCAAGTGTCAGAATTCAGAGCAGAAAGATACCTTTGAACGGATGAATCCAGGCCAGAGTAAATGCCGCACAAAAAGGCCCGAACAGCAGACACTTTAACCGAGATTTGAAAAATTCAGAACTCGGTGTGGATTCACAAGGGGCCCCCCCAAGACCAGCAGGTGTCCGGGATTGCCGAACTTTCATTGCTACCAGACAATGCAAGTGATGCAGGTTGGCGGCCCCCAAAACTCACTCACAATACCTTCTGTTTGGCTGAGGGTGACCCTGGATGCAACTGCCTCTGTTAGGTTTTGGATATGGTCTTACTCTATTTTTAGTACATATTCAGGCTTTTCTGTATTACTTCCTTAGTTTCTAGAATGTACTGGCTTTGTCCCACACCCATGTTATGTTAGGCCTCTAGATGTCTTGTGTGTGGTGGTGGTGGGAGTTATTGTCCAACATGTCTGGAGGGCCCGAAGTTGGGGAAGACTGTCTTATGCAAACAATACTGGCTACAAGACACTTGCAAACATTGCAAAAGAAAGCCTGTCAGACGCTTCCGCTTCTAGGTTAGTAGAGAATAACATGTGGTTAGGAACTGGCTGGAGAATTGCGCATTTCCAAAGAAAGATGCCTCACTTCCCCCCAAACCGAGAGCAGCACTGAGCCAGATGACGTGAGGATGTGCGACCTCCAGAAGAACATGCCAAGACCATAATGTGTAGCTACCACCAGTATTACAGAGCTGATGTCTCTCTGAACACACGCTGACAGCCAGAGGTCAAGAGAAAAGAGGGCGTGAGGAGGAGGATGAGGATGGTACAACTGATCTCATGATAGCTGGAAAAAGAGCATAAAGACTTGGGGGGGAGGAGAGCACCTTTGGGCATCATCCTTGCATCTTCTGGGAACAGTATGCCTTCGTCAAGCTACCAGCCGCACCTTGCAGTGCATCCTTTCTCTTTCCTCTCCCATCTCTAGCACTTCGAATTGGCCATCTGGTAATGATATCCCTTTTGCAGTGTGTGAATGTGTGTGCATTTTTGACGTTTACCCTTGTATTCAATAAATGCTGTGTTTGCCTTTACTAACCCCATATAAGTTGATAGTTTATGGAAGTTGGGGCCGTATGCCCAACACCTCCCCCTCCTCCTGTTTAATTTCACTCTGCGCCCCCTTGTCTAAGCAACCAGAAAGTGCCTGCTGGAGGCACCATACCATGTTCTGCCTCTCTCTTAATGGTTAGTTCAGCCTTCCCAACTTGGGACTCTGCAGATGTGTTGGACTACTACTTCCAGCATCACCCAGCCAGCATGGCTTCTACTACATCTATTCCATCAACTTCTACCACTGACCCTCCTTACCGGGGGTGAAGCCCCATGACTGAGTTCATTTTTGCTCTTGAGAGTTCTCTGCCATCTTCAGAACAGGTGCCCACCCCGACAGCCCCTCGGGAATCAGAGCACAGCTTGGTACCCTCTAGTAGCCCACTGTATTCCCACTCAATCAAAAGCTCTGGGAGAGACAGCTTTTCTCTGGCTATCGTACGTCAATAGAAGCCTCACAAGCAGTCCCTAGTTAGGGAATAACTGGAATGGAACAGGAAGCACAGCTCGGAGCTTTAACTGAATTAGCACAACTGAGTTGCTCAGAGGTTGCTGGCCGCAGTGAGCCTTGTTACGCATCCAGGCACCAAAGCTGAACTTCTTGGCATCTCCTCTAAAATAAATTTAGCCCAAACTTTCATTATATTTCCTTGTTTTTCTTAGCTATTGTCCAGTTCATTTAACATCATGCAGCATAAGATCTAGGGGAAAAAATTGGCTTATGGAGAGGCACACCTGGCTGTTTTTTTACTACACCACATGGCAAACCCTCCAGAGGGGCCTTTGGCAGCCCTTCCCTGAATGGACCTGAATGAAAAGCTAAGCAGGAACAGGCCTGGTTATTACTTGGATGGGAGACCCCTCCTCTAGTTTCCTGCATTGAACAGGGGGTTGGACTCGAAAGCCTTGTAGGCTCCTTCCAACTCTATCTATGAAATCTATGAACCTCCACAACAGAAATCAGGCTCCCCCCCACACACCTGTCCTCTCCCTATTTCCCGAATGAAAGCTGTAGAAGGGGGTCTGAGGCCTCCAGGACCTGGGACACAGCAGTTAAATCATCACCCCAGGCACAAGAGGCATTAGGGCTGCAGTGCCACTATTTCAGACAACCAAAGGATCAGTTTTGGCACATCTGGGTAAACAAACTGATTTCACAGTTTCATAGATCACAGAGTTGGAAGGAGCCTACTACAAGGCTATCGAGTCCAACCCCCTGCTCAATGCAGGAAACTAGAGGAGGGGTCTCCCATCCAAGTAAAAACCAGGCCTGACCCTGCATATTTGTTCAAACTATTTCTGATTCAGACCAGAGCACGGTCCCATCGCAACTCCAGTCCTGTACATGTGACATTAAGTTCGCAAGCCTTTTAAGTGGTGGGTGCACATCTTAAAAACACACCTGCATCTTCAAAAAGAGTACAAGATAAGCGGGAAAGAAGAATGAGTTTTAAGGCAAGGCAAAGCAACAAGAGAATAAAGTGCAGCTAAATATAAGTAGAAATGGCGCTGGTTTAAAAGGACAGAAATGAGGCATTCAGTTTAAGTGTGACAGGATGTTGCGAAAGGAGGAGGAGGGGGTGTCAATGGTATACATACAGCACCCTTCCCCAACATGGTGCCCTCCAGATGTTTTAGACTTCAACTCCCATCAGACCCCAGCCGGCACGGTCAATAGTCAGGAATGCTGGGAGTTGTAGTCCAAAGCATCTGGAGCGCACCATGTTGGGGAAGGCTGATGCACCACATCCTCCTCCATAATCTAGTTCAGTGTTCTCCAACCTTGGGTCCCCAGATGTTTTTGGCCTACAACTCCCAGCATGCCCCAGCCAGTTGTAGGCCAAAAACATCTGGGGACCCAAGGTTGGAGAACACTGATCTAGTTAGATCACACAAGAGTAACCACAGAGTTACTAATAATACTGCCAGAGGCTGCCTCATTGTTCATTACATGGAAACTAGAGTTGTCTGTTCAGTTATCTTATGGACCTTAGAATTGCTTTTATTTACACATTACATTTGAATTAGATTTTAGCAGTTTAAGAACGGTTTCAGTCATTTTTAGCCACTATATTTTCTATACGCACATCCTGTAAGAAAAGGTTTGAGCTATGTGATCCCACCCATAATCTTATCACAGACGTACTGAGAAGTATCTTAGAAAATGGAAACCTAAGAACTATGACAAAGGAGGCAAATGCCAATTCTCTCTCCTCCACCCACCCCACAACTACCTGCTCTCCACTCTTAAGGCATCCTTGGAAATCCCCCTCCCTATTGAAGTTTGCTTTCTATTGAATTTTTTAAAATTGTCAACAAAGAAGTTAATAGTGAGTGAATCGTATCCCCCCAGTATCTTCTTTGTATATTTCACTTAATTCTACTGAGGACTGTATGTCACTTATTAATAGGGACTTTTATTCTTTTGGGATTTCACTAGGATCATATAGAACACTGGTCTGTCTTTAAAAAAAATTCCTTCTGCATTTTGTATTGCTTCAATAGCATTCTTTAATATAGTATACGGTAACTATTTTATATTTTAATGTCTGTTTTCATTTGCAGTTGTTCTCTGTAATCTCATAGGATACATCTGTGGCTTATGCTGGCTCAGCTTGCTTGAGTGTGGAAAGCTAAGCAGGGTCAGGCCTGGTTATTACTTGGATGGGAGACCCCTCCTCTAGTTTCCTGCATTGAGCAGGGGGTTGGACTCGATAGCCTTGTAGGCTCCTTCCAACTCTATGATCTATGAAATCTTTGCATTGGCACCAGTAGGGGACCCACCCACCCCAGTACTCCCTTCAGATTTTCTTCAGGTCCACAACACAGGAGGAAAGGGTTAAATTCCCCTTCATGTCTGCTGCGGTTAGCACCCCACTCCCAGTATTTTTTAAAACTAGAAAATTAAATGCAAGTGTGCATTTAATGTCATGGCCCACAGACAGACCCCAACTCCCTCTTTTTTTCCTGCCTTCTCATTTGTAGGACTTTCACGTAGGCATTTCACAATACGTTCTGCTGGATCAGGGCCATTAGCTTTAAAGATCAACGCCTCTACACATTTTCACTGATTGCTATTAGTGCATTTGCATGGTATGAAGGCATTTTGGCAAGAATGAAGGGGCTTCCAGCTTGACACTAAGAGGTGGGAAGCCTAGGAGAGCAGGAGCCAAGGCATTAGAAAGCTATGGGTCAAGCGACACTGGGGGACTTACGAGTGGCCAGGGTGTGTGTGTGTGTGTCGGAGGAAGGGGACATCAAAGGGAATGGGCAGACGGAACTGCAGAGGTGAGGAATATTGATTTGAAACAGGATGCCAAATCTTGGGCTGCAGCCCTCAGTCATTGATACAGGACTTTCCACGTGCCAAATGCTTTGCACGTTTTCTTTTCACAATAAAGTATGATTTTATGGGAGAAATAGGCTGAGAGACTGAGCCTTGCCCAAATGCATCTACTCCGTTAATGGCTCGGGTGGAATCTGAACTCTGGCCCAACTCCAACACTGTATCCAATGAGCTCTCTCACTGATAGGTACAGCGGTTATCAGTAAAGGTGGACAAGCAACACACTATTCAGTGCTTTTAGGGACATTACTGAGCTTCACAACCACGTGTATAACATGAAACTTGCACTGCCCTGAAAAGGAAACACATGAATACTGAATGAGATCTTCATAGAATCATAGAATCATAGAAAAGTAGAGTTGGAAGGGGCCTACAAGGCCATCGAGTCCAACCCCCTGCTCAATGCAGGAATCCAGGTCAAAGCATCCCCGACAGATGTCTGTCCAGCTGCACCTTGAATGCCTCCAGACTGGGAGAGCCCACCACCTCCCTGGGTAGTTGATTCCTTTGTCTTATTGCTCTGACAGTCAGGAAATTTTTCCTGATGTTTAGGTGGAATCTAGGTTCCTGTAACTTGAGCCCATTGTTCCGTGTCCTGCAAACTGGGATGATCGAGAAGAGATCCTGGCCCTCCTCTGTGTGACATCCCTTCAAGTACTGGAAGAGTGCGATCATATCTCCCCTCAGTCTCCTCTTCTGAAGGCTAAACATGCCCAGTTCTTTCAGTCTCTCCTCATAGGGCCTTGTTTCCAGTCCCTTTATCATCCTTGTTGCCCTCCTCTGAACCCTCTCCAGTTTGTCTATGTCCTTCTTAAAGTGAGGTGCCCAGAACTGGACGCAGTACTCAAGATAAGGCCTAACCAGTGCCGAGTAAAGGGGAATGATCACTTCCCGCGATTTGGAAGCTATACTTCTATTAATACAGCCCAAAATTGCATTTGCCTTCTTTGCAGCCACATCGCATTGCTGGCTCATATTCAGTTTGTGATCTACCACAATTCCAAGATCCTTCTCACTTGTAGTATTGTTGAGCCAAGTGTCCCCCATTCTGTAACTCTGCATTTGGTTTCCTCTCCCTAGGTGCAGCACTTGGCATTTATCCCTATTAAATTTCATTCTGTTGTTTTCGGCCCAGCGCTCCAGCCTATCGAGGTCACTTTGAATTTTGTTTCTGTCTTCCAGAGTATTAGCTGTTCCACCCAACTTTGTGTCATCTTCATCCTGTACTCTAGGATTTAAAGTCACAATGCAGTTTTTAACTTCTGGTTTTAGATTACACCCCTGGAGAGGGGCTGCTCTCTTTCAGAGAGGCTACCCGTTGCCTATTAAATTTGCCCATCCATCCCCTGCGCCTACAGAGGGCTCTTGGTCACTCTCCAAGTATGAACGCCTGGGCTGATTTAGAGGGAACCTGCCCCACTTGCCGGGTCCTCAGGAATGGTCTCCTCAAAAGTGAATCGCCACACAAGGCACAGAGCTGGAGGCTCATGTGGAGAAACTGCAGATGGCGCTTAAAGGACCTTCTGCGATTTTACTCATCATTTTGCTGTGTCATCCATCTGACAATGCTGGCTTCCCTTCCCGAGACTGATAATAATGCAGAACACACATCTGGGAAGGGGGAGGAGGAGGAGGACTCAGTACTAGTCACTTGCCTTCAGGACAGGGCAGGATAATGTTTCCAGCAGGCTGCCAGGGTTGGGGCTCTAATGCCACACATAGCTCCTGGTCCCTCCCCATGGACGGCCTGAGGAAAACTACTTATGCAAGGGGTAAGAGAATACAGAAATGTGCACATTCGCAGGATAGCTACAGGTCCTTCAACGCCAACTTCAGTGGACCGGTCATGTTGTTCGAATGCCTGACTGCCGTCTCCCAAAGCAGTTACTTTACTCCCAACTCAAGGATGGAAAGCGGAATATCGGTGGTCAATATAAGAGGTTTAAAGATGTTCTTAAGGCTAATCTAAAAAAATGCAATATATACATCGAAAACCGGGAAGCTCTGGCCCATGAACGATCTAACTGGAGGTTGGCCTTTCACAAAGGTTCCATGGACTTTGAAGAAGCCCGAGTGCAAGGTGAAAGGGAGAAACGTGCTAAGCGAAAAGCACGTCAAATGAATCCTTTACAGGACCATCTTCTATCTGGTAACCTGTGTCCTCACTGTGGGAAGCTGTGTGGATCTAGAATTGGCCTCCACAGTCACTTACGGACCCATCGCTAGAGCCTACACAATCTTCTTTAGAATTTCCTCCTTTTATCCCGGAAGACAATCTTACTCGGTCACGAGTGATCGCCTGATGACAGGTCACAGAATCCAGCTTTGTCACAGAATTTGTATCATCCTGATCATTTTTGCAGACTTTTTTTTTTTTAAAAAGTATGGAATACACACTACAGCAGCAGGAGGGATGACCCAGCACTAAGCGGCCGCCCACGCCAATGCACCCCCTTCCCCCAACCTGGTGCCCTCTATATGTTTTGGACTATAACTCCCAGCATCCCTGACCACTGGCCATGCTGATGGGAGTTGTAGTCCAAAACGTCTGGAGGGCACCAGGTTGGGGAAGCTGTGCTACGGTATAGACATCTGCTTGCACGAGCATAACAAGTGTGTGGTCATGTAGCCCTCGAAAAGGATTCCACCCTCTTGGCTCCATCCGAACATCAACCCCCATTTCAGAAAGCAGGGCCTAAAAGCCCAATCAAGCCTCATTAAACTGAAGCTCTTGTTTATGTGGCCCTATTTTCCTACACTAATAAAAACACGCCACTTCTCATGTTTTTTCCGGGGGGGTGGGGTGGGCTGCCAGACATGGAGCACCCTGACTTCACAGCCACACCAAGGTGACATATACACGCATACTTCAAGCGATAAGTTTCAGTCAAGCCAAAATGGCCGCTCAGGTGATAGGTGGATTTCAAACCATTTATGAAAAATCGGCAAGAGTGGAAGTGAGAAATAAAGTGAGTGACCCCAGTGTAAACACTTGCATTTGGGGGAACGGGATGGTTATTTTGTGCATGAGCACTCAGTATCGTGATTTCATCTGCAGCACGAGCAGAGACATGTGGGTTGCAATTCGTTCTCTGGATAGAAAGTTTCCCGGGGATGCTCACATCTACAACAAATCAGTTCACACCAAAGATCCTGAACCAATGGAAGGCTCCAAAGTGGTCCCCCACCCCACCCCATGTGACTCTGATTCCAGTTCCATGCTGACAGAGGTAGAAACATCTGTTTCTTCAGTGGTGACTGTACCTTCTCACAGGAACAGTCTGGTAGGTGGCACACAACACATGCTCACAAGGCATCTGCTATCAGGGGAGTGTATTTAATTGATTTCACAGGGTAGATCAACACTTCCCTCTCTTACTGCACTGCCGCAGTTGTACATCAATACAGGGTACGTACATTTGACATTGCTCAAAACACTGTTCAAGCTTTCTGCCTTTTGATGCTGAAAGTGAGCAGTGTCTGCAAAATCTGGGAAACCTAACCCCATGGTTCGGACCCATGCTGTTATTTTCCCTTTTCTGGCAAAGGAAGCAGTTTCACAACCAGGGAATACCTGAAAAGCAGCACTGCCTTGGTCTCAACAAATTTCATGGCAACATTATGACCAGCTCTGTATCTGAAGTTCTTCATACATGTTGACCAGGAGCTTGTTGCAGCTATGCTTTGAAATCATCTCTGCAAGAAAGCTGATCAGTTCAGCGTTGTTTTCATCAGCTCTTAAGAAGCCATGCCCGTTGGGGAGCAGTTGTGCTGGAAGCTGTTTTGAGAGACCGGTGTCTCTCTTCTCTTCACTCCTCTCTTTTCAGGTTATCTTACTGATATACGTTCCACACAACTGTCAGGATGCGTGACAAGAGAAACTATTAAGCATACTCCGAAAACGTGAAGCAGTACCAGCACTGAGCACATTTCGCTCATACAGGTTTGGGAAAAGCACTCTGAACAACTGTCCAGTGCATAAGGAAGAGGTTAACTTGCAACCAGTACACAACTTTAGCAAATTAAATGCATTATTGTAAATCTGTCCATCACTTGAGTGGCCATTTTGGAAAACAGCTGCCCTTGCCAAACTCAAGTTGGTCCAATACCCTATTTTAATCAGTACAAATGCTACCTTTGCCCCAAAGTGAGAGTCTTCTCAAGGTAACTGGTAAGCTATGAGATGGGAGATATTGGCAGCTAGTTGCTCATCAGGGGCTACATAAATTTCTAACAAAAACAACTGGAATGGGGCCACAGCAGGAGTTCATCAGCTTCCCTTCAGGGTGCACTGTCTGCATAGAAGCTCTCTACAAAATATCATATGGCGAAGACTGACATTTTAAAAGCAGTCTCTACTAGTAACTTATTTTAAAAGCAACACAGTCTTGATGGAAAAATGGCCCGGGCTGTTAATGAAAAGGAGACTGGAATACAAAGTGGCTCTTTGTTTTAAATATGTTAACAGCAAAATGGCTGCTGAATTTTGGCATAGAAAAGAAGTTTCATTAGTAAGCGCCTTGAGCTGTTAGCCCAAAGATTGCACTACTGCCCTGAAGCAAAACCAATTTCAAATAATTGGCACCTCTCAAAGGCCAAACAAGTGACACTTAAATACTGAAAGAACAGAGCAGTGGGTGAAAGGAACCCAATCCTCCCCCCCCCCCTTATCACACATCAGGCACTGACCTCTGACACTGAAGGACGGAAGGAAGAGGGGAAGCTGATAGCATAGCTGGGAGCTGTAAAGAGAGTTATAAAAGGAGCTCAATGAAAGGCTTGAGTAAAACAAAATGCCTTGCATTTTTTTCTTCAAAAAATAATCAGGGCCAGGTTCTGATCTCTCTCTTCAACATGTTCCAGAGTTGAAGGGGCTACCACCAAGGAGGTCCTATCAGGTTCTCACCAATCTGGCTTCTTCTTAGGATGAGATCATTGACAAAGCCTTACTTTTCCAATCATAACAGGAGGGAGGGCTGATATGAAGATGGATGCTCATGAGATACATTGGGCCTACACTCTTCCCAGTAATACACAGCCATCTTAAGGATCCTCAATCTCAACTATATTAGAACATAAAAGTAGTTGTCGGACACCAATGGAACGGCATACAACCACAGCTGTAATAAATAACTTCTCTGTGGCCTTTAGAAGATTCTTAAACACAATTCTTAAACAGAGAGCTCGAGACAGGCAGGGTCCCAATCGTTGCACTTGGTCTCAAAGGCCCAGTTCGACCGCAGCCCTGCTCCAAATCGTAAGCTGTAGAAATGGAACAGGGGTTTGCAGAGCACCTCTGCCACAAATCGCTTCAACGGCCAGCTCCATCTTCCTTTCCAGCTTGAAGCTGGAGGGACAGGGATGTTCTCTGTAGTTGCATTGCACTGTCAGAAGTTCAACACAACTAGGTGTCTCTACCCACTCCCTAACTCAAAGCTAGAAAGGAAGGTGGCGCCATGGCAAGAAGGGGGAACATGTTATCATACACATTCATTTTTTAGGAAGCCAAGATTAGCTGTGGCTTCCCTCCTGTGCACATTGAAAGGCAAAGAAAGGTTTGTCACTGTGCAGCTCATGAAAAGGTCCTAAGGGATGCTCACACCAAGTGGTTCCCTCTAATAGTGGCTAATCACTACCCCTGTAGCACATGCCCTGTATTTAGTCCCAACTGGAAACCCCTCCTCTATTGCAAAATTGTTGAAACCCCTGTAAAACCACACATTATAACTGAACGTTGTTTCAGCGGATAAGCCACCAACTACACTTAATACTTTCTATTAGAAGAGAAAGCATTTGGAATCACCGACATGCAAACACAACCTACAGCAGCAGTCAGATACAGCTTGGGGAGGTCATCGCTCAGTGGCAGAGCATGCTCTAGATCAGGGGTCCCCAACCCCCGGGCTGCAGACCGGTACCAGTCCATGGCCTGTTAAGAACTGGGCCGCACGGCACCCAGCTGCTGCGCCGCCCAGCTGCCACGCCACTGTGCCCAACCACTGCACTTGGCCGCTGCGCCGTGAGCACCCCATCCTGGCTCTCGGGGTGCTTGCAAGCTCCGGCGAGCACACACACACCCCGCCGCTTGTCCCTCTGCTTGCCTCTCTGACGAGCATTTTCGTAAAGCCGGAAGTGACACGACAGGACCCGTCGCGTCACTTCCTGGTTCTCCGGCACTGCCGCCCGGGCCGCACCGCAGGTGAGCGGTGGGCGACACCCCCACCCCCCCAGTCCGTGGAAAAAATTATTCCACTGGACCCGGTCCCTGGTCCCAAAAAGGTTGGGGACCGCTGCTCTAGATGCTTCAGGTCCCATGTTCAAGCCCTGGCATCCTCAGTTAAACAACGTCAGCAGGGCTGGAAAAGACTTCTTCCCAAGTCACTGCCCGAGTAGACAATGACTGGGCTAGATAAACCAATGGTCTGACTTGGGATAATGTAGCTTCGTATGTTCATATGGATGTTCAGGAATTCACTGGACAGTTCAGGGCTGAAACATTCCCCAAATTCTATTCCGTTCACAGATTCTTATAGGTGTAGCAACTTGTGGATTCAGCATTTTCTTGCCCTATCCTCAGCTTTCCACTGACAGCCTCTAAAAATTTGTGCTGGTACAGTGGTGAGAGTGGGATGTTCACACACTAACTCGGGACACTGGTTGCCCCATTGGGAGCAGGAAGCAGTGGGTCAAGCTGCCCGCTAGGAAATGTTTGCGGAAGTCAAACAGAAAGCATAATCACACACTTCCCACAAAGGGAGACCAAGTAAGACAAGTATTATGGCTGGCTGGAGCAATGAGAAAACTGATTAAAAGCAAATGTGTAGCCCCTCTAGCTAACATACCCTACTTAATGATACAGGTCATAATAGAAGAAGCTGAAGAGATTAAAAGATTATGTGGGTAGTAGAAATCATCTCCCTGTTTTCTGAAAGCAGTGCTTATACAACACAATATGATTAAAATAGGTAGGCGGACCTTTTATTAGCATACATTTCTCTTGCAATCTTAATCAAACATTTACTTTTCAATGTAACAAAGTAAGGGCCAATAACGATCCAGTTTTTCTCACCAGTACCCTCATTTGCTACAGTACAGGGATGCTTGTACAAGTCAGGGATGCTTTGACTTGGATTCCTGCATTGAGCAGGGGGTTGGACTCAATGGTCTTACAGGCCCCTTCCAACTCTACTTACTATTCTAGGATTCTATACCAGAGGACTTTCACTTTAATCACAAAATATTGTTGAATTTCCCACATACTCTCCAGTTAAAACTGTTTCTCCATCGCTCCACATTCAGAGCTGCCCCTTTATCACATACTTACTGTGGACAGATACTTGTATTAAAATCAGATTATTATTCATTTATTGATTGATTAGATTTGGATCTCTATGGAACTGAGCAGTATTTAACATCACAACATTCCTGTGAGGTAGGCATCTTGCTCAACCAGAGGTTTTTTTAAAAACTGAGCAGGGATTTGAACATGTTTTTCTTGTCCAAGACCAACACTGTAGTTCAGAAGTGGCAATCCTGTAGCCCTCCAGATGTTGTTTAGACAGACAAGTTCCATCAGCCCCAGATGGCATGGCAAATGGTGATGGGAGTTGGTGCAGTATCATTTGGTTCCCCACTCTCTACATCACTCTCTCTCTTGAATATTTTATTTACGGTCTACCGACCACACCAATACGTAAAACAATACAATACAAACAAGATACACCAGCTCTTATTTATACACTCAAATAAAAACTTAGAAAAAAAATAAATAAAAACAGAATCAGACAAGCATAAAAGGCCTAGTCACAATAGCAATATTCAAAAATTTTGCAACTTTCTTGGTAATTGAGCTATCTGAGCCATCAAGCAGAGTGGACAAAAGAAACTCTGAGGATCGTCCAGGGAAAGTCTGGGTGATTGGATGTATTATGTTTTCTCTAGCCCCTCGATAGAAGCTGCAATTAAAAAGGACATGACCAACAGTTTCCACCTCCTCATTATTGCAGGGGCAACACCTGTTTTCCATTGGGATTTTATTGAATCTACCATCCAAAAGTTTGGAGGGTAGAACATTAAATCGAGCCAAGGAAAACGCTCTCCTATATTTTGGAATAGATAACCAATCTAAGTATAGCATCCCATTTGTAGAGTAAAGGTCTGACAGACCCATCGACAAGGGGGAGCATGGGCCCTGAGCCGCTCCATGGAGCTCTTGGAAGTCGATGTCAATTAATCTTTGCTTAACAAGAAATTTAGCTTTCTCCCAAGGCATGGATAACAAGTAGGAGGGTGACAGCCCGGCTGACACTCTCTCTCTACATGCACTATCTACATCAGTCTTCGGACACTGCTTTCACACTCACCTGTTCACACGACACAACAGCCCACTGTGGCTTAATTTACCCGCTGGGGTGATCATGTTGCGCTGGTCGCCATTTTTGCATGGCACCTGGCTTGCCGTGTCTGTGAGTCCAGGCGGCAGTGGTAGTTTCATGGCTCGTTTTAGGGTTATTTGAGGGTTGTCTAAGCCTCAATCTCTGCTGCCTGGGTTTGCACGACACAGTAAGCCACTCGTGGACGCCTAGCATGATGCCACAGCCCCATGGGTAAATTAAGCCCCAAAGGGTTGTCATGTCATGAGAACCAGGTCATTGTGTGCCAAAACATTTGCTTGGAGATATAGACTTGGGCAATCATTAAGACCAACCATCAGAGGAGGCTTTGCTGCTTGTACTGCGACCTCCTGATTGCCATCTTGCAGAAACCTGGAAGTGGGAGTTCTCCATGATAGCACCCACCTTGTGGAATACAATCCCCCCTGGTATTTGGGAGGCAGCAACTGTGGCATGCTTTAGACACCAATTAAAGACCCATCTCTTTAATCAAGCCTTCCCTGATTGATTGTGCTGCCCAGTTTGTTTGTTAATTATGGTGTTGCGAGTACTTGTTTAATATTTTTTAATAAATGTTTTATATAAATGCTTTTATACCTATTATGATTTTAATCTTTCTTTGTAAACCATTTAGGTTTTTTTAAAATACAGTGAGCGGTATATAATTTAAATAAAACAAAGTTATGCAAATGTGTAATATATACACATTTGCTGCATGTTTTGGGGAGGTGCGGGGAGAAGTTAAGAACCTTTGGTAGTATGACAGCAAGAGGAAAGGTATGTAAAAACATCAAAGCAAGAGTGCTGTCTGGGTTGGGTGATCATGACAGGGTCAAGCTGCAGGCCTAAAAGCACCTCCCTGGGATTAAGTAGCAGTGATCTCAGTGAGACTTACTTCTGAGTAAACCTGCTCACTTCAGTCACTTCCTTGCAGGAAATGTGTCTTGTTTGAAGCAGCCCTAAGAGCACATAGAGATGGGGAACAGAACTCCTGTGCCTGCTATGTACTGTGAAACCTTCGGAAATATTACCATATTTTTTTAAAAAAAAATAATATTGACATTTTCCAGAACAAACTCAGGTGAAAAATTTCCTTGGGGAAGCAGTGAAAATGAACTGCCCTGGATTCAGGTAACACTCTCTAAAGGACAAATCTGCATATCAAAGTAATCATTTCAAAACCAGTTTTACTGCCATTGTTCCCCTCTGGGTAATATGTGTGGGGAGGGGGAGGTTGCAATTTTATTAGGGATCATTCTTCCCATGTTCATATAATGTGCACAGTGGGAGCCACAGACAAATGACCCCGGCCGGGGGATGTTTGCTGTGCCTACCCCTCCAGACCTTTTATGCCAGACAAAATGGGCAGTTTTTAACCAAGGTCTCTTACACATTCTGTATCTACAGAAGTCTCTTGTCCCCAGGAGCATTCAATACAACTCCCCCCCCCAAAAAAAGAGGTACCCAGAAGCTAACCGCATTGCTTTCAAACAACATGCACAACAGCTGCAGCCTTATACTCCTAATTATATTAAATGGGCAAAGTTCTACTCAGATCAACTGGACTTGCTCCCACATAATGATGGGGTAGGGCTGGGGAGTTAGCCAGGTAACCCACTCTCCTCCAGCATACAAGGTTTCTTGCAGCGCCCCCCCCCCCACTTCAAAGCTCAGCTTGGATTAGATTAAAGCAACTTTACCACACCCGGTCCCTATCGATATGCAAAGGAACTGGCAGCTCCAGTGATCATTTGCCCTCAGCGTATTTATCAAATTCTGAGTCTTGGCCGATTCTTACAGACTTCTTTGAAATGGGAGGAGACAACAGACAAGACCTCTGCCTCTTGCTTCATTATGTGGTTCCATGACACACCTGGTAGGGAAGGACAAAAACCTAGAAGCCATTTCACACACTCTGCTCAGTCAATAGATTCTGCAGTGGGGGGAGGGGGCAAACAAGAAAGATAATCTATAGGAAAAAGATGCAGCATTCCCTTTTTTTTAAAAAAAAGCACTCGCAACACATTAAAATCACAAACTGAAGGCATCTCCAACCCAGTGGACCCAGATCTAGAGATGCAGGGTGCTTTAAGCTGTGCTGGTCCCAGCTGATTGTATGGCAGATACAATTAAGAACAGATTGTCTTAGGGCAGCTTTATCCAACCCGGTTTCCTCCAGATGTTTTAGACTACAACTCCCAGGATTCCTGAGCATGATGGGTGTGGCTGGGGAGTTGAAGTCTAAACTATCTGGATGGCATGAGGCTGGGGAAAGCTATCCTAGAGCCTTTCCCACTACAGTGCCCTAAACATGGAGGAGAATCAGTCAATCTTGTTGCATTTTAAGGGACCAATTGAACAATGACAGTCTCTCCCCTATACGTCCTGGGGGATAACTCAAGCAGCAACCTCTGCATTGCTAAGAACAAGTAAAATCAGGTACCAAATCTATTTACTTCAGGACTATCAGAAGCAGAATGGAACAGGAACTTGGGAGTCTCTCTCCCCATACACATTAATGGATTCAAGGGGGAAAGAGATCAGTTAGCAACTACATTCTCTTTATGGGGGGATGTCAGGCACTAAGCCCCCAGTGTGCCATTCCCTTACCAGATACAATTCCTGCCATGCTCCTTTCAGTACTGTAAGATGACAAGGAACACTAGGGAACCAAACCAGTCCAGGAGCTACAACTATCTTAAGAATCTGTCTGCTCTCTTTTTATGAATACATTTGCTTTCTTCTTATAAGAATCCTGATCCCAGAGAGAGTCCTGCATTCCTTAAGACAAATAGGTTTCTTCTTTCCATACCAGCAACCCTCGAGAAAAAAAAAAAAAAAAGACCCCACCGGAGATACAGGTAGAGACCCTGAAAAGAGATTAGATTCCTCCCCTATTTTTATCTACAGGTCCTTTCTGCACTTTCTCAAGGGCGCAGGATGGGTATATATAAAAATTAAAAGATGCAAGTCTTTATAAAACCACAGCCTGGATTCTTTTTCCTCTTACTGATATGCAAGGACTTTTCCTGCCAAACTGAATCCTGACAGATCAAGTGGGGTCAACCCAAAAATAAATAAAAGCATGGGAAGGATGTTTGCACTTTCAGGGAGATTTAGGAACCCCAAGAATGGAGATTGGGGGAGTTGGGCCCTTGCCTACAGTCTGTATATGGTGCCCTCCCCCAGAATCTGGTGATTGCCTCTGCCGTTGTTAGCGATTATTTTCTACCAGTACATTATTTGGTTATCGAGGGTATTTTTGCCTTCCGATTTATAAAGAAGAGAGCAAAAACTAAGAAGAGAGCAAATCTCTATATCCGTAAAAAAAAATAATAATACAGATTCTTAAAAGTCCGCTCGAGGTCCTGGGACAGGGACTGATTTCCTAGCTCCCCCCTGACCTCTTATCCACTCTATTTCTGCTTCTCCTTAAATTAAGGGGAGTCAAGGAGAAAATCCCTCCCCCCCGAAATGTCTGATTAATGGGGGAGGTGATATTTGTTTAAATTTAATTGCCCCGGGTTTAATCAGGGAACGATTCCATCTTCCCACATCCAAGGGAGGCGGAGGAGGAAGAAGACGACGACCACGACCCCATTTTGACACTGCCGTGTGTGTGTGTGTGTGTGTGTGTGTGTGTGTTCAATGGGGGGGGGAGAGACACACGAAAAAGGCGCGCGCCACCCGCCTTTCTCCCGCCCAGATTGAAAATGTACATCTATGGGGATCGACCCCAAGCTACGGCCTACGGGGGGGGGGGGGGAGAAGAGGAAATACGAAAGGAATCCTCCCCGGGGATAATAGTTGCCCTCTCCCCACCACCACCACCTCGCGGGGCAATAAATAATCTTGCCCTTCCCCCCCCCCACCCGCACGAGGAATGATGGAGTGAAGCGTCCCCCCTCATCCTCCTTCCCCTCTCCCCGCCCTTCCCCCCCCGCTCCACGGCCTCCAGAGGAGAATCGCTGCGGGGGGGGCGCCGCCGCCGCCGCCCTGTCTCCCGCCGCCTCCGCCCCCCCCCCGGGGCCCTCCCGTCGTGGGGCCTAGCGCGGCCTGGGCGGGCCCGGGGGGGGGGCGCCGCGCGCGCGGGGTGAGGCGCGCGAGGCGTCCGAGGCGCCGGCGCGGGGGAGGAGGAGGGCGAGGAGGCGCGGGGCCCCCGCGTTGCTGCGGCTGCGCCGGGTCTGGTGCGAGACGAGTGAGGAGCTGCTGGGAGATTGCGCGGTAGGACACTCACCTCAGAGCGGCTGCGCTGCAGCGGGCCTGCGCCGTGGAGCCGCCGGGAAGCTGCGACAGAGGACGCGGCGGCGGCGAGGCGCAGGAGGAGGAAGAGCGAGCGAGCGAGCGGGCGGGCGGCGGCGGCGCTTCCTTGGCTGCTGGGCGCGGGAGACCCGGACACGCGAGAGGCAGAGGGAGGGGGGGGAGGGACGGGGCGGGCGGGGCGCGCGCCCCTCTCGGGCCTACCACGGCCTGGCCGAGGGACACGGCGCGGCGCTGAGCGGGCCGGGCTGAGGCGAGGGCGAGAAAGGCAGCGGGACGCGCGCCTCGGCACGGGCCTACCACTGGCGGGCGGGCGGCACTCGAGTCCAGCGGCGGCGGCGGCGGCAGCAGCAGCACCAGGCCGAGGAGGGGGGAGGGGAGGACGCACGGCGTGAGCGGAGCCGCCGCGCCGCCATGATGGGAAGGGCGAGGAGGGCATGACACGCTTCCCACGCCCCCCCGAAAGCAACACCCGGGTTTATTTTTGCGGGGTATGGTGAGGTGGAACCAGCAGACGTAGAGAAGTGGGGAATTTTAAGAGCGAGAGAGCGGGGGTAGCGTGGATTCGGAGGCTAGGTTGCGCCCGGCGCCATTTGCGGAAGGTCGCCTGGCCGAGCTGCTCTTGTGGGGAGGTTTGTGGCCGCCATGCTGGGAAGGGCAGGAGCCGTTCAGAGCAGGAATGAAGAAGGGAGCGCCATGTTAGGAAGGTCGGGGACGCGCCATGTTGATGAGGGCTTGCTGAGTCGCGGTCGCCATGTTGAGAAGGCGGATTCGCTCCCTTCGAACCGGGGGGGTTGTATGCGAACGCCGGGCGCTCTGTGGCGCGCGCAGCATAAGCAGGGCCGAGGTGAGGGAAAGGCTGGGCCGCCGAGCACGGGAGAGCCCCGCGACGAGGAACTGCGGGGCCGGAACACCGATCACCTGAAAAATAAGGCGACGGGGGAGACTCGCCGCCATGTTAGGAATAGCGCCACCAAAACAACTCGGCTTGCGGTTTTTTGTGGTAAAAAAAAAAAAAAAAGTGGCGGTGTGGGTGGGAGGGACACTACTGGAGAGTGACTTCGAAATAATTCTTTCGAAAGTGAATCAGGGATTTAGCTTCCCTCCTGTGTTCGTGTTTCCTGAAGAAAAGTGAGGAGAAAGGCCGCAGTTACGTCTCCCAATGTTTCTCTCGTGACGAGGAAGTGAGGCGTCTTCTTGCAATACAACGTTCTTGCTGGGGAAAGTGCAGAGGCCAAGGGCTGACCCACAGAAAATTAAACCCCCGTGGACTTGGGTTCCTTATACAGCACCTCAGCGCACGTGGGCTTTGCAGAGTAGCTTTAAAGAAGTCAAGCAGGCCCTGCCTGGAGGAGGTTACAATCTACAGTTTACTAGTGCTAGGGAGAACGTGCTTCCAGATGAGGCATTTATGGTGCCGGCGCCCTGTCTCATTCACGGAATTTTATAGGGGCTGGGTGGGCCAGATGTCATCACCTTCTATTTGTGACCCTCCCGTGTTTTCTTACAGCTTATTCTGCCTCAATGCAGAAAATAAGCTAAGGAGAAAAAGGAACAGTTGTGCAATGCCATCTGACTGCTAGGAGCCCTCTGCCTGGAAATACCCAATAAAGCAGGGGTGGGCAACTTGTGTGTCCCCCCCCCCCCCAGATGTTTTGGCCTACAACTCCCATCGGGCCCAAGCCAGCTTAGCCAATAGTGAGGGGATCATGGGAGTTGTAGAGCAAAACAGAGGGCCACCAGTTGCCCACCCATGCAATAAAGTGTGTGGGTTTTCAAAATTATAAAAAGTATTTAAGCCATAGGCAGCCGGAATTTGATACAACGTGGTTGCCTGGTCCAAGGGTTGAGGGAGTTGCATTTTTTGCATGACTTTTAATTTTATTTTACTCCATCAGAGGAACTTGGGAGTGGCATACGTGGTTCTTCTCGCTGCTCATCTTTTTTCCTCCCCCCCCCCCCCATTTTATCTTCACAATCCTATGAAGCAGAGTGACTGGAGATTCGAACCCAACTCTCCTGAGTCCTAGTCTGAAACTAACCACTATGCATGCTGCAACTTGTTGCATAGAAATGTGAGAGTGGCTTTTCCTATCATGCAACTGTGAAGAACTGTCAACATCCAGATCCCACCACAGGCTCATTTCTGGAAGAGCCTGAAAATGAAAGCCATTAAGCCGCCTCCCACAAGGACATTGGGAACACGGAGCCTATCTAGCAGTCAAGCCATGCCAGTGACAAGTTGCAAGGCTGTAGCATTTGTTTTAAATGAGAAACGGTAGATAAATACTGTAAATGGCAGCTTCCTATGTTACTGCTAGAAAAGTAGATAAAATAGTGTATCATATTGTATGAACTTAGAAGTATGCTAGTTCCTGGTTTTCACAGATCTCTGCCTGGTGAGGAATTTTGTCGACCCTTGAAAGCCTGCATAGTTTTACATGGACCTAATAGAAGATATTGTTGTATGTTCTTTGTGTCTGCTTTTCTCTAATTTGCCAGGAAATTATTATTTTATGAAACCGTGTTGCTTTGCATAATGTCCAGCAGTCTTTATGATTCAAAGCAGAATCGTAAGAATCCAGTGCGGAGTCATGAAAGCAAACTGTTCTTGATGGAGGAATTTAAGGTCTGTGGCTCACGCTGGCTCAGCTTGTCTGAGTGTGGAAAGCTAAGCAGGGTCAAGCCTGGTTATTACTTGGATGGGAGACCCCTCTAGTTTCCTGCATTGAGCAGGGGGTTGGACTCGATAGCCTTGTAGGCTCCTTCCAACTCTATGAAATCTATGAAATAAATAGTGTGCTTGGGATTTTTGTGTGTGGATTGGAGCTTCAATTGCAGTCTGAAGTGATGCAGCCCAGACATAGTTTACCTGCTCAAGTGAGAGCAAAGACCAAAGTACCGGTATGTTTATGAGTGCAGCCTTCCTTGGTTTCACACAGGCTGCCTCTTCCATCTATCGCACCAGACTGGAGAAGGCAAAGAAATTAAAAAAATAATAATCCTGTAGCAAGTAACCATAAATGCTTGGGAGATTTGGCTATGACAAAATCTGAGTAGACTAGTAAAGCTGTGCAACAAGGAGTTTTGTGGTACCTTAAAGATGTAATTTGGTAATCCAGCCTTCCTCAACTTGGGTGCCCTCCAGATAATGTTGGTGTAGAAAAGAGGTTACAGTGCGGTCAAAATGGCAATAAAATGCAAGAAGTACAGTCTGACCATTCAATTAAAGCTCAGATATATACAAAAGAACCACAATGGCCATTAACAGTAAATATTCACCACTGAGATTAAAACTGCATCTGATGAAGTGGACACTAGCCCAGTCAGAAAGTTAATATCGGGCATGCTCTCACGAAGGATGCACATTATAACACCATATGATGATTCTGGAGAGAGAGGGTGAAGACAAGACGAGGTGATGGGGTGTATAGTGGTATATAGTTCTATATAGTGATACTACAGGTAACATTAAATAATGCAAGAAAATCGGCAAGGAAAGCTGCTGACTGGAGCAAAAATGTGGCAAAAACTAGAAGAGCCCTAATAAATTTTCATTTCGTGCAAGGAATGGGATATAAACTAGCTGCTATTATTGCAGTGCACATAGGACAAAGAGGAGTGCTGTCTTTATGTAAGGGGCAACAGGGATGGCGTGTGATCCAAGCTGTACTACTGGAACAGAAAAAGAATATCCTAGTTACTCTCACAGTAAGTTTTGTAGCTTGAGATTCAGTTATCTTTAGTGATTGGTCTTGTTCAATATCTGCTTGTGTTTATCTGAATGACGGGGGGGGATCTATTTTATAAATTAACCCCCCCCCCCGACCACATTTAAATTACTATTTATTTGTACAGTACCATCAGTGTAGATGGGACTGTACAGAACAACAGAAATAGAAAAGAAAGATCTTGTCTCAGGGAGCTTACAATCTAAATTTGTGAGAGAAGCAAGGGTAATGACAGGGAAGGGTGGAATCCAATCAAATGCAGTTACCAAGGTTTCATTTGGCGCTGAAGGGGAGCAGAGAACTGTTTCATAGGAAAAGTGGGATGTTCCGGCTGTCTTCAAGAACACACTGACTTAGAAGTCCTATTGACCTCGACTTACTCCTGAGCAAGTGTGACTAAGATGGCGTAGCTGGCCACAAACACTATTGTTGGAAACCATTTTAAGTGGTTTGTTAGAAAAGAACATGGAACTAGAATGCAGCAAAGGAACAGACATACTGTGGCTTTTATTGTGTAGTTCCGTGTGGTTGCTTTGATCAAATTTCCATTAGTTGACTTCTCTAGTTCTACAATTGACAGCAGAATTTTTATGCTCCCAGGCATACATTGCACAAGGAGGTGCAAGCACACACAAAAATACACATACTCTATTTTTTGCAAGATTAGGAAATCCTAATCTTCAAGCAGAATTAGTGGGCACATGAGGTCTGCAGAACAGCTGATAGCACAAAAAGGGAAATGTTACGGTAATACTTGCAGAAGTGCTTAGCAAGAGGATTTTCAAATGGCGTGGGTCTCCTATGCTCTTTGCAGCGCCAAGTAAAGGTCCTTGTTTTCCCAGGCACGTTACCCATCTTTCTGTTGGTTTAAATCTGTTACTGTATTTTAAATCTTTGCATTGCTGTTAGGTTTTATTTTGGGTTTTACTTCTGTGGAGAAAGCCTTGAGCACACACAGTGACATGAACCCTGACAGAGTTTCCCCTGGCACACTGACCCCACCCCTTTGCATAATCCGGGGGGGGGGGGGGAGACGGGACAGGAGAGACAGTTCTAGCCAGACTGGTTATTCACATCGAAGGGCATAAACATTCCAAAGGTGGGGGCAGCCTCAAAGAGCTGCAGATTACCTCTAAAGTAGTATCCAGGAGGTGCTGAGAAACATGAGGAGCCACCTCCCCATAGGGCAGAACCAGCCCACCTGGTCCTCCAGGGCGGGGGGAGAGGGTAGAAAAAGACAAGCACAGCAGAAAAAAGGTTGTTGGGAACACGGTGCAGGCTGGCACACATCCGGTCCCTGGCTCCGGTCAGGTTCAAGCAGCTTCCAACCCTGGGCACTTGCCCGGAGATCAGCAATACAGATTGCTATGCTAAGTCCGTAAGATTCTCTGATGTAAAAAGTCACCCAGTGAGTTTCGTGGCCATGCGGGGACTAGAACCTGGATCTCCTGAATCCCAGTCCAGTACTCTCACCACTATGCCACACTGGCTCACATTGTAGTTTTAGTTTTAATTGTGAACTGCCCAGAGAGCTTTGGCTGTTGGGCGGTATAGAAATGTAATAAATAAATAATGAAGCACTTTTGTTGAAAGCTTTCCTGAAGTCAAGATATTTTATGTCCACAGCATTCCCACAGTCCACAAGGGAGGTTACCTGATCAAAAAATGAAATCAGATTGGCCTGGCAGAATTTGTTCTTGACAAATCTATGCTGGCTTCTAGTAATCACTGCATTGCTTTCAAGGTGCTTGCAGACTGGGTTCTTAATAATCTGCTCCAGAATTTTCCCAAGGATTGATGTCAGAGTGACTGGTCTGTAGTTCCCAGGTTCCTCCTTGCCCTTTTTGAAGATAGGAACAACATTAGCCCTCCTCCAGTCATCTGGCACTTCTAGCATGTGCGGGATTCTAGCAACATCACAGAAATATGATCATGGAGGCTTGGGGCAGAAGGATTCAGACAATTCTGTGCGGGTTTGTGGACGCCCAATGCACGGGACACCCTCATGATACAGATACGCTGGTGGCACTCGGGCAAAGCTTCTAGCTGCCAGTTGGAGAGACCCTTGTGGGGGGAAAACACTTTTTTCTGGCCCTGCTCTTGTGCCTGCAACAGCAGTCTGATGTGTAAAATGGCATGGGAATCATAATGCAGTTATGCTGCTGTTAAAAGCACAGGAGCAGCACCAGAGTAAAAAATAATCCAGCAGCCCTAGGAACCTGTAACAATCCGAGTTAACTTTTTTTAGCTGTTCCTACATCATTAACAGCAGAAACTAGGTCAGATAATCTTTTCTCACAAAGCAACCTCCTGGCCAGGGAATGCTTAATTTCTGTGCGTCAGGCTGCTGCTAATGGCACAGAAACCGCCATAATTTCCTTATGTATGTATAATTTCTCGGTATGCAAAGTGTCAGGAATTGTACGCTGGAAATGAAACTGCCCAAAGCTAGCCTTAGGCTTTGAAAACTATTAGTAGCCTTCCCCAACCTGGTGCCCTCCAGAGGTGTGGGACTACAACTCCCACCATCCCCAGCCAGCACAGCAGCATCTGGAGGGTGCCAAGTCGGGGAAGGCTGCATAAGAGCTTGGTTTCACTAGATGAACAAACTGGGAGCACACTGTCAGAGCGGAAGGGACTCTTCAGACTGAAATTTTATTACCTCCAAATAGTTCTACAAATCAAACAAGTTAATAAGAATAATAATCCCATCCACTTCCCTATTTTACATTGGGTTTTATGTTTTCCATTTCACAGTTTAGAAATGGGATCAGGAATAATTGCACCGCCTGCTCCAGGCGGAGCTTCACACCAAAGGAACTCTACTTGCTTTGGGACAACTGCAGAGCGAACGGCTCGCAGATTACAGCCTAGACAATGAGTCCGCCATTTGGGGCCTGTGCAGAGAAAACCATCAGCGTGCCATCAGTGGCGGGGGATAGACGGACGAGCTTTATATGATTTCAAGGAGTGGGGAGGCAGGGTGAGCCTACAAACGAAAGGAAGCAAATACATTCGCACAAGAGTCACGTTGGTTTCCATTCATCCCATACTCAAGGCAGGCTAATTCTCCCCAGCAGGCGGATTACCGTAGTTGTGGACATGGCCTGATATGTCAGCAACAGAGGCAGTGCAAGCACAGTTTTCTTCAGAACACTGTGGAGCTCTTTAGTAGGAGATTACGTCTCCCTTTTGGCTTTAAGTGGGGACCAGACTGGGAGTGAAGTCTGCCCTGCATGAAGAAAAACAGGGAGTTCATCCTGGCAAGAAGTGCTTCGCTTTACTCTTCTGGAACCAAATCTCGATGGGGAAGGAAAGACTTTAGAAATGTCCAACCCATCTGATGTATCTCTTGGTCTGACAAGTTTGCAGGGCCAGCCTTTCCCAACCTGGCACCCTCCGCGTTGGACTACAATTCCCAGCATCCCCCAGCCAGTTGGGGCTGTAGGCCGTGTGAACACATCTGGAGGGCACCAGGTTGGAAAAAGCTGTTGTAGGCTGTGTCCAGAAACCAAGTAGTAACGGACACTGGGGACCCGTTCTCCTCCCTTCTCTTCTATGCTCGACTGTCCCTGATTGGCCTGTCTCTCTGGTATGGTATTTGTTGCTGGCTTATTTTGTTAACTTTCACGTTGCATGCCAATATTTCCCTCACCAGCTGCCCTTTTGGACAAAAGCAAAAAGCAACAAGGAGAGAGGACTTCCATATTCCTATTGGAAAATATGCATTTTTGAGCGTTCCCACTTCTCTCACTCAAGCTACTGATGAGTCACCACCAATTACCCAGGATATACGGCAGAAGACAGAGGCTTGTGTTGAACATGCTTTCGAACCATGTAAACGACTACAAACTGTTATAATACATAATTCCAAATCATTAACAGAAATGAGACATTTGCTTAAAGATTCAAAACTTCTTGTGGATAATTCACCATACATAAGGAATAGTTCCATACAGCCCTGGAAACACATTTAATTACAGACCTCTTCACATGCAGGTACAGGGACGGAACTGGAAGTTGGGGGGGGGGGGCAAGCACGTGATACATAATGGTCACAATCCAGTACAGAGTTCAAGCATGCATCACCTCCACTGATTTCAATGGGGCACATAATTGCACGCTGGATTATGGGCAACATGTACATGGTCGTTTCCAGCCTGGGTGAGCTCATAGGGAAGTTGCACCACACAGACTGTCTTCCCAGTGCCTGAGTCTGGTAGCAATTTAGTAAAGAAACAGGTAAGTCTGGAGGCATCCATTCCCTCCACCTTAAATAGATCTGTCTCCTCCACAAACCAACCTTCTTGGATCAGAGTATCGAATAGCACCATTGAAAATAACAACAAAAACACACATCAAACTGTAATCGGCTCCCAGTACGAAGGTTAGTTCCATCCATATCTAGCCGGCAACGAAAGGTATTCTAAACTTCCCTGAAGTTGACATGCACCCGTTTATAAAAGGCCACACTATACGGTCAATACAGACTGGTAAAAAAAAATGCTCCAAGGGTGGGAAGGGCAGATCTGCCCAAAAAGTATATAACTGCTTAACGGCCAATATAGCATGGGCCGCATTGCCCCCCACCGGCCTTTTGTGCGGCCCCCACTGAATTTGGCATAGTGGCGGCGAACACCCCCACCTGCATGATTTCACTGTAAAACAGGTGTCCTCCAACCTTGGGTCCCCAGATGTTTTTGGCCTACAACTCCCAGCATGCCCCAGCCAGCGTAGCTGGCTGGGGCATGCTGGGAGTTGTAGGCCAAAAACATCAGGGGACCCAAGGTTGGAGAACACTGCTGTAAAACAAGGCATATGGAGAGTGTGCGACTTGTCTTAGAACAAAACTGCACTCCCAGAAACTTCCCAGGAGCATGATTTTACTTTAAAACTAGAGCACACTCCATTTTACAGTGAAATCGCGGGGGGGGGGGGGGTTGGCAGCAGGATTTAGTGACATAGTGGGGGCAGAATTAGCCCCTGGACGTTGCCCATCCCTGCATGGTAGCATACTCCCCATTAGGAAAGCAGAAACCACACTTCCACACCAGCAGCATCTGATTCCTTGCAGAAAGGGAGGGGGGCAGAAGGCCAGGCAGCGCCTTCTCCCTCTTATCAGCCTCCAGTGTCCTTGCCGTCCTGAGTCAAACTTTTATCAATACAACCCAGCTGCAGGGATAGTGGCTGCTCTAGGATAAACCGGGCCTACGAAGCTGGACTACTTGTGCAAGGGAAGGCAATGCTTCTCTTGTGGCTGGCCTGGATGAGCCTTCGGAAGTACTGAGAGGCGTCTCCTGGCATTTATTGTGTTTCCAGATTGGCACAGTTCCTCCCACCGCCCCCCCCCCCCATTCCCCTGCAGTCTACATGGCGCATGTTCCCCCTGCGGCTTAAACAGGTGGCAGATCCTCCTCTGCTGTGGGAGAGGCTTTCAGGTCTGAACCTTTGGCAACCTGTTTAGGCAGCGATGCCAAGCCGGCTGACAAAAGACGACTGCGCCAGAGCCTATCAGGCCGCCATCTGACTCAGCGTCCACTCCTCCTCCCATGTATAAATTCGCCTTCCGACATCTAATCCTTGATCTCCCAAACACACACATATACAACCCCTGGACATATTAACCCTTCCCCCCCCCCATTCGAGCGCGTCACACAGAAGTTCTTTCCCTACCAGTCACAGGACACACACTTGGGATTCTTGGAAACATTAATGATAGCAGATTTCTACCCATGCAGTTTAACAGGATCCTATTTAGGGCAAAATGTTAGCGACTGCCATCCTCGCCGGGATCCAGCTAGGAGTGTCCCCATGTGAAATGACACCATGCCCCAGAATCCCCTGGGATGTGGCAAAGGATCCTGGGACATTCTCCAGAATCTGGCCATGCTGGACCACTGTGCCACTTCCAGCATGATGAGTGCCCCCTGAACTGTGCTGCCCTAGGCAGATGCTTAAAACTGTATTTATGCTCAGCTGACTAGCATATATACTGACTCCCAAAAGGCCCCTGAACTGCACCCGTGGCTTAGTTTCAACCACGTAGTCATACCAGCACTGCAGCTTTCACAAGGAATGTAGTATGTGCCCCTCAAAGTGTCACCAACAATTAGAGAAAAGCTCATGGCCATCCCATACCAACGCAGCATACATGATAAAAAAAAAAAAAGGTGTGGAGGATTCTGCAGGTTACTTCCTGTAGCAACGACGAGGCACACACTGTTGTGCCATGTTAGGCATCTCAAAGCAACATTTACTTCCTTCATGTCAGAAGCGAAAGCTTCTTCATCCTGCCGTAACAGTGATTATGGCCAAGTGAGAAACCGGAGTAGATTTCATTTGTTTTCAGTCCCCAACAAAAGTTTCCCCCCTATTAAGGGGCTCTTAATCTCTCCCCGAAAGTAGGGCCTTCCCTAGCTGGCTTCCTACTTCCGTTTCTTCCCTTTCTTTTTTGGAGAGTCCGGCCACGGGAAACCGCGGTACTCCAAGCAGGCAGCAGCGTTGTGGGCTATGTAGTAGACGTTAAGCATGGCAGCTGGGCTTAGGATGTCCACCTCCGGCGTGGCCTTCTTGGACTTCTTCCCACCTTTGCCTTTGCCCTTCCCTTTGCCTTTGCCCTTCCCTTTGCCTCCCTGTAAGAAAAAGAAAAAGCAGAGAGGAGAAGTTAATGTCTCTGATGCGTGGCAGAAGCAGGCAGCTGGCTATGAGGCTGGGAGCTGAGGCAAAGAAGACTGGTGCTGAAAGATCAAGCGGAAGTGGGGTGACATGGAGGCTGAACTGTAAATGTGAACAATGTGAGAGACAGCACAGAACGTGTCCCATCGCTTACACGGTGCAGAAAGGACAGCAGGTGCTGTAGCTGTTCTCTCAAACTGAAATCTCAAACTGAAGGGTTTAAAAGATATATATCTCCTAGAAATAAAACATTATTACAACTACAGAGCCTGCAAAATACACATTAAATTATGCATTCAAGGAATACATCTCTTAATATTTCTTGCAACAAGAATCTGCAAATTTCTGCAATGGGCTTCATGCAGAAGGAGGAGCTAACCAAATGTTTGCAGTGAGCCTTTATAGGCTACGTCTGCAAAATCATACTGGGTTCCCATCAGGTTCCTGTTAGCAGAAGCTGGGCCACCCACAGTCGGGAGGCTCCCCTGCACTATGGCTCAGAGGGCTCTCCTCCACAACAAAAGATCCTATGGGGGGAGCAAACATGTCAAGGCGCATAGCCCACTTTATAATATTGATTGATTAATTTAAAACACTTATTAGCCTGCTGTTCAGCTGATGAGGCTCCTACAGTGGCTTATGCAGGTTTAAAATGCAGGGCAATAAAATCAAAGAGCAGTACAAAATAATAAAGCAGCAGGGCATATACAATGTCAGTATTAAAAACCCAATCACTCTAAAAGGCCTGAGCAAACAAAAAGGTCTCCACTTGGAGCCAAAAAGAGACTCAGCTGGCCCCAGCCCAGCCCTCCTCGCAGGGGGGGTTCCAAAGATGGGGCACCACAGCACAAGGGCCCCCTTCTCCAGTCACCGCCTGCCTTAGAGGACAATTTTTCACACCTGGGCAAGTTCATGTGGGTGGTGGCAGTCCTTTTGGTACACAGGTCCCAAGCCATTCAGGGCTCTAAAGTTGTACTTGGATATGGACCGGGAGCCAGTGGAGTGGTTTTAAACCTGGCGAGATGCGTTTGGCACACTCATTTCCAGTCAGAAATCTAGTTGCTGTGTTTTGAACCAACTGGATTTTATGAACAGTCTTCAAAGGAAGCCCCATGCACAATGCATCACAGTAATCCAAACAGGACGTTACCAGAGTGTGGGTAACCAGGCTGTCTTTGTCTAGGGCAGTGTTGAAGGGATGTCACACAGAGGAGGGCAAAGATCTCTTCTCGTTCATCCCAGTTTGCAGGACACGGAATAATGGGCTCAAGTTACAGGAACCTAGATTCCACCTAAACATCAGGAAAAATTTCCTGACTGTCAGAGCAATAAGACAATGGAATCAACTACCTAGGGAGGTGGTGGGCTCTCCCAGTCTGGAGGCATTCAAGGTGCGGCTGGACAGACATCTGTCAGGGATGCTTTGACCTGGATTCCTGCATTGAGCAGGGGGTTGGACTCGATGGCCTGGTAGGCCCCTTCCAACTCTACTTTTCTATGATTCTATGATTCTCCAACCTTGGGTCCCCAGATATTTTTGGCCTACAACTCCCAGCATAGCTGGCTGGGGCATGCTGGGAGTTGTAGGCCAAAAAATATCTGGGGACCCAAGGTTGGAGAACACTGGTCTAGGGGGAGCCACAATGCACCAGCCTACACCAGAGAAAGGTGCATTGTGCCACAGAAGCCCTGTGGGCTCCCAAAGACCAGGCCGGAGCTAAAAGCATCCCCAACAGCAACGCTGAGGAAGCACAACCCCACCCAGAGCAGGCTGAGCACCGCCTTCTAGGTCAGACCAACAGCACGTTGGGACCGTCTGGACTGAGTTTCAGTGTGTCGGCCTTCACCCAGTCCATTACTGATCCCGGGAGTTCAGCTCTTCCACAGCTTCACCTGAGCTGGAGGAAAAGGAGAAGTAGAGCCCAGGCCTCCTGCATGACCTCACTCAGCCGTGTGTCGTACGTAGTTCATTGAGCAGCATGGGGGACAAAGCAGAGCAGCATGGGGGACGCCGCAGCTGAATGGCCACGGGCAGAGCAAGAGCCGGCCCAGCACCACCTTCTAGAAACAGCCATCCAAGTAGGATCAGAACCATCAAACGCCGCCCCATTCCCATTTTGCTGGCTCTGCCTGTCCCAGAAACAGCATTCCTCACCGCCCGGGAGAGAACAGCAGCGTCGAGGTCCTGCCAGACAGTCCCATATCTCTTCCTCTCTGACCTTCCTATCGTCTGAAGGAAGGCTAATACTGCAGGAACTCCTCCCCAGTCTGGGGGAAGAGTGCCGAGGAGTGATCGTACCAATTGCTCAAGCCACCTTTGCATCCCACAGAGAAACCGGAGGATCAGCCACAGTGTCAGCTATGCTGGCGGGGAAAGTCCCCGAGGGCTCTATCCACCTGGATCAATCGGTTTTAAAGGGCGGCCCATTCCAATCGGGTCCAATACAGGTCTTCCCTCCATGTATGAGCCCCCCCCCCATCGTACAGATGGGCATTTCACTAGTAACCCCTCATTCTGAACCCCTCATAAAACACATTCACATCTGCTGGCAGTGGCATTCATCAGGTTTGATGGCAGCTGTCCAGATTGACTGTACGTTAGCAGCGGCCTGGGTTAAAATGCAAGGGCCCCTGAGGCAGAAGAAACGTGTGGCAGGACACCCCTACGCTTAAACATGTGCAACGTGGTGCAGGGGATCTGGCAAATATAAAGCCCCCATCATGCTTGTTCACAAAAATCCCTGACTTCAAATTCACACCGATGGGATCGGAAGTAGCTATGACTGGCCCAGGGAGCAGAAATTGGGGTCCCGGTAGACGGATCACTGAAAATATCAACTGACTGTGTAACACCAGCGAAGAAAACGGTAAATTCCAAATTGGGGACTATTAGGAAAGGGACTGAAAATAAGACGGGCAGGTATTATAATGCCGCTGAATGTTTCTATGGTGCACCCCCGATTGAAATAATGCACACAGTCTCTCTCAATATCTCAAAAAGGATATTGTAGGGCTTGAGGGGTAGAAAAGGGCTGCCGCTGCCGCCACCACCACCATCATCATTATTATTAATAATACCGGTAATTGGATTGATATGGGCTGCCCATCAACACATGCTCCCTGGGTGGCTTACAAAGCAAAATCAAAAGGAATACAGTATTAAAACACAAAATAAAAACATCTTTAAGACCCAGTAAAATGCAGCAGAAAACTTCTCTCTCTGGTGGAGAAAAATAAAATCACTTAGCAGCATGAATTATCAAAACACAGCTTACAGAGAAAGCCCAGGTTTTGTTGGTCTAAAACACAAGTTGTTTAAAAGACCTGGGTGAATAAAAGGTTTTCACCTGATGCCAGAATGATGATAAAGAAGGTGCCAGGTGAGCCGAGCCTCTCTGCAGAGGCCATTCCACAGCCAGGGTGCCACCACCAAGAAGGAAGCTCTCTATAGTAGCCACCTCATGCTCCCCACTTGATGGGCCAAACGGAGCAGGGCCGCTGAAGAGGATTTTAAGGTTTGAGTAGGTACCGGTATATATGGGAGGAAGTGATCTTTCAGGCAAGCTGGCCCAAGCCCTTAAAGGATTGGCTAAAGCCCACACTTTAAATTGGGCTTGGAAACAAACAGGGAACCAATGCATTATCAAAGGGTTGGAGAATTACTACAATCCCTTTGCACTACAAGGAAAGAGTGAAGCAATTGAGGCTATGGGGGTATGATAAGAGGTTTAGGGCGCAATCCTATGCAAGTTTAGACAGAAAAAAGGGCCTACAACTTCCAGCATGCCCCAGCCAGGGGCATGCTGGAAGTTGTAGGCCTTTTTCTGTCTAAACTTGCGTAGGATTGCACCATTAGAAGATCATGACTAGCATGAAGAAAGTGGAGAAAGAGGCATTTCTCTTCCTGTCTAAAACGTGGGAGTAATCTAAGTGCTAAGTATGAGGTCACTTCTTCACAGACGGCATCATCATCCCACAGAATTCTCTCCTCCCAAGTACTCCAACTTTGCCACCGGAGTGTGGCGCGTGTGTGTGTGGGGGGAGTGAATGTCAGGAAAAACAATGCACCTTGTGTCAAGGAAAACAATGCACCAGGATCATTCTCTGTAGGGGAGACAGACTGTTCCGCTGCTGGCACCCTTCTCATCCCATTCACAGAGAGGCCCTTAGATCACTGGGAAAGAGATCACAGGAGTAAGACGCCCTGTATCAATGGGTCATTCACGGAGAGCAAAAGGTCCAGGAAAAATAGGTTCCACATTGCCTCCACCACTCCCAATGTCAGTGAACAGGAGGGCGTCAGAATGCAGCCAGATGGGGAGGGAGAATAATGAACACCATCCAGAATGAATTAAGGGGACAGTGGCAGATTGGTCTGGGAACAATCTCTGACTCTCCCCTCACTCAGCAGCAACTAACAGTGCCTCCTTCGTACTGCCTGCTTCACAGACTGAGAACTTCAAAATCCACATAGCGTGATACCTTTATTAGGCCAATGCAAAAGATCACCAAAAAAAATGTGCAAGCTTTCGAGATCTCCAGATCTCTTCATTGGGCAAGATGTTACAAAAGCAGGTTTTGTGGGGGGAGAGGGGGGGGAAGCTGACTGGATGCTGTAGTCAGGATGTCTGCATGATCAGAATCTTAGAGCATGGCTGGCAGGGGAATGCTGGGAGTTGTAGGACTTTTTTCTGTCTAAACATGCATAGGATTGTGCCTTTAAGGTGATATGGAGGAGGAGGGTTTGCAAGCACCGAAACTGGGCTCTGCCAGGTGATGTGATAGTTTGAGGATTCGGTGCCCCAGGACCCCCTATTCCCCCCTATCCTGCCCAGCCTGCTCTTTGTAACATTTTGCCTGACGTAGAGATCTGGAGATCTCGAAAGTTTGCACACTGTTTTTGTGATCTTTGAGTTGGCCTACCGTAATTGAGGAATTACACTGTATGGATGTTGGAATTTTCTTATGGCCAACACTCTTCAAGTATTTGAAAGGTTGTCACACAGAGGAGGGCCAGGATCTCTTCTCGATCATCCCAGTTTGCAGGACACGGAATAATGGGCTCAAGTGACAGGAACCCAGATTCCACCTGGACATCAGGAAAATTTTCCTGACTGTAAGAGCAATAAGACAATGGAACCAATTACCTAGGGAGGTGGTGGGCTCTCCCAATCTGGAGGCATTCAAGGTGCAGCTGGACAGACATCTGTCAGAGATGCTTTGACCTGGATTCCTGCGCTGAGCAGGGGGTTGGACTCGATGGCCTTGTAGGCCCCTTCCAACTCTACTATTCTATGATTCTATGAACACGGCTGCCTTTGTGTTTGTATGCCATTGAGAGCTGTGGATCTTTACATTACCATAATGTCGTCCGTTTACTGAACTGAAATGGTGACCATTGTGTCTAGTCCCAAAGCAAGACAGTTAATTTTTTTTTAAGGTTCCAAAGGAAGTATCTGCAATGTAAAAAAAAAGAAGAAGAAGAAGCATGATAAGGTCCACACATTATAGGATAATCAGAATACAACTTCAGGTATCAGCTGACTCTCATAAACCTTCCAAAGAACCACAGAATCCACCCAGCGCAAAAGTGATGTGGCTGCTTGTTACTCCTTTATCATTTATTGATTTATTTTATTCAAGGCACAATCCCATGCACGTTTCGACAGAAAAAGGGCCTACAACTCGCAACATGCCCCAGCCAGCAAAGCTGGCTTGGGCATGTTGTGAGCTGTAGGCCCTTTTTCTGTCAAAACATGCATAGGATTGCGCCCTCATTTCCTGTACTTTTAAACCGCCCAATAACCGATGTTCTCCGGGCACTTTGTCTCAAAAGTGCTTGTACTGCACATATCACAGGCCAGGAGAACTTCTAAAGCTCAGCTAATCTAACCTCAGCATGCCTAGTAAACCGTTAGCAGCAGCCTCCTGCTTGGAAAAGGCAGGCACCTTTCCTTCCCAGGACTCCCCTGCACTGAGAGCAGGAACTTGGAAGGGCACTGGGCAGGATGCGTAGCCCCCGTTGTCCCTCCAGTTCCTTCCACCCATGCTTGAGGACCGCTGACATTAGAGGCAAGGCACAAGTGCTTCCAGTCCCCCATATATAATCATTATGCAGGCACACTCAATGTAAAATTGTGCAGCAGGAAGTCAGAGTGGTTACTGACCTTGATGCTTTTGGGGGTGAGGTGGGTTTTTTTTCCCTTATCTCATGCAACTTGGCTTACTCGCTCGAGCAATCTGAATTATACTAAACTGCCCATTGAAACATGCAGAGATCTTTGGCACAGAGACGTTCTGGTAGGGACCAACAGTTTCTAAGACAGGAGCAACATACCGTTTAAAATGGTTGCCCCAGCCCACCTTATCCTTGCCCATACCAATCCAACCCCCGTGCCCTCAAGAAATGGCTTACTTTAGCAAAAGCTCTGCCTGGAACAGAACGATACCTCAGCCCTAGAAGCACCTCTAAGTGACTGGAACAATGAAATGGACTAGGAGCCAGGGCTGTTGGCACAGCACAGGCGTAATGTGATCATAAAGCCCAGTCTCGGCAACCTAGGAGCCACATCCTGCACTAACCTCAGTTTCAGTCTTATTATTTCTTTATTATATTTATATCCCGCCATTTTTCTTGCAAAGAACCCAAGGTGGCGTACGTAATCCTCCTCCTCCATTTTATCATCACAACAACCCTGTGAGGTTGTTAGGCCGAGAGTCAGTGTCTGGCCCAAAGTCGCCCAGTGAACTTCATGCTCCCAGTCCAACACTCTAACCACCGTGCCACGCTGGCTCTCACGCGGTCTTCAAACGCAGCCCCACGTACAGTACCGCGTGTTACAGTGGTCTAACCTGGCAGTTCCGAGAGCATGGATAACTGAGGCCAGGCTATCCCTGTCCAGGCTGGGCAGCCTTCCCCCAAGTTGGTGCTCTTTGGATGTGCTGGACTACAACTCCCAACATCCCCACTCGGCGTGGCCTCTGATCATATGCAGAGTGCATTTTCCTCCATAGAGAGTAACCCGCACATCTAGAATTTATGGGGGTACAATCTTCCAGGTTACGGGTGTATCCAATGTTGGTCCTACATAGCGTAGACCCATTGAAATGAATGGGACTTAAGTTACAGTAATACCCTGGATTGCAAGCATAATTCGTTCCGGAACCGTGCTTGTAATCCAAAACACTCTTATATCAAAGTGAGTCTCTGGCGGGCGTGAGCGGGGCCGATTTCGTTACATCCGACGTTGCTTGTTTATCAAATCAAAATTTATTTTAAAAAAATTGCTTGTCTTGCAAAACGCTCTCAGACCAAGTTACTTGCAGTCCAAGGTACCTATTACTGTAGTTGTGACGAACCCACAAGCTACGAACCAGTTCTTTCCGGGTGTGTGTGTGTGTGATTCTGTTTATATCTATTGCCCTGACGAGGGCAAATCAAGCTGCTGTTAAAGGCAGAAGGGCAGGGAAAGCCGGCTTCTTTCCCCCCTCCTGGCCTGGCCTGTTGGCCACCTCGACACGCACGATCTCTCCTTTGAAGCATTTGGCAACAGCCGACGAGCATCTCCTGGGGACCCGATTCCCTCCCGTTACTTCCCAAATTACGAAACCCCTGTGACACGGAAGTTCTGATTCACACGTGCTCCGCAAGTGACACGCGTTGCAAAATCACGCGCGGACGTACTCACCAGCCAGCGCTCCCCTTTCCGCACAAACTGGCTCGGGCGGCGGCGGCGGCGGCAGCAGCAGCCACTCACCGCCGCCTCCCGCTGCCAGGTTACCGGGTGTGGCTTCCCACGAGTGGGCGGAGCTTGCCTTCTGTTTGCCTCCCACCGACCCCGTTACCATGGCAAAGGGGGGTGGGGTCGGCAGCGAGCGAACCTAGCCATGGCCTGGGCCTACGCGTGCGCACTCGGTAGCAGCTGCGGGAGGAAAAGTGGCTCTTCTTGGGCCGGCGGCAGAAAGGGGCGGTGCCGGGAGGCAGGGAAGGGAGAGTGAAGAAAAGGCGGGAATGTGGGAGGTGCGAGTGCGCGCGCACCCTCACCCCCCCCTCTCAGTTCGAGCTGTATTTTTGCGTCTAACGGACAGTTTGTGAGAAGAAAAAAGGGCGGGAAGATACGTTCTTTTCCCCCCCTCTCATTTAATGGAGGAGTGGGAGAAAAACATGTACAGCCTCCTATCGTCTCAGTTGTAGTGGTACATTCAAAAGTTGCCTGAATAGAAACAAAGCCAAAAGCACCTCCTTACTTTCATTATTTTTATGCTCTTTCGTTTTGTAGGACCCAAATCATCAGCATTTATTGTCAAGTCTAGCCTACACCAATACCTCAAAGTCACGGGGTGGGGTGGGGGGACATGTTTAAGATATTCGCAGATCACGGAGATGAAATGGTCAGTAAAATACTCCTCACTAGAAAACTGAGAGAGAGCCAGTGTGGTGTAGTGGTGAGAGTGTTTGGGACTGGGACTCGGGAGAATCCGGGTTCTAGTCCCCTGCTCGGCCATGAAACCCACTTGAGTGACTTTGGGCCCAGTCACTGACTCTCAGCCTCACCTACCTCACAGGGTTGTTGTGAGGATTAAAAAAAAAGGGAGAGGAGGAGGATTGTGTAAGCCACCGTTGAGTTCCTTGCAGGAAAAAAGGGCGGGGTTATAAATATAATAAATAAATAAATAAAACTGGAGGCTACAACAATGCTAGCAGTTGGTTTTTAACTGAAGTTGCATAGGTTGCTTATTTCCAGCTTCAGTGATAAGTGTTTAGGCTCAGCCTTCTTAGATAAATATTAAGACACTGTCAGGTGATAATGAAAAATGTGCCTGTATGGCAGTGTTCTCCAACCTTGGGTCCCCAGATGTTTTTGGCCTACAACTCCCAGCGTGCCCCAGCCAGCGTAGCTGGCTGGGGCATGCTGGGAGTTGTAGGCCAAAAACATCTGGGGACCCAAGGTTGGAGAACACTGCTGTATGGGAAGGCGCAAGCTCACTTGAACCAAAGCAGAACGAGGCCTGAAAACAGGCCTGATCCTAAATGGGCCCCCTCAATGGCCTAGTTTCATTGCTTCTCTCACTCCTTTGCCTGCTTCCTCCTCTCTGTTCTTGTCTATTCCACTGATAATGCCAAAGCAGAGGACATGTACAGAGAGAACAAAGCAAGTGGTGTTCACTTACGTTACTGGCGTGACAGAAGAAGGAAACATGACTTAGTGAATCGGAATGTGTACATAGTGTTTTCTTTAGAGCATGCGTAGTGTTATACTGCATAGCTAACCCTGAAAATGTATTAAAAGGTGTTTTTTTTAGAGAAAGTGGGCAGAGTTGGTCCGAAGCCAAGCGCCGAGGGCTCTCTCTCTCCCAGGCACATGGTCTGTTTTTGTGGAGAAAGCCTGACACGAGTACACATGCACACGCGCACATACACCTCAGTCTCCTTCCCCGGGGGGCGGGGGAGGGAGGCTGGAGAGATGAGGAAGCAGCCAGACGGACTGGCATCCCAACAATGGAGAGTCTCGGTTGGATTCCACAAAACCCAGGAAAGGACCATCAAGTCCATCAAACTAACAGGGCAGTCTCAAAGAGCTGTAAAGTACCCAACATGTCACCACCTTCCAGGGCAGGAATAAGCCCACCTGACACGAAGGGGCAGGCATAAGCCCCACCTGACCGCGAGGGCGGGGAGCGTGGGAAACTCAGGGGTAGAAAACCCCTCTCCCCTCCTTTTGGGGTTGTTGGGAACACGGGTTATTCTTATCAAGATTCGCCTTCCAGCGGTGGCTGGATTAAGCTGTTCTCCTCCCCGGGATCGGGCAGACCCGGAGCCAGGCTGAAACTGACCAGCGTAAAGTCTTTAGTCTAAGGTAACTGACTAATCCCACTGCGCTAGCCTGGGAACCCGTTCATTGATAAACTCGGAGATCACGTCAGGTCATGTTGACGTTATAGTATTCCTAGAAAGCTGTTAGTTCCGCTCCGTATATTGTATAGTAAATAAAAGCCTTATTTGGTCATATAAAGGGCTGAAGTTTCCTTTTGTGGCGAAAACCTCCTAGTCGGTTTCAATCGCTTGTACGGGCTGTAACTCAGTGCCGGTTAACCCGTTAAGCGCCGAACTCACGCATAGGACCCTGGTGCTGGTCCTTCACAGTTTTTTAATAAAAGTATTCCTTCTTTACCTTCTTTTAAGGATTCGGTCAAATGCTCCGAGGGATTTTAGCAGAGGGGAAATTTCTTGCGTGGAGCATTTGGCAGAGGAGAAAATTCTTTACCACAGGCTCCAAGCACTCTCTTCTCACAAGAAAGGTGCAAACGGCATGTTGGAAATGCACAACTACTAAGCAGTCCACTTCAAGAAGAGGCACTGAAATGCAGGCGGAGGCTGAAAGTGGATATGTAGGGCATCTTTTCTGGGGAATAGGTACACCGATGCAGGGAAATAATGAGTCTCCATAAATGTTCTTAAGCATGATACACAATTTAGCCTTATTTCTCCCCCCCTCATGGTAATGGGGTTGCAACCTGGGCTGGGACGGTGGGGCTGGATCTCTGGGGCTGGGTAAAGCATACCCTTTTCTTCCCCCGCGTTTTGACTCTTGGGAGAGGGGCTCATGAGGGCTTCTTGCCCAAGAGGCCCCCAACCCCAAAACCTGGCGCTAACGCTAATCTTATTCTCCTTTTCATTGGCAAGGTTTTATTTATTCTAAACCTGATCTCCCCCACCACCGTTGGGTCTCCACTTGCTTAATAATCCTAGGATTAGTATTTCAAGTCCTGAGGCAATGATGGGAATTATGATCATGCAAATATAGGGAGACCAGATGCACAGGAAGAGGAAGCGTCTGTTCTTCCAAAAATTGTTTAGAAGAGGGAATTTGGCCGGTGCTGCCTGTCATTCAAGGAGCAGCAAAAGTGATGCCTGCTGAAATTCCCTCTTCCACACAACTATTAGAACTGAAACCCCATCCTAATGCTTTGTGTGCGATCACCCTAACAAATCAGGCACTCTACACTTCCGTAGGTTCATATATTCTGACTCATTCCTGGTGTGTGTGTGTGTGTGTGTTTTAGTTTAACTGGTCAATAGCCTCAACAAGGACAAGTTTATCGAGATAACCACACAGATATGGAGCCATTACTTCCTCTGGTTATAGGCTGTACAACCTCTAACAGACTTAAACCTGGTTCCCTGCTACGCTTTCCCTCTATCAAAACTAAAACCATTGGGGAACATGGGTGGGAGGGTGCTGTTGCACTCATGTCCTGCTTGTGGGTTTCTCAAAGGCAGCTGTTGGTTGGCCACTGCACAAACAGAATGCTGGACTAGATAGACCCTTGGTCTGATCCAGAAGGGCTCTTCTGATGTTCTAATTTTATGGTAGCTGGATTTATTTTTGTAGGCAGCTTTACCCACCCAGAGTGCTTCCAGTGGATTGAACAGATCTTATTTGGTACTGGCCCAAAATTAGCAGAATTCATTTAGCAGAAATGTGGATAAAGTACCATTCAGGGGCTCTTGGTCCTACCTTTTAATGTACTTCAATATCCAATTTATCTCTTGGTTATTCATTGTTAGTAAGGTGGCATCCCAGAAGGTTTGCCATAGCATACCGTGATGGGGGAAATTCATGACTTCTGATGATCCCCTTTCTTCAAATTTCTGTTCTGTCTTGACCTCATGTCAGTTTAAAAGACTGCTACAGGGCAAGTGCCAAGCATGAGGCAGTGCTACTACAGTAATACCTTGGATTGCAAGCATAATTCACTCCGGAATCGTGCTTGTAATCCAAAACACTCTTATATCAAAGCGAGTCTCTGGCGGGCGTGAGCAGGGCCGATTTCGGCCCGCTACGCCCGCTCGAGGCAAGCGGTTACATCCCTACGTGACTTGTATTGCAAGACGTCGCTTGTTTATCAAGTCAAAATGTATTTTAAAAAATTGCTTGTCTTGCAAAATGCTCTCAGACCAAGTTACTTATAGCTGTGCAATAAAGAAGAGCTAGGGAATGACTGTTTTGAAATGTAAGTTGAAAATTAAGGAAACTCCCTCCAGCTATCACTCGATTCCCTAGTTGCCGGTTCCTTACCTGGAGGATGTGCCTATATCTTTTTAATCCTCCAGGTTGGGAAGAAAGGCTGCAGCTTCTCCACCAGTCCCTTTGCCCACCCTCCTACACCTTTGAAGGCTTGCATGGAAAGGACGATGAATCCAGGTGTTTGGGGGCTTTTTCACACATTATTTTCCCAAAGTGCATCCATACTAGCAGAGCATACCCATTTTTATTTATTTATTATATTTATACCCCACCTTTTTTCCTGCAAGGAACCCAAGGTGGCTTACATAATCCTCCTCCTCCTCTCTATTTTATCCTCCCAACAACAACCCTGTGAGGTAGGTGAGGCTGAGAGTCAGTGACTGGCCCAAAGTCACCCAGTGAGTTTCGTGGCTGAGCAGGGACTAGAACCCGGGTCTCCCGAGTCCCAGCCCAGCACTCTCACCACTACGCCACACTGGCTCCCATTTGCACATGTCTTACACTGAATTAGTCTCTGGAGCATTTCAAATTAGTGCAGGAAGTTCTTACGGTAGCTTAAAATGCTCCTCCTATGTTAGTGTGAATGAACCTGCAGTTATTTTATGCTAGTACAGATACAAATCGTTAAATGAATAACATGCACACACACTTTAAGAGTAGCATTTATTCTTGGTTACAACCTGTGCTTAAAGGTGGGCTGACTTAATATGGCCATTTCTTTGAACAATGTTCTGTCAATACAGTTCACACTAGGAAACAAACAAACATTCTCACTACACAGTAACAGGGAGAAAACATATAGTTTTGGAACTTGTGCGTATTTTTGACCAACTATAAACACAAGTGATGTGCAGTGTTTGTCTAGTATATAATGGTACATGCTGCTACAGTTTTTTTAAAAGTATATTTCTAGTTTCCAAGAAAGAACCCCACCCAAAAAATAACATTAAAAAAAATCTATGCTCTGCAAGATGAGTTCAGACAAAACAACAACAACAACAACCCAATTCTCACATTAACACCTTAAAGATGCAAAATGTTTCCTGCGTCTTTAAAGCATGCAAATGCTTTACTAGAATAGATAGCATGTACATCTGGTTCCCAGTCATACCAATGAACTATGGGACAATTTCTGGAGTTTACATCCACATGTCTAGCAGGGACTTAAATATATGCAGTATCCCTTTATACAAGATGTTTGCATGTTTCTTCAGACATTGGAGTAACACGTGGAAGTCTGTTTGTGCCTTTAAGAGGTAGTATGGAAAAACCTCCACGCATTCTGACAAATGTACATACTGATGAGGATGGAAGGAAAGAGGGAGAATTAAAATCCTTTCACTTGCATTTTATAGAGAAGGCTTTGCTGTGTTGCACATTCTACCAGTAAAAATATATCTTACACACACACATAGTACACACAGATTTACAGTAAAACATTTCAGGCTAGGTACAAGGCTGGTTCTAGCTGTCTTGGGGCCCTGGACAGAACTTGGTTTGGCCCCATCTTTGGCACAGCAAATCCTCTACCCACTGCCGTATCGTGCGTTTGCAGCATTCACACCATGAAATAGTCCATGGGAGATCGCATGTATCACCACTTGGGGGCAGGCTTTGTGATGTACAGATATCCTTAAAGTGTGAAGAAAAACATTTCTTCTAATATGCATGAGTGGATTTTAGGGAAACAGTATAAGGAAAATTACACAAATAACTTTTCATACTGCAGACACACACACACACACACACACACACACCTTTAAGGTATAATCAGATGCCCAAACTAGTACTAATTTCATCACCCACATAAGTAGTTTTCATGTCTGGATACCCTGGGAAATACATCCTTTGAGTTTCTCTCAGAGACATGCAGTTTGTTTTCTAGGTAGGAACCATCAAGATTGCAGTATAGTAATACCTTGCATTGCAAGTAACTTGGTTTGAGAGCGTTTTGCAAGACAAGCAAATTTTTAACCATTTATTTTTTAAAAATTACTTGATATACAAGCGACGTCTTGCAATACAAGTACTGTAGTACGGCTTAAATTAAAAATCTCTGTACAAATTTTTTTGGGGGAATTTTGTTTTGATATACACGTGTTTTGGATTACAAGCACGTTTCCGGAACAAATTATGCTCTCAATCCAAGGCATGACTGTATATAGTTCTAGGGAAGCAAGCTGCACATGGTGTCACAGGTTTAAAAAGGTACACATTTGCTCAGGTATCCAAACACAGGAATTGCTCATGGTAGTGACCCGTCTTGGAAAAGGTGGCATATGCAATGACTCTCACACCAAAAGCAAGCATGGAAGGAAATCCATCAATATAAGATCTTTAAATATATAATATTCAAGATAGATCAGTGTAAATGGATCAGAATCAGGGCCTCCACTGCCACTTACCGGTATAGGCCCATTTACAGTAGACTGAAGTAGTTGTGGAGGGGAAAGAGAAGATTCTAGCAAAGATGAGGGCATTACATTTAGACTGTCTAACATTTCAACTCAGTAAAAAGTTTCCTGCCAGACATAAGGACCCCCAACACAGAAGAATCTTCCCTTTTCTCCTGCACAGAGCACCTATTATTTAGAGCAGTGTTCTCCAACCTTGGGTCCCCAGATGTTTTTGGCCTACAACTCCCAGCATGCTGGGAGTTGTAGGCCAAAAACATCTGGGGACCCAAGGTTGGAGAACACTGATTTAGAGAGACTGAGATGGCATTTGGTTCAGGTTAAACTTTCCAGTGTCATCACTGATAGCATAACAGTTCTTCCCAGTGGATGGGCTGTGAGAACACTTCTCTCTCCAGCCACAGTTCGTAGGAGTAATGGAAATCTTCAGGAAGTTCTAGCTGCTGCCCCAACACACTCTGCAAGCAGTTGTCCACTGGAGCAAATTCAGAGTCCTGTGGCTTGTCGTACCTCCGGCTATTAAAGGCTTCAATATTGGCTCGTAAAGTGCATTCTTCTGCTTGGAAGTCCCATGGCCGAGCATCAATATCTATGTGCCATCAAGGCAGAGGGGGGAAAAAAGTAAGACAGTTCCTCTAGCAAGACAGAATTACCACTTCGGGGGTGGGCCTGAACTTGTGGCTCTGACAATGATGTTATAAGAAGTGGTGCCTTGACCCATTTATCCACGCTAGTGTAGACAGTGTAGTGTGGTACAGTTAGGAGCGGCATGCTGGGATTCCCTGTTATACTAATAATGAGCCTTCTCATAATTATTGAGGAGGAACCATAGGTCAGTGGCAGAATATATTCATTGCAGGCTGAAGGTCCCAGACTCAATCCCTGGCATCTCCACCTTTTTTTAAAAACAACAACAAGTATTTTATTTAAGAAATACAAAGTAACAATGATATACCTTCCTAATCATCTGCTCCCATCAGTGGTTCATGCCTTGGTCTCCTCTCGCCTAGACTACTGTAATGCGCTCTACGTGGGGTTACCCTGGAAGACGGTTCGGAAGTTGCAGCTGGTACAGAGTGCAGCAACTCGCCTGGTTAAAGGCTGCCGCCGGCATGATCACATCACTCCGGTGCTCAAAGAGTTGCACTGGCTACCAGTTGTTTGCCGAGCCGAATTCAAGGTGTTGGCGTTGACCTTTAAAACCCTGTACGGCTCCGGTCCAGTTTATCTCAAGGAGCGCCTCCAGCAACATCAAGTAGGCCGCTCAACAAGATCTGCCACGGACGGCCTTCTCCCTGTCCCATCAGCCAGAGAAACCAGGCTGGTGGGGACTAGGAGGAGGGCCTTTTCTGTGGCAGCCCCCAATTTATGGAACTCTCTCCCCAGTGACCTCCGCCATGCCCCTTCCTTGATTACCTTCCGCCGTGCATTAAAAACGTGGCTTTTCAGGCGGGAATATGGGGAATAAAAATGTGGCTTTTCAGGCGGGAATAAGTTATTAACACCACATTGATCTGATGGGGTGTATAGTCATGCCTTGGATTGAGAGCATAATTCGTTCCGGAAACGTGCTTGTAATCCAAAACACTCTTATATCAAAACGAAATCCCCCCCAAAAAATTTGTACAGAGATTTTTAATTTAAGCTGTACTACAGTACTTGTATTGCAAGACGTCGCTTGTACATCAAATAAATAAATAAAAATTTAAAAATTTGCTTGTCTTGCAAAACACTCTCAAACCAAGTTACTTGCAATCCAAGGTATTACTGTATATCACAAAAATATATGAAGGGACAACAGGGTGAGTGCTCCATGTAACCACGGGAGACAGATCAAATATTTAGTAGCTAGTACAGAGATTGGAAAAATGACCACAGTATGCTCAACTAAGGCAACCATCATCCTTCAGGGAAAGGAAGGTCTTCATAACACTCACCGTTGCCGTAAGCCCAATCGTCGTTCATGCGGTGGCGTACTTTCTGGTAGATGGCAGACATCGTTTTCATGTTGCTCTTCCTCCACTGGCGCCCAAGGTACTTGGTCTGGATCTTCAGCAGCTTCAGGACATAGAGCTGCATCATGGCTTGCTTCACTTTCAGAGCCCGTTTCAGAATTGGAGCAGACTTGAAGACTACCAACATCTATCAACATACCAAGCAGGAAGATACAGGACAACATAGATTTCTTTTTAAAAAAAAAAAATCCTTAACACATTTGCACAACTTAGAAAACAACTGCAAGGGCAGGAAAACAATACAGCTAAGGCTTTCTACATGAGGGGGGGAAACTCAACATATGCCACATCTCAAGCACAAGCAACATAACATAAGAAGAGCCCTGCTGGATCAGACCATGGGCCCATCTCGTCTAGCATTCTGTTCACACAGTGGCCAACCAGCTGCTTGTGGGAAGCCCACAAGTAGGACATGAATGCAGTAGCACCATCCTAGATTTAAATGCCTGCTAACACGCACAGCTTATGGCATGAACCTTATGCCATAAAGAGCTAAAGAAATGTGAATTGTCCCACCTCCCTAATCACATGTAACGTCTTCAAATGCAAGGCGGGGAGTAGGTGACACATCAACACTCCCCTTAGCTCAGTGTTCTCCAACCTTGGGCCCCCAGATGTTTTTGGCCTACAACTCCCAGCATGCCCCAGCCAGGTGAAATCAAAGGTTTATTCTTTATCCTCTCAAGAACTTCTGAAGGTGCCATGTACGGAGTCAAACTAAAGGCCCATCTAGCCCAGTATTGTCTACTCTGTCTGGCAGCGTAGTAGTACTGGGTAGATCAAAATGAAAATGTCCTACTGTGTTTTAGCTTGCAAACTTGTTGGGTTTTGCTTTCATTTATTTCAAGCATTTGGTTCCCAGTTTTAAAGTTTCTAAGGTGGCATTGAAGGTCATCGAAACACACACACAAACAAACAAAACACACACCACTGCAAAAATGCAACAAATAAAATCAAAACCCACAAAAATCAGAACCGCTGTGCAACTGTGCAAGTCCTCCGATAGTACATCGCACTGTAAACTTGGGTTGCGATGTAGTTTAGCAAGTATCGTACAAGACATGACAACCTTACTACTTTTATAGCACTTTTTATTTGCAGTCCTTTGCCATCTTTATTTCTCTCTCTCCTACAACAGCCCTATCAGAGTAGGTCACATTCCCTTTGGGAGCAATAAAGGCTGAGAGATGACCACACAAAGTCCACGACAGAAGTGGAACTTGAACCCCAGTTTTCCTGATGCAAACCAGTTCTCTAGCCACCAAGCCACTTTGGCTCTCAGAGTAGCTGAAACATTGCTTTATTACATGTGGTCTTTCTCACAACACACACACACATAGTTCAAAATCGTTGTGCACCTCTTCATAGAATAGTTCAGCCAGCCAGTGGACTCACCATTGTCCTGGAATGTTTCCACTTAGTCAGTTTGTTGAGGATCCTCAGCAGGTTGATGCAGGAGAACAGATTCCTATAACAGAACTGGTTGTTGTCTCCTGTTTCCTGCAATCAAGGAGAAAGACGGGGCGGGGGGGGGGGGAATGGCACACTTTTATTGTAAGCAGGGATGTTGAAGAGTCCTTGGTCTCGAGTCATGAGTCGAGTCACGAGTCTTTGGACCCGAGTCTTGAGTCCGAGTCCTTGGTCCAAAATGGTGACTCACGAGTCCCGAGTCACTCCCAAAGCTGACTCCACGAGTCCCTATTAAAACCAATGGGGTTTTTTTCCCAACAAAATAAGGCTACTTCAGATGTGTGGCTTAAATAAATTCTAGGCACAAGTGTGCCTTTTTATCTCAAAACTCTGCCACTGATTTTGACAAGAACAGACCAGGCAGCCAAACCCAAAATAACCAGGCAGGCAGAGGAGGCAGGGAACCCCAACGCAGGCAGGCAGAGGCAGCCAAACCCAAAATGTCTGAAAGGCTGCATTAGGAAAATGATTTTTAAAAATAAACTTGGATTGTTACCGCAACTGGGTCCAGGCAGCACCTGCAGGTGGCATCAAGCAGGGATGTTGACGAGTCCTTGGTCTCGAGTCCCGAGTCGAGTCTCGAGTCCCATTAAAAATATTGGGACTCGAGTCCGAGTCGAGTCAGAGGGGGGACTCAGTCCGACTCACGAGTCGAGTCCGAGTCCCCATCCCTGATTGTAAGAGGGGCACGGAATGTCAGGCTTGGGGCCAAATCTGCCCTCTGGGGTTCCCAAGATGGCCACACCCCTTTCCCCCAACCACTGATCCTTTGGTGGTTTCTCAGCTTTTGTGCAGTTAAGTTGCTGGCCTCAAGCTACAATATGCAGGTATCTGTGGGCCCGCCCCTTTTGCCTTTGGCCCCACCCACTCCTAGAAAGAAGCTGAGAGGAGAGCTTCTCTGAAATTGAATTCGGCCCTTGGGCTGGAAGAGGCTGCCCACCCCGGCTCTAATGAATAGAAAAAGAAAACAGTTTGGACAAAATATTTGTGTAGAATTTGCAACCTGCACCCTAAACACACTATTTATTTATTTATTTATTATTACATTTTATACCCCACCTTTTTTCCTGCAAGGAACTCAAGGCGGCTTACATAATCCTCCTCCTCCTCTCCATTTTTATCCTCACAACAACCCTGTGAGGTAGGTTAGGCTGAGAGAGTCAGTGACTGGCCCAAAGTCACCCAGTGAGTTTCATGGCCGAGCAGGGGACTAGAACCCGGATCTCCCGAGTCCCAGTCCAGCACTCTCACCACTACGCCACACTGGCTCCTTCCCCATCATTCTCTTGAGAAGCTGAGGATTGTATTTAAATGGCAACACACAATGTGATGGATACCGGTAGTCTGCATTACGTCCACAAGGCTTCACGTACGGTAAGTGTAAAAATGCAGCTGCTCTTCAGCCATCTCCCTTAGGCTTAGCAACCACTGAATCAGCTCCACACTGAGACCCGCCTGGCGCCAACCTTACTATCTTTTTCGGCCCCGGGTTAAGACTTCCCTCTATGCCAAGACATTCAACAGTTAAGGGCTCAAAATAGCACATGGGGGGCGGGGGGAATTGTCACCTGTAGGCTTAGTTTTATTAACTTTTGTATTGTCATTTTAAACTGTGCTTTTAAATTTGGTTTTTAATCTTTTTAACTATACTGTATGTTTTTATTGTTGTTGTTCTTATGTATACATTGTGAACCGCCCAGAGAGCTTCGGCCGTGGGGCGGTATAGAAATGAAATAAATGAAATGAAACCACACCTTCCGCGACAGAAGAGAAATATCTGTTGCATGTCCAAGCAGCTGGATGTGCACAAGTATCACAGCCAACTACTGGCCAGTGCCTCTGACCTCAGTAGTAATGAGTAACATACCTCTCTCTCCTCCCCATCTGCACCCAGCTAACCATATTTGAACCATTTTGGTGACTTTTTCCAAAGGTGGTTTTTTTTTTTTTATATATAGTTCTTGAGATGCTGAGCACTATACCAGTTATTCCATTCAAGTGAGAGCATGCTATGCTATGATTCTATGATTCTATGCTTATGCAGCCCTAAAAAGATGGTGAACCAAAACGAGATTACCTCCTCCTAATAATAATAATAATAATAATATATTATTATTATTATTATTTATTTATTTATTACCCGCCTCTCCACCCCTGCAGCAATGCCTCGCCTCACCATTTCATGAGCATCTGACTTACTTCTTGCTGAAATGCACATTCCCCACCCACCGTTTTCAAGACAGGGGCAGCAGGCAATGAGAGAATAAGTTCAGATGTACTGTACTCAGCTGCAGCAAGATGAGAGGGGGTTGTTGGGCGTAAATGGCTCTGGGTCCATATTGTTTTCTGGACTCAACTGGAAATGCTGATAAGGACTTATAAAGCCTTAAATGGCGCAGGCCCATTATAAGCCACACCTTTCCCTATGTTCCATCATGACCAACCAGGAGCAATCTGTAAGGCCTATTATCTGTGCAACAAATTCAGTTCTGCAAAGACTGTGCAGAATGATCCTCCCCAAAGCTGCAATTAGTCCTCTGGGAAGAGGTAGATACCTATTTCCCCCCCCCTTTGCAGCTTGTGGGGGGTGGGGGCAATTTAAAATTGGGGAACTGGCATGGAGGGAGAGGGCTTAACTCCTTCCCTCTTTCAGCACCACAGTCCCAATTCAATTCAGGAGGCCCAAGGTTGTTTTAAGACTGCAAAGGGGAAAGAACCTTTACGGAGAGTTTGGCCTTAAGAATTGCTGTTACATGGCAGTAGCAAAGAAATCATTCATCAGCACCAGTTTGCATAAGCCATCACAAGAGGTCACTGTTGCTTCAGGGTAAAGCTCCACTTGGGGTGGAGTAAGGACGTGTGAGGAATCCAATAGGCGATGAAAATCCAAGGGATTTTCATGATTCGTCCCCCCCCCCCCTCGGGATTCCGGTTCGCCAGCCCTATGCTGCCGCTGCCAAAGACGAGCCGCAGTTTGCACAAATTGCATAACTTTACGCAATTAGTGTAAATCGGGGTATTTTGTCTGTTTTGTGCAAATACGGTAAGCACCCAAAAAGCACGTGGATCTAGCGTGACTTGCATAAAATCGGCCGATTTTACGCAAATTGCACTAGATCCACACACATTTTGGGTGCCTTATTTGCGCAAAACAGACAAAATTCCCCAATTTACGCTAACTGGGTAAACTTTACACAATTTGCGCTAATTTCCTTAACACTTAAAAAAAGAGTACTTTTTAAACTTCCTAATAATTAGCAGAGTCCATACCAAACAGAGGAAAGAAATGGTGGTTCAACTATGCAATGAGGATGGCAAATTGATAACAGAAGACAAGGAAAAGGCAGAAATGTTCAATTCCTACTTCAGCTCGGTCTTCTCCCAAAAGAGGGTCTATGACCCCCCTGGCAAACCTGAAGAGCAGATTGAAGGGGCAGCATTGCAGCTTGAGATTGATAGGCAAATGGTCAAGGAGCACCTGATTGCTCTGAACGAGTTTAAATCTCCAGGGCCTGACGAGCTGCATCCTAGAGTAATAAAGGAACTGGCAGAAGAACTCTCAGAACCACTGTCTATTATCTTTGAGAAATCATGGAGGACAGGTGAAGTGCCAGACGACTGGAGGAGGGCAAATGTTGTTCCCATCTTCAAAAAGGGCAAGAAGGAGGAACCTTGGAACTATAGGCCAGTCAGTCTGACATCAATCCCTGGGAAGATTTTGGAGCAGATTATAAAGAAGTCAGTCTGCAAGCACCTTGAAAACAATGCAGTAATTACTAGAAGCCAGCATGGATTTGTCAAGAACAAATCCTGTCAGACTAATCTGATCTCATTTTTTGATCGGGTAACCTCCCTTGTGGACTGTGGGAATGCTGTGGACATTATATATCTGGACTTCAGCAAAGCTTTCGACAACGTGCCTCATGATATCCTGATTAGTAAGCTAGCTAAGAGTGGGCTAGATGGAACAACTATCAGGTGGATCCACAATTGGCTACAGAATCGGACTCAAAGAGTGCTTATCAATGGTTCCTTCTCAAACTGGGGAGAGGTAACGAGCGGGGTACCACAGGGCTCGGTCCTGGGCCCGGTGCTCTTCAACATTTTTATTAATGACTTGGATCAGGAGGTACAGGGAATGCTTATCAAATTTGCAGATGACACAAAGTTGGGTGGAACAGCTAATACTCTGGAAGACAGAAACAAAATTCAAAGTGACCTCGATAGGCTGGAGCGCTGGGCCGAAAACAACAGAATGAAATTTAATAGGGATAAATGCCAAGTGCTGCACCTAGGGAGAGGAAACCAAATGCAGAGTTACAGAATGGGGGACACTTGGCTCAACAATACTACAAGTGAGAAGGATCTTGGAATTGTGGTAGATCACAAACTGAATATGAGCCAGCAATGCGATGTGGCTGCAAAGAAGGCAAATGCTATTTTGGGCTGTATTAATAGAAGTATAGCTTCCAAATCGCGGGAAGTGATAATTCCCCTTTACTCAGCACTGGTTAGGCCTCATCTTGAGTACTGCATCCAGTTCTGGGCACCTCACTTTAAGAAGGACATAGACAAACTGGAGAGGGTTCAGAGGAGGGCAACAAGGATGATAAAGGGACTGGAAACAAGGCCCTATGAGGAGAGACTGAAATAACTGGGCATGTTTAGCCTTCAGAAGAGGAGACTGAGGGGAGATATGATCGCACTCTTCCAGTATTTGAAGGGATGTCACACAGAGGAGGGCAAGGATCTCTTCTCGATCATCCCAGTTTGCAGGACACGGAATAATGGGCTCAAGTTACAGGAACCTAGATTCCACCTGAACATCAGGAAAAATTTCCTGACTGTCAGAGCAATAAGACAATGGAACCAACTACCTAGGGAGGTGGTGGGCTCTCCCACTCTGGAGGCATTCAAGGTGCGGCTGGACAGCCATCTGTCGCGGATGCTTTGACCTGGATTCCCGCATTGAGCAGGGGGTTGGACTCGATGGCCTGGTAGGCCCCTTCCAACTCTACTTTTCTATGAATCTATGATTCTACCTGGAGCTTTCCCTGGGCAGACCCTATCAAAACAGACAGCCCATTCATTCTCTGTGTTGAAGAGATTCCTGGTCTACCCACATGAAGTGTTTCAAGATCCAATTCTCCCTCACAATAATTCTGTCAGCTATGACAATATTACATTTTATGGACAGGGAACTGAGGCCATGACATTGTAGCTTGCCCTAGCCCACAGGCAATCTGGGATGTGAAGAGTAATTATTATTCCACTTACTAGGCTCTCAGCACTGAGTTCTGGTAACTCATGGACAGTACAGGATGGATAATCCAGGACAGATATGCTGCAGGGAGATCAAAAGAAAGGGACACACATCAATTCATTGCCGTTACAGATCAGTGCCAAAGCTTCCAGTTTAAAATTGCTTTTGTGTTTGCAGGAGAAAAGGAAGATTTATGTTTACACAGAATGTACCTGTTTTTGGCAGTTATGTAGGACATGACATTCTGGTTGAAGAACTTCAGAATTAATGGAATGCAATTGGCAAATACTAAATGCTGAGAGACATATTCAAACTGGAAAGAGAAGAGAAGCATTAAACAGGAAAAGGGATTGAGTCTCTCTCTCTCTCTCCCTCTCCCTCTCCCTCTCACACACACACACACACACACACGTGCTACTTCCAACTCTTTCTTATGGGTATCGATCTGAAGAAGACTCCAGACTGGCAGATTTCCACACTTGACCAGCTGATTGGCTCCAAATGTGAATTCCTTTCCTTCTCCACATTGCAGGCTTCATGTGCCCTCACTGACACATGGCACATGGCAGTCCATGCAGCCGCAACATGTCCATTAAAGCTCTTTTTGGCCCAACAATCTAGATGCTTTATAGAAGTATTTCTATTACAGAACTATTTCATACCACCACCCTAACCCTAAAATTATCCTAACCCTAAAATAATCTTCCAAGGCCCTTCTCAAGATGCCCCTGTTGAATGATGTGAAGTGGGTGATTACTAAGGAGAGGGCCTTTTCAGTTTTGGCACCCTGATTGTGCAATGTCCTCCCGCAAAGAGGCTCACCTGGCACCAATGCTGAAGTCTTTTTGGCTCTATATGAAGACCTTTTTATTTTCCCAGGTTTTTTTTAGTCCTGAGAAATTGTGTCAGTGCATTTTTACATCTTTGCACTGCAGCTGACTTTTATCTTAGTTTTTAAACTTTGGTTTTATTCTGTTTTTAATGCATGGTTTCTAATATTGTTTTACTATGTTGTTGTATTATATGGTTTTAAGTTTTGTTTTGTGAACCGCCCAGAGAGCTTTGGATAATGGGCAGTATAGAAATGTAAGAAAGAGAAATAAGGGAAGTAAAATGCCCTAGTGAATTACACCAGGTAGCGTGGGGACTGGCAGATGGCCAACATCACTGGCTCCTACAAGCCCTCCGGGAAGCCAAAAGGCTAATATTACAGCATTGGAAGGACTGTCACCCCCACCTCCTCTGTACACCAGGGTGGATGGAGGACTTTAGACTGTGCCAACAAAGCAACATAATGGGCACCTATATATAATTAATGGGCACCTATAGATACCGACGCCCAATATCATAGGTTCACAAAGGATGGGAAACATGTAAGGAAACCCTGGAAAGTGTATACGCACCTGCTTATCGATATTCCTTGAACCAGACCCTGTACCCAACCCCTTACGTAGGTCTTATTATTTTGGAAAACATGAAAAATATCTAACAAAAGGGAAGAGGAAAGGGAAGAGTTCTCCATCAGACATACAACTGCAGTCATCACATGACAGCCTTCTTACTTCAAGCTTTCATCACGCGGTGACCCACCACCTCCAAAGAGCAGTAGGCATTGATGGAACAAAAAGCACACTGTCACTTAAATAGGTTGTCTGAAGCTGTTCCTCTGTCAATATCTTGAAGAGGTTAGATAGGCACCAGTTTCAGGTTATTTGTATGGGCCTTTCAGAAGTAAAGGGGATATGGAATGCATGTGCATCTAATAATTCTGGAACATCACTGACACAGACTTACAGAAAGGGGTTTTAGGAGTATTTATCTCTTGCCATTTTTATGTATTTATTTTATTTATTATATTTATATCCCACCTTTTTTCCCTTTCAAGGAACCCAAGGCAGCTTACATAGATAATCCTCCTCCTCTCCATTTTATCCTCACAACAACCCTGTGAGGTAGGTCAGGCTGAGAGACACTGACTGGACCCAAAGTCACCCAGTGAGCTTCATGGCTGAGTGGGGACTGGAACCCGGATCTCCCGAGTCCCAGTCCAACACCCTCACCACTACGCCACGCTGGCTCTCAGAGGTTTTTAGACCTCTGTTGAACCCACCTTTCAAGATTTGTGCAAAGGTCTCTTTGAGAACAGTTACGCCCATCACCTCCACAACTGAATTTGTTTTGGGAAGAGACAGCCTGTTTGCTATTGGACGGGAAGTTCAACGCAAGGGGCAGGAAAGAGAAGCGATACTTGCTCTTTAAGAATAAATCCAATGGGAATAAACCCTCAGTGTCTCAGCTAAAGTGCTCTAGAACTACAGATAAGCTCTCTCAATGCAGCACTGAATTAAGAAACCCAGGGGAAGGAAACCGTTTTGCCCTCTTAATGCCCCCCAAACCCACCTGGTAAATGTGGTTCAGCTTGAAATGCTTCAGGAGCAGCAGCAGCAATGCCGAAATGGCCTTAACGATGATCTCTTTGTGCCTGTTCACATCGATCCCCAGTTTCATGCTCTGAAGGACTGTGATCCTAAAACAGAGGAGAAAAGATGAAGAACTCAAGAGCAGTCCTGCAGGATCAAACCCAAGATCTACCCAGCCCAGCATCTTGTTTCCAACAGTGGCCAGCTCAATGTTTCCGGGAAACCCACAAGCAAGGTATGAAGGCCATAGCCCTCCACAGCTGCTTCCCCGCAGTAGCTGGTAAGCAGAAATATACTCTCTCCCTCTCTCTCTCTCCGACCATGGAGGTTTTATCTGGCCATGGGAGATGAGAGGGGAAGCAGGGTCACAGCACCAGTTTACTGAAAGGCCACCTGCAGGCTTGCCACTAAAATTCAATTTTCCATTTCCCTGACCGCCATTCAAAAATAACCCCAAGTTAAAAGATTTCGTAGGCTACGTTACATTAAAGAACAGTTTTATTAAATGGTTTAAAACCACACAAGTACTGGAAGGTAATATTTTGTCAAGATAGGAGCTTCAATATAAGCTTCTTTAAACACTGACACTGAGTTTGCACGACCCAACAGTGCACTGTGGCTTATAAGCCACCGTGGGTTGTGTCATGTCGTGCGTACCCGGGACAGGTTTGTCAGGGTGGCTTATTTCTGGGTTATACATCACCCTGAAAAGCCATGGCCTGCAGTAGGGTCTACTTGTGCTCCTTTTTGTTTTTAACCCAACCTGCCTGGTTTGCACAAATTGGGCAGGGCGGGTTAGTGCAAGGGGGTCCCCAGGCTAGGTACCGGCCAGGGTGGGTCCTGCTTGTTGGAATATGGCGTCCACATATTCTTTGGTTTGCCTTCGAGCTAGAAGAATCTGCCTGGAAACAGCAGATCTGTCCCAAGGTTGGGATGAGAGCATGTCACCTTTGGCCCAGTTTAGAAGGGCGTACAGTTTTTTGTCCTAATTGGCTCCAAGGTTACATTGGTGCCGGGTCCGGTAGATTGGTTTCAGTTGCCATTACCTCATTCTATGGGTGCAGCTGGCATTACCTCATCTTTGGGTGTAACTGTACAGATATGTATAAAAGGTGGTCAATGTCTCTTATGTTCTTGTTGGGGGAAAGGGGTTTTTTGTGAGAAGGAGTTTTTGATTATTTGAGTAAGCATTGTTTGATTATAGAGATAGCTTATGTATGTCTAGACTGTACGTTATTTTTGTCTGACATACTGTTCTCTTGCACTTTTGTAATTAGCACTCTGTATATGTTCTGTTCCTGTTTTGTTCTACAAGTCTTAGTTTTAGTAAACCTTTTGCTAAAAGAAACTGACTTGTGTTTTCTGCTTTTACCTACTGGACTAGCATTAGCTACCCATGCCACATTCTCACCGCTGCTACATCTGCAGCTGCTGGGGTACATAGTTGCTAGAACTTTGCTTTTTCTCCCCCAGCAGCGCAGATTCCAACACTGCTGGCCAGATCCAGCAGGCACCCAGCCTGTATAGTGCCTACCCCAGGCTTCAGGTAACTATTTTTCCCACTTTGCAAGGAGCTGACAAATTCTTAATAGGCCACGGACCGGTACCCAGTTCTTAATAGGCCACGGACCGGGACCGGTCCACGGACCGGGGGTTGGGAACCCCTGCTCTAGATCAGTGTTCTCAGCTATGCTACGCTACGCTGGCTGGGGCATGCTGGGAGCTGTAGGCCAAAAACATCTGGGGACCCAAGGTTGGAGAACACTGATCTTGATAGATGGATAGTAGTTCTGCAAACCTGGGGTCTCCCCTGAACTGGCATGGATGGTGCCAGTTTGACTGCATCCTCCAGTTTGGCACTTCGGCGGCTGAGATTGCCATTAGTATATATGATGCCCTTTGAACCAGAGTTTCAAACAGACATTTGGCCAAACAGGAAATATGAGCGGTCAGATTTTGACTGTCAAACTTGATCTCAAGATCTGACACACTGGGAATTCAGAATTCCACATCTTAGTATTTCCATCTGGTTGGCATCTCTTAAAAGTTGTCCTTTCACAGATGTCACCCAGCTGCTGATCAAGCAAGGACTTACGGCATCTCCTCCGGTAACACATCCACCAGGATGTTGATCGAGTCAGTCTTGGCTTTGGAGGTTGGCGCGGCAGCCAGCAAGATCTTTAGCAAGGCTATCTGTAGCAAGGAGTAGGATAACGCCCCCAACCCCGAGTCCCAAAATTAGTCATTTTTAGGAAAATTGACAAATACCTCTTTTCCCACACCCTCACAGTAATATGATGAGGAGGACCTCCAAAAGCTAAAATGTTGTCTATGTTGTGATGTATTATCACTACAAACTGTGGGCAATTGTTTTTTACATGTCTTGGGAACAGCTTGGCTGTGGTAACAGTTCTGTTATGTCTGGTAGGAGTCTTTTCCCAGACTCAAGGCTGGGAAACAAAGTGCTCTGGGAACGGAACAAAGCAGCAGTCACGTATTTGTTATTCTCTGACGTAGTAAACTGTTCCAGGCAGAAGCCATTTTAAGGGGAAGGTTTTTATTCCTGTTCTCTTCTTCCTTTGTTCCTGCAACTGCAACAATGTAACACTTTTGCATTGGTGGGGTGAGGTTCAACTTCCCTCCACTGGACTAATGCTTGCTATGCATTTATACTCTGCACATGGACTGCAACTAGGAAATGTATACTCTGTAGTGCTTACTTTGAATAAGTAAATAAACAGGTAGCTTAGACCTGTTGGTGTCACAGAGTGTTTCCCGAGTCCTGGATTAATCTGCAACTGGAGAAGCTAAGTCATAACAGGGTCTGCCTGCCACGTTACAAAATACGTAACGTGAGAGATTCACGCTGCTACAATCTGTGTGTGGAATGCCAGGCCACGTTAGCGCACAGGTTGGATTACAAATCTCTTTCAGCACCCCAACAGTCTACCCAAAGAGAGCAGACCCGTCGCCAGCAGCCTAGGAAAACCTAAGAGCAGACTCAGATGCAATTCCATAAGGACCAAATTGAAGCAACCATCCTTACACCTGTGCCCCGCCCCTGCCCTGAAGAAGATCTAGATCAGTGTTCTCCAACTTTGGGGGCCCCAGATGTTTTTGGCCTACAACTCCCAGCATGCCCCAGCCAGCTACGCTGGCTGGGGCATGCTGGGAGTTGTAGGCCAAAAACATCTGGGGCACTGATCTAGAGCAACAGAAAAGTCCCCCAGGCTGTCAGTGTGTGTTATTTATATATACCACACACACACACACACACACACACACACACACAACGCTTACCATGTACTGTGGCAAGTTGTACAGCATCACCCGATAGAGAATTTCACAAGGTGTCTCCTGCACGTCCTCTTCCCCCTGACACACAAGAGACCGGGTACAAATGGGAGGGGTGGGAAATAAAAGCCGTAAAGTGCAATAGTCAAAATACACTCCCAACGAAGCCGGGAAACAGGAACTGGCGCAGCGGCGCACCTCGGTCCCCAGAGTGATACTGCTGCTTCTTTAAAGATGCCCAAGTGCTTCTCCTGCAAATTTCCCCCGTGTGAAACTGAACTGACATTCTGGGCGTGGCACCCAAGAACTGCGATGTTTGCACTTCCACCCCCCCCCAAATGGCAGTTCCAATGCCAGAATACAGTGAGCCAGCCAGCCCCCCGGGGCAGGAAGGAAACCCACCCCCAGAGTCCAGTGCAGGACACTGCCTGGAAGTTACGTTGCATCTCTCAGCAACTGGGGCCATCCAGGAGGTTGAGAGGTCCAGTCACACGGGGGTGTGTGTGTGTGTGTGCCCCGAGAAGATGCTTACCAAAGACATGGGGCACTTCTCCATCTCCTCTTCATTCTTGATCTGCACTTCAGAGATTGAGATGTATTTGTGCTGAGGACAAGATGTGAACAAGAGGCATTGATGATCTAAAAATCAGGGAATTTTGAGACGGAACTTCATTCTAGGGACTCAAATATTCTGTTCCAGTGTGGTATCAGGAAGCCATGCTTCCTTACCTGTCGCATCACCATGGCAGCTAGTCAGAGGAGGGAACTGCAGGCATTTAGGCCCAGCTGACAGGAATTCCTAGGCAAAGTCTTACAAGACAGGGAATCATGCTAAAGACTACCATGCCGTACCCCATGGCCACTGAGGAACCACAGCACGGACCCCCAAGACCCCCAGCCCCACCATGAGACAGGGCAGCTCAGCCATGGAAGTGCTTTCCCCGTGGGAAAGAAAATCCAGGCCATTCACAAGCTAGATTCATCTCTTAAATTATGATTTCTGGATTACCTGTTTGAGAGTCTTCACACTTTCATGGATGGGGCGTGGTAACCCTACTAAGGTATCCGTGTCTCTGCAAGAATGGCCAGGCCAGGCGGGTGGGGTGGGTGGGTGAGGTTAGGGAGAAGAACAAGAGAGGGGAGTTAAGGCTGAAAACTGGATGGTGGGGTAGTGGGAGAAGAACTGGATGTAATGTTTCTTCTTTCTGTTTTGGATTTACAAGCAGAATGTGCAGGTCAGTTCTAACAAGGCCAACTTTGCCAGGATAGTCTGTTCACAGCTGCCTTCCTCCCTTCTTCCCCCATCTTTAAAGAAGCAGCAGTATCACTCTGGGGACTGAGGTGCGCCGCTGCGCCAGTTCCTGTTTCCCTGCTTCGTTGGGAGTGTATTTTGACTATTGCACTTTACAGCTTTTATTTCCCACCCCTCCCATTTGTACCCGGTCTCTTGTGTGTCAGGGGGAAGAGGACGTGCAGGAGACACCTTGTGAAATTCTCTATCGGGTGATGCTGTACGACTTGCCACAGTACATGGTAAGCGTCGTGTGCGCTTGTTGCACTTATAAACAAATCTGGGGAAAGCGACACAACTTAACACAAAGATTGCACATGCTCACATGCACGGATAAGGTGGGAGGTAATGCCAGCCCCCTCCTCCAGATTGCCTGTTAGTTGTCAGCCAGGAACATGTCCAAGTGCAGAAAGGCTGGGGCATCCAGGCGTACAGTCACTGGATGCCTGCCCACAGCAGCACAGTCTCTCCAGAACACACTGCCTAGATCCACCCTTCCTTAAGTTCAGGACACAGGTAAAGACATTTCTGTCTCATCAGGCCCCAGCGCTGGCTAGAATCTAGCCTACTTCTGGGCTAGATGAATGATCTGGAAGCTGTATTCTGGAGAACTGCTGTTGCTGGTATATGATGTTCTTATGAATTTCATACAAAGAGAACTGTATTACTTTGGGTATTACGTTTTAATATTATTTTGAACTGCCTTAGAAAAGCAGGTCGAAAGAGTCTTAATGTCAGCCATCCTCAACCTGGACTACAACTCCCATCATCCTCAGGCAGCACAACCACTGGCCACGCTGCATCGGGATGATAGGTGTTGCAGTCCAACACATCTGGAGACCGCCAGGTTGAGAATGGCTGCATATACACACACACACACACACACACACACCTACTCCAGGACGGAAGCCAGGAGTTGTAGTTGAACACATCTGGAGAGCGCCAAGTTGGGGAAGGGTGTTTTACATATACAGATACTCAAGGATGGAAGCTGCTTCACGCCACAAAATCCCACCGCACAAGTTGCACAGACCCCCTCTTAGACTCTCACGACATTCAGATTCTGCACAAGCATAAATTGCCGTATTTTGTAACATGCAAAACAACATCAGGAGAGACAGGTCTCTTCTCCGTTCAGCCAGCTGCCAATTCAGTGACCAACATTAAGCGCAAGCCTTCATTTAAGAGGCAAAAAATAGCCCCAAAGAGCAACACTCTCCTCCTAAATGCATAATACTCACTGCCCAAGCGTGAATCCGATGAATTTGTTCCTGCTCGCCTCCAGGAAATGTTCTATGTCCTTCTGTCTGGATTTGGGGGAAGAAGGGAGAGGGAAATAAATAGGAAATACACACCACAGATTGTGGGGGCGGGAAAACACTCTCATCTAGGAAAGCTTGAGATAAAAACATTCTGCCTCCAGCCGATTTATGTTCAGAAGGATCACACACAGAGGTGATATAATGGAACTATTCTGAATATTGGTATTTAGGTCAAGTAGAATATTCAAACAAGTTTCCGAATGCCATCTCTTTTAACACTGTCTAGAACTGAGGACTTTTTGCCGGCCTGTTTTATTTATTCTCTGCAAAATTCTGTTGTGCCCAGTTCTAATTTTTTTGGCAGGGGCTGGATTATGAGGTCTGTGGACGGCACACAAGCACTGGCTAATCGACACCGTTGTTCTCAACACATTTTTGGCGCGGCACAGCCAAACCAGGTTGAACATCACTACGAGGCCGGCAGTCGGAAACGCTTTGCAACACACACAATCTTTGGGGTTGCGATGTGGAGGTGGGCTGAATCACACGGCCAGTTCAAAGCTAACTGCGGTGGACTTCGCCATGTCAAGACTGGTCGCCATCACCTGGTCCCAACATCAGGGATTATTAACTTCACCTACTTTGCTACTGGAAGACATACCCCCACTTTGCAAATAAAGAGCCATGGGAGAATTCACTGAAAACAACCTCAGTGAGGCATAAAGGCATAGGTTGCCTTTAAGATGTTTTTACGATGTTTTAATGATGTTTTAATGATGTTGTTTATGATGTTTTTAATATGTTTTAAGATGTTTTAATAGTATGTATTGTGTATTTTATATTTTTGTTGTTCCCCGCCTCGATCTAGACGGAGAGGCGGGTAAGAAATAAAATTTATTATTATTATTATTATTATAAATCAGTAGCGTAGTTTCCCCCGCCACCAACAGACATGTAGCTGGCAGTGTGATGTGGCAGGGCCTTCTCTGTAGTGGCACTGCAGCTGTTGGAACTCCCGCTCCCTTGAGGTTTGTGTGGTCCCTACGCTATAGGCCTAGAATCTCCAATATGGTGCCCACAGACACCAATCGTGGTGCCCAGCAGGCTCTCTGCCCCTCCTAATTTTTATTCCTTAAGATTTTTTTTAAAAAATTAACCAGGGGTGTGTGTGCATGTGTGCTGGCATGCTGCAAAGTGAAGTGCTGCCCTCCAGTACCATCTTTATTTGGGTTCAGAAGAGTGGTTCTGTGTTTTGGAGCTCAGACCTCCACCTCTGTCTTGTACTTAGGTTCTTGGGCAAGTTATTTTTCATTTAGTCTCACCAGTAGGACTTCTTTCCCCCCCCCCTTCTGTCTAACCATGCATAGGATTATGCCCTAAGGCCATTTTATTTTGCTGGGCTTTTGGACTTCACTGACTGCTCTCCTGGCTCTCTACAGTATTTTTCATACACAATAAGATTCATTTATTTTTTTGCTGCTGTTGCTCGTGCTTCTTCCAATTGTAGTTTTTAACTCTGTGAGCCACCCATGGGCAGAAAAGGAACCTATAAAGAGATAAAAGCAAGCTAAGCACGCTTGGCCCGGAGTCCTGCCTGGAGGCTGTAACATGAACTGCTCTGATTTCTTTGAAAGAAGAACTGGGTACCAGTGCAGCAAATTATACTTAAGAAAAGACTTAAAACCATTACGTGGATGCACCAACAAGGCCAAACTAGTCAAAAAGCAATTCCAACTTTCGAGAAAAGGCCTTTTCTGCAGTGGCCCCGCATCTCTGGAATAAGTTGCCATCAGGGGTCCGTAAGGCCCCCATTTTTTAAGAATGCCCGGAAGATTTACTTGTTTACTCTGGCCTTCCCCTGATTATGTTTTATCAGACAGGGTTATAGCTGTAATTGTGTTGTGGGTTCTGTCTGTCTATGCTGGTATTTGTTATTTCGTGGAACATTTGCTGTTTTTATTACCACATCGTTTTATTATATGGATATGCATTTTATTGTTGCATGCCACCTTGGGAGGGTTCCTGTGCTGAAAGGCAACCTATAAATATTTTTAATAAGTAAAACAACAAATAATCTGGAAGGTTTCAGAACACTGCAAAAACGGTGCAGGCGAGGAAGAGGTGGCATCTCTAAATAATCAGGTAATACTAGTGAGCTGGTCGACACATGCAGCCTAAGCCCACTGTTTCAGGTGTGCAAGACCCTTTTTGAAGGATGCACCACATCAAACAACTAAAAAAAGAACAACCAGTGGCATACTGGTAAATTTTGAAGGGTACGTGCTCATCGTGACAATCCCCCGAGGAGAGTCCAAAAATTCAGGCTACTGTGTTGATCCATATCAACAAACCGGTTCTAACAGTTTTCATCGCCACCGGGAGGAGGTCCTTTGCAAAGCTAGCAGATCGAATTGCCTATTCAAGGCCAAACCCCGCCAAAATATTTCGCATTACAACAATAGATTGTTGCTGGGAAATTCAATTTCCACCCCCCACCCCCCAGCTTCTGTGAAGATTATGGCAAAGCTCGGATGGAGCAGGGAAGCCCGAAGCCGGTGGCAGATGGTGTCATCACGCCTGCGAATCACAAAGTCCGGGCGCTTCGACCCTGCAAGCCCTGGACCAGCTACACCAGTGTTCTCCAACCTTGGGTCCCCAAGATGTTTTTGGCCTACAACTCCCAGCATGCCCCAGCCAGCTACGCTGGCTGGGGCATGCTGGGAGTTGTAGGCCAAAAACATCTGGGGACCCAAGGTTGGAGAACACTGAGCTACACCACCGACAACTACTCCAAGTAGAAAACTATCACATCAGGGAGAAAAGTTCTGGCCCAGTCCGTTCCCTCCTGTGCTGGTTTCCTACTCACATAAGAGATTTTACATAAGGAAACACTCAAAAATGTAACAGACCCTGCAGTCTGAACTGATACATGTAGAGAAAAGAGCCTTTGGGGGGGGGGGGGTTCACACACACACACACACACCTCATGTGTGAACCGGCTGGGGTGGGGTGTGCATAGTTAGCGTGTGGAGAAAGGGGCCCTTGGGGGTTCCTGCATGCATGCACACACACACACACACACACACACACACACACACACACACACACACGCCTCCTCATGTGTAAGCCAAGTGGGGCCAGTTGAGGGGGCTGGGAGGAAACGAAAGCCTCGGATAGGGCTTTCATATGTAAATAGTTCAAGTCATGAGTTCCCTTCCCCCTGCCTGGCCAGGTGAGGTGCATGGTGATTGGCTAAGAGGCAGCAGAGCTACAGGGAGGAGGGGAGGGGGGGAAAAGGTATATTTCCCAAAGTGTGGGTCTTGGTCTTTGTCTTGGATCGCGTGGCTACCAGCTACCCTGGCTGTTGGGTGATGGCCGCAAGCCAAAGAGAGGCCCCAAGCCTTTGGGGGGGGGGGGGGCATCAGGATCCGACCCCAGGTAGCTCCTGGTGAAATGAGCTGATTGAGGGCTCTAGTGAAAGCAAGTCTTGTGGGAGTTTTACCCATCTCGGACCTGCGTGTAGATGGAGTGGTTCTCCTCGGGCGGCAAGGCTGTGCTGGATTTAACCCTTGAATAGAATACCCTCAGGTAACATAGGTGTATGCCTGAGAGATATTAAGGAATCAGGTTTTATTGTGTTTTAGCTCTATTTCTGTGTACTAAAGTGTCTCTCTCTTTATTTTGTGTGCTTCTCTCATTTCCCTAATCGTGTTGTAAAATGCTACCAGAATAAACCTTGTCTTGGTTTTACCCCACATGGGTTTTGTAGTCACTCTGTGGCTTCAGTATCTAAATCCAGGTTACAGAAATTGAAGGCGAGTCCCTGAACAGAGATTCAAGTAGGGTTGCAGACAGCTGAGGCTGGCAATCTGGTACCTTGAGATCTCTGGGGGTCTTGGTTCCTTTAGAGTAGGAAAGGGTGGGGGTCTGGCGGGCCAGCCAGCCCCCCCTTCCTCCACAATACATCTATTCCGCGACCTCCCAATTCTGCAGCACGAGCAAGTCGAGCCCTCAGGAGAGCGTCTCGACGCAAGCGAGAGGGGCCGAGGCCGGAAATACCTGACTTTGGGGGCCCAGGGAAGCCCCTTTGGGAAGGAGACCCTCTCGACCGGCGGGCGTGGAACCAGTACGGCCTGGATGTCCGTGTCCCGCTCCAGCAGGTCGAGCTCCCCTTCGATGATCCCGTTGTCAATATCGTCGGCCTCCTCCTCGTCCGCCACTGCCGCCTCGTCGTTCTTGAAGGGGTCCCTCTCGTTGTAGATGTCCAGGCTGTCCTGCTTCATCAGAGGCTGCGCACAAGGAAGCAGGAAAAGAATAAATGTGGGAGGAAGAAGAGGAAGGGTCACGTCGCCAACCCGTGGCAGTCAATCCCAGGACTCCTGCCTGCCAGGGCAGGGCAGGGCAGGGCAGGCAGGCAATGGGGGCGGCAGAGAGGAGAGCTCAGCTAACACTCAAAACTTGAAGCCCGCTGCTTCTCTTCTCCCACCCTGAATAGGGGGTCTCCGTAGTGTATGTGGGGCGAGCAGTGTTGGCCTGAGAGCATAAATCTCAGCCGCTCTGGCCGCTGGGAGAAGGTGCTTTGGGGCCGGCTGTTCCCCCGAGAGTCTCTCCCCGCTGCTTCAGGGAGTGCCTTCCGTGATGATCCCGACGACCGGCAAGGAAGGCTCATTTCTCTCGGCTACACAACCCTTTTGCCAAACTTGGGGAGCACCCAGCGGCTCGTCGCACTCCCGTTGAAGGGCGTGTGTGCTGAATGCAGCACACTGATCACACTGTGAAGGATTGAGGCCTACACAGGCTTAGGTTGGTTGAAGCCTGTAGGCCCAAACACTTCCCTAAATTAGTTGGGAGCCTGTAGGCCCAAACACTTCCCTAAATTAGTTGGGAGCCTGAAGGCCCAAACATTTCATGGTGGGAGGGGGCATTTGTGAGTTTCAGTTCACCCAACAGAATTTAGGTATTATTTCTCCAGTTCAAGGTCACATGGGTATAACTCCCCACTCCTGGGAAGGGTTTATAAGGAGGTGGGGGGTGGCCAGCTAGACAGAGGGAGACTGACTGCAAAGGAGAGAGGCAGGCAGGCAGTAGCTAAGCTAGAGAACCTTGCGTTATTTGTCTGTTTAACATCATCATTATTATTATTATTATTATTATTATTATTATTATTATTATTATTATTATTATTATTATTATTTGCATTTATCTATCGCCCATCTGGCCGGCAAACCGGCCACCCTGGGCGATGTACAGAAAATAAAACAGAACAAAATACATTAAAACATTTTTCTCCATTAAAATACATTAAAACAGTATAAAATTTTAAAATCTTAGCCCACCCCATATTCCCGCCTGAGTAACCAAGTTTTTAATGAGCGGCGGAAGCTCAGCAGAGAGGGGGCATGGCAGAGGTCACTTGGGAGAGAGTTCCATAGTATGGGGGCTGCCACAGAGAAGGCCCTCTTCCTCGTCCCGACCAGTCTAGCTGCTCTGGCTGAAGGGACAAGGAGAAGTTATTATACTTGCTTTTGAATTATTACTGCTCTATTATGTAAATACCCTAATTCAATAAGTAAACCGTTGTTGTTTACCCCAAGTTGATGGGAGTGCCTTATTCACCACGCCTGAGGCCTGTTCACACGTTACTGGGAACAGGAGGGGCTTTTGGAAGAGGCAGAGATCTTCAAAGAGCTGATCAAGGGGTCCTGGCAGAAGTGGAACCTTGACACACATGCGCTGTTAACATGGCCGGATTAAGATAGGGGCTGTGGGAGCGGCCGCTCCAGGCCTTTAACAGACAATCGGCCCGCAATTATAGGGACACGCGGCGATATTTCCCCCTTCGGAGTTAGCTCTGATCGTTATCATTCAGCATAATTAATGATTTTTTCAAGATTAGAAAGGTGTTCTAAGCACATCTGCATTACAGGCTTGAGGCAAGACCTAGCAAGAACTGTTGTTCTCAAATTAGCATTTCAGTATCTTTGCATTTCAATCACTGTTACTACATTTCTTTGTGAGAACGTCTAGCACATGGGGGGGCTTGCTAGGGTCTGTAATATTCAGATTTAGAAGGGACCTCTCTCTCCAGCCTCGAGCAAAAGATCTTTCTGATTCGCAGCTCAATTGTTCAAATGCTAGTTTAACAACAACAACAAAAAAAGCAACAAGAACAACACAATTATTCTTGGTCAAGCAAAGCTTCCTGGCTTTTTGTTGTGGCTTTTTTTTTTTTTTAATAAATAATTTGGGGGAAATTCTGCAAGTTCTCCTTCTCCTTCTTTTCTGTAAAAGGGCTTTCCCTCTTTTGTGAGCCAAACTGAACGTAAGGGCTGTGTGTTTGTGGGTGTCTGCCTTTTGGGGGTGTTGATCCTCCTGCCGCCTGCAAAATGTCACCTGCTTGGCTAATACTGTGTGTGTGTGTGTGTGTGTGCACGTGCGCTTTCATGGGGAATTGTGTGGCATTTTAAGTTTTATTTTGAAAAACCCCAGAGAACAGAGTTCACCAAATATCCCTCTTGGATATTTTGGACTACAGTTCTCATTTGCCTCAGGCAGCATGGCCAGTGGCTGGGGAAGATTTATTTATTTTTATTTAAAAATGGTTGTTGTGAATGTTCTATTTATGTGAATGTGTCTGCCTTTTGGGGGTGTTGATCCTCCTGCCGCCTGCAAAATGTCACCTGCTTGGCTAATACTGTGTGTGTGTGTGTGTGTGTGTGTGTGCACGTGCGCTTTCATGGGGAATTGTGTGGCATTTTAAGTTTTATTTTGAAAAACCCCAGAGAACAGAGTTCACCAAATATCCCTCTTGGATATTTTGGACTACAGTTCTCATTTGCCTCAGGCAGCATGGCCAGTGGCTGGGGAAGATGGGAGCTGGGCCCCCAAACATTTGGAAGGGCCCCGGTTGGGGAAGACTGCCCTAGAGGTTAAAACACGTGGAGGTACTTATCATCAACGATATGTGATGAACGGTTTTATTGAGTTAACAAGCTTATTGTTTACAAAAAAAGAAATATTTTCAATATGTTTCTGTTTTGGCACTTTAATGGTAATTAAAATATTTAATTTGTTTTAATATAAAATTGCGTCTTCATTTTATTTATTTCCATAAAAAGGCCCACCAAAATCCTCAGCACCAGGCCCATAATGCTCTTAATCCGGCCCTGGCTGTTAATGCCCGACATTGCAGACTGAGCGTGGCGGCACGAGCCCGCGGCCCTCCTGCTTCCCCGCCCCCCTGGGAAAAACGGTGACTAGGCCCCTGAAAGGACGTTCTCCCTGCAACACAGGCTGATGTACTCCAGTTGGTGGGGAACATGGGCGGGAGGTGCCGTGGCACTCCTGTCCCGCTTGTGGGTCTCCCGTGGGCAGCTGGTTGGCCGCTGTGTGAACAGAACGCTGGACGGGACGGACCCCCCCCTTGGCCTGATCCAGCCTCAGGGCTCTTCTGATGTTCTTACATGTGGGCCCTTGGGAGTCGTAAAGGTTGTGCAACCCTGTTTTAGGAAACTTTTAGAGGAAGTAGCCACCTTTCACCTCTCACCCTGTAGAGTGAAAGATGTGGAGTGAAAGTATGTGAAGGATTGTTGAAAATAAGATAAAGAGAATGTCTGTAGAGCGAAGGTCAACGTAACATGAGAGGGAGCGCGGGGCCATTCCACCAGCCCTGCCAGAAGTATTAATTAATTTCCCCCACCCCTTCTTCCCTCCCCATTCCTTTTTCCTTGTGTGTCGTGTCTTTTTAGATTGCAAGCCTGCGGGCAGGGGCTGTCTTGTCTTGTTAACTGATTATATGTAGTTGTAAACCGCCCAGAGAGCTTCGGCTGTGGGGGGGTATAGAAATGGAATAAATAATAACAACAACAACAACATATGTTTATGTAAACATATCATTCGGAAGCACTCCCTTATAAGGATGGATCATGCGTTGTTCCTGTGCTGACGACAGATTACGGTATTTCGCATTGTTCTTTCGTGTGTGTGTCTATGACCGGATAACCCCAAATAAGGTAACTGGTTTCTTCCAAGAGCAGATTCCTTCTTTGCATGAGTATATATGTCCCCCGCCCCTATTAAAATCCCAGAGCTGTGTCTCTGAGCTTGTACTTTCCTTGTATCTGTGCAGGAATTTACCTCTGATCAGACTAACAATAAAGTACTTGGTTTACTAAAGGCAGAGTTGTTTATCTTTCCAGTGGACGTCCAGATCGGACAAGGAGAAATTCCACGACGAAATGGAGGCAGTTAAAACTTTACAATTAGGGCTGCAAGGTGTTCTCCAACCTTGGGTCCCCAGATGTTTTTGGCCTACAACTCCCAGCATGCCCCAGCCAGCTACGCTGGCTGGGGCATGCTGGGAGTTGTAGGCCAAAAACATCTGGGGACCCAAGGTTGGAGAACAATGGGATGCAGGGGTAGTAACCTGGTTTTGGACTATAGTTCCCATAATCCCCAACTATGCTGGCTAGGACGTGTGAGAGTTGTAATCCAAAATATTTGGAGGCCGCCAGAGCTTTTGTCACTTTAACTGGCAGTAGAAAAATCGAAGTTTTAAGTGGGGGACAACGAATTAAACAGACTCCCCCCCCCCTTTCTTTTTTGAGGGAACTCTAATACACAATTTAAAAAGAAAAACTATTTAAAGTTGGCCTTTCTTTCTACCAATGAACGGAACTTTTCAGCCCAAGATTGTGCACGTTTACTCAGACGTAATTCTCAGGAAAGTGTACATTAAGACTGTGGCCTTTGTTCAATTAAGGATGGAATTTCATACGTCCTTAGTGGGACTTACTTCCGAGTAGACGTGTTAATAGGTTTGCACTCTAAAATAAAACGTGATGCCATCTTATACTTCCCTTTACTACCTCCTAGGAAAAGGCACTACTACTGAGGTTTCGGTAACGCACAAGATTACTGAACATAAACTGATCACTTAAAAAGGCAGACAAATCACCGGAGAGCGCCTATATAAATAAATGCATTTCTATAGCAAAGGGTGTTAAGGATGGGATATAGTCATAATCATTGGATTGTGGCTATAGTTCCCAGGGAAGTCCACAGCAAGGACGTTGGGAAAGCAGAGATTTGGGAGAAAAGAAGCAGCCCTCCAGATCAGAGCCAGTGGAGAGGCTGCAAACTGAAGGTTTGAATGGAGGGTGATTGAAGCCTAAGGGCCTGGGAGAATTCTCCTGAAAAGAAATGTCCACACACACACACACACACACACCAGACGCTTCGCTTCAAGTCATCACAACCCTGAAGCCATCACATCACTTAAGGTGGAAAATCCTCAGGAAAGGCAGATTCAAGCAGCAGTTTGACTCATCATGTAGGCAGACCGACAAAAAGGTTTTCCTGATGACCCCCCCCCCCCCCGTAAAGGCCATCAGCACACAAAGAATAGGGCAGCCGGCCGGGATTAAGGGCATCAGGGGGGCAGAGACTGCCCCCCCCCCTGCTCTCGTTTCTCCAAGAAGGCAGGAGGAAGGGTATAAAAACCAAGAGTGTTTAGCAATGGTGTGTGTGTCCAGGCAGGGCCGGTGCTACCATTAGGCCAACTAGGCAGCCGCCTAGGGCGCAGGGCTAAAGCGGGTGCCAGAAACGCCTTGGGGGAAAAAATACAGGGCTCTCAAGTGGGAAGGGGGGGCGCTAAATATCTGATCTTGCCTAGGGCACCAAACTGCCTTGCACAGAGAGAGAGAGAGTCCTCTTAAGTCAGCTGGAGATTCACTGTAGGGAGCCTCAGCAGACAGTAAGCTGAACTTCCTTCTATCCCTCTAGACGGAAGTCTCTCTTCCAGCCCTTCTTCTATTTAGGCTGTCAGGGTCAAAAGCAAGTCTTTTTCCTCTCCAGAATCTAGTGTGTGTTTGAACTAAGGATATTTTGCTGCCTGAAATCACTGGGTTTGCTTTACCAACAAGTAAGACGCTGTACCTACAGTATTTTTCCATGTATAAGACTATACATTTTCCTAAAATCGTTAGACTAAAAATTGAGGGTCGTCTTATACACGGAAGTAAGCCGAGGAGAGAACCGCGTGGTTGCGAAACTGCCCAGTGGGGGGGCGTCTTATACATGGGGGCGTCTTATACACGGAAAAATACGGTACTCTGTATTTCCTCTTTAATAAATCAACCCTTTTGTTTCTGGAGTGTGTGTGTGTGTGTGTGTGTGTGTTTGTGTGTAAGTTTGTTTAAGTGTAAAAGGGCAAAGCGCATACTCCACCCAGCAGCGCATCGTGTTTTACCTCAGCCAAAGATGCCAAAACCTTTCGTAGGAGTGTGGGGTCAGTCTCTCTCTCCTCAAGAGGGAATCTAGCGCCCAAATTATCTGTCGTAACAAGGGGTGGGCAACTTCCGGAGGACTGGGGCCCATTTCCTTCCCCTGGACTCCCGCTGCAGCCCACAGGTTCATGAGGCACTGACACCTCCCCAAGAAAGGTCCAAAATTCGGCAGCAAACCACTCCGTAGCACTGCAGAGTGCTACACAGAAGCTAAGTGTAATCCTTTTGATGCTCCATAAAGGCCACGGAGCACCCGGGCGAAATGTGGGCGCTTTGTAACCGCTATGGACACCACTGGGGGGGGGGGGTTGTTCTCATTTGGGGGGGCCCGCATGCGGCCTGTGGACCACACGTTGCCCACCCCTGCTGTAACGCGCGGCGCCAGGGAAGGCGGGGCCGCCCAGCTCTCACCCTCCTGCTCCGGTGACCCCGCTTGTGCTGCTGCTGCTGCTCCACCAGCTCGATGGCGCAGGCCGGCGGAGAGGCGGCCCTCATGCTCCGCACGACCCGGATGCTGTCCTCCGGCAGGGGCGGGAGGCCCAGATCCAGGCGCTTCTTCACCTTCATGGCCTGGAGGGCGCCAAAGCCGCCCAAGGTGAACTGGAGGTGGGGGAGAGAGATCGCGGCGACATCACGGCAGGGCCGGTCCCAGCCCGGGTCGCGGCCGGGATAGAAAGCACCGCGGAGGGACGAGCGGGCCGCCGGTGGCTTCTCCAGCACCCGCCTGCACACCTTTGCCCAGCGCCTGCCAGAAGAGTCACACACCCCTGTTGCCGCCCGGCCCCCCCCGGCCCAACTCCCTCCTGAAAAATCCCTCCTCAAAGCTCACACCCCCCCCTTCTCCTTCCTCCAGCGGCGCCCGGCTTTACCGGCCCTCTGGGCCCCTTCCCTCTCCCCTCCACCTGCACCTCCCCGTCTTCAAGATGGGGGAAATGAAGCCCCGGGCTCAGCTGGCTTTACAGAAGTGTAAGGAAAGCACAGAGAGGAGGAGGAGGAGGGCAGAGCGGCCATCAGCCACGGCAGCTGAGCAGAACGCCCGTGTTCGGAAAGCGTGTGGCTCGAAATGCCAGAGGCCGGGGCAAAGCGTGGAAGCCCCCTTCGTGCCGAGCGGCAGGTGGGGCCGGAGTTCGCAGGCCGGATCTCGCGGCACCCGGCAGGCTCCCAGTGGGCAACTTGCTCCAACAGGGCCCGAGACCAGACCGAACCCTTTGGGGCTTCTTCAGTCCGGAAGCCCCCCCTCGGGCCCCGCCCGGCCCCGCCTGCAAAGCGGAAAGCCTTGAAGCAGGGGTGCAGAACCTCCCGTCTAGCTGGGCGCCCGATCCAGCCCCCCTCCGGGGGTCCCCCCAGGTGGCCACGTCCCCTTCTCCCGGCCACTGGCCACGGGCTGCTTTCCTGGCTTTTGTGCAGTTTTATCCACACTCTAAAAGGGTGTGGGACGCCTCTCCCGAGGCGCAGTCAAGCGCTTTAAGCGAAAATACGCTGGTCTTCCTGGCCCCGCTCCTTTCACCTTCGGCCCTGTCCTGTTTCGCCTTTGGCCCTGCCCGCCCCTGGCATGTGCCCCCACCCCACCCGGCGCTTCTCCGAAACGGAATTCGGCCTTGGGCTGAAACAGGCTCAACGGCCAGCCGGGCCCGGGGCCTGCAGCCCAGCATTCCTCCTCCTCTGCATCAGCTGATGCTGGGCGCACGCTGCTGGCGTTGGCACGGCGGCCCCGTGGAACGAGGCTCGGGTGCCGCAGCTGTTGGTCTAGGGCAGTGTTTCTCAACCTTGGGTCCCCAGATGTTTTTGGCCTACAACTCCCAGCATGCCCCAGCCAGCTATGCTGGCTGGGGCATGCTGGGAGTTGTAGGCCAAAAACATCTGGGGACCCAAGGTTGAGAAGCACTGGTCTAGGGCAGGGCTCTCCAGCCATGGGTCCCCAGCTGTGGCTGGACGACAGCTCCCAGAATCCCTTGCCACGAGCCATGCTGGCTGGGTCTGCTGGGAGCTGCAGGCCAGCCACAGCTGGGGACCCAAGGTTGGAGAGCCCTGCTCTAGGGGGGGGTCTCTGGACCGACAGCGGTGCTCGGGCCTGGCTGGCACCCCCAATCCCTCTGTTGGCACCAGGTCTTCCCAGCCTGTATCCAGGTCACTGCTGGACTCTGGGGTCATGATGACGCGGGGGTCCGCAGGAAACCAGGCCGAAGTCTGCATGTGGCCCTTGGTCTGCCGGTCCCCCACCCCTCTGCTGATAGAAAACGGGGGCCGATGGGGGCCTTTGCCTTCACGCCTGAATTGTGAGTTTGCGAGTGAGGCTGTCCACTTGCTGGAAACAGGAGGCTGGAGTAGATGGACCTTGGGGCCCAATCCAGTGAAGTCATTTTTTATGTTCTTATTTTGTCCATCTACTGCAGACTGTCAGCAAGGGCCCACGTCACGTCACGGGGCGTTGCGCCTCTTTCGGCCCGAGGGCCCACGTTCTATTTGGGGGCTGCGTTTCCTGTGGCGGGCGGGGCTGAAGGCAAAGGGGGCGGGGCCAAAACCAGCACATTTTAGTTTAAAGCCCTTACGGGCAGCCGGCCGGCCTTCGGAGAGGCATTTCAACCTTTTAGAATGGGGGGAAAAAATTGTGCACAAGCCAGAAACTACTACATGATCTTTGGTCAGGGGAAAGGAGGGGGCAAGGGAAGGGGATGTGACTGGATTGGGACCCCGGGAAGGCCGGATTTAGCCTGTGGGCCAGAAGTCCTGCATCAGCTCTTCCTACATTATACTAAAAACAGCAGCCGCAACTTCTAAAGAGCTCAACACGGAACCCCAACCCCCAAGTGTTTTTCTCTAGTTTCATAGGGGAGGTGACCCCTCCTCTGCCACCCCCCCCACTTAAAGCCACAGCAGCCGCTGCTGAGACACAAGGCAGCGGGGGAACCTACTCACCAGAAGCACTTTCCAGAGCAAAAGCAGGACCTTCTTCATGGGGAAGTGCGGAGCGTGCCCACTGCAGAATTTGGTCACCATGGTAAAAAGCAAGAGTGCAAAGGGCTCCTCGCTGTGCACGGGGAGACCTGCGAGGGGGCGCATCAAAAGGCAAACGGAGGAGAGAGAGAGAGACGTCAGAACTCGGGAGAGGGTCTCCGACTGACGGCCCAGCCAAGCCCGGCATTTTGCCTCCAGCCCAAAACAGCGACAGCTACAACCCGGAGATACGAGGGAGTCACTCCCATCTTCCACAGTCGGCATTTCGGCCCCCAGCCCGTTTGCCTTTGGTCCCTCCTACTGCTGCGATGCGGCCCGAGAGCGTCTCCGAGACAGAATTTGGCCCTCGGGCTGAAGGAGATTGAACACCCCTGGCTCGAAGAGTTACAAAAACCTACTCAGCTCGGTCCTGAAGGTCTCTCGGGAGGCTTCCCACTTTGGCGGGTCGGTCTCCATCTCCACGCGGACGGTTTCCACCATCAGGTACATGACGCTCAGTAACACCCTGAAGGAGAAGCAGAGAGAGAGAGAGAGGAGAATCAAAGGCCAGAGAGGCTCTCCCCCAGTTCCCGGGGACCAGGGAATTCGGAACTCCAAGAGCCGAAGCAGTCGTGACGTGGCAGGTCTGCAACGGGGTCTCGTGACAGTTTCCCCAGTCAAAAGAGGCCTCGACGCTGCTCTTAGTCTGGCTGTTGTGGGGAGAAAACAGAGACCGGTATGTTCTTTTCAAAGGGGAGTATAATAGCTAGCGGGGGGTCGGGGGGTGGTGGTTATTGGGCACGGGGGGAATTAGAACACTCCAGTACCCAAATGCTGCTGGTCCAATCAAAAACAGATTTCCCCTCTGTGGCTGTTTAACATGGAAACACGAAAATATCAAGAGATCCAGTCACCAATTTCCCGCATCGCATCTGTTTTGGCTCTACAAATATAAGCACTTTCCTTTCCCTTGCAGCTTGGCTCACTCATTCAAGTCATCTCATTTGCTCTTTTGGCAGTGCATCTACTCCCTGACTGTGGGGATAGAGTGGGAGGCAGAGGACAAGGGAAGGACGGTTGGCAGGGGATCGCCGACCTTTTAAGTCCCTTCCAGTTCTGGCCTGACCTTTTGCTGCCCCTTCCAAAGGAAAGCAGGCTGGGTAAAGGGAGCCTCTGCTTTCCCAGTGGCTTTTGGGGGAGGTCAGTGACGTCACGGCTTTCACATACAGCCCAAGCCAACGGCCAAAGGATAACGCAGGCAGCTCACCTGAGTTCAGTGCTGTCGGCCAGGGAGATGGCCGGTTTCCTCAAGGCACTGCTGCACGCTTGGCTATTGCTGAAATTAAGATGGGGAAAGATTGTCAAACTGCATCAAGTTTTCCCTGTTCAAAAGTTTAGCCGGGGTGGGGGAGGGGAAATAACGGGGTATTAATTATACACGGGCAGAAGATCCACAAGAGCAGGACATGGCGAGAGCATCCATCCCAGAGTCAGCTCCATCCCTGAATGCAGCCATTTTTATTCCTGACTACCAGGGCTAGTAGCCACCAATAGTACTGGTCTCTAAATAAAGAATGGACAACTTTAGAATTGCCTCCCTCCGTATGAATCCGCTGGGATACTATGATCCAAGATCTTTTCCACTGCAATCAGATGTGCAGTGGACGAGCACAGGAGACAGGGCCTTTTTGGTGGTGGCACCCAGAATTTGAAACAGCCTCCCAATGGAGGTCTGCCTGGCCCCATCACAGATTGCAAGCTGCAAAGACTGTTTTCCTTCAACAGGCATTTTTTGGGTGTTACTCTTAAATTGAGATCTGACTCCTGCTGGTTTTTTTAACCTTTGAATCGTTGCTTTAGATTATTTGACAAATATTTGTTCTACTGTTATTATTTGTGCTAGTCTCGTGTTTGTTGGTTTCTGATAGCCGCCTTGGTTATATATGTTTATTTAAAAGCTGGGATATAAATATCATGATAAACGAAAACAAAAAACTAATTGGCCAGCCACAAGCTGGATCCAATCATCCTGTAAGTTTCCGGGCCCAGTTCAAGGCACTGGCTTTGCCCTTTAAGCCCTAAATGGTTTGGAACCACATTATCTGAATGAAGGACTGCCTACACCTGTGTGAACTTGGCCAAACATTAAAATAATCCCTACTCTCTGTCCTACTAGCAACAGCCATTAGGCTGGCGGGTACTAGGGACAGGGCTTTCTCAGTGGTGGCCCCACACCTTTGGAATTCCCTCCCCAGGGAGATACGTATGACCTCATCACTGCTGTCTTTAAAACCCTCCAGCAACCCCAAAGACTCATTTATTCCAGTCTACATTTGGTGCTTAAAAACCATTAGCTGCTGCTCCTGCAGATCTGTGTTTAATTGTATGTTAGAGTGTTTGTAATACTGGAAGCTGCCTTGTGAGGACAGGATGTCTTGAACGGCAGGGTTAATAGTCTTTTAAATAAATAAAAACCTCAAAGCAATCTCACCTAGCCCTTGATGGAATGAAGGTGTGGCAAGCAAAGGTTTGCTCTCAATTTTACACATAAATGGGGGAAAAAACTGTTTTCAAGGTGCCTGTGTTTAAGAGAGAGGGAGAAAGACATTGTCTCTAAAACACACTGACACTTTGGAAACTTTTTTCCTCATTTATGTGTAAAATTGTGAGCAAACCTTGGATTACCACACGTTCATTCACACCTGGTAGGTCTCCTGCGCTCTGTATCGGTGATGCTCCTTCTGTTCAAGGGCACCAACTGGCTACTCACGAGTGCGGTGGGTCAAGGAGGCCACTTTGTGGTGAAATGGACTTTCCGTTCCATGGATCCTTGTCTGGACTGGACCCGAGAACAAAACACTCGAAAACAAAATCACTGCTCCATTTATCCAGTCCTTTACAAGAGCTGTTTATGCCGCCTGGCAGTCGGTGGCAGTGAGTTCCATGTATCCATTTAAGTGTTTTTGTGAAGTAGCACATCCTTTCAGCTCGTCACTTCCAGGAACAAACTCAAGGGCAACAAGCAGCGAATGCATGCCAGTTTTAACTCTTTTTTTTAATCAAAGGACGTCTTACGCCATTTCCATGTTGAGTAGCTCCAGGAATGCCGTGAAGGTTCCCATCTGGTACAGCAGGAAATTGTTGTGCCGGGCCCAGCAGAGTACTTCTGAGTCTGTGTCACAATCCCCAAAGACACCTAGAAATGGAGGAGAAGAAAAAAAAAGGTGAGAAGGGGTTGGGGGGGCATGAGAGAAGTTTATAGTTAAAATGTGGGATTCGCTACCACGAGATGCACTGATGGCCAGCCATTTAGATGGCTTCAGAAGGCAATCAGCAGCTACTAGTCCTCATGGCTCTAGGCTACCTCCAGTATCAGAGGTGTGCACCAGTTGCTGGGGAACATGGGCAGGAGGGTGCTGTTGCACTCATGTCCTGCATGAGGGCTTCTTCCCTTGGACGTCTGATTGTCAAGTGTCAGAACAGAATGCTGGACCAGACAGGCCTTTGGTCTGATCCAGCACGGCAATTATTACGTTCTCAACTGAGGTGTCCAGATATTTTGTCTCACAGATTTTGACACTCAATATTATCCAGCCCATCACTGATCTAGTTCAATCTTTTTGAATTTTACCCTTTTCTCACCGAGAGCTCAAAAGCATCTTCCGAGTTCTTCTACTTCTAACTCTACGTTCTCTAACAAGTAGCAGGGGCAGGAAAAGGGCCTCAGAGCCTCATGTGTAGACTGCCTGTGACTTTGGTTTGGGTCCAATAATTAACTGTCACATTGAAGAAAGTCAAGGTTTTACTCAAAAGTCATTGGGAATAAGAGGGATGCAGAATAACAGCCGCCCCAGAACTCCCTGTGCCGGCCAGCATTACCTTGCGCCAAGTAGAGAATTGCACGGGCAACTTTCAGCCTCTTGTCCCTGTGGACTACCTCCAGCCCGTCCAGTAACCGCATCACGTAGGCCTTCTGCCGCGTCAAGTCCAGTTCTGACCATCGCTTGTCCTTCACTGCGGAAAAGGAATGACCCGTCAGCCCCAAATCTGGTCACCGTTCCTGCCCACCTTCCAGGACTCTAACAAAGTCTCCGGGTACGGAAGCCGGTTGCCATATAATGGTCAAGCAAGCACCGTCGACTGCGAGAGGGAGGGTGGCCCAAAAGGTGGCAGAATTTAATCAGGAGGCTCTCCTGGGCTTTGTAAAGAGAGGACTGGAGCGCTAACAGACCGTAAGGAGCAGGTTTTTACAGGAGAATGTCACCATGAGGTCAGATTTCCCTGCCTTTATAAAACCACCTACTGTTAGCTCAGTTACCGCATCTCAGTGTCACCATACGGAAGGGGTGTTTATAAGGGGTAGAGAAGCACATCATCTTGTCAGGACATCTCCCTGCAGAAACCGACCTTCTCTAACCAGGTGCCCTCCACATGAGCTGGACCATAACCCCCATCATCCCCAGCTTGCATGGCCATTGACCTCATAGGAGTTGGGTAAGGCTAAAAATAAACTCACACACAACCTTCTGCAATTCTGGGCTTAAGTTGATGCAAAATATTGATTCCTGAGGCAAAGTGTCAGGGTTGTTGTTGTTGCTGGGTTTGGGGGCTTGTTAAAAAAAAAACAAACCAAGCTTCTGGAGCTCCATTTTGGAAACTTGTTGGGGGAAAAATGCATATCCCACCCCTACCACATCCCTCCAGTATTTGTTTCCTTTTGTCTAACACAACCCACGCAGCAAGAATAGGATACCCTGTGTTTGAAAATCCTCTTCAAAGCACTTCCTGTTGAGGGCAAACTCAGACTCTTCTGTGTAGCTGTACAGTTCTGTTTGAGAAAGTTTAAAAAAAAGAAAGAAAAGGAGATGACGTTGGAGCAACATCGCCCCTGTTTAAGCCACCCGCACATCGATCCCTTACATTAGAAGGATGCCAGGTGAAGGAATCCGAGAACCAACGTGGTACAGCAGAAAAACTGAGACATGGGAAGTGGGTTCGAATCCCTGCTTACTCACAAACCTCACTGGAGGACCTCAGGCAAGCTGCTTTCTCCCAAACATCTGCCAGAATAAGGGTGCAATCCTATGCAAGTTTAGACAGAAGAAAAGGCCTACAACTCCCAGCATGCCCCAGCCAGCTGGGGCATGCTGGGAGTTGTAGGCCTTTTCTTCTGTCTAAACTTGCATAGGATTGCGCCTTAAATGAGTTAGTCTTTAAGGTGCCACAAGACTTTGTTGTTTTTGCTGCAGCTGACCAACATGGCTACCCCTCTGGAAACAACAATAAATACTTAGGATTTCTATATAACTTTAGAGTGTCCAGAGCACTTGCAATCCTTACAACAGCCCTGTAAGAGAGACCCACAACGTTATCAATGTATTGCAGATGGAGGCGGCATGAGAGACAATGAGGCTTGCCTACTGCGTTCAATACAGAGGCAAGATTCGAACCGGGGACTTCCTGGTTTGCAGCCGCTGTGCTGCAGTCACTCTTCATAAATAAAGATCTCCTTTTTATCAAGGTGCCTTCCTCGCCTCCACACACTTGCGGAATGAAGGGAGCTCTTCCGCTAGGAACCAAGTGCAAATTCTTGGGGTGGAGCGGGGAGAAAGAGGCTGCATTTACCTCTTTCTTTCTTTCTTTCTTTCTTGCATTGGTAGGCAAAACAGACACCTCTTCTTGAATTTCTGCATGTTCAAAGCGCACACGATTCCTACCCGGAAACAGAAGCTGTCGATCCTGCTGGGAAGAGGTGATCACCACGCTCTCTCGTGTGAAAAAGCCGCCCTCGGACAAAACACATTTCCCAGCCCTCTCTGGCAACAAGAGGCAACAGAGCTAAAAATAGCAAGCCCTACTCTGCAGATGGCTTAGCAAGCCTGCGCGCTAGCATCCTTTCCGAAACGATGACCTGGACCACCAGCAACCTGGGGGAGCCGCTACCAGTCCTAGAGCGAAAAGTCCTGGGACTTGTTTTCAGATGTTCCCCAGGAAAGGAACCTGCCAACAGCAGAGCTGGGTGGGGGAATGCTGCGAGCTGTACGACTTTTTTTCTGTCTAAACACAACACACATAGGATTGCGCCCTAAGCAGGGTAAACTTTGCCTGGTTCCTAAAGCAGAGCGGGGGGCGGGGGGAGGGAAGGCCTGCGGGAACTGCTTGGCTTCTTATTAGAATCCCGAGATCCACGAACCGGCACCAGCCACAAAAGAAATTACGTGTAGAGTTAACCAATTCTGAACCCAGGGATTTGTTTTCAGCACCACTGGAGCTCACAGTCCTTCCACACAAAAATCCACTCCTGGTTTTGCCGAGCTGCCTTCATTTTAGCAGTATACCTTGGTGTGTGTGTGTGTGTGTGTGATTTTGCAGTTGCTATTGTCAAAACACCCTTTTCCCAACCTGGGGTCTCCAGATGTTGTCAGCCTGCAATGCCCAGCATCCCTGACCGCTGGCCATGCTGGTCTGGGATGATGGGAGTTGTGGCCCAAGTATGTGAAAAGCTGCATTTAAAAAATTGGGAGTCAGAAATCCTTGCTGATCTACTGCAAATCACCCAGGGATTTGCCTAAAGCAGCGGTGAGGAATCTTTGCTGGCCCTCAGGCTGCATTCCGCTTTGGAGAAGCTCTTGGGGGCTGCATTCCGCTGCCTGGCGGGGCCAATGCCAATTTTTAGATCTCTGCACTGCTGCTCTCTGGGTGTTCACTTTGGTTTTATTTGCTTATTTGTTACATTTATTCGTCTCCTCTCCATTTCATCCTCACAACAACCCTGTGAGGCAGGTTAGGCTGAGAATCAGCGACTGGCTCAGTTACCCAGTAAGCGACATGGTTGAGAGGTAACTCAAACCCGGATCTCCCGAGTCCCAGTCCAACAATCGCACCACTACGCCACACTGGCTCTCTATTATTCTGTATCATCACCATCATCATTATAATTATTATATTATTATTATTATGACTACTACTATTGTCATTTTATACTATGTTTTATTATGTTTTTATGTGGAGAGAAAGCGTGAGCACACTGCTAAACCCTGACATGTTTCCCCTTTTCCGCTGTCACCCCTCAGTCTGCATAATCCCCACCCGGGGCACAGGAGACACAGTTCTGGGCAGACTGGTTACACATAAGCCACATCTGCATACCTTCAATGGGGCACATTTACACTTCCCTCAAGGGAGTGCATAACATTCTGAAGGTGAGGGGGGGCGCAGTCTCAAAGAGCTGCAAAGTACCCCAAAGTACCCAAGAGATGCCAGCACCCGAAAGGTGCCACCACCCCGCGGGACGGGACCAGCCCACCTGATCATCAAGGGCGGGGAGGGGGTGAGGGAGGGTAGAAAAGATACGTGCCGAAGGACAAAGGGTTGTTGGGAACACGGTGCAGGCTTGCACGGATCAGGTCGCTAGCTCCGGCTAGGGCCAAGCAACTTCCAACCCCGGGCAGGGCGACCGGCGACCGGCAAAGCAAACCGCTACGCTAGATCTTAAGAGTCAGAGTCTCTGGTGTCAGGTAATATTCTGCATTCGAGCAAAGCCTGCCTAGAAAGCAAATTAAATACTTCCGTTTCCCTATCTGTATTGACTGCTAGGGTTATACTGTGAAATTCCTGTCGTAGAAATTAGTTCCGCTCCATTAAACTCTTTTGAAACTGACTAGCTTGCTGCCTCCCTGTGTTTCTGAGGGGATTCCTTGTCAATATCAGTCACGGCTGACACAGGGCCGGACTTTTCGGTGCCGGTTAACCCTTAAGGTGCCGAACCTGCGCAACGGACCAGGTTCGGTCCGCCACATTTTACATTTTGCCTTGCGAACCACCCAGAGAGCTTCGGCTATTGGGCGGCATATAAATGTAATAAAACAAACACACCCACACACCCACAAGCTGGGGTGTCCCTTCTCCGTATAGGCCAGTGTTTCTCAACCTTGGGTCCCCAGATGTTTTTGGCCTACAACTCCCAGCATGCCCCAGCCAGCATAGCTGGCTGGGGCATGCTGGGAGTTGTAGGCCAAAAACATCTGGGGACCCAAGGTTGAGAAACACTGGTATAGGCACATGCGGTATTGTGCTCATGTTGCTAGGAGTCACCTCTTTCCAGCATCCTCCCAGATGAGAGGTGCTCTATAAATATAGAGTGATATTACTATACATCTCCCGTTGACGACGGCTTGGCCTAAGAGCGATCTGGCATGCAGCAGAAGTCTATTTTAAAAGCAGAGGGGGAGAGAGAGAGAGACATACACACACACACACACAGGCCTGCAGCCACAGCTCTGCATACCCCACACTTGAAACAAGAAGAATCAGGAAGTCCTGCACCCAAAGATTTCTGAATTCTACGGTCTGTATTTTACGGTTCAAGGTGGTTGCGGGAAGGAATTCTGAAGCGCCCCTCTTGGATCTCAGACTGCGCTACACTGCTGCCCCTAAATAGATCATTGTTTTAGACAATGATTTGTTTTAAATAAAACTTCTTTATTTATTTAGAACATTTCCAGGCCGCCCCTTCACTGCACCACCAACAACAACAAAAGGTAAACACTGCAATAATAAAAGGGCCGAAGCAGCAATTAAAACAGACCCATAGCAGGCAAAATCGTAATACAAGGCTAACTTACATTACATGCCAGGCAAATAAAAAGACCTTTGCCGCCGGGCACCAAAATGACGTCAACGTTGGTGCCGGGCAACCCTTCCGGGGAGGGGGCCAGTCCGCAGACAGGGGGCCATGACCAAAAAGATCCTCTCCCTGGTCATCACCCACCTAATTTCTGAAGGTAGGGGACACGGAGGAGGGTCTCCAATTAGGCATGGTGCCTCTGCCCCAAAGAGCTTACAATTGAAAATTCTATGTAGGGGAGACAACAACAGATACCGAGGGAGACCGCTGGCAGGGATAAGCATTTATTCCAGTTACAGAACTTAAGCTTAGTCACTGCTTGGGTTGCTCTTGTGCAGGCCTGTGGGCCCAATCCAGCCTTCCGGGGTTCCCCGGGGGTCTCTCCCTTGTCAGATGTTTGCGGGTTTCCTGGCTTTTGCACAGTTTCCCCCCCCCCCCGTTCTGAAAGGTTGCTGTGCCTCTGCGAAGGCTTATTTACTGACAGTAACACGTTGGGAGGGTTCGCACGGCCAGGCAACCATCGTGGCACGTTACCACAATTGTTTGCCGGATCGCGCGAAGCAACGAGGATGAGCCCGACAGATGATCGGGCTCATCGTTCTTGCTTCGCGCCCTCCCCTCCCCCCTCCCAGCGATATCCCATGGTGCACCGCGGGGAAGAATGAGGCTCCTCTCTTTGACAGCCGCGATCGCGAGTCGATTTCAGCTCGCGGCAGCCGTCAAAAGACTCCCCGTTGCGCAAACAGGGACCGGGGACCGGCTACAGTGGGCAAACCTCTCGGGCGGCGGCACAGGACGGGGCTTGCTCTTGTTACTGGCGCGGCAGCAGCGCCAGTAACAGGAGCAGACTCTGCCCCACTCCCCGAGAGGTTTCCGGGTTCTCCAGGGAAAGCAAGGGGTGGAGAGGGCGGGTGGCTCCCTACACTCCCCGGGGGGGTGGCGCCGGTGGCTGCGGGAAGCGCCTCCATCCCCGCGGCTGATCAGAGCACGGCCTCCCGCCGGAAGAAAACCTTTCAGGGAGGAGGCTGTGCCCTAATTGTTGGGTTTTGCATAGGCAGAACGAGATTACCACCTGACATCGAGATTATCACCTGACCTGGTGGGTGTCTCTTGAGTTCAAGTACACAAGGTCTCTGGTCACGAGACATAGTCTCGAGGTGATATGACTCAGCAACCTTGGGACAGGTTTAGCGGTAAACATGTTGATGAATAGGTTATACAACTGGGGTGAGTAATATCCTATTTATAGGTGGTATAAAGCTAACACACTTGCTGACAGCTTCACTCCTTGCTGTCTCTCGTCTCGACTCGACATGTTTCTTGTTCTGGACTTCACTTCATCTAGCCTTACCACTGGGGTATTGGATTTGTATCTGCAATGATGTAGTGAGTAATAGATGCATTGCTTGCCTTAATCCCATGTAATTGGGTCTTACAAATAAACTCTTTAATCTTTATTAACTGCTGTTATCTCCTCCTTCCGCATGCGTGACTGGGACTGAAGGTCACTGGCTAGGGAAGCTTTTGAACCCGGGTCAGTCCAGCTCTCACACTGATCCCTGTGGCTACTCAGAGTGCCGGGTGGACGAACAGAGCAGATCGCCACCTCCTCTTCCAGAGGTCTACTCTGGAGGAGGAGAGAGGGTGCCTGATCCGCTCCACGGCAGGGGCGGAGGAAGCCTCTGACAGCTGCCTCCTAGTGCTGTTTCGGCGCTTGGGGGACAGCTGTCAGCCGCACTCTGTGGCCAAGCAGCTCGCTTGTTCTAGGGCAATGATGGCGAACCTATGGCACGCGCGCGGCGCTACAGCTGGCACGCAGGGACCTCTCTGTGGGCACTCGAGCCATTGGTCCCCAGATCACGAAAAGACCATCCCCTTCTGCATTCAGCGTCGGGTTTCCATAGTAACCGCTTTCCACTCATTCCTCGCTGGCCTCCACAGGTAGGCACACTCCAACATCATTCTCCACCCCCAGAAGCGGACTGCGCAGGCACCCAGCCCTCCTTCTAACTGAACAGACAGCTCAGAAGCACAGCGCGCACGCACGCCCGAATCTTTGCGCGCCCGGTGAAGAGCCATGCCCTGAGACAGAGCAGGGCGCGATTAGCTAGTGCCCCCTCCTCCTTCCTGCCAAATTTAAGGCACTTTGAAATAAATAAGTTGGTTTTGTGTTGCAGTTTGGGCACTCGGGCTCAAAAAGGTTCGCCATCACCGTTCTAGGGCTTGTGCCAGGATGGGTCATGTTGTCCAAGTTCGGACAACACGGCAAGCCACCATGGTACAAACAGACCCTCGAACAGACCACTGTGACTTATCATTGTTCAAAACAACGGTGAGTCACAACGGTGAGTCAAAACGACTGGGTTTGAACGACACGCCTGACAAGCGATGGTGAGTCACCACCGTTGCTTAATAGTGTCGTCCGAACCCAGTCAAAGTAGCCTTAAGCTACAATATGCTGCTGCTTTTTGTATTTTGGCCGCACCCCTTTTGCCTTTGCCCCACCCTCTTTGCCTTTGGGGGGGTGCGCCATCGGAATGCGGCCCCCGAGAGCGTCTCCAAAATGGCATTTGGGCCCTCGGGCTGAAAGAGGTTCAGCACCCCTAATCTTGTGCAACAGGGCCCGTCTCTCTCTTGTGTAGATCATGAGAACATGCAGAGATTTTAAAAAGAAAAAAGGAATGAAATATATTTCTGCTAGCTGTAGACACAGGCAGCGGAGGAACAGCGGCAGAGCACAAGTTGCTGTGCGAGGCACTGAAATCCCGTTGCAAGTTTTTAATATCCTGAAAACTCACATTTTTTTCTAAATAAAACTAGTATAACAGATGCCATCATGATGAAGGGCATTTGGAAACAAATTCATCCTCCCGAAGAGAACGGTTGAAGTGCAATTGACCTAAATACGCTGAAATATGTAGCTATTTTGCATGGATATGTATATTCGATGGTTACTTCCATTTTACAACGTAAAGCATTTTCTTCCCTTTTTCCGCGAAGCGTGGAATCTTTCTATCTGCATTTTTATTAACAGTCTTCCTTGAGTATCATTCCATAGTTAATTTAGGAGATGCCCCAGCAGCTGGATTGCACCCTGCTCCTTTTAAAAAAAAATGAGAATGCCGAATGGAAAGTAACGCAACTCGGGCTGCAACCCTCTGCACACTTATCCACAGGGCAGGATTAAGGTCACAAGAGTCCCCGGGCCAGCAGGCTACAGAGGGGCCCTACGAAGCCATTCTGAAATTAAAGATGGAATAGCTGGGCAACTACCTTCTTGCCGGTAGTGCTCAGAGGTCTCCATCCAGAAGCCCCCAGAGGTTTTGAGGAAATCCAAAGGGTTCCCTTTTTGTAAAGTGACTCCCTCTTGGTTACCTGGAGATGCCCCGTTAAATGGACAGCAGCAGAATTCGGGGGGGAGGGCAGGGACAATCTCTCCCCCAAAAGGCAGAAGCTGGAGTGCATTCTGATAAAAACAGACATGGGAAATAGCCTTCCTCTTAAAAGAAAATGGGAAAGAGAATGGGGAATGCAAATAGAAGATGAAGAATGGGAAAATATATGGGATGAATTCCCATTTAAAGCGATTTCAACAAAATTCAAAGAACTCTCACTGAAAATAATACAGAAATGGCACTGGACTCCTCACAAAATATCTCATATTAATAAAAACCACTCTCCCCTATGCTGGAGAGCCTGTGGAGAAATCGGATCACACAAACATATGTGGTGGTCCTGCAAGCAAGTATCCCGCTTCTGGACAATAGTTTTCAAAGAAATATCTAAAATTGTAGGGACAGAGATAAATAAAACCCCAGAATTAGCAATATTAAACATTTTTCAAAGAGATAATAAAAATTTATTATACAAGAACCTAATAAGATTTCTATTACAAGCTGCTAAATTACTAATAGCAAGAGGATGGAAAGATGCCAAAGGGCTAACCATCAATCACTGGTATAATGTGGTATGGGAAATTGCATTAATTGAAAAACTAACTCAAAAATTGAGAATTGCAGGGGGGAAAAAGAAAACAAACTCTTTTGAAGCAGAATGGTGGCCTTTTATCCAATTTTCATACAGAACATCTACAACAAAAATACCTCAAGCCTTCCAGTACATTTGGATGCAATAAACTTACAAATATCCACCTATCACAAAACTGACTACTTTATGGCCGAAAAAGACTCCGGAAAAGGTGCCCAGCCAGATTTGTTCCTTTGAATGTTGGTTCGGGGGGGGGGGGGGATTTACTTTGTTCTGATCTAATACAATTTCTGTAATGGATTAGATGTTTTGTTGGTTGTTCGGTTGTCTTGTATATGTTAAAATTCAAATAAACAAATTAAAAAAAAAGAAGAAGAAGCTGGAGTGCAACTTCAAGAGACTTCCAGGGCTGTAGTGATGATGATGATGATGATGGACAGATACATTCCCCCTCCCCCGGAGGCAGCTGAAGGCCGCCAGGAAGGGATATCGTGGCTCATGTGGCCCACACTCCTCTCCCGGCAGGCAAGTTGGCCAGGTTTTGTATCCTTTCAAAAACCTGCCGAACCCGTTTCATCAGAGGCCGCAGCAGGACAAAAGGTGTGCCTGCGTGCTGCGGGAGGCGAGAACCTCTCTCAAACCACTTCCAACTCAACTACTGTCTGTCTCCGGGCACATCCTAAGCCTCCTTGCTCGGACCCGTAACCTCCACGCTGCGGCATTTCAGAGCCCATCCGGTACCTCGGGAGACGCAACGCCCGCCTCACCCTCCTTTTTACCTGACAGTTCGGCAGCGCAGCAGTCGCTGTCTCCATATTCGAATTCCAGGTTGGGGCAGTCCACAGAGCCCTGCAAGTGCAACAGAGGACCCAAGTTAACTGAGGCTGACGCAGGGGACAGCAATAGACACTCCAACAGCCATGACCCAGTGGGCCGCGTTGGTGCGCGTAACCCAGTGCTTCTCAATTATTTTCTGTCATGCCCGCCCCTAGGAAGAAGAAAACATTTCGCGCCCCCCGCGCGACTGTAAATAGTATCATTTGTCTATAAAATTGTTATAAGTACACCTCTGCATAACACTGTATCCTTATTAACGTATAAGAGAATAAAAAAAGAAAGAAATGTGGATCAATTTACAACAAAGAATAGCTTTATTAACTGTAGCAGAAAAGATTTAAAGGAGCACAGGATTTAAAGGAACACAATATTTAAAAAAAACTTTTAACTGAGGTCAAACGAGCCCCCCCTTTACGGAGCCTCGCGCGCCCCCCTGGGGGGCCCGCCCCACTATTTGAGAAGCACTGGCGTAACCCAAGAAAACAGGGTCAGAGCCAGCCACGGCCAGCGATTCCCTGCCAGCGTGTGGCGGTGGGATCATTCTCTCCAAGGCTCCATTTGTCTCCGTGGGTAAAATGGGCATTGCCAAAGGGCTTGTGATCAGAACCAAATGATAAGACACATCAGTCTGCCATCTAGTACAGCCTTCCCCGACCCCGGCACCCTCCAATAGGGGCTGGACTACAACTCCCAGCATCCCCCCAGCCTGGGGATGCTGGGAGTTGTAGTCCAGCCCATATTGGAGGTGTTGTGGAAGTCTGATCTAGTCCGTGCACACAGTGACCCCGCCATCACAACAATTCCCCTCTTGTTCACCTGCAGGCCTTTTGTGAGGCCAAGGCTCTTGCTCCCCCCCCCCCGATTCCACAACCGCCCCCCCCCGCCTGGCAGCACCACCCATAAATTTTACGCAAGCTTAACATGTTTTTCCTCCAGCCAAAACCAGCCATTCACTCTCCGTTCACAGCAACATCACACATGAATTGCTGAGCCTTCTGTGACATCACAATAGCGCGGCCAGTGACGGAGGGGACCGGGGGAGTTCACGGGCCCATGGCAAAAGTTTTTAATCCTAGAATTCGGCCTCCGCGGGAAAGCAGACTCGGGCACACCAGCCCACAGCTGGCTCGCCACGTTGGCGAAAGTGCAAATGTGATACAAGGTAGGAGGGGCTTCCAAAATTAGGAACACCTGCTCTCCTGTCTGTTAAAACCCCAAATCAGGCAAATGTCCTACGGGGGGGGGGGGAGATTCCTCCATTAGTCACAGCCCCCACCTGTGGTAAGGGCTCAAGTAGCCCTGGGTTCGAGTCTAGCCAATTAGGTCAATCCATCAGCCAAACGCAGGTAAAGAAGTTTAAGACCAAAGCTTTATTCAATCAGATAATGCAGCTGCATGTCCCAGCTCCAAGCAAAAATGGAGTGAGCCCCGAATATGCGCAAGCGTTCTACTTTTAAGGAATCCAGGTTTTATAAGTCACGCATGAGCAGATGCTGCTAAGATCTCAGAACAGTAGAGCTAACGCCTTTTGGCTCTACGCCGGACATGTGCAGTGTATACCAACCATGCCGAGATAACACTCCACAGTCCTTTGCAAGCGGGCATGCGCACCATGTCCCTGAGTAGTGGACACATTTCTGCTTGCCCATCATCTGAACTATTCTGCTTGACCTGCAGTTTATTGCGCAGGGTGAAAACAACATCTGTACAGCGTATCAGTGTTCTAAGACACTGTGAGCTTTACAGCAACACACTGTGATTTAACTAACAAGTTGCTGAGGCAGACGGAAGGTGAAGCCCTTGGTGACTTTTGCCACACACACCTCAAGCAAGAGGAGAGCCAGTGTGGTGTAGTGGATAGTGCCCTTGACTCGGGTTCAAATCCCCACACAGTCCAGGAAGCTCATCATATCCATCTATCGGCCCAGTGTATCTCACAGGGCTATTATATGAGGGTAAAATAGGAGGAGGCAAGTATGACATATTCTAAAATAGAGAATTATGTTCTGAGTGCGAGAGAGCGAGGCGTTCCGAGGCTCAAGGGAACTCATACAGGGCTGGAACGTGCCACATTGCACGGAAGGCAAGAGAAACCGGCGGTTCAGGTGCGTCTGATAGTGGCCGCTTCTCAGGCAGATGACTGAAGACACAGGACGCTCCAAACTGGAGAGGAGGGGGGAGACTGCCTTCAGGGGGCACGGATCGTGGCCTGGTTACCTGGGGGTCCAGAAGATGAAACTTCTTTGAAACCCACCCGGTTCAATCCCTTTGTTCCCAGCTTTCAATCCCAACATGGGGGGGACGACAACGACAGACCAAGCATGCTACAAAAACTCAAACTAACAATGCTATCAAAATGCAACTTGGCCCACTATGTACCATGGGATTGACCCAAAGCAGCTCCCAACATCTCCCGAGTCCGGGCAAGAGGGAACACGACAACAGCTCTACCCAACTGGGCACTCTCCAGATGCGTTGGGACTACAACTCCCAGCATGGCCAGCTGGGGGGCGCTGGGAGTTGTAGTCCAACGCATCTGGAGGATGCCAGGTTGGGTACGGCTGGAATAGAGTCTGGCTTGTCAGGAAACTACTGCAGGGACTCAAATTGTGTCCTCTCTAGAGAGATACAACCTGATCCTAAGCAAGTTTACTTGCTTTGGTGGAGTTCAGTAGGGCTTACTTCCAAGTAAACACACAAGGGATTGCAGCTCTGATGACCACAGTACATGACGTTGCGTTATCTTCCTCGGCTCAGCTAGAGATATTTCAAGGGAATTAGGGCAGCAGCATCTTTATGGGATGCAACAGAATCTACCGTGGGCAAGTTTCTCATCCCATTCACAACATCCATTAAGCTTTTTCCCAGCCTTTTAATAATGCCTCGTGGCTACACTTTGACCTAGATGGGCACAGCCCCTTTGGGTTGCCGTCAGAGACCCCCTTCCCCCTACAGAATGTTACTGGGGCATGAGCAATTTATGAAGGGTGGGCAGAGAAGAAAGACTGCCACCAAAAAGAGGGTTTTCAAAAGTTAGCGACATTCGTCCTTTAAAAAAAAAAAAAAACCAGTTCATTTCTTTCATTGTCTGCAAAGTGCTGCTCAAACTTTGTTGGCCCTACTCCCCCTATGAGGTAGGCCGCTCTCCCCATTTTGCAGATGAGGGAACTGAAGCAGCAACGAGAACCGAGAACCGTTTGCCCAAAGCCGCCAGCAGTGGGACTTGAACTCTCAAAGCCAGCTTTGGCGAATAATTGTAACAGCAGGGCAGCGCTACACAGATTTGGGGGATGAAAGCGCTATCCTTATCAGCGGGTCTTTAGATCTCACATTGCTGAATTGCGGATGCCCTTCAGCAGCGGCAAGGATCAAAGTTAAGATCCGAAGCACAACTGGATACTCCAGTCAACAGAAACAGGATAGTACAGCAGGCTCACATCAGACACGACTGTAAGAAATTGTCGTCATCGCTGAACTCAGGAACGCAGGAGAGCCTAGCGACACCATAGCGCAGTGCTTTCCAAACTTGTGTCCCCAGATGTTTTTGGCCTACAACTCCCAGCATGCCCCAGCCAGCAGCGCAACTCTTACTGGACCGGACTCTCTTCAGATTGCAGAGTTGGGGAAGGGGAGGGAAATCCTATGTTTTGACTAGCCCTACACATTAAAACAGACCCAATCAGTGCCGGCGGCTCCCAGTTTCGGAGGGCCCCCTCCCTCAGTGCGTCCACCCCCTCCCCGCCATTGCCACCAGACAATATGGCCACACTCTTCCACTACTTGAAGGGTTGTCACACAGAGGAGGGCCAGGAGGATCTCTTCTCGATCATCCCAGATTGCAGGACACGGAATCATGGGCTCAAGTGACAGGAACCTAGATTCCACCTAAACATCAGGAAAAATTTCCTGACTGTTAAGAGCAATAAGACGATGGAATCAACTACCTCGGGAGGCGGTGAGCTCTCCCACTCTGGAGGCATTCAAGGTGCAGCTGGACAGGCACCTGTCAGGGACGCTCAGGGGGTTGGACTCGATGGCCTTATCATAGAATCATAGAAAAGTAGAGTTGGAAGGGGCCTACAAGGCCATCGAGTCCAACCCCCTGCTCAATGCAGGAATCCAGGTCAAAGCATCCCTGACAGATGGCTGTCCAGCCGCACCTTGAATGCTTCCAGAGTGGGAGAGCCCACGACCTCCCTAGGTAGTTGATTCCATTGTCTTATTGCTCTGACAGTCAGGAAATTTTTCCTGATGTTTAGGTGGAATCTAGGTTCCTGTCACTGGAGCCCATTATTCCGTGTCCTGCAAACTGGGATGAACGAGAAGAGATCTTTGCCCTCCTCTGTGTGACATCCCTTCAAGTACTGGAAGAGTGCGATCATATCTCCCCTCAGTCTCCTCTTATGGGCCCCTTCCAACTCTATTCTATGATTCAGATGCTACTTCCCCACCCCTATGGCTGTCTGGGCCAGGGCGAGAGGCGGGTGAGCAAGCAGGTTGCAATGGGGAAGAGGAGGCGCAACTCCAGGGCCCCCCCCCCCTGCAATTGTGAGTCCTTGGCAATTGCCCAAGCATGCCTACCCTTTTATTTATTTATTACATTTATCAATCGCCCATCTGGCCGGCCACCCGGCCACCCTGGGCGATGTACAATTAAAATACAATAAAACACAATAAAATATAATAATTAAAACAATATAAAAAAATTCTCATTAAAAACCTAACCCACCCCATATTCCCGCCTGAACAGCCATGTTTTTAATGCACGGCGGAAGCTCATCACGGAGGGGGCATGGCGAAGGTCACTAGGGAGGGAGTTCCATAATGTGGGGGCCGCCACAGAGAAGGCCCTCTTCCTAGTCCCCACCAGCCTGGCTGCTCTGGCTGATGGGATAAGGAGAAGGCCGTCCGTGGCAGACCTTGTTGAGCGGCCTACTTGATGTTGCTGGAGGCGCACCCTTGATGCCAGCCCTGAACCAAATCCTCACCTATCAAGGAGAAGGGGGCTCTAAAGAGCCTTCTTCTTGAAGCACAAACATTCTATGTGCAGAGAGCTTTTATTATTTCCTTTCAGTAAGGGAAACCCCGAAAAAAATAAGCAAACCAAGCACGACAGTCTGAAATGACGCAGGCAAAATAGCTGCTGCATACGTCGATCAGGTCTAAGGAAGCACATCCCAGATATGCATAAACTCAGGACGCGGAGCCGGAGACCTCCCGATGTGCTCACGACAACCGCCCCTCCTAGGCGCACGGCATCACCCCCTTCCATTGGGAAGCACTGAAAAAATGGTACCCCGCAAGTGGCACAGTCCAGGGCAAGTGGCACAGACAAGAGCCGGGAGATTTCACCGCTCGATTCTGCTGAACACATAAAAATCGCCCCTCGGGTAGTACAGCTGCATTTAAAATAAAAATACACTTCTGAGAGATGCACTCAAAAAAGCACACGTACCTTCTGGGTCTGATGTAGGAAAGCTTAAAAAAAAAAAACTGGAAGAAGGTGGGAGCTTTCATTGCTCCAAGGTGGAGTTTCTGTTTTGTATGCAGAAATTCTCAGGTAGGGCTGGGAAGCGTATCCTGTTCGAAACCCTGGAGGGCCTCCGCCAATCAGTCCGAACCAACCTTCTCCACCCTGGCGCCCTCCAGTTGTTAAGACTACAACTCCCATCATCCCTAGCCAGGTGGCTTGGGGTGATGGGATTTGTAGTCTGAAAACTCTGGAGGGCAACCAGGGTGTGAAAGAGAACTCTGGTCTGTCTGACTCAGTGCAAGGCAGAGCTTCCAACGTTCCTATGTCTCCCCCCCGCCCCCCAGTTACAAGCCTGCAGGTTTCACCGATGTTTACAGGTAGGTAACCCACCCACAGTGGACCACCTTCACAAGTCACCTCCAAGCGCAGAGCAGGTTCCAGCATGCGTCCGACGACTGTGCAGAGGAAAAAAGGCACAGAGTTATTTATTCCACCCAGGAGCGTTTATGCGCCAGCATGATCTGCACAGATGGAGCCATGCACGGGGGGGGGGGGGCAGTCACGTCCACAATTGTCACGTCCACAACTTCCACTGTGCAGGGAAGACAGTTTCCACGAGTTCTCCGGAGTCAGGGAGTTTGCAGGGGGAGAGGCAGAAATGCGGCGAGCCCAGCGCGCCCCAGTTCCCAGCCGTAGGTAGCGCTCCCCGTTCCAACTTTGGTTTGTAGCCAACTATTTTTTATGAGAAAGCTGCAATTGTGTAAGACGCGGTGAAGAATCAACACTTAAGAGGCAGGCGGGAGGCGCGGGCTGCTGACACAGCGAGCTTTTGGGTATTAAAGACTAGCTACGAACTCAGTTAATTAGCAGACTCCGTCAGCGCCAATCCTCCCAACAAATACGGCAGGAGGAAAACTGCTTCAGTTTCGAGTGGCAGCACGGATTTCATAGATCATGGAGTCGGAAGGGGCCTACAAGGCCATCGAGTCCAGCCCCCTGCTCAATGCAGGAAACTAGAGGAGGGGTCTCCCATCCAAGTCATAACCAGGCCTGACCCTGCTTAGCTTTCCACACTCAAGACAAGGTGAGCCAGCGTGAGCCACATGTAAGCCCAGAGTCTTTTTTTAGCATCCGAATTCTGTCCATTCAGAACAAAGGCCAATAACCTAAAAAAAGGAAACGCTTAAATGACGGGGGAGTGAACAGATTTAAAGTTGCATCACCTCGGTGCAGGCGGTTTCCCCAGTGTGTTGCAACAGGCAAAATTGCAGGGGCCAAGACTGCCCAAGAGCAAACGCACTTGCAAGCTCAGTAGCAGAGTGAGCTATCACTCGCAACAGACTTGAGCCGTGTTGCAAAATGCACCGCTTTCGCAAAAGCTCTGCTTTTGGACTTTGCAGGGCAGAAAACTCAGCTCTACGGTTCAGCCCTGAAACAGGGGCAACCACAACCATCTCCCGGACAGGCCAGATCCTCCCAAAAGTTCTCCGGCACACAAGCAGCTCTGATCTGTTTCGATGGGGTCTGCAAAGGAAGAAATTCCCAGAAAATTGACGAAATTCCTAGAACATGGTGTGCTTTGCTTCCGCAAACACACCTAGGAATATTTAAAGACCTATCCTGATTTGACTTCTCGCATCATGGTTCTGGGCTTAGGTGACATTGAAAAAAAGGGTTAGACCAGGCTTCCCCATTCTGGCGCTCTCCAGATGTGTTGGGGAGCACAACTCTCAAGCCAGCATGGCCAATGGCTGGGTGGGCATGATGGGAGTTGCCATCCAACACATCTGGAGAGCTCCAGGTTGGGGAAGGCTTGATTAGACAGATACCTGAAGGAGGGATCCATCAAAAGCTATTAGGCACAATCACCAAATAGAACCTCCAAGTTCAGGAGCAGAATACCTCTGAACACCAGTTGCTGGAGACACAGAAGAGGGGAAAGCTACTGCCTTCACGCCCCCAGAAGCTTGGCTGGCTACTGGGAGAACGCTGGACTAAAGGCACCTTTGGCTTGTTCCAGGATGGCTCTTACTTGCTTACAGGACCAGCCCTACCATTAGGCGGAGTGAGGTGGCGGCCTCAGGCGGCAAATGCTGGGAGTTGGCAGCAAGGTGCTGGAGGGCAGCCCTGTGTGCCAAGTAGTCTGCCTTATGCCCCCTAAGCCTGCTGCTTTCCGGTGTGGTGGTGGACGGCGCCCCAATGGCGTTGTTGAAGATTCAGGTGCCTCCCCGGTCAGTTTGTACATGGAATGGAGGAGGCTGCAGTCTTCTCCTTTGCCTCAGGCAGCAAAATGTCTTGGGCTGGCCCTGCTTGCTTATATCAAGGCTAAGAAGACGAGCTGCGGTGCTGCCCCCCCTCCAAACAAACACACACACACACACACACACACTTTAGATTTTCAGAAGTGGGAACGTACTTTAGTAAAAGCTGAGAGATTTAGAAAAAAAGTCTGTCCTACAATTCCCAGCATGCCCCAGCCAGCATGGCTGGCTGGGGCATGCTGGGAGTTGTAGGACTCTTTTCTGTCTAAACATGCATCGGATCGTGCCCTTCTAGTATCTGAAGAGAAACTAGTATCTGCCCTTCTAGTATCTGAAGAGGCTAAAGAAGACACGTCCTTAAACAGCAAGGAGTTTATTTCTCCTGCTATCTGAACACTACGAAGTGCCTTTACAAAAGATTGCAGACAACAAAGGAACAGTTGGCTGGATAAAACACCGGGCACTGGACTCGGGCACCGGCATAGACGTGGACTAATTCCTTACAAGCAAAAGGCAGCAGACAAAAACAGGTAATCCGGAGCATTCGTAACTGCCTTGTTGAGCCGATAATCCTACGCCCACTTACCTGGGAGTAAGCCCCACTGAACTCAACAGGACTTACTTCCAAGTAGACATGCACAAGATTGCACTGTTAGAAAAAGAAAAAAAGGCATTGGTGGATAGACCCTGAAGTCACACCCCAATAAAACTGTTCTTAAGGGAAGAAACATTACAAGTGTATAATGAGCAACTGGGCAGGAATGGGACAATGAGAGAAGGAAAAAGGTGTCCAGCTCTTCCCATAGTTTGAGAGCAGAGCAGCGGGACCTTGTGCTTGACTCCCCTGACCGCCCGACCGCCCTTTTTACTAGAATCCTTGAGGTTCACTCATTTTACATCTACAAATCAACAATGGCTGTTTGGGATCTCCATGGCACAACTAATCTCTGTCGGGGTGGGTGGGTGTCCACATTTCCTGGCAACTCCATCTGATACGGCAGCTGCGCCCCTACCTTCCTAATCACCTGCTCCCATCAGTGGTTCATGCCTTGGTCTCCTCTCGCCTAGACTACTGTAATGCGCTCTACGTGGGGTTACCCTTGAGGATGGTTCGGAAGCTACAGCTGGTTCAGAACACGGCAGCTCGCCTGGTTAAAGGCAGCCGCCAGCGGGATCACATCACGCCAGTGCTCAAGGAGCTGCACTGGCTACCAGTTGCTTGCCAAGCCGAATTCAAGGTGTTGGTTTTAACCTTTAAAACCCTATACAGCTCCGGTCCAGTCTATCTCAAAGAGCGTCTCCAGCAACATCAAGTAGACCGCTCAACAAGATCTGCCACAGACGGCCTTCTCCTTGTCCCTTCAGCCAGAGCAGCTAGACTGGTGGGGACGAGGAAGAGGGCCTTTTCTGTGGCGGCCCCCGTACTGTGGAACTCTCTCCCGAGTGACCTCCGCCATGCCCCCTCTCTGCTGAGCTTCCGCCGCGCATTAAAAACCTGGCTGTTCAGGCGGGAATATGGGGTGGGTTAAGATTTTAAAATTTTTATATTGTTTTAAATGTATTTTATCTTGTTTTTATCCTATGTACATCGCCCAGGGTGGCCGGTTTCTGGCCAGATGGGCAATAAATAAATGTTAATAATAATAATAATAATGGCATCTTTCATCTAACTAGGAACAGTCAGAGGCTCCTTTCTGGCTTTGGAGGTTCTCAGGGCACATCAAGAAGTCTTGCAGCTTGCCAATGGCCTTCAAAGCTCAGTTTGGGGGGGGGGGCTCTTCCAGACCTTACATGGGACAATCCCCCTCCTTCTCCAGGCTTGAGGGAAGAGCAAGGTCGGTGAATATGGAGGCCAGCCAAAATCTGTGGGTCCCCAGAGCTAAGCAACTCCAAATCCGTATCTTTGTTTAGGTTCTGCTGTTGTGAGCTGGACATCTGCTTTCTTTGTCGTGGTGGTGGTGCCCAAAACACTTCCTCAAAATTCCAGATGTGCCCACAAAGGTTGTCCCACCCCTGGCTTAGAACACAGAAAGTGCGTTGCTGGATCAGACCAAAGCTCCCATAGCCCAGCGTTTGTTGCCTGAATCCCAGCAGCAGCACGATAAGTGGCCCACCAAAATGTGGCCAGCGGTCCACCACCATCTACTTTCTGCCCACTTTTGCCGTATTTGTGGTGGCATTTCAGCTCCAGGTGTCCCTGGAGGAGGGGGGGTTGTCGAGATCACATGTGGGCAACCAACAGCCCATGAAACTGGGGTGGCCACACCCACTTTTCCCCGCAGCGCAGCTGGTCAGGCATCATCTGGGTTGTGGGGAACAGACCACTCTTCTGGTGCTGCTATTAAGTCAGTGATCTCAGTGGGGATCATTCTGGGGGGGTGGGGTGTCTCCTACCCCCCCCCCACCTTGCAGCGCTCTCCAGGCAATTTAAACCCTCCCATCCCTGCATCCTGAGATATTTGCCAGGCACACGGGAAAGGGCTTTCTCCTGTGTTGCCCCCAAACTATGGGATGCACTCCCTCAAGGATTACGATTCACCCCCACGCAGAAAGGGAGGGGGAAAAGAATGGGAAAATATATGGGATGAATTCCCATTTAAAGCGATTTCAACAAAATTCAAAGAACTCTCACTGAAAATAATACAGAAATGGCACTGGACTCCTCACAAAATCTCTCATATTAATAAAAACCACTCTCCCCTATGCTGGAGAGCCTGTGGAGAAATCGGATCACACAAACATATGTGGTGGTCCTGCAAGCAAGTATCCCGCTTCTGGACAATAGTTTCAAAGAAATATCTAAAATTGTAGGGACAGAGATAAATAAAACTCCAGAATTAGCAATATTAAACATTTTTCAAAGAGATAATAAAAATTTATTATACAAGAACCTAATAAAATTTCTATTACAAGCTGCTAAATTACTAATAGCAAGAGGATGGAAAGATGCCAAAGGGCTAACCATCATCACTGGTATAATGTGGTATGGGAAATTGCATTAATTGAAAAACTAACTCAAAATTGAGAATTGCAGGGGGGGGAAAGAAAACAAACTCTTTTGAAGCAGAATGGTGGCCTTTTATCCAATTTTCATACAGAACATCTACAACAAAAATACCTCAAGCCTTCCAGTACATTTGGATGCAATAAACTTACAAATATCCACCTATCACAAACTGACTACTTTATGGCCGAAAAAGACTCCGGAAAGGTGCCCAGCCAGATTTGTTCCTTAGAATGTTGGTTCGGGGGGGGGGATTTACTTTGTTCTGATCTAATACATTTCTGTAATGGATTAGATGTTTTGTTGGTTGTTCGGTTGTCTTGTATATGTTAAAATTCAAATAAACAAATTAAAAAAAAAAAAAGGGGAGGGGGAAGATACATCTGTTCAGTTCAGCCTTTTGAAATGTGCAGTCTTTAATGTTTTCTCTGTTTTTAACGTTCTTGTTTTTACCGACGCAGGGTTTTGTTGTTTTAAATTGTTGCAAACTGCCTTGATGGCTTAGTAATGGATAAGGCAGTAGTAAGAACGTGGTGTGCTGGTGGTGGTGGTGTGAAAGACCATGTGGCATGTGACGTGCCACCCGGCCCCACCTGCAGCCCTCGAGACCGAAAGGCTGCCCACCCCGGATCTAGGTCCATTTTAATCCAGCTCCAGGCCTCGCTATAGGACAGAGACTACTTTGGTCACCTTGGGTGGGTGATCCACGCCGGGAACGGGACAGGGGAACGTATCCCTGTCGGTTCTGCTGGACTGCCCTGTGCTTCCGATACCATCAACCGTGGCCGGGATGGGCCTATTTTATAGCAGTTACAGGCCTTTCTCAGTGGGGACGCTTCCAAAAGATATGGTCTTTGTAATCATTGTTTCTCCAACTGGGTCCCAGATGCTTTTGCTCAACTCCCAGCTGCCCCAGCAGACCGGTGGGCATGCTGGGGTTGTGCAAACATCTGGGGACCCAAGGTTGGACACTGGTCTACATGAACTGGGAAGCGCCATGCGAGCAGAACTGGTCCACAGTTTTTCACACGACCGGCATGGCTTCAGGGGGTTTCCCGCCCTAATGCTGGAGATGCTGCGGGGACCCTTGCGGGCAGCGGGCGGTCCACCATGGAGCCACGGCCCTCGGGGCTCCACCTTGTCCCCCCATGCTGCTTAACCCCTACACGAAACAGCCGCAGGAGATCGTCTGGGTTTGGCGGTTCAGCGTCACCAATATGCTGACGACACCCCACCCTCTCCTGCCAGACAAGACAGAAAAGTGTGCCTGATCAGCTAAAAGGGGTTCCAACCTGTCCAGGATGGGGTTGCATCCCCCACAAGGTTCAGGTTCACACATCCCCCTGGATATGGCCCTAATGCTTGGACGCTCAGGTCTCAGTAGGGCCAGAAATGCCACCTGCACCCATTCTTGGGAGATACTGGATCTGGCCACGCTGACAGATGGCTTAGTTACAACCTGTGTGGACCATATTGTAACGCACCCTACGTAGGGCTGCCTTTGATTGGAAACTTCAGACGGTTTATTGCGCTGTGCCCAGGAAATGGAACTCCCTGTTAAGGGAAGTCTGATAACCTTCTGCCAGCAGGAAAAAAAAGCCCTCTTTCTTTAGTCAGGTCTCTGAGCTGGTCTCTAAACAGGCTGTAAATGGTTTTAACTGTGTAGGTTTTTATTAAAAAAAAAAACCACACTGATGTTTCACCTGTCTTGTTTTTATTTTAAACTTTCTTGTCATTTATTGTATTTTGCATGTTATTTTATTGTATTACTGTTAGCTGACTTGGGCACCATTTAGTGGGAAGGTGGGATACAAATTTGACAGACAAAAAAATGGTACCTTGTTTTCAGCCCTACACCCTTACCGTAGAATTCAAAAGGCAACAGACTGAATAGATATCTGGGATCATCACTAACATACGCTTAAAGTGCCACAGGATTCTGTCATTGTTTTCTTTTCAGAAGACCATCCAAGCATCTTCCATGTAATATCTCAGTCAGCCCAGAAGGAAAAAGTATCCAGAGCCATACATCTCCTGAAGAGATTGGCATGCGGGTGTGCATGTTTTGGAGGAGAGGAACGGAATTCCTTCACACATCCTGGCCCAGGCTTTAGATCTGCACTCTGCTGCAAAAGTCAACAGGCAGCCCCAAACAAGTCTATTTAAGGCACAATCCTATGCATGTTTAGACAGAAAAAAGGCCTACAACTCCCAGCATGCTCCGCTGGCCCGTTTGGTTGCTTAGTTGATTGATTATTTATGAGTAATACTTGGAACGCACACCACATTTTCTGCCTCCCGAAACATACGGAGGAGGACATTCCAGAGGGTGGGCGCCACGACTGAGAAGGACCCGCTTTCAAAATGTTATGTGGCAACATTCTGTTGGTCACAGAATGGCATTAATTCGCGTATTGCAGCTGTGTGGATTCAGGTCCCGAGATGGTTCTTTCTCTTCCTGCTGTATTACGAAGACTTGGGACATCTTTATTTCATTCTAACACTGCCTGGACAAGTGTTAAAGCTTAGAGCTGGAAGGCGGGCAGGTTATATATGAAATTGATTAAATAAGGGTACAATCCTATGCATGTTTAGACAGGAAAAAAAGGCCTACAACTCCCAGCATGCCCCAAGCCAGCGGAGAGCACGCACACCTGGTTACCCGTTGCTCATCTAGGACTGGGGAAAGGGGTGGAGTTGCACCGCTGGCGTGCCGCCTACAGCCTGGGGGTTGCCAGCTCGAGTAGCCTACGGATCAGTGCAAAGCCTTGCAGTGACGTCTACGCACATCATCACCAAAGACAAATTCATGGAGAAGGAGAAGGCTATCAGTGGCTACTAGTCCTGATGGCTATGTGCTACCTCCAGGATCAGAGGCAGTATGTGAAGGGATGTCACACAGAGGAGGGCAAAGATCTCTTCTCGGTCATCCCAGTTTGCAGGACACGGAATAATGGGCTCAAGTTACAGGAACCTAGATTCCACCTAAACATCAGGAAAAATTTCCTGACTGTCAGAGCAATAAGACAATGGAACCAACTACCCAGGGAGGTGGTGGGCTCTCCCACTCTGGAGGCATTCAAGGTGCGGCTGGACAGACACCTGTCAGAGATGCTTTGACCTGGATTCCTGCATTGAGCAGGGGGTTGGACTCGATGGCCTTGTAGGCCCCTTCCAACTCTACTTTTCTATGATTCTATGATGTACTCCAGTTGCTGGGGAACATGGGCGGGAGGGTGCTGTTGCACTCCTGTCCTGCTTGTAGGTTTCCCGTGGGCATCTTGTTGGCCGCTGTATGAACAGAATGCTGGACGAGACGGACCCTTGGTCTGATCCAGCATCTGGCCTCTTCTTATGCCCCAATGGGAAGCCCGCAAGCAGGACATGACTGCAGCAACGCCCTCCAGCTCATGTTCCCCAGCGACCTGATCTGCAGAGGCACACTGCCTCGGATATTGCAGGAAATATACAACCACCATGACCAGTAGCCACATTGATAGGTAAGTTTAGGCTCTGGACAGAATGATCAGATGCCCTGCCCCCTGTGGATTTGGACGGCTTTAAAAGGGGATCGGGGCAAAGTTGCACTCCTGTGACAGAATGCTGGACGAGACGGACGCCCCCCCCCCTTGGCCTGACCCAGCATCAGGGCTCTTCTGATGTCGCTGGACTTCAGGCCCCATCTTTAATGAGCCTCCAGAGCGCCTTTGCGAAGACCACAATTCACGCAGAACTGGGAAGCGGGCAGACCTCCTTCCCCCCCCCCCCCCACGCGTCTCCTGCTCCAGTTTGGCTACATGCGCGCTCCTGCTCTCTCCTCCGCCGCGCGCGCGCACACTCACCTTGCCCAGCCCCAAAACCCAATCCCAGAGCAAGGAAAGAAGTGTGCGTGCGCGCATTTTGCAGCAGCAGCAGCAGCCGCCACGACAGACTTCATCTCTGGAGCCGCCAGGAGGAATCGCCCTGGCGCTGGCGGGGGGGGGGGGAGAAGGGCCCCCTCCTCACGACAAGAAGAGGCACAGGCACGCGCGCGCGCGCGCGCCCTCGGTCCGCCTCACTTCAGCTGCTCCCGCACACGAGCCACCAGGGGGCGGCCCGCTTCTCCCGGCACGGGGGAGGGGAGCGAAGGCAGCGCCGGGACCCCCACCCCGCTGCCCCACACGGGGGCTCCAGGGGGCACAGCCCGGCCCCGATCCGAGAGATCCGGACGAGGCAGGCTCAAGTGCTGGAGCGGAGCCGTGGGGCTCCAGCCCAAATAAGTGGGGCGTCCCGCGCCCACAACCCCGAAGCCGAGAAAAGGCATGATTTGGGGGGAAATGCCGAGGTCCGAGAGAGACCGCAGCGCCGTGCTCTCCCGCCCCCCGCCGAGGGCTCCACGCAGAGCCCAGAGGAAGAAGGGCCCCGCTCCAGTCGCCCGAGCCCCCCAACTTCCTCAGGCTGGTGCCCAACTCCCCTCTTTTCTGGGAGCCCCACGAGGAGCCCAGGGACTGGCTGTGAAGCGGGGGTGTCACTTTCCCTCCCACGCCTCTTTGGGTGCTCCGATCCCCTTTGGCTCTGCCAGGCACTCCTCTCCTGCCCCGCAGGCGCGCCCGCCCAGATCGCCCTCAGTCAATGTTCAGCCGGCCAGCCCCGCCCCGCCCCGCCCGCCATGGTGGCCCCCCTGCGGTCACTGGGACCCATTTTGCTGAGCTCGCTCTCTCACCACCCCTAAAAGTCTCCAAGCAGCCCCCCGTTCCCCTCCTCTCGCAAAGGCAACAGACTCGCCCTCTGCCCCGTTCCTCTTCGCTGGATCTCCCTCCCTCCCACCCACCCCTAATTTACCAGGCTCGTCGCTTCCCCCAACTGGCCGCCTTTGCCCCCACAGCTTCTCCCCTCTCTTCCAGGTTGTGCCACAAGTGCCATCTCTACGGCGCCCTCCCCGCTTCTCTACATAGCACCAGAAGCCCCCCCACCCTTTGCAAGCACCTCTCTTGCCGCCCCACTCTCGCCCCCCCTCCCCCCAGCTCTGCCATGACCCCTCCCCCCGCCATTTCCTCCCCTCCTCTTTCCTCCAGGCCAGCAGACACCCCCCCCGGACCCCTCCCTCCCAACCCAGCCACGATCTTCCCTCCACTCCACAATCTCCCCCCCCCCCGTGACTGCCAAGACCCCACTTTTCATGCCCCCCACCTGGACCCCCCCCCTTCTCAGCCCGGCTCTGCAATGCAACCTCCCCCCCCCCGCATCTCTGCGGGCACCCCAGGATCCCACCCGGCGCCCCCATGGCCACCTCCGACTCCTTGCGCGGGTTCCTGAAGAACTCCCTGGCCTTCGCCTGGGGCGGCTGCGGCTGAGCCCGGCCGCCTTTGCCCGGCAGCGCCCCGTTCCCGGGCAGGGAGGCGATGCCCGCTGCGCCCGCCTCGTCCATTCACGCGCCAGGCGAGCGAGCGGGCGAGCGACCCTCCAGCCAGCCAGCCAAGCGGACCAGACACGTGGGGGGCGGGCCCAGGCTTGGCCCCGCCCGGGCGCGGGCGCCACGCCCCCCGCGCCTCCCATTGGCTGCCCGCCGCCTGTGGGCGGCCCCGGCGCGCACACCCCCTGGCGGCGATTGGCTGCCGCGGGAAGGAGGGCGGCACCTGTGGGAGGTCTGTAACCAGGGCAGCTGGAGGAAAGGGGGCGGGGCCTGGGGCCTGAGCGAGTTTCGCGCGCCCTCCGCCCTCTGAGCATGTGCGGAGTGCCCTGCCCCTGAAGCTAGCTGGGCATACTTGAAAACACGCTGCAATCAGCCTGCCCCAACCCAGTGTCTTCCAGATGTGTTGGACTACAGCTCCCATACAGGCCGGTGGTGGCTCACTGCTGGCTCAGCTTGTCTGAGCGTGGAAAGCTAAGCAGGGTCAGGGCTGGTTATGACTTGGATGGGAGACCCCTCCTCTAGTTTCCTGCATTGAGCAGGGGGTTGGACTCGAAGGCCTTGTAGGCCCCTCCGACTCTATGATCTATGAAATCATCCCTGCCCCAGGCATCGTGATGGGGGGTCGTAGTCCTAGACATCTGGCGGGCACCACCGGGTTTAGCATGAGTAGGGTTCATGGAATAGTCAAACATGAGTTAACCCGTCCAACAACAACCCTGGAAGGTAGGCCAGCACTATTATTATTCCCGATATTGCCGGGGGTGGGGGCAGGCACTGAGCCGACGAGATTGCGGCTTGCCCAAGGTCAGCTGGCGCGTTCTGGTAGAAGCAAGAGGCTGGCGCACGAGCTGGCCCAGTCCAGGAGCTTGGAAGTCTGGCCGGGGCAAAACATTAACCCCCCCCTCCCGATATGGGGACTTTGGGTGACCCACAGCAGAAAGCCCCCCCCCCCGTGGTGAGGAACCTCGGAGGGGTGCTCAGCTCCGTTCCTACTAAAGGCCACAGAAGTATTACAAAGAAGCCCCAGTCCTCGGCCAGCCTTCCCAAACCTGCTGCCCTGCAAATGTCTCGGACTGCCTTGGACTACAACTCCCACCATCCTCAGCCACTGGCCATGCTGGCCGGAGATGGTGGGAGTTGTAGGCCAAAAACATCTGGGGACCCAAGCTTGGAGAACACTGCTATAGACTCATAGATCATCGAGTTGGGAGGGGCCTGCAAGGCCCTCGAGTCCAACCCCCTGCTCAACGCAGGAAACTAGAGGAGGGGGTCTCCCATCCAAGTCATCACCAGGCCTGACCCTGCTTAGCTTTCCACGCTCAGACAAGCTGAGCCAGCGTGAGCCACAGGCCTGTGTCAACGCAGTATCCTCCAGATGTGTTGAACTACAACTCCCATCATCCCCCAGCCAGCAGGGGTTTATGGGAGGGGAGGGCTCCATGTTGGGGAAAGGCTATTGTATTTGGTGTGTGTGGGTTGTTGTTTTTTAAAAAAACGGACCCCCGAAAGAACAGAGGGCTCAGCGGTAGGAGCTGCATGGAACTTTCTACGGAGTTCGTCCCCTGAGGCTCGTCCTTGGCGCCTTCGACAAGTTCCTCCGGAAACAAGGCGCAGACCTTGTCCTCAACGGGATCGGGCTTGTGCTTGGCAACCGCACTCAGACATGATATCTCCTCGCTCCACCATCCTTGAGCTGGGTACGCCCTTGAGAGCTGGCGTGATAAGAAACCCAGAGCACTTGATAAGCGGCCAAGGCAGCAGAGAGGCCAAAGGAAGTGACCGGGCCATGTGATGGCGGGGGGAGTCTGCGGTTTTACACAGCTCCAGCCCACCAAACTGCTGAGCGGGTCCAGTTTGAGCCACAGGCCTCGAGCCAAGGCAGTAATTAGAGCTGGGGAGTTTTGAGAGAGTGTCGTGGGCACTCTCACAAAATGGCTGCCGTGGTGTGTGTGTGTGTGGGGGGGACCCTTGCCCACTCATAAAATGGCCGGCCTGTTTGGGCATAGCCCGTCACAAAACACTCATTTCCCAGAAGGCAAAGCGGCGAGACGAAAAGTCACTTGCCCCAGAACCTGAGTGCGAGCCGCAGAGGCGGGGGGGTCTCAGTCCCCAAACACAAAGCCACTCTTTGGAACCCAAAGACAAGACGGTGCTGGAGGGCAGCGCTTCGCTTTGAAGCACGGCAGCCTGCCCTGTCAATAATAAATACCTACATAAAATCTGTTGAAATGAAATGAAAATCAGCAGGGCAAGGGGCCTGGCAGGCACCGAGAGAGGTGCCCACGGGCCCTGTGCTGGAGATCCGGAGGTTAGAGTCCGTATCCGCACCTGAGCGGAACTCCTGTCCCTCCCGGCAGAGAGGCAGCCTGGTGTGGCCCTAAGCCCTGTGGTCCAGGCCAGTGTTCTCCAACCTTGGGTCCCCAGATGTTTTTGGCCTACAACTCCCAGCATGCCCCAGCCAACGTAGGCCAAAAACATCTGGGGACCCAAGGTTGGAGAACACTGGTCCAGGCAACTCACTCTCCCCCCCCCAGCTTAACCTTCCGCACAAGGTTGTTGTTGGGCAGTTTTCCTCGGCCTGGTTACTTTCATCACGGTTCTGGCTTTGAAAAAAAGATTAGATCAGCCTTCCCCAACCGGGCGCCTTCCAGATGTGTTGGACTGCAACTCCCATCGTTCCCAGCCAGCATGGCCAACACATCTGGAAGGCGCCCGGTTGGGGAAGGCTGTTATAAGAATCAGAGCTCCTTGGAGAAAGGATGGGATGCCACTGTGGGAAACAATCATTTTTATTTTTAAAAAACATTTAGCTATCTGAGGACAAGCTGGTCATATCAAGTCCGCAGTCTAGGACTCTGTGATTTTTCAGGGAGACGCTTTAAACCAGGCGTGCCGAACCTCTTCCAGCCCGAGGGCCGAATTCCATTTCAGGGAGTTTCTCAGGGGGCTGCCGCATTCCATTGGTAGGCGGGACCAAAAGCAAACATGGGTGGAGCCAAAGGCAAATGGGCTGGAGCAAAAATACAAAGAAATATGAGCGTGCTTTCGCTTAAATCTCTCTCTGCCCGTAACGAAGCCTTAGGAAAGGGGTTTCAACCTTTTATAATTGGGGGGGGGGAGTGCAAAAGGCAGAAGATCAAACCACCAAATAGGGAAAGGGGGTGGGGCCAGGGAAAGGGGGCGTGGCCATCTGGGAACCGCTGTAGGGCCAAATTGGGTGGGCCGGATTTCTCCCGCTGGCCTGAGGTCTCCCACCCCTGCCTTAAACTGAGCTGGCTGAGAATAGACCTCTGGGGCTTCTGGCAAGCAAAAGACGCTCATGATGCCACCGGGGCCGGCTTGCAGCCTCTCCACCTGCGAGGTGCCGTGAAACCCGGCAATAGCGCCAGCCCCACCGAGCAAACCTCAGCCGGCCGGCCCTGCTGAATTATTCAAATCCCTTCCATTACTTACCCAGATAAGTGGGGTCAGGAGGAAGAGAGGATGAGCTGGAGCTGCTGCTGCGTCTGAAAACTTTGCTGACTCCCGGGACACGTGAACATTGACCCCTCTTGATGGCTCTGGGCCAGCAGTGCCAGCCCTTTCGAAAGAGCTGGAGCCGCCGGAGAGGTCTTACAAGTTTTTTTAGGCCTTTAAGCAGCACTTTTAGAAACAAGTTTAAAGTGAGGCCCTTATAGTCCAGTAGACCTACTGCATATTAGACAGTGCCCAATTGTAAACAAATCCCACCTAAAATTATTCCACTTATTCCACTTTTACTTTCTTCAGGACAGTGTTCTATATTAAATATCCAAAATCTAGAACCAGTGAAGCAGGCCTGGAAAAAAGGGTGACCCTTTTTTTGTTTTTCATAGAACTGGCCTGTGGCTCACGCTGGCTCAGCTTGTCTGAACGTGGAAAGCTAAGCAGGGTCAGGCGTGATTATTACTTGGATGGGAGACCCCCTCCTCTAGTTTCCTGCATTGAGCAGGGGGTTGGACTCGATGGCCTTGTAGGTCCCTTCCAACTCTTTGATCTATGAAATCTATGAAATCCAAACGTAAATTGCCTTCATCATAAGAGAACTGTCAAAAATGTCCAACTGAAACACAAGAGCTATGCAGCTGTATCTCTAATGTCTTATCACACCAAAATCTAGGCAGATCTAGGCGATATGTTGGTATGATCATTATACGATATGGTGAAATAGTCATTATAACCTATTACATATGCAAATCTTGACACTGAAGCAATTTATTTATTTATTACATTTATGAATCGCCCATCTGGCCAGACATCCGGCCACTCTGAGCGATTTACAATCCAATAAAATACAAAGGGGGGGGGGTGTATCACTGCTTATTCCTCTTCCTCACTGGTAAGAACTGGTAATGCGCTTGTGCAGTTGTTACCACCACAATGCTTGCAAACCGCCGTACAAACAAGCAACACCATAAAGTTGGCATGTGCGTCTTCGACTGCAAGTTTTTCACCGACTGATTTGGCAGGTGCGGCGAACTGTCTTCAGTAATTTCTCTGGTGCCGGATATTTTTTTCTGGCTATTGGATGAAGATATCCATGTAAAAGTTGCCATTCCCACTGTTCCGAAAAAAACCCGTTGTGAACTCCAGGTGTTTTCCATACCAAACACTGAACACGAACCCTGTTGCAGGTGGAGGGAGACTTGCAGTGCTCCCAGGGTTGGAGAACACTGCTGTAGAGAGTTTCTTAATGTACTTTGCTGCATGCCGAGAGCTCGCAGTCCATAGGGCTTGTTGGTTTTCCATCATCCCCACCCCATGTACCAGCCTTCCTTGGCTCTGATGAGAGCATTTGCTCGATCTGTCCATACTCCAACCCGTATTCTGATGCCTTAAATGTGAAATTACTTTCCTGGAATGCTTTGTCTATTTCTAGCTACCTGTCTTTACGTTCCATCATTTGTTGAACGTATAGTCCAGCACATTTAGTGTAATTATGGTGTGAAAAATTAACCACATTTAGCGTAATTATTGTGGGGGGGCGGGCGGGCGGGCGCGGAAAGGAAGTTCAACACTCTGCAAATGTCGTTTCCAGTTCCCCGGCATTTCTGTCCATATAAATGCCTTTGCTGGATCAACCATGTGAAGGGACATCATCCAAAGGTATACCGTTCTTCTAGTCTTTCTCAGAGTTTCTTGAGTTTCTCCAAGCATTTTGGATAAGATTTGTAGATCTATTGAAGAATGTATAACTGGCAAGAGTTCCTTGATGACTGGGTTGTCAATCTCCATTGCTTCACTGGATTCAGGGGAAAGTTCTTTGTTCTCCTCAGTGGTTGTTGTGAATGTGATGTCTGAGGGTGAAGACAATGTGCCCTCTCTCGTGGCTCCCACCTCTGGAATATTGTAGTAGTGTGTTGCAGTGTATTTCCGCTATTAGGAGAGCACTTAGGGCTGTTGATACCATTTAAGTGGCCACAGGCAGCTTGTGTGTATGCTTTGCCTGCCATTATATGACCCACAGCAGTAACCACACACACCAGCTCCAGGATTTCCTCGATACCACAGATCCACTCATCAGAGTCCCCATGGCTGCCAAATATGACATCAAAAGGTGGAATTCTCCAAGACATATAATAATCGTATTAAACTCTGTAAGACGGGGGACTTAATACTTGAATAGCTTTTATCCACAGACTCTGATGGAAAGTGACAACAGGCACATCCATACGTAATCTCTGTGCGACTCTGCACATATGAATGTTAGCGTGGTGTACGTGCAACTGAGACTACCGTGGTTGGGTTTCAGTCAATCCGTTGGAGGAACAATGCGGAACACACATCTGGCTCAGGGCCTGCACACAGAGTCTGCACGGACCCTGACCATCTGGAGCCTGGTTTATTTATTTATTTATTTAATACATTTTTATACCGCCCAATAGCCGAAGCTCTCTGGGCCGTTTACAACAGTGAAAACCATAAAATACAATATAAAATTTAAAACCACAGATTAAAAACAAACAGCAGAGCTAGCAGCAGCAGTTCAAAATCACAAGAACAGAGTTAAAAACTACAAGTTAAAAATGATTAAGATGATTAAAATGCCTGGGAGAAGAGAAAGGTCTTCACCTGGCGCCGGAAAGAGTACAATGTGGGCGCCAGGCGAGCCTCTTTGGGGAGCTCATTCCACAACTGGGGTGCCACAGCAGAAAAGGCCCTCTTCCTGGTAGCCACCTGCCTCACTTCCTTTGGCAGGGGCTCTCCAAGAAGGACTGCTGACGGTGTCTGGGCAGGTACATATGGGAGGAGACCCTGGCCCCAAGCCGTTTAGGGCTTTGAATGTTAGTGAAGGAAACGAAATAGTTAAAAGAAAAACTTAGCCAGGCATATGGACAGATTGCCAGGGTAATGACTGATACTAAAAGAATGTAGTCAATGGCTAGTAATGACTGTGGCAATAACTGACAATAGCCGTCAATAGCAATGTTGATTTGAGGTGTTTTGCTGTCTCACCCTGCATACATGACCAAGATAAGAAAATACCTAGCAGCTGCTTGATTGTAAGATCATCTTCCTGTCTCCTTGTAAGGAAATCCCCCTCCCCTAAAGCAAACCGCCTTTTGTCTTGACCTGCTGACCAATGTAAGAACGGTTGCCAAATGACCAGACTTAGGTATGCTATAAAAGTAGTTGTAAAAGCCCCGCCCGGGGTTCTGCTTTGCGACACAGTCCGCAGGACCTATTGTGCACAATAAACCTTTTTCCAAAAACCCGAGTTGGTCCTCGTTGTCCTTGTCTGAGGTAAAGGGTGACCACTTCATCAGTACCAGCACTTTGAATTGGGCCTGGACACAGACTGGCAGCCAGTGCAGATGAGAGAAAGGTTGTCTTTGCAATCTCTTTCGAACCCAGAGCAGCAGGGTCGGCCTCGGCCTCCCATGAGGCAGGGCGAATCCCCAGCCTCAGGGGGCAGAGCTGCGAATTGCTCGCTCGTGGGAGGCCACTCCGGAGAGGCCTGCTGTCTCGCTGCAGCATTTGTTGGTTTGAAGGAACCCCTCCCAAAGCAACTTGTCTTCCAAGGGCAAAACAAGCTGAGAAGTCTCTGCTCCTTGACACAATTAAGATTCATGAAGGGCAGCGTTGGAACAAGAAGGAATCCTACTCAACCAATAGTCAAAACACTCCCTGTTTCTGTTGGGCTCAGAAAAGCCACAGAGGACAGATGCATTCCACATGGGGGTGATTGCGCCTGTCTACACCAATGTCCCTTGAACATGGCAAACACGTATAAAGGGGAGTTGCAGCTCTCAGTCTGGAGAGGGGATGACGGTGAACCCGGCAGCCAGGACTGGCCGCATCTCCCTCATGTGCCTCCGTTGCGGTGCATGTGGGGCTTTGCAAACAGTTCGGAAACTGCAGTCGGTCCAAAACTGGGCTGCAAGATGGTTCGTGGGGACCGGACGGTTCGATCCAGATACGCCACAGCCTTGTCAAGTGCACTGGCTTCCAGTCTGTTTCCGGGCCCAATTCAAAGGGCTGCTTTTGACCTTTAAAGCCCATAGCAGCCCTTGTTTTGACGGGGGGGGGCAGCATGCCCGGGGGGGGGTCATCTGTCAGGGACCCTTCCCCAGAGCAACATGTTGGCGCGGTGGCCCCAGACAACTCCTGAACTGCACTACCACGGTGGTGACAGATATGGTTTAAACGTTATCTGGCCCCCGGAGAGCTGTGTGTGCGGGTCATCCACCCCCCCAAAAAAACTAGTTCTGCACCCCTGGTTTAATGCTCGACTTAAGACGAATTTAACTCAACTTTAAACTGAAGTTTTAAACAGTGTTTGTTGCTCCTGCACAGCAAAGCGGTGGCAGCATGGGTGATGGGCGCAGCCTTGGCACCGTCTCGCGCACAACGAGGAACACGGGGAGACGGGATGGCCCCGAAATGGCGAGATCACTTGCGCCGCTCCTGCACGGTAATGTGGCAGCAAAAATCTGTTAAAAACACAATTCTGTGGGGGGGGGGGGCGGCGAGTAGGATGGAGGGTCTTCCTCGCCTCAGGCAGAGCCAGTGTGGCGTAGCGGTTAGAGTGTTGGACTGGGACTCGCGAGATCCGGGTTCGAGTCCCCGCTCAGCCATGAAACTCACTGGGTGACTTTGGGCCATTCACTGACTCTCAGCCTAACCTACCTCACAGGGTTGTTGTGAGAATAAAATGGAGATGGAGGAGGAGGAGGAGGAGGATTATGTGAGTCTCCTTGGGTTCCTTGCAGGAAAAAAGGTGAGGTATAAATACAATAAATAAAAAAATTAAAATATGCTTGCCCTGTCTAGGAGAACACGATCTTTGGGAGCCTTGTCCAAAGCCATTAAAGGTGCAATCCGATGCATGCTTGGAGAGAGAAAAAAAGGCCTACAACTCCCAGCATGCCCTGGCTGGGGCATGCTGGGAGTTGTAGGCCTTTTCTCTCTCTCTCCAAGCATGCATATAGGATTGCACCCTAAGAACACGTGGGCAACTTGGGAGACCGGGTGCTATATGCAGACAAATGTCATGCAGCTGTGGGGAACCGAGAGGGAGAGGAGGAGGAGGGTGAAAAAGGGGATGGGGGGGGGAAGCAGAAAAGGATGGAGCAATGGAAACGGTGGGGGGAGCCCTCTGCAAGAGATCAGTTCATACGGGGAGGGTGATGTGTCTCTGGGGAGGAAGAGGAAGGCCGAGAAAGAGACGGGGGGGGGGGAGGAAGGGAGAGAAGTGAAATGGGAGAGGGCTTCTCCTCTGCTTGGAGAGGGCTTCCCCGCTTCCATCACTCCGTCCGCTTGATGATTCCTTTATTCCTTTACAACATGTTTATACAGCTCCACATCTAAACAGATCCCGGAGAGGTGAACAATACAACTCTGGCTCCCTGCTCCCATTTTTTGCTCTCTGAGGCCAGCTTGAAAACAAGACATTGCTCTGAGGAAAGACCCCAGAGAGAGGGGCGTGCAGTGAGGGGGGGGGGACACTTCGGAGGCCTCAACAGTTGCAAACAGCTGTGCTCCGTGGCTGGCTGGTAGGCAGCAGCTGCAGTGGAGAGGGGCAGGGGATTGGCTCGAAGGGCGGTGGATGAGGGACATGATCCACATTGCTCATCTTGGTCCAGCGTAGGGCTGCTCCTGCTCCCATGTATTCCTACCCCAAACCCGGGAGCCTTTTCAGAGGTCCAAATAAGTAAGGTGGCTGGATCCCAGAGAGAGGGCCTTTTCGATGGTGGCACCGTGGTTGTGGAATGCCCTCCCCAAGGGAGGCTTGCCTGACACACATTCTTAATGGTCATTTCAGCAGCTGGTGAAGATCTTTATAGTCTCCCAGGCTTTTAAAAAATCAGCGATCTTAACTTTTAATCTACTGTTTATACATTAATGGTACCGTGAAAATGGTTTGGCGGCGACGTTGTGCTTCAACGGGGTGTCTTATGATTGTGTTTTAAAGGGTTTGAGAGCCACCCAGCAAGCATCGTTACTGGGCAGGCTGTATAAATGTCACAAATGAAGGGTTGGATCGAACACTGGTCACCTGCTAGTGGAATAGGTTTCCCCTCTCCCCTGCATCTGCTCCGGGGAGTTGGGAGATCCTCCGGAGAAGATTGGGGGCACACGACGCAGGTGGCAGGAGAGGAAGTCCCCTTAAGCTAGTGGAGGTCTGTTTGGGCAGCACTGGACCCAACCCAAATTGCACGTCCATCAGAAATGCATCTCTCCCAAGCCACACTTTCAAGCATTTCCTGTGACAGGTCAATGGTGTACCAGCAGCAAGTGCATCTGCTGTATGGAGTGGGAGGCGGGCCTCCAAAGGGGCAGCTTGAAAAAGTTAGAAGGAACCAACCATCAATCCTGGGCCAGCCATCCACTCCCCAGGGATGTTGAAGAGTCCTTGGTCTCGAGTCATGAGTCGAGTCACGAGTCTTTGGACCCGAGTCCGAGTCCAAGTCCTTGGTCCAAAATGGTGACTCACGAGTCACTCCCAAAGCTGGCTCCATGAGTCCCTATTAAAATCAATGGGGTTTTCCCCCAACAAAATAAGGCTACTTCAGATGTGTGGCTTAAATAAATAAATTCTAGGCACAAGTGTGCCTTTTTATCTCAAAACTCTGCCACTGATTTTGACAAGAACAGACCAGGCAGACAAACCCAAAATAACCAGGCAGGCAGAGGCAGGGAACCCCAAAGCAGGCAGGCAGAGGCAGCCAAACCCAAAATGTCTGAAAGGTTGCATTAGGAAAATGATTTTAAAAAATAAACTTGGATTGTTACCGCAACTGGGTCCAGGCAGAACCTGCAGGTGGCATCAAGCAGGGATGTTGACGAGTCCTTGGTCTCGAGTCCCGAGTCGAGTCCCGAGTCCCATTAAAAATATTGGGACTCGAGTCCGAGTCGAGTCAGAGGGGGGACTCAGTCCGACTCACGAGTCGAGTCCTCGAGTCCGAGTCCCCATCCCTGCCACTCCCTCCCAGGTGACCAGCCACTGAAGCACTTGCGTGACTGTGGCACTAGCTCCACAGAAAGGTGCCTAAGGCAGTGTTCCCCAACCTGGGGTCCTCCAGCTCTGTTGGACCACAACTCCCAGAATTTCCCAGCCAGCTATGCTGGCTGGGGAATTCTGGGAGTTGTGGTCCAACAGAGCTGGAGGACCCCAGGTTGGGGAACACTGGCCTAAGGGGTCATCCTTGCAGATGACTCCAGCAAAGGACCCGGTTGCCCAAGTTCCTCAGCAGCGCCTCCTGGTTTGTATCCCAAGGAGTCAGAAGCAAGTGTGCTTCCCTCTCTCCCATTTGCACTAATGACGACTGTGTGCAATGCCCCTCTGCCCTCCAAATTTGGGGCTCAGAATCCCCCCTCGCCTCCCTAAACCTGCACAGAGCAGCACAGATGCACCGGAAGGCGCAGGCCAGAGTAGAAGACCCGGGAGTCTTGAGAAGTTCCTAGGAGCTTTGCGCGATGCAGGAGTTCTCCTACTCCCATCGGACTCTTTCCAAAAACACAGAGCGCCACACCTCAAGGCCTATTTTCTGGTTGCTCCTCTAGATGCATTTTCAACCCTCCCCACAAATAGAGATACTTAATGCCTGAAGTTTTAAAAATCTTGACACAGGGAAGTTATGAAGGTAGAGAACCCCTCATATGAAGTGAGGGCAGCATTCTCTTGCCCCATCACACTGAACCTCATGTTCAACTTCGTCTGGAGTCGTGATGTGGCTTGGAAAATTTTCCAGTGCTGTATTTTTCAGAAGAAAATTTTCCGTTTCATAAGTAACTACTGTATAATATATGTGGCAGGGTGAAACAGAAGTAAGAAGTAGCGACAGTGAAGCTGAAGATGCCCCAACACCTCACCTGGAAGCAAGTTGGAACTCTGCTAAAAGAGATGGGTGGTTGTCAGCATATCCGTACTTGTTTTAACCTCAGAACGAGAGTCTGACATTCCTCTTTATACCCAGGAACATCCCCTCAAGTTACTTCAGCATCCGATATGAGTTCCAGACGGCTCTTGGCCCAAGTAACTCCGATTCACTTCCCATTTGGACAGGAGAGGTCTACTGTGGACTGGCCACTTGAGCTGAGAGCTGTGCGGCCTTCCATCATTTCTGCCTCAATCCAGGCACACCCAAACAACACAAACGCTCATTAAAAACTTCCCAGAGACCAATTTGGATTTTACAAGATTTTATTTGTAATTTTGAGATTACAGAGTCCTTATTGCTGATCTAATACAATCACTCAGACATTAATATTTAAAACATCCTTTTGAAAATATTATAATCTCTTAAGTTTTTATTTATTTATTTAAACTTCCTTAGTGGAGAATTGAGACATGGTTTTTATTTCCTGGTTTCTGACATTCTGAACACAATTGTTTTTCCTTATACAGTTGTTGTTGTTTTTTGCTGGTGTCTCCTATCATTTTTCCCCCCTTTAATTAATAGTCTTTAAATGTTACATTAGAAAATAAAACATTGCACTGTTTAAATTTAGAGATGATCACAGAGTATGGTGATTCCAAATTGATTAGGAAAAGCTGAGCAAGCGAAATAGCTTACGGATAAAAAAAAAATATGCAGAACACAAGAGAATTTTATTATTTTTTTAAATCAGAGGGAGATACAAGCCTTTTTCTGCGGGACATATTTGTTCCTCTCCCTCTCCCCCTCCCCACGCTAAAAAGGTAAAAATGATCAGCACAAACAATTTACAAATGGGCATAGCACCATCACACGCTCTAGCTAGTGACAGACACTGAGTAGGTAAGTGACCCCCCCCCCCAATACACACACACTCCCCGCTCTCCCTTCTTCAGCTTACAGACTTTTAGGGTCACATGGGCGGAATGGTTGTGTTTCTTGCCTGGGGTAGGGGATGAGATTTTGCTCTAGTCTACACAGAGGCCCTCACTCCAAAAATTAAGCAATGTGGGGGGTGTGTGTGTGTGTGTGTCACAGGATCTCTCTTCTCCGCAAAACCAGAGTTAAGCAACAAGAATGCCGGTTCTGCGGGCACATTATCCTGGGCGGCCTGCTTGCATGTCTGATGAACACCCTCTGAGAGCAGCCCCGGCCGCTTCCCTTCCCTCAAACGGTCCTGCACAACACACAGCTGCGTTGCTGCGCTCTCTTATTCCAGATCCGAGTGCAGACTACAAGGGCTACTGGCAATCAACCTGCAAAGCAAGAGCCTCCCCCATCCCCAAGGTTGCAGGCGGCTCCCTCTGCCTAAAAAAACGATTAAGCTACATTCCATGCTATAGTGCAACGCTGGCTGGGGCATGCTGGGAGTTGTAGGCCAAAAACATCTGGGGACCCAAGGTTGGAGAACACTGCTATAGTGTCTCCATTCAGAGATGTGAAGGCTGGGGGATGGGGACGGATATAGGACAGGTGAAACCTAGTGGGGGGGACATTTTTTCCCCAGATACTTTTTTGTCCTGGGGGGGGGACACATGGTGGGGAGGAATGGGATGTTTTGATTTTTTTCACACACACACACACACACCCCACCCTCACCCTGTTCTTTTCCCAGGCCTTCACCTCTCTACTCCCGTTCAACCCCTAGCAACTGGTTCACCGCTCAGGCTGCATGAGGAATGTCCAGACAAAGCACAGCTCCTTCTAACAAGCATACAAGTTGTGCTAAATCTCCTAGGTCAGAAGAGCATAGCCCCAGGGCTCTTGCTCCAAGCACCTCTTTCCTCTAGTATCTCACATCTGACTAAGCCCTGCTTAAGGTAGTTTCCAGTACTTGTGCGGGTCATTGGGGGGGGGGGGCTCGGAACATCAGCTTCGCTGCAGGTAGGTACGTGCGAGAGATGCACACATACAAAACATGCTGCAGCCTCTCTGATGTTAGGATAGTGCAGGGAATACGTTTACAATGAGAACACTGCGCATGTGCCCATCTTCCAAGCTGGTTGTGGCTTGAGAGGAATGCTCCGGTGTCCTTAAAAAGCAACATGAGATGTGACCCTTTCTCTCCGAGAGTTGACAGGATGGCAAATAAGGACAGGTGAGTATTCTGCAACGCCAAGGAGAGACACACCAATGTGCAAGAAGTGAACATGACTGCAGGGAGCCTCCTGCGAGGAGGGACACCTGAGCATTCTGGTGCTCTCAGTGAAGCACAAGGAGAGAGGAATGAGGAGCTTTGCACGTGTAGCCTGCCAGAGAAGGAAAGAGGAGCTGCCACAATTCGAGTGCCAGGGAAGCTATGCTCAAAGGAGAACATCTTCAGAAACATCCCTGTAGCAAACAAGTCCTGGACTCGAGAGGTGAGATCTGGCTTGCTCAGTTAAGAGGCAAGGATGGAGTCCCTGTAAAGCTTGCTTCCGCAGCCATCTCCCAGATGCAGCTACAGCCCAGGTCTCTGCAAGGCGGCCTGGGGGCTGCATCCACTGTGCTGAAACCCCCCCCCCCCGAGCATCCTGAGGCGGCACGGCAGCTGAGACAACGGTGCTTGTGGACTGCGCACAGGAGCACTAGTCTGCCTGCCAACTGGAGCCGTATTTCTTGTAGTAGGTTTAATACTGCTAGATCCAAGTTAAGAGGGCAAGACAAACCTGACCAGGCTGCGGGGACACACACACACACACACACACACACGGACACGGACACGGACACACACACACAAAGATGACCCGGTGCTTCATGCTGCCAAGATATTTCATAGTCCACATGGAGCAGTCAATTCAGAGTCACCTGCAGTTCAGCGGGGTGGGCAGTGTATTCACATGCCCACCTTTTCTTCCTGGGCTAAAGGGTCTCCTTGCTGTGGTGCAAAAGTATCTGTTCTTTCTTACTATTTTGTATCCGGACGTGGTGAATGCAACCTCCAGTGTGAGCGTGGCCTTAATGCTGACACAGCTTCTGTTCTAGCTGCACTCCACCACCACCCCCCAGCAGTACTCTGGGCCTGGCATATAAGAAACCTAGGTAGAGCTTTTCCACACGAGGAGTTTATTGTACACTCGTGATTAACCTTACTCAAGGTTGTTTATGGGTTCTTTCGATGACATTGTGAACCTCCAGTTTCACTTCTGTTTTTTCAGTGCACTTTCCCAGTTTTTTTTTTTTGGAACAGGGAAAATGGAGTATTATTTCTGAAAGCGCTGTTTCTACTTATGTATTTGTGCTATTCCACTATAGCACAGCTCCACCTAGAGGTTATATAGAGGAAACACAGGAAAGGAAAAGTTCTTTGTGTAGAGCTCAGATCTCAATTCTGCGATGAAACCAAAAGTAGATATAGCGATTAACAGCCTCTTGTAGGAAGGCTCATCGTTTCGCTCCAAGTGCCCCAACATCAGATACACCAGGCTGACTCCAGGTCAAGCAGCTGAAAACTACACTCAGAGAGGCAAAAGAATCAACACGATTTCTTAAAACGAGAAGAAAAAAGAACAAACCCAGCCTGCATTAAAAACAACAAAAACTGCTCAGCAGCCTCTTCCTGTGTGGTTTATGATTGGCATTAAAACCCACCAAACATTGTTTTAGATTTGCAATGGGTGATGGAGAGTCACATTCACATATTCGTGATCTCCAGAAACAGCAGAGTCAGACTAACCTTTGGTACTGAAAGGGTAAAGGATGCCTCTAGACTGACAGGTTTTGACAGCCAGCACCGTCTGCCGTGAATCCTGCAGCTCTGGGACACTGCACTCCATTTTCTCCCTCCTCCCTGCCCCCAAAGGCTTAGGTAACACAAAAGTAACACAAGCATTTGTCATTTCCACTGTCCTCCTTTCCAGGACTTTGTCCCAGCCTGCCTGCACCCCACCCCACCCCAAATCAGGAGACCCTTTTGTTTTCTATTTTATAACTACTTCCTAATAGTTAATTTGCTCCACCACGATCAGGCACACCCAGACCCCATGTTCATTTGATCTGTGCATTTCTTTCAGCAGAAGCTCAACCATTCCCAAACCCAGCTCCCTCGTGATCCCATTTAGAAGGCTCAACCCGCCACACCCTCTTTCCTGGTAAAACAAATCAAATTCGCTAGGATGGGTATAGGCATGCAGGTGCAAGAGTGCCAATTCGGAGGATTTACACATTAAAAAAAAAAAAAGAGGCTACAATGCCAGATCGTAAGCAGATACAGGGTGTTTTCAAGATTAGTACCAGCACAGGGCAACACAAAAGTAAAACCAACTGCTAGAAGGATGTCGGTCTGGATGCACCCTAAGGGTTGTCTGCCAGCCTGTACCTGAGGACACTGCAAAACGGCAGGGGCTCAAATGGAACGGCGACGCTAGGGCTACTCTTCCTAAAGGACAACTATTTCCCTCTACTTTTCATGGTCTTGCACAATGCTGCCCCTACACTGTTAATTTCTTTCTGAGTTACTGCCTGACAACAACCCTTGCCAATTATTCAAATGCTGAATGGTCACTTTCCCTTGAGCAGGCAAGTGGAAATACCACAGACATGTGGATAACGCAACGCCGGGGGGAAGAGGACGACACTTACTCTTCAAATACAAGGGGTAGGAAGCTCCCTCAACGGACTGCATTTTGAGCCGTAGAGATTTTCCACAGCCAGCCACACAATTATTCCCCTGCTCAAGACAACACTGCTGTGTTTTGGCGGGGTTCCCTTTCATGCAGCATCTAGACACAATGGGCACAATCCAGTGGAAACACCTCCTGTGCAAGATGCATTAACATGGATTGGGCATGTGCAAGATCGTGGAAGTCCGAGACACATCCGTTTCAAGTTGTCTCGGGCAGGAGATGTTCCCACTGGAAGGAGCAAAACATCTTTAGCAAACACCCCTATTCAGTTCATATTACTGGAATCTGCGCCATTCTTGTGAATAACTGAAAAGTAGATTTTGTCACTTTGGGAGTTTGGGCAAATGAATTCCTGGATCAGATCTGCGGGTGTTTGAAACACCTGTTAAAAAAAACAGCGCCCGACCAGGGGAGGCTCAGAAATTTCTTATAATTAAATATAGATGGGTCTCAAAAACTATTCTCAGCAAGGACTGAAATCCCTTCGCACACAGAAAAGGATTTTGAACCAAGGAAGGTCCTCGCAGGCAGGCAGGTCCTATTCTGTTTTGGCTGCACTGTTCCACAGTGACACGTGAATTGTGAGTTACAAGCTTTTCCTCTGAGGAGCTGATGAAATGCAAGCAGCGGTTACCAAAATGAGTTTCTTGGCCGCTTATCAGCATGACGAGTGCATGATGCCCCAACGCCACAGTCCTGCGAGAGCACAGCTCTGGTAGGTCTGGAAAAGGACAGGGCTGGTCATGACTTGCATATAAACCCTGCAGAAGCGCGACAGCGATCTCACACTAAAGTGGTGACTGCTCCACAGACTCCAGGGGATCCCCTCCCGGGAAGGTGTGTGGGTGGCAACCTTTGTTTGGCCCTGCTCCCCAAAAGTTGCCCCCTTTGCACAAGCAGCGAAGGAAAGAAGTGGGCTTCCTTCCCGCAATGAGGTTGGAACTGTCTTAGCAGCATCTGGAGCAACAAGCTTTGGGGATGACCCATGTGAATGTGTCAGGGGTGGCTCCTAACTTCCCTGCAAAGCCACTTTCCCAACTGCCATGGCTTGAAAACATGAAAGAGACAAAGAAAAGCAAGAGTGATGGGTGCCCTAGATACCTGCCCTCCTCACTCCCGCCTCACTTTGGCTGCTTCCTTCGACCCCTTGCTGTACATGGGATTAGACATAACAGTGATAACAGATGGCTTGAAGCTGACAGGGTCTGCTGTAAAATTCGTTTGGCCAGATACTCTTTTCCCCCACCTCCAACTGCAGCTTTTCACCCCACCCCCACCCCCAAAACCAAGGTCCATCATCTTACAGTCCCATGACAGTTTAAAAAACACCATTGGCAGAGGCCGCAATTACAGTATTCTAGTTTAATAAATAAATAACCTAACACACTGTGTACTACGGCAGCAAGCCTGGTTCTAACTTCAGAAGCTTGTACTGGTTCGTCCTGTACAGTAGCTGAGAGAGGTCTTGGGATTCTTGTTCCTCCCCTTCCTTCCAGCTACAGCCACAGGAAATTAATACCTATTCAAAAAGCACAAAACAACTGGATTAGCCAAACACATCCACCTCCCCCCCCCCACCGCAAGAGACATTTGTGGGGAAGGGAGGAAAAGGGGCCTTGCGCAATGCTTTGACATTTGTCCTTGTCACATTTCTGAGCTCTTCTCCCACGCCCAATTCCTGTTGCGTCCTAAATCAGACTGAACACCTTTCTTGGAGACAGCGTCATTCTGTCTCCAAGAGAGAGACAGGCAAATTAGGTAAGCCAATGCATTTAGTTGGGATTAAACTGTCCTGGCAAGGAACTGTCAATTCTACCCACCAGTGCAGCGCTGTGAAATCCATCAGGCTCTGATCATGAGAGCCTTGGGTAGAAGTCAGAGACAACCAGCTTCTAGCTCCACTGCTACCCCAAACGAAGTTATGACTTCAACAGTCTTTGAGTTGTTGGAAGCAGGGGTGCCATGCATTAGGGACTCTTCTACCTTTACCATTTGGTTAAGACCTAGTTCTTTTTGCTTCCTGCCATGAGGCGACTGCAAAAGTCCATCACCTGCTATAACCTTCATCCTAAATGTTTGGCATAACTCAGAATTCTGCACACACTCACACGAAGGCCGCATATAGTACCTATTTGGTCTCTTACCGCCAATTCTAGTCACCCCACCTAGCCTATGGTTCAGACTTTGATACAAACTGCTGGATCTCCAGGACAGGGGACATTCTATGTACAGTCATGCCTTGGATTGAGAGCATAATTCGTTCCGGAAACGTACTTGTAATCCAAAACACTCTTATATCAAAACGAAATCCCCCCCCAAAAAAATTGTACAGAGAGTTTTAGGTAATTTAAGCCGTACTACAGCACTTGTATTGCAAGACGTCGCTTGTATGTCAAGTCAAAAAAATTTAAATAAATATTTAAAAATTTGCTTGTCTTGCAAAACGCTCTCAAACCAAGTCACTTGCAATCCAAGGTATTACTGTACTGACCGGTGTGGTATGGGGGTGCACGTTGCAACCGGGCCGGTGCATGTAGGAATCAGCTGGCCCACCTGGTTCACTGTAGGGCTTTCCCAAAGTTCTGGTAGCTGTGGAGGCCCACTTCCTGCCCCCAAATTAAAATGGAAGGCACTGTCATTTACTCCGAGTGTGGGAGAAGCAGCAGCACCTGACCATCCCTGTGAGAGAATCTTCGATTTGGGAGGGCTCCCTTACTGGGAAAGGGCGAGCCCAGAGCAGTGGCTCACACAGAGGTATCAGCGGCGACCTCCTTGGAGCGATGGGTGTGCTACAGCGGCTGAACGATCCAAATCGCACCCAAGGCGGATGTGGCAGAATTACCAGGGATGTTGAAGAGTCCTTGGTCTTGAGTCACGAGTCGAGTCAAGAGTCTTTGACCCGAGTCTCGAGTCCGGTCCGAGTCCTTGTCCCAAATGTGACTCATGAGTAACGATCATGAGTCACTCCTCAAATCTGACTCCACTAGTCCATATTAAAATAGGGTTTTTTTCCCACAAAATAAGGCTACTTCCACTCAGAGCAGCCACACAGAGTAATCTCGGTCCTTCCTCTGCCTCTCCCAGTAATGCAACACATAATCACATAATCTAGGGGGAGGGGGAAATTTGACCAGTTGGGCTGCACTCCTGGTAGCCGTCCATAGTGGCGAGCAGCGGCACACTCGCTTCCATTCGTCTTCTCCGCAATCACGTCCTCTCCATCCTTATGGCACAGCCCAGGATGTTGAAGAGCCTTGGTCTCCTCTGTGTGACATCCCTTCAAATACTGGAAGAGTGCGATCATATCTCCCCTCAGTCTCCTCTTCTGAAGGCTAAACATGCCCAGTTCTTTCAGTCTCTCATCCAGAGGCTCAGCGGACAGCCTCCTCCATCAGTGGATACTTTGGTCTCATCTGCTTTCCATCATTGAATTCATTTCCCAGGGCACACTGGTGTGCCCCAACATGTAGCCCCAGAATGGCCACGTGGTTGGTTGGTTTGGTTCAGTGATCAAGGCAGACAGTGACACCATCAACCGACTGCTTCACAAGGGGGGGGGGTCCACTTAGCCTCCCCACTGGAATGTGCAAAAGCAGCCTGCAAATTGCTCCCAGCCCCTCCCCCAACCGATCCAAAGTCACAGGAGAGGTTACAGACACTCCCCCCATCAGGGAACTCCCAAGTAAACGACAGTCAGTTTCCACGGGGTTTGCATAGGCAAAGTTCCCGCTGCGTTGCGTGCCCTTCAGATACTTTTTATTTTAACAAAAGGAAAATACCTGTAGTAGTTTGGTTTGAAAGGCCCGTTTTTATTTAGCCCCAAGTATTTCGCTTGCTCGTCTGAAAGCTCCGTCAGGTGTGCGTCGAATGTTGGGAGATGAAGACTTGCCACGTACTCATCTGTAAGAGACAGAGGAACGCCACTGAAGCAGCAGGGCTCATCCTACATGCGGGCGCCTCGCCGTGCAGTGAGGGAGGTGCTGGCCGAAGCTTACCCATTTTTTTAGGCAGCAGGTAGACGTCCTGCTTGTAGCGTCCGTCTGGGGCGTTGTAGAGCTCTATCAAGGCGAGAGCCTGGAGACAAACAAGAAAGAGATCCTACCCTTAAAAGTGGCCTAAAAATAATTTAAAATACTGTAAATACATACATTTTAAATAAAATCTTGTGAAGGCAAGACTCGCCCGCACACAAATCCACCCATCAGTGGTAAAAGCACAGTGTTCTCCAACCTTGGCCCCCCCAGATGTTTTTGGCCTACAACTCCCAGCATGCCCCAGCCAGCTACGCTGGCTGGGGCATGCTGGGAGTTGTAGGCCAAAAACATCTGGGGGGGCCAAGGTTGGAGAACACTGCTATAGCAGGATCTTTTGCATATCAGCCTGCGGAGAATCAAGAAGTCTGAGGTAATACATCGTTTACATGTTTTGTAAATGTAAAAACCAGAAAGCAGTATTGTGATGATTTTAAGAGGTTAACAGTGAGAAGCACTGAGCCTTGTAGGCCCCTTCCAACTCTTACTTTTCTATGATTCTAAGCTAAAAGTTCATCTCTAACCGAAGCCTGTTACTTCACATACAAAGCTTATTGCCGGCAGCCCGCTGTCAGTAAAGTTGCTGCAGTTCCAAAGAAAACTGCTGCAGGCCTGTCAGGGGGTGGGCAACTTGCGGCCCTCCAGATATTTTAGCCTACAACTCCCATGATTCCCTTACCACTGGCTATGCTGGCTAGGGCTGACGGGCGCTTCAGGCCAAACATCTGGAGGGCCACAACTCACCCATCCTCGCCTTAGTGGTTCACAGGTTAATCCTGTCAGTTAATATACTAATAATAATTTCCTAATAACAGACTGGTATAAGGAAGTTTGGGACATAGCCCTAAATGATAAACTAACTAGTAGTATCAAATGCAAAAAAGGATTGCTAAAGAAGAATAATTTTATGGAGATATGGAATCAATTACTAGACTATGTATTCATAAAGGGGAAGGGGAACATGCCTTGTCAGGATATGTTATATTTTTGGAATTTAGACTTTTATTTGATCAAGAGGATAGAAGTATATTAATTGGTCCCTTGGAGGGTGGGGGGGAGCACTTTATGATTTATTGTATGTTGATTATGTTATATTTGTGTGATAATTTTGTATTTTGCTAAATATATTTTCTGTGTTATAATTTGTTTTGAAAAATAAATAAAATATTATATATATATATATATATATATATATATACTGGACAGGAAAATTTTAAAAGATCAGGTTAACAAACATTCTTTAAACTACCATAAATATTATAGGCCTATGGGCTGGCAGGTATGGAGTTGGTAGAAGGTCATAGGTCACAGAGTCCTGACGGAGTGTATATAAAAAGGGCCAGGTGCCAATGGGGAAAGGGGTTCATGGAACCAGCTCAGCCGGTGTGGTCAGTTCCGGCAGAGAAGAGCCCGAGGAAGAGGGAAGCGGCAGAGCCTGGGTGCGCCTCCCCCAATGTACGCCATCTGGGTGTGCAGGACGGCGACTGCCCTTCCCCGCTTGGTGACTGTGGCGGGATTAAGGGTCTTTCAAGACAAGCCTTTTATCCTGCCATCACCCTGACATTCACGGAGTTTTACGGGGGTCTACATGGCGGCGTCCTCCACTTGTAATCCTCCCATGTTTTCCCACCGCTTCTTCCGTCTTTTCCCTTACTGAAGAAAATCCATCAAGGAGGAGAAGACAGAACAGTTGCACCATGCTTTCTGACTGATAGCACTAGGAGCCGTTCTTTGGGAAGCACCCCAGGTCACAGTCCTCCGCAGTCTGGTGGTCAGAGTGGTGGGATGAATAAAACGTAAATATCCCATCTTTGACACAGCCCCCAAATTCATTCCCCTCCTGATCCTTCCCACAACTCATACATGTGCCAGCGGAGCGGGGGGGAAGCCCTTTGGCAACTCCAGATATAGTGATCTGCTAAACGCACTGGGTACGAAGGGGAAGCCAGACACGGATACCTCCATCCCAGGCAATTTTACTGGGGCACAGATCTGCTCCACTCAGCATCATCTCTAATTGTGGGAATTTATTTATGTATTTATTTATTTAATTTTTATACTGCCCAATAGCTGAAGCTCTCTGGGCGGTTTATAACAATTAACAAGATGGTCCAGAAGGTCTGTGCATTGTGTGTGTGTGTGGGGGGGGGGGGCAGGTATTTCAAAATGTTATGGGTGAGAGGGAAGGGCAAGAACCCCTTTCAGTCTGTAATGAGCCACAAATGAGGAATTTTATCCATGTATTACTTTATTTTTACCCCATCTTTCTGTCAAAAAAGGGCATTCAAGGCAGAATGAGACCTAGACTAAGGGTTAATATATCCTTTATAAATGTGCCCACCTAGCAACGTTCTTTTAACTCCTAGCACTGCGCACTCTGCTTCCAGCTGCTGAAGGTGTAGGGGAAACATGAGCAGCCTGCATGGAGTGGGACTCTGCCCATCCTGGCTAAAAGCTGGCAAAGATACTGGAAAAGCTAATAAGTGCTTGCCTCCCGTAGCACTCTTAATAATCTGACTCTAGCTTCCCTCATACTCTAAGGGGCCTTTCTCCTCACTTTGGCTCACAGTCAACACCAAATTATTCAGGATGGTAGAATCCTAAGTGCGCCATGAAGAGCTCCAGAAGGATCTTCCCCCAAGTGGATACCAGAATGGCAGATGAGATGAAATGTAACGGAGTGCCAAAGTGGTGCACACAGTGGAGATAAAATCCTAACTTCGTATGCACAGTGATGGGGTCCAAATTGGTAGCAACCACCCAGGAAACAGATCTTGGGGTCACATTGGAAAGGGCCCTCGAGAACTGCCACGGCAGAGCGCTGCAGCAAGGACAAAGGCAAATTCCATGTTGGGATTGCTGGGAAAGGAACTGAAAATAAAAGGGCAATGCCTTTGTACAGGTATACAGTGCAGCCACATTTGGAATGCGGAAGCCTCGGTTCTTGTCCCATCTCAAGAAAATATCATCGAGAAAGACCAATAAACAGGATCGAGGAGGGGTTAGAGCACCTTCCCTATGAAGAAAGCCTAATGTGTTTGGGGCTTTGTAGTTTAGGAAATAAAGATGACCGGGGGGGGGGGGGGAAACAGACCATGGAGGACGTTTATAAAATCATGAATGGTGTGGAAAATGGCAACAGAGAAGTCCCTCTTGCACAGTACTAGAACTTGTCACACAATGAAAGTGATTTGCAGTAGATTGGGGACAAACAAAAGAAAGTACAGTACTTCATCAGGCAAAGCATAACTAACTTGTGGAATCCACAGCTGCAAGATGGGATAATGACCAATAGCTGAGATGGATTTTAAAAAAATAAGGATTAGACAATGTCACAGAGGAGAAGTCTATCAGCAGCCATTTGGTGCGCGAGCTACATGGAGCCTCCGGGCTCACAGACGGTGCTCCTCTGGGTATCAGACACTACGGGCAGAGCAGCTGTGGGTGGCTATTTAATGTCATATCCTGCTTGGAAGCGTCCCTGCCGTGCTGGCTTCAGGTTCTTATGGGACCTCAGACAGGGCACCCTCGGTGAGACCCCCTCAACCTGCAAGAGGCAAGGTGTGCCGACTGAGAAAATGCCTGTGCTGCCTTTCTGGGTGCCCCGTGCAAAGTGAGAATGGCATCACTGTCGGGGCCAATCCACAACCTTGCCATTATTACAGAGTGCTGAAACAAATGGTCTTTGGTTTATTTATTTATTTATTTATTATATTTATACCCCGCTTTTTTTTTTCCTGCAAGGAACCCAAGGTTGATCCAGGAAGGCGGTGCCGAGTTTCTTGAATACCTCCCCTGCCCCGCTGCCGCATATCCCACTCACCTGGGTAGTTGCTGTGATTGACAGCACAAAGGTTGGAACTGTGGAACAGCTCAGGTTCAGCAGGCGCCCCTGAAAGACAAGCGTGTTTCTGCAGTCAACATGGTCTTCTCCACTTGCAGATCCCCTGATCTGCGTGGGGGATCAGCAATTGAACCTCAACATCAAACAATAAATATGAGGAGCAAGAGACAGGAGCAAGCTCAAAAGGAAGTGAATTTAGTCAGCACGGTCTTTGATTCAGCCAGGATGCAAGGTCTAGGGCAGTGATGGCGAACCTTTTTGAGCCCGAGTGCCCGAACTGCAACACAAAGCCAACTTATTTATTTCAAAGTGCCAACACTGCAATTAAACCTGAATACCGAGGTTTTAGTTTTAGAAAAACAACTCATACAGTTGTCCGAACTAATTAACATCTTTTGTCTTAAAAGAAAAACACAATAACAGAGCTTTCAATGATACAAACAGTTTTTTGTTGGGGAAAAAATCAACTCAAAAAATTATTATAGTACTACATTGTACACATAGCCTGAAGGGAATTTATACAAACTTTTAAATAATTAGGCACATGTATTTTTGGATAAGGGATTCTCAACTTGTAATATGATTACCTATATGCCAGACTGAAATTGTATGGGGCAAGCTTTACCCCGGGTCCTTTCCCTGCTTCTACAGGTGTCGGATTAGTAAAAGTAAAAGTCAACCTGTACTAGGATGAACAAGATAAACAAGAAAACTAAACGTGCTTAACACATTTTAAACACTTTATGTCTTGGACTGCAAACACTGCATTAGGTAAAAGTTTGCATTGGGCATGCTTTTGCACAATTAGTGTGATTTTTGCTATTGCATGCATGCTGATAATTTGTCAAACCTTGGCTCATACTCCGTTAGTTTGAGAGCAACACATGCAGCACTCAGGTCAACTGTTAGGGCTTTACATCCAAGCCATGCTCTGTGCATCATTCTTCAAAATCTTTTAAATGTGATAACAATGTAGAAAAGAATTCTGTAACAGGAATTCTAGAATAAAATCATTCTGTTCCACACTGTGAGAAAGAACAAGATCATGAGTGTTTTGCAGAAGGGGACGGTCTTTTCGCGATCTGGTGACCAATGGCTAGAGTGCCCACAGAGAGGTCCCTGCGTGCCAGCTGCGGCACCCGTGCCATAGGTTCGCCATCACTGGTCTAGGGCAGTGTTCCCCAACCTGGGGTCCTCCAGCTCTGTTGGACCACAACTCTCAGAATTCCCCCGCCAGCATAGCTGGCGGGGGAATTCTGGTCCAACAGAGCTGGAGGACCCCAGGTTGGGGAACACTGGTCTCGGGAGAAGCATCAAAACCGTCTGCATCTGGAGGCCTCCCCCAGCCATGCAGTGGGGCCCTCACTAGTTGGCATCACGGAGACCACCTTCTACTTCCCAACTTCACTCAGGGAGCTCCTGGTGCCCACCCATCCGCGCAGGTTCCGCCCTACCTCCAAAGCCCTCCTGGGCTCCATGGCTGCTGCTCACTTACCTCCGCCAGCAGCACCACCCTCTTCCCGTCAGGCCAAATGACGTGGTCTACCTGAGACCTCACCCTCTCCCACGTCAGCTCTGGTGTACGCAAGCTGGCCTGAAAGACAGCACAGGACAGGTTAGCATTAACTGCATGTCAGCTGAGTGGGATTCAAGGCCTCTAGAGGGGACAACCCAGCTAGCTTTTCATCTCTTTTAAGATATGCATAAAAAACTGTGATTTGAGGTAACTGAGGGCCTGACGGCCAATTCAACAGCCCAACAGGTAAGAACCAAGCATTGCTTTGCTGAATCAGACTTGGGGGGTGGGCATCTAGCCCAACATCCTGTTTCCCAAGTGGTCAGCCAGATGTCTCCAGGAATCCAAGGAGCTGGGCATGAAGGCAACAGCCCTCGTTGGCTGTTCGCCCACCCCAGCGAACTGGTCTTGCCTCTGGCCATGGAGCTCCCACTGGGCTACCACGGCCAAGAGCTGTTGACAAACCTCTCCTCCACCTCCTCTTCCACCATGAACTTGCATCATCCCCCTTTAAGGCCATCGAAGGCAGAGGCTGTGATCACGTCGTGTGGCAGTGAATTCCATAAAGGAATTACGGTATGTGCCACGCGAAGAACTTTTAGTCTATCCTGAATCTCACACTATTCAGCTTCTTGAGATGGCCCCTACTAAGTTCTGGTATTATGGGAGAGCACCATTGCACTTTTCCCACACCGGGCATCATTTTATATTCCTCTGTAATGTCCTGCCCTTACTGGCTTTTTCTCTAAACTAAAGAACTCAAATGCTTTTGGGCAAATGAACTGTGCCTTACTATTTAACGTTGCTTCTGGTGGCAGTATAATGAATTGTTAGGAACTAAGTACTGCATTGATTATTGACATCGTTCTGAGGTTGTTTTGGTGATTTATTCATTTTTGTAATTAATTCAAAAGTTATGTTGTATCCTTATCCCTTGTGAACCCACTCTGAATGCAGTAATTACAGAAAAGGGGTATATAAATAAATGTGACTTTTACGGAGCTGGCAGTGCAGGGAACAGCCCAGGAAAAGGCACTCCCAACCTTCTCTGAAACAGTCTTAGGTAGGAAACCAGCAGACTAGTGAGGGACAAATGCAAATCCCAGTGCTCTGCCAGCACAGGCTGGTGGAAAGAGGACATCCAGTTAGTGCTAACCCACCTGCACAAGTAACCTCAGTGGTTGCCTGGGGGTAGCAATGCTTTCCCAAAAAGATTCTACCGTACATTGTCTTTCGAATTATCCACTTCCCCCCATGCCCCAACCCTGATTCTGCATTATGTTTATTCAAATGTTAACATTTATTATATTATTTATTACGCTAGCTGGGCACAGTGGTTAGAGCGTTGGACCAGGACCAGGAGACCCAGGTTCAAATCTGCACTCGGCCATGTAGCTCACTGGGTGGAACCCTGGGCCAGTCACTCTCTCAGACTAACCTACCTCACAGGGTTGTTGAGAGAAGTGGGGAGGGGGGAACCTTGTACTCTGAGCTCCTTGGATTAAGGACAGAAAATAAATAAAAAAAAAGTAATAGATTTTCATAATTAATCATCCAGCTTTGCTACTAAGAAGAGCATCCCCAAGGACCCCACACACTGTTCTAAGACAAAGCTAGTTCCTAGCCATTGGTGGGTACAAACTTCCAGGATTTGAGAGTCCTGTCTAAGTCCCAATCATACGAGTCTTTGACCCGTCTCGATGAGTCCTGGTCCAAATGGTAGCACAAGCACATCCGGTCACTCCAAACTGACTCCACAGTCCCTTAATCAGTGGGTTTCACAAATAGCTACTCAAGTTAATAATTTAGCACAATGTGCCTTTATTTCAAACCATATGATTTTGGCAGACAACCCAAACAGCGCAGAGGAGCATACCCAAACTGCCAAGGAGCCAACCCAATCTGCCCTACCCAACCCCCCCAACAACACTTCCTCAAACGTTGAGGCAGCTGTGCGTCCATACACTCCTCCCTCTGCCTTCACTCAGCAGAGGCAAAGCCAGGAGTTGATCTGGTCTATCCCGATCGAGACCCATTAAAAATTGGACCGAGTCCGAGTCGATCAAGGGGGACTCATCGCACAGTCCTCGATCTTCCCATCCCTGCAAACTGTCCAGCTTCCAAGCGCTGCCTCCAGAAGAGCCTGTGAATCCTCTGTGTAGGGCAACTCTACAGCCAAGCTCTACATCCCTACTGCACTGAGGTGAATGGGGGCTCAAGCCTCTCCCCCAAGACAGACACGCCCAGTTCTTACCACATCAATCTCAGTGTTGGAATGTCCCATGTTACAAACAATACAACTGTTCTTCATTCGGTCAAGATGTTCTCTGGTCACTACATTTTTGTTGCCTATAAAACAAAGGAAATGAGAATTAGTAATGACAGAAACTGAATAATTACTGCATCCCTGCCTTTGTAGCTATGGGCACAATCGACCGGCACGTTCTCTTGTACACGCCCTGACTGAACAGGGACAGGACCTGGGCCCACTCCACCTTCCCAGATATGCCCCCACTATGGATTTCCTACAACCATGGGCAGGGCTGGCAAGGGGGCATGTGTGGTCATTTTTACAGGTAAATCCCACTGCAGTGCAACATGCATACCTGTGCAGGTGATAACAATGTCAACTTGCCGAATCACTTCATTGAGTTTCACAAGCCGGAAGCCATCCATGCTGTGAGAAATAAGCAAGACAGATCCTTAAAATCTGAAGACCAGCAGAAGCACCTAAAAACCTCGCTATGAACCTCAACCACCAGCATTAGGCCTTTGCAGCCGAGGACTGGGGACCACGGGTGCGCAACGACACAGGGCCTGGGCCTGCTTGCTCAAAGGAACTGGGCTAGGCTGCGCTGCTGGAGTCCCTCATGCATTCCCGGGGAATGGAAGGCACAGCAGGCTTCCCTATAGGTATGAGCAACTGAAGCACACAGCTGTCTAAACCTAAGTCAATTTCCACAAAAGGCTGTTTCCATCCAAGATTAACAGAGCCAAAGTTTTACTCCTGGGCATTTCAGGTCCTGACTAGTGTGGCTGACAAACATAGTTTACTGGTTTGAGAATGAAGCGAGCACGATCCTGCCTGCTGCGTCTTGGCAGGCCCTTCATATGGGGCAACACCGGGGCAGCAGGGAGCGTCCAGTCTGCGCTGTGCCGGTGCAGCTCTGTCCTGCTGTGCAACGTCTGTGGCAACCTGTGCAGTGCAAGGACACCGGCAGCCAGGGATGGGGACTCGGACTCGAGGACTCGACTCGTGAGTCGGACTGAGTCCCCCCTCTGACTCGACTCGGACTCGAGTCCCAATATTTTTAATGGGACTCGAGACTCGACTCGGGACTCGAGACCAAGGACTCGTCAACATCCCTGCTTGATGCCACCTGCAAGTGCTGCCTGGACCTAGTTGCAGTAACAATCCAAGTTTATTTTTTAAAATCATTTTCCTAATGCAACCTTTCAGACATTTTGGGTTTGGCTGCTTCTGCCTGCCTGTTTGGGGTTCCCAGCCTCCTCCTCTGCCTGCCTGGTCTCTTCTTAACCAGTTCCACAGTTTGAATTGTCCAAGACAAATGCCTCTGCCTGCCTGCTTTGGGGTTCCCTGCCTCCTCTGCCTGCCTGGTTATTTTGGGTTTGTTTGCCTGGTCTGTTCTTGTCAAAATCAGTGGCAGAGTTTTGAGATAAAAAGGCACACTTGTGCCTAGAATTTATTTAAGCCACACATCTGAAGTAGCCTTATTTTGTTGGGGAAGAACCCCATTGATTTTAATAGGGACTCGTGGAGTCAGCTTTGGGAGTGACTCGTGACTTGTGACTCGTGAGTCACCATTTTGGACCAAGGACTTGGACTCGGACTCGAGACTCGGGTCCAAAGACTCGTGACTCGACTCGTGACTCGAGACCAAGGACTCTTCAACATCCCTGCCGGCAGCTTGCCACTGGAGGCCCTGGGCAGGCACAACAAGACCGCACCTCCACTTCGTACTCCGGGTCTTCCCTGACGCCAGACATATGCCGCTCGTTTGTTATTTATGTTTTGGATGTGGCCTTTGGAACTGTTTTGAATATGTTTAATATTGTAAGCCGCTTTGGGAAGACTGCAGTCCTGAAAGGTGACTAAGAAACGCATTAAACTAATACAACTCTGGCGTTGCATCGATGTTAGAGGGGGCAAATGCCCCTCACCCACCCACCCCCAGCTGAATTACGCCTTCAGACTAAGGGACGCACCATGGAAACTGATTTACAGTTGCATGAGCTTTTCTAGGCAACAGCCTACTTCACTGGTTGCATCAAGTGAACTGACCAAGTGGCATTTTATTTTTTTCACTGATATCCTGCTAGTCTCCCTTCATGGAATTCAAGGCAGCGTATGTGGGGTTCCCAGGCAATTTACCATCTAAAAAAATGCAATATAAACATCGAAAACTGGGAAGCTCTGGCCCATGAACGATCTAAATGGAGGTTGGCCTTTCACAAAGGTTCCATGGACTTTGAAGAAGCCCGAGTGCAAGGTGAAAGGGAGAAACGTGCTAGGCGAAAAGCACGTCAAATGAATCCTTTACAGGACCATCTTCCATCTGGTAACCTGTGTCCTCACTGTGGGAAGCTGTGTGGATCTAGAATTGGCCTCCACAGTCACTTACGGACCCATCGCTAGAGTCTACACAATCTTCTTTAGAATTTCCTCCTTTTATCCCGGAAGACAATCTTACTCGGTCACGAGTGATCGCCTGATGATGACCATCTGGGCATGGACCTGCTTAGCTTTCATCCAACTTCTATAATGTCCAGACACAGGGTGTGAGACACACTAGAGCAACCTTGTTTACTTTATCTTCTAGAGCAGCCTTCGCCAACCTGGTGCCCTCCAGATGTGTCGGTCCGCAACTCCCAGGATGCCTCAGCCAGCATGGCTGGCTGGCACATGCTGGGAGCTGTAGTCCAACACATCTGGAGGGTGCCAGGTTGGCGAAGGCTGCTCTAGATGATGATGATCATAATAATAATAATTATTAATTTTATTTCCATACCGCCCAGTAGCTGAAGCTTTCTGGGTGGTTTTACAACAATAAATAAAAATGCAATAAAATATAATAAAAACATTATTAAAAAATGTCAATACTAAAATTTAAAAACCAAATTTAAAAACCACTCAAAAGACTAAAAACAAGTTAATACAACACGACCTGTTGAAAAAGTTGAAAACGCCCCCCCCCCCATGTATTTATTTTATTTATTTATTATATTTATCAATCGCCCATCTGGCCGGTCACCCGGCCACCCTGGGCGATGTACAATTAAAATACAGTAAAACACAATAAAATATAATAATTAAAACAATATAAAAAATTCTCATTAAAAACCTAACCCACCCCATATTCCCGCCTGAACAGTCATGTTTTTAATGCACGGCGGAAGCTCATCACGGAGGGGGCATGGCGAAGGTCACTAGGGAGGGAGTTCCATAATGTGGGGGCCGCATGTACTATTTAGAGCTGTTAACTGCATCGACATCAAGGGCAGTCTTGACCTGGCACTGAAAAGATAGTAGAGTTGGTGCCAGGCGGACCTCAGTGTGGAGCTTGTTCCACAGTTGGGGGGCTACCACAGAAAAGGCCCTCCCCCTTGTTGCCGCCCTCCAAGTCTCCCTTGGAGGTGGCAGTTGGAGGAAGGCCCCAGATGCTGAGCGCAGTGTCCGGTGATTGGGAGAGGCATTCCGTCAAGTATTGTGGTCCCAAGCCATGTAGGGCTTTATAGGTTAAGACCAGCACCTCGGGCTTGAAAGCATATAGGTAGCCAGTGCCAGCGGGCCAGACCTTCTGGTCCCGGTGATGAGTCTAGCTGCTGCATTTTGCACAAGCTGCAGCTTCTGAACAGTCTTCAAGGGCAGCCCCACATAGAGTACAGTAATACCTTGGATTGCAAGCATAATTCGTTCGGGAACCGTGCTTGTAATCCAAAACACTCTTATATCAAAGCGAGTCTCTGGCAGGCGTGAGTGGGGCCGATTTCGGCCCGCTCGAGGTGAGCGGTTACATCCCTACTGACTTGTCTTTCAAGACCTTGCTTGTTTATCAAGTCAAAATTTAAAAAATTTTTTTTGCTTGTCTTGCAAAACGCTCTCAGACCAAGTTACTTGCAATCCAAGGTATTACTGTATATCACAGTAGTCTAGTTTAGAGATTACCAGAACATATATTACTGAAGCCAGGCTATCCCTGTCCAGATAGGGTGTAGCTGGGCCACCAGCTGGAGCTGGTAGAAGGCACTCCATGCCACTGAGGCCACTTGAGCCTCAAATGACAGAGATGGCTCAAGGAGGCCCCCCAAGTTAACTATTTAGAGCTGTTAACTGCATCGACATCAAGGGCAGTCTTGACCTGGCACTGAAAAGATAGTAGAGTTGGTGCCAGGCGGACCTCAGTGTGGAGCTTGTTCCACAGTTGGGGGGCTACCACAGAAAAGGCCCTCCCCCTTGTTGCCGCCCTCCAAGTCTCCCTTGGAGGTGGCAGTTGGAGGAAGGCCCCAGATGCTGAGCGCAGTGTCCGGTGATTGGGAGAGGCATTCCGTCAAGTATTGTGGTCCCAAGCCATGTAGGGCTTTATAGGTTAAGACCAGCACCTCGGGCTTGAAAGCATATAGGTAGCCAGTGCCAGCGGGCCAGACCTTCTGGTCCCGGTGATGAGTCTAGCTGCTGCATTTTGCACAAGCTGCAGCTTCTGAACAGTCTTCAAGGGCAGCCCCACATAGAGTACAGTAATACCTTGGATTGCAAGCATAATTCGTTCGGGAACCGTGCTTGTAATCCAAAACACTCTTATATCAAAGCGAGTCTCTGGCAGGCGTGAGTGGGGCCGATTTCGGCCCGCTCGAGGTGAGCGGTTACATCCCTACTGACTTGTCTTTCAAGACCTTGCTTGTTTATCAAGTCAAAATTTAAAAAAAATTTTTTTGCTTGTCTTGCAAAACGCTCTCAGACCAAGTTACTTGCAATCCAAGGTATTACTGTATATCACAGTAGTCTAGTTTAGAGATTACCAGAACATATATTACTGAAGCCAGGCTATCCCTGTCCAGATAGGGTGTAGCTGGGCCACCAGCTGGAGCTGGTAGAAGGCACTCCATGCCACTGAGGCCACTTGAGCCTCAAATGACAGAGATGGCTCAAGGAGGCCCCCCAAGTTAACTATTTAGAGCTGTTAACTGCATCGACATCAAGGGCAGTCTTGACCTGGCACTGAAAAGATAGTAGAGTTGGTGCCAGGCGGACCTCAGTGTGGAGCTTGTTCCACAGTTGGGGGGCTACCACAGAAAAGGCCCTCCCCCTTGTTGCCGCCCTCCAAGTCTCCCTTGGAGGTGGCAGTTGGAGGAAGGCCCCAGATGCTGAGCGCAGTGTCCGGTGATTGGGAGAGGCATTCCGTCAAGTATTGTGGTCCCAAGCCATGTAGGGCTTTATAGGTTAAGACCAGCACCTCGGGCTTGAAAGCATATAGGTAGCCAGTGCCAGCGGGCCAGACCTTCTGGTCCCGGTGATGAGTCTAGCTGCTGCATTTTGCACAAGCTGCAGCTTCTGAACAGTCTTCAAGGGCAGCCCCACATAGAGTACAGTAATACCTTGGATTGCAAGCATAATTCGTTCGGGAACCGTGCTTGTAATCCAAAACACTCTTATATCAAAGCGAGTCTCTGGCAGGCGTGAGTGGGGCCGATTTCGGCCCGCTCGAGGTGAGCGGTTACATCCCTACTGACTTGTCTTTCAAGACCTTGCTTGTTTATCAAGTCAAAATTTAAAAAAAATTTTTTTGCTTGTCTTGCAAAACGCTCTCAGACCAAGTTACTTGCAATCCAAGGTATTACTGTATATCACAGTAGTCTAGTTTAGAGATTACCAGAACATATATTACTGAAGCCAGGCTATCCCTGTCCAGATAGGGTGTAGCTGGGCCACCAGCCGGAGCTGGTAGAAGGCACTCCATGCCACTGAGGCCACTTGAGCCTCAAATGACAGAGATGGCTCAAGGAGGCCCCCCAAGTTAAGCCAAGTTAACAAGGTGAACTCCAAGGTAAACCCCCAACACATCCTAATAGCTGGACCTTGGTCTGAGCCCACGGGGATGCTCCAAATTTCCTAACAAATCTGAGTGCGCTTCTCAAAGCTTGAATAAGGACTGTGGCTGGCTCTCTGTCTCGATACGTAATTGTTGCCCCGTTAAAATGCAGCCTTTTTAAAAATCATGCATCACTCCAGAAAATATTGAGATGATGTGCTGTGCTGATGCTGGGCATTCCAGCTGTCAGGAGGTCGAGGGTTGACATTCCTATGATCTTTAGAGTCCCTCGATTTCTTTGCAAAGTGTAAATTTAAACTGGCTTTCAACAGCTCAGCCATCCCTGATTCGTTGGGTATCAAATAGCTGGTGCCTCTCTTAACTTCTTCCCCACCCTGCCCTCACTTCCAAACTGCGCTGGCGCTGGCCGTCACCATTCACCGGATGCTGGCCCTTGGCTGGCACAGGGGGGACAAATGCCGTTCGCTAACGCAGGAGGCAAAGCCACTGCCAGGCCCGTTCCCCCAAGGGGCTGAAGACGGCCCTCGTTCCTTCAAGGCGTCAGTTCTTACCAGGCTTGTAGGGCACAAATGGGGTCAATCTCCGTCACGTACACGACGGAGCCCATGGCCTTCAGTGCAGCACAGCAGCCCTTACCAACCTGCAGCGGGAGAGCAGAGCATAAGGAAAAACACACAGGACGCGGCGCAAATAAATGCAGCCGGACATCCCCGGCCCTGAAGAGAGAAGAAGCCGAGGTGTCGAGGAGGCTCAAGCAAACTCTTCCCTCGACAGCACCAAGCTTTTTTGGGGGGGTGACCCTAAAGCATTTAGCAACTAGTCAGGAGCCCCAAGTGGGGATCCACATTTATTTTGTTTGTTTAAAAGATTCATAAGGCGCCTTTTAGGGTAAGCCCTCCGCTCACGTGGAGTGACACTTTGCCCACCTCTCAGCCAACCCCATCCCACAGAGAACGCAAAGGCCTTGGCCGCCTCGAGGGGCAACAAGACAATGGGCTTACTGAGACATGTGGTCACCTTGTGCTCAGAGATCAGAGCCCCAGAGCAAACCATCCGACGCCTGCTCTGAGCTCAGGAACGGTGCAGGGCTGTTTGGCGCCCTAGGCCAAATTATATTTAGTGCCCCCCCCTCGTGCCGTGGGGGGGGGCTCCGGAGCAAAGCAGCCCTGCTCTGCAACCCCCCCCACGCCGCCGCCGCCACCACCTACCTTCCCCCCCCCCCCGCTGGCTGCTGGCTGCTGCCTCCGCCGCCGCCTCCTCCTCCTCCGACGCGATCCCCGCGCTTTTTTTTTTGCTGGGGAAACCAGGGCAGCAAAACAACGCCGGCGGGGCTCCGGAAACGATGCGAAGGTAGGTAGGTGGCTGGCGGGCGCGCGGGCGGGGGAAGGTGCGGCGGCGGGCGGGTGGGGAGGCACGGCGGAGGCGGCAGGCGGGGCAGGAGCGCGCCGGCGGCGAGGAAGGAGCGCAGCGTTTCTGCGCCCTCTTCCGCCACGCGCCCTAGGCAGCCGCCTGGGTCTGCCTAGCGGTAGCGCCGGCCCTGTCTGAGCTGGCCTCAAAATGCACTCATGTTTCCCCAGTTCCACATCCCAACACTCTCTGCCAGAATGGCTGCTAGTTTTAAAATTAATCAACTTTCCATAATCGCTTAGAGATGTCTTTTGATATGGTAAGCAGTGTATACATGGATTAAACAACCACCACCAGCAACAGCGTGTAAGGGGAAACCCCCCACAGTATTTAAAAACTTGGGAGAATAAGAACAGTCAGAAAGTCAAAGTGACAGCAAGATAAAATCTGCCGCTGGCATCTAGTCATTGCCAAAGGCCCTGGCCAATAAAAAGGCCTTCACATCCCTTCTAAAATTTGAAGTGAGCTAGTCAGGTGAGTCTTCTTGGGGAGCAGAATTCCACAGCACAGTTAGCTAAAGAGGCTCTTCACACACACACACACACACACACACACACCCAACACTGCTTGAAAAAGAGGCCTCCAGCAAGATGGGGAAGGAGCACACAACAGATAGGCAGCTCAGCGATCTCAGTGCGTTTACTACAGCCCCATTCATACGCCACTAGCAGCTCACATCCCTGTTCAAGTTAGCAGTTGGAAACCAAGTGTGCAAGCTCCATTGACGGAAATGAGAAGACCCTCTAGAGCAGTGTTCTCCAACCTTGGGTTCCCCAGAGGTTTTTTGGCCTACAACTCCCAGCATGCCCCAGCCAGCTATGCTGGCTGGGGCATGCTGGGAGTTGTAGGCCAAAAACCTCTGGGGAACCCAAGGTTGGAGAACACTGCTCTAGAGTGCTTCTGTGCCCATTCATGTCAATGAAACTTGAACAGGAAACAGTCCCACTGGACTGTAAACGGGAGTCAACAGCTAGCCTCCCAACGATATGTACGGGGCAGGCATGGGGAGCCTCCAGCCCGTGGGAGTCCGGGGGTAAGGGTGGGGGAGATCAACGCAGCAGCAGCACTTCTGGCTGCATGTGCTGCAGTGTTCGGAAGTTATGACATGAGTCTTTCTCCAAGTCATCCTTTCAAAAACCCGTATCTAGAGGGCTCCTTAGATATCCAGAGTGAAGTCCTGGAGAAGACTTCCAAGGGCAAGCATGCCTTGGAGGCAGTACGCCTGTGTACTCCCAGTCGCTGGGGGGGGCATGGGCGCGAGGGTGCCGTGGCGCTCACGTCCGGCTCGTGGGATCCCGTGGGTGGCTGGTTGGCCACTGTGTGAACAGAACGCTGGACTGGATGGACCCCCCCGTGGGTCTGATCCAGCCTCAGGGCTCTGCTTATGTTCTCATGAGAACAGAAGTCTTTCCCAGAACTGTACAAGGAGGAAATCTGTTGCCATCACATACAGATGCAGCTTCTTCTGAAGGGCAAGTGTTCATTCTTACCTCTCCGTAGCCGCAGACGACCACTTGCTTTCCTCCGAACATCATATCGGTTGTCCTTTTAAGGCTGAAAACCCCCCCCAAGACATTTGCCAAAGTTAATCTTCAGCGATCCTGCACACGTGGAATTTCAGGCAGAAGGTGGCACAGATTTTAGATTCCTGAGTAAGAACCCCTGTGCCAACAGCTACCATTACTATCGCTAAACACAGATTTAACGTCAATGGTGGGCACCAGATGCTGTATAAAACACAAGAGTAGCACTGCTCCAGCCAAGGAGGATTGCAATCTGCAGAATGCTTTGCATGTGACAAGACACCTGGGTGGGAAGTGACAGCCTACACACTCGTTGCCGTTTGTGAGACAAATGTGTAGGCTGCCACAGCCATATGTGTGAATTGTTTGGCCTCTAGAACACGCTGGGAGACTGCAGGCACAGGCTGTGATCACCCTGCATGCACAAGTGTTGCACATTGTTCACACATGGGGTTTCCTGCAAGAATCTGCCATGTAGGTGTTTTGTAACACGCAAAGTGGTCCTGTGGTCTGAAGAGTCACAGACAGGGAAGAGGTTGGGAACAGTCAGTGAGTGATCTGGATTGGGGAGGAGAGTCAGTCAGCAGTAACAGAGCAAGTGACACGAGGCTTGGCATGCGCAAAATAGCGAATGCCCGGCTGCCTCTTGCAAACTACTTAAGTTTGTGGGGTCAAAGGAATTGCAGACTCACTGGATCGCAACCATAAAAAGGTTTCCTCCCTTCCTAGTCTGTTCATGTGTTGTCCCTTCTGTATATATTCCAGTCTCTCCCATCTTTCCTTTAGTTAATTCTTTGTTCTGCTTCCCCCTGCCCCCAAAGCCCCCTCTTCGGCTCCGAGAATCATGGGACTCTGTGATGCCCCAACGTTTGCCATACTGGAGAATTCTTGGCTATGTGCTCTGCTGAAATAGCTACAGAAGGGACAGGCACAAACCACAGTGGTTTCCAGATGGAGCCAGGCTGATCTGCACATGAACACACTTCTTCCTAGTGTACCCTCTCTGCAACTGTGCCCTACATTGTAGTCTATTTTTAGCAGACGAGTAAAATAGGTTAGCGGTGTAGAGAAAGCGTGCAACTCCAAGTTTCCACTGAATGTAGACAGCAGTCCCAAAGGACTGAACTGCAATCCTGCTCCAGTTTCTTGCGGCCCATTTTATGAGGGTAAGTCAAGCTTGTCCTAGCTGTTTCGTTTGCTTGAATCTCTTAAACCATTTCCGTATCATACAGCAGGACAGTAAAAAGGTCGATGAGTATTCTTGTGCTGCTGGTATCACATTCACATCTAAGTGCATTTGTAATGAAGACTTAGAAGGCAGTCGTGTGTTTTTACCAATGGGGGAACCAAGAAGAGGGCAGTGAGGGAGGCTACTTCTCCCTTTCACAGTAGACATGTTTCCATCATGCCCACTGAGCTGTACTACTTCATGACTGTGTTCTTTTATAAATAACCGTTCCCTGCACACGGAAAACTAGCATGTCAGGAGGAAGGGTTCTAACCCAGCAGGAACCGTCAGTCATGTGAGCACCCGCCTGCCGTCTGAAGTTGTACAGCCTAGACAGGGTTAACCACCCTCAGTGAGAACTAGGCCTACAAATGTCTTTCCCCAATCTGGTGCCCTCTAGGTGTGTTGGACTACAACTCCCATAGCTGGCCTGGCACCAGGTTGGGGAAGGCTGCCCTATCTCTGACAGGAAGAGATGTGCCCCAGCAGCCTGGAACAGGCAATTGCCGAACCATGACTGGTCGCAGCTCCTTCCCAAACACTGACATGGTCACCGTAAGGCACATCTTTTGCATATACTGTGGAGCAGCTGAGAGATTGACCAGCAGGCCTGAGGAGATCCAGTGAAGTTTGCAGCTAAACAAGTTTTGGACCCAGGATTGCACAGTGCAGCCAGCCACAGACTCAAACTGGGTATAGGAGTCAAGTGATCTGGACTATGACCCTACGCAGAGCAGAATTTGATGGGCTCACAGGACACATTATCCTGTGATCTCATGCGAGAGCTTTTCTGCTACTAACATCAGTACCCATCGGAGATTTTAAAAAATACGGGCTTTGGGCATCAATACTAAGTTTGGTTCAAGGAATTCACATTCAGTTAGTAGAAAGAAGGTAACAGGGTAACGTGCGGGATTCCATTTATTGCTGAACAGAATGGGGGCAGAGACTGATAAAATCCATACGTAGTATTTTTCTTGTTGTAATCAATTTGTATGAAAACGGGAAAATAAGAGATGAAGACCGTGTGTCACCGTGTGATAAAAGCTTCATATCATCAGGTTACTGAATGATAGCTATGAAGTTACTGAATGATAACTGCAGTCACCATGTCAGCAACATGTCTGCTAACTTACTTCCCCTGAAACTACCAAGGACTTGGGAGACCTTGCGAGACATTTAGGACAGGAAGGTTCCACTGGATGGTTCCTGTTCATTGCCATTCTTCCATGATGAAGGAGCATTATTGTGTTGTTAAGCAACCTTTCAGCATCCAGAGGGGCCTTAAATTTGTTTTTGTGTTTTTAATCCATTAAATCCAGAGGAAATGATTCACCACCAACCAAGACCATGGTCAGAGTGCATTCATTAGAAAGCTTCAGCAAAGGAGAATGGAGACACCACGTTGGGGTCTTTTTCCTGCCATGAACGGCATACGTCTAAGAAATTTAAGGAAGTGGGCAAGTGAGCCCGTTGTCTCAGCCAGTTGCTCATAGTTACCTCTGTGTCCCCCTCTCAGTGATCACATTTAAAAATGGGGGTGCTGTCTGTCCCCTCCTCTCAGAATGTTCATTTAACCAGCAAGGTACATACCCATCTAGAATGGATTCCCGGCAGCAGTAGAGGTTGTCAAACTTCTGTTTGGTGACCGAGTCGTTGACATTCATAGCTGGGACACAGAGCTTCCCTGCCTTTGATAGCTGGTACAATCTGAGGTAAGTGAGAAAAAGAACAGGAAAGTGTCCAAAGGTTTCTTCCAGTTTCCTTGGATGCTCTCCAGTGTCCCAGGATGGCGCATGATCAATTGACCAGCACAGCTGATGCTGACAGACGGTTACAGCCATGAAGTGTCAGGGTTCAAATAACTTGGCTCTGTTTCCAGATGAACTTGCTTCTATTTCAGCTGAACGGTTAAAGGCCTTTTAAAGTTTAAGAACTGCACCACTCTGAAACACTCAAGTGCAGCTACTTAAAGAACGGTCCACCTGGGAAAACAGCTGGCGTACTTGCATGCATGTGTACAGGAGTCGAGAGAGAAAGGAACTTGAATGAGACAGTGTCTCCTTTTCCACGAAAAGGAAAGTGGAGAGCCACATTCTCATGCAAGGTCTGCCCTCCAGTCTTACACTGCTCCCGTGAGTATACCACAGGCACAGGCACGCAGGGAAAGGATACCATATGAACCTGGTCTTATTTTCAGTGACTAAGACCTCAATGGCTGCTCCTTGTTAAAGTCATGCTCAGGAGAGGGGACAATGCGCATACCCACACACCCCTCTATATTTCCTAGAAATGCAGTTAGTGGACAGTAGATCTGGATGAGTGGCAATAAAAAGGAAGTTACAACTCTGCCACATCCGGCAACTGATTCTGTGTACCTACAGTTCACCTTGAAGAGAGAATACATATGACTAGTTAAATGACAGCATTTGTATTTTCTCTTGTCAAGACTCCTACCCCAGAAGAACCCAACCAGGCTAGGCCCTGCATGTGACATTCGCAGCATACCAAAACACCTGTGGCATCTCCTCTCCCACCTTGCTGCATCACAGTGCTGGCTCTTTTCTGGTGGCCTGCTTACATACTACAGTCTAAGAGCTTTCCTTGGGAACTGCTGTCCAATTCAGTCAGAATCCTGGAATTCATGCATCCCTACCAACATTGTATGGCTGCCCTATTGGCTTGTGGTTTCTGAACTATGATCTCCTATTCTCCCACTTGGCCCGATTCTGTAAGTTCAGGATTCAGAGGCCAGGTCATCACCCAGAACTTGACAAAGAAGGCAGGAGAGACAAAGGCTACAGCCCACAGCTCTGCACATTAGCTCTGCTGCAAATACAGAGCTCTGCAACAACAGGGACCTTCAGCATTCACTTCAATGCACGGAACACAATGGGGACATGTTCCCCTGAAATGAACAGAGAAGCCACAGGTTGCACAGAGCTCTGTACACACACTGCAACTCATGAGCTTCACACTGGAGCTGCTGTACTTCTTTTGTGCCATATTTAACGGCCCACAAAAGGACATTCTGGTGCTCCAAGTCCCAAAGCAGCAGTTTTAAATGCCGTAACTCATAGCCGAAAGTGTGGGGGCGGCAGCAACTGCGGGGCCTGAAGGTGGGAAGCTCAATTCTCACTCAGCTACGAAGCTCTTTGGCGGATCTCAAGCGCGTTACTATCTCTCAGCCCAGTGCTTCTCAATTATTTTCTGTCATGCCCGCCCCTAGGAAGAAGAAAACATTTCGCGCCCCCCGCGCGACTGTAAATAGTATCATTTGTCTATAAAATTGTTATAAGTACACCTCTGCATAACACTGTATCCTTATTAACGTATAAGAGAATAAAAAAAGAAAGAAATGTGGATCAATTTACAACAAAGAATAGCTTTATTAACTGTAGCAGAAAAGATTTAAAGGAGCACAGGATTTAAAGGAACACAATATTAAAAAAAACTTTTAACTGAGGTCAAACGAGCCCCCCTTTACGGAGCCTCGCGCCCCCCCCTGGGGCCCCCGCCCCACTATTTGAGAAGCACTGTCTCAGCCTGACCTAGCTCAAGGGGTTACGGGGCTGCTCTGAGCTCCTCAGAGCAATATAGTTACTGGATGCATCATCCAGTGGTGCATCTATTGGGAGAGAAACAGCTTGTGTAACTTACACAAGCTGTTTCTCTCCCAATAGGTGCACCACTGGGTGATTCGGATGCATGCCCCCAGCCCAACCCAAGTATGTGAGCACGGTTACCTATGAACACCGGTAACACTCTCCTCCACGATCCCCTTGATCTTCTTAAACATGTTTGGGTACTTCTTGTAGATCCAGTGTGTGAGGTCCCCACCGTCGTCCAAGATCTGCAACGACACAAAGCCGTTATTGCCACATTGCTTTACTACGGACACCAATAGGGGGGGTCATTCCATGTAAATGGTGGACATCAAACTTTTCCCCCATATAAGTGGGATTAACAGAAAACGCCACTGAACAGCAAGAATCTGTGATATAATACTGTTATCCCAGATATAAAATCTTTAGAAAGAATTGGGAAGGGCGTATTATTGGGGTGGCTTGGGGGCAGCTGTGTTGCATATCAAAGAGCTCCAATAAACTAGAAAACTTAAGAGGAACAAACCCGACCACGAAATCAGTGCGTGAAGAAATGCCAGGCACAATGAGCTGATTTAGTAGTGGAGACAAACTATCACCTCCCAACCAAAATTTGGACAGTGATCTAGAGATGGAAAAATAAAAATAGAGAGGCAGGCAAAAAGGAGAAGATGTAATAAAAAGTGACTTTAGCTATCCTCAGAGGAGACAAACATTTTAGATACCCTAAATGACTGTGCCTTAGAACTGTTCATCATGGAACCAGCTAGAGGGGAGGCCATGCTTGACTTAGTCCTGAGTGGCATCGAGAATCTGGTGTGAGATGTAAGGGACGCTGATCAATGACCATTGTGCAATCAAATCCAACAGATCTGTTAAGTGGGAAAACTTGCCAAGAAAGTCGAACAAGGTTGCATTTACCTTCAAATAAAGAAATTTCTTCTTTAAAAATGAGATTATTAGTTACAAGGAAGTTGAAAAGGAGAGCCAAAAGGTCAAGTGTCTCCAGGATGTACGAAGGTTATTTAAAGCTACTATAATAGAAGCTGAGATAAAAAATGTATACCACAGATTAGGCAAGGCACACGGTCATGAGGCGGTCCTTGTGGCTGACAAGCAAAGTCAAGTAAGCAATAACAGAGGTGACATTCTAATGCTAAAAGACAAGGCTACAAATGAGTTAGCCACAGGGTTGATTCACATATAATGCCAAACTATAGTTTGGTGTTACTGGCAATCCTGGTTTGAAGGACTCACAGTTCAGATGGCAAACTATTGTTTCCTGCGAAAGTGGAAGAAGCTTGTTAAAGTGGAGCATACAAGGGACAGGGAAGGGAGGAATAAACAAGCACAGAGCTAATTCATGTAAATGTGGGACTATGGCAGTGATGGCGAACCTATGGCACGGGTGCCACAGCTGGCACGCAGGGACCTCTCTGTGGGCACTCGAGCCATTGGTCACCAGATCGCGAAAAGAACGTCCCCTTCTGCAAAACACTAATGATCTTGTTCTTTCTCACAGTGTGGAACAGAATGATTTTATTCTAGAATTCCTGTTTCAGAATTCTTTTCTACATTGTTATCACATTTAAAAGATTTTGAAGAATGATGCATAGAGTATGGCTTGGATGTAAAGCCCTAACAGTTGACCTGAGTGCTGCATGTGTTGCTCTCAAACTAACGGAGTATGAGCCAAGGTTTGACAAATTATCAGCATGCATGCAATAGCAAAAATCACATTAATTGTGCAAAAGCATGCCCAATGCAAACTTTTACCTAATGCAGTGTTTGCAGTCCAAGACACAAAGTGTTTAAAATGTGTTAAGCACGTTTAGTTTTCTTGTTTATCTTGCTCATCCTAGTACAGATTGACTTTTACTTTTACTAATCCGACACCTGTAGAAGCAGGGAAATGACCCGGAGTAAAGCTTGCCCCATACAATTTCAGTCTGGCATATAATATTACAAGTTGAGAATCCCTTATCCAAAAATACATGTGCCTAATTATTTAAAAAGTTTGTATAAATTCCTTTCAGTCTATGTGTACAATGTAGTACTATAATAATTTTTTTAGTTGATTTTTCCCCCGACAAAAAAATGTTTGTATCATTGAAAGCTCTGTTATTGTGTTTTTCTTTTTAAGACAAAAGAGGTTAATTAGTTCAGACAACTGTATGAGTTGTTTTTCTAAAACTAAAACCTCGGTATTCAGGTTTAATTTGCAGTGTTGGCACTTTGAAATAAATAAGTTGGTTTTGTGTGTAGTTTGGGCACTCGGGCTCGAAAAGGTTCGCCATCACTGGACTATGGCTCGGTGCTACATGTAAACACACAGTCTAGACAGCACACAGCCTGAGTGTCCTTAAAGACCTCAAATGCAAAATGAATAAGGCATTGGAACACCTTCTCTATGAATAAAGGCTAATGTATTTGGTGGGTTTTAGCTCAGGAGGGAAAAGACAACTAGTAGAGGAGACACAAGTTGGGAGACATATAAAATTATGCATGGCTGGGGGGGGGGAGGCTATTCTCTCTCATTATGCTAGAATTCGGGGGAGGGGGTCACTGAATGAACTGACTGACAGCAGATTCGGAACAGAAAAACGCAACACATAGTAAAATTATACGCTGCCCCAAGATGTGGATCACCATTGGCTTAGAGCAGCCTTCCCCAACTAGTGCCCCTCCAGTTGTTTGAATGAAAACTCCCAGGATTCCAGAGCGCTGGCCAAGCTGGCGGGTGTGGCTGATGCGAGTTGAAGTCCAAAACATCTGGAGGGCACCAGTTTGGGCAAGGCTGGCTTAGATGGTTTTAAAGAGGATTGGGGTCTTCAAATAAGGCGGGCCCTGCGGCTTTCTTTTAGATGGTCGGCGAAGCAGCTTTTTAAACTTTCGCTCAAGCCGATCTTTGCGAGATTCATTTTGTGAGCAAAACAAATAGGAATCAGTAGCATGAACACTGAAATACCACCAGCCCTGCCAGGAGTATTCATTAATATTCCCCTTCTTCCCTCCCCATTCCTTTTTCCTTGCGTGTTGTGTCTTTTTAGATTGTAAGCCTGTGGGCAGGGACTGTCTTGTCAATTGCTGTAAACCGCTCAGAGAGCTTCAGCTATTGGGCGGTATAAAAATAAATAAATAAATAAATAAAATAAAATAACTTTCCATTTAAGGGAAAAAAATTGACCCCCTATCAAGTAAAAAAAAAGGGACCGGGGTCCTTTTTTTTTTACTTGATCCATTCATTCATATTTTTTTTCAAACTATAGTCCGGCCCCCCAACAGTCTGAGGGACAATGAACTGGCCCCCTGTTTAAAAAGTTTGAGGACCCCTGAATTAGACAAACCCACGGAGGAGGAAAGGTCTATTGATGGCTATTAGCAGTTGCGCTGCTGCCTTCATGGGTTGCTCACACACTTCCCACAGGCATCTGGCTGGCTTCTGTGGTAAATGGGATGGTGGACTAGATGGGACCTGGGGTCTGATCTGCCTAGGGCTCTTCTTGGTCGTGCTGCCATCACCACATGAGGATCAGCTGAGCGTGCAATCTTTCTCAGAGAGGAGAGCTGCTGTGCCCCTTTCTGCAGGAGGCAAGAATTTTAAGGTACCTTTAACCTCCCCAAATCTAGACTTATCTTTGTCTTAAAAGGCGTGTCTAAGGATCAAACCCAGAAACTTCCAAGTACAAGCCATGTGCTCTGTCCCTGAGCAATAGTCCCTTCCTGACAAACACTACAAAGGATAATGTGGTATTCGTGTTTCGGTGCACTCCCGCTTTACTAAAATGCAGGCAACCTATCTAGGCCATGACAAGCAAAGTCCACCGAGGGATTTGCGCTATTTGAAATCTTCCAGAGGGGCAGCCATGTGACTGTTGCAGCAAAACCAACAGAGTCTCCCAGCACCTGAAGGACTAAGAGATTGTGGCATAGACTTTTGTGGACTAGAGCCGCTTTTGTCAGATTTATCAAGTGCTATCATCAGTTGGAACTGACATATATACCATGGGGGTACAGAGATCTGTGACGTTTCTATGCGGAGCCAAGATGTGCACACAAGGTAAGAACATCAACTCGTTTTACTTTGCATACATTTGGGCTCTGCACAGAGATGTCACAGACCTCCTCCTGCCGCTACATTTCACGGGTATTTTGGTCCCAACGTTGACAACTGTTTCTGGATACCCACACAATATATATCCATTTAAACTATCTACCAATGGAGGATTAGCGTTGCATCTTTTTAAAAAACAACTTTTTTAATTGCGAATATAACAAAAAAGGAAATAGCAAAAAATCACATCTGACAAAGGGGTTTCTGGGCCACAACAGTTTCTGCTTCTATCCCATCAGCCTTCAGGACACCACAATAACCGTGTTGCTCTAACTTCCTGAAACAGGCCTTTAGTCCAGTGCATCGGATCCGGCAGAGCATTCACTTGCCCACCAGGAGGAGCAGCAGCACCACGGAACTAGAGAGGAAACAACTATTCCACCTGTGAGAGAGGATAAGCCTCTAACGGCATCTGTAAATCAAAGGAGCTTGGCCAGGCATATTTGGGAAGCCCAGGCCTGTTGTAGGAAGATTTTAAAGATCCAGGGATTTACTGTGTGTCAGCCTAAAATACATCATTATCTGGATATGTCAGAACAGCCTCCTTCAACCTGGTGCCCTCCAGGAGCATTGGATTGCAACTCCCACCATTCCCAGCCAGGAGGCTGGCTGGGAATGGTGGGAGTTGCAGTCCAATGCACCTGGAGGGCATCGGGTTGGGGAATCCTGCATCGGAAGCACCTGCTTTTGTTGTTGGGGTGTTGCTTGTGAATCAATAGGAGGCCTTGTGCCTGAGCTTCTCATGGTGCGCAGCGCCCTCTGCTGGTTCTGCAGTAGTTGTCGCTTTGCATCCCCAAGTCAGAATTCACCCCTACACAGCCAGGTAGTTACAGGGGAACCTCTCCTGCCTTCAAAACAAAGCCCAGTCAACTCCCAGTGTTAAGCATGGAGAGACTGATGCCTGTTTTATACAAGGACATGCAGTGCAACAGTGGGACATGATATGTGAAGTGGTTCTTCTGGCTTCTACTGTGTGAGAACTGCAGGCAAAGTAGAAAGAAGCTACTTGACATTAGACGGACTTGCACATTTCAAATGAAAGGAGTGGAGTTTGGAAATCATTTTGTCATGCAGCAGGAAAAGCAAATTTTGAGCGTCACTTTCTGCAACTAAGATGTGAAATTTGCTGCTGTGCTCAAAAGCTATTTCTATAACACAACTCTTTGGGGGATGGGGGTTGTGTCTACTTCTTATGTGGGATTTAGAATGTTTGACTGTAGGGTAAGGAAGAATCATAACACTCTGTGGTAGCTATTACAAGGAGCTGTTATGATGAGCAGGCCATAATTTTGTGGAATTCCAGAAAAAATACAGAACATGGTGGTGGGGTTCATAGATTCATAGATCATAGAGTTGGAAGGGGCCTACAAGGCCACCGAGTCCAATCCCCTGCTCAATGCAGGAAACTAGAGGAGGGGTCTCCCATCCAAGTAACAACCAGGCCTGACCCTGCTTAGCTTTCCACGCTCAGACAAGCTGAGCCACAGGTTCCTGAAAATCACAGTTTTTTCTTTACTTTTTAAAAAACCATTTCTAGCCCTTGTGGCTGTGAAGATGTGCTTGAAAGTGTGTGGGCAACCTCAGAAGCGAGTGAGTCAGTGGCAAATAAGGTTTTTGGCAGGCGGGGCTTTGGTGAGGGCCCTGGTTATAGGCCAGCGATGGCGAATCTATGGCACGGGTGCCACAGCTGGCACGCAGGGACCTCTCTGTGGGCACTCGAGCCATTGGTCACCAGATCGCGAAAAGACTGAACCCTTCTGCAAAACACTCATGATCTTGTTCTTTCTCACAGAAGTGTGGAACAGAACGATTTTATTCTAAATTCCTGATACAGAATTATTTTCTACATTGTTATCACATTTAAAAGATTTGGAAGAATGATGCACAGAGCATGGCTTGGGTGTAAAGCCCTAACAGTTGACCTGAGTGCTGCATGTGTTGCTCTCAAACTAACGGAGTATGAGCCAAGGTTTGACAAATTATCAGCATGCATGCAATAGCAAAAATCACATTAATTGTGCAAAAGCATGCCCAATGCAAACTTTTACCTAATGCAGTGTTTGCAGTCCAAGACATAAAGTGTTTAAAATGTGTTAAGCACGTTTAGTTTTCTTGTTTATCTTGCTCATCCTAGTACAGGTTGACTTTTACTTTTACTAATCCGACACCTGTAGAAGCAGGGAAAGGACGCGGGGTAAAGCTTGCCCCATACAATTTCAGTCTGGCATATAACATAATCATATTACAAGTTGAGAATCCTTTATCCAAAAATACATGTGCCTAATTATTTAAAAAGTTTGTATAAATTCCCTTCAGGCTATGTGTACAATGTAGTACTATAATAATTTTTTGAGTTAATTTTTTTCCCAACAAAAAACTGTTTGTATCATTGAAAGCTCTGTTATTGTGTTTTTCTTTAAAGACAAAAGATGTTAATTAGTTCGGACAACTGTATGAGTTGTTTTTCTAAAACTAAAACCTCGGTATTCAGGTTTAATTGCAGTGTTGGCACTTTGAAATAAATAAGTTGGTTTTGTGTTGCAGTTTGGGCACTCGGGCTCAAAAAGGTTCGCCATCACTGTTCTAGGCTCTCAAAAACGAAGACTGCGGCTGCTGGTGCCACGGGGGCTCTATCGATAAGGGGCAGGGTATAACCCATCAGAACAGCTCCAGCAGGCGCCACCTCCTTGAAATGCACGGAGCTGGGCAAGAGCACAAAAATATAACCCCAACTGGTGCTCAAAATATGGAAGCCACCGATTCTTCAAATTGCCATGTACGAACGCTGAAGTTTGAATCTCTCTCCTCCCTCCTGGTGGTGTCTGAATAGCATGGCCCTTGCTGGTGAAGGTAATACTTGAAGAAAATCACACGGAAGAAGCAGGATACACAGAGGCAAGGGGGACTCCAGCAGCTCCTGCACCCTTGGCCTTTTGCTCAAATCACATCATCTTCAAAATCAAAGGATTAGTGGCCTGGGGAAAACTTTGCAATACAAAGCTCTTTCTTCCCTCCCAATCAAGCCCTGAGCTCATTAATCTTCATTTAATTAAGAAGGTTGCGTAATCCACTTTTTCTCCCTTTAAGTGCACAAATAGGCCATAATTGTGCATTTTGGCCGGCTTCCCTCATACCCTTCAGGGAAAGAAGAACAAGGGCTGCAGCCAGAACATGCCGGGTTCCTGGAAGGGGCGCCCTTTTCCCAGCACGAAGTACCAACTGTTACCCCTTCCGCTATAAATTTCAGCTAAACCTGTCAATACACAGCAGGGCCAACGGAGCGGGCTTTAAGGAGAGGTGCTGTTTCTCTTCACACCTACTCTGCCACTTGCTCTCCCTTCTTATTTATGTAGCGCCAACAGGGTGCATAGAGCTTTACAAATTACAAGGGAATAGGTCCCTGGTTCTGAGGGGGTTTACAACCTAAAATTTGACACAGAGGAGATGACAGAAAGAAGGGAGGGGGAGGCAGGGTTGAATAAGGGAAGAATAGGCATTTATTTTTGATAGATGTACTTAAGTTTGGTTACAGCAGGGATGGGGACTCGGACTCCAGGACTCGACTCGTGAGTCGGACTGAGTCCCCCCCCCCTCTGACTCGAGTCCCAATATTTTTAATGGGACTCGAGACTCGACTCGGGACTCATGTTCCAAAATCGTGTTCCTCAAATGCAACATGGATAGGTTTTAGGAAGTACAGCAAGTTTATTTTTTAAAATCATTTTTCTAAAATGCAACCTTTCAGACATTTTGGGTTTGGCTGCCTCTGCCTGCCTGTCTGGAGTTCCCAGCTTCCTCTGCCTGCCTGGTCTCTTCTTACCCAGTTCCACAGTTTGAATTGTCCAAGACAAAGGCCTCTGCCTGCCTGTTTTGGGGTTCCCTGCCTCCTCTGCTTGTCTGGTTATTTTGGGTTTGTCTGCCTGGTCTGTTCTTGCCAAAATCAGTTGCAGAGTTTTGAAATAAAAAGGCACACTTGTGCCTAGAATTTATTTAAGCCACACATCTGAAATAGCCTTATTTTGTTGGGAAAACCCCCCATTGATTTTAATAGGGACTCGTGGAGTCAGCTTTGGGAGTGACTCGTGAGTCACCATTTTGGACCAAGGACTCGGACTCGAGACTCGGGTCCAAAGACTCATGACTCGACTCGTGACTCGAGACCAAGGACTCTTCAACATCCCTGGGTTACAGCAGGGTAGGGACCAGCCTTCCCCAACCTGGTGCCCTCCAGCTGTGTTGGACTACAACTCCAAGAATCCCCCAGCCAGCACAGCTGGGGAGTTGCAGTCCAACACATCTGGAGGGCACCAGGTTGGAGGTATGGGAGTCGAGCGGTTACACAGTACCCTTTCCACATCTGGGAAGAGAACAATGGCGCTATCCCAGCTGTCTTTCCCCACCGTATAAAAGGACAGCCAGCCAGAATAGCTCCGCAATGCTCTTTCCAGAGGGTGAGCAAGCAGCCCAAGGCTATGGGGGCAGAAGGACCTAGCGTCCCCCAGCCCCTTTGAAGCCAGGCGGCCAAACATTGGATAGCCAGGTAACCAAGCATGCCTGCCATGGGATTTGGGCTGCATCTTCCAGCTTTAACGAGCAGCTGACGTATGTATATCCTGCTCTTCTACTAAAATTAAAGAGGGAAGGGAGCAGGGGGTGGGAAGCAAGGAGAAGTGCAGGGGAAAGACAGGTTGCTCGCCTATCACTGCAGCTCTTCAAGTGGTCATCTGTGCATCACACACACGTGGGCTCTGTGCCTGCACTGTTTTGGGAAACTTCCATAGCCGAGGGAATTTTGGCAGAAACCCTTGCCCACTTTCTAGCATAAGAAAGTCCAGTAGCTGGCTTCCTGGCAGCATCAAGCACAGCCTTAATTGACAGAGGCGGCAAGCGAAATTCGTAGGCCCCAGACCCGATGGCAAACCAAGGGTAGCACTGGTAGGTCTCCTCGATTGCGATGTGAAAGTATGTGTTCCCTAGAGCTACTGATGCAAACCAATCGCACTTCCGTGGGAGGGGTAGTATGGAAACCAACGTAGTCATTCGGAACTTCCTGGGCATGATGAAAGAACTGATGTTCCTCAGGTCCAGGATCAGCCAAAGTCCTCCAATCCCTTTTTGGTACTGTGAAGTATCGGGAGTAGGAACCGTCCTGTAAGTGGTGTGACAGGATGTCTTGGATCACCCCCTTTGCCGTGAAGGAATCTGTCTCTGACCTTAGCACAGCCGACGGGGATGTGGTACGGATGCCACCCACGGGCAGGAGGACGTCATACTCGATCCTGTAACCCTTCTGGATGATGGAGAAGACCCAAGAGTCCGATGTTACGGCAGTCCACATAGGGAGAAAGGGGGACAGATGAGTTCCAAAGACAGGGTGACAGGCAGAGGGCTGAAGAAGAGCGGGAGAATCAAAGACAATGTTTACTGCCAGAATCACCTTTCCTGTGGGCGGTACAGAATCTGGCAGAGGAGTATTGCAACCGGCACCAAAGGGGTCTGTTGCCTAAATGGACGGTCCGCTTGTGGACATGACCGATTGAAAGTCGACTGCGAGACCAGCATCGTTGCTTATATGGAAGAGGTGGCTGGCCTAGTCCCATTTCCTGCCATAACCTTTGCTTTTTGGACAGAGTCCACGGCGGCGTCCATTTTGGCATTGAAGAGCCCATCCCCTGGCAAATGGCCAAACCTGAATGCGTGACCGGACCTCCTGCGATCCCAAAGCCAACGCACCCACCGTAGCTTTAGCATCACAGCGTCGGGAAGTATTAATCTGTTGGCGTGAAAGGCACACTGCCTTGGATTGGAAAACTCTAGCTGGATCTCTCTGATCAAGAGGTAAGTAGTCACAAAGTGATCCCATTGTCTCTCAGAGAAACAAGTGGTACCGGGACACGGCTGCCTGATAGTTTGAAACTTGCAGACTGAGGGCCGCTGAGGAATCGATTCTATGGCCCATGAGATCCAATCTTCAGCCCTCCTTGTCCACGGGAGACGGGTGCACCTTCTGCGATCTGCCCTGTGAAGACTCAGCCATGATGGAATTAGGTTGAGGATGAGAAAACAGACAACCTAATTCCATCAGAGAGCTTTGGCTGTTGGGTGGTATATAAACAACAACAACAACAACAACAACAACAACCACCTGCATCCTTTTCCTGAACACCATACAAGAATGGGATCGATCGGTGTCGATGCCTCCATATGGAGTGCATTGAACACTGGGTCTTTGACTCTCTGGATTGGCTGCTGCATCTCAAGACCCAAGGACTGGGCCATTCAAAGAATTTGGTTGGAGAAATGGCCCATACACTTGGATGGGGAAGCTGGGTCTTGGGCTCCCACAGCTCCACCTGGTGATGAGACAGATGGGGGCACTTATGAATAAGAGGCAGAATTGGAATGGTCATCCTCCACGCCCAAATGAGGTGATGCATCCGGTCGGATGGTCTGTTCCAATGCTGGCTGACTACTTGAGGAAGGCAGTGGAACATTCGGCCGATCAGGAATGATTGGAGAAGGGACTCAATGGTCTGCTACTAACAGTGCTGTCAAGTTTGATGGCGACATGCATTGTGTCACTTCAGGCAACGATCTGGGTAATGATGCCAGAGGAGAAGGCAAAAATACGCCCTCCACAGGCCATCTAGATAAAGATGTAGATGATGCGGTTCGGTATTGAGGGAAGATGGTGCCAAGGTATCTCAGAATATCGTAATGAGCTTCACAGTAATGTCTAGCATCCCAGTATTAAGTTCATTGTGGAGGCAACTATGCGGTTCATAAGCCCTATGAACTCTTTCTCTTCATCCCAACAGGTAAAATTCCGAGACCATCAAGTCTGAAGACCTATCGTGATGATGAGAGCTACGGACCGGGGATCGAATGCATGGATCTTGCATTCCTCGATCTTGAGTTGGAGTGGGATCTCCTATTTCACCCTCTGAAGTTGAAGCAATCTGGATCAGTTCTTGCATCAGTACTGATGTGACCGGCCGTATCGGCGAGTTCAGCAAGGGCAATGGAACCGGAATGGGCGGGGGCAGCTTTTGAGCAGGAGCTTGCTGTTTCTTTGACTCCTTTCTCTACCTCTTTTTCTTTTGTGAATCCGAGGAGGATTTCAGAGTCCTGGCCTTCTTAGACAGCTTTTTAGCCATCGAGAGTGTCAGTGGCTGCCCAGGTGTGTGTGTGTGTGTGGGGGGGGTGTCAGTACGGTCCGTGGTTAGGGCCAAAGCAGGGGGTGAGGCAGACCCTGACACTCTTATCCCTTGCAAGGCTCTGATGGCCCCTGCGAAAGAGGCTGAACTTGAGCCATAGGATTCCTTGGAGCCTCCACTGCCCCCAGCACTTTTTCCCACAACACTGGCTAGAGTCTGTCCGATCTGCTTCGTCGGGCCTGTTTGTGAATGCCTGGCAGTGTGCCCACGCATCAACTATATGACTCTCTCCCAAACGGAACAAGCAAAGAGAGTGTCCATCTGTCAGTGGGAGTTTACTAACGCACTGGGTGCATTTCTAGAATGGTGCCTTCAAGGCCATATGCCCTGAGGCAATCGAGCAATTGTGAAGATCGTGAAAATAAGAAAACAAAACAAATTAACTACAACAGAGAGGAAAAAACGACAGCAGAATAAGACAGAATAAAACAGCAATTTTAAAAGATAGTTTAGAAAGACAACAGAAGTTCCCAATGAGGCTACCACAATGGCAGTTGAAGGAGAACTAAGGGAATAGGCGGGAACCCGCTAAGGACATGCGCACGATGACAGTGAGATGGGGGTTCCTGCCCCAAATTCCTCAGCTATGGATGTTTTCCAAAATGGGGCTCCGCGTAGGCACAGAGCTCATGTGTGCAATGCACAGAGAACACGAAGAAGAAACAGAAGCTGGAGCAGATGTGTAAGTGGTGGGGCAGACAGGTGTTTGACTACTGTTTGCAAGACAGGTGTTTGCAAGACTAGCATGAACACCTGGGGATGGATCTATCTATTTGTAGTCCAAGTTACTTTTGCATATATCCAGTTCCAAGTCCGTTCCACCTTGTTTCCGTTTCCCGAAAAAAAATTACATCAGTAACTTACAATGCCACAAGGTGGTCTGAGAGCTGACTTTAAAGTTTTCTATCATTAAAAAACAAAAAGTGAGCAGCTAGAGAGCCTGGCTGTACACGAATGCTGTTCATTAGAGAGGCACCTGGGCTTTCTAGCCGCTTGGAGCAGCTATTATCTGTTTGCGTTTTTTTAAAGGCCACACTAAGTATTTAGTGTTCAGAGAAGTTGAAATCCAGAGCACATCCCAATTCACACAGCAGTTTAGGAGGTGCAGATAAAGTCGGTTCACTCTGAAAAACGAACCGATTGTTCAACCATCTCTATGAAAATCTTATTAAACCACTATACGTTTCTCTTTCCAGGAGTGTCAAAGTCCCGTCCCTCCCGCAATAACTAAACTTGAAATATGCTGGGCAATTAGGGATGCAGTCCTATGCAGGTTTAGATAGAAAAAAGGTCTAAAACTCCCAGCATGCCCCAGCCAGCTATGCTGGCTGGGGCATGCTGGGTGTTGTAGGCCTTTTTTTTTCTGCCTAAACATGCATAGGGCTGTGCCCTAAGTGACTGAAAATAGAGTTCGGTAACTGTGGATTGTCACCTTTGCATGCTGTTCTGCCCTTTCTGGAAAACCCTTTACTCCTTTTGCACCCACTGTAGCTAAACATCCTGGCAAAGCTCCACAGGAACGTTACGTTCATATCAAGCCGCTAGTCCAAGAGTGCTCATAAACATTTCACAGCTTCCTTGCACTGCACCTCCCCCTTCAAAGGTTATTCCCATTCTCTGGCACAGGGGCCAGTCCCATACTCAGCACCCAAGCTAAGCTCCTTCAGGGGCAGCAACGGCCCCTTCTCTAGCCATGCACTGCAGCTTCCCCAAAAGGCAGCACTGACGATCCTACAGCAGGGCTGAGCAACTTGTGGCCCCTCCAGATGTTTTGGCCTATAACTCCCATGATCCTTCACCACTGGCTATGCTGGCTAGGGCTGATGGGAGGTTTAGGCCAAGACATCCGAAGGTCCACACGTTGCCCACTTCTATTCTCCAGAAGAGTGTATGTCTTCCTTTTTAAATGAACACCAACATTCAAATCCCTCCCTAATCAACCTGCTCAAGCCTTTTTTTTCCTATTCTGACCTTCCTTCACTTCGGTACAGCAAGATGGCTGTGTTCCCACTAAAGTCAGTTTGAATCTGCAAGCAAAATTCCAGAGCGCCTGACTTGCCCACAGAAGGCCCAGGTTCAACCTGTGGAATCTCCAAGTAAAAGCCTCTCGGGCGGGAGACACCTCCCCCCAGCCTGGCTTCCTGAGGTCCTGGAAAGCCGCTACCACTCTAGACAGTCTCTGTGCAAGGCAGCCTCGTCGGCTCACATGAACGTGGGGCTTCCCATGCGCGTCGGACACCAGAAGCAGCGCACGGGCTTGCAAGGTCTCCGGACTTGCAGAACCACCGGGCTAGATCACCATTTCTCACCTCTCCCTTCTGTTGAGAATAGGACTCACACTCCTCAGACACGCAGAAAATGTGAACCGGGCACAAAGTGCGACGCTTTTACCAGCTCCGTGAGCTGCCGAGACACGGCAGGGGACCCACCATATTGGGCTGCCATCCTTCAACGTTGACGCAGCGATCGATACACCACCAGAAGTCATCCTCGGATTCTCCCTTCCAGGCAAAGACTGGGAATCCTGCATGCGAGATGGGGAAAGCGTGTTTCAAATGGCGGCGGCGGCGGCAGGCAGATCACAGCACGGGATGCTACTGTTGGGTTTTGCATAGGCAGAACGAGATTACCACCTGACATCGAGATTATCACCTGACCTGGTGGGTGTCTCTTGAGTTCAAGTATACAAGGTCTCTAGTCACGAGACATAGTCTCGAGATGATATGACTCAGCAACCTTGGACAGGTTTTGGGATCAACATGTTGATGAATAGGTTATACAACTGGGGTGAGTAATATCCTATTTATAGGTGGTATAAAGCTAACACACTTGCTGATAGCTTCACTCTCTCTCCTTCACTCCTTGCTTGCTGTCTCTCGTCTCGACTCGACATGTCTTGACTTGTTCTGGACTTCACTTCATCTAGCCTTACCACTGGGGTATTGGATTTGTATCTGCAATGATGTAGTGAGTAGAGATGCATTGCTTGCCTTAATCCCATGTAATTGGGTCTTACAAATAAACTCTTTAATCTTTATTAACTGCTGTTATCTCCTCCTTCCGCCTGCGTGACTGGGACTGAGGGTCATTGGCTAGGGAAGCTTTTGAACCCGGGTCAGTCCAGCTCTCACAGCTACATGCGCCTGAAGAGCACCGCCTTCGCACACTGCGGTCAGAAACAACGGCCACCCACATTAGCAGGTTCCAATCCTCCACTCACACACACAAGCAGATACTGAACCCGAGTAAAAACTCTCCTTTTTACTATTTGCTTCACCACTCAAGGGGTCCGGTTCATGCGTTACTGGAATGGTCGGGGAGGTGCTTCTCCACGGTCCAGTTCACCCTCCAGATGTTGTGGACTACAACTCCCCGCATTCTTGACCACAGGCCACGGAGTCCCACTGGCTGATGAGAGTTGACGTCCAAAACATCTGGAGGGCACCACCAGGCTGGGCGGGGCCGGTCTAGTCCTTAGCTGCTCTGCTATGTCTGTAAAAAGGAACCACGTGGGTTGAGTGACCGGGGGACATCTTTTTCAGAGGCGTTAATGGAGCAGGGGAAGCAGCTCTGACAACTGAATTAGGACCAGACTGTGAGCATGACAAAGGAGTTAACGGAGGCTGGTGAGCCATCTTGAGTAAGCAGCCATGGAGCCAGAAGGCCATCTAGTGCCACGGCTGGCACAAAGCTAAATCACCAGCACCCAGCATCAGCCTACACAGGATCAGCCACTGTGTGTCATGATTGTAAGAATTCTGTGAAAAAATTACCCACAGAGCAAGTAGTGAATACTTCCCTCCTCACCTTGCAGGAGAGAAGAGGCAAAATCCCGCGCGTCACCAGTCAGTCTTACCAGCGGGGGGTGGGTGGGGGATCATCTCCCAGTCCCTATGCAGGGCAGTCAGACAGACCCTCACCAAAACCCATTCAGGTCATGCTAATGCAGATTTTTACAGGGGCACAAATGCAGACTTCCCAACATCCTAGGTCTGTTGCAATCTCCAATGCCCTACCAGAACGAGGGAAAGGCAAGATCATGTGGAGAGAAAGGCAGCGTCCCTGACGAGTGTCCCATTTACGATGAAGGTTGGCTCTTAACTTTTCACGGCTGGGCACGTCAGCCACACGCCCTCAGCTCCTCCCCTATGAGTCAGGAAGGCCTCGTGTGGCACAGAGAGACACTTTAAGCCAGTAGTCCTTCAGCCAAGATTTCAAGTGCAACCGAGTCAAGAGCAAAAAAGAACTGCTCATTCAACAGCAGCAAGTTCTTCCCCCCCCCCCCCCAAGGTCAGGAGCTGTTTTGTTGTTTTTTTGTTTGCTTCATTTTTTTTTTTTTTTTAAGAACACAAGCAGTGCCTGTCCCACAAAGCTCTTGGGCTTTGGCCCCATGCCAAAGCCCAAGAGCACGCCTGGAAGGAGATCCAGAAATTCCTTAAGCTTCATCTTGGCCCAGCTGGAAGTAGCAATTTGTGATGTCGGAAGGAACATGGGTTGTGTGGCTTCTTCTAGTCCTCTGAAGTTGATCAAAGAAATTAATTCCCAAACAGGAGACAGCCTGAGTGAGAATATCCCTGTGATGTGATCTACCGTATTTTCCAGCAGGCTGTGCAGAGGGAGAAGACAGGGAGCACAGGGCCATTCCAAGAGTATTAATATTCCCCCTTCTTCCCTCCCCATTCCTTTTTCCTTGTGTGTCGTGTCTTTTTAGATTGTAAGCCTGCGGGCAGGGACTGTCTTGTTAATTGTTGTAAACCGCCCAGAGAGCTTCGGCTATTGGGCGGTATAAAAATGAAATAAATAAATAAAGTTAGTAAGTTGCATGATCCTCTGCAATGCTTCTTAAAATGTTCATCCAATCACTACCAGCCATACCTTTAGTATTTTAGCAATCAATGGCTAGGACTCTGAAGACAGCCAAATCCTTACCACTCTCAGCCAGGGCAGCAGCCACTTCGTTGAGGGTAGAGTAGATGTTGCAGGCAGCCCATCGGCACTGAGCACCCAAGGCACCGAGGGTTTCCATGAGAACCTGGAACAAGGAGAAGCGGGAGTGAGCAGGTCTGGCCTGGTCATCACCAGGGCTACACAAATCTTCAGGCACACAGTAAATGTCACGCTCAGTTACCTACTGACAGGTAATATTCAAATTTGCTACCTATACATTTTTTTTTAAGCACAGTTCATGCTGGACATATTTTTAAGTATCATTAGCACATGTTAAACTGCTGTCAGTTTTCCTGAACCTACAAGGATAAGAGACGACACAAAGAAAGCCGGGACTGGATTGATCAGTTCCAGCCAGTAACATTAATTCCTTCCCAAGTGCTAGAATCCTGGACCCCACCGCTTTGCTTCCTCCTCTTCTGTTGGGGGGGGGGAAATCACTCTTCTGACTTTACACGCACAGAAGATACCAACTGCCAGCAAAACCTGACCGCAGCTGGAGCAACACCCCCTGCTAGCCTATGCCCACACTTACATACAAAATGGTGGCTGGAAGAGCAGAAAGTGAGAACAGCAGGTGACAATGGCAGGCAGAGGGTGAGCCCAAGAAACAGCCTTACCCCAGGGTTCGAAGGAATGGATATCTAGGCAGAAGCAGCTAGGGAAGCATTAAGCCACCACCCAAGAACACAAGTACCAGCCCTTGAAGACAACGAGGTAAAAGGAGGGAGTGGAATGCTCGGTAGCATTAATCTCCCTCAGGCTGCCTACCAAGCTAGCCTCCAAACGCCCTCAAGCTTGAGCTTTCTGATACAACCAGTGTGGCGTGGTGGTGAGAGTGTTGGACTGGCACCCGGGAGATTCGGGTTCTAGTCCCCGCTTGGCCATGAAACTCACTGGGTGACTTTGGGCCAGTCACTGACTCTCAGCCTAACCTACCTCACAGGGTTGTTGTGAGGATAAAATGGAGAGGAGGAGGAGGATTATGTAAGCCGCCTTGGGTTCCTTGCAGGAAAAAAGGCAGGATATAAATATAATAAATAAATCAATAAATCAACATGAGGGGATGAAGTGTGTATGGCCAAGTGAGTGCACAGGGGTTGCTCCAGGTTTCAGCGAAGTGCCCTCTAGTGGGCGCTTGGTTGTGGGCTTACCTGGCAAGCGGCAGCAGCGGGCGGCCATTTCAATTTCCCACAATGCCCCTGATCTACCATCACTCCAGGACATTTAAAATTCTGGCTGCAGACCCAGCTGCCTGGTTACCCATGGGTTAGACCTCAATGGTGGTGGGCCTGCCAGGGAGCAAGGGCCCAGCAGCTGCCCTTAAAAGGCCTACAACACCCAGCATGCTCCAGCCAACATAGCTGCCTGGGGCATGTTGGGAGTTGTAGACCATTCCCTGAAAAGCACCGCATGGATTGCCCAAAGTGGAACATGGCTATATTTCTGGAGACATCCAGAGATTTCCTGGAGAAGTCACAAGTGCCTGGAATCTGAGTTGTCTGTCTACTCTCCTCCCAGGGCCACACTCTGGGATATCATATATTTAAGTAATGATGTGGTACTCGACTGGGCATGTGTGCTGGCTGCTGAGCACTGCAGGGATGTATGGATGGGCTGGCTTACAGCAGTCTGGGCTGTGATATGCGTGCAGCCCACGATCTTGGCTCCAGCCAATGGCTTCTCTCCCTGAGCTCGCTTCCTCAAGGCCATGAGTGCAGGCATTTCTAGGAAGGAAGAGAAAGGAAGTCATGCAAAAATGAACTCTGATGAGCAAACCCCAAAAGCTGCATGAAATGTCCAGCAGAGGACAGGAGACATTTTCCCGACAACACACTTAGTGCCTCCACCCCATCACTTGTTAAAAATATGGCAGTAAGTTCTGCCAGAATTCATTATCCATGTAAGTTTTGCAGGGTGGTGGGGAGGGAATACTTTGCAGTGACAGCATCTTAAATTGCTGAGATTTTTGCCTCCCCCTCCCCCCAAAAGGTGCAGGGATAACTAGACAAGGAATTTTGGAATCTCAAGGTTGGAAGACACTCAAAGGAAATAGCCTGGGGTCCCACCCATGGCTATGAAGCAGATCATTCTTTGCTTAAAAGGTTTCCCTAGAGATGCTTCTCCAACATTTCTTCAAGAATTCCCAAGGAAGGGGATTCCACAGCCTCTCCCCACACCGGGCAACTTCTTCCAAGGCTAAACTCATCTTAGGAGAGACTTCTACAATCCGCCTTACTATAGGAAAGGCAGGGTAGGGGGAAGAGAGAAAGAGCCATGAAGAGAAAAGTCAGCTTCACTTGAATCTCTAGGATTACAGTTTTGTTTTGCTTGCACTGGGAAGGGAAGCTGGGAATTTAGAACTTAGAAGGTGATTTTGCTTGGCTCTATTTTGCAGTCCCAAGTGGAACTCAAGGTCCAGAATACCTTTGTTGTTTGATAGCAATGTCAAAGGATTAAGCTGGTGTGAACGGAAAAAGATGACACAGAACTACTGAAAACTCTTCTGTTCTGTTTCAACTCACGAAAAGAAGGAACGGAATTTGTTATTCCTGTTTCCTTTGCATATTGTACTGCACCCTGTTCAATGATCTGTAAGATCTCCTGATCTACATAGAACAGGAGCCATATTAGAAAACATTATGGAATAATGGGAATTGAATAATTTGTTCTAGAGTGTAGCACCCAAAAAAAAAACAACTCCTCCATGTTTCCCAAAACCCTTTTCCTGTCCCATCTCAGTCCTTGAGAGAAGCTCCATCCCCTATACTTCTGTACAGGTGTCTCAAGGGGTTCTGGGGCAGATCAGAAGGGTTAATTCTCAGCACTTGTATACTTAGCTGTCCCAGAATGGGTGTGTGGCCAATGCCTGAAAGCCAAGAGCTAATAATGCCCCAAATGTACCCAAGGAAGACCATCTCTCCCTTACCTTGTTCGGCAATTTCTATTTCCCGGCGCCCAAATTCAGCCTGTTTGATGTTCTTCACACAGAAGTCACTGCTGCCTTTGGAGTTCTTCTGCTGCTTGTCCCGAGGGGAGGTCTCATCATCAGAGCTGTCTGTGTAGGAGGCAGCTGGAGAAAAAAGAGACAGAAAGCACAATGAGAGAGCTGCCACAACCACCCCTGGCAGATACAGGCAGATGTGTGAGTGAAGGGGTGATGGATCTAAATGAGTGAAGGGGTGATGGCGCGCCACACTCAAGGATTCATACTGGTGCCTCCCACTATCCTTGAGGTAAGCTGCATCCTTGATGGGAACATAAGAATCAGGCCAAAAACCAGTCCAGCGTTCTGCTCCCAGTGGCCAGCCAGGTGCCCCAATGGGAAGCTCACAAGCCAGACATGGCACAACAACACCCTCCCACTTGTGTTCCCAAGCAACTGGTATCCAGAGACATGCTGCCTCCAATCCTAGAGGTTGCATACAGCGGCCACAATGACTAGCAGCCACTGACAGCCTTATTCTCTGTGAATTTGTCTAATCCCATTTTTAAAATGTCCAAGTTCATGGCCATCACTACATCTTGTGGTAGCAAATTCCACAGTTTAACTATGTGCTCTGCGGAGTGGTCCTTCTTTTACCTGTCCTGCATTTCCCACCACTCAACTTCATGGGATGACCCTTTTGGATTCTAGTATTATGCGACGAGAGGGAGGAAAATGTCGCCCTGTCCATTCTGCCCACATCAAGCCTAATTTTATACACCCTCCCCCTTAGCTGACCAGGCCCACGGGCCCCGCTACATTATACAGCACCACTCGCAATGTTGACATCCGCAGGATGACTCCTGGAGTGCTTCCCAAAGCCTACACAACCTGCACACGTGTGACAATCCTGCAATACAAGGCCGAATTCCTCAACCACTGCAGATACAGGGATCATATAGGAGAAGCTGCATGGAAAGTCCCACTCACCCGGGTGCTTTAATAAAGAAATGCCAGTGGCAAATCGCTACAGCAGCTGTTGACTGCACCTCACATTGTCAGTGTGATTTAAAAGCCCATCTGTTTTTTTAAAAATGTAGTTCATCTGAAAAATGACCACAGAACAGGATCTTCTCAAAGAGTTCACTTGTTGCCAAAGCTTACTTTAAGGATGTAAACAAGCATTTGCTCTGGAATATCCACCCAGCCATGAAACCACACGCTTGCTTTTACCATTTCCCTACCAACAATACAGCAGCCATGACCACTTATCCTATTCCCAGGGTCTACTTACCGTAACTTAGTATGCCAGGCCCAATGCTCAAGCCGTCCAACCTGCAGTACACAGGTACACGCGGACAGGTGGGCAGATACACTGACCTGGTTTGCACATAACGCCAATTCATGGGTTGTTTGCCGCATGAATTGGCAAAGCCATGCCGCAGGGAGCAAATGTGTCGCTTCAGCCTTCATAAACAATGGGACATTCCTGGGTTCTTCAATGTGATGTGCAAATCCAGAACTCTGGGTTGTTGAGAGACAAACAACCCAGAGTTTTAACCCAACAACAAACCATGGGTTCCTGGGTTGTTTATGGTAGCTGATGCAAAGCGGTAGTGGCAAGCAGGCGGGAGGCAGCACTTGCACTGCGGCACAGCCATGGCTAACTATGGGTTGCTTAACTTATAGTTAGTTATGTGCAAACTGGGCTGTTTTAATTGTTGTTCAGCAAAGCTGATTAAGCCCTTTTCTCATCCAGGACAAGATTTGCAGGACAATCAAGAGGACTGGGATCCAAGTTACACATTCTTTCCCTCCAAGATCTGAGTTCAGATGACTGGCTGTTTCTTGCAGACAGTTCTGTCTCTTTTCCCTTTGATGATGAAATTTCAGATTTATCACAACAAGCCAGTCAGATCCTTGTATGGTTACAGGGTGAATTAAGATCCTCCTAATACAAAGGATTTGTCTATCATTTTGACAGGTAATACCAGGTTATCCTGACACCTAAGAGCCACATGGCAAAATCTCTCCATGATTCCCCCATGCATAGCCCTTGCCACTTTCCCTCCAGCTCTGCCACTTCTCACTCACCTCGGTCCACCTGCCTACTTACAGACCGACTTGGCTTCCTGCCTGGTTCTGACCACATGGAAAACTGTGACACAGCAGGGATTGCATCGTTATAAGAGTCGCATGAGAAGATCCTTGGTACATCCATCTTATCTGCATGGAACCCTTCCTCTCAGCAGAGAAGGGTCATACGTGTGCACATGTACGGGGCATATCTGAGGACCATCTTCCTGGAACTGCTTTGTGGCTGGTCAGTCAAAGTCATGCTCAAGGGCTAGAGATGAGTCATAAATGGCCATTGTGACCATAGATTCCGGAGACAGGAGGGAAGAGAGCATCATATACGCTACGCTGGCTGGGGCATGCTGGGAGTTGTAGGCCAAAAACATCTGGGGACCCAAGGTTGGAGAACACTGACTTAAACGGACACAACTCATCCTAAGAAAGAACATACCGGCAGCCCTATTGGGTCAGACCAAAGGCCCACTGAGTCCAATGTTCTGTTTCCAATAGCCAGCCAGTCGAAACACTCACAAGCTGATCCTGAAACAAGAGGCCTCCCCCACTGTTGCTCCCCAGGAACTGGTGCTCAGGGGCACTGGTATACTGCCACTTGACATGGAGGTTCCATCTAGCCCTCATGGTTAATATCTACTGGTAGACCTACCCCCGCCTTCCATAAATTTGTCAAATGCCCCTTCAGAGCCAATTAAAATAGTGCTCTCGCCACGTCCCGTGGAAGTGAATTCCATTAATAAATTAATTATGTGCCTGGAATAACTGCATTCCTGGGGTTTGTGTTTCACCAAGGACCTGAAAAATGTATTCTTTTCACTAACGTAGGTTTTCCCCACACCCTCTGAACTTGTGAACAGATTTGATGCATTTGAAAACATCACAATTTTATTTGAATTGCAGCCCCTAGAAGTGCGGACGCTCGATCCATATGAACATGGAAAGCTGCTCTGATACCATTCAAGCGTTGGTCCAACTGGCCCAATATGGTCTACTCCAAGTGGCACTGGCTCTCCAAGGGTTCCCCAGCCCTATCGCCCATTATCCTTCCCCTCACCTCCTCTTTCAACTGCAGATACCAGGGATTGAACCTGCGACTGGCTGCATGCAAAGCACATACTCCACCACAGAGCTGGGGCCTTTCCCCAAATCAGAATTAATCATAGGATGCACAGTTTGCTGTTCCTGAGAAAAGGCATCGCCTTAAGCCTGGGCTGGCCGCTCACATGCTCCCCAATCTCCCTGCAATGCTCTTGCACGCCAATTCCGCTTTCTTGTCCTGCTTCACAAAAACCATTTTTTATTGTTACATCCAAATTAGGCAAACGATGTTTACCACAAATCACAACTTGTCTCCAGGTCAGAACTGGAAGCCACTGTGTGAACTGAGAGGCAATTAAAGAACTTGAGGGGAGGCACATGCACAGCCAAACCCTACCGTCCACCCTAATTAAACAAGGTAATTAAGCCTTGTTTAATTACGTAAAACAAAACAAAACAAAAAAACACACCATGGGATTGTTTAATTATTCTTTATTTATTTAAACTATTTTTATATCACCTTTCAAAGCATAGCCTCCTCAAGGCCAGTTTACAAGGCACATTTTTAAAATAAAACATAAAATACAGCTACTAAAACAGCAGCAAAGTACAACAAAAAATTATAAAATAAAAATGGACATCCATTCATTTAAAAGCAGACGAGAACATGCAGATCTTTAGGGCCCATTTAAAAACAGTTAGGGAGGGAACCACACACACATCCCATGGGTAGGACATTACACAAGGTGGAGCCATCACAGTAAAGGCCCTATCGCCTGTGCCCAACAACAATCTTAGGGCCTGGGTAGGTTCATATACCGTAAGTGCTGGTGGCCCTTCAAACAACCTAGCCCAAAGCAATTTAGGGATTTAAAGGTGATCACCAGCGCTTTGAATTGGACTCGGAAATACACTGGCAACCAGTGTAACCGGTACACAATCGGTGTTATATGCTCTGATCACCTAGCCCCCACAAGCAACCAGGAAGCTCCATTCTGCACCGGCTGAAGCTCCGGAAAAGTCTTTAAAGGCAGCTCCATGTAGAGCGCATTACAATACAGTAATACCTTGGATTGCAAGTAACTTGGTTTGAGAGCATTTTGCAAGACAAGCAAATTTTTAAATATTTATTTATTTATTTTTTACTTGATATACAAGCGACGTCTTGCAATACAAGTACTGTAGTACGGCTTAAATTAAAAATCTCTGTACACATTTTTTTGGGGGGGATTTCGTTTTGATATAAGAGTGTTTTGGATTACAAGCATGTTTCCGGAACGAATTATGCTCTCAATCCAAGGCATGACTGTAGTCTAGTTTGGATGTAACCAGAGCATGGATGACTGTAGCATGATGTGCAGATTCCTGGGCTTCTCAGTCCTTCAGTTTTGCTTTTTGATCCTATGCAAGTTTAATCAGAAATATGGCCTAAAACTTGTTGTAGGCCTTTTTTTCTGTCTAAACTTGCATAGGATTGAGCCTTAAATATGTTATTGCATATTTAGATCTTTATACTGCTGCAGGCTTTTACTCTGGTTTCATCCAGTTTTATACTTTTAAAGGTTTTATATTATGTTTTATCTTGCGGTATTTTAGGGTTCTAATTTTTGTGAACCACTCAGAATGCTTTAGCTATTGCACGGTGTAAAAATGTAACAAACAAACAAACAAACACCAATGCAGCTGGCGAATCAGTCAAGGTTGCTAGAAGGCACTCCTAGTAATCCACCTGCCCTTCTGTAGAAGAATCCCAAAGCTGCGCACTTGATCCTTCTGCGGGATGGCAACCCCATCGAACACTGGGCTCACAGCTCCGTCCAGATTGACAGGTTTCCTCACCCACAGTACTTCCATTTTACCTGGATTAAGCCTCAACTTGCTTGCCCCCAACCATCCCAAAACTGCCTGCAGACACCTGTTTAGGGTTTCCACAGCCTCCCTGGGACTAGTTGGAGGAAAAGAGAGGTAGAGCTGTGTGTCATCTGCACATTGAACCCACACCTCCCGATGATTCACTGACATGTTGACTGCACTTAAAAGTTTTGCCAATTTGTTTTGAAATGGTTGTTAGAAATAAGTATCCAATGATGGAGATTACACTGCGCTAGTATAAACTGCGCTAGTAGAAACTATCTCTAGCACAACGCCAACAGTGTTTGCTAGCATGATGAATTTTCCAGGGAAACCCTTTGCACCAGCAAGTGCTATTGAGGATGCGCTAGAGATGGTTTCCACCAGCTCAGCAACACTTACATTACTGGTAGTGCAGGGTTCTTCCCTCATTACTGATATTCTTGTGAACTCCCAGGGAAAGGTGGAATACAACTGGTGACACGGTACACAGGTTGCCACTTGGATGACCCTGTCTTAAGAGGAACGCTGTATGTTCCTGTCTCCCAGTGCCAACTGCAAATGATGTCAAGGAACCAATGTCACTTTCTAAACCCATTTTCAATACTAGAGAGGATTAGAAAAGATGAGGGAATTGCAGATATATATGTAAAGGAAGGCTCCACCCAAAATCTGAGAATTCTCTAAGAAGAGGTTGGGGCCAATGATACGTACCAGAGCTGTAACTATCTGTTGATGACTGAGAGATAGATCGGGACAGCGAACGGCGACCAATCTTTGTGGGGCGCTTGTTGAATTCCTGCTTTTGGTCAGCAAACTGGATCTGTCAAGAGAAGCCCAGGGTTAGTTAGCAAAGTGAGGGAAAATAAAACAAAAAACAAGAACCATGCAATAGTTCCAGGTTTTCTGCTGGGGTCAAGGAACAGCTGCTTGCATTGGTAATTACCGTAGACTGGATTTCAATTTCTTCAACGTGGACCTTATTTAATAATTTGTTGGCTTGGCTACTTCACCTGCTTCAGCCCCAAGCAATACACTGCATAGGAATCCATCACTCTCTTCCAATCACAACTATCTTCCACTTTCACTGTACACACACGTTCCAAACAATGGGCAGTGTCCAATGCTGGCAATCCACCAGCTCTAAACACGTTGTGCTAGCGAGAATGGCTGCTATCACAACAGTAAAGTAGTGCTTGTTAGAGGAACATAAAAAACTACCTAAAATTACTGGTTCCAGAATGGGACACGTCAACAGAACTCCCTTTCACAATCTGCACTGACTTCCATTCTGGAAGTGGTCATTTAGGTAGTTTCTTGGGTTGTAATCACAAGCACTACTTCCCCGTTGCGCTAGGGGTCATTCCCTAAATATTTTTCTCCCTCACCCCCAAAACTGTCCAGGTTCCTCATGATTGCAGGCTATTTTGGATCCTGCAAGGCAGGAATAATAAGATCCGAGGCACCCAGAAGTCTGATACTTGTACTAAACTGTGTTGACATTTTTCTCCATTCCTGCACAGGGGGTGGTCTTAAAATTTGACAGATGGATTATAAAAACTGGGATCTGATGCCTAGGAATTTGGAATATATTTCAAGCCCCACCTGCAGGAAATTTGGGATGGGCCTTTTTTTAAAGAGACAGAGGAATGTCAAGTTGAAAAATGAAGCAATACCACGGCATGTGGGAACAGGATCTACAGATGTGGAGGAGGTAGTGCTAGCCAAAATCAGAAAAACAAGATGGCAGCAGAGAAATGGGGAACGGGGAGAGGGGCACGTGTGCTTGGCATGTTGCTGCCGCAACCGCAGGAGTAAAATGAACCACCAGGAGACAAGCAGTTGGAGTGGAGGGTCAATGAAGAGCACGGCCCTCTCCCTATCCACGGTGACTGCCCAGACCCTTAGGAGATCACCTCCAGAGGCCCTTGGTCCAGGTGCCCCTGCTGAAGGAAGTTAGCCGGGTGGCTACAAGAGAGAGGGCTTTCTTGGTGGTGGCATCTTGTTTATGGCATGCTCTCCCCGAGGAGGCTTGCCTAGCACCACGCTGCTATCCTGGGTTGTGCAAACAAGTGTTAGTTTCCTATTGTGCTAGCATTCACTGCCACTAGACTCTAGAGCAGTGATGGCGAACCTTTTTGAGCCCGAGTGCCCAAACTGCAACACAAAACCAACTTATTTATTTCAAAGTGCCAACACTGCAATTAAACCTGAATACCGAGGTTTTAGTTTTAGAAAAACAACTCATACAGTTGTCCGAACTAATTAACATCTTTTGTCTTAAAAGAAAAACACAATAACAGACCTTTCAATGATACAAACAGTTTTTTGTTGGGGAAAAAATCAACTCAAAAAATTATTATAGTACTACATTGTACACATAGCCTGAAGGGAATTTATACAAACTTTTTAAATAATTAGGCACATGTATTTTTGGATAAGGGATTCTCAACTTGTAATATGATTATATGCCAGACTGAAATTGTATGGGGCAAGCTTTACCCCGCGTCCTTTCCCTGCTTCTACAGGTGTCGGATTAGTAAAAGTAAAAGTCAACCTGTACTAGGATGAGCAAGATAAACAAGAAAACTAAACGTGCTTAACACATTTTAAACACTTTATGTCTTGGACTGCAAACACTGCATTAGGTAAAAGTTTGCATTGGGCATGCTTTTGCACAATTAATGTGATTTTTGCTATTGCATGCATGCTGATAATTTGTCAAACCTTGGCTCATACTCCGTTAGTTTGAGAGCAACACATGCAGCACTCAGGTCAGCTGTTAGGGCTTTACATCCAAGCCATGCTCTGTGCATCATTCTTCAAAATCTTTTAAATGTGATAACAATGTAGAAAAGAATTCTGTAACAGGAATTCTAGAATAAAATCATTCTGTTCCACACTGTGAGAGTGTTTTGCAGAAGGGACGGTCTTTTCACGATCTGGTGACCAATGGCTCGAGTGCCCACAGAGAGGTCCCTGCGTGCCAGCTGTGGCACCCGTGCCATAGGTTCGCCATCATTGCTCTAGAGCAATGTGCTTAGAGCTGGCAAATTGCCAGCACTGGATACTGCCCAATAACGTTCACAATGGATACAACCGCACATTACCTAGGCTACTACAGCATTCCTGTCGGCATCAGAAAAGGCCCAGCGACTGAACTGAGAATTTGCTTATTGCGTTAGTTCAATCCCCAGTATTTAATCAAGATTGAGGAAAGGGTTCTCTAGCCAACAAGACAGAGAGGACTGTGAAAAATCTAGCCGAATCACAGGAGAGGGCAAATAAAGTTTTCAAATCTCATGCAAATGTAGGGAAGTCATGACTTCATCCTGCCTACATGATGGGAGTATGCACAGCTAACGGATTCCTCGACAGGAAATTGACCATACACTGTTAGAATCAAACAGGCTGCTTGAGACTCGGAGGGTGGGTGGAGGTCTGAGGTTTTAGAAAAGATGGAGCTGGATGGGTTACGCTAATTCAACTTTTAGAAATCTGGCCAATTTCCATCAGAAAAAAATAAGCAAGTTTTTTTTTTTTTTTTAAAGCCACAGTTTATACCAAGGGCTGGTGTGAAACCCTGCCCACTCACACCCACTCCTATACCCTTCTACCCTCGAGAAACCCTGAACACTGTTGTACTGACAATAATGGATGCATTCAATAGCGATCTTCTTCTTGGAGGAACCTTGTAAGCTTCCAGAGCTTGCTCCCTTTTCCTGGAAATAAAGAAGTGTATCCCTTGAAACCCACTTAGCCCTTGTTACACGTATCAACACAGTGTGGCATAGTGGTTAGAGTGTTGGACTGGGACTCGGGAGATCCAGGTTCAAATCCCCGCTCGGCCATGAAACTCACTGGGTGACTTTGGGCCAGTCACTGACTCTCAGCCTAACCTACCTCACAGGGTTGTTGTGAGGATAAAATGGAGAGGAGGAGGAGGATAATGCAAGCCGCCTTGGGTTCCTTGCAGGAAAAAAGGCGGGGTATAAATGTAATAAATAAATAAATAAAAATAGTTCTAAAGGGCACACTGTAAAAGGAGGCTTCTTTCCGTGGCCACAGGGGGGCGGGGTTCTAAGTATCCTAGCTACCGCTGAAAAACTGAATTGCCACTATCCCTTGGTAAGGGAAAACGCTGCCTTTATGGGGAAAAATTACTAGGAAGAACTTTAACATGGATGATAAGTAATAATTATATTCACAGTATCTCATTTTCTTTCATTCCTCTTTTCCAGGTACACCTAACTCCATGTGCACAAGTTGCACTCCTGAATATTCTCAGCATTCATTTCCCCCCTAAAATACTATGCTTCTAGTCCTCATATTTGTTGAAAAACACCAGGGAAAAAATGTAAGCAATATCTGCGTAAGGCTGCCTGCAACATTTACGGGGTGGTGCTCCTGTGTCCTGCGTCTGTTGCTCCTTCATCGGACCAATTGGAGGTTGCTCTGTAACGTGCAAACATGGAAACTATGGGCGGTAACAGCTGAGGAAAAAACTCTGGAGAGCCACTGCCAAACCATGTATAGATAGATGAACTAATAATGGTCTGACTTGGGTAAGGCAAAACTAAAACTTTGAAATATGAAGCCCAAATTTCTTATCTGGTGAATTTTCTTGGTGGTGGTGCAAATGGACAACAATTTTTAATTTAGCTTGTGACGCAACTTTCAGTTCTGCTTTTTAAAGTTTTATTTGGCAGGTGAAAACCTAAAATAAATCTCCTGTTTGCCCTGCTAAAAGAAACCTGCCTGAAAACAGCACTTCCTTATGGTAAATAAAACAAGCGTCCTGTGTTACAGTTACCGGATCTCCTCTTGCCATCCAAAGCCAGAATGAGCAGGGATACCCATTACCTAAGGGGGGCAGTTTGCTCCAAGAGACAAGAATCTATTAAAAGAGAAGCATCCATTTCTGGGGCAAGTTGATTTTTGCATAATGAATTCTGGGGCCTTAAAACCCATGCGTCCACAGACCAACTCATGACTCTGACCTGCTACGATTAGGTAAGTGCTGCTTATACAAACCGTGCAAGTCTGAAAGCTGTGAACATTTGAAGCTAGAAACTTAATTTGCCAGAGGACAACAATGATTTCTAACAGAGCAAAGGGCACATCCCTCATCTCACAAAAAAACCTGTTCCATGACCAGCAGGGTTTGCCTTGTGTTATCAGTTTTCCATCAACACGCAAAGCCTAGGAGCACCCCTTGACATCTGAGGATACCGTTTTGACCAACGGGTCTAGTACATCTTCCCTCGCAGCGCACTGTGGAGGCTCAGGGGAGACAGAATAATAGTTCTAACCACCAATATTTTCAACGATGCTTCTGCATTTGACCTTGTGGAAAACTGAGACAAAGGCAGGTAGGTGCTCTGGTGCTGGAGCTCTTGTCGCCTCCAAAAGAAATGGAGAAGACAGACAGAATGACACTCTCTGCTACCATAACAAACTGAAAGGCTTCCCTCACCTGGCCTTTAATCCCTGAGTCGCCGTTCACAACGTACTTCTTTTGGTTTGGCATTGCGCTGCTACCTAGAGCTCTCTTGAAAACCCTTCCAGTCCTCCTCCAGGGAGCCAGCTGGCCATTCCTTTATACCTCCCTGCACCAGTGATCCTGCCTGCTCTGGTTTCAACCCTTTTGCTCAGGGAGGGAAGATGGGGTAGAGGCGGGAGGGAGGTTGTGAGAGGTAAAGAGGACTCCTGCCTCTTTGCCTAGTTGCTTCAACTCTCTCTTCCAGGACTCCATTTAGCAGAGGAAGAATCCCAAGGTTTAATGAGGCACTGCTGCTTATGCCTGGCAAACAAAGCCTCGCCATCTATCCGCCACCCCTATTCTTCTTCTCCTGTAATTTTTATGTTCCCCTCACCTCAAAATCATTAAGCTGCGGCTTCTAATATGGCCTGGCTTGTGTATGCATAACAAAAGCTTATTTATGTAACTGGTACATTTTCTTGTCTGCTATAATTAACTTGCTAATTAGGCACCTTTTAACTTGGGTCTCTCCCCCCACCCTTCTCCTAATGTCCCTTTTCTCAGGGTCAGATTATGTTTAAACAGAGGCTTGTTAGAACAAAGTTAACTAATGAGCAACTGAAACAATGAAGGTATTTATTGGCGGGCTTGGTGGTTGAGAGGTTCCCCCCACCTTTTAAAAACGTTAGGGCAGTTGCAAGAGAATCCTGTGCCCTTCAGAGGGTCAAGACCTCTTGCACAAATAGTGTAATTCAAGGAACCTACATGAGACTAACACCTGCATGGTTGTTTTTCTCTGGGTTCTGGCACCTCCTTCAAAAGGGAAAGGAATGAGGAAGGACAAAGGCTTTGTCTACAGCTTTGTTATGTACTTTCCAAGAAGAGACCATGCCACCTATAACAGAACATACCCTCCTCCAACCACTGCAGCGTACCCAGGTAAGTAATGGGTAACCTGTGAGACAGTCACCCCTGCAAAAAAAAACTTTCACTAGCCTGAGAGGCCCTAATCAATATAGGTAAAACATTTTGCTCACAACTTTGCCTGTCTGGAAAAGAAGCAATGACCTGGTTTGCATATTAGGGCAAACAAGCAGAGTGCATGAGTCATGCACTTGTAATTTCTGCTTTCAATTAACAACCCAGGAACAGGACATTGTTTCCGGGTTTCTTCAGTGTGCGAACCCAGAACTCTGGGGTTTTTATTGGTTAAACAACCAAGAGTAAACTATCAATCACTCATGGCAATGGCCCATGGCAAACAACCCAAGAATTGCTGCTGTGATGTGCAAACCGGCTCATCGAATCTCTGTATGCATTAGATGTAAGTTCTGTGTTATTACTATCTCAGGTGCATTCTGGAAAGGCAAAGAACCATCTGCCTCTAGCTCAGCTTCGGAGCCCTAAGGGCAAAAAACTTGCTTTTTTTTAATTTTTAAAGGTGATATTCTTAGGAAGTTACATGCTCTATGACCAATGTTACATGCTGTGCCTGTGAAGAACTTAAGTGCCCTGCTGGATCAGACAAAGTGCTTATCTGTCTCAGCATCCGGTTTCCCTCAGTGGCACTCCTAACAGCTACTTTCTCAGTGCAAGACAGTGTCTTCTGCCAACCAGAAAAGGAACTCAAAGCTGTAGTTATGGGCCCATCAAAAAGAAAGTTGCTTCTGTTAAATTGGTGTGATAAATTTTATTGTATTTTATGAATTGTTGTAAACCTCCCAGAGAGCTTCGGCTATTAGGCAATAAAGAAATAAAATAAAATAGAAGCAAACAAAGCAAAGTGCCAAACTAAGAAAAGGGGGGGGGGGGATCAACTATCTAGCCTTTCCATTGTCTAGACTAGAGCACACAAGTGAGCCAACCAGGGTGGATAAAAATCAATTACTTAAAAAAAATTAAAAAAAATAATTGGATTTTTAAAATTTAAATCAGATTTTTTAAAAATAAAATGCTTTTTGAGGAAAAATCTATCTAAAGATAGCTTTCTATTTAAGATACATCATAGTCCAAAGGTTATTCACCATGAAATAAGGATTAGTTTTTAATTATGCAGCATGAGGGTGTATATTCATGCAATGTTTAATTTTTTTGGTAAATGAATTCCATTAATCCATTCACAATGACATGCTCTTCCAGAGGTTTCTGTAAGATTATTGGACAATTTTTCGATCTAGAAGATATTATCACAGATGCTTGGTTTTACAGTTCTCAAAACTACGAATTTGTGTCTGCAGAGATCACATGCCTCTTCTTCACAGCAAAAATGTTATAAAATAAACATACAGAGTTGAGAAAAAGACCTTAATCCCGTTGTTCCTTTGCAAATCTATATACAGTAATGCCTTGGATTGAGAGCATAATTCGTTCCGGAAACATGCTTGTAATCCAAAACACTCTTATATCAAAACGAAATCCCCCCCCCAAAAAAAATTGTACAGAGGTCTTTAATTTAAGTCGTACTACAGTACTTGTATTGCAAGACGTCGCTCGTATATCAAGTACAAATAAATAAATAAATATTTAAAAATTTGCTTGTTTTGCAAAACACTCTCAAACCAAGTTACTTGCAATCCAAGGCATTACTGTACACAAATCAACCCCATACCTCTTAAGTGCTAAGTTTCAAAAAATTAAATGACTAGAAGATTGCTGGGAGTGGAACAGATCTGCACAAGAAGCTAGGTGTGAGGAGGGAAGGGCAAGCAGTAAAAATGAAAGTGAAACCTTTTGCGCAGAATACTCCACAAGTCTTTGGATCTTTGTGCGTATAGCCTGAGGTTTATCATATTATTCTTTCCCTGGAGGAGAAAACCTATAATGGCAGCAGGCCGTAAAAGAGACCCAGTCTGGGAATATTTTAATGAAGTTCCTCCACTTATGGATAAGGCAGGCAGGCATGCAAAATGCAAGCACTGCAACAAAGAAATGCAAGGCCTGGTGGCCCAAATGAAACAACATCATGAGAAGTGCTGTGATGAAGATGACAAAAGGAACATATTTGAACAGGCAGGATCTTCAGGCTGGTAAACATGTTGATTTCATCATATTTCCTAAAGACTGCCTTGAGGAACTGTCATATTTGAGCAAAATTATATTTGTTATTATTATTACTGCATGTTACTGTCATTTTGATACAGTTGTTATGAGGAAATAAAGAGTTGAAACAAGCAAATATTCCTTTTTTGGGCAGTACTGAGTGGCAGTGAATACAACGAGTAATACTAAATAAGCAGAAATAGTATAAATAAAAAAACAGCATGACTTTTTTTTAGGGGAATCCATCATCAACATAAAGGATGTCGGAAACTATCCACCTTCGAGATCACCATCCTCCTCCTACGTTCAGGTATCGTCCACATAGGTTTCAGAATCTATCATCGGTATCATGCCAGTTTCGAATGATTAGTGTTTCGGTTGTCGGATGTCTCTATGTTAACATCACAAATCACAGTATACACCTAAAAAAAAAAGCCGACCATCCAGGAACCACCATAGATAAGTTTGCGATAAAAACCAGATTAGAAAAAGTTAATCAATGAAGAAATTGCCCAGTTTGTTTACACGACAAACTCTTCTTTCCGTCTGATTGAAAACCCACACTTCATTAATATGGTTCAGTCACTGAGACCAGGATACAGTCCACCCAGCAGAGCAGATGTTGCAGGGAAACTGCTGGATAAAGTGCATGACAGAAATGGAGCAATGTGCAACAGCTCTAGAGGGTAAAATTGTTAACCTAAGTCTTGATGAGTGGAGTAATGTGCACAATGATCCTGTTGAGTGTTCATATAATAACAACTGAAGAAGGGAACGTCTTCCTTGCAGAAACAATTGATACGTCAGGAAATGCACACATAGCAGAATACTTACAAGAAGTGGCAGCAAAAGCTATAATAGCATGTGAACAAAAACTCAAATGTCTAGTACGCAGTTTGGTCACAGACAATGCTGCAAATGTATCCAAGATGAGAAGAAATGTAGAAGAGCAGGAAGGGAATACAAAGCTAATAACATATGGTTGCAGTGCTCATTTGCTGCACCCCCTAGCCAAAGACTTCAGTGTTCCAGAAATAAAGACTCATGTCGTTGAAATTGCTAACTACTTCTATAACCATCATTTTGCTGCAGCAGCTCTGAAAAGAATGAGTGGAACCAAGCTAACACTCCCACGAGATGTTAGATGGAACTCTGCAGTGGACTGTTTTGAGCAGTATGTCAAGAACTGGCCTATTCTGATGACAGTTTGTGAACAAAATCGAAAGAAAATAGATGGCTCTGTCACGGCCAAAATCCTCAACATTGGACTTAAGAGAAATGTTGAACATATGCTGAGGATACTGAAACCCATTTCTGAAGCTTTAAACAAAATACAGAAAAATAGCTGTTTTATTGCTGATGCTGTGGAAATTTAGAAGGAACTAAGTGAGCACTTAAAAACAGAACTACACACTGACAGAATTTAATTACAAGCATTAAAAAAACGAATGGGACAAGCACTGTCTCCAGCTCATTTTCTCGTAAATATTGTCAATATCTGGTACCAGGGTCAAACCTTAAGTGCTGAGGAAGAGGAGTTGGCTATGACATGGGTATCCCACAATCATCCATCTGTAATGCCAACTATAATAAACTTCAGAGCTAAGGGGGAACCATTCAAGAAACATATGTTTGCTGATGATGTTTTAAAGAAAGTCACACCAGTGAACTGGTGGGGAAGTCACTTAAGCACTTGGATTTAGAGACTGCTGAAGTAATAATTTTACTTTTAACAGCAGTAGCTTCTTCTGCTGGCATAGGAAGAATATTCTCTTCCTTTGGACTCATTCATTCTAAATTGAGAAATCGTTTGGGACCCGATAAAGCAGGAAAGCTTGTTTTTCTTTTCCAGATTATGAACAGACAAGAAGATGAAGATGAGTGAGCTACAGAGGACAGTATTTTAAGTTTTTCATGTGTGGCTGATAGTCTTAGTTTGTTTTTTTTAAAAGATATTTTGTTTAACCACATCAGTTAACAAACATGGATGTTTAAGCAAATACAAGAATATATATGCTATAATGTTATTGTTTTAGTTAAATAAAACTATTTAAATTGTTATTATTAAGATAATGATTATTTTTCTCCTTCCAATAAAGTACAGCAGAAAAGTTGTCCAAATGTGAATGATTAACCTATTAAACTGGAGATAGTTCAGCTCACAATAATTTCATAATCATCTATCTATGATGTGTTTCTAATAGTATAACCAAATCAGTATTTTTTTTATATAAACTGTAAAACTCATCTGAAAAGTTGTTATTCTAAAAATGAAACCTTCATCTGGTTGTAAATATTAAGATTATACCAGCAAGAATTAGTCTTTGGTAACTCTAGTTGTGTAAAATATGTATTAAGCTTATAGCGAGGAAGAGTGTACTGGGGTGTGTGTCAAATGATTAAATCAAGTCTTTCTGAAGTAGTGATTTAAATCGTGATTTAAATCAAATCCACCCTGGAGCCAACTGTCAAAATATTGAGGAATGGGTTTAGCTGGACAAAAGAACTCCTACACACACACACACACACACACACACTTATTTATTTTGGATAGATGGAGAGAAATGTGACTGAACTTGACCCACCAAAGTTCATGGCAAGCAAAGAGTACAAAGTCACATTTAATTTTGGCTGCCGCCAGCATATGTGCCTGAGTAACATGGCTTAGTAAAGAGAAGGAATGAAACTGGACTGCTACTGCAAAAGGAATCTACAGGCCCAACAAAACACCATTAAGGGTTAAAAGACTGAAGATGGCCAACATCTGCTCAGACCTGATTTTGTATCGAAGAATCTTTCAGATGTCCATCATTCTGGGCTTGGGTGGAAGCTTCTTAGTTGGATTCCAAGTCTCTATTATCAGCTTCACTTCACCATACATCAAGAAGTTCATCAATGATACCTGGCTGGAGAGATACAATTCCCCCATCGATGAACAAACCCTCACATTCCTGTGGTCGTTGACTGTGTCTACCCTAAGTATTGGAGGACTGACAGGAGCCTGCCTCTCAAGATACCTGTCTGCAAAATATGAGAAAAAGAACTGTTTGATATTCAACAGCCTACTCATGTTAGTAGCTGCAGCAATCATGGGCACCAGTAAATTAGCAAAGTCATTCGAAATGATCCTGCTTGGACGTCTCCTTTATGGTTTTACTTCAAGTTTTGGCACCTGTATCCAAGGTCAGTATCTGGGAGAAATTTCTCCTAAGCACCTCCGTGGTTTGACCAATGTCACTCTTGGGGTCTTCGGAGTCCTGGGGAAATGCCTCGGGCAAGTGACAGGACTACGGGAATGTTTAGGGACTGAGTCCCTGTGGCCTCTCCTGCTGGCCTGCAGTGGAGTTTTAGGTTTGGTGCCACTGGTCACCGTTCCATTCTTCCCTGAATCTCCAGCTCACCTGTTGATCCAGAAGGGAGATTTAGAAGGCTGCTTGAAAGCTCTGAAACAGCTCTGGGGTGAAGGGGATCATCAAGCAGAAGTGGATAATATGTTGAAGGAGCAGGCATCCATGAAAAAAGCCAAAATTATGAGTGCCCTGGAGCTCTTAAAAGACAATTCCATGCGACACCAACTATACTTGTTGGTCCTAATAGTGCTTACATTAACACTAAGTGGAGTCAACGCCATCTACTTCTACTCTTTTGAGGTGTTCCATACTGCTGGGTTTGATCAAGAACTCATCCCCTATGTGTCTGTTGGAGTTGGAGTCTGTGAGCTGTGTTCCACCCTTGTTTGCTTCTTTACCATTGAGTATTTCGGCAGACGAAAACTCCTACTGTGGGGATACGGTCTGATGGTGCTGGTCTTGGCACTCCTAACAGCTACTTTCTCAGTGCAAGACAGTGTCTTCTGGATACCATACTGCAATGTTGCCCTTGTTTTCCTCTTCATCATAATCTTTGGAACAGGGCCAGCTGGAGTAACAGCCGCTACTGCAGCCGAACTCTTTACACAGTCATCCAGGCCTGCTGCATTAGTTTTCTCCACGAGTCTCCGTTGGGTGGGAATGTATGTTACTGGAATGCTTTTCCCATATGCAGTGCGCTATCTGGGTACCTTCTGCTTTCTGGTTTTTATTGGCTTCATAGCAATCGCATGGGTTCTCATCTTCCGGTTCCTCCCAGAGACAAAAGGCAAGTCGCTCATGGACATCCAGGTGGAATTCAACCATTTAATAATGAAAAAGAAAGAGAATGTTGCTGTAGTAAAGAATTTGTCTGAAGATCTGACAGAGTGCACAAAACTCTAAAAGGCTGGAAAGAAGGGGCTTATTATAGAGAGATACTGGATTGTCACATCTGGAGTGGATACCAGAACTCCAAAAAAGACTAGTCTATTAAAAAATACTCTTACTTAAAACAGAGTTGCACCCTCCTCATCCTTTACCAATTCAAATACAGGTGGGGGAACTGCAGGTTTGAATGTTCCCTATATTAAACTACAGACTTACTCCCTTTTAAATATAGGAACTAGCACTTCAGGGAGAAGACTAGGCTAGAGGACTCCTCCCTTATACATCTTCTTCTTGTGGAAAGCTAGCCTGACAAAGGCAGCATTCAACCTGAATGTACCATTCAGAAGTGGCACAGTCCCTTTCTTCTGAACATGCAAGCTCTACGATTAATCTCTGCCTATGACTGTCAAAGCATGGGAAAGACCTCCCTTGGAAAGGCATGGGCCATCATTAAAGGGCACTCTAAGCTCCTTCCAACCTCCTTGCTGACCATTCATTGCAACACAGAGCATAGTCCCCAGATGAGGTCATATAAGCTGGGTTTGGGCGCTTGCTTCTATGGCTATGTTCCACGAGGTTGTTACTATTTCAAATCTGTATTTTTGTATATTTAAATCAGGGATGTTGAAGAGTCCTTGGTCTCGAGTCACGACTCGAGTCACGAGTCTTTGGACCCGAGTCCGAGTCCTTGGTCCAAAATGGTGACTCACGAGTCACGAGTCACTCCCAAAGCTGACTCCACGAGTCCCTATTAAAATCAATGGGTTTTTTCCCCAACAAAATAAGGCTACTTCAGATGTGTGGTTTAAATAAATTCTGGGCACAAGTGTGCCTTTTTATTTCAAAACTCTGCAACTGATTTTGGCAAGAATAGACCAGGTAGACAAACCCAAAATAACCAGGCAGGCAGAGGAGGCAGGGAACCCCAAAGCAGGCAGGCAGAGGCGTTTGTCTTGGACAATTCAACCGTTGAACTGGTCAAGAAGAGACCAGGCAGGCAGAGGAGGCTGGGAACCCCAGACAGGCAGGCAGAGGCAGCCAAACCCAAAATGTCTGAAAGGTTGCATTTTAGAAAAATGATTTTAAAAAATAAACTTGCTGTACTTCCTAAAACTTATCCATGTTGCATTTGAGGAACATGATTTTTTCTAAATGTTTGGCCCCCATTCTGGAACGGTGAGATCTCATCACAATTCCACCCTCACTGAACACCCGCTGCACTGATGATGAACTTGCTGGAACCAGAAACACACTCAGAGCAGCCACACAGAGTAATCTCAGGTCCTTCTTCTGCCTCTCCCAAGTACGCAACACATCCATCAAAATAAATCTTGACACACTGTTGGGGCTGTAGTCCTGGTAGCCGTGCGTCCATAGTGGCCGAGCAGCGGCGCGCCTTGCTTCCATGCGCTCTTCGCCGGCGATCACGCTCCTCTCCACTCCTTCTGGCACAGCCCAGGGATGTTGAAGAGTCCTTGGTCTCGAGTCCCGAGTCGAGTCCCATTAAAAATATTGGGACTCGAGTCCGAGTCGAGTCAGAGGGGGGACTCAGTCCGACTCACGAGTCGAGTCCTCGTCCTCGAGTCCGAGTCCCCATCTCTGATTTAAATCAGGGGTGTTAAACCTCAGGCTCACATGCCACATGTGGCTTGCCTCGGGTTCTAATCCATCCCTCCAGGATTCAAAAGATGGCCTTGCCCCTTCCCTTGGCCGCACCCCTTTCTATTGACTGTCAATCGTTTGGTCATTTTCGGGCGATGGCACAGTTCCCCCCCCCCATTCTAAAAGGTTGAAATGCCTCTCCTAAGGCTTAGTTACTGGTAGTAAGAGCATTAAGCTGTTTGTTGTTTTGCACTGTATTTTATTTTATCCTTCTAAGTATTTGTATTGTATTTTATATTTTTTTAACTGTTTGTATGGCACCTTCATCTTTCAACTGTTTGTAATCCACCCACAAGACATTGATTATTGGGCAGATTAAAAATATAATAAATAAATAATGAAATAAAAAGGGGTGCTTGAGCCCCATTTCCTTTTGCTTTTGGTCCCATCCACCACTGGAATGCAGCCCCCAAGAGCTTCTCTGAATTTTAATTCAGCCCTTGAGCTAAAAGAGATTTGACACACCTGATTTAAATGTATGAGAAGAGTAACTTATAAACGCTTTAGTGAAGTAGTGTTATGCCCAGCCAACCACTTCTGACATTCCGAACAAACGAAGACCCTTCCATGAACACACATAAAGGTTGTCTGATCCCAAGCCTAATCCAGCACTGTCTCCTGTGACTAGCAGTAGGTCTTCAAGGTCCAAGGCAGAGAAGAGCCTTTCCCAGTCCTGCTGCCAGAGGTCCCTTTTAACTAGATGCTCAGGAATGAATGTCTTCTGCATGCAAAGTGTGTGTTTGATCACTGAGCTATGGGCCCTTCCTCTCTAGAAAGCTACAAGTGAGATCTGCATGTTGCCATCTGGAGTGATCCAGGCAGAAGCATCCCATCTCATCCCATCCCCCACCCCTGGCCCAGGCCGAGCATGTTCAGTCCTCATGGGCTGTTTTTAGGGTCCCCTTTAGGGTATTTTCCCTTACGGTTTTGGTACTTCTGCAAATCTTGGGATTTGCCCAAGCCTGCTGATAAGGGGGTATCAGTAGGCCTGGCTGAATCTCAAGATTTGCAGAAGTACCAAAAACTTAGGGGGGGGGGGAGAAACCCTTCTGGGGATCCAAAAAATAGTCCAATGAGATGCTCTTGTGTGTAGATGGTGCCATTCTGGTTACTTCAAGATTCACACTCGCCTCTGAACTTTGGAAACAGGAGGAATGATAAAAGCCACAATGAAAACCCACAAGCCTCAGGTACACAGTCCAGGGTCCCTAAACAATGGACCACATCATCACATCAGTGTATGACGAGTGTCAGCACCGGGCCTACTATTAGGCCAGTGTTTCTCAACCTTGGGTCCCCAGATGTTTTTGGCCTACAACTCCCAGCATGCCCCAGCCAGCATAGCTGGCTGGGGCATGCTGGGAGTTGTAGGCCAAAAACATCTGGGGACCCAAGGTTGAGAAACACTGTATTAGGCAGAGTGAGGCAGTCGCCTCAGGCAACAGCTAGGTATTGAAGAAGAGCTGTGTGCCCCGCCTCCCCTACACCTGCTAAGCAGTGGAAAAAGCTGTCCCATCCCCAGTACTGAAAACAGATTCAACTGCCAGTACAATGGGCTTTTGTACATGGAATGGGAGGGTGCACCATCTTATTCTTGGCCTCGGGCAGCAAAATGTCTTGGGTCGGCCCTGGTAAGTGTATATTCTCTGTGAAATGCTACACATTGATGCATATGTTTCAGTGAGCTGAATTATATAGACACTCTGGTCCTGAAATATGAATTTTAGCTGTAGCTTATGGGGTTATGGGGTGGTGGTGGTAAGATCCCAGCATTAAAGCCTAACCTTCAGCTTGGATAGGTAACCTCTGCATTTCTCATTTGTCTTCCCAACTACACCATGGAGTAGGGAGGTACTGTACCCATTTTAAAGGCAGGGGGAACAAGGGGGCAACTTGCTCAAAGCTATCAAGAGACTCTGCCTGAAATGGAATCTGATTCTACAACACCGGCAGTAATGCTGAACTTGCTATGGGTAATATTACAGCCATTTGCATTTCCAAATCCCCTGAAGGGGAAAAAAACAATCAGGGTCTCAGGAAAAAAGGAGAGCTCACAAAGCGTAACCAATCATTCCTTTTACCATTCCCTTCACCATGCTTGATGTGGCAGCAAAGCGGGCCCAGTGTTAGGCCATACTATCACTGAAAGGTTCAATTTCAGCACCACAATTCCTTCATCATACAGGAGCTGGAGGTTTTTTTAGGCCTCCTCCCTCATAACAAGCAAGCCTCCCTTGAGGCTCAAGCTTTATTTTACAGAGATGTAGGCATACAAAAAAGGAAGGAAGAATCCCCAACCATAATTCAGGTTATTCAGATTTGCTTGTAAATAGAAACTTCTTATTTTTGTAAACTACTATGACTTATTGAACAACAAGATTGGAGGTCTGTGTCCAAGACAAAGATTATACTATCCCTGACTAAAGCCACCCGAAACACGGCTAGTTTGCTGCTGAAACTCCCTGTGGAGGGGTTTGTACTTCAGTTGCAACTCAGTGTTATAGTTGCGGTCTGAAGATGACAGAAGCAGTTCCAACCATCCTTCAGGGGACAAGCCTTAAGGGGGCTTCAGGATTCAGCAAGCTGCATATAATATATATATATATATATATATATATATTGTTGGTTTGTTTATTATATTTATACCCCGCCTTTTTTCCTGCAAGGAGCCCAAGGCGGCTTACATAATCCTCCTCCTCTCCATTTTATCCTCACAACAACCCTGTGAGGTAGGTTAGTATGCATATTACATAGTATGCACATTACATAGTAATAAGCATGTAAGATAAATTTATTCAATTTATGAGTCACCCTATAGCTGAAGCTTTCAGAGCTTCTATATTTGACAAGATAAAAAAGATAAATCAGGTTCATAGCCTGGGGGTACTCCTAGATCCATCATTGTCGCTGGAGTCCCAAGTGACTGCGGCTCGGAGTGCCTTTTACCATCTTCAATTGGTTTGCCAGCTACGGCCATTCCTGGACAGGAATAGCTTGGCCACCGTGATACAGGCGCTAGTAACCTCAAGACTGGATTACTGCAATGCGTTCTATGTGGGGCTGCCCTTAAGGCTGGTCCGGAAGCTGGAGCTAGCACAGAATGCAGCAGCTCGGCTGTTGTCGGGAGCTGCCCCTTTTCAGCATGCAACTGAATGAACTGCACTGGCTACCTATTCACTACCGGGCCAGGTTTAAGGTTCTGGTACTTGTGTACAAAGTCCGAAACAGCTTGGGACCAGAGTACCCGAGAGAGCGCCTCCTCCCTTACCAACCTGCCGTCACTGAGGTCATTGGAGAACATTCTCCTGGTGGTTCCACATGAACCTATGGCCCAACTGGAGTCCACCAGGAGAAGAGCTTTCAGTGGGGTGGCTCCATTTCTATGGAACTCCCTGCCTCTGCTGGTCAGGCAGGTTCTGACATTGTGTTGCTTTTGGCACCTGCTGAAGACCTCATTGTTACAGGAAGCCTTCTCTGCTGTCCAACCACCATTTTAATACCTTGTTTCCAATGTATTTGTGGAGGAAGGGGGGGCTGGCTGGCCCGCCACACCCCCACCCTTTCCTACTCCAAAGGAACCAAGACCCTCATGAGATCTCAAGGTACCAGATTGCCAGCCTCAGCTGTCTGCAATCCTACTTGGATCTCTGTTGAGGGACTCGCCTTTAATTCTGTAACTTGGATTTAGATACTGAACGAAGCAGAGCAATCCACAAACACCATGTGGGGTAAAACCAGGACAAGGTTTATTCTGGTAGCATTTTACAACAAGATTAGGGAAATGAGAGAAGCACACAAAATAAAGAGAGAGACACTTTAGTACACAGTAAAGCTGCAAAACAATAAAACCTGATTCCTTAATATCTCTCAGGCATACACCTATGTTACCTGCGGGTATTCTCTTCCAGGGTTAGATCCAGCACAGCCCTGCCGCACCGGGGGGAACTATTCCATCTACCCGCAGGTCTGAGATGGATAGCCCTCCACAAGACATGCTTTCACTAGAGCCCTCAATCAGCTAATTTTCACCAGGAGCTACTTGGGGTCTTTGGCTTACCGCCATCACTCCACAGCTGGGTAGCCATGCGATCCAAGTACCAAAGAACAAAGACCAAAACCCAGCGCTTTGGGAAATATACCTTTTCCCCCCCTCCCCTCCTCCCTGTAGCTCTGCTGCCTCTTAGCCAATCATAATGCACTTCACCTGGCCAGGCAGGGGGAAGGGAACTCATGACTTACTGGGTTTGACTACATTTACATATGAAAGCTTTCAGCCTGGCTCCTCCAGGACTTCTAGGCGCCACCCATTCAAGAGGAACTATGCACACACACACACACCCAGCCTTCACACATGAGGGTGTGTGTGTGTGTGTGTGTGTGTGTGTAGTGTGCGTGTGGGGACCCCCCAAAGGCTCCTCTTCTTCACAGTATTGTTTTTGTTTCTTTTATCTATTTCTATCTTCTTATTGTTCACCACTCAGGAATGTGCTTAGATATGGAGCAGTATACAAATACTGTAAATAAGTAAATAATTAATAAATTGTAGTTTTTTTTTAATAAAAATAAATACTATAAAACCAAAGACAAAACACATTAAAAGAAATTAAATCAATTTAGAAGCAGCAACAATAATTTAAAATTAGTTTTTAAAAGTAAGATAAATATCAAAGCAGCTAAAACATGGAAAGGAAGAATTTAAGACACAGCTTTAAACATATCATTAAAAATAAAGCAAGCAGCAGTTAAAATTATTTTTCAAATAAAGGCCTGGGAGAATAAAAAGGCCTTTGCCTGGCACCAAGAAGTCAACAAAGTAGGTGTCAGGAGGACCCCTCTAGGGAGGGTATTCCACAATCTGGGGGTCACCACAGGAAAGGCTCAATTCTGAGAAGCCACCCACCGAATCTCAGTATGTGGGGGCACTCAGAGCAGGGCCTCAGACAATGATCTCAGGGCACAGGCAGGAACATATGGGAAGAGATGGTCCTTCATATATTGTGGCCCCAAGCCATGAAAGGCTTTAAAGGTTAACAGCAACACTTTGAATTGGGCCTGGAAATAAACTGGGAGCCAGCAAAGACAGTACAATATTGGCATAATATGGTCCCTAATGCCCAGTTCTAGCTGGCACCGTAGCTGTCATATTTTGTACTGTCATCCCCTCCCTACCGGATGTAGTAAACCACGAGGGGCAAGGGTAATTTAATCAAATTACTACTAGAAATATTCAGTACATAATGAATTATACTGTATCAACCAATTCAGAATCCAGTACACACTTGGGGCTCTCACTTCCTGGTGTGCCAAGATGATATAAGGGGATCTCTCCTGCTACTGCCACCAGTAAGGGGGGGGGGGCGCACTGTAGAGAAATAGCACTTCCACAGGGACCAGCACTACAGCCCATATTATTTCCATTTTTTTATCCTCAAGATGCTTACTCCTTTTCAATCTGATGCTCATTTAGGGTTGGACATTTGACCGGTCAAAAAAGAGTTGGATCATCTGGCCAGTCAACTATTGTCTAATATTAGTCAAGCATGTTTAAAACATTAACTGTAATAGAGCAAAAAAATAATTTGAATCATCTATAGGTTTGCTGCTTATGCCAACTACAAACCACAAATCACATACCTGTTACTGTGAAATAATGAAACTGGTTTGAAAAAATGGTAATGACTTATAAACTTCAACTTTATAATGTTCCTGATCCTGTGTGGAGAAGCCTGTAGTCCCAGCAAGTGACCAGTATGCTGCTACGTTTGCTCCCTGACCAGTGCAAAGCTAGGGAGCAAGGGGCCCCTCACCCCTCCGCTCACTTAACCGAAGACGCCATAATGAAGTGGCAGAGGTAAGGCCGCTACCCACACAGTGCCATTCTTCACTTCATGGAGCATTTAACCATGCTCAATTATTATCTGATGTGTCAACTGACCAGTGTGCCAACCCAATCCTCATTTGCACCCTCTCCCCCAGCATAAAGGTTGCTGTGACCTCACTGTTTACAACCCATCCACCTCCAAGCATGTGTATATAAGTCCGCCAGCTTGAGGTTAACACTTCATGCAGCTAATGAACTAAGCAGTGTCCACGAACCCTTATGCCAGTGTTCTCCAACCTTGGGCCCCCAGATGTTTTTGGCCTACAACTCCCAGCATGCCCCAGCCAGCGTAGCTGGGAGTTGTAGGCCAAAAACATCTGGGGACCCAAGGTTGGAGAACACTGATTTAGAGGGAGCGGGCCTTCTCTGACTTTGCACTGGGTTTGGAGAAGGTGACAGCAGCCATCTCTCATGCCATGCAGAAGGGATTCCCGCTATTGCTCATCTTTTTGAGATGCCAACACAAGGTGAGAGAGGACCCTGCCTCCCCCACCCCCAAAAGCCCTCCTTGTGTGCCAAAGGACACAGAGGGAAAGGGAACTGATGATGGCCACAAGTAACAGCTGGCTAGAAAGACAGGCCAGGTTTGCAGAACTCTTTTAATATACTACCTTCTATGCCCTCTTGCAAATTCCGTTCATATGAACGGGCTTGTACAGGGGAGGTTCCTGGGAGATTCTGCACTGGGGCCTACTGGAGATTCACAGACAGCAGTCTACTACTCCAGACAAACACATCTAATAAAGCAAACTGGTGTCTTCAAAAAAGTACTCTCATGTCATAGTACAATGTCGGATGTTACAGAATGATGTCTTGCAGAACTACACACACACACACACACCTCGGTGTGCACTCAGCTGCACAAAGTTCAGCCATTTATTTGTCCATTAACAAAGTCTCCATGGCACTTTTAGTAGTCTGTAAACCATACCATCTCAAAGGAGAGTTCCCAGCTTCCTGGAACATTGTCACACCAATGTATGCTCCCAATCAAGAATAAAGCCTTGGGCAATTTGATCACTGGCCAAGGCCAGGCAATGATAATTACCCGGTAACAACTTTAATTCTGAATGACAAACCTCCTGGAAAATTGAGTCACACCAGTAAAGGAAATAAGCTCTTGGGAAACCTTAGCTATACAGATTGCACAGAGCCAACAGTGTGCTCTTCTATAGTATCTCCTATCTTGAATATCCTCACTCTATCACAGAGGTGTTGTTTGCAATGCTGGAGGGCAAGGGCTACTGGGCTTCAGTAGAAGACTGGCGCCCAGGAACTGAACTCTGAACTTCTGGTTCTCAGAACTGCGTTGTGCATTAAGCAAAGAGATGGGGGAAACCTGCCAACTGCGTAAGATCTCTTCATTAGTCAGGAAAGGAAAGTCACATGACGGTAGCAACTTAAAAAGCAATGCCTTGGTTACAGGGCAAGATACTTATCAGCTGCCCTACTTTCTCACATGAAACCACAAGTGTGCCTCTGGATACCCGAGGTTAGCATCTGAGGGGGGGAGTCCAAGACACACAGAGATGGTTTGCAGAGGCAGACTTTGCTCTGCTGGTGACCAGCCTTCCTTTCTTGTAGAGAACAGCTGGCTTACACAAAACAGGGGTTTAACAGGGAAACTTCACTTGCTCCAACCTGAACTCCTTAGACTATGGACAAAGGCCTAAAGATCACTTCTCCCTTCAAAGAGGTAGCTGCCTGTACCAAACGCTCATGTCTTAAATTAAGGGTGCTGTGCCAAGGCCTTTAAGGATTTAGCAGAGTGGTTAAGATTCCAGCCTGCAGCTAGAATGTCACATGAGTTTGAACCTGAGGAGGATTAACTCAAACACTTTAACTCTTCAGTTCATAAGCACAGTGCCACCGCCCCCCCACTGCATACACACAGAGTTATGCATCTCTCCACTGCAGACTCTTTTGTCCATGTTGATCCCACAATGCCTCCTGATCTGCCACACCGATTACAAAGCAACTGGCAATTCTCTCCAGAGAGGCTCGGCTGGCATCTACACTGATCTGATCTTCTTGGTGCCAGATGAAGACCTTTTTTTTTTATTTTCCCAGGCCTTTCGTTTCAAAAAACGTGTTTCCAGGGCTTTTAGACTCCTGGCACTATTGTTCTCTTTTGCTGGTTTTACTCTGATGCCATTTTAAAATTTGTTTTGATGGTATGTTTTTGGTTGTGCTTTTATATTGTATGGTTTTTTATCATTTTCTAGTAAACCACTGTTAATGGGCAGTATAGAAATACAGACTGGTTTCGCATGACCCAATAACCCATGTTGTCTGAACCCAGACCACTTCCCACAAAGTGGTTTATTTTTCGGCAACAAGCCACCCTGGCAACCCATGGTTTGTTCTAGGGGCTCTTCAATACATGATGGGTTGTTGTGTCATCCGAACCTGGGAGAACAATTTCATCGTGGGTTGCAGGGATCAGCCAGTGAGCCGTTCAGCAAGAGCAGGAAAAAAAACTCTGCTGCTCTTCACAATCTGGCCTGTGCCGCTGCCAGTGACAGCCCCGCCACTAATGTCACATGAGCAGCACTTGGGAACAGCTATCACTGGTTTGCCGTGTGTGTGTGTGTGTGTGTGAGGGATGTTGAAGAGTCCTTGGTCTCGAGTCACGAGTCGAGTCACGAGTCTTTGGACCCGAGTCTCGAGTCCGAGTCCTTGGTCCAAAATGGTGACTCACGAGTCACGAGTCACGAGTCCCTCCCAAAGCTGACTCCACGAGTCCCTATTAAAATCAATGCAATTTTTCCCCAACAAAATAAGGCTATTTCAGATGTGTGGCTTAGATAAATTCTAGGCACAAGTGTGCCTTTTTATTTCAAAACTCTGCAACTGATTTTGGCAAGAACAGACCAGGCAGACAAACCCAAAATGTCTGAAAGGTTGCATTTTAGGAAAATGATTTTAAAAATTAAACTTGCTGTACTTCCTAAAACCTATCCATGTTGCATTTGAGGAACACGATTTTGGAACACGAGTCCTTGGTCTCGAGTCCCGAGTCGAGTCTCGAGTCCCATTGAAAATATTGGGACTCAAGTCCGAGTCGAGTCAGAGGGGGGACTCAGTCCGACTCACGAGTCGAGTCCTCGAGTCCGAGTCCCCATCCCTGGTGTGTGTGTGTTGGCCACAGAAAATTGCGCAAATGTGTTAATGGCGGGGGGGGGCAATATCTCCCACTTAGCAATGTAATCCTCTCGATTTTAAGTCTTCAACTGACATTTCTCAGTGCCTTCCACCTTTTCAACACTTTCCCAAGTCTCCAGATCCTCCGGGAAAGGGGAGATATTGCCCCCCCCCTTCTGCAACTCCTTTCCGGAGCACTTACTGCTGCAGTGACTGCAGTTTCCTGACAGTTCTAAAAAACAAACCCTGAGAAGGCAGCTGAATGGGATGGGGTGAGTGGGCCCATGGAGGGGTGGGTGTAAGTACTGCTGGTGCTGGCACCCCATTTGCTCCATCCTGTTCTACCACCTGTAAGGTTGGGTTTTTTTTTTAACGGTTGGGAATATTTGCACAATTTTTTGGACTGGGAAATATACGCAAATTTAATGGCTGGGAAGTAAATGGAGGGGAAATGTGGAGAAAGCCCAACACGAGTCTGCACACACACACACAGTCTTCCCCTAAGGGAGGGGGCAAGGGAGGAGGGATGAAGTCACAGGAGAAGCAGCCAGACAGGTCGTCATCCCCAACAAGGAAGAGTCTCGGTGGAGATCCACAAAAACCCAGGAAGGACCATCAAACTATCAGGGCAGTCTCAAAGAGCTGCGAAGTACCAGTACGTCACCTTCTCCCCGGGCAGGAATAAGCCCACCTGACACAAAGGGGCAGGCATAAGCCCCACCTGACCTGGAGGGTGGGGAGAGCGGGAACTCAGGGGTAGAAAACCCCTCTCCCTTCCGGTAGAGGGTTGTTGGGAACCAGGGTACGTCGGGGCCAGATTCGTCCGTCAAGCGGCAGCCCGAGTAAGCCAGTCTCATCCCCGGATCGGCCGACCCGGAGCCAGGCTGAAACTGACTAAGCGTAGAGTCTCTGATCTGAGGTAACTGACCAGATTCAATCTGCTAGTCTAGGAGCCTGTTCATTGAGTAACGCAGGGGGTCAACTAAGGTTGTGTTGACATTGTAGTATTCCTGGAGAGCTGTTAGTTCCGCTCTGTGTTTTGTGTAAACAAATAAAAGCCTTATTTGGTCATTTAAAGGGTTTTGGTTTCCTCTTGTGCGCGAAAGCCTCTCAGGTGGTCGCCAGCGCTTCGTACGGGCTGTAACTCAGTGCCGGTTAACCCGTTGAGCGCCGAACTCACGCAAAGGATCCTGCTAGTGATCCTTCACAGGAAATTTGCGCCAAATTTAAGGGCAGGGCAATAAATGGAGGGGAAATCTGTGCACCTTCAGCAATGGAACAATTACATTACATTAAATTTGCGTATATTTCTGCCTTTTTAAAGAACTGTCAGGGAATCGCAGTAACTGCAGCAATAAGTAGTCCAAAAAGGAACTGTGAAAACAGGGAGTTAATATCTCCCCTTTCTGAAGCAGCTGGAGACTCAGGGGAGTGTTGAAAAGGTGGAGGGCACTGAGAAGTATCACTGCAACACTTAAAATCGAGAGGATTATATTGTTAAGTGGGAGATATTGTCCCCTGACCCTTTCGGTGCACCTACTTTTGCAGGTTTTTATCTGTTTTTCAGTGCTTTTCAATTGAAAAGACAGCAATTGGCCCCTGGCAACTGTGCGCTAATAAGCCTATATGCAGTCTCACTTTGTCAATCTGTTATCTACTCCACTTTGCCACTCCCTTTGATAAGTGAAACAAACAAGCAAATTGACCAGGCAAGACTAGATATATCTAGTGTGCTCTTATGGACAGCCGTAAGAGCACACTTGCAAAAGACCAACCAAAAAAATATGTATTATGAAAATATGTATTATGAGTACACAGTTGCCCCAACAATTTTCAGGGGCCAGCGGGGGGGGGGGGGGACGGACCCCAATTGCGCATTTTTGAGGCTGGGGGGGGGAGCGGCAAACGAAAACAGGTAGCAGTCAGAGCAGGGAAGGGAGACAACTCACACCGCGTAGCTTATTCGCAGGGTGGTTTAATGTGCAAACGCACCCACTGTGAATAACTTACAGTTAGAGTGTGTGTATGGGGGAAGGTCAATTTATCACCTGATTTGATCAGAGTTGTATACTCCATGGTCATGATGCTTGCTGTGCAGACTTGTTTTTAAAATATCTGGCTTTCATTTCTGGATAGTTGCTTTCACTTCACTTTATTCCCATATTAATTTCATATTTTTTAAAACTGTAACTGTAGGCCAACCCTGGTAAATTACATGAATTGTATGTATTTATAGAAACCTTAACAATTTTATAATATTTTATGACAATTTTTAAGAAGCTAATTATGAAACAATGAAATTGGTTAATTAGTTGCTGTAATTAGCATAAATATCAAGCCTGTTGATTATGAAAATATCTTCCAGCTCTAATAGAGCTAATGCTTTAAAAAATATTTGACCATTATTTGACAATACTTGACCAAATCTTTTTTGGCTTGTCAAAATGACCTGTCCTCACTACAAGTTGAAACAGAAAATGTTAGCCAGCCTTTGTAAAACAAATGCCTCCTCCTCAGCTCTTGGTGCCCTGACTTAATCAATGAAGATTTTATAGATGGAGCATACAATTCTAACTACCGGCAAATGCAGGGGAGGGGGTTGAAAATGAAGTTAAGCAGAAGGTAAAGAGTTACTGATCACCCCTTTCCCCTACCTATCCAGGCTGTGCCAAAATTCATTATGAGCATTAATCCCCCAGGTTATATCAACAGACAATATTTAAGCTCCTGGCTCAATCATTGACTGCCTTAGCAATCAGACGCTAGAGGGGCCTTTCAACTTGGTTATGAACAAGTTATAATCCTATTTAGCCAGCAGTGCAGAAGGGACCAAGTTTAAGACAAAGAGGGCCGCAACACACACCAAACAGCAGACTATCTTTGAATTGCTGCTATCAATTGAGAGCCAGTGTGGCGTAGTGGTGAGAGTGTTGGACTGGGACTCGGGAGATCCAAGTTCTAGTCCCCGCTCGGCCATGAAACTCACTGGGTGACTTTGGGCCAGTCACTGGCTCTCAGCCTAACCTACCTCACAGTTGTGAGGGTAAAATGGAGAGGAGGATTATGTAAGCCGCCTTGGGTTCCTTTCAGGAAAAAAGGCGGGGTATAAATATAATAAATAAATAAATAAATAAATCAGAGAATTTCTAGAATTCAGGGGTTTTAAACACCCAATTTAGGGCTTTAAACAGTTTTCCAACTGCACTGGCTACTGGTCCATTTCAGCACAATTCACAGTGCTGGTGCTTACCTTTAAAGCACTTTACAGCTTGTTACATCAAGCCTTCTCCTACACAAACCTGCAGGTGTCTGGAAGCCATTGTTGAAGCCCTTCTTTGGATGCCCTGCCCTCTGAAGTTAAGTGGATAGTGATTGGCAAGAGAGGATCTTTGCAGCTGGGGTGCCCCCATCTCTGGAATGCTCTCTCCAGAGAAGCTCAACTGGTGCCCACTTTTATGTCTTTTCAGTGCTAGGATAAAACTTTTTTTTATTTTTCCAGGTCTCTTAAAATGTCACCTGAAGTGGTTTTATTCTGCTATGGTGCGGTTTTAATAGATTTGATTTGTTATTTTTAACATGTATTATTATTTTGATTGTTCTTATTGTTGACTGCTGAGAGTTTATTAATGAAGGGGAGGATATAATTTTCAGTAAGTTATTTAATTTATTTATTTGTTACATTTATATACCACCTTTTCCTCCAAGGAACCCAAAGCAGTGTACATGATTCTCCTCCTATCCATTTTATTATCCTCACAACAACCCAATGAGGTGGTTTAAGCTGAGAGTCAATGACTGGCCCAAAGTCACCCATTGAGTTTCATGGCCGAGTGGGGACTTGAACCCGGGTTTCCCCAGTCTCAGTTCAACACTCTAACCACTACACCACACTGGCTCTCTAAATAGCCAAGCACCCCTTCCCCGCTGCACATGGTATTATGGTTGTAATTTACCTTCTTTTAACAAATTGTCTCATAGTTGATTTCGGTTGGGATTAAAGTTTAAACTCTAAACCATTACACGCATTTAGGGCTCTCAAAGCTGCAATGGTTTAGGATTAAAAACAGAGTTCATGTATTTGATCCTTGAATTAATGAAGACTTTTTGCCAAAACTGTAATGCTTGCCAAATGAGTCGTGACTAAATTCAGACAATTGCCAGTGAGACCAAGAACTTTATGGCAAAGGAAAAACAGAACCCAAGACCCAATCTTACTATGAAACCGATATCTTGCAAAGGTTGACTACTGCAGAGACTCGTTAATTACGAAATGATCACATTACACTAAAAAGAACACACGTTGTACTTAAAAGAGACCATTCTGCATACACTTTTGACATACGTCAGATATTTTCTAGAAATATGCAAAAGGCAAGATAAGCTGCGTTAAAGTACAGCCAAGAAAGCCACTTTGCACAAACCCTGGTAATAGGTCACCTTCTAGCATTCGATAAGTTATCAATTTTTCTTGTTGTTCTAAATACCAAATACTTGCAGTTAACTGACAAAGTCAAAACCACACACAGAAAGACTTCATGGTTTTCCAGTCAGACACAACCTTCAACAAAGGACATTCCTATGATTATGTTTCTGTTACCACTACAGTACCACACTGAAGCCATAACTTCCATAGGAAAGGAGAATCCAATCTCAAAAGTATTACAGGTGCATTTTCTCTCTTGAACTATCCCTGAAGTGCTCTTGCACAGCAAGATCTTGCCTTTCCTCAATGACAGCTTGATGTTCTGTTTAAGTTACTTCTGGAGCCTATTTATCTTGCAATGCCTCTCTCCACAGGACCACTCTGCTCCAGGTTCTCTCAAGTAAAATCATCTGTGACAAAGAGCAAGGGTGGCCGGCCAGATGGGCGATTAATAAATATAAGAAATAAATAAAGGCCTTTCCAGTAGTGGTCCTGGGATTGCCAGGATTGACATCCTTCATGGGGTGCAATTGTACATTTCCCTACAGAAGGTTGGGCAACGCCCATTTATGGATTATCCATGACTATGGCACTTAGGAATGGCTTGATGCTGTTGCTAGAATGAACCTTTGTCTTCATGTGTTGGGTAAACAACTTTGAGCATTTGCTAAATCAAGCTAAACTTTTTTTTCAATGCATAAAAACCCCCACAATTAATTGTAGAAGATTCAGCGGCAGTTTAGAGAATCCCAGAGGAAGCACATTTGGGATGATGGTGGCAGTTCCAGAAATTGGGAGTTAAGTATGTGCTACACACTTAGTTGGCTACAGCACTTTTACCTATATTTCAACAGAACATGTACTGTATCATTATACTCATTCCAATCGAGTACAGGAAAAGAGAAGCCAGTGCATGCAGATGAAACAAACACAGTTGTTATAAAAAGAGGAGAGATTAATTAGTGCAGGGGGGAGAAATTGTGTGTGAAGCACTCGTGTTTTTTTTTAAAACGGAAAGAACTCTAGTATGAGTGAATATATTTTGCTTAAGTGTTAACAGAAATTATGAAACTCCAGCCTAGTGACAAAGGGTGCTTCCAGACAAATGGCTCCTAGCATTACCAATCAGAAGGCATTGAGCAGCAATTCAGTCTTTTTCTCCTTGACAAATTTTTCACAGTAAGGAAAAAGATGGAAATGGTAGGAAAACAGGGGAAGGCTACAAGTAGAAGACACATAATTTCATGAATGAAGCAGAACTACAGTGCTATAAAAACTTCATCTGGAAGCACCCAAAACTAAATCCCTATTGACCTACGGTACTTCACAATGGCATACCAAGCTGGTATCCGTTGGCAAAAATCGAGTATCTCAGCATCTAATACCCAGACTCCCAAGGAATATCTTCCCTCTCCAAAATATTTACAAAGGTAATAAAAGTGCTGGGATCAATCCAGTGAAAGAATGTAAATTACTAATAAAACATATAGCAACTTTATTTCAGTTGCACCTTCAGAGAGGTGCATTACTTATTCACAAAAGAGAGGGTCTTTTCCATGGTGGCAGCCTGGCTCTGGAATGTGGCTCATGCTGGCTCAGCTTGTCTGAGTGTGGAAAGCTAAGCCGGGTCAGGCTTGGTTATTACTTGGATGGGAGACCCCTCCTCTAGTTTACTGCATTGAGCAGGGGGCTGGACTCGATAGCCTTGTAGGCTCCTTCCAACTCTATGATCTATGACATCTATGAATGCCCTCCTGAGGAACAGGTCAGGTCATAATTTCTTTTATTTTTAATCTGTCCAGGCATTTTAAAATGGTTGTACAATTTTAGCTAGTTGAATCATTTTTTAAAAAATCTTCTCAAAATTTTATTGTTTATGATATGTATTTTTATATTGAGATTTTTAGTATTATACTGATTATTGATGTATGCCCTGAAGTCCATTTTGTGGATGAAGGTGTAGTATGGAAGTTTTTGAATAAAAAAAATATATTTAAGGACATTCACAGAAGGGACCTTTCCCACCCACTCCTCCCCCAGCAGCTCCATCTCACATTGTTCAGGCGGACATCCGGACCTTGAGAGAGGCTTTTCAGAGGTTGCACGTGACTGCAAAGGGGGGGGGGAGGGGAAACTTCCGTAAGGGCGCAATCCTATGGCTGCTAGACAAAGAGTCTAGACAGCCACAAGAGAATTCAGAGTCCCCACTCCGACCTCCGTAATTCGCTCCGAGGTCGGAGCTGGGACTCCAAACTGGGAGCGCTCTCCCTCTGCCCTCACAGCCGGTGCAGCAAGAACCGCGCTGGCTGAGGCTCAGAGGTCGGAAGAGCAAACTTGGAGACGCGGAGGGGAGGGGAGAAGACAGGCTCCGCCTCCGTCACCACATGTGGTCCTGGTGGCGCCTCAGCCTCCTCTCCTCGCACTCCGAGGCAAAACACTTAGATGGCCAAAATTGGTCGTCCAAGTATTTTGCAAGGCGGGAGAGGTGTGGAGGCGACCTTCGCCTCCGCTCGCCTTCTGCCCTCCATAGGATGTCCGCAATCCTCCGAGTTCAGAGGGTTACAGGCAGCCTCATTGCAGTGCGTGCCTGTGTTATAGATGTGGAGGGCACTCTATACAACTGATTCTACACAATTTTCACTGAAATGCTCCATATTCCAGGACTTCTATGCACCAGACTTCTGGGTCCTTGGGCTGCTCAGAATTACTGACATTGCTTCCTATTGTAACTAAATAGCAGGGCCGGTGCTACCATTAGGCCAACTAGGCGGCCGCCTAGGGCGCCGGGCTAAAGGGGGCACCAGGAGCATAGGGCTGGAGGGAGGGAGGGCTCAAGTGGGAAGAGGGGGGCGCTAAATATCTGATCTTGCCTAGGGCACCAAACTGCCTTGCACCAGCCCTGCTAAATAGCATTTATTACCAAGCTGCTACAGGAAAAGTCCAAACCTAATCATTATAAGTTCATAACCTGCAGTAGTTGGTGTTAACAAAGAAGTTGTGATGTGCTGATGGGGGATGTTCTGCAACATCAAACACTTGAGAAAGGTCAGGCATTTATAGGACTCTGAAGTCTGTCTTTGAGCTCTTGCCTGCAGACTATATGCCCGTTTTCAGTGATGCATGTTTGAAAGCTCTTCTAACTTGCTTTGCGGAACCAGTTTTCTGTTGGCCGTTAGACTGAAAGAGGAGACACTAGAGAGCAGGAAGAGATGATGAAGTACAGTTAAACCCGAAGAAGCCTTTTCTCGGCAGGATTCTTCGACTATCAGGAACTCAAATTTATTTATTCCATTCCTACCCTGCTTTGGTTTGTATTTGTCTCTTTCTCATTTTAAAAGAAGTACACAATAGCCGTTTGGAGGCAAAAACTGCAAGGAAGAATGAAATTAATGCATGTGGAATAATTACAGCAACATATTAAAACAGAAGCAAGGTAATATCTGCAGTAATTAAAGCAGATTTTTTTTACCCCTGTGGGGGAAACCCCTCTTAGAAGTAACCACTAACTTTCACAAAAGATGATGCTTTATGCCAGCCTTGAAGTTAGCCACTTGCCCACTAGGAAAGTAACGTATACTGGCAAGCAAATATGTTGCCAGAACCAATCGCTCAAGCTGCCCTGTGGCTCCAAATGGTCACCACAAGTGGGAAGGTTGGTAGAAGCATCTGCAAATGGAAGGATCAGCACAAGAGATTGTGGCTCCTGAAGTGGGAAATCCAAACATTCCCCATCCTACTAATTATCATGGGGACACAATCCACTGGGCTGTCCTCCTATGTAAGCCTCATGGGAAGGAATGGGAGCCGCACAAGAACACAGCAGTGTTCCTGGGCAGCTGTATGTCTGGTAGATTGCACTGCGTGCATAGGATCTATCCATTTCTCAATTCCATCACCCTTTAACGGTACTCAAAAAATTGCTGCCTGAGATGCCTGCCTCATCTTGCTGCTTCTAGCAAATGGGCCATTCTTGTGCCCTCCTCTGCAATTCTGCTTTATACCCAAATCAACTGAAAGTGGAGTGGGGTGTGTGTGGGACTCTTGAAGTAAGAAAAAAAAAAGTCTAATGCTACAGATGGAGTCTTGACATTTGCCCATTTGTAAATCAGTTTCAGCAGTTAAGACCAGTCAGAAATTGGAGCATAAGCAAAAATCACATCCACCTCTGACTTGGCAGAGCTCTAACCAAAGACAAAGCATACAGCATGGTGCAAAACCACTCATGACCAGCCAACAACCTTTTGCAGCTTGCTAAAGAAAGCTGAACAGTGATTCACTCACCATCCAATCTGGCATGTGGAAAGCTGAGGCACCTGCACTGTTGTCCCACTTCTCCATCACAGACACTTTGTGAAGTTTGGATTTGCTGCTGCCACAGGAAGGAAGCTCTGATTTGGCTCTACAAGGCTGATCCAGTTGTGCTCAAGAGGGGTCGCAAGAGCCAGGCAGGGATTCACAGGAGCTGCGATATCTTTCCAGGAGAGCGCTTTCTCTTCTCAAGCAGTCAACAGAACATTTGGCTCCCAAAGAGACTGTGGCTTGTTACTGCCACAAATTCTGGGCCACACTAAGGCTCCAAATTCCTTATATTTAGCTGCTGCTTTACGCCGCACTGACTCTTGGTTCAGATTGACAGCAGACTACATGGACAGACAGCCTCGAAGTTGTGTGAGCGTGTAGCCAACTACCACCAGCCTATGTACTGCCAACAGATTACATCACCCAAACAGCCGATACTGGGGATCAATAAAGCCCAAGGTCAAGGAGGCGCTTTTTCACATGCACTGCAAAAGACACGTCTTCTCACATATAGCTTTGGTACTTGATAGCATTAAAAGTTCATGTAACTGAAGCAAAAGACCCTGTAGGATTTCCAGCTGCCAAGCAAGTACACCTGGCAAGAGACCAGCAAGGGAGAATTTAAAATTAACTTCTGAAAGCCTTGACTTTTCGGAGAACTGCAAGGCTATTGTTCTCAACATTTATCTGCAACGTCACTGGCTTGCCTGCGGCTCCCTCTGTTGGGAAGTGGTGAAGGGAGCATGCATGCAAGACCACAGGGCTCAACTGCTGACATCCTTACTCACAAAGTGTGTGTGCCCAGGAAGAGACGGTGCGTGTCTGCAATCACACTTGCATTCTTCTGTCCTCCCAAGAATCATGCACCCATGCCGCATCAAATGCTTTCCAAGCCTCTGATGTCAGCATTATGTCAGGTAAGTGACAACAAGTCTTAGATGAAAACCAAGCCAGTCACGCAAGTGCATCTCAGCTGAAAAGGAGCCAATCTGCAATGCTTTCAAAGCGGCAAAGCCACTGCTTTTGATGTACAGTATATGTCTACACTACAGACTTAATTCAAATGTCAGTTTCATGTGGACATGGATAGGAGTCTTAAAATGGCTTCTGCACCTAAATTTGAGCTTGCTACAAGTTGTTTTGAATTGCATGTTATCGCAGCCATAGGGGAATTTCCACTAAAGTTTTGATAGGTTTTATTACATTTAGCAATTAGCAACTGCCCAAGTCTAATGGGATGAGCTTGCTTGAAAACAAAACAAAAACATAACCACCCACCCCTCAAAGGACTGTCCCCTCCACTCCCCACCTCCCAGCTCTGAGAACTAGAAACTTTGATTAAAGGAACACACCCAGGAGGAGGGGTGCGCGTGCAGGATTCTGAAACCACAGGTCCTAAGAGTGTGCCTTGTGGGCTACCTGAGGCCTGAAGGGCATAATATTTGGCCCTCTGGACACTCTCTCCCATACCAGCCTAGACAAATCAATATGCTTTCTTCTCAACTGCAAATAAAGATTAGGCCTCACATCTTTTCAAAGTCACCTTGAGCTCTGATAGGTAGAAGAGGGAATATAAATGTTCTGAATAAATAATTGAAACAATTCACTTGCTCATCTCAATTTATTCTTCTGTATATGACAAGTACTGTCTAATATATAATCTCTTCTTGGTCCGTATAATATGGAACAAACACTGAAAAGACTCTGGTCATTCCATGTTCAGAAACTGCATTCTTCCTGTCAGGCATAAGCCATGTAGCCCATTGAATAACTATCCTGCTATCACTTATTTATACTATCACATGTTATTGCTTCCTACTGCCCATACATTAGTTCAAGACTCCTGAAAGTAGAAAACAAATCCTGACTCCACAAGGTGTCAGGACACAAAATTCCACCTTAAAGCGAAACAGGCCTTATCAAGTTCATCCTGAAGGAAAGAGGGGAAAACACCCTCTAATATTAGAAGAACCCCCCTCCAAAATAAACATTGACTTTGAGTCCTAAGAGCACAGCAGGCATGCAAAACTCCCAGCAATCTAGAAAGTCACTTTGTAACCTGCAGAAGGATCAACCCTGTTTCCGGATCTAAAAGATGGCTGGGGGGGGCGTTGGCAGGGGATGATGCTAAGGCAGAGTCAGCCCCTCCTATTCCGAAGTGATACGAAGCAGGAGAGGCAAGAAGCCACACTGTACTTCACAGGATGTCTGATACAACTGGAGCTGATGCCCTCTGCCATGGGCAGAACCAGCCTCCCGCGAGTCTGTACGACACACGGCTCTTCCAAACCCTTTCAAGTCTTCCAAACCCTTTCATGTTGTTCGAATGCCTGACTGCCGTCTCCCAAAGCAGTTACTTTACTCCCAACTCAAGGATGGAAAGCGGAATATCGGTGGTCAATATAAGAGGTTTAAAGATGTTCATAAGGCTAATCTAAAAAAATGCAATATAAACATCGAAAACTGGGAAGCTCTGGCCCATGAACGATCTAAATGGAGGTTGGCCTTTCACAAAGGTTCCATGGACTTTGAAGAAGCCCGAGTGCAAGGTGAAAGGGAGAAACGTGCTAAGCGAAAAGCACGTCAAATGAATCCTTTACAGGACCATCTTCTATCTGGTAACCTGTGTCCTCACTGTGGGAAGCTGTGTGGATCTAGAATTGGCCTCCACAGTCACTTACGGACCCATCGCTAGAGTCTACACAATCTTCTTTAGAATCTCCTCCTTTTATCCCGGAAGACAATCTTACTCGGTCACGAGTGATCGCCTGATGATGATGATGATGCCCCGACCTGTCCCTGCCACCGCCCCATCAGTACAGCCGCCGCCCTAGGAACTGTTTTGGCCTGCCCTATGTGGAGCCCGCTGCTCCACTGCACTGTGCACACACATACACACACACACACGTAGCCAAAACACAGTGCAGTTTGCATAGGGCAGCTGTGCGTCACCCACAGGGTGTCGCTTCATGGACCCACAAATGCTGGCCAGTGTAAAAGCCCAACTGTTCCTGCATATTCCCCATTGCACAGCCTTCCCCAAGCTGGCACCCTCCAGATGTGTTGGACTACACATCCAAGAATTATGGCAGTTGCAGTCCAAGACATCTGGGGGGGGGGGCAGCTTGGGGAAAGCTGCCACAGCTGTTTGGTCTCTTGTACAGGGACTGCCTCCCATCAAGATGATTGATGGGTTAGGACTGAACACAAAAAGCAGGAGTATACAAAGATAATAAACGTTCTTCGACCAGACACATTTTTGCTGTCTGCAGCAAGCCTGGGGGACTTCACACACACTGCCGTACCACACACGCACCCTTTATAGTGTTATAGGATCTGATCCAAAGCCTGAATGCTTACACCCTACATCCACATTCTGTCTGCTGCAAAAAGGGTGGAGAGACTGCATGGGAAGAAAATACACACATAAAGTATGGGTCATACCCCACACTTTTCACATGGTAGGTAGGAGACGGTGAATCCCACCACATACAACAGTGATAGGCAACCTGGGGTACTCCAGTTGTTTTGGACCACAACTCTCACCAGCCCCACTCAGCACTGCCAATGGTCAGACTCAGGGATGATGGGAGGCGTCATCCAAAGTGCTTACCTACCCCGGACATACAGATTCTACATGCTTGGAGCCCGTGTGAATTGCCCCCTACCTTACAGCTCTCACTATATAGAACTGACACAGCATTGCACCTTGATACACTATAACGGGAATGGGAAACCTTTTTCAACCCAAGGGCTGCATTCAATCATGCATAACCTTCTGGACATTGCATGCCACCAGTGGGAATGGCCAAAGTCAAAACTGGGTGGGGCAAATGCAACATCACCTCACCCTTTTCTCTCATGAGACTTTTTTCATTAGTTAGCTGCTGCCTGGACACAATTTTCTGCATCGAGAGAGGAGGGAACCCTCCCCTCCCCATGCACTGCCCCATTACCGCCCTCGCACAGCAAATTTGCTTTTGAAAAAAAGCCCATTCACACAAACGGAAACCTTTTTCTAAGGCCAGCTGCTGTGCGGGGGTGGGGCTGAGGTAGGAGGCCATGGGCCAGATCCAAAGGCTCTGTGGGCCACGATCTGGCCCACCGGCTGGTGGTTCCCCACCCCTGCAGTGTAAATACAGAGCAAGTATGACTTTACCTTTATTCAGACTGATCTGTGCTTAAACTGCTCAACAGAAACTTTGCCTTTCCTTGGGCTAAAGTTTCAGCTGAGAATGAAGTCCCATTGCTGTGCTCTTAACCTGGCAATCTCTGCTCTGCTCTCAAGCCAAGTGGTAAGTGAGTTAGTACAGATACTGCTAATTAGATTACAAATAACCCAGCTGGTCAAGAGTGAAATTACAAATCGGGATTTGATCTATTGGGTGAATGTTCAACATGGACACTAGAGGGGGCTGGGAATCCACACAAACCACCTTAGCTTACAGGGGGGCGGGGATGGACAGGACGGACCTGATGGTTTGGGGTAGGGTGGGGGAGTGAAACTAAAATCAACATCCCTTGGTGAGAACTATGAAAAGTCAATAATTTGTGAATTTAATCACTACAGCTCTGCTAGTTTCACAGTGTTTAATCAGTCCCAGTCAAGGCCTTTGAGAGATTTATCATGAGCAATTATGACTTAATTAGAGTCGAGCATAAACATTAAAGGTCGGTCAAAAGATGGGACTCCCATGGCAAGTACAGCCCCCGTGTTAAGTAGCCAGAATGATCCAAACTGGAAAAAGACCGGTTTAAATCTCACAATGGCCACAGACGCCTTGTGGGAGTTTCTGCACATCTTTAAAAATAGGAGTGGCCTAAAATTTATCTGAAGAGGAAACGTTGGAATGGAAAGTATCTGTGCTTAGGATACCACATTCCTGCTGTTCACAGATCTTTCTTTTAAAAATACACATGGATTTTCCTTTCCATTTTCTGTATCTCTTGCTCCACGGGAATGAAAATGTTCTAAAAGGAAGGATATACATTTATTAAATAAATAAAAGCACTTCTATGGAAAAACAGTCACATCCAAACCAGCTCTCTGCCTCAGTTCCATATTTGTAAAATGGGAATAGCGACCCATTTCAACATGTCGTGAAGATAAATGAGATTGGAAGTGCAACTGGATAAGCTATGTTTTTCAATAGGTGGGCATACTGCTGTGAAGCCATCTCTGGCATATCACAGGTGAGGCCCAAATAACCGAAAACATCCCTCAAACAGATCCCAGCCCTTCGTGGGCAGCCCACTTCATAGCTTGCTAAAAACAGAGCTGAAACACGTATGAAACAGAGTCAAATAGACCAGTTCTGAGTTTTTTTCCATTTACCCCAGGCTGCAGCCAAGCATATATGGTCTTCCCAGTTAGCACAGAATCTCTGCTTTCTGCTCCCTGCTTAGCTACAGAAACTCACGAGCTGCGAAGCTGTGAAATGTAAACCTCGACCTTTCATGTGGACCTTTTCTAATTGCACACAAACCAGCTACAACCGCAGGGACATTCCTTGCAAAGTGAAGCAGCAAGGAATATTAAGTGATACTCTTGACTTGCCATGCCAGTTTCAAAGGATGATCAGAAAGAACCCTGGTGTAATTATGGTGCCTAATTGGCATATACGCAGCCGTCTTCAGCCATGACGCATTAACACTCTTACTCATGCCTCTTTTACAAGCCCACCAAGCCGCCCCCATGCCATATGCTTGATCATATTGGCAACCTTTTGCTGTTTCCACCCCTCCTTACTGATGGCTAGGAGTTAGCGCCAGACTTCCTTTAAGTCCTAATCTTGATAGGAAGGCCTGGCAAAGATTTATTGCCAGTCAAGTCAAAACCAGGGCTGTGTGATGGTGAAGCCTCAGAAGCCTGGAATCCAGGGGTGCTGAACCTCCAACCCACCTGGGGTGCAAATCCAGTGCTCTGGGCTTCTCCAGATGGCCACACACCCTTCCCCTGGACCCGCCCCCTTCCCCTTGACCACCAATTGTTTAGTGGTATCCCAGCTTTCCACGCCTTCCCCCCCCTGCTCCCAATTCTAAAAGTTTGAGATGCCGCTCCTAAGCCTTGTTCCTGGCAGTAAGAGATGAATATGCTGTAAAATAAATACGTAGTAAAATGTGTGGGTATTTTTGGTATTTTGGCCCTTTTGCCTTCAGCCCTGCGGACCACTGGAATGTGGCCCCCAGAGAGCTTTTCCAAAATTGAATTTGGCCCTTAGGCTGAAAGAGGTTCAACATCCCTGATTACAATGTGATCAGAGGTGGGACTTCAGCATCTTGCTTAGCTTATTGCCTCTCTCTCCGTTACATGACTAGCAAAAATAAGTTAAGCAAACTAAGAAAGTCTGTTATTTGAAAGGAGAACGGTGGTGAACAACAGTCTCGCACCTTGCAATATGAAGCTGGTCAGCTAACTGCACATTAGCTAGGATCCAAAATGGCATATATCGATTTTCACGGATAAGCGTCCCTCCCAAATACACGGTGTCACTTTTCAAGATCTGCAGAATTAACTGGGGGTGTTTCACACATCCTGTTGAGAAAGCATTTGCCTAGATTATGCACAAGGACAGCTTGCAGGATTAGGGTTGTCTGTAACTACATCTTGTTCTGAAAGACCTTGCCAGTGAGAAACTGGAGAAGGCCAGGTCAACATGCTGGAGTTGCCCGACATTATAAAACTGGAAGACTTGACAGAGCAAAGTTCACCAAGACAATGTTCCAGCTCTTTCCTTGGATAATGAGTTTCCAATTTTATGAGACAAGTGTTCATATTTGAAAAACTAATCAAGTATGACAGGAAGGAAGTTGGCCATGAAATCTGGGTAGAAAGTCTGCTACACACGGAGAGAGTTCATTTTTGTTAGCTGCACTGAGACTGAACCAAAGCACCTACAAGCATTCAAATGCTTGTAGCCATGCCATACCAATGCAAGCACTATATGGAAAAACAAAACAAAAAAACAAACCAAATATACATTACAGGAAATGCTTATCTGGCAGCGACTTTCCAACCATCAATAAGCCAACATTATCTCATCATTAGTACTATGTGTAAAGGCGGACATGCCTGACAGGACAATGTGCTAGTTGTTCAGACTGACTCCCTCTTCCCTTGCAGGCCCAGGAGCATCAGCAACATCAGCATTATTCAAGTTATAGCAGTTTAAAACAGGCTGTTTCAGAATATGGGGCATCTGCAAAGCAATTTTTAAAGGGCATCAGATGGAGCTTCCAATACCTTTCCAATCCAAGCTATTCACACACAAGGGGCTTTGGGCCTGGTCAGCCCACATATCCAGACAGAAGATAGGAACATCATGGCAAATTGCATTGTAACCCTAATGTGTTCTGGAAACGAGGGGCAGTTCCCACTTTGGGAACTCTTCCCATCCATAAACTGATGTGGCGCTTCACAAGTTAGTCAACCTCTAGCCCACTATGTTCTCTTCTGAGTGGGGCCTCAGGCAGACATCTCTCCCAGCCCTGTTGCCCAACAGCCTTTAACTGGAGATGTGAAGGATTGAACCTGGGACCTTGTGCATACAAAGTGCATGCACCAACACTAAGCAATGGGCCTTCTTCCAGAAGTAATACCTCAAACACTGTACTCTACTGCAGGGAAATATGATTTTTGAACCTACACATTGAGAAATATGTTCAAGGGGATCTCCCTGACACATGCTATACTCCAGTGATTTCTAAATATATGGGAGAGGGGGCAGTTCTAAAGGAAGACCTATTTGCATAGATTTGCTCTTGATAATTAGCTGCACTGATCCAGCATGAGAGTGCCAGGTGCTTTTAGGGGGATGTGCTGTTGGCATGCAAAATGTGCAAACGGCTGGACTGGAGTGTGGAGAGAAAAGAAGCTCGGACATTGCCAATATGGATTTTTCCACAACAGCCACAGGCAGATGAATAGGTCTACCCAAGCACCAAGTTTCTGCAATCCAAGGAAAAGCATTTCAGCCTTGTTGCATAATGGCAAATTGTTACTTTTGTTCATCTTTAAGGATTTCTATACCTCCTGACCTTGTAAAGATTCCAGGGCAGCTTATTTGACTGTATTAAGGAGAGAAGATGTTGGAGGGGGCGGGGTCTCTGTGTAAATGTGCATCCTCTCTGGAGGGAAGTAGGAGGGCAGATATTAAGGAGCATTTGACCAAAGACAAAAATCAGAAAACGGGGGAGAAAAATGTACGGTAAGTCCTTACGAACAGCTGTTCCTTATCTACCGGTGGGTGGTATCAGTTGTGACACAAGGGCCAGGCTAGCAGACACAGGCCCAGGGCCCCACGGCACCTGAGGGCCCCCCCCACCCCAAATGACAGTGACAGCGAGCAGCAACACCTATTTCCTTTTTAAAACAAAAAAAAACGCCCAAAAACTTTTCACATGGGCATCATGTTGCAGAGCAAAGCTCTAGTCGTGCCTGCCATCCTCATTGGTTCAGTCTGTTTCCGGGTCAACAGAGATGGCAGATGCAACTGGAGCTTTGCCCCGCAACATGCCTGCCGTGAGGAAGTTTTAAAAGGAAAGGAAAAAGATGTCGCTGCTACTGGCGCCCAGATGGTGGGGTTGGGCGAGGGGACAAGAGATGAGGGAAAGTGACCAGGCAGCAGGAAAGGAAGGGGTTGGTCCTCTTTTCTTTAAAAAAAAAAAAAAAAGAAAGAAAGAAAAGCTGCTACAGAAATGGTCAGACTGCTAAGAACTGTGTGGAAGAGTGCTTCCAGATCTTTTGGAGGGGGCCATGATCACAATGCACAGACAAGCACTGTACAGGGCAAGAATGTGGCAACCATGGTGCAAGCTCTAAACCACCACCAAGTCATGAGTGTTTTCTTTCAAGTGCATCGCTTGCGTTAAAGCAGTGCTTCTCAAATAGTGGGGCGGGCCCCCCAGGGGGGGTGCGAGGCTCCGTAAAGGGGGGCTCGTTTGATCCACATTTCTTTCTTTTTTTATTCTCTTATACGTTAATAAGGATACAGTGTTATGCAGAGGTGTACTTATAACAATTTTATAGACAAATGATACTATTTACAGTCGCGCGGGGGGCGCGAAATGTTTTCTTCTTCCTAGGGGGGGGCATGACAGAAAATAATTGAGAAGCACTGCGTTAAAGGGAGAGATTACATGAAAACACAGACCTCAGGGGGATAGGCAGTAAAGCTGCTCCACTCACACACACACCCCAGCACTGCACCACCACAAGGTGGGAAGGTAATTAAGTAACTGGAGAGAAGAAGAGGCAGGTTTCTCTTTCTGCCTCCTGGCCCACTTAAGGTGCACACAAAAGTTCAAGCAGCGAAAGCACAGGGAATACTGCAGATCTATTCTGCTGAAACCACTCCTCACACCTTGGTAGGAAGGCCCACCCCACACCCGAAGATCTCATCTCCAACAGCACCCAGCACCGGACTCTACTGAGGACCCCCGAGGCAAAGCTGAAAAACATGTAGGGGTCATTCCATGTAAAATCAACCAATGAATTTACCTGACCGTCACCGATTTTGAAAAAGCTTGGTGAACTTGTTTGGTCTGCTGAGAAAATAAGCTGCTCCAAAAATTAGACTTCTGGGACAAAAACTTTTGGAGATATGGCAATCAAACATGAAGAAAAATGTTATTTTGTGTGTGTCGGACAACATTAAAATTACAGTAATTCCAGTTCTACAGAACCTAGAAGGTGAATCATGGTGTTGATGGAAAGCCTTTGAAATGCTCTTTCATTTGATATGTAACATAAGTGGTTGTTTGGAATAAATATATATTCAAGTTCAAATAGTAAAATTTGACCTTGAATTCTGCAAAAACTAATTTTTTTTCTCCATGATTTTTGTTTTATTATTTCATCTGACAGGGCTTAATACATGTACCAATTTTCAAAATGGGGTTCTTAACAGAAAATGAGTTACATCTTTTGGGGCGCTCTGTGTGTATGCGTCATAGTTCATATGAATTGCTATCTCACTGTATGAATCTTAAGAAAATATGCATTATCACTTAGGTTTTGAATAAAACATTGTGCACAAGTACAAGCTACCCTGTCATAATTGTGCAGCTCTGAATTAGGTACTCTTCTTCACAATAGCATACTTCTGACATTTTGTGTAGAATAATGATACTTCCTCTGGGTGGTCATTCTGGTATGAAATCAATCAAAGAATATTTCCAACTGAAAGCAAATTGCGTAAGATTTGGTGAACTTGTCCTGCTTATTAAAAAATAAGTTGCAGGGTCTATTGTTTTCAGAAGAATGAGGTTTAAAATATGTACTTTTAAAAAGGTACTCACCAGTATGCTTGGGGAAAACATGTTCATTTTATTTTTTTCAAATAAATATACAGAAGTTTGACCTTGAATAATGACAAAAAACTCCTTTTGTTTTAAATAACGTTTAACATCCCTGGAAACATGTACGGTACTTGATTTCAAAATGGGACTCTTACTAGCATAGTTATTTTGATTTACTTAGATGTGGGCTTAAAAAACCATTATTGTGCATAGATGAGATTTTCCATTTTACTTTTATATATGCTGATCAGATTTTATGCAGTTCAAATATTACTTGCTAACATTTTCATAGATTTCATAGATCATAGAGTTGGAAGGCGCCTACAAGGCTGTTAACAAGTCTTAAATTAAGGAGCTTTTCATAACAGTAGTTTCTAGTCTTGAAGTTGCTGCTTGACTCTCTTTGTCTGTTAGTGTATAGAAGCGCCCTGTTGGGCAACAAGGATCAGCTTTTGTCAAAACATCTGAAGATGGTATCCATAGGATATCTTGTTTATCTGGATACATAAATGATTTTGCTGGTCCAGCTGGATGAAGAAAGCTCACTAACACTTCTGCTCTCTGACATCTGTTTGTAAAACACAACCTAACCACCATTGTGAGATATAAACACATGTAACAAATCCTCGTATTTCTTGCAATTCCAGTTCTCCTTCTTTAATAGTCACTGTCTCTTTTCTGGATTCGCATTGAAATGAATATATTTTAGTAGCAACAGTGTGTTTTGTTAATGGAATTACAGAGCGTGAATTTTCTGTGTCCCAGGAATCGTCTTGAATTCTCGAAGCGACATTTCAGAAGCTTTTCTTCCAGTTCATAATCTTTACTTGTGGTGTATTGAAATGCAACCTGTGTGATGCTCTCCTTTGCCCAATCAAAGAGCTGACGAGGGGTCATGATTTGTTTTTCATACGGATGCTGCAAACTTGCTCGAGCAGCTAACTTTTTCACAGTGCCACCCAAACCATCACAAGGCCCTTTTCCATACGATGTGGCAAAGAAGTGCCATTCTGCATCGATACCGAAATCTGACTTATGCTTACTTAAGTTGTTGAAGTTTTTACCGTTTTTATACTGTGCTGCTGCACCATCAGGGAAATACATAGATCTTAGTTATGCTACCTGTAGAAATGGTGTGCAGGAATTGAACAATTTGAAAAGTCATGAACACATTGCAGCAGAAGTGGGGTCGGCACTTGTCACGGCTTCAGGCCTGCCTTTTTCTTTCTTATCAGAATCTGTGAATAAAGCTTGATTTAATGTAGACATCCAAAGAGATATATCTCTGTGAAGGTTTGAGGCCTACCCATGCCTGGTTTGGTTTCAGCCTGAAGGCCCGGGAAGCTCCGGAAGGGAGGGGGCGGGCTTAAGCTTAATTTCCCTCCAAAAAAATTCTGTTTTAAGTGTGTATAATGGGGTGAAGTTATTGTAGGAGGTACTGTGCATGTATAAGAACATTCACATCTTCTGAACTGTTCAGGAACCCCGTTCTGGAAATCGGTACATATACTCAAGGTAAACATGGGTTATCAGAGGAAAAAAATCAGCCAAAAAAAAGAAAACATTTGTGTGTTTTTTAATTCAAGGTCAAATTAAAGAAACTATGACCTTGAATATTTTATTTCACATGCATGCTTCATGTTACATATCAAATAAAAGGGTAGTTTGAGAGCTTTCATATGACACCATGATTTACTTTCTAGGTCAATTCTGAAGGAAGTTATGATACTTTTTGTGTAGTCACAAACGCTGAAAAATCGTGTTTTGGGCATTTTTTTAGCACACTGTACTTTTGAACCGTGAGGTATAATGACCTATAGTTTGGTGTATGTTCATTTCTCATGCTGGTCTACCAGTTTGCCAGTTTTAAAAAAAATTGCAGATGGTGAGGTAAATTTTTCATTTTTGGGGGTTGATTTTACATGGAATGACCCGTAGGCAATATCCCTTAAAAGCTAAAAATCAGGATATATTTATTTGGAGAATACTAACCGAAGTTCAAGGTGGCTCACAGGATGTTTAAAATATAACAAAATAGACAAGAGTTACTAGGAAAGAACAGGTGTGTATACACGTTTCCCCCCCAGACTTCAGAAGTTCAAGCGCCTGCTCGGCTTCTGAATCTCTGGGGGCCACGTGAGATCTTACTAAAGGAAATGGCTGCTGTAGCAGGCAGAAGTCAGAGGCCTCCTCACCCAGGATGCCACTGCTGGTGTCTCTTGCAGTTTTGGTTCCTGGTGGCAGACCGCAGCCTCCCCTAGACCTCAGATGCTCCCACTCAGATTTTTGGACAGAATTTCCCACAGTTGGGACACGAGTGTATAGGGCTTCCCATTCATGTCCTGGCTACTTAAGCCCACGTCTCTCTCCTTCATTACTTTCCACCATCCCTCGTTATGTAGAATTCAAAGGTTAAAAGAGAGGACAGTTTTCTGATCTAGCCATGGGGCCCTTCCTACAGTACTGTTCCGTACTGAACATTGACCCGAGTCATTAAATAGCCATAAATCACATATCCCACTCCATTGTATCCTCTTAATATGCCCAGTATCTAAAGAACACTCTGGCCTCGTACATGCAAAGTGCTCAGAGTTCATGACAGGAAGCCTGGGGAGGTGGGGGAATTACAAGATATTGAGATGCCAAGGCTTTGGAAGAGACAATATTGCAAGTAAAGGTTTATATATATAGGCAGTCCCCATGTTACGAACGAGTTCCGTTCCTAAGAATGTCCTTAAGTTGAATTTGTATGTAAGTCGGAACACCATAGCGTTCTATAGGGGGGGTAAATTGGCATTTATGCAAATTGCGTAGTATACTCTGCTCTGTACACTACATGAACGACGTAGCGCGGGGGACCCAGAAGTCCGTTCTTAAGTATGGGTTGTCTGTGAGTCAGATGTACTTAACTCGGGGACTGCCTGTATTTATATTTTAATATTGTTTGACTCCTGCTGATATTGTTCTTATCTGCCACTGCAATAGTATTTTTAGATTTCATAGATGTGCTAGTAAATTTTAGATTTATGATGTTATGTCTTCTAATGTTATTATAGATTATTTTAATACGTTTTGCGCTGCCTTGAGAGGGGTAGCCCTGAAAGGCAACTCATAAATGCAGAAATAAACGTTGTCAACCATAATCAACGTTTTCATTCTCAAGAGAGGGAGACTGGGGGTGGTAGGGAAAAAATAAAGAGGGAAGCAGTAGGAAGGAAGCAAAAATACAACACTGTGTAAGATGTCACAGAGCCCTTTTTGCTTCAAGAACACCAAGCCCAGGGCATGCAAAACCAGCTCTCCTAGCAAAGCTGTCGAAGGCTGACTCATGGGGGGAGGGGGGGGTCATTCAAGAACACACTGGATAATAACCTCAGGGAGATGAATATAGCAGGAGGGATTTGCATGATGTGCTGCTGAGCAGACACAGTTTAGTAGCTCATTGAGACTGTGAAAACTACAGTTTTGATTGCTCACATGTTCATTTCATGCAAATAAGCAAATCAACACCAATAAAGGAGAGTTTATCACCCTGCTTATGTGTTAAGATGGGAAAATTTGCACAGTTTGGCCATCCTTGCTGTGCATCTGGGGTCCTTTTACTATTCTTAGCACCATGGATTTAACTGGGCTTATGTCAAGGAAGCAGCCTCCTCTGTGATCAACAGAGTTGCTAAAACTAGCCAGAAAGTCCAGATTACAAGGTGCACATTACCCTGAACAGAAAATGATTTGATGATCCTGCCTTTCTCTATACACTGGAAAAACGATGGGTTACAAGTCATCACAAAACAAAAAGACAGCAAATAAAACGGTAACATAACCACACTGCTCCAAATGTAACTTCCCATATGCTTCCTGTCCAAATAGTATCACTTCTGGAACTTGCTTGGGCTTGAAATTTGGGGTGATTCCAGCACTAGCAACCAGGAGGGACTGTGCAATGACTCCATCTTTTCCTCCTTAACGGATTTTCCACAGTAGGAAAAAAGGTGTAAGCAATTGGAAAATTCCGGAGGGCTATGAGTAGAAGATGATGACACCTGAACACACACCCCACCCATTAAATTCTGTGAATGGTGCAGAGCGATGGCAAAATAAAAGCCCTATCTGAAAACACCTTTGGTGAATTAGCTCAGAGTGGAGATAGGGTGGGGGAAATCATTTTAGATTTCCATTCACTCCTATTTTACCCTCCTTACTCCATGAGCTGGATTAGGCAAGAAGATAACTTGCCCTAGGCCAACCAAAAAGACTCACTGGTGACTGAGGAACTGGAATCCATCAGACCAGTGCACTGAACTCTGTGGAGCAGCCACCAAGAGCGCTCCTTGTTCAGATCTATCACACAGATTGTTATTATGAGAGTGCTCTTGAGATCCTATTGGGCAGGTACCAGACCAAAGCAAACAAACCACCCCTGAAAGTCACAGAACTTTATGTGCCAAGTAGTAGAAGCGGCAAAAATGTGAAAAGAAAGATAGACTTCATTTCAGCACTAGACAGAGCTTAGTTTCCCAACTCTTAAGAGTAGTTCAGCAATGGAATACGATACCAAGGAAGGCTGGGCGAGTTCGTTCCTTGCAGTATTCAAGGAAGGAAGGACAAGCATTTCATAGAATCATAGAAAAGTAGAGTTGGAAGGAACCTATAAGGCCATCAAGTCCAACCCCCTGCTCAATGCAGGAATCCAAATCAAAGCACCCCTGACAGATGGCTGTCCAGCTGCACCTTGAATGCCTCCAGATTGGGAGAGCCCACCACCTCCCTAGGTAGTTGGTTCCATTGGCATATTGCTCTAACAGTCAGGAAATTTTTCCTAATGTTTAGGCGGAATCTGGCTTCCTGTAACTTGAGCCCATGATTCCGTGTCCTGCAAACTGGGATGATCGAGAAGAGATCCTGGCCCTCCTCTGTGTGGCATCCCTTCAAGTACTGGAAGAGTGCTATCATATCTCCCCTCAGTCTCCTCTTCTGAAGGCTAAACATGCCCAGTTCTTTCAGTCTCTCCTCATAGGGCCTTGTTTCCAGTCCCTTTATCATCTTTGTTGCCCTCCTCTGAACCCTTTGCCAGTGATTCTTCAGATAACAGTATTCTGTATTCAGGTGTGGATCTCTTTTATAAAATAAATGAGAGCTGGCAAAGTGTATTGGGTAAGTGCGAGCCAGTCCCCAGTTCAACCCCCACCTTAGCCACCATCCTCTCTGCCTCAGCCCCTGCAATATGAAGATACTACCAACTTACAGGGGTGCTTTAAGGATGACTGAGACAGCATATGGAGCATCTGAACAGTCTGAAGAGTTGCTACATATTAGAACATTCCTGTTTCTAGAGAAAAGTTTTGGATGGGAATTAATTACCTTAGCTTGTGCAACACTCTCCAAAGCCTGGTAGCTTATAGAGAACAAGGTACACATTTTGCTCAAGGCAGGATTTTAACTACCAATCTATGGTAGTGTGGGGATTGTGCAGAGTTGGGATTTTGCATTCCTACAACAGGTAAGAGATAGGCAAGTGTTTATACGTGCAGAACTGGCAGACTGGGATAACTGAATAATCTGCATATGAAATAGTGCCCATGCTGTAGATGACAGGACGGAAGCCAGGCTTCAGTGGCTTGAGAAAGATCTGACCAAGTGCCCCTTTCTCCAAACAGCTGCTGCAAGAAGTAATTCGAAACGACACTGGAGTGCCTGAAACATTCAAGCAGGACTGCTAGTAATTTTAAGTAAGAGAGTTCAGACAGGAGGGCGGGGGAGAGCAATTTCTGCAAACTGCAGCACAATCTGACGCACACATGCTTCAGTTCTAGCAGGATTAGTAACCACATATGCGAAAATCCTCAAAAAAAATTGGAGCCCTATGCAGGTGTCCAGCCTACTCAGGTGAGGGCTAAAAGTGTGGAGGGCACATGAGTGTGCATGCAAGCCCCACCCCCAAATCTCCATCCCACACAGTTTCTGACCTTCCTGCTCTGAGAGCGAGGTCTGAAGGGGCTTCTACTCGCATTCATTTGAAGGTTCCCAATCACACAGAGGCTTCTACTCATGTTCAAGCAGGTGCAAGTAGAAGCCCATTTCAGACCTCTCCGCTAAACACAGGAAGGTTGGCAACGGGGACATTGGGGCAGGGTTCATAAGCACACCTGTGTCCCCTCCCCACTTTTAGCTCTCATGTGACTAGACTGAACATCTGCACAGAACCTGAGACCCACTGAGATCCAGGACAGACTGTTGAATGAATGCAGTGGAAAGACTGGAGTAGTTTTAAAAGATTTGCACTAGCTTCTAGTTTGCTTCCAGACTCAAGGAGTGCTGCTCTTGATCTTTTAAAAAAGTCCCATCCCTGAAATACCACCCCACATTTTCACTGCCCCGTTTGCAAGTGATGAAGATGGGTGAGGCATTTCAGCAATTAAGAGGAGGCTGAAAAATGTACTTTTACTACTCATGGTGGCAGTGCTCCTGATGGCAACCACCATTTTATTCCTCTACCCAACCCTCAAAAGTTGTGAATACTTAGAAAAGTGGCGTGTGAATGAGGCATGTTTTGGAAATGCTTGTATATTGTATAGCTTGTATATTGCTTGTATATTGTGTATTGTACGGTGTGTCATGACGAAGCTTTGTTAGAAGGGTTTCTGGGAAATTAAAAAAAAAAGCAGCAAATGGGAAGAGCACCACAGCAACAAAACAGTGGCAAAACTCAAGTTGATTTTGTCCCTGAAGCTTCCAAAATTTAACCTAAAAGTTCTCATGATAATTGTTTTGGGTCTTTTAAAGCCCTAAACAGCCTGGTTCCTGGGTACCTAGAATAACGCCTTCTCCCACATGAAGGTGCCCACCAATTAAGATCCTCCGAGGTGCTTTAAAATATTGTTACGTTGTAGTGTATAACTTTATTGCGAACGGCCTTGAGACCACTTTGTAGTGAAAGGTGGGATATAAACCCAATAAATAAATGCCTGAAACACCTGGTTACAAACAGAAGTCAAACTGTGAGCTCACTAGGGTTGCTTCAGGCAAATAATTATCTCAATCAACACCCCATCCATAAAATGGGAAGAGTGAACTTGTTAGCAGGATTGTTTTGAAAACAAACAAGTGAAGGGTTTAAGGCACTTGGCCATTAAATGCACTGTAGAAATTAGATAGTGAATAGCCACAGAAAGAGGAAAATCAAAGATATTTTAAAGGAAATCACATGCCAGCCTAGCCTGAGGGCTGCAGGTGGATCACAGCATCCCCACAATAAAACTCCTTCCCTGTCCTTGAGGCACACCACCTAAATCAAAAAAGCCCCACCTACACCCTTGGCGCAATCTCAAGGGAGCACATCATCATACAACCACCCCATCAATTGAAACCTCCCTCCCTCCCTCCAACCAGCTGAAAAACATGCCCAGTCGTCTGTCTATCTCTACTCTCAAATTTCCATCGTCTTCCTATCCAAGTGTGCCCCCCCCCCCATGCACCACTTACTCAGACTCTTTTTAAACCAGCATTTCCCAAGCTGGCACCCTCCAGATGTTTTGGACTTCAACTCCCATCAGCCCCAACCAGCATGGCCAATGGCCAGGGATGCTGGGAGTTGTAGTCCAAAAAAATCTGCCTGGAGGGCACCAGGTTAGGGAGGGCTGCTCTAAACCGAAGCCCAATTTCTATCCCTAAAAGGGGTTTTGGACTAGAACTCCCAGGGAATACTACAACAGCAGGAATTCCTCAGGGAGGATCCATTCCTCCAGAGGTGAGGCTTGGAGGTCAGGGAGACTCCACAGGCTGGCTGTAGAACCTAAGTGGGCCAAATTAGGCCTGTGGGCTGGAGATTCTACATCCCTGCTATACAATATACAAGCATTTCCAAAACATGCCTCATTCACACGCCACTTTTCTAGGTATTCACAACTTTTAACGTGTTAAGCAGCCCTCAATAACTAACTGTGAGTAAAACAGAACAAGAACCACCACCCCAGGAGAGAGCTGCCCTCTGTTGCCACAGTGCTCTGAATCCAACTGGAGAGGCTATCAAAAGAGAGTTAAACTGTGCAAGATCCTGGTTGGGGGGGGGGGAATGTGTTCAGGACCCAACCCAAATCCTCCTGCTGAGATCCCAAGTCCGGAACTCTGCAAGGGGGTCGGACAAGCTGCAGGCATCTCTGTGCTCCCAACTGCCAGTCTTGCCTCCCCACCCTGTTCCCACATGCATCAGCCTGTCACAAACTGTTTCTTCTCCTAGCAAACCACGCAAAACATGCATACACATCCCCCCTCCCCCGGAGTATTTGTTCCAATGAACCACAGGAAAACTTGCTGGCAAAGGGTTACATGTAATTAGATGACATCACTCGTTAGTTCACGCATTTGTGAGAAGCCTCCTGCACTCTGGAGACTACACCAAGGGCAGGATGAAAATGGCGCGAGAAACATGCAGCAGCAGATTAGTTCTGCTCTCCTTCACATCACACAAATGACAGAGCTGTCAGTGGGCGAAGGGAAATGAAGTTAATGAGCAGGGCATTAATCAGCAGACCTTGTTCCAGTCAGAGAAATGGCCTTCTAAATTGGGCAATGATGGGCAATCTCCCCACACCCACCCCATTTTCTCATGGGAACATATGGAGATTAAGTCAGCATTTTAAATTCCAGAGGGATAGTCCTGATAAGTCTCTTAGAGTTAGAAGCAGAAACAGAGGGTCTTGTGTCACCTTAAAGACTAAAAGGTGGGAGCTGGGAGTTGTAGTGCCATGTGCTTTCATGAGCTAGCTAGAAGATCACTGCACTAATGGGCACAAACACAAGGCCTTTTGAAATGCATAGGCATAGACATGGCTCAAAGGAATGAAAGTGAACAGCTCTCTGTGGTTACCACTGCTGGATTAAGATACTTTTATTCATTATTTTAAAAGTTTATATCCCATCTATTTTCCTGAGTACAGAACTCAAGGCAATGAACAATTAGCAATGTTTAAAATAATCTTAAAACCCCAAATTAGTTTGGAAAAATAGCAGCTAAGCACAAGGGCAAAACACACACCCAAGGGCTATTAAAACTTCTGACCCGACACCTTCTTAAACAGTCAAGTTTTAACATACCGCGTAAAATAGTACAGTGTCCATGCTGGACAAATCTCTGTTGGCAGAGCACTCCACAAGGTGGGTTCAATCACAGAAAAGGCTCTAGGCCTTGTGGCTACCCACCTGGCTTCACGGGAGCAGGGAGGAGGAAGATATGGAAGAAGGCAACCCTTAAGTTACCCAGATCCCAAGTCATTAGGGCTTTAAAAGGTTAACACCAACACCCTGAAATGAGCCAGGGAACAAAGTGGCAGCCAGTGTATCTCAATTAGAAAAGGTGTAATATGGTTAAAACATCTAGCTCCCATCAGCAACCTAGCTGCCACATTTTGCACCAATTGCAGTTTCTGGATGCTTATCAAGGGCAGCCCCATGCAGAGCGCATTACTGTAGTCTACCTTGAGGTAACTAGGACATAAAGCAACCAGACCACGTGGGGCTCAGGGTGAAGCTGCCTTCCCTGTCACTGGCAACACAAAACATATTTGTGAAGTGCATACATTTACACTTGGAAGAGGGATTTTAATGGATGGATAGGAGTCAACTGCTGGAGTCCCCTGGGCAAAATCCACCCCCAAGGGCAATTGATATTGCCTGGTTCCGCAGCTGCTATTCGAGAGGCAAAAGAGAAAGAGGGTTCTGTGGCAAAATATATTGCTTGCAGACTACTTTGGGGGTCGTGGTTTGGTGCTTGTTCACCACTGGACCCTCCCACCCAGAAGCGGTCATCCAGGAAAGCTAGTTGCTGAACAGGGGAGTAGGATTTCCATATTTTGCATCTGTTTTGTTAATAATTGGGCATGTGTGCATGCACATTTTAGTTTGCATTTATCAAATCCAAGCCTTCAAGATCTTGAGGGGGAGTGGTTGATTCAAGGCTCTCGCGCTTGTGATTCACTACTCAAACAAACTATCATGAAATACGCAACACAGCCACAACCTGAGGCTTGGCATCCCACAACGTTCATGGACATAAATAGTAATCCACATGACTGAATATATTTTCGTTTATAAAAACATACATACTGCCTTCCTCATGCTTTCAAGATAGCTCCTCAAAACTTAGAGGCAATCCAAACTACAGGGAGGGGGCACAGCTCAGCGGCAGAGCACCTGCTTTGCACGTAGAAGGTCCCAGGTTCAATCCCCAAGTCATCTCCAGGCAGGGCAGGAAAAATTCTTGCCTGAAACCCTAGAGAGCCGCTGCCAGCCAGTGTTGACAGTACTGGGCTAAATGGACCAATGTCTGACTCAGTATAAGGCAACTTCCTATGTTCCTATCCTACCAGCTATAAGCATCCACAAAATTAGACCACTATAATAAAAAAGGTATTCAGCAATAAATCCATATTAGTAAGATAGTGGCAAAAGAGATCTATCAGACCCAGATCCTGAAGGTCTTTAAATAGAAAAAATAGAACCCTGAATTGAGCCCAGAAGCTAACAAGATGGAAGCCAGTGTAGTTCTATTGCATAGGCTCCTAATTCCCTGTCCCCACGCAGCTACCATTTAGTACAGGCTCATCAATTCCCTCAATTTCAAGCATGGCCTTTCGTGTTAAACAAATGGTTAAGGGTCAAGCTTCTTTCTCTGATCAGCAAAAGCAATGTAATCAGAGGCTTACTAATACAGACTTAAAACTACAGCTCAGTCAATCTTGCACTCAATGTATCATGGGACTGGGAAGAACACTTAAATAATGAGTGCCCACTATAATAAAAAAGGTATTCAGCAATAAATCCATATTAGTAAGACAGTGGCAAAAGAGATCTACCAGACCCAGATCCTGAAGGTCTTTAAATAGAAAAATTAGAACCCTGAATTGGGCCCAGAAGCTAACAAGATGGAAGCCAGTGTAGTTGACTATTGCATAGGCTCCTAATTCCCTGTCCCCACGCAGCTACCATTTAGTACAGGCTCATCAATTCCCTCAATTTCAAGCATGGCCTTTCGTGTTAAACAAATGGTTAAGGGTCAAGCTTCGTTCTCTGATCAGCAAAAGCAATGTAATCAGAGGCTTACTAATACAGACTTAAAACTACAGCTCAGTCAATCTTGCACTCAATGTATCATGGGATTGGGAAGAACACTTAAATAATGAGTGCGCTTTAAAATAAAATAATGGAAAATTGCTAACACTTTCGGTCTCAAACAAGAACATTCTGACAGCTGAAGAGGCAATTGTTTTATTACGTCATCTGTGGGGTTGGTGAATATTTACTCCCACACTTGGAAAGAAAACACAGAGGTGATTGGCATTCTATACTTGGCGTACAGGCACAGGATACTGTGACTTGCCTAGAGTGGGAGTCCACAGTGAAGAAAAAAGACTTAAGAGATTTTTGGTAGCTGGCTGGGGCATGTGTAGTTGGCTGGGGCATGCTGGGAGTTGTAGGCCAAAAACGTCTGGGGACCCAAGGTTGGAGAACACTGCTCTAGAGAAAAGAAACAGTAAACAATGGGGCCAAATTGCAATGAACTACAAGAGGCACAGTCTGTGGCAAATGGCAATTATGTGTAAGTGTACCTCCTACATTCCTTGGGACACTTGGCCCCAGTTTTTTTCCTCTAGACGGTTGCATTTGCCAACTGAGGATAAGGCTTCATGCACACGGCAAAGGGGCGCCAGTCAACAAAAGCTTATGCCTCAATATATTTGGTAGACTTAAGGTGACACAAGACTTTGTTTTTGCTGCAGCCCCTCTGGAAGTTAAGAAATAATTTATGGTAGTGCTGCTGGTGCAACACATCTAAGGCCAGGATGTAATGCTGGCGTGGACCACAACCTGTCAGTTGAAGACCAATAATATATGATACAAACTTGAGGAGTTCAAAGATGCAAAAATCAACAGCAACAACCCCTCACCATCCCTCAGCTGCCACCTCCACACTGAATTACTACTACAATCATGGGGGAAGTCATAAGGCTAATGGCTGGCATTAACTGCTTCCTCACAAAAGCAAGGGGGAGCTGCTACTTCAGTTGAAATGAAGCAGAGTATGAGTGGGAGTGCAGGCATATGTGATGGGATCAGGCAATTCCCATGAAGCAGTTTATAAGAAGAAATGTCCTTGGCAACAATGTTCTCATATCGGCAGCGGCATCTGACAATAGATTTTAAACTCACATATGCTTAATTGAACTGAAAGTGCTTTTAAAATTAAGAACTAAATTCCAACTAAATTGACTTCTCAGACTGTGAATTAAACACATTCATTCTTTTCACTACCATATACCTTGTGTGCGTTCACCTTCACAATTCTGAACAAGGCTGCAAGACTGTCCTTCCTGCTGCAACATGTCACTGACGGCTTAAAAGCTTTCTCCTTGTAAACCACATCCCCTCAAATCAATAAACGAAAATTAAAAAGCACCTTTAATCTGTGTTTTGTACTTGACTGCCTCCTACTATACAGCATCATAACAATGTATATATGCACAATTCAAACTCAATTAGGGACTGGATAGGATAGAAAGATTCTACCTCACAGGGTTGTTGTGAGGATAAAATGGAGAGCAGGAGGAGGATTATGTAAGTCGCCTTGGGTTCCTTGCAGGAAAAAAGGTGGGGTATAAATATAAATAAATAAATAAATAAATAAATTGACAATTGCTCCATACTCTGTTGGAGAGGATGTCAGGAAATAGGTACATATGCTCATATGTGGTGGAGCTGTAAAAATGTTCCGGAATTTTGGAGAGAGGTTTTTACAGAAATATCGGAAATTGGTATTAATCTAGAGGTCTGTCCTAAACTTGCATTGTTATCAATAACCGATAAAGTCACTTGTGCCCAAAATACGAAGGAACTAATTGTAATTTGTTAACTGCGGTTAGGTTAATGATAGCGAGGAAATGGAAAGTACAACATGTTTTTCTAATAACTGATTGGTTTAAGGAAGTTTGGGATATAGCTCTAAATGATAAACTAACATGTAGTATCAAATGCAAAAAGGGAATTATTCTTCTTAAAGAAGAATTTTATGGATATATGGAATCAATTATTAGACTATGTGTTAATAAAGGGGAAGGGGAGTATGCCTTGTCAGGATATGTTATATTTTTGGAACGTGGAATTTAATTAAGGGGATGGAAGTATGTTAGTTGGTCCCTAGGCGGGTGGGGGGTGCACCTTATGATTTACCGTAGTTGTATGTTTTTGTTTTACAGTGTTGTATGTAGTTTATAATAACTAAATAAAATTTTATTTTTTTAAAAAAGGAAAGAAATTTAATTAAGAGGCAATTGCACTGACAGTATGCCAAGTAATGTTAGTATCTGTTCCTCCATTGCATTATTATCCATGATATACAAATCCACAACAGCTATTATTGGTGGTTACAATACATTTTATGAGATCAATTCCAGTTTGACTACAATATCACTCAAAATCCTAGCAGTCTGTTATGTAACAATCCAATCGCCAGTGTATGGGAATTCAGTACAAGGAAACCAGGGTAGCAATATGAAGAGCATCCATGCTCCTAAAGGACAGCTCTAGAACGTCAGATAGCCAATGCAATATAGAACATGTTCCTAGTTTCACCTCTCTTGTATCCAACTTTAATGAGTGTGATTCTGAGCGACACACTAAAATGTTGCCACTCTTGAAGTTACGAAGGAAGCAGTATTTTTGCCTAGGATATGTGATGATGGCCACCACCAACTTAGCTTTATAAGAGGATTAGACAAATTCATGGAGGATAAGAGTATCAAACATATGTTCCAGTTCTACTGGGCAAGCAGCTGAGAAACTCGCACATATTTATTATTATAACTAGCTTTCGGAGGCTTTACCATACATGCAGAACAGTGCGCTCAAGAGTCACAGTTTGCAGCTCAGGTTGGAAGGAGGCACCAAGCTCTGACCAGCACTGCACGACATCAGGGATTTTGAGCTGCTTATTAAAGAGTCACCCTGTTGCGGAGGGGCTGTAGCTCAGCGGCAGAACGGATGCTTTGCATGCAGAAGATCCTAAGTGCAGTCCCCGGCAGCATCTCCAGGTAGGGATGGAAAGACTCCTGCCTCGGAACCCTGGGGAGCCATTGCTGCTGGTCAGGGTAGACAAAACTGGGCTAGATGGACCAAGGGTCTGAACCGGTATAAGGCAGCTTCCGATGTTCCAGCTTGTGGGTGACTTCGTTGCTGCAGCTTTCCATGAAACAGGTTTGTGGCTCACACTGGCTCAGCTTGTCTGAGTGTGGAAAGCTAAGCAGGGTCAGGCCTGGTTATTACTTGGATGGGAGACCCCTCCTCTAGCTTCCTGCATTGAGCAGGGGGCTGGACTCGATGGCCTTGCAGGCTCCTTCCAACTCTATGATCCATTGGTTCCACCACTGTTGTCTTAATGTGCAAAGTGTGCCAATCTTATACAAGAGATACACTGGGGCTGTTAAACTGTGTTAAACTGTGGGCTAACATCTTTTGTGTTCTAGGCATAAAAAGGAAATACTAGCATACATGCCTAATTGTTACAATCTGCAGTTTAGTAATGTACGCTGCCAAAGGAGACCAGGTCAACTGGTTCAGGAGGTTAATTTTGCCCTCTTTAATGGGCGTATAATATAAGTGTCTTGAAACGTGGGAAGTGGATTCATACTATAAGCATAATACAAAAGACCATGGGGTTCTCAGATGGTGAGCATTAAGCATTTTTCTAAGGCTAGCTGCATGGCTCAGAGTAAAGCAGGACCAATAATTGGCTTAAGGGAGCTCTAACGACATTGTTAAACCACTTAACCTTTACTTTCTCAGTCTAAGATAGCAACTGATCCTTTCGGGTGACCGTTACCTTAAGGACAACCTCTGGAAATGTGTTACACAAGAAAAGCACTATGATCTGAAGTTAGTGTGGCAGCAAGGACGCCAGCTATTCCAGTTTTGTCAGGATTGCTCAGAAAGTCATCACACCCTTTAAAAAAAAGCCTTCCTTTCAGGACAAGAAAAGTCTCAATTTGTAGAAGACGCAGAGAGAGAAAAATTAGATGCAATTTCCTGAAGGTGAATACAGAAAGTGGATGAGCACTTGGAATCACACACTAATAGGGCATGCCCAAATGAGAGCAAAAAGGAACACAGACATGCACACAAGAAATGCAAGCAGACAATAAGAGATGCTTAAAGGGATTTTGAGGAGCATCTCATTAATAAGATTAAGACCAATTAAAATATTTAAATACAGCAGAAGTAGGAAACCAACAAGGGAGGCAGTTCATCCACTGGATGACAAGAGAGTTAAAGGAGTATTAAAGGAGGATAAGACGACTGCAAATGCACTGAATGATTTCTTTGTGTCTGTCTTTACTGAAGATACCATATATGGCAGATACCCATGCCTGAAGTGATTATTTTCAGGAACAGAGTCTGAGGAGCTGATGCAAATAGTGGTAACAAGAGATGAAGTTCTCGACCTTATTAACAAATTAAAGTCCAAACAAATCACCAGGTCCAGATGGTAAGTGAGTGTCCATAAAGAATTCAAATATGAAAATGCTGATCTTCTAACAAAAATATGTAACTTCTGCCTAAGATCGGCTTCTGCGCCAGAAGACTGGAACGTGACCAATGTAATGCCAATGTTTAAGAAGGGAATGTGGGGATCCAGAAAATTACAGGCCATTCAACTTAACATCTGTTCCGGGTAAATTGTTGAAAAGCATTATTAAAGATAAAATTATCAAGCATACAGAACATAGGTGCACAACCCACAGCCGCCCATGAACCCCACAGCCAAAATGGCCACCTAATTTGCTGCCACTGCTGCCAAGGACACTCTAGGAACCAGCACCCAGACAGCCTGCTTCAGGTTTCAAGGAAAAGGGGAGGAAGTATATATGCGTGTGTGAGAGATCACAAATGCACACTTGTGTACATGTGGGGTGTATGGCCCCTCAATCAATGCCACACTTTGCCCTTGGGGCGAAAAAGGTTGTGCACCCCTAATATAGGACAAGCCTTGCTCAAGAATCAACATGGCTTTTGCAAAGGTAACTCCTGTTTATTTTTTTAAGGAGTTTTTTGAGAACATGTCAACAAGCATGTGGACAGGGGTGATTCAGTAGACATTGTTTACTTGGTCTTTTTAAAGGCTTTTGACAAAGATTTGGATTTTTTTTCTAATGACCAACACAGCTACATTTACTTTCTGTGCCTGGATTCAGACAACACAATAACCCATACTCAAGGGTTGAGTATGGGTTATCATTGAACTGTGGATTGTTGAAACATGGGTTATCATGTTGTCTGAACCCAGCTACACCAATAAGCCATGGCTTGTTAACCACGAACAACCCATGAAGAGAACCCATGGTTTGTTGTTGGGTTGTGAACTGTGGGTTGCTCACCATGGTTTGTTATCTTGGCTGGTTCAGACCACACAATACCCACATTTCAACAACAGTTCAATGACAACCCATACTCAACCCTTGAGTGTGGGTTATCATGTTGTCTGAACCCAATCTATGTCTTCACTGTTGCTTGTGAATTTATTCAATTTTCCACCATTTTGTTTGTTATTTTAATAAATTTTAAAACCAATTTTATTTTTTCATATACCGTAGTTTCACCTCCATGATTATCTTCCTTGTACTCACGGGAGCAAATCAAAATAGAGAACACAAAAAATTCACGTTCCAGTATTTTCCACATTAGGCACAAACCAGTCTTGCAAATATTTCCATTTCCTGCTGCACTCATCTATGCCATGGTTGTTAGAAGCATCCCTGACAGATGGCTGTCCAGCTGCACCTTGAATGCCTCCAGAGTGGGAGAGCCCACAACCTCCCTAGGTAGTTGATTCCATTGTCTTATTGCTCTGACAGTCAGGAAATTTTTCCTGATGTTTAGGTGGAATCTAGGTTCCTGTAACTTGAGCCCATTATTCCGTGTCCTGCAAACTGGGATGATCGAGAAGAGATCCTTGCCCTCCTCTGTGTGACATCCCTTCAAATACTGGAAGAGTGCGATCATATCTCCCCTCAGTCTCCTCTTCTGAAGGCTAAACATGCCCAGTTCTTTCAGTCTCTCCTCATAGGGCCTTGTTTCCAGTCCCTTTATCATCCTTGTTGCCCTCCTCTGAACACTCTCCAGTTTGTCTATGTCCTTCTTAAAGTGAGGTGCCCAGAACTGGACGCAGTACTCAAGATGAGGCCTAACCAGTGCCGAGTAAAGGGGAATTATCACTTCCCGCGATTTGGAAGCTATATTTCTATTAATACAGCCCAAAATTGCATTTGCCTTCTTTGCAGCCACATCGCATTGCTGGCTCATATTCAGTTTGTGATCTACCACAATTCCAAGATCCTTCTCACTTGTAGTATTGTTGAGCCAAGTGTCCCCCATTCTGTAACTCTGCATTTGGTTTCCTCTCCTTAGGTGCAGCACTTGGCATTTATCCCTATTAAATTTCATTCTGTTGTTTTCGGCCCAGCGCTCCAGCCTATCGAGGTCACTTTGAATTTTGTTTCTGTCTTCCAGAGTATTAGCTGTTCCACCCAACTTTGTGTCATCTGCAAATTTGATAAGCATTCCCTGTACCTCCTCATCCAAGTCATTAATAAAAATGTTGAAGAGCACCGGGCCCAGGACCGAGCCCTGTGGTACCCCGCTCGTTACCTCGCCCCAGTTTGAGAAGGAACCATTGATAAGCACTCTTTGAGTCCGATTCTGTAGCCAATTGTGGATCCACCTGATAGTTGTTCCATCTAGCCCACTCTTAGCTAGCTTACTAATCAGGATATCATGAGGCACTTTGTCGAAAGCTTTGCTGAAGTCCAGTTATATAATGTCCACAGCATTCCCACAGTCCACAAGGGAGGTTACCCGATCAAAAAATGAGATCAGATTAGTCTGACAGGATTTGTTCTTGACAAATCCATGCTGGCTTCTAGTAATCACTGCATTGTTTTCAAGGTGCTTGCAGACTGACTTCTTTATAATCTGCTCAAAAATCTTCCCGGGGATTGATGTCAGACTGACTGGCCTATAGTTCCCAGGTTCCTCCTTCTTGCCCTTTTTGAAGATGGGAACAACATTTGCCCTCCTCCAGTCGTCTGGCACTTCACCTGTCCTCCATGATTTCTCAAAGATAATAGACAGTGGTTCTGAGAGTTCTTCTGCCAGTTCCTTTATTACTCTAGGATGCAGCTCATCAGGCCCTGGAGATTTAAACTCGTTCAGAGTAATCAGGTGCTCCTTGACCATTTGCCTATCAATCTCAAGCTGCAATCCTGCCCCTTCAGTCTGCACTTCAGGTTTGCCAGGGGGGGTCATAGACCCTCTTTTGGGAGAAGACCGAGCTGAAGTAGGAATTGAACACTTCTGCCTTTTCTTTGTCTTCTGTTATCAATTTGCCATCCTCATTGCGTAGTTGAACCACCAGTTCTTTCTTCTGTCTTTTACTGTGCATGTATCTGAAGAAAGCTTTTTTGTTGCTTTTAGCATTCCTCGCTAACCTTAGTTCATTCTCAGCTTTAGCCTTCCTGACACTATTCCTGCAGTTCTGTGCTACCTGCCTGTACTCTTCACTTGTAGCCTGTCCTTCCTTCCACTTCCTATACGTGTCCTTTTTTGTTTTCAGGTCATCTTTGAGTTTATTGTGAAGCCACATTGGCTTCTTCTGTTGCCCTCTGCCTTTTTTCCTTTTGGGAATTGTTTGCAATTGTGCCTTTAAAATTTCCTTTTTTAAAAACTCCCACCCCTCCTGGGCTCCCTTTCTCGTTCACTTCATGATCTGCTGTTAAATGGCCAAATTACGGTCTAACTCAGCGTTCCGTATCAGGAGTGCACTACCAAATCTCGTTGGGATCGGCAGCTACCTCCTCCACAAGCCATGGCATAGTAAAGAGGCTCCACTTTTCCTCCTTCTAGCTTTATGAAGGCTGTTAACCATTTGAGTCTGGAATGGAGGATACAAAGTGAGCATGCCACTGGTCCACAACACCCTACATTGCACAAAGCAGGATACAGAGCCAGTTCCTTGCACACATTGAATTTCTTGTGTTGGCTAGAGAGAAAACAACATGAACCACAAGTACAGGGGCAATAGTGCTACACTGTCACAGCATGAGTCTGAAGGCTGCAAACATGGCTCTCCATAAAGTGCAACATTCAGTAGTAGGGATGCATTGCCACTTGAGCATTCGCCCAGGGAACAAAGTGCTATTCACCCCAGGCAAGCGGGTAAGGCCGGTGGAGGCTCAGGCTGCACGTATGCTGTGACAGAGCCTTCTAAAAGTCTCATAGTCACATGCTTTCAGCCATGTTTACAGAAGAGCATTCTCATCTTCTCAGAGGCATATTTAAGGAAAATATCCAAATGTCTGGTCTCTGTATGTTTAAGCCTTTAACATTAAATGGCAATAATTGGAGAGCAGGTGGGTAGGAGAGGTGTGCACACAGTTTGCTTTCAACTTTGCTGAGTGCATTTAGATATCTGCAACTGCTGAATGCTACAAAGGAACATGGCAGACAACACTTCAGTCTAGAAGAACAGATTAGTCATCTCTTGAAGTTCAATGCTTTTCTTAGCCTGAAGTGAGACACTCCACACTCCAAGATCTTGAGAGAATGGAAAGACATTCATCGAAGTTCCTTTGATTTTCCATTCTCAGGCCTTGGGTTATCCATAGCCCTCCCCTCCCCCGCAAAACATAGTCAACCTGCAATTTGATCTTTCTACATACCTGGGAGATAACTTGGTTAATGTCTCCTAAAGCCTTTACTAACTGCTAAGGACATCTCAGTGTTAAGACATCAACCGCAATAAGACATAACAGTATGCAGAAGATACTTTTGGTGTGTGATATGATGATGCTGTGGGTGACCTTTTGAAAGAGCCATCTCTTTTAATCTTGTAATAGGATTTATAACCACTTTTCCTCTCAAAAGGAAATGCCCAAAGTGAGTAACAAATATAAAAACAGTACAAAAATAAGCCAACAATATCTCACACACATACACACGAGTAGGAATAAAACATACAAGAGCCAGGGAACAGGACAGCCAGACTAACAAAGGAAGTGGGGGGGAAACAAAGTGAAAGAAAAGTAAAGTTGTCTAACACCACCAACAAAGAGGCAGATAACCTAACCTTTCATGGTAGCAAATTCCACATACTGGGCTCCACTCTGGAAAAGGCCCCCTCATGCTTAGACACCATCTGCACCTCAAAAGGACATGGCATGGGCAAAGGGGCTTCATCAGATAATCTCAGGGCGCAGGCCAATTCATATGGGAGGACTTGATCCTAGACCAATTAAAAGTTCTGAAATTGCTACCTTACACTAAAAGGAATTAGTGACGCACTATAGCATGTTCGCAAGCACCATATAAAGTGATATAACAGCAGTGTAATTGTTGGACATGTCGATTATACTGCCATATTTGTGTAACAGGAACATGAGTACAAACTGCTCTAAAATATTGTATATCCAGAAATGCTAGACAAAAGATCTAGTTGCTAAGCAACATGATGCCATACTTAACTTCCCACGCATGTTTCTGAATGCACATGCAGCCAGCAGCATGGCACAGCAGCTAGATTTCTGTATATGATTATATTTCAGCCAACAAGCCTATGTGGATTAGCAAGAGTAGGAACAGAGTTGATTTACCAAAGGCCCCCAGTTAAAGGACAATTCCATAAGTGAGGTGATCTCATCTTCCTCACACATAACAGAATAACCCAGGCACCAAATATCCAAGTACTTCTAGAGGGAAGAGAGAGTGCCATGGATTCGAAAGCACAAGATTCTAGACCAGTGACCCAAACCCATTGTCACCCAATTCCCATTAATCCAGACAGGTGTTCAAGCAGGGTGTTTGAACTCATGGTGATTTCTCTACTACAGGTTGATCTGGATGATATAGTGTTCCAGCAGTTCTGGTCCTTCCTTGAGTGACTGTTCCAGAAAATGCTGTTGGGGCCTGTGGCTTATGCTGGCTCAACTTGTCTGAGTGTGGAAAGCTAAGCAGGGTCAGGCCTGGTTATTACTTGGATGGGAGACCCCTCCTCTAGTTTCCTGCATTGAGCAGGGGGTTGGACTCGATAGCCTTGTAGGCTCCTTCCAACTCTATGATCTATGAAATCTATGAAACATCCGTTCAATGCGTTGGCCTTTAGCCCCGAGGGCCACATTGCATGTCTGCTAGGGTAGCAGGAGCTGCACATGAACCTCAAACCCAAATCCACCCCACATGTGCAAGACAGTGGTGGTGGGGTGTCCGCATGTGTGTATGGTGCATGCACTATGGTCTTGAGCGGTATGAGCCCATGTGAGCCGTGGGGGAGGAAGAAGTGGCAGATGTACAGTCATGCCTTGGATTGAGAGCATAATTCGTTCCGGAAACGTGCTTGTAATCCAAAACACTCTTATATCAAAACGAAATCCCCCCCAAAAAAATTTGTACAGAGATTTTTTAATTTCAGCCGCACTACAGTACTTGTATTGCAAGACGTCGCTTGTATATCAAGTCAATTTCTTAAAAATAAATATTTTAAAAATTGCTTGTCTTGCAAAACACTCTCAAACCAAGTTACTTGCAATCCAAGGTATTACTGTAATTTATACTGTCTTGATTTAAATCAAGTCTGGAGCCCATGGGCCCACCCTGCCCAAGAATGGAACACTAGAGACTGGCTGGAATTCTCCACTATGATGAGATAAGGGGAATACCCTTCTCTTGGGCAGATGAATTGGAAACTGATGAATTCAAGAGTGGGGCTTTTTCAGGGCTGCCCCAGTTTTATAAAATTACATCTCCAAGGGGTTCCCTCCCTCCTGGCCTTTAGACGTCTCCCTAAGGCCCTACCAGATATTCTACATCCTGCAGCAAGATGTTGCAGCCCAATGCCTCACCCGTGTCAAATGCCAGTGAGAGGTCAAGGATAATAACAAGAAAGATGTCAAGATGACAATTGTCTAAAAGGCCAACTAAAGCCACATCTGTTCTACAACCAGGGCAGAAGGCAGCCTTTCAAGGAAAAATCCATAATCCAGGAAGCCCTGGAGTTGCTCTGCCACATGTTCAATCCACCTCCCCAAAACAGGGAGGTTCGGCCCTGGTCTTTAATTCCATGTGTGTGATATGAGGGTCACATTTTCAGTTGTAAAATATTGTCAGCATGCTTTAACATGTTTCTATTAAATTCAATATACACTTTAAACTAGATTACTTTTAGTTTTAAAAATTACATTTACCTAATTGAGTATGTTGAAAATGCAGTTCTGACTTCTCTTTAAAATCATTTTATCCACTCTGTTCTAGACTGGCAGAAAGTGACCCACAGACCAGTGGCTAAATGCCACTGAACACAAAAGAGATGACATACACTAGAGAGACAGAAGATAAGGATAAATCATGACAAAACTGACACTGGTAACCATTTCCAACAGCCAAAGCTGGGCCCCTGAGGCGAAGGTCTCCATTAATACACATTTCTCACATTAACACAACCAACTGGCTGCAAAGATAAGGGAATGCGGGGGAGAAAAAAGTATTTATGGCATCACAAAAGGTACAGACCAATACAGAATTCATGGACACGGGCATAAATCCCTACCTAAGGATGAATATCTTGCAGTTGGACCATAACATTGCTTCAAGTATTAGAAGCCTGAGCCTGCAAACTATTGTTTGAAATAGTACTGCACAGAAACAGCACCTTTAGTAGTGGCAGGGCATAACAGGCCTATGCAAGCTTTCGTGTAATATGCTTCCTAACTGTTAAGATACAAGCCACCACATTTTGCCCCTAGCTTAGGCTTTCAAGCAGATTTCAAGAGCACTGCAGTAGGTGATGAAGGCCATAATGATGGTCACCAGATCTACATCAGTCTTCTCGCCAGCAAGATGGGGGAGAGCTGGTGAAAGGAGCTCCTGGCCACTATTGCAAGCAGAGCCCATAGGTCAGTGATGGCGAACCTATGGCACACGTGCCACAGCTGGCACGCAGGGACCGTCTCTGTCAAAGTGCCAACACTGCAATTAAACCGAATACCGAGGTTTTAGTTTTAGAAAAACAACTCATACAGTTGTCCGACCTAATTAACATATTTTGTCTTACAAGAAAAACACAATAACAGAGCTTTCAATGATACAAATCAACTCAAAACATTATTATAGTACTACATTGTACACATAGCCTGAAGGGAATTTATACAAACTTTTTAAATATTAGGCACATGTATTTTTGGATAAGGGATTCTCAACTTGTAATATGATTATAGCCAGACTGAAATTGTATGGGGCAAGCTTTACCCCGGGTCCTTTCCCTGCTTCTACAGGTGTCGGATTAGTAAAAGTAAAAGTCAACCTGTACTAGGATGAGCAAGATAAACAAGAAAACTAAACGTGCTTAACACATTTTAAACACTTTATGTCTTGGACTGCAAACACTGCATTAGGTAAAAGTTTGCATTGGGCATGCTTTTGCACAATTAATGTGATTTTTGCTATTGCATGCATGCTGATAATTTGTCAAACCTTGGCTCATACTCCGTTAGTTTGAGAGCAACACATGCACCACTCAGGTCAACTGTTAGGGCTTTACATCCAAGCCATGCTCTGTGCATCATTCTTCCAAATCTTTTAAATGTGATAACAATGTAGAAAAGAATTCTGTAACAGGAATTCTAGAATAAAATCATTCTGTTCCACACTGTGAGAAAGAACAAGATCATTAGTGTTTTGCAGAAGGGGACAGTCTTTTCGCGATCTGGTGACCAATGGCTCGAGTGCCCACAGAGAGGTCCCTGCGTGCCAGCTGTGGCACCCGTGCCATAGGTTCGCCATCACTGCCATAGGTGCTGCCATGGATCCAGCAGAGCTCCACAGCAAAGAGCCTGAAAGCAGGGCAGACCCCAAGTTTGAGGACATCCCACTCTGCTCCAGTTACAGGGCCTGATGATCATTACTTCAGCCTTGCCTGCATCCAGCCCCCATCTCAACCAGGTATCAGGCATGCACTAAACACTGCATAACATGAAGCAAAATTAGGCTGGTGGCCCACAATGTTTACCTCTGCAGGACTTCACCTGGGAGCCTCAAACACATTCAACATCAGAAGATGACAGGATGGACACCACAGAATATGTGCGGGGGGGGGAGGACAGAAAGACACACAGCTGCCCGTTGCTAGTCTAAGACAAACTGCTTCTATTTGTCAGCTATATAGATGTATTTGCGGGCAGGGACTGTCTTAAGAAATATCTTTGTAAGACACCTTGGGAGCCTTTCTGGCTAAAGGGTGGGTAATCATCATCATCATCACAGGCCTGTGGCTTATGCTGGCTCCGACTTGCTTTTTTTGGTCGTGTGGAAAGCTAAGCAGGGGTCAGGCTGTTGGGTTTTGCATAGGCAACCGAGATTACCACCTGACATCAGGATTATCACCTGCAACCTGGTGGGTGTCTCTTGAGCTTCAAGTACCACAAGCGGTCTCTGACGTTCACGAGACATAGTCTCGGGATGATATGACTCAGCAACCTTGGACAGGTTTGGAGTAAACATGTTGATGAATAGGTTATACAACTGGGGTGAGTAATATCCTATTTATAGGTGGTATAAAGCTAACACACTTGCTGATAGCTTCACTCCTTCTTCTTCTCTCGTCTCGACTCGACATGTTTATTGTTCTGGACTTCACTTCATCTAGCCTTACCACTGGGGTATTGGATTTGTATCTGCAATGATGTAGTGAGTAGATGCATTGTTTGCCTTAATCCCATGTAATTGGTCTTACAAAAAACTCTTTAATCTTTATTAACTGCTGTTATCTCCTCCTTCCGCCTGCGTGACTGGGACTGAGGGTCATTGGCTAGGGAAGCTTTTGAACCCGGGTCAGTCCAGCTCTCACACAGGCCTGGTTATTACTTGGATGGGAGACCCCTCCTCTAGTTTCCTGCATTGAGCAGGGGGTTGGACTCGATAGCCTTGTAGGCTCCTTCCAACTCGATGATCTATGAAATCTATGAAATCATCATCATCATCATCATCAGGGGAAACCGGGGGACCTGCACAGCAAGTGTCATTTACATGTCAGAGCAAAGAGAGCCCCTTGGTGCTGCAGCAGATGTACTCTGAACACAGTTCCAGAGCTGTGCTCCCCCATGCTCCCTCTCCACTACACCACTGGAGCAGGGCTGAGAAGGACTCTGCCCGAGTTCCTGAAGAGCTGCGGCCAGTGAGAGTAGACAGGACTGGGTTAGACAGACAGACCAATGGTCAGACTCCATATAAGGAAGCTTCACTTGTTCTGCAATAAATGTGTACATTCTAAAAATGCACAGCTACCACACTTTCATCAATCGTTGGTTTGAGAACAGCCTCAGAAATATCACCAAGTCACATGCAAGCCATCTTTAAATGCAACAGGAAAAGCCTGTCAGCGGCTTGACTTCTTGTAGGGAAGGAGAGAAGGGGGGGGGATGGGATGCCTGATTCACAATCCCATGTGTGGCTTTGTATTTAGATATTTTAAACGCAACTGATTGAGTATAACAGAACGTAAAGAGAGACTATAAATTATCTGGGAAATGCCAATTTTACGGTGAACCAAACAGACTTGTAGAAAAAGAAATCTGCTTCATTTTAAAAAGAAGAGAAAAAAGAGAAGAGAGTTCTGTCTTAAGATCCTAGTCTGAATATGTGTGTATACTGTACATTATGATCTGAACTTGTGAAAGGGGGTGTTTGTTACACTGGAAATGCTGACAATTGTAGACAAGATCAAAGCTGCAGACAACATCAAGTCATAATGCCTCTGAAATACACGCTGGGGAGGCCACACCTGGAGCAGTCAGTTGCTTTAATTCCCATCTGATCTTCAATTGGTGTTGTCATGAAGAAGAAAAGTAGGAAGGCTCACAGCTGTTTATACCACTAAAGCTGTCTAGATGTGGAAAGGACTGATGAGACCCCTTCCATTATTTCTTACAGACCCAGAAAGGCCTGCCCAAACACAGCAATTGTATATGAAAGACAGCAGTCTTTCTTAAACAAGGAGACAGTGCTCAGCTGGAAGAGAGCTCCAGGTATTTATTTATGTATTACATTTCTATACCGCCCAATAGCCAAAGCTCTCTGGGTGGTTCGCAATAATTAGAACCATAAAATATAACATGATACAATAAAATATAAAAGTTTAAAACTACAGTATAAAATTAAAATGAAAATAAAACCTAGCAGCAATGCAAAGATTTAAAATATAGTAACAGATTTAAAACAGAAACTGAAAGACTAAAATGGAAAAAACAAGGTCTTTACCAGGTGCCAAAAAGAGTACAATGTAAGTGCCAGGCAAGCCTCTCCGGGAAGCTCATTCCACAACCGGGGTGCCACAACAGAAAAGGCCCTCATCTTAGTAGCCACCTACCTCACCTTTGGTGGGGGCTTCTGGAGAAGGCCCGCTGAAGACGATCTTAGGGTCCAGGCAGGTAGATGTAGGAGGAGACAACTATCCTTTAGGTAACCTTGAAAAACTTTTTCCAGCCACAAGACTTCAGTTTCACAGTTATCATAACCTAATCCGTATTAGCACAGCTGTTTTGCCTAGGGCTTCATGCCAACAAAGTTGCACCCAGAATATGCTAGGTAATGTGAATTCTAGAAATGCAGCCTTATTAGCTTGTTGGGGCGGGAGGGAGAAACAGCGTGGCACCTTAAAGCACAACAAGTATATTATAACATGAATTTTTATACGCAAAACCCTACTTTATCAGATGCATGAAGTGGTCAATTATTTATCGATGATATTTACATACCAGCCTTAAATCAAATTTTCAGTGTGGTTTATATAGCAAAGTAATAAGTAAAACACAACACCACAAAATAAAATAATTAAAATACTACAAGGGAGCAACACAAGCATCATAAAACATTCAACAGAGTAAAAGCCTGGGGAAATAAAGGTCTCTGCCTGGCATCGAAACAATAAACTCGGTGCTAATCAAACCTTTCCAAGGGGGGCTTTCCATAGTTCGGGCACTGCACTGTCCCTGGTAACCACCCACTTGGCTTCTGAAGACACCCTCTGACACCCTCTGCCAACTATCTTAAAATATGAGTAGGCATGTATGGAGATAGGGAGTCTTTCAATGACCCTGGACCTAAGCTGGAGTAAGGGCTGTAAAGGCAACATTATGCACCAACTGCAGCTTCTGAACAGTCTTCAAAGGCAGGCTCACATACAGCACACTACAGTAAGCTTATCTGGAGATTACTAGAGTATGAATCACTGAAGCCAGGCAATCTCTGTCCAAGTAGAGGTACAATTAGTACACCACAATACGCTGCTTAAAAGGTACTCTGTGTCATGGACATATAGACTCTAGATCTGATTTTTCAGCCAGGCATGGGGATAGTGATCTGAAGGTGGGGGACTTTGAATCAGTCCCTTTGTCATGGTCAGGTCACTGCCTGCTGAGATTTAGACTAAGGGTGACTTTTCCCCTCTGCAAGGGTGGAGGGGCCTATGAAGATGGTCCACCTCCGGAGGCTAATGGACCTGGATGCTTTCCAGAGCACCCTCGGGGGGTGGGTGGGTTTCCGGTTGATATGGCTGGCGGTCCTGTCGAATCCCTGGTCGATCTCTGGAATAGTGAGATGACCCAGGCAGTTGACACAATCGCTCCTGAGCTCCCTCTCTGTAGTAGAGCTCGTACAAGCGATGAAACAACACAGGAGATGGCTTAAGTGCAGATGGAGAAAAACTCCTAGTGGATGCAATTGAGCCCTGGTACCGTATTTTTCGCTCCATAAGACGCACTCCCCCCCCCCAAATAGGGGGAAGAGTCTGTGCATCTTATGGAGCGAATATTGTAAACAAACATATATATATATATATATATATATATATATATATAATTTTTTACATACCTCCCTTTGCGCGCCTCCAACCGGTCCAGCGGAACAGCGGAGGGCTCCTGGGCGGAGCGGGGCAAGCCCCCGCCTCTCAGCTGATTCCCCCCTAAGTGGCCGCTTAACAGCCGATTCCCCTCCAAACAGCTGATTCGGCAGCAGCTCAGTTGGTTCTTTGCCGCTTTGCGGCGGCGGCACACCCCCCCGCCTGGCAGCAGGGACACACGCGGGCAGGCGCAGGGCCAGCTCTGCTCCACGCGGCGACCTCTGGAGCCCACCAGCCCTGGCCCGCCCGCCGGCGGAAGAGAGGAGGGCTCCTGTGCAGAGCGGTCCAGTGCGCCGGAGCAGGGTCCCGTCACTGCCACCGTGCCGGAAGTCACGCGACGGGACCAGCGCAGGCGGCGAGGCCGGCTCTCTGCACCACCAGGACCGGGTAGGCCCGCACGAGCCGATTGCCTATCCTCTGCTCACCTCTTTTCCCCTCCTCTTTGCTGCTGCCAAGGTATTGCGTGTGGCCCCGATTGTCTCTTTCAAAGCCTCAAAAGGTTTTGCTGGTCCTTTGCAGCCGGGAGGCTCCATGCCTTGAATGCATCAGCTCAGGTCTGCCTTATACTGGGCAGTGCAGAAATTACTATGCATGTAGGCGGGACCCAGTGCGGGCAGGTAGGCGTGGGGGAGCTGGGAAGAGGCCGGTGCATCGCCGGGGCGGGGGGAAAGGAGAATATCTTTTTTCTTATTTTCTTCTTTTAAAATCTAGTGCGTCTTATGGTCAGGTGCGTCTTATGGCGCAAAAATACGGTATGTGCCTACAATCAGGTATACCTAGGGGCAGTGAGGACGGCTCACTGCCTCTGTTTAATCTTCCATTTGCCGCCAAGCGGAGCTTTTTAGGGTTGTCCGGGGCCTATTATATGCTGCCTCCAAGGACATCCTGGATCCATCTGCGGCCTGCTGCAATATGTTTGCCAGGCACTTCCAGGAAAAAATCTCTTGCATCCACCAGGACTTGGGACTCCCAATGTTATGGCAATTGAATCAGGTGAGGTTCCGAGAGTTCAGCCCGGTCATGTTTTCTTGGATGAGTTTCAGCTGGTACAGTCTGAGGATGTTGACAAAGTGCTTGGACAGGTTCATGCAACCACATCCGCACTGGATCCTTGCCCCTCTTGGCTTATAAAATCTAGCAGGGAGGGAACAGCCAGCTGGACCAGGGAGGTGATCAATGCCTCCTTGCGAGAGGGAGTGATCCCATGCTACTTGAAAGAAGTGGTGGGGAGGCCACTCCTGAAGAAACCCTCTCTGGACCCGGAAGATCTAAACAAATTTAGGAGGGTAGCGAATGTTCCTTTCTTGGGCAAGGTCCTTGAGTGGGTGGTGGCCAACCTGCTCCAGACCCTCTTGGATGAAACTGATTATCTAGATCCATCTCAGTCAGGATTTAGGCCTGGTTTTGGCACGGAAACAGCTTTGGTCACCCTGTATGATGACCTATGTCAGGAGAGAGACAGGGGGAGTGTGACCCTGTTGATACTCCTAGATCTCTCAACGGCTTTCGATACCATTGATCATGGTATCCTTCTGGGGAGACTGTCTGAGTTGGGAGTGGGTCCTGCATTGCAGTGGTTCCGCTCCTACTTGGATGGCCGGCTCCAGAAGGTGGTGCTTGGGAGATATTGTTTGGCTCAGTGGACTCTCCAGTATGGAGTTCCCCAGGGGTCAGTCTTATCCCCCATGCTATTCAACATCTACATGAAACCACTGAGTGGGGTCATCCAGAGTTTTGGAGTGTGTTGCTATCAGTACGCTGATGACACACAACTCTATCTCTCCTTTTCATCTTCAGCAGGTGAGGCTGTGGATGTGCTAAACTGGTGCCTGACTGCAACAATGGACTGGATGAGGGCTAACAAACTGAGACTCAATCCAGACAAGACTGAGATGCTGTTAGTGGGTGGTTCCTCTGACTGGATAAGGGTGTTCAACCTGATCTGGATGGGGTTGCACTCCCCTTGAAGGAGCAGGTTCGTAGCTTGGGGGTGCTCCTGGAGCCATCTTTGTCACTTGAGGCTCCAGCTGGTGGCCCAGCTACACCCCTATCTGGACAGGGATAGCCTGGTTTCAGTAATCTATGCTCTGGTAATCTCTAAACTTGACTACTGCAATGCACTCTATGTGGGGCTGCCCTTGAAGACTGTTCGGAAGCTGCAGCTTGTGCAAAATGTGGCAGCCAGATTAATAACTGGGACCAGGAGGTCTGAACATATAACACCTGTCCTGGCCCACTTGCATTGGCTGCCTATATGCTACCGAGCCTGATTCGAGGCGCTGGTTTTAACCTATAAAGCCCTGCACGACTTGGGACCGCAATACCTGATGAAACACCTCTCCCAACCACAATCTACCCGGACACTACGCTCAACATCTGGGGCCTTCCTCCAACTGTTGCCCCCGAGGGAGGCTCAGAAGGTGGCAACAAGGGGGAGGGCCTTTTCTGTGGTAGCCCCACAACTGTGGAACAGGCTCCCCACTGAGGCCCGCCTGGTGCCAGCTTTACTATCCTTTCGGTGCCAGGTTAAGACTGCCCTCTATGCTTAGGCATTTAACAGCTCCAAATAGTACACAGGGTGGTGGTTATGTCACCTTTTTAAAAATAGTTTTTAAAATGTCTAGTGAAATTTTTTTCGATGTTTTTATTGTTTGTATTTTTATATTGTATTTTACTGTAAAATTGTATGTTATTGTAAAATTGTATTTTATTGTAAAAATTTATAATTCTTGTAAAGCACCCAGAGCGTTTCAGCTATTGGGCAGTATAGAGATGATGATGATGATGATGATGATGATGATGATGATGATGATGATGATAATAATAATAATAATAATAGGGCTCTGTGTGTGTGCACACACATGTGCACAGATTGGAGAGGTGAGGGGACAAGTAACCTTCTAAAATGTTGTGGCTCATGTCAGTATTTAGTTTTTCCTATATCAGACTCTGTTCTTACCACCTAGTACAGACTATAGCAGGTTTCTTGCCCTTCTGGTTAGAGAGATGCTTGAAAAGTAACGCCATCACCTGCAAAAGACTTTGCTGTTCAGGAGATGAGTCTTGCTGAACCTGTCCCACCCCTGCCATAGGCACTTCCTACAGCCTTCCACAGATGTCCTTCCTTATTACTCTTCACTTACTCCAGCTGATACACTTCATGCCACTGATCCCCCAGTGTTAAGTTCAGAATACCCCTGCCCTAACCACCTTTGTTTGGAGTACATGTTTATGATTGTGGCCTAAGCATGCAAACTTTGCACATTTATGTAAAAGTTAGCAAGCTACTCTATATGCCCTGTTCTAGTATTGCAAGTTTGCCATGCCCCTTTGCAGACTTTGGTTTAATATCTCAATTTATCTGACATCCTGCAGAATGAATAACAGTTTCAGAAATTCACATCTTCTGCTCATCACTTCAGGTAAGAAAACATTCTTTTTCAAGGCAACCCAGCCTGAATCAGAAGCATGACTGAACCGAGCTCAAAATAATAAACTGAAGAGGAATGAGATGTGCTATATGAAACCGATCAGACTAGGCCACACACAAGGAAGAGAAAGGAACCTCAGCCGAGACCTTCCCAGTGTCCTGAGGACTCAATGCAACCACCGTGCCAAACAAATTATTTTACTCATCTTTGTTTAATAAAAAAATTATGACCCTGGCAGCAATTATGGCTGTGCACACAGATCAATGCTTTACAGTGAGTGTAACGTAACACCAAGGCTTATTGTCTAGCAATCTTGTGTGCACCTATGAAAGTATCAGAGAAGGCAACAAGGTCTGGAAGCCACAAAACAACACAGGAAAACACCGTTATCAGAAGCAACCATCACTGCGCCTCAGAATTCCAACTACAGATTCAGGTTTAGATAGGACAAACTGTTTCTAAGGAATCTGCTATTTTGGGTGGACCATGTTTGCCAGATTCATCAAACCTCAAAGGCTTAAGAGATGATGGGCAGGTCTTATATGGACATTTGTTGCTGGGAGGAGTATTCAAGTTCTTTAGAGATCTCTTCCTTAAGCATAACTAAACAAAACCATTAAGCCTTGGGAAGAGTTCTGCAGAACTCCAGAGTCTGGGGGCCGGTTCCAGCTGTAGTTTCCAAACTGTTTTCAAGGGCAGACTTATTTTGGCTGCTGGGTTTTTATCATGTTACATTTTAATATGTCTGTATTTTTATATTATTATTGTTGATGTTTGTGTTTCAGTGTTGCTTTGTTTTGTAAACCGCCCAGGGAGCCTTTTGGCTGATGGGTGGTGAATAAATATATTAAATAAACAAATAAGCTAAAAACATGGCAGTTTTCAGCCCTGAGGCTAACATATACATGGATTGTCCTGGCCATGTCCTTTTCCTTCAGGAAAGAGCACAGCCAGCTTATCAAATCAATAAAAAGCCCTTCCCCTCACATACATACACACACAGGTGTCACCTGTTTATCAGGTAGCAAAGCAGATTTAGAAGAACCCACAAGCCCTGTTCTGATAGGACTACTGACAACCTACTGATAAATGTCCAAAGCACCAAGCACCCTCACCAACCTCACTCCTTGTCAAGTCTGGCTCTGCACTGGGACAGGCCACAGCTGGGAAAAAGCAGCAAGGGTGAAAGGGCCAGAGGCAGAAAGTTTGGTCAAAGTTAGGCTGTGTAAAGTGATGCAGCAAGTGTAAAGTGATGCACGTTGGGGCAAAAAATCCCAACTTCAAGTATAAGCTGATGGGATCTGAGCTAGCGGTGACTGACCAAGAAAGAGATTTTGGGGTTGTGCTGGACATCTCAATTAAAATGTCAACCCAGTGTGCAGGCTGCTGTGAAAAAGGCAAACTCCATGTTAGGCATAATCAGGAAAGGAATTGAAAATAAAATGGCCAGTATCATACTCCCCTTATACAAATCTATGCTGTTGTACTCATGTCCTGCTTGTGGGTTTCCTGTGGGCAGCTAGTGGGGTCCTGTGTGAACAGAATGCTGGACTAGATGGATTCTTGGTCTGATCCAGCATGGTTCTTCTTATGTTCTTAGGCGGGTGGTCAGGAGGTAAGGCAGTCTGCATGGCCATTCTTAGTGGCGAGATGCTGAGATTAAGCTCACTTGGCATCAATGGTTCTATAGGGCCTGCTATGCCAACTCGCCTATGTGGTCAGCTGACCTTGTTAATCTTCATCCACAAGACCAAAGCCCCAAGCACTGGTGCTTAAAGAAATATATATAAAGCTGGCTGCCATAAGTATATTGATAATACACAACCACAAAGCTCCAGACCACCTCTTCCAGCAGCTTCATAAAGCTATTTTACTACTGGTGATAAACACCTGTGGAACTCCACCTATAAGCCCCAAAAGCAAAGAGCAAACTTTTCCAAGAACCACCTTCTAAGTCTGCTCAGGCAGAAAAGAGCGAAAATGGAACCAGTCCATTTTTAAAAACAAAAAACAACTAGAAATTAAGCAGCAAGAACTTATGCTCCAGTGTCAAAATTAGCCAAGAGGTTTAGCAAAATCACCAGAGGAGAATTCCCCCACCAACTTACAGACAGAAATCATCCTCTTGAAAAGGTAGCACAGTAACTGTTTCACACTTCATAAGGAGCCCAAGGTGTCTGTTCTACCACTGCTTATCACAATGAACATGTGGCATTTGAAGGGAAGACCAGCATCTCTTAACATTCAATAGTCACAAATTAGGGTGCTGCTGTGCCCAACTGTGGCTCCCCTAGTGCATTTCCCCAAGTGTTTGGAACTTGCCAATTTCAGGAACATCAATTTCAAAGGGCTTTTTTGTTGCCGGGAGCAAAATAGCTACACAATGTTTGATTTACCTGGGCAAGAAATGCCACTTCCCTTTCTGACAAAGTGATGGGAGCCTACTTTTTAGGCCAAGCACTAAAAGTTGCTGAAGTCCTATTTGCAAGAAGGCATTTTAAGTATTACTTTAACATCAAGAAATCTGCATTTGACTTTCTTTCTCCTATGGCCGCTTGGCTTATTTGAGACTACTGAACAAGCGCTCCCTGGAGTTACAAGGAACTTGGCTTCCATTGATCAGTAATTCACAACAGCTCTATTATTATGGAGGAAATAGGCAGAGAAACAAAGAGGCGTGAAGGCCTCAGAGGAAGTCAACATTGGCAAGAAAAATGAAATAGGCAGACAAACACAAAGGACAATGAGTCCTCTTCTGCATGACTCATCAGCACTGTACTCTCAGTGTATTGCAAGGACAGAAAGCCATTTGGCTAGGGAAAACTAGTTATCTCACTCAGGAGTGTTAATAATTAAGTAACACACATTCTATTGGTTGGGGTTATTATGTTCCGTGCTGTCCCCCAATTAGGATTTTCTAGTTTATTAAATTCATATCTGTGGTGGACCAAACCTGGTCCGTTGCGCGGGTTCGGTACCTTAGGGGTTAACTGGCACCCAAGTCATGCCAGGTAGGCGGCTGTCAAAACCTTTTCTCCCAACCGCGAGTGAAATTGACAGAGAATCCCCTCCAGAACACAGGGAAGCAACAATCTAGTCAGTTTCAGCAAAGTTTAATGGAGCTGAACTAATAGACTACAGCAGTGATGGCGAACCTATGGCACGGGTGCCACAGCTGGCACGCAGGGACCTCTCTGTGGGCACTCGAGCCATTGGTCACCAGATCGCGAAAAGACTGTCCCCTTCTGCAAAACACTAATTATTTTGTTCTTTCTCACAGTGTGGAACAGAATGATTTTATTCTAGAATTCCTGTTACAGAATTCTTTTCTACATTGTTATCACATTTAAAAGATTTTGAAGAATGATGCACAGAGCATGGCTTGGATGTAAAGCCCTAACAATTGACCTGAGTGCTGCATGTGTTGCTCTCAAACTAACGGAGGATGAGCCAAGATTTGACAAATTATCAGCATGCATGCAATAGCAAAAATCACATTGATTGTGCAAAAGCATGCCCAATGCAAACTTTTACCTAACGCAGTGTTTGCAGTCCAAGACATAAAGTGTTTAAAATGTGTTAAGCACGTTTAGTTTTCTTGTTTATCTTGCTCATCCTAGTACAGGTTGACTTTTACTTTTACTAATCCAACACCTGTAGAAGCAGGGAAAGGACCTAATACCAATTTCAGTCTGGCATATAATCATATTACAAGTTGAGAATCCCTTATCCAAAAATACATGTGCCTAATTATTTAAAAAGTTTGTATAAATTCCCTTCAGGCTATGTGTACAATGTAGTACTATAATAATTTTTTGAGTTGATTTTTTTCCCAACAAAATACTGTTTGTATCATTGAAAGCTCTGTTATTGTGTTTTTCTTTTAAGACAAAAGATGTTAATCAGTTCGGACAACTGCATGAGTGGTTTTTCTAAAACTAAAACCTCGGTATTCAGGTTTAATTGCAGTGCTTGGCACTTTGAAATAAATAAGTTGGTTTTGTGTTGCAGTTTGGGCACTCGGGCTCAAAAAGGTTCGCCATCACTGGACTACAGGAATTTCACAGTATAAACAGAACAGTCAATTCAGATCCAAAGGGAAGTATTCAATTTGCTTTCTAGGAGGCTTTGCTCAAATGCAGAATATTACCTGACACCAGAGACTCTGACTCTAGGTTCTAACGTAGCAGTTTGATTTGCCGATCGCCAGGCATCCCACCCGGGGTTGGAAGTAGCGACCTGATGTTCCCAACAACCTCTGGTCCTTTGGCACATCCTTTTTCAACCCTTTACGCCCCCTCCCCGCCCCTGCTGACCAGGTGGGCTGGGTCCGCCCCTGTGGGGCGATGGCGTCTCCTGGTATTGACTCCTCCTGGGTGTTTTGGAGCACTTTGGGGTACTTTGCAGCTCTTTGAGACTGCACCCCCACCCTCTCCGAAATGTTATGTGTCCTATTGTGCAGATGTGGATTGTGCCTAGTCTGCCCAGAACTGTGTCTCCTATGCCCTGGGTGGGGATTATGCAGCTGGATGGCGAGTGGAACAAGAAAAACAAGTCAGGGATCAGTGTGTCAGGGTTCAAGGTGTCAGGGTTCAATGTATGCTCTGGCTTTCTCTCCACAATATCCCACTACCCTTCTGTCAAGAAGCTCAGAGTGATGTTTTAGCAGTACAACAACCCTAACAGGTGGTCAACTTCCTGTAGGACACTCAGTGAGCTTCATAGCTAAATGGGGATTTGAGCTTGAGTTCCTGAAGTCATGCTTTTGTTTAAAGCATTTTTTTAAATCCACAATAGTCATCCTGAGCAAGTGGAAAGTTCTGCCATTAGAAATACTAATTGCCAATAGTATAATAGCACCGCCCCAACTAAAAGGGAGAATAGGATTGATTTCAATCAAGGAATTTACCTCACAGTTATTTAAATTGGACTTTCTTGATTTATGTAATTCACCTATAAAACCAAGTCCCATTTTGAAATCAATCTTTTTTTTTTTGACTAGCATCCATGCTAACTGGCTGCTGTATTAACAGATAAGGCATATTGGCTTGCAACTAAATAAAGCATTTATACAACCTGATGTCCAAACCCAGCACTCTGGGTTGTTGAGGATTAAACAAGCCAGAGTCTGAACCCATGGTTTGTTATTGGATTGAAATTCTGGGTTATTTAACCCTCAACACCCCAGAGAGCTGGGTTCGGATATCGTAACAACCCAGAGCTGTTTTGGAAAGCAGATGCAAAGAGGACGTGGTGAGCAGGTGGGAGGCAGCGCACTCGCTCACTCCCGTGGAGCCCCACCAATTCACATGAATTGGCATTATGTGCAAACCAGGTTAGTGTGTTTTTTCCCCATGGTTCTCTTAAGTAGAAGATGATTCAGCCATGATTCAGTTTTGAGAAACTCATAAATGTGTTAAAGCCTACATTCTGTTTTCCTCTTAAACCAGTTTTTTTTTTTTAAAAGATGCTGACATAACTGAAGTTTTAGAAATACCGAAGAATCCAATATACTTTTAAGAGTTTTTAAATCCTTTTAAAAACATAGCCTAATATCTAATAATAAATTACTTTACCCTGCCTCAAGACCAGGAACAGAGAGTTGTACATCAAATTCAACTAAAGCTGCCAGAAGAATTTGGATCACAGCTATTAAAAGGCGACGGATTGCCAAGCTGCTCCAGTACAGCGTGCTCCTGTGCCCATTCGTAGCTATGATTTAAGGACAGCTGTGTGACAGTTTTCAACCAGCGCTGGTAATTTTGGTGGTTAGATTAATTACCTCCAGGCACACCTACTTTCTAGTTTGTACTTTTTCTATATTTAAAAATGCCAGAAACTGGTTCTTCTTCTCCAACTGCCCAAGTCGGTAACCAACATATTTCACAGCACAGGGCCTGGCCATCTCTTAAATCTTTTTCCATCATCATTACCCAAGAACACCAGTTCTCTTATGTCTATAGAGGTCATTAGATTATTTATTTATTTATTTATTTATTTACAAAATGCATATTTTGTAAATAAATCTACCTGTGCTCCGATAATACACCTTGCTGAGTAACATGACAGCTACTAAGTCCACGCGTTTATCTCAAGCTATCATGGCATTTTAATTCTTGAGGGATTTCAGTATCTGGGAATCTATGATAGAATTACTATTAGAGTGTCCCTGTATTAGAAGCTTTAAAAATAATCAACAGTATTTGGCAAATAGTCATAAATGCCCACAACTCAGCAAGAAGAGCAAATGTCCTCCATTTGCTGGTTGAGGTTCCCTGTGTCCCAGCATTCCAACTATCATGCTGAAAAATTAACTGCCTACCTTCTTGCAAGACAGTCAATATTGGAACCTCATCCAAAAAAAGAATCCTTCCTCTAGCCCCATTGAGGATCTAACCAAAACCATCCATTTAATCTTCAGTCTCCTGTTTTCCTTGCTGATAACCTGATGCTTTATTAAAGCTGGCCAAATTCTATATTCCCACAACTGCCTTCCCAAGGTCAATCAGCTGCCAGGTCTTGTACACTTCGACAACCAAGTTTCACCATGTTTTCCATTGACCCATCTGTCCAAATGAGCAGCCATTCAGTCCCAAATTATTCATTCTTTCACCTTCCTAGCCCAGCTACTGAAGGGGTCCCAGCGTTGGAATGAAGAACACAGACTGTATTACCTGTTGTCTTCTGACTGCCAAAGCAACCACCACACATATTTCTATTCAACATTCATCAGGCGATCACTCGTGACCGAGTAAGATTGTCTTCCGGGATAAAGGAGGAAATTCTAAAGAAGATTGTGTAGACTCTAGCGATGGGTCCGTAAGTGACTGTGGAGGCCAATTCTAGATCCACACAGCTTCCCACAGTGAGGACACAGGTTACCAGATAGAAGACGGTCCTGTAAAGGATTCATTTGACGTGCTTTTCGCTTAGCACGTTTCAACATTATATTAAGACAGTCAAAAGTATGTGTAAAGATCAACTACGGATCTAGCATCATGCAGTACTTCAGCTCATATAGTGATATATCAAAATCCAAGGAGCACACACATTTTTTGGTTTCTACAAATCAACATATCATCAGTGTTGTCATTTCAGCTCAGCAGAGGATGTTTGTAAGAACTGACCACTAAGGAAGGCAATCACCCCTGCCAGCCTCTGTGCTGGGGTACTAGACTGATTACATGACATCTTGCTGCTGTTGCAAAGGATACAGATGAATGCAGCCAACATGCACATGTAGACACAAAGCCATGCTTTCCAAGGCAGCCTATTTCAATTATAATGGTAACCAAGGTTACTTTTAAATTCCAGCCACAGTCTCAAGTGCCTAAGCTTAGCCCTCCACACCACCGGTCTCTCATAGCCCTGTTTAGGTTTCTCTAACTAAACTCAGGCTCTTTCACATATCACTGAGGCAAATATAAGATAACACTTTCATTTGGGTTTTATTACTGCTATTGTGCCAGTTTCTTCAACAATCTGCTTTGCTCCTCCCTAAAGGTGTCAAGGCTACAACCCCACTAAGCTGATCTTTGTTTGGGCTGTGCCTGTGGTTTCTCTTTAAAAAATAAAATAAAAAACCATCTGATACCAAACATCAGTTCTACCTTATTAATTTTGGAAAATTAGAAGCATTTCCTATATTGAAGAGAATCTTGAAATATAGGAGTTGTTTAAGATATTTATATTGCATTTTCTACCAAAACTGTACCTGAAGCAGCATACAGTCCAACAGGAGAGCATACTATGGACCAGTTTGCACAATCACTGCAGCCCACCATGGCTGAACAACCCTGAAATAACCATACAACAGGCCAGGGGTTGAATATTCAAAATGGCTGCCCGCACACACCACAACCCACCTGCGGTGATTGTGCAAACCTGGTCAATATAAGAAGCTCTCTTGCTTACATCTCCCAGCAGACATTACACACCTAAAAAGCTCTGCCAGCTCTGTCACCATGTCTACTGTGGAAACACTACTGCAGGATCAAATCATGTCAACCACAACACTAGGGGTTCATTCACTTGCTCATTGTCCAATGTATTCTTCTTTCGCAAGAAAGAACACAGGGCAAACAGGCCAGTTTAAAACAGAATAAAACCAGAGTAAAAACCAGCAACAAAGAAAGATCTAAAAACACAAGAACACACATTTAAAAACAGACTGAAGAACTAAAAAAAAAAACCTGGGGGAAAATGAATAGGCCTTCACTTGACACCAAACAGACCACAAAGTAAGTACCAGGTGAGCCTCTCTGGGGAGGGCATTCCACTATCTGTACAGGCTATGCATAAATGCACAATTGTATTTTGTTTACTATACTGCTCATCAATCTAGAACACCTTCGAAAGTTGGGCAGAATAAGTTGTCAAGATCCCCTATTAATATCAGAAACTTCCTAAGATACGGGCTTATCTAATCAGTAAATCGTAAGGGACTGTAACCATTCAAACGTATAGCATGTGAAGAGCAGAGGGTGCCATGGTAAACCACACCAGCAGTGAGTCATGTACAAAAATCAGTTGTCTCAGTTGTTAATTCAGGGTGTTTTAGCTATGGACCTTTCCCCTGTTCTGGATCACACTCGAGTCACTGCTTGCCTGCCATAAGACAAGAGTTTCATGACCACCCCAGTACAGTCACCACCAGCACCCAGGTGAAACACAAGTAACAAAAACCTTATTGCCAAATTTCATGTGGGGATGACTTCTCACTTAGTTCAATGACCTTCTCCTAAAACCTAATGAGCCTTAACTGGTTAACACAGAAGGAGCATGTGAGCACTCCACTCCAATGGCCTCCATAGCACTCCCATCCGTACAACCATTTAGCAGAGGAAACCAGATTTGGCCTGGCACTTTACTGCTCCCCCATGAGCACAAGTGACCCAATTCCTTCTTCCTCTTATTTATATGAGCTCTATTTGCCTACAGTCATGAGCAGCTCTTGTAAAACAGGCTGGAACAGGAAGGACCAAATAAAAGTGGACAGAAGCCTCTCAGCATAAGTAGAAAGGATATTAAACCATGCATCCTAAACTCAATTTGCCCTACAATGAAACAAAAGGTTTCAAATTTCCTGTCAGTGGCTCCTGTTCAAAACAAAGTTTAGAGCCACATAAATTGTTTAGAGAGTGGGGGAGCCCTGGCCAGCAGCCCTGAGGTAAGAAAACTCAGCAGTTTCAAATCATAAAGTGCGTAGCACTGTAAACCTAATTTATATTGCAGTAAGCACTGAAATAAGAGATTAGCACCTGCTAGGGAAAGACCCTGCAACAAGGCTCCCAAGAGATCTGCATACCACATGGATTACCAGCTAGCATCATTCCTGTTCTGCTGGAACAAGACCTATGTACATCCCCATATTTACCCCGTAAGGCATAGTATACAAGTGGTCAATTTAAAATAAGACATGCCAATATTGCATATTAATAAAATCAGATAGTTGCATTGGTCAGTCCTAAGATTCCTACTTCCTCAAGTACTTTCGCATGCTAACTGTTCAGACTAGATCAGGGGTCTTCAAACTAAGGCCCGCAGGCCACATCCGGCCCGCCTTGCCTTTTTATCCGGCCCGGCGGCTGATCGGCGGAAGCAGACTTTTTTTTAACTCTTCCGCTTCAAGCCCCGATTCTTTTGTCGAGTATGCTCATTTGTGTGATGGCAAAAACAAAAGTATATTCGTGTTAGGCATGAAACAATTGTGCAACTATATATGTAAATACCACCAGCCCTGCCAGGAGTATTCATTAATATTCCCCCAGGGCCGGCTTAAGATAGGGGCTATTGGAGCTGCAGCTCCAGGCCCCTACCACAAAATAGGCCCACAGACTCGGCAGCGCCCACTCGCCCGAGCCGCGCCGCCGCCTGCTGCCGCACTTGCCCTTGAGTCTCAGCTACTGTCCGTCTGCAAACCTGCAAAGCCCAATTCGTGGCACCCTTGAAACCGCAGCGACACTTCCGGTTCCTCAGCGAACGCGGCCTCTTTGGAGAGCGCCTCGAGCAAAGAGATGGGACCAGGGCATCTATGGCTGTAGAGCAGCTCCTCTCGCTCTGCGCTAGGCGGCTGCCTGATGCTCAAAGGGAGCCGGAAGTCTAGGCTGTGTGTGTTTCATTCAAACCCCCTTTCCTATCTCTATGGTCCATAGAGGGTGCGCTTGGAAATTGGCCTCCTCGCGAGTTTTCCAGGGCGAAGAGCTGAAGCGCGGCAGGGATTCCGGGTGCAGCACTTGGGTGAGAGCAGGAGCAAGGTTGGGGGGTGGGAGACGACCGCTTCCCGGAGGGGCTTCTCGGTGCAAGCTGCTGCAAAAGGCTCCCGGACCTGCAGTGTTTGCAGTGCCCGCCGCTCCTCCTGCCTTCCAAATTGAGGAATTTGCAAGTAAAAAAGGAAGAAAAGTTAATGTGTAATTTTATTTTAATCTACCAGCTTGATTCATTTAGTTTAAGTGCAGGTTAGAGTTCAGTGAATAACCTGTTTGTGTGTTTAAAACTAGTGGTTGCTATTTATTTCAAGAGTTACTCTCTGCACCATAATCATAACGCAGGCTGTATTGATTATGATGCAATAATAATAATAATAATAATAATAATAATAATAATAATAATACTTTAAGGAACAAATTTTTATGAGCCAAACATCATACACTTATATTTAAATTGTTTATATGGTTTATGTTTATTTAAAAATGGTTGTTGTGAATGTTCTATTTATAATGGTTTTATTGAGTTAACAAGCTTATTGTTTACAAAAAAAGAAATATTTTCAATATGTTTCTGTTTTGGCACTTTAATGGTAATTAAAATATGTAATTTGTTTTAATATAAAATTGCGTCTTCATTTTATTTATTTCCATAAAAAGCCTCACCAAAATCCTCAGCACCAGGCCCATAATGCTCTTAATCCGGCCCTGTATTCCCCCTTCTTCCCTCCCCATTCCTTTTTCCTTGTGTGTTGTGTCTTTTTAGATTGTAAGCCTGCGGGCAGGGACTGTCTTGTTAATTGCTGTAAACCGCTCAGAGAGCTTCAGCTATTGGGCGGTATAAAAATGAAATGAAATGAAATAAATAAATAAATAAAATAACTTTCCATTTAAGGAGAAAAAATTCACCCCTATCAAGTAAAAAAAAAAAAAGGGGGGGGACCTGGGTCCTTTTTTTTTTTTTACTTGATCCATTCATTCATATTTTTTTCAAACTATAGTCCGGCCCCCCAAGAGTCTGAGGGACAATGAACTGGCCCCCTGTTTAAAAAGTTTGCAGACCCCTGGACTAGATCAAGCAAAGGCTTATTCTGAGCTGTCTTCCTGAAAGAAGGTGCTCCCAGAGGAGTTTATAATTTTCCTTTGCATCAGAGGCAAATGCTAGAAGCATTTACTCCTGGAAATTCTTTAAACGTATTTTGAGTGCACCTCATGGTGATTCTAGGGGCAACCATGATCATATGAGTTTTCCCTCTGATGACAGAGGAATATCTGAGCATGTCTTGGAAGACTACAGAGTAGTAAAAATCAACAATTTAAAAATATTAATTAAAAAATCAGATTTTATTTAAATCAGATTTTAAAAAGAAAAATACTAAATTTCTCTCATTTAAAAATGACATAGTTACAATTAAATCTAATCACAAACATGCTAAACTTATACTGTTGCATAACAACTAATGGCTCTGTCACACTGGTATACAGTGACCTGGTTCGCACAACACTACAACCCACCATGAGTAACCAGCCAAGGTGGGTTGTCGTAACGTCCGAACCCAGCACTGTTTCTGCAGATTGGCTTATTTTTCACAAACAAGCCACCCTGAGAACCCATGTCTTGTTCTAGGGGTTGTTCAGCCCACAATGGGCTGTTGTGTTGTCCAAACTCGGCAGGGCAATTTTACTGTGGGTTGTTGGGATGCTGAAACAGCAGTCCAGAAGGACCGTCACTCATTTTTTTATTTTTCAAAGCATCAAAAAAGCACAACTGGGGTCATGTGGGGTTTTTTGGCCCCTGAAAATTGTGCATTAAAAAAAATGTTGGTCCTTTGCAGGTGCACAAGCGCACACTTATGGCTATCTGATACAAAGCGAGACTGCATATAGGCTAATTTGCACACAGTTGACAGGGACCAAGTGCCTAGCTGTCAATGGAAAAGCACCAGTAAAGGGCAAAAAAAATGGAGAAAGAAGGTGCACCAAAAGGGGGTGCGGGCAATATCATCCCCTTAGCAAAGTGGCTTTTATGTCTTGAACTGACAGTTCCCAGTGCCTTCCACCTTTTCAACACTTCCCCGAGACTGCAGAGAGGGGTGTATTGGATAGTCTGTGAAGGACTGACCCCCCCCCCAAAAAAAATTTAATGTGCAATTTTCAAGGGCCAACCCCTCCCCGACACACCCATTGTGTGTCATACTGTCAGTGTGACTATGGTACCAAACCTGCCTCAAGATGTGTATGCAAGTCCAGGCATGAAGGATCTCCAGCTCATAGGCAGAGTTGAGTCAGAGCCTAAAAATCAAGCAGCTAATTCCTAAGAGGAAACCAAGACCTAAAGGACAGACATAACGTGGAAATCTCCAGAAGAGGAAGTTTCAGCCAGACACTCTAACACTTAACAACTGAATCACTTTATTGGCTTCTCCCCTTGATTACTCTGGATCATTTAAATCTCATCAACATACCAGGACTGTAACCACTTTACTTTAAAATCACAGCAGGGAGTACAAACAAATGTCCAATGCGATTAGGACAGACATCACGGAAGCCCAATGAACTTCTCAAGTACTTCCCTCACTCAGCATGCACATACAACCCACGGAAGGTGCAAACAGCTACCTTGCAGACTAGAACTGGGGTGTGGGGAGAGAGAAACATCGGTTGTGCTAGCCAAGAGCCCAATGCCTGCCTTAGTTCAATGTCTCAGGTGGCTTCTTGCAATGCCAAACTTAGGCTACAATCCTGTGCACACCTACTCCCATGCAAGCCCCACTAAACAAAGTGATACTTACTTCTGAGTAAGCAAGCATAGTATCACAGTTAATCGTACCTTAAAAACACAACATGCACGCAGCTGTTTTCTGCCTCATTACTCCCCGAACCAATTACAGTCTCATTGAAAACTGAGTCCAGCAACCAGAGACACCATACACGTTTAATTGGAAAGCTTGTGTGTACTTAGTTGATTATTTTTGCAGGGCCCAAAATTGTAGGAATGATGAGCACACTCAAGACAAACACCAGACAAATAGCTGTTGGGATTATTTAGGTTGAATTTTGTACTGAACGGTCAAGAGCACAATTTCAAATGTATACATGCATCTCTAGTATTGCTCAGTTCTAAACTGAAGGACTTGGTAACCCCATTGTTCCTCTGTCCAGGCAACAAGTTTCTATGACTCCTGATAAGGACGTAGTTGGTATATCAGCCTAAGCTGATAAAAGGTACTCCGTGCCACCGAGTTCACCTGTGCCTCAAGTGACAGTTGTGGATCCAGGAGCACCCCCAAACTACGAACCTGATCCTTCAGGGGGAGTGCAACCCCATCCAGAACTGGTTGAATATCACTTAGCAGGGCAGACGAACCACCCACTAACCCACTAACAGTACCTCGTCTTATCTGGATTGAGTCTCAGTTTATTAGCCCTCATCCAGTCCATTACCATGCCCAGGCACTGATTCAGAACAGCCACTGCCTCACCTGGATTAGATGAAAAGGAGAGATAGAGCTAGGCGTCATCTGCATATTGATGACACCTCAGCCCACACCTCCGGATAACCTCTCCCAGTGGTTTCATGTAGATGTTAAACAGCATAGGGAATAAAATAAGCCTTTTACTATGGACACACAAGAAAAAGGGAGCAACACCACTGTTAACTCAACTTCTGTCATTGTTTATTCAGTGATGGAGCAGCCTCATGTTTCCTAATCAATAAGTTCGTGATATGCTCTTAATGGAAAGAGGCAGAATGTGATTCTTAAATTTAGGAACATAGCTATTTATAGTAGCCTTACATTCAATGAACGGTAAAATGCCTCCTCTAAACTCCGGAACAAGAACCAGAGTATTGTAAACTGCTTTGGGAGTCCTTGTTTAGGACTGAAAAGCAGTCTAGAAATGCTCTTATAAACAAATAAAACTGACAGCACTACTTTCCCAAAAGCAGAGCTAAACATTTGACTAGGCAACATTTCTGGATGGACCGTGATCCAAGGGTTCTCCCATTCCCCTCAACATTCCATTTAACAATCATCTTAACAATCCGTTTTACAGACATGATGCTCCAGCTTGCTTGGAAGAAAAACAAGGTTTCCCTGTTTGCATGACTAAACACTGTGGGAACTTAGAAGATGGATTACAGACATTCTCAAATATTAGGAAGACTTCAAAGGGGAAGAGAGAAACAAGACTCTGCCAGTTTGAACAAGCACCATTTTTTTATATTACTATCCCAAAGTGATTGATCAGGCCTGTGGCTTATGCTGGCTCAGCTTGTCTGAGTGTGGAAAGCTAAGCAGGGTCAGGTCTGGTTAATTACTTGGATGGGAGACCCCTCCTCTAGTTTCCTGCATTGAGCAGGGGGTTGGACTCGATAGCCTTGTAGGCTCCTTCCAACTCTATGATCTATGAAATCTATGAAGAGGTGCCTTCCAAATGTTCTGGACTACAACTCCCCTCTGAGGTACAACTGAGAGCCAGGGTGGCGTAGCGGTTAGAGTGTTGGCCTGGGACTCAGGAGATCCGGGTTCTAGTCCCCACTCAGTCATGAAGCTCACTGGGTGACTTTGGGTTAGTCACGCTTAGCCTAACCGACCTCACAATGTTGTTGTGATGATAAAATGGAGAGGAGGATTATGTAAGCCACTTTGAGTTCCTTGCAGGAAAAAAAGACAGGATATAAATATAACAAATCAATCATTCTGGTGCCTTCATTGTACGCATTTCATCCGCAAGTCGACACACACCTCTTTATGCATGCCTTTGGAAGTGGATGAAACTTTTGGATTATGATGCAAACGGAGCTTTCGATGAGGATCTTAAGTTGTTTAGAATGTACCTCGCCGTGGGTCCAAAAGGTGAAGAGTGGCTATAAATTTAAATAATAAATAGCACAGACAATTCTCCAGGCAACCAGTCAGGGAAAACATCAGGCACTAGCTATTTGGAACCAAATAGAACACACGTACATGTGGGCAACTTTTTAATGGAGTCATTTCTAAGCCTGCTATAGGACCTGAAAACCCCATTCAATCCAGGAACTTTTAACCTCAATACTGGGAAAAGGAACTGCTCATCTCAAGTGTCACTGATTTGGAGGGGGGGGGGGAGATTTCTTCAGTGTTCTTAATGTTTGCACTAGTCTCTCTCCTCCCACCTTTATGTTGTCCCATTACACACTCTCAGATACAATTCTCCAATAACTGCCAGGTGAGGGCAGCCCAATGCCACCTTCTGTTCTGAGCACAACTGTCTGCAGCTTTTGCCCTCCCCACATTCACCTACCTATCCCTACCACTTATCATATTCCAGTGCAGAGTCTTCAATGACTTATCCTGACTCATATCTTCTGACACAGCTCCTGACAATCTTCAGTTTAATTTAAATGCCTTCAGGACAAAAGCAAGCCTCTTGAGTAAGAGGAACCACCCGACTTATATTCCCTCTCCTGTTCCCTTCACATCACATGCACATTTTCTTCTTCCTCCTGTAGTCTTGCCGTCTTCGTCCACACTGAACTTTCTTCCGCCTCCTTCATTGCAACTGACCCATTACCCATATATTTAAACTTTTACTGTTTCCCAGATAATATAATTTCACAAAATTGTAGCCTCCAGCTTACTTTGCCTACTTGCATCTTCCTTCACTCATCAAATCTTAAATACATAGCATAGCGACAAAGCAAATGCCACGTGTGTTCATACAGGCTCATTTTCTCTCAAAGAATGTCTATAATCTCTTCCCTCACAATTTTAACATTCTACCATAAATTTCAGGAAGAAATTCAAAAGTAGCCTTCTCAAGTTACAGACACAGTGCTATGGACTCTGCTCAGCTCTCTCCTGGATTGGTTTTGACCAGATTTCTTTCTTGTGCCAATATTTTCCTCTGCAGCCAACTGTCAGAATATTTGGGGGCAGGGAGAGATGTATGGACAATAGCCATACATTGAGTTGTCTTTCTAGCAACTCTATTATTTAAGACATCTATGTTCCTATGCCTAATCTATTGATTAATTGATCTATTAATCTGTTGATAAGCCAAGTAAGATGCAAACTGAAGCTACCAGCAAAGGCAGACTCACAACATCATCATCAGGCGATCACTCGTGACCGAGTAAGATTGTCTTCCAGGATAAAAATTTACAAAAAGGAAATTTTAAAAGGAGGAAATTCTAAAGAAAATTTGTGTAGATTCTAGCGATGGGTCCATAAGTGACTGTGGAGGCCAATTCTAGATCCACACAGTTTCCCACAGTGAGGACACAGGTTACCAGATGGAAGATGATCCTGTAAAGGATTCGTTTGTCGTGCTTTTCGCTTAGCACGTTTCTCCCTTTCACCTTGCACTCGGGCTTCTTCAAAGTTCATGGAACCTTTGTGAAAGGCCAACCTCCAGTTAGATCGTTCATGGGCCAGAGCTTCCCAGTTTTTGATGTTTATATTGCATTTTTTAAGATTAGCCTTAAGAACATCTTTAAACCTCTTCTATTGAGCACCGATATTCTGCTTTCCATCCGGATCATTCCATGTAAAATCAACCCCCAAAAATGAAAAATTTACCTCACCATCTGCGATTTTTTTAAAAAACTGGCATACTGGTAGACCAGCATGAGAAATGAACATACACCAAACTATAGGTCATTATACCTCACGGTTCAAAAGTACAGTGTGCTCAAAAAAGGCCCCAAACACGATTTTTCATCGTTTGTGACTACACAAAAAGTATCATAACTTCCTTCAGAATTGACCTAGAAAGTAAATCATGGTGTCATATGAAAGCTCTCAAACTACCCTTTTATTTGATATGTAACATGAAGCATGCATGTGAAATAAAATATTCAAGGTCATAGTTTCTTTAATTTGACCTTGAATTAAAAAAACAAATGTTTTTTTTTTTGGCTGATTTTTTTCCTCAGATAACCCATGTTCACCTTGAGTATGTGAGAGCTGGACTGACCCGGGTTCAAAAGCTCCCCTAGCCAATGACCCTCAGTCCCAGTCACGCAGGCAGAAGGAGGAGATAACAGCAGTTAATAAAGATTAAAGAGTTTATTTGTAAGACCCAATTACATGGGATTAAGGCAAGCAATGCATCTCTACTCACTACATCATTGCAGATACAAATCCAATACCCCAGTGGTAAGGCTAGATGAAGTGAAGTCCAAGAGACATGTCGAGTCGAGACGAGAGACAGCAAGTGGAAGAGAGCAAGTGACGGAATGACGGAATGAAGCTATCAGCAAGTGTGCTAGCTTTATACCACAGACCCTCTGTACCTATAAATAGGATATTACTCACCCAGTTGTATAACCTATTCATCAACATGTTGATCTGCTAAACCTGTTCAAGGTTGCTGAGTCATATCACCTCGAGACTATGTCTTGTGACTAGAGACCTTGAGTATTTGAACTCAAGAGACACTCACCATGTCAGGTGATAATCTCGATGTCAGGTGGTAATCTCGTTCTGCCTATGCAAAACCCAACAGAGTATATGTACCGATTTCCAGAACGGGGTTCTGAACAGTCCAGAAGATGTGAATGTTCTTATACATGCACAGTACCTCCCTACAATAACTTCACCCCCTTATACACACTTAAAACAGAATTTTTTGGAGGGAAATTAAGCTTAAGCCTGCCCCCTCCCTTCCGGAGCTTCCCGGGCCTTCAGGCTGAAACCAAACCAGGCATGGGTAGGCCTCAAACCTTCACAGAGATATATCTCTTTGGATGTCTACATTAAATCAAGCTTTATTCACAGATTCTGATAAGAAAGAAAAAGGCAGGCCTGAAGCCGTGACAAGTGCTGACCCCACTTCTGCTGCAATGTGTTCATGACTTTTCAAATTGTTCAATTCCTGCACACCATTTCTACAGGTAGCATAACTAAGATCTATTATTTCCCTGATGGTGCAGCAGCACAGTATAAAAACGGTAAAAACTTCAACAACTTAAGCATAAGTCAGATTTCGGTATCGATGCAGAATGGCACTTCTTTGCCACATCGTATGGAAAAGGGCCTTGTGATGGTTTGGGTGGCACTGTGAAAAAGTTAGCTGCTCGAGCAAGTTTGCAGCATCCGTATGAAAAACAAATCATGACCCCTCGTCAGCTCTTTGATTGGGCAAAGGAGAGCATCACACAGGTTGCATTTCAATACACCACAAGTAAAGATTATGAACTGGAAGAAAAGCTTCTGAAATGTCGCTTCGAGAATTCAAGACGATTCCTGGGACACAGAAAATCCACACTGTAATTCCATTAACAAAACACACTGTTGCTACTAAATTATATTCATTTCAATGCGAATCCAGAAAAGAGACAGTGACTATTAAAGAAGGAGAACTGGAATTGCAAGAAATACGAGGATTTGTTACATGTGTTTATATCTCACAATGGTGGTTAGGTTGTGTTTTACAAACAGATGATCAGAGAGCAGAAGTGTTAGTGAGCTTTCTTCATCCAGCTGGACCAGCAAAATCATTTATGTATCCAGATAAACAAGATATCCTATGGATACCATCTTCAGATGTTTTGACAAAGCTGATCCTTGTTGCCCAACAGGGCACTTCTATACACTAACAGACAAAGAGAGTCAAGCAGCAACTTCAAGACTAGAAACTATTGTTATGAAAAGCTCCTTAATTTAAGACTTGTTAACAGCCTTGTAGGCGCCTTCCAACTCTATGATCTATGAAATCTATGAAAATATTAGCAAGTAATATTTGAACTGCATAAAATCTGATCAGCATATATAAAAGTAAAATGGAAAATCTCATCTATGCACAATAATGGTTTTTCAAGCCCACATCTAAGTAAATCAAAATAACTATGCTAGTAAGAGTCCCATTTTGAAATCAAGTACATGTTTCCAGGGATGTTAAACGTTATTTAAAACAAAAGGAGTTTTTTGTCATTATTCAAGGTCAAACTTCTGTATATTTATTTGAAAAAAATAAAATGAACATGTTTTCCCCAAGCATACTGGTGAGTACCTTTTTAAAAGTACATATTTTAAACCTCATTCTTCTGAAAACAATAGGCCCTGCAACTTATTTTTTAATAAGCAGGACAAGTTCACCAAATCTTAAGCAATTTGCTTTCAGTTGGAAATATTCTTTGATTAATTTCATACCAGAATGACCACCCAGAGGAAGTATCATTATTCTACACCAGGGGTCCTCAAACTTTTAAAACAGAGGGCCAGTTCATTGTCCCTCAGACTGTTGGGGGGCCGGACTATAGTTAGAAAAAAATATGAACGAATGGATCAAGTAAAAAATAAAAAAGGACCCGGGTCCTTTTTTTTTACTTGATAAAATGGAAAGTTATTATAAATTAATAATAAATTAATTTGCTGTCTAAAATTGAAATACATAAAATTTTAAAAAGGTATAGAAAGGCTTGATTTGCACACTGCACATATCTTATTCAAACTCAAGAAACAAAGCCTCATTGCATTCCTATGGCCACTAGGATTCCTTCCTCTTCATTTGTGTCCCCAGAGAGCAGAAGCAGGTTGCAGCAAGAATCTTGAAGGACCCCCTGGCAATAGTTATATATCTATACCAGCCTTCCCCAACCTGGGGCCCCTCCAGATGTGTTGTCCTGCAACTCCCATAATCCCCCAGCAAGCTATACCACAATTCCCATAGTCCCCAGCCAGCATGTGATGAACTACAACCTGGCACCCTCCAGATGTGTTGGACTACAATTCCCATAGTCCCCCAGCCAGCATGTGTAGAACAACAACCTGACGCCCTCCAGATGTTGAACTACAACTGGCTGGGGGGTTATGGGAGTTGTGGTCCAACACACCTGGAGCGTGCCAGGCTGGGGGTCCAACACAATTCCTATAATTTGGAGGGCGTAAAGTTGGGGAAAGCGGATCTCTATGCACAAACCGTGCCCACCCCCTGCCCTTCCCAAGAGAATGAGAAGAGACTCGAACCTGCCCGCTCCCTCTCTGAGGGACACCCCCCCCCATGGCCTGGCCCTCTTCTCACTCGCAACGGGGGTCCAACGCCTTCCTCACTCCCTCAGCCACGCCCCCCTCAGCAAAGCACCTGAGCTGCGTCTCTGGGTAAACAACAGGGGCACGCTGCCTTTCTCCAATCGCTCGCTTGGGTTTCCTTCCTCCCCGTATGGAGAGGGGCCCAGGAAAGCGGCGCCAGCAGCCGGCGCTCCTCCTTTCTCCCCTCCAGCTCGGAGAAACCTCAAGGCTTGCTCTGCCACCCCCACCCGAGGGAAGTTTCATAAGTCACCTCCGCCCCGCCGCTCGCCCAATTGCAGCCTCTCAAGCTGCCGCTGCCACACGCCTCTGGTCACTTCGAGCGCTGCGCTCAGAAGAAGGCAGGAACGGTGCAGCCCCCGCCCCCTGCCGGGCAATGCGCTCTGCACCATGTGCGCCACCGCCAGAGCCACGTCATCCTGCTGCGCTCCGTGGCACTGGACCCCTGCGCTCTGTTTTTGGCAGGGGAAACCAGGGCAACAGGGCTTAAACAGCCCTGTTGCCCTGGTTTCCCCTGCCAAAGACAGAGCGCGGGGGTCCAGCGCGACGGAGCAGTGTCCCGTCGCGTCACTTCCGCCACCGGAAGTGACGCGACGGGACCAGCGCAGGCGGCCAGCACTCTCCGGAGAGCGAAGAAAAATTGGCAAGCCCGCGCAGGCGGCGGAGAGCCCGTGCGGACATGGGCTGGCCCAGTTCGGGCACGGATCGGCCACCGGGCCGGATGAAAGGGCACGCCGGGCTGGATCCGGCCCGCGGGCCATAGTTTGAAGACCCCTGTTCTACACAAAATGTCAGAAGTATGCTATTGTGAAGAATACCTAGTAATTCAGAGCTGCACAATTATGACAGGGTAGCTTGTACTTGTGCACAATGTTTTATTCAAAACCTAAGTGATAATGCATATTTTCTTAAGATTCGTACAGTGAGATAGCAATTCATATGAACTATGACGCATACACACAGAGCGCCCCAAAAGATGTAACTCGTTTTCTGTTAAGAACCCCATTTTGAAAATTGGTACATGTATTAAGCACTGTCAGATGAAATAATAAAACAAAAATCATGGAGAAAAAAAAATTAGTTTTTGCAGAATTCAAGGTCAAATTTTACTATTTGAACTTGAATATATATTTATTCCAAACAACTACTTATGTTACATATTAAATGAAAGAGCATTTCAAAGGCTTTCCATCAACACCATGATTCACCTTCTAGGTTCTGTGGAACTGGAATTACTGTAATTTTAATGTTGCCCGACACACACAAAATAACATTTTTCTTCATATTTTTGATTGCCATATCTCCAAAAGTTTTTGTCCCAGAAGTCTAATTTTTGGAGCAGCTTATTTTCTCAGCAGACCAAACAAGTTCACCAAGTTTTTTCAAAATCGGTGATGGTCAGGTAAATTCATTGGTTGATTTTACATGGAATGACCCATCCTTGAGTTGGGAATAAAGTAACTGCTTTGGGAGACGGCAGTCAGGCATTCGAACAACATGACCAGTCCACTGAAGTTGGCGTTGAAGGATCATTTTTTCAACGCTAGTAGTCTTTGCTTCTTCCAGTACACTGGCATTTGTTCGCCTATCTTCCCAAGTAATTCGCAGGATTTTCCGGAGGCAACATTGATGAAATCTTTCAAGGAGGTGGAAGTGACGTTTATAGATAGTCCATGTTTCGCAGGCTTACAATAAAGTTGGCAATACAATGGCTTCATAAACCAGTGTTTTGGTCTTCTTACAAATATCCCGATCCTCGAACACTATGTTTCACTCGAGAAAACGCGGCACTTGTGGAGCTCAAACGATGCTGGATTTCACTGTCGATGTTAGCTGTAACAGAAAGATAGCTGCCAAGATAGAGAAAATGATCGACATTTTCCAGTATGGTCCCGCCAAGCTGGATAGATGGCATCACCAATGGGTTAGCTTGCACTTGCTGATGAAGCACTTTGGTTTTTTTGATGTTAAGTGAGAGACCAAGTTTTTCGTATGCTTCTGCAAAAGCATTTAGGATAGTTTGGAGATCATCCTCTGAATGTGCGGAGACCACATTATCATCAGCATACTGAAGTTCCACAACGGAGGTTGTAATTACCTTACTTTTTGCTTTCAGCCTACTGAGATTCTATATGCTGTTCGATATAGAATTCCCACACCAGTGGGAAGTTTCCCCTCGACGAGATGTAAAATCATGGCGATGAAAATAGCAAATAATGTTGGGGCGATAACACATCCCTGTTTAACACCTGATCCCACTTTAAATGGAGCACCATGAGAGCCGTTGCTGTCCAAAACCGTTGCTGTCATGTTGTCATGGAGAAGTCGCAAGATATTCACAAATTTATTGGGGCATCCAATTTTCATAAGGATAGTCCAGAGAGCTGTTTGGTCTACAGTATCAAAGGCCTTAGCCAGATCAATAAATGCCATATAAAGGGGTTGATTTTGCTCCCGGCATTTTTCTTGGAGCTGACGTGCAGTAAAAATCATGTCTACTGTCCCTCTAGAGGGGCAGAAACCATATTGAGTTTCAGGGAGGATCTCTTCTGAAATAGATAGAAGACGGTTTGCAAGAATCCTAGCAAATATTTTACCTGCGGTAGCTAAGAGAAAAATGCCCCGACAGTTTCCACAGTCTGTTCTATCACCCTTCTTAAAGAGGGTGATAATTATGGCATCCCTGAAGTCTTCTGGGATCTCTTCTCTTATCCAGACTTTTTCGATGAGTTTATGAAGATGTTGTACAAGTTCGGGGCCCCCTTCTTTAAAGATTTCAGCAGGAATCCCATCTGGTCCACTAGTTTTGTTGTTCTTCATTTGATTAATGGCTTTTTTTTACTTCATCCAAAGTGGGGAGTATTGCAAGTTCCTCTCTAATTTGTTTTTGCGGGATTAGCGAAAAAATCTCATTATCCACCTTAGATTTACGATTTAAAAGGTCATAATAATGCTCTTTCCAACGCAGTGCAATGGTACAAACTCACAACATATATCTTCTTTGCTCCAAAAGTCCCTAAACACAGACTACTGAAAAATGACAACAATCTATTTTATTACATTGGACACCTTAACATTGCTCCTGCTGTTTATATAGCAGGCCACCATTGAAGTCAGGATACTAGGTTTCAAGGATAATTGGTCTGACCGAATGAAGCTGGTCTCATGCTCTTTTAAGCTCTAGCACTTTATCCATAAAAGGGACACTACAAATTATTGACAGAAGGTCTTAGGAAGAGAAATGACCAATTTTACTGGAGCAAGCACATCCCCCCGTAAAACAAAAATGAAAAAAGAAAAAGACATCAATCCCCGAAATATTTATATGTCTAATTTCCTCAAGGAATTTGCAGGATTTGAGTGACTCAGTCCTATTTCTGCCCTTGCCAATCTATTTCAGAGCACTAGGTTAGGAGCATTGAAAGAGTCCTTTATTAAAAAGAACTGAGTGCAACACAAGTTTTAATTCCTTATATTTTCTGACATTCATTAACAAAGGATGCACCAAATGTTAGAAATAGTATGAGAGTCTGCACTGCCCTTGGTCTGTTGCTTTCCTCCTCCCATCTTATTGTCTCATCACAGTGGAACAATAGTGCCTGGGAAAGAGGCAGGCAAGCAGAAGCAGAACAGGCCAAGAACAGGCAGCGGCAAGTGGGCAGGATCCAAGCAGTAGGCACCTGGGTTACCAGATTTTTTTCCAGCCCATTCAGCTGACATTTAATCAATTTAAAGTGGGACTGCAAGACATGTAGAAGCCATTGGAGTTCATGGCATTTCCAATGCTATATAGACTAAGGATTAATTTCCCATCCATATGCACCTACTCATCTTGAACGCCTTTATATTCCTGTTATTGAAAGGCAGAAGCAAAGCTACTGTTTCCTGGAGTCTTTGCATCCAGCTGCAGATGCATCAGAGATTGTTTCCTAAAAATAAACTGGGTATATACAAAAGGAGATGGTCCGTCCATGCATACTGGAACTAATGAGTAAATTTCCCTCTGATGATATCTAGTTACCATAGCAGAATCCTAACAAACCATACTCACAAGACAGAACATGGGGAATTAGTCTGAGGGGAAACATTAACATGATATAAAATTGATCACTATTGATTAGAACGAAAATGAGTAGACAGAGTGCATGATCAAAATAAATTCTAAACTGAAGGCACTGAATTTCTGAGAGTCCTTCTCTGCAATACACACCACAACACACTGAGCAATCAAGAGTTTTTCAAATCAGTCATTTCCAGCCCCTCTGCAACCCAGACTCAGTGTCAAAACCCATTTAGGAAAGTGACTGAGAGTAATTTTACCATCGCTGCAACTGTTTGACAGCTCATAGCTTAAGGTGTAACAGGGCTCTCATTTCAATTAATGGGATGCTCTGTGTTACGTGATATATACGTATGTGACCTCCCTCTTTAGTTCTGCGTTTGACCAGCTTAATAGCAAAACTCACTTTTACCAGCATCAGTAATGCAGTGGTACTCTAGCCATAGAAAAGCTATTGTCTATTATATTGCTAGATTGGTTCCCATTTTAGAAGTTATTTTGACCATACTAAGAAAGCAGAAAATATATACGGTAGTTTGACTTCTCAGGCTATAGCTGTGCTGGCCATTAGGGCAGAATCACAGGCTTGTATTTGGTTAGAGCGTATATTTTATGAATGCAGAAATGCTGCCAAGACACAAAGTCGTTTCATGCAAAGGTCTCGGTATACTTTACATTTAATAAGCCCCATTAGACCGAGACCACTATTTCCCAAGCTATTGATAGCTTCTGCACACACATAGGCCAGATAAGAACTAGAGGCATACTTACACACTGATAAACCATTTGGGGTGAGTTAACTGTTACCCACCCTCAGAGGAGCCCAACCAATGTGTCTGCATGTACTTGCCTCCTGATCAAAGACGAGGCGATTCCAGGGCAGAAACTCATACAGAAACCCAACAAGCAAGCTGTGGGTGGATAATTCTGCTGGGTCAGGAGTGACTTAAGTATCCAATCACAAATGATGCAGAAATGTGACAGTTACCCACTCCCAGCATGGCTTACCGGAAGGGGGCAATGTCCGAGTAGTACATCATGTACATGTAGAACAATAGGTATAGACTCAGCATTCCCTGTGGATGGTGCTTTGGACACAAGAAGCCTTCAGTTATTTACAGTGCAATCCTATGCACATCTCCTGGGAAGTAAGCCCCATGCAGTTCAATGGGACTTGTTCCCAGATAAGTGTGCATACGATTGCAGTCTTAGTTTATTGTGGATATCTGCCCTTCTCTCGGGGCACACAGTTTAAGAATAAAGATAAGCACAAGCATTTTGCAAAAAGTAACACATATTCCAGTTTTTCAGACAAGTAGACAGACATCCAGTTGCGGCAATATGTTCAAAGCCACTAAGTACTCCTGACAGCAGGAAATAGAACAAGGAATATATTGGTTCTCTGTTCTAATCAGTGAATCAGAATAGGCAATATGGCTTGAGATATCAGCCACCAATTCTGAATAACCCCATTTGAAACCCATCTTGCAAGCGTTATCTCTGGGTTTATTGGTGAAGTTTTGACTTCAAACTGCAAGCAACAGGGAATCCTGAATGATCAGCCAGCCATGGACAACACCATTTGCAGATACTGAAATCATCGGTTCAATAATAGCATTAGCATTCGTTAAAACATAACTTTACATCTCTGATAAGCCCCAGGTAATACTTTCAAGGAGGAGGGGGGTATCCACATTCAGACACTATAATTACTAAATTCCAAGGCCCAAGAAACCTTTATCCCAACTTTGATTTGGTAGCAGCCCTGTAAAACAAGGAGGACTAATTCAAAGGCCCCAATAAAGAAACAAAAACAGCACATTGTCATTGCCCCTTGAAGACTGACAATTTATGTGCAAGTGTTTATCTACGGTACCTCTTAAGCAGATGATCGGATACCAAGGTGCTGAATAACAGAAGTCAACAGTTACCAACCCAGACACCAGATCTGCTAATTATTTCAGCCATGCCTTCCTCTAGGGTAATCCGTTCCGTTCCTGCTTCCCAGGTTGTCTTTCATTTTTTTTCACCCAACAAGCAGGATTCCATCACCACTGAGTATGTTCAGTCCTCATTGGGCTGTTTTGGGAGTGTTTTGCCCCTTAAGAGTTCTTTTCTCAGAAAAAAAATTGTACTTCTGCAAAACATGGAGCATGGCAATACCTCCCTCTTATCCATTGGTAGTGCAGTCTTTGCTATATAAAGATCAGCAGTTGCACTATCACTAATAGAAAAAAATGGTATTTCATAGGTGATCAGATATTACCTAAACTGTTCAGATTTATCAGCTTGTTAGAGAGTTGTTTTCATTTTGCTAACCAAAATCTCTCCCATCCTTAAAAGGCTTCAGAAAATTGTATTTACACACTTATTTATAGGCCGCCTTTTAGAGGGATATTATGTAACCTTTATAAAGAGGCTTACATAATAGTGAAAAGTTATAACAATTAAAACCAAATATGCACTGTTATCTGAGAGCAGCATAAAAACTTTAAAACAAGAGGCCAGTTAAAAGTAAGTAAAGCAGCAACATAATGTAAGTGCTAAAGGCTTCAAAACCACTCCTTTATCTTAAAAGGATTTTTTAGCTCATATAGTGGCATTGGTATTTCTTCATAAAAATGGATAAATGTTTAGCAAAAAAACAGCAAAAGCCAAAAGAGTTACCAATCCAGGAGCACTCAATACCAATGTTGGACTAGATCCAACACCGGTCTGATGCAGTAAGACCGGTTCCCAACGACTATTCTGTCTCCCACAGTGGCCAGCCAGGTGCCTCTGGGAATCTCAGGGAAGCAATTCTTCATGGGCCACACAACTTTCTGGAGAAACAGCACACCTTCATCTTGCCTTTCCAAGGTTAGCTGGTTCTTTTCAATATCTGCGGATGTCACAAAGAACTGGCTTAGATCAAAACACACTAAGAGCGCAAACCTAGCGATTAAGAATGTAAGAAGAGCCCTGCTGGATCAGACCAAGGATCCGTCTAGTACAGCATTCTGTTCACTCAGTGGCCAACCAGCTGCCCACAGGATCCCACAAGCAGGACATCAGTGCAACAGCACCCTCCCGCCCATGTTCCCCAGCAACTGGTTTACAGAGATAAACTGCCTCCAATACTAGAGCTAGCATATAGCCATCAGGACTAATACCAGTGATGGCCTAATCCTCCATGAATTTGACTAATCCCCTTTTATAGCTGTCCAAATTGTTAGCTGTAACTACATCTCGTGGTAGTGAATACTATACTTTTAACCGGGCACTGTGTGAAGAAGTCCTTCCTTTAATCTGTCCTGAATTCCCCACCAATCAGCTTCATGGAATAACTTCACTGGGTTCTAGTATGATGAGAGAGGGAGAAAAATGCCTCCGTATTATATGGCCCGCTTAGACGCCGTCTAAGTTTTCTAAATAAATAGCCTTTCGGTGCTTACAATGGTTTTACCTGCTCCACTGCAAAAGGTGCATTAGACAGGCAAGCTGTGTGCGTCCTTGCCTGGTTCAAGCCAAATCTGGAAACACTGATGCCAATTCACAATTTCAAGTATTTATGCCAATGTCTCTCTTAAACTGCCTTGACTAGATTTGTGAACCCTGTACATCAGACACAAGGGCAACCCTTTCCAATCACTACAGCAAGCCCCCACACTGAAACCCAAAGTGAAAGAATGCTGCGGCAGGAGAAAGGGCTGTGTGTACTCCTAGTGCAGTACACCCCACATACAGCCACTGCACAAAACACAAATTTGATTCTACTGCAATTTATTGGTATGGTAAATTCGACAACGAAACACAGATCTCTAAAATCATCTGATTTTCTGATCCCCCGGAGTGGAAAGTCAGGGTGGGAGACCAACATTTCCACCACATTAGGAATTAGAAACAGGGGAGAGGGATCTGCATAATATCCTCCTTGGATGTTTTATCTGCCGCTAAACTAATGGCTAAACTAATGGTGGGTACTCCTTGTTCCTCTTTATCTGAAGTATGCATAATAAAAATTCTAACAGCAGCAGTTGCAGTACACTGTTATTAGGACTAACTAAAAGTTACAATGTAGTGCGCTAGCTTCTGAGTTTCACATAGCTCTTCCTCAGGTTGAATGTTAAAACTGAAACCAAGAGCAGAGCAGAGAAGCCTCTACATTGGGTAGGCAACGCACAGCCCGCATGCAACCTCCTGGTCCTTTCTGCGGGGCCCACCATGCCGCCAAATTCACATGGCAGGAGCAAAAAGGGGCTATTTTGCTATAAATACCCCTTTTTGCTGGTGCTGTGCCACCGAATTTCAGTGACAAATTCAGCGGGGGGGCAGGGGTGCTGCGGCATTGTAGCCCCCCAACTCCTGGAAGTTGCCCATCCATACCAACAACATTTTTCTTTTCCTCTTCTGCCCCCTACCTTTTTTTTGAGGGCTAACATCTGAACCAAGGATGAGTTTTGTGAAACTCAAAAGCTAGTTATTACTTTACGACTTCAGTTGGTCCTAATCTAAATATTATGTTACTGCTGCTGCCTAAATGTTTCTCTAATAAACCCACACAGCTGCCAATATTTTTTGTCAGCTTTGGAGAACAACCGAAATGGTAAAGTAGCAGACCAAAACACATCCTAGGAAATGTAGAGGGAGGAGCAAATGGGAGACCCACCATATCCCTTGAAATCTCACTGGCCAAAAAAAAAAAAGAGACAAGAAGGGATAAGCCTGGACATACTCAAATGCAAACTGCAGTGCTCTTTCTACTAACAGAAGATTGCAAATAGCTAAGGAAGAGACCTCTGTGCATGAACAGCCAAGCAGTTTCAACAGGAGACTGATATCCGGAGAAGAGAAACGGTAGATAAAGAGCAAGTGATTTTTCAAATGCTCTGAGAACATCTGACAGGAAAGTGAGAACAGTAGGATTTGTACCCTTAAGAAATTCAAAGCCAAAGAATCCCAATCCTATTAAAAACATGGGGTGGGGGGTAGGGATAACTCTTCCCAATGGAATTTTGAGGACAAGAACAGGACCAAGAACACCCCAGCTAGAAGAACGGAAACACTTCTATGGCGAAAGCTGCTCTTTCAAGCACGTACGTTTCAAGCACATAAGATTCTGGTCCAAGAAGAATGGGCAAGGTGGGATTGTGAAAAAAGAGAAGCAAGGAGTCCTGTATGGAAACGGTCCCAGTATTAACATACGTACCCCCTTTCTATGATACTGTATGATGGCACCCCAACATAAACCAACAGCCGGTTCAGATCCCATGTAAAGGGGTTGGGGGTAATAATGACACAAGAATGGTTCGAAGTAATCATGCTTAAGGGCAGCCTGCCCAAACCTGGCGCCCTCCAGGTGTGATGGGCTACTCCGCTGACCCAGACACGAGTTTGGCACAAAACCTGGGCTCTGATGCAGCTGGGAGACCCTGGAGCAAATCCTACGGCAGCGGGCCTGCCTTTATCTACCACCCTCTCTCCTTCGGCAGCCAGCCTTCCCCGACCCGGTGCCCTCCAGACGTGTTGGACTACAACTCCCAGCATCCCCCAGCCACAGCTGTAGTCCAACACCAGGTAGGGGAAGGCCGACTTAAGAGCTTCACAAATGCACGCGGAAGGCAGTGGGGGGGGGATGTTGCTCTCTATATTGCTCCAATTATTAGCCGGGGGGGGGGGAGGTTCTTCATAAATCCCTTTCCCCCTCCAAGCCCAATTCCTGGGAATTTCTAGTTGGCGGGCGAAACACGAACAAAAATGGGAAACAATTAGAGGAGCCACACGTGTGAAGGGCCTTGATCTTTCTTGAAGGCTCCACGTGCACGGGGCTGTAGTCTCCTCTTTACCTGGGAGTAAAGGACCGCCATGGAACAAAGGATGGAGAGGAGGGCGGAGAAGTCTTGTACCTGAGGTGGGGGTCAGGTGCCTATCGGGATGGGGCCGCGTGCGTGACGCCCAAAGTGGGGTGGGTGGGCTTTATTCAAGGGAAAGGGAGCTTTCCTGGGGGGGGGGGCGATCGCGGTGTCCCTTGCCCCGCCCGCCCGCAGCGGCGCTACCTTCTTGACGGTGCGCGGGGCCTCCGTGACGGTCCCGTCGGGGCTGACCAGGGCCTCGCCGAGCGGCCCGCCCGCGCCGCCGCCGCTGTCGCCCCCGTCGCCGGCCAGCCGGGGCGGCTGCGGGGCCTGAGCCGAGGCGGCGGCGGAGGAGGACGGCGGCTCGCTGCGCTTCATGGCCGAAGCCTGCGGCGCCTTGGGGGCCGCCGCCAACGGCGCGCCGGGCTCGGCTTGAGGCTGCTGCGGCGGCGGCGGCGGCGCCGGAGCCGGGGCGGGCGACGGGGAGGCGGCGGGCGGCAGCGCGCAGGGCCCGGCGGCGCCAGGAGCAGCGGCGGCGGCGGCGGCGGCGCCTCCCGCGCCGGCCTTGTCGAGAGGCCCGCCCAGCTCCTTCAGCTCCACGGCCGGCGGGGCCGCCACCCGCACCGACATCATCGCCGCTGCCTCGGCCGCCTCAGCACACGAACGACGCCGGCTCGCCTCGGCTCGGCTCCGCCCCCATCCGCGCGCGGGCTCGTTCGCTCGCTCCGCCCCTGCCCTCCGCTCGCGCGCGCGCCGGGCGCGGGGCATCGCGGGGCATCGCGGGGCATGGAGTCCTCCGCCCGCGGCTGGTCGGGAAGCCGCTTCCGCTTGGGGAACTACCTCTCCCGGCAGGCGCCGCGCGAGAGAAGCGCCGCCCCGCTCGGGGAGCCCGGGCCTAGAGAGACCTGGGAGTTGTAGTTCTTATCCCTCGACCTAGCCGCCCACCCCAGCCTCATGCCTCTGAATTTCTCTGATCACAGGGGAGCTTTCTTGCGGGTGCAGCTGGTTGGGTTTATTTTTATTTTATTATTACATTTCTATTTTATATTACATTATTTATATTTCATTATTATTAGATTACTATTTTATATTACATTATTTATATTACATTATTATTAGATTACTATTTTATATTACATTATTATTACATTAATATTTTATATTACGTTATTTATATTTCATTATTATTACATTTCTATTTTATTTACATTATTTATTATTACATTTATATATTTATATTATTGCATTTATATATTACATTTAAATTACATTTTTTCCTCCAAGGAGCCCAAGGTGGATGACATGGCCCTCCTCCTCTCCATTTTATCCTCACAACAACCCTGTGAGGTAGGTTAGGCTGAGAGTCAGTGACTGGCCCAAAGTCACACAGTGAGTTTCATGGCTGAGCGGGGGCTAGAACCCGGATCTCCCGACGAGTCCCAGTCCAACACTCTAACCACTAGGCCACACTGGCTCTCTCCTTTTTTTCTTTAAATGCAGAATTTCAGGTTATCTATCACACTGCCAAAGTTTTCCTACTGCCTCCCTGGATGTACCACGATCTCCTGCCCACATACCTACCTTTCATCCTTCAGTACCCCACCCCACCCCGTCACCCAGGCCTGGATTAACCATTAAGCAATATAAGCACCTGCCGAGGGCACAAAGGGATGGGGGGTACCACAGAGAACCAGAGTACCACCAATTTTTGCATTTTTTCCCTTATAACAGTTTTATTTTAAAAATGCATAAAAGTGATGAAAATTTGTATTTCTTTCTGTTGCCCTAGTTATAAGTAAGTAATTGGCTTATATTGCTTGCTGCTGTTTCGTGTTAAATAAATATAATAAAAAACGGTTTATATTTAATATAGTTGTGTGTTCTGGTGTGGGGGACGGCCTTGAAGGAAACTGAGTTTTTAATGTCTTATTTCACCTTCAGCACTTATTGGGTCTTAATGTCTTGCCAGCTAAGCCATGGAAGGGCAGAGGGGGGCACCATTATTGGGCTGTGCAACATAAAACAGCAGATCAAGTCTTTCAACAACTATTTGCCATGATGGAAAAATTGAACCTCCACATTCAGATGCAGTGTATCTCGCTGGGGACAAACTGCAGGGCAGGACCTTCTTTACAACCCACTTGTGAGTTTCCCAAAGGCCACTGTGGACTGGATGGATTTTGGTCTCTGACCTAGAAAGACTCTTCTTATTTATTTACAGCATTTGTGTACCACTCCATATCTAGACAGATTCCAGAGCGGTGAACAATAAAAAGATAAAACAGATAAAAGAATAAAATGATGCATTAAAAAGCGGATAACATTAAAACCGTGGCTGGTCAGCAAGGAAGGCTTCCTGGAACAAAGACGTCTTCAGCAGGCGCAGAAAACCACACAGTGTCTGTGCATACCTGACCTCCTGAGGCAGAGAGTTCCATAGAAATGGAGCCACCACAATGAAGGCTCTTCCCCCTGTAGACTCCAATCCAACCATAGGTCCATGTGGAACCATCAGGAGAATGTCCTTCGATGACCTCAGTGAGCAGGCAGGTTGGTAAGGGAGGAGGCGCTCCCTCAGGTACAGTAATACCTTGGATTGCAAGTAACTTGGTTTGAGAGCATTTTGCAAGACAAGCAAATTTTTAAATATTTATTTAAAAAAAATTTACTTGATATACAAGCGACGTCTTGCAATACAAGTACTGTAGTACGGTTTAAATTAAAAATCTGTACAATTTTTTGGGGGGGGATTTCGGTTTTTATTATTATAGCAGTGTGTTTGGATGTTAACCAAAGGCACATTTCCGGAAACGAATTATGCCTCTCAATCACGGCATGACTGTACCCTGGTCCCCAAGGTTGTTTAAGTGTGGCTTGTACACTATTACCAAAACCTTAAATCCTGGCCCGGTACAAGTTAGCAGCCCAGTGCAGTTCCGTTCCCTCAGCAAAGGAGTTGCAGGCTGAAAAGAGGCCTCTCCCGACAACAGCCGAGCTGCTGCATTCTGCACCAGCTCCAGCTTCCAGTGCCTTAAGGGCAGCCCCACATGGAGCGCATTGCAGTAATCCAGTCTTGAGGTTACTAGCGCCGGCACCACTGTGGCCAAGCGATCCTTGTTCTTCTGCTGTTCTGATTATTATTTATTTATTTATTTATTTATTATATTTATACTCCGCCTTCTTTCCTGCAAGGAACCCAAGGCGGCTTACATAATCCTCCTCCTCCTCCTCTCCATTTTATCCTCACAACAACCCTGTGAGGTAGGTTAGGCTGAGAGGCAGTGACTGGCCCAAAGTCAGCCCAGTGAGCTTCATGGCCGAAGCGGGGACTAGAACCCGGATCTCCCGAGTCCCAGTCCAACACTCTCACCACTTATTTCCTAGGTGTGCACTAAGAGCCCCGGCTGGATCTGCTTACTCTTAGCAATTTGCAGAAAAGCTCTTAAATGATGCTTGGCTGTCATTTTTGAGGAACTCTGTCAGCTGCCAACGGCCAGCAAGGGAAAACTTCTTCCATCATGGGCTGAGCGAGTTCCAGCTGCTCAGCCCCGCTCCCTTCCCTCAGAGGATTTCAGTGGAGGCTGCAGCCTGGTACAATATCAGAACAAAAAACAAGGCTGAAGTCAGGATTAATCTAGGTTCCATATGGACACCGTGAGTAATGTCTGCTCCAGCACTAGATTTGAGTGCAATTTTATTTTGAAAATCTTTTGTAAACCACTTTGAGAGCCTCTTGGGGCTATAAAGTGGCATAAAAGAAGTCCCGTATTCCGCATAAATAAATGCAGAGACCACCACCGGGAATCTGCCCTGTGCATGCATCTCCAAAATGAATTAAGCTTCTACCCCTTTCAGGAAGGGAAAGTGACTCTCGGACACGTGTTTGCTGTGTGTCGGGGAGTTCACTAATACCTTTGGAATGCCAAATCCATTAACAATGAAGAGAGAAGACATAGGATCTATAGAGTTGGAAGGGGCCTACAAGACCATCGAGTCCAGCCCCCTGCTCAGTGCAGGAAACTAGAGGAGGGGGTCTCCCATCCAAGTAATAACCAGGCCTGACCCTGCTTAGCTTTTCACGCTCAGACAAGCTGAGCCAGCGTAAGCCACAGGCTTGTATGGGCATGTGCAGAGTGCTTTCCCATAGCCCAAGGGTGTTGAACCTCTTTCAGCCCGAGGACCAAATTCCATTTTGGAGAAGCTCTCGTGGGACACATTCCAGTGGTGGGCGGGACCAAAGGCAGAAGGGGCGGAGCCAAAATACCAGATCATGCCAGCCTATTTTAGCTTAAAGCTCTTGCGCTGGTAGTAACTGAGCCTTGGGACAGGCATTTCAGCCTTTTATAATGTGGGAAAGCCACAAAAGCTGAGAAACCACCCAGAGATTGGAGGCTGGGGGAAAGGAGCGTTGCCATCTGGGGAACCCTGGATTGGGACCTAGGCAGGCTGGATTGGGCCCTGAGCCTGAGGTTCCCCACCCCTGTAGTAATGGAAATGCACCCTAATGTTCAAAGACTACTGGAAAACTAGGGGAAATGCATGGAGAAAATCTAATGTTATCCCTATTTATTTATTTAAAATATTTCTAGGCCGCCTTTCAGGACAGGAGCCCTCTCAAGGCAGCATACAACATTAAAATGCATATAATAAAATTGATAATTAAAAAAACACACACTGATAATAAAAGCGGCAACATTTCCACAAACGACAGACAGTAGCATAAAACAGAACCTACAAAACAACTGCAGCTGTAATCCACTCTAATACAACGTAATCAGGTGAAGGCCAGAGTAAAAATATGTTTTCAAGACCTTCTTAAAAAGCCTGCCATGATGGGGCCTGGCAGATCCCAGATGGCAACTTATTCCAGAGATATGGGGCCACTGCAGAGAAGGCCCTCTCACATGTACTAACTCACCTAACTATCCTCACTGGTGGGCAAGTGAGAAGTGCCCCTGTTGCTGATCTTAAAGTGCGGGCAGGCTGATATGGGTGAAGACAGTCCTTCATGTAATTTGGTCCAAACTGTTTAAGGCTTTTAAAGATCAAAACCAGTACTTCAAATTGGGCTCGGTAACCTGGTAACTGGCTTGGTAACACTGGTAACCTGTTGCATTATAGACGTTCTATCATCCTATTGCCTCATCCACACAAACATTCAGGCAGCCGCATTCTGCATCAGTTGACATTTCTGGATTGTCTCCAAAGACAGCCCCAAGTACAGTGCATTACAGTAGTTCAGCCTGGACATCACGAGTGGATGGACAATCGAGGCAAGGTCTGCCCTCTCCAGATAGGGCCGCCGCTGGGGTACCAGCGTCAGCTGGTAAAGGGCACCCCCTGCGAGCGCAGCCACCTGGGCTTCCCCAGTCAGTGCAGAGTCCCAGAAGAAGACTCCCAGGCTACGCACTTGGTCTTTGAGCGGGCGTGGTACGACTCCAAGGCCAGTCGTAAACCTCCATCCGGAGTAGCTGGTTTCCTAACCCACCGTCTTCTCTGGATTAAGTCTCAGCTTGTTCACCCTCATCTACCCCCAAAACAGCCTCCAGACCCTGGTTCAAGAGTTCCGCAGCCGCCTCCCCGGGGATGTGCAGATGGAAATGAGAAGTAGCGCTGAATATCTTCCACATCTGGATGGCTCTTCAGCCCAAACCTCCAGATGACTTCCCCCAGCGGTTTCATGCAGGGATGTTGAAGAGTCCTTGGTCTCGAGTCACGAGTCGAGTCACGAGTCTTTGGACCCGAGTCTCGAGTCCGAGTCCGAGTCCTTGGTCCAAAATGGTGACTCACGAGTCACGAGTCCTGAGTCACTCCCAAAACTGACTCCACGAGTCCCTATTAAAATCAATGGGGTTTCCCCCCAACAAAATAAGGCTACTTCAGATGTGTGGCTTAAATAAATTCTAGGCACAAGTGTGCCTTTTTATTTCAAAACTCTGCAACTGATTTTGGCAAGAACAGACCAGGCAGACAAACCCAAAATAACCAGGCAGGCAGAGGAGGCAGGGAACCCTAAACAGGCAGGCAGAGGCAGCCAAACCCAAAATGTCTGACCCTAACCCAACCCCCCCACAACAACACATCAATCAAAATACCGGGCCTGCGCTCCTGGTAGCGGTCCATAGTGGCCGAGCAGCGGCGCGCCTCGCTTCCATGCGCTCTTCACCGGTGATCGCGCTCCTTCTGGCACAGCCAGAAGACTCGTCAACAGCCCAGGGATGTTGATGAGTCCTTGGTCTCGAGTCCCGAGTCGAGTCCCATTAAAAATATTGGGACTCGAGTCCGAGTCGAGTCAGAGGGGAGACTCAGTCCGACTCACGAGTCCCCATCCCTGGTTTCATGTAGGTGTTAAAAAGCAGGGGGGGGGCAGGATGGAACCTTGCAGCACCCCACAAGCTAATGGTATTTAAACCAAACCTGTTTATTTCTATGGGTCTACACTAAGTAGGACTAGTGTTGGATTTTACCCTGGCTGACATTTTTGCCCACCTTCCTAGGATCAGAACTGTGCCCTCTGCCTGTGGCCAGAAAGCCCCACATGCGTATTACGCGCGTGTGGATCATGCGGTCTAGTGGTCCGGCTGCCTGTGAGAGATCTGCGCCTCTGGCGGGGGTGGACCCTTTGGTGCAAGACCACCCTTGAGTCAACATATGTTTTCTCAAGTCACTACCACCGCTTGTCTGCCGGCGTGTCTGTTCCTCGACACCACCCACAGATGGGTAAATCCCTCATGGGGAACTGTGCCAAACGAAGGAAGAAGTGGGAGGGAAAGTTAAAATGTCGGTGAGGAAAAGCACAAGCAGATGGAACCAGGCACATGATAGAACGCCCGCAAGCCCAGAGGCCGTGAAGAAGCAGCGGAATCCCTCCTCTCTGCGATGTCTCAGGGTGACGCGTATTCTGTAAGGCTGTTGCACAAGAGCTGCTGTTCACCGTGGAATTGGCACCCTGACAACTTAAGCTTGCATGAATATTTCTTTTCTTTTTTAAAAAAAAAGCACAAGGTCCTAGTCCTCATGGGTGTAGAGAAAAACCTGGAAATGTACCCATGCCTTTCACCTCCCTGCATTCCATCCTCTCTGTCCTCTTCCTTACCAAGAAACTGAAAGCCATTATGACCCATTACAGTAATACCTTGGATTACAAGTAACTTGGTTTGAGAGCGTTTTGCAAGACAAGCAAATTTTTAAATATTTATTTAATTTTTTTTGACTTGATAAACAAGCAACGTCTTGCAAGACAAGTACTGTAGTACGGCTTAAATTAAAAATCTCTGTACAAATTTTTTTGGTGGGATTTCGTTTTGATATAAGAGTGTTTTGGATTACAAGCACGTTTCCGGAACGAATTATGCTCTCAATCCAAGGCATGACTGTATCTCTAAATCTATGGACCAGCCATTTACAGCTGGGGTCTGCAATGTGGTACCCCTGGGCACCACTGTGCCCACGGACACCTCTTATGGTGCCCAGCAGGCGGCCTGTCCCACCTGATTTTTATTTAATTTCTTAAGATGATGATGATGATGATGATGATGATGATGATGATGATGATGATGATGAACCTGTGTCCTCACTGTGGGAAGCTGTGTGGATCTAGAATTGGCCTCCACAGTCACTTACAGACCCATCGCTGGAGTCTACACAATCCTCTTTAGAATTTCCTCCTTTTATCCTGGAAGACAATCTTACTCGGTCAGGAGTGATCGCCTGATGATGATGATATTATTATTTGTGGAGAAAAAGCCTCAGTTTCCTGCAACACACACACACACACCTCTCCTCATGTGTAAACAAGTATAATCCCAGCTGGGGGCTGGGAAATGCAAAATGTACATAGCTTAGATGGCAATGTCTCCTTGCCACAGCCATTCGCATGCAAATGTGCCCCAAAAGTCCTCTAGTCATGAGCCCCCTCCCCTCTGCCTGGGCCAGATGAAGTTCATCCTGATTGGCTAAAGACACCTGGGCTACTGAAAGGAGGGGGGGGAATCTATACTGCTGTTAATTCCCCTTTACTCGGCACTGGTTATGCCTCATCTTGAGTACTGCGTCCAGTTCTGGGCACCTCACTTTAAGAAGGACATAGACAAACTGGAGAGGGTTCAGAGGAGGGCAACAAGGATGATAAAGGGACTGGAAACAAGGCCCTATGAGGAGAGACTGAAAGAACTGGGCATGTTTAGCCTTCAGAAGAGGAGACTGAGGGGAGATATGATCGCACTCTTCCAGTATTTGAAGGGATGTCACACAGAGGAGGGCAAAGATCTCTTCTCGTTCATCCCAGTTTGCAGGACACGGAATAATGGGCTCAAGTTACAGGAACCCAGATTCCACCTAAACATCAGGAAAAATTTCCTGACTGTCAGAGCAATAAGACAATGGAATCAACTACCTAGCGAGGTGGTGGGCTCTCCCAGTCTGGAGGCATTCAAGGTGCGGCTGGACAGACATCTGTCAGAGATGCTTTGACCTGGATTCCTGCATTGAGCAGGGGGTTGGACTCGATGGCCTTGTAGGCCCCTTCCAACTCTACTTTTCTATGATTCTATGATTCTATGATCTGCACGCTTTTGCGGGAGGAGGGTGTTTTTTTTTGCTGAGGCAAGCCCTGAAGAGGACCAAACAACCCCCAGGTAAAGAGAGTAAGGCCTGGGTAGTGATATGGTAAAGGAACTAGCTTTGTTGTTTTATAGCTCTACTGTGTATACCAAAGTGTCTCCCCACCATGTCTCCTTCCCTCATTTCCCACCTTTTGTTGTAATCTGTTTACCTTGAATAAACTTTCCTGGCTTTACCCCACTTGGAGTGTGTGGTTCCTCTGCGGTTCAGTGCTAGATCCAGTATACAGACAAGGGCAAGGCCCTGAGAGAATCCGTGTCAAGACGGCAGAGCTAAGGCTGGCAGCTTTGCACCTTTGATCTCTGGTCTTGAGTAAAGGACCGGGTTGGCAGGCCCTTTTTCACATTAGTATTATGTGGAAGGCTGGCATGATGCAAAGTGAAGGTCTGCCCTCCAGTGCACTTGTTACTGGGGTTCAAAAGAGCAGCTTTGTGTTTTGGAGCTCAGACGGTCAGACCCCACCTCTGGCTTGTAATTAGGTTGCTGGGCACACTTACTTTTCTTTTAGTCTCACCAGTTTGCCTTCTGGGAAATGCATGTTTTGTGACCAGCCAAACCCACCATGGGAGCCATTTTATGGATGGGCAAGCCCCCCCCATGGCAACCATTTTGTGAGAGTGCCCATCAAACGCTCTCAAAATTCTACATGTGCCCACCGGCCCAAAAAGGTTGGGGGCCCTGATTTACAATGACCCTGAAAGTCAGTTGCTGAGCTGCAACGCCGGGAGAAGGCGATCTGTGGAGAAAGCCCAACACAAGTCTGCACACACACACACAGTCTTCACCTAAGGGAGGGGGCGAGGGAGGAGGGGTGAAGTCACAGGAGAAGCAGCCAGACAGGTCGTCATCCCCAACAAGGAAGAGTCTCGGTGGAGATCCACAAAAACCCAGGAAGGACCATCAAACTATCAGGGCAGTCTCAAAGAGCTGTGAAGTACCAGTACATCACCTTCTCCCCGGGCAGGAATAAGCCCACCTGACACGAAGGGGCAGGCATAAGCCCCACCTGACCTGGAGGGTGGGGAAGGCGGGAATCCAGGGGGTAGAAAACCCCTCTCCCTTCCGGTAGTTGGTTGTTGGGAACCCAGGGTACTGTCGGGGCCAGATTCGTCCTTCAAGCGGCAGCCCGAGTAAGCCAGTCTCATCCCCGGATCGGCCGACCCGGAGCCAGGCTGAAACTGACTAAGCGTAGAGTCTCTGATCTGAGGTAATTGACCAGATTCAATCCGCTAGCCTAGGAGCCTGTTCATTGAGTAACGCAGGGGTCAACTAAGGTTGTGTTGACATTGTAGTATTCCTGGAGAGCTGTTAGTTCCGCTCTGTGTTTTGTGTAAACAAATAAAAGCCTTATTTGGTCATTTAAAGAGCTTTGGTTTCCTCTTGTGCGCGAAAGCCTCTCAGGTGGTCGCCAGCGCTCGTACGGGCTGTAACTCAGTGCCGGTTAACCCGTTAAGCGCCGAACTCACGCAAAGGATCTTGCTAGTGATCCTTCACATGATCGCTTTCCAGTTCTGCTTGCGCCCTTCCCAGGGGCGTCCGGTTGGCAGGTGTGAGAACCCGGTGAGGGGGATAGCTGGACCTTTGGTCCAACCTAGCAAGGCTCTCCTTACGTTCTTCCAACTGTGTACGGTTCTGACGCTTCTTTGTACACCACAACATGACTGATAGTTATGAGAGCCAGTGTGGCGTAGTGGTGAGAGTGTTGGGCTGGGGACTCGGGAGATCCGGGTTCTAGTCCCCGCTCGGCCACAAAACTCACTGGGTGACTTTGGGCCAGTCACTGACTCTCAGCCTAGCCTACCTCACAGGGTTGTTGTGAGGATAAAACGGAGAGGAGGAGGAGGATTATGTAAGCAGGAAAAAAGGTGGGGTATAAATATAATAAATAAAATGGACTCCATTGCCGTGGGACGTGGCAGCAGCTACTAGTTCACATGGCTTTAAAAATGGCTCAGACAGATGCCCGGAAGACGAGCCCCACCAAAGCTAGCAAGCGGGACAGTTCAACAGGACCAGCATGCTCACAGACAGCAGGATGTCCCCGACAGGGGCGTTGTGCCAGCGGAAAGCACTGCTGCTCGCACAAGGCAGGGCACACGACTTCTGCTGGTCACTGCAGCCCCCCCAAGACCCCGTCCAAGAGCTGTTGCCAAGGCCTTCGGAAACCTACTGGAACTATTTGGCACAGAGGGCTCCAGTAGGCGGGTGGTGGCGGGTGGCGGGTGGCAAAAACGGGCGCCCTGCCTCGCCCGAGCGGCAGCGCTCTCCACGAGTGCAGCCTTCCCACGCTGGGGCCCTCCAGATGTGTTGGATGGCAACTCCCAGCGTTCCCAGCCAGGAGGCATAGTCCAACACATCTGGAGGGCTCCAGGTTGAAAGAAGACTGCTGGCTGGGGCTGATGGGAGTGGCAGGTCGACACACCTGGGGGGGGGCGCCAGCTTGGGGAAGGCTGCGCTAGCACAAGAGGCCACCGACGGCCGGACATCACCCGGCGTATCTCTGCAACCCGCGGGGAGGCCATCGGTTGAACGCCCCTCTTGTGAGCTTCTGTCCTGCAAGGGCTGGGTCACTCGGGGCTCTGGGGAACAGCTCCGTGCCCCTAGGAAACAGATTGGGGGGGGCAGGTCTCCATGGGCCCGGGTCCCACAATGCCACTGCTTGCCGCCGTGCAAATTAAGGGCAGGCAGCCCATGGGGGAAAGGACTGACAGTGAAGAAAGTGGAGAGACGGCAGGGGTAAAAAAAAATCGTGGGACTGCAGCGGCGGCGGGAGGAGAGTGAGGCCAACAGGCATGCCAAGATGCACGTGGGGGAAGTGTGGGTTTTTTATACAGTGCATACGGGGCAGGTGGGCGGCGGGCGGGAAGAGAACTGTAGCAGTGAGGGTCAGAAGGAAATTCAGTGCAGGAAGAACTGGCGGTGACAATCCCACCGTGAACAGTGGTAATTCACATGGCAGCTGTTGCTGATTACAAACACCTCCGCCACTAGGTGAGACAATTAACACATGTAGTGCGATCAAAAAACCCTTGATCCCAATTCAAGCCTCTGGCAACAGAGTGAAACCTGATGATGAATCCTGATTGAACAATCATCTCTCACTCTTGATCTCCCTTTGGAGTTTCTTTGTGCCAGCTTTGCCATGCCTTCAGTTGGAGGGCTGCGTATTGAATGGATTTTTGGAAGGGGCAGACAGTCTCAGGGTGTGCTCTGTCCCGTCCACGCATCACACCGGCAGTGCAGTGCTTCTGGTGGCGGCGCGCTTCCCTGCTTGGGGTCTCCAAGAGAGCCGAAGACAGGAATTGGAGGAGTCCCAAGCCTGCCTGCTGCCTCCTTTCTTCCTGCCTCTCCGAGAGAAAAGCAGAAGGGGGAGCGGGGCAGCCCAAGCGGCTGGCAAACAGGATGGCACTCCTGGTAGCCTCTGTCGCACATGCGGCTGGCCGACCAGCCAGCCGGCCTCCTGCCGGAGATGGAAACTTAATTTTGCGCTCGCCCAAGGAGTTGGCCTCGGTTCTTACCTTTAAGCCAGGCTTGCTTGGACCGGACAGCCTGCTTCAGATAGAACCGCTTTGTGCCACACCTGGTGGTGCCCCTCCAGATGTTTCGGACTTCAACTCCCATCAGCCCCAGACAGCTGATCGGTCAATGGTCAGGAATGCTGGGACCGGTCGTCCAACACGTATGGACGGCACCAGGTCAGGGAAGGCTGAATTCTAAGCCCTGTGGGTGCCTTCCAGATACTTCCTCTCGCCGCGTTCCTTCCCAGCGCCTGCTCGGGGCCTTTATCTGCCTGACGCAGAGCCCCGGATGGAGTCCCTCCCTCACTGCTGGGGCCAAGGCTTTCCAGACTCTTGCTTCGCCCACTCGGACACCAGTTCCCACCGTCACCAACGCACCCCTCTCCCAGCGGTGGCACCTGGAGGAACACACACACACACACACACACACACACACACCGTGGCGTTTATACCCTCTGGTTCATTCCTTGCACCAGCCAGCTCCTCTTTCCATGAGAACAGGAGTGCGGAACCTCTTCCAGCCAGAGGGCCAAATTTCAGAGAAGCTCTCGGGGGGCCGCATTCCAGTGGTGGGCGGGCCCAGCGGCCAAAGGGGCGGGCCCAAAAAATTCCTGCACATTTTATCCGAAAGCTCTGACTGTCAGGAGCTACACCTGAGGAGAGGCATCCCAACCAGGAAAAACCAGGAAACCTCCAAACAAGGTGCTTTCATCTGTGAGGCCGACCACCTGCTTATGTGATCCTTGCCCGTCCTGGCTCATCATGAGCTGTAGGGAGAGACTGGGTGAGGGGATCAAGGCGGTGGTGAATGCCTCCCTCGAGGAGGGAGTGATGCCATCAGCCCTCAAGGAGGCAGTAATAAGACCTGCTTCTAAAGAAGCCCTCCTTGGATCCCCAGGATTTAAACAACTTTCGCCCAGTCTCCAATTTACCATTTCTGGGCAAGGTGATCGAGCAGGTGGTGGGTGCTCAGTTGAAGGCACACTTGGATGAAGCCGATTATTTAGATCCGTGCCAGTCGGGCTTCAGGTCTGGACATGGGATGGAGACGGCCTTGGTCGCCTTGGTGGACGATATGAGGAGGGCTTTGGATAGGGGCGAATGCTCCTTTCTAGTCCTCCTCGATCTCTCGGCGGCTTTTGATACCGTTGACCACAGTATCCTCCTGGACCGCCTGGAGGGCTTGGGCTTGGGAGGCACTGTATTGCAGTGGTTCCGGTCCTTCCTCTCTGGAAGGTACCAGAGGGTGGTTCTCGGGGAGGAGGCTTCGGACCCTCGGCTGCTCACTTGTGGGGTGCCGCAGGGTTCCATCCTCTCCCCGATGTTATTCAACATCTACCTCAAGCCTCTGGGAGCTATCATCAGGAGGTTTGGGGTGCAGTGTCATCAGTATGCGGATGACACACAGTTCTACCTCTGTTTCAAGTCCTCACTAAGGTTGGCCGTTGAGACCCTGTCCAAGTGCCTGGAGTCAGTGGCTGGCTGGATGGGAAGGAACATGCTGAAACTCAACCCCGACAAGACCGAGGTACTTCTGGTGGGGGACAAGGGGAGGTTAGGGGATGTTGACCTGGTGCTGAATGGGGTACATTTACCCCTGAAGGACCAGGTCCGCAGCTTGGGGGTCATTCTAGACTCCCAGCTGTCCATGGAGGCTCAGGTGGCAGCTGTGAGCCGGGCGGCGCTGTATCAACTCCATCTGATACGGCAGCTGCGCCCCTACCTTCCTAATCACCTGCTCCCATCAGTGGTTCATGCCTTGGTCTCCTCTCGCCTAGACTACTGTAATGCGCTCTACGTGGGGTTACTCTGGAAGACGGTTCGGAAGCTTCAGCTGGTACAGAACACGGCGGCTCGCCTGATTAAGGGCAGCCGCCGGCGTGATCACATCACGCCAGTGCTTAATGAGTTGCACTGGCTACCAGTTGCTTGCCGAGCCGAATTCAAGGTGTTGGTTTTGACCTTTAAAACCCTACACGGCTCCGGCCCAGTTTATCTCAAGGAGTGCCTCCGGCAACATCAAGTAGGCCGCTCAACAAGGTCTGCCACGGACGGCCTTCTCCTTATCCCATCAGCCAGAGCAGCCAGGCTGGTGGGGACTAGGAAGAGGGCCTTCTCTGTGGCGGCCCCCACATTATGGAACTCCCTCCCTAGTTACCTTCGCCATGCCCCCTCCGTGATGAGCTTCCGCCGTGCATTAAAAACATGGCTGTTCAGGTGGGAATATGGGGTGGGTTAGGTTTTTAAAAGAATTTTTTATATTGTTTTAATTATTATATTTTATTGTATTTTAATTGTACATCGCCCAGGGTGGCCGGGTGACCGGCCAGATGGGCGATTAATAAATATAATAAATAAATAAATAAACAATGGTTGGTTGGGGCCAAGGGAAAGGGGCCCCAGCCCCAGAGGGCCAGCGTGGGAGCCCTGGAGGGCCAGGTTTGGCTCCGGGGGCCTGAGATTTCTGCGCCCCTGCATTCAAAGATCTGCCATCCAAACGCCCAAGTCGCTTGCATGGGATCGGATCCACTACTTTTCTACACCGCTCTCTACAGCGAAGGGCTGAACAATGCCTGGTCAGCACGGTGCAGGTTAAGGCCACTCCTGAACTCTAATCTGTAGTGGCCAGGCGGAGGCTACAGGCAACCTGCCCCCCCCAAGCCTCGAGAAGGGGAGCCACTTTCAACATAATCCAGCTCTGCAGTGCCACCTGCTGGCAGAAACTTTGCAAACAAGATTTCCCCCTTTTGTTTCTAGCCTTACAATACCATCATAGAAAGGAACATAACCAGGAGGCGACAGCTATTGGGTTTTTCCCCTTTGCTGCCTTGGATGCCAGACGCTGCCTTCCCCAACCCTCTGCCCTGCAGATGTGTTGGACTGCAACTCCCATCATTCCCAGCCAGCATGGTTGGGGAAGGCTGCCCTACACGGGTCCAGTGTTAAACAGCTTCTCAGGGGCCTCTCAGTCTTAAACACGGCCTGTATTACATTCATGGACACAAGTGCTGCTCTACATTCATATGGGCTAGAAGCTTAAGGCGCAATCCTATCAAGTTTAGACAGAAAAAAGGGATGCTGGGAGTTATAGGCATTTTTTCTGTCTAAACTCGCAAAGGATTGCACCCTTAAAGGCTATACTTTTGTTTCAAGCTCAAGTCAGAAAGGGGAACCCCAAATAGATGCTTGCTTCACAGCCCTTTGGGCCATTTTTGGGTTGGAGTGATTTAACCATGGCAACACAACCCACCCTGCAACTGCCCGCTGTGGCTTGAATATTCAGACAGCACGTGCCACAACCTACCGCGGCTTAAACAAGCCATAGTGGCTTGCGTCGATCGTGTGAACCAACCACTGTGTGCGTTCCAGGGGAGAAGGGACAGCCATCCACAAGCAACGCGTTCATCTATGCCACCAGCAGTTGGACTTTCCAAACCTTTAGGATGTGTTCTGCATCAGATCTCCCTGGAATGATGTTCACAAATTAAAGCCCTTTAAGTGACAATATGCTGTCACTTTTTGTAATTTCACCTCCTTTGCCTTTGGCTCTGCCCAGCCCGGGAATGCAGCCCTCTGAGAGCTTCTCCCAAATTGAATCTGGCCCTCGGGCTGAAAGGTTCAACACCCCTGCCTTCCCCCCCTGAAAGTAAGGTGTAAGTAAAGTATATGCCCAATTTATGCCCAGTATATAAATCGATGTGTTCAATTTAACACATCCCTCGCTATCGGAAGCTTGGGATACACGAGACTAGGGGAATCACAAGGCCATGGCCGGCCAGGTGTAAAAAATTTGACATTTTCTCTTGCTCCCCTTCTTCACAATCCTGCGACCTGAGAAATCTCTTCCATCTTGCGGTGTTTTGGAGTTTGCTTGCCTTTCTGGTCGCCTGACGGAATGGGCCGTGCCGAATGTTCAACGTTGAAAGCTCCAGTACATTTAGGCACAATGAAAAGCGTTCCATTGTAAGACATTTCTACACTGACAATATATTGTTTTGTCCATTTGAGAATTTTTGTGCTGGGGCCCAACGCCACGTAGGATTCCTGCACTGGTCTGTGGAACACGGGTACGGAAAAGGTTCTTTCCCCTTCTCCCACCGCCCCTGCCCTCACATGCCTTAATACACATGGAAATCAACTGGAGTATAAAACAGTACATATTTATTTGACAGCCGCATATTGAAAATATACTTCCCCCCCCGCCCCATCAGGTACTCGGTTACAAAGTAGGAAAATGGTTTTGTGCCACTGAAGTCCGACAGACCAGACTGGGACTTAGGTCACACAGACCACCTTTCTGGTCCACACCCCTTGGGCTGTGACTCCCTCCCTGCGACAGGTGGGCCTGGGATGAAGGTTACCTACGGCAGGGAGCTGGCTACCTTTGCAAAAGCAGGCTGCAAATGCCCAGTTGGCAATCTATGGTCTCACAGACACCTCTTGGCAGCTCCCAGCTTCCCTGCCCTCTCCCAACTTTTAATTTTCTGAAGATTTCATTTTTAAAGAAGGGAAGCTGGCATGCTGCAAAACGAAGCACTGCCCTCCTGTGCACCACCCCTATTTCACTTCAATGGGGTGGGTTTGTTTTGGAGCCAAAGCTGCCTTGTACTCCGGGTTCTTGGGTGCCCAGCAACCCAAAAAGGTGCAAGCAGGGGCTGCAAGCAGGGGCAATATGTCTTTGTTCTGTGCAGCGCCTAGCACACCGTAGCAAGCAGGTATAGGCCGCACCAAGAAACTTTACCTGTGTTCCTTGAGTGGACAATGAAAGGTGCTGACCATGTGGGGAGAGAGGGGGTCCCCCCAAACCATCACCAGAAAAGCAATGGAGAAAGCTCCATGTTTTTTAGCTGTACATCCCACGTGAACAGGCCACTTTTGCGCCGTGTCTGCCTCCTCCCAGGTCTCAGAATTTTTAATTTTATTCTGGGTTTGCAACTTAACTTAACAAATGGACCAATCCACCCTTTGCTTTTCATGATGGCCGGGGGGGCGTGGAGGGCTGAGCACCGCAGCACGATCAATTTTTCTCAAAAGTCTCACCACCTATAATAAAATTGGGGGAGACTTTTAGGGGAGGCTTGGGAAATGTGATCCAGATGAATAAAAAAATGATTTTGAAGAAAGATCTTCTTGAGCAGTGTTCTCCAACCTTGGGTCCCCAGATGCTTTTGGCCTATAATTCCCAGCATGCCCCATGCTGGGAGTTGTAGGCCAAAAACATCTGGGGACCCATGGTTGGAGAACACTGTTCTTGAGGGTAGTACGTGGATGCCACTAATCTGGGTCCACCAATATGAAATTTAAATAAAACGGCCCTCCGACATAACTGCAAACTATGGCATCATTCCCCAATGTGGGGCCCTCCAGAAGTGCTGGACGACAACTCCCATCATTCCCAGCCCACACGGCCCAGCAGGCTGGGAAGGATAGGAGTTGTGGTCCAACACACCTGGAGGGTGCCAGGGTGGGTGGGTGGGTAGACAGAAATACGGCTTGTGTTTATTCGAGATGGAGTGACAGTCATGTCTGGGCTCACGCACTTCCTCGATCACATGCGAGAGAAGTTTAAAAGCTTCTGGGTCCAGTTTGCAGCAAACCACAATTCGCCATTTTGTGACCGAATGGGGCAAACTGATTTGCGCAAACCCTGCTTGTTCTTCAACTGGGACGGAAAATCCTGGCTTTCAGATCCTAGTTTCACAACAAGCGATGGTTTGCACAAACCATAGTTTGCCGCAATCGAACGCAACAAGAAACCGCAGTTTGCTGCAGACGCGAAGAGGAAGCTTTTCTAATCTCCCCACCCCCACCCCCGCTGCCCCACCCCCCGGCACGAAGGATGGGAGGAGATCAGGGACTGCGGAAGCCCAACCCCAGTGAACTAATCTTGGCTGAAGATGTATTTGGATAATGTGAATTGCATGCAGTTCCAATAGGAATTAAGGTATTTAGTTTCTTAAAAAAAAAAAGTTGGTACGGGGCATTAATTAGAAGTGAACTTCTCCAACAGCATTTATGAGCACATACGTTATTATGAGCAATCACTGCAAACACCCCACCCCTTTGCGGTAGCTCAGTATATCCCCATTTTGCAGATGGAGTGGGCGAGGCTGGAATAATGGAGCGATGCCCAAGGCAGGGGTGCAGAACCTTTCAGCCGGAATTCCAGCTCAGAGAAGCTCTCGGGGGCCGCATGCCAGTGGTGGGCGTGGCCAAAAGCAAAACGGAAAGAGCCAAACATACCAGTAGATTTTAACTTAAATCTCTTCCTGCCAGTAACTAAACCTTAGGAGAGGCATCACAACCTTTTAGAATGGGAAAAGGAGGACACAACAGCTGGGAAACCCCCGAGCTTTTGGGGTTGGGGGAAAGGGCGGCGCTTTCTGGGGAGCCCCAGAGGGCCGAATCGGGCCCCCCAGCCAGAGGTTCCAAGCCCCTGGCCCATTTTTGTGACTGAAGAGAGATTCAAAGCAGAGACTTGGCAGCCTCGTGCTCACTGCCTCAGAGCAGTAGAGTTGCTGTCACACCCTAACCGAGAGGGCGAGCTTAAAAAAAAAAACTGTTCAAATCTCACCTCTGCTATAATTCACCAGATGCCCTCAGGCGAGCTCCTCTCTCTCTCTGCTTCACCCCTCCGTTGGCAAAATGGGAATAATAATACTGACCTACCATACAGGGGTGTTGTTCGCAAGGTTTACTTGCATAATGGCTCACCTCAGGCACCGCTGCAAACCAGGGTATGCACGAACTGCGTTGCAGAATGCCTTCCTGCTCTCCTCTTCCTCCAGGGCCGCTGGAGGCAGATTGTGCTTCGCCACCTGATCGCAGGCCAGATTCTCAATTCAGGTATCACACGAAGTTGTGCTTTGGCGTGATGTCTGAATGGTGCAATGGTGCCTCAAGCACCCCGACTCCTTAGCAGTGCTATGCAAAGTCTAAGGGGCTTATTGGAGGAACCTGCTTCTAATTAATGCACACAAGAGGGCAGCCTTTTTAAACAGGGACTGGGTTCAGACAACACGATAACCCACACTTGAGGGTTTCATAGGATTCATAGGACCATAAGAGTCGGAAGGGGCCTACAAGGCCATCGAGTCCAACCCCCTGCTCAGTGCAGGAAACTAGAGGAGGGGTCTCCCATCCAAGGAATAACCAGGCCTGACCCTGCTTAGCTTTCCAGGCTCAGACAAGTTGAGCCAGCGTGAGCCACTGATTCTCCCATGTGTTCAGCATGGGTTGAGTGTGGGTAGCCATCGAACCGTGGGTTGTTGAAACGTGGGTCATCGTGTTGTCTGAACTCAGCCAAGGTAACAAACCACGGTGAACAAGCCTCAGTTCACAACCCAACAACAAACCAGGGGTTCTCTTCATGGGTTGTTCCTAATTAACAAGCCATGACTTGTTAATGCAGCTGGGTTCAGACAACATGATAACCCATGCTTCAGCAACAACCCACACTCAACCCACAAGTGTGGGTTATTGTGCTGCCTACCGAGTCACGGTCTTCTAGGGCCCAACACTGTACGAAGTCCATCAGAGACCAATGGAGCTTACTTCCAAGTAAGTACGGACCAGACGGTGGCCTTTAATAGGTCTCTTTTCCTCTTTTAGCAGGGCCTTCCCCCAGAAAAGAACCTTAGGAGTCCCTTCGGAGAGCAGGAACAGAAAGGGTTGATTTCAGAAATGCGCAGCGAGAGGGCACGCTCCTCAGCCGGGGGATTTCTGGTTAGGATCTTCTCTTTTAAGAAACATTTCCTGTGAGAAGACTACAAAGTCTAAGCTTTGACACTACTTAGAACAGTGTTCTCCAACCTTGGGTCCCCAGATGTTTTTGGCCTACAACTCCCGGCATGCTGGGAGTTGTAGGCCAAAAACATCTGGGGACCCAAGGTTGGAGAACACTGACTTAGAACAAAAAATCTCTGTGCATTATACATCAATAGGTTAAAGAGCAAAAGGGAAAAAACAACAACCCGCAAACCCAACAGAAATACTTCAGCCTGTGACGGCAGCAGTGTCTGCCCAAAGGTGCACGGCTGTTTTACTGAATTCGTACTATGGTTGCTTGTTCCGTCCTGGGCATGATCATGTGAGGCTGAACAAGGCCTACAATGTTGAGACTACAACCCCCAACAGCCAGTGACGAGGGCTGTATGCTAAGATACAGGTAGAGCACTGCATGCTGGGATGCATAGTCCTTTTAGAGTAGCCGAAGCCTTCAGATTCTTGCGATGGAAAAGTTTAAACAACAAAACGGATTTTAAAAAAAAACAGCTGTAAAATCCAAAACAGGGAAGGAGAGAGAGAGAGAAGAAATAGACAGCCGCACCAATGTTTTGGGGTTCCCAACGAGTTTCCAGAATATCTCTTTATCGAGAGAGATTCTTAATTTCATCCCAAACTTCCAAATGGTTGCTTAGAACTTCTTGCTTCTCACTCCCTCCAGGGGGTCTAAGCCGGGGGGGGGGGGAGAGCCATTTGTGGCCCTCCAGATGTTTTGGCCTACAACTCCCATGATCCCTCGTCACTGGCTATGCTGGCTGTGGCTGATGGGAGTTGCAGGCAAAAACATCTGGAGTGCCGCAAGTGGCTCCGCCCTAGAAAGCAATCATTTGGAAGATTGCTGGGGGATGCTGGGAGTTGAAGTCTGACACCTCTGGAAGGCACTACAAGGCCGTCGAGTCCAACCCCCTGCTCAATGCAGGAAACTAGAGGAGGGGTCTCCCATCCAAGTCATAACCAAGCCTGACCCTGCTTAGCTTTCCACACTCAGACAAGTTGAGCCAGCGTGAGCCACTGATTCTCCCATGTGTTCAGCATGGGTTGAGTGTGGTTAGCCATCGAACTGTGGGTTGTTGAAACGTGGGTCATCGTGTTGTCTGAACTCAGCCAAGGTAACAAACCACAGTGAACAAGCCTCAGTTCACAACCCAACAACAAACCAGGGGTTCTCTTCATGGGTTGTTCCTAATTAACAAGCCATGACTTGTTAATGCAGCTGGGTTCAGACAACATGATAACCCATGCTTCAGCAACAACTGGAAGGCACTGGGGGGTACTGGTGCTGGCGAGGCTGTTCTAAGCTGTTCTCGCTTGGGACGTTTTAGATGAAATTAAGCATTTCCCTCAAGAAAGATAAGATTCTCGAAAGGGATCGAAATGGTAACATTTCCCCGCTGAAATGAACACACGGTTCTGCCGTATACAGAGTCCGGCCACTGTTCACCCTGCCTGGCTGTGGCTCACCAAACTCGCTTTCACTGGAGACTGAAGCTGGGGGTATCCTGCACCTGGTCGCCAGAGCCTTTTAACTCGGAGGTGGGCCCTCCAGATCCTGTTGGGATTGTGGCCCAACATCCGGCGGAAATGGCAGGAACTGAACCCAGGACCGCCGCATGCTCCATCCCTGCCCTGCAGCGGGCCTATAGCCAGGGGTGGGCTGGAGGGAACCTGCCCCCCCTAAATCCTGCCCCCCCTTTTTACAAAGTAATTAAAAAGCAGATTACAATTTTGTCTTTAAAAGGCCTGCAAACCAAATGAACTGCCCCCCCACCTTTTGGGCAAACCCCCACCCCCCCGAACTTTTAGGATGCCTACGGGCGTGCGGCCCCCTCCCCGTCCACAGATCTGTCAAGGTGGCACTTCAGGGAAATCATGACACACCGATCAGATGAGCCGCCTTCGACGTAGAGCCCTCCCGTGTCTTGTCTAGTTTGCAAGGGGCGAAGCAGAGCAGGAGGCTTCGCGAGGCCCTTCGGCGCCTCTAGAGCGGGGGTCCCAGGTGTTCTTCTTCGGCCCAGTGGGGGGATTGCTGCCCGGGGGCGTTGCTGGACCTGGATCCATGGGGCTCCGGCCCCAAATCAATTTCTCATGGCCCCAGATCTATTCGCCACAGCCCAGTGTCCCTTGGTGGCGCCAGTGGAATTTCCCACCCACCCCGGCTTAATTGCCATGCAGGGGGCAATTTTCAAGGGGAGATGAAACTGGGGAGAGAAGGCATAACTCTCTCCTTCCAGCGTGGCAATTAAGCTGGGTGGGTGTGTGTGTGTGCACGGAAATTCCACTGGTGCAAATGGGCGGTTTTTCCTAAGCTTAGCTACCATATGAGGCGGGGAGAAAGAGAGAGAATTTCCAAGGGGATCACAGTCGGGGAGGAAAGGGTTACGCCTCCCTTCCCTGTGCCCCCTCCAAAATCCCCCCTCCGCATGGCAATTAAGCTTAGGAAAAACCCTTCCACTGATGCCAACGGAAAGATTGGGCCCTGAATCTTTTAAGCGCCTCTCTTGGCGATCCCTTGCACAAGCCACACCCCTGGAAGCCACCCAGCCACGCCCTCCACTGGGCATCCCTCTTCCGCAGACGCCTGCCACGGTTACGGAACAGATTGCAGATCCGCTCTGGAGCAGGGGCTGAATTTAGGTTTACAGAAGCCATTTGGGGACGCAGGACAACTGAGAAGCAGTTTCATTTGGAGGAGCTGGGAAAAAGATGACTAGCTTCTGCCTGATACGTTGCCCTTCAGATGCCGGCCGCTGAGAATCCTCCCTTGCTCTCGACACGCAAAGCAATAAATATTCGGAGAGATTCATGCAGCTTTCATGCCAAGGTGGGGAACGGGAGCGTCCCCGTATCTCTGGCCGTCCCGCTTTTCTAGCGAAGTGTGAGGCGACCTTGGACACGTTGGGACTTGCACAACTGAGCAAAGCCCAGTTGCCTGGAGGGAGGGAGGCAGGCAGGAATTCAAAAGGTAACCCAGGAAGGACCGAGGGTTTGCCATGCAGGAAAAGAGCCTAAAAACCATCTCTTTGTTCATGAATTTCGGCATGGAACCGAGCCTCCTGCTGGAGCTGAAGCGGGAGAACGTTCTGGAGGGTGGGCAAAGGTCCAACATCCATTTCTCACCCCCCCCGCAAAAATCTCACGGCTGATCTACAACCAATCGCACCTGCAAACCGCCCCCTCCACCCTGGGGGAAAAAGCCCTTCCCAAATCCTAGAAGTCAGAATCGAGATCCAGCAGTTCGGCATCCATGAGGTTAGTCCTGGAGTGGATTGGGGGCAACCCGCCTCTCCACGCCGGAGCCTGAGGCGCCCTGTACAGGCTGCTGCCGAGGAACACGGAGGCCGAGGCCGCGCTTTGCGAGGGACGCTGGGGAAAGGCGGCGCCACCGCCACGCTGGAGCGGCTGCCGCTGCCCAGGGAACAACCAGGCGCCGCTCCCGGGTCCCGGCTCATCCTGGGGGCCGTTATCAGGGCAAAAGGGGTGGCTGACGAGATTCACGGAGCTGCCGCGCCTGTAGCCGGCAGGGGGCTGCCGGGCGGCCCTGGGATCTTCCTGCCGCGGAGCGCCCGGCCTCCATTCCGGGTAGGCCCTTGGCGAGAGCACTTCGTTCAGCGCCTGGGCGTCCCAGGGGCTGGAGACGAAACATTTGGCCTTGGGGAGCTGGGGAAGGCGGGGGACGGAGCTGGCGCCCTGCGGGGCAAAGTAGTCCGCGTCGTAGATCCCGCCGGCGGGCCCCGCCGGACACACCTCCTTCTTCTTCCGCCTCTTCTTCTTCTTGCGGGTCGGCTTCTTCTCCCGCCGGGGGGAGCGCTCACCCTCCACCAGCCACAAGCTGGCCCTTTCCTCGGGGGGCACTGCGAAGGCAAGGCAGAGAGAGAGAGCTGTAACCCCACCGGTCCCCAGGGCGGCTTGCTTTGCGACAGTCGCAAAGGCGGTTTTATTTTACCAAGGAACACAGGAAAATGCCTTATCCCGAGTCAGGCCACTGGTCCAACTCGCCCAGTATTGTCGACACAGACTGGCAACAGTGGCCCTCTGGGGTTTCAGGCAGGATTCCTTCCTGGCCCCACCCGGAGACGTTGCCGGGGATCGAACCGGGGAGCTCCTGCATGCAAAGCGGGGGCTCTACCGCTGAGCCAGAGGAGAGAAGCAACTATCTGCAGCATCCTAGTTTATGTCTTCATGCTGTCGCTGCCCCTCAGGTGGCGAGTTTTCAGACTGTTTTGTGTGAGGCACTGCTACTCTTTTATTTTTATAGGCAACTGTGCATTTTTAATCCTGATTTTAAAGTCGCCTTGGATGTTTTTTTTATAGAAAGGCAGCCTATGCTAAATCTCAATATCAAATAAATACATGATCGGCAGGAGTGTCAACTTTGTACAAGGTGACTTACAGTAAAACCAAAGGGGGGGCGATCTCTGCCCCACGGAGCTTACATTTTATTTTTATAGGCAACTGTGCATTTTTAATCCTGATTTTAAAGTCGCCTTGGATGTTTTTTTATAGAAAGGCAGCCTATGCTAAATCTCAATATCAAATAAATACATGATCGGCAGGAGTGTCAACTTTGTACAAGGTGACTTACAGTAAAACCAAAGGAGGGGCGATCTCTGCCCCACGGAGCTTGCAGTCTACACTTTAACAGTGGGAGACACAGCAGGAGGAGGAAAGACATGGGTTGGGGAACCATGGATGAATGAGGACTAGTTCCTTGAGCAGCGGCAACTTCTCTGTGCCAGCAGCTGCTCCACATCGCCCTTTCCCTCTGGAGAGCCAGACAAAATCCTAACCAGAGCAATTTGGAGAAACACTCAGGAGTCCTTGTCTGGACTTCCTCTTGGGTCCTGCGGGGGGGTTTAAGTTGGTACGGGGTAGCTTATATCCGACCTGGCATTTGAAATTTAGTGGTATTTTATTCTGTTGATTTTATTCTTGTCTTCCAAGAGTGCAGTCCTAAACTGAAGACACACCAGCTGAGGAGCGATGGGATCTGGCAGGTGCCTTGCTGGGCCGCCGTCACGAAAAATACGCCAGCGGCACCCCCTAAGTACGCTGGTGGAATGGCTAAAAGGTTGGGACACATGTATTCCATATCGCACACTCCTCCAGTCGCCAGCTGGGCCTCCCTCGACGACACAGCTGTATCCCGGCCTGGTGGCCTGGTGCGCAGAAGGAAAACCCCGTGGCCTCCCCCCGCAAGGAGGTACCAGACTGAGGGAGTCCGTAGGCCCAAGAGCCTTTCTATTTGTCAGCAGCACGAGTCTGGCCCTCCCGCGTCACCTGACTTCCCAGGCCAGGAGGATTATGGGTTGTTATTCGGCTCCCTCAGCTGGAATTGCCCACAATTCCACCCTCTGGCCAGCAACTCTTGGTGCTCCAGGGAGGGAGAGAGTCCAGGCGTGACCCACACGGCTCCCTGATGGAACCACGGCGGTGCCTGACAGAGGCGCCCCCCCAAGCAGCGGCACAGGTCTTAATGACTCCCAGCCAGACCTCGCCCCCCTGCACCCCACTGCAAGAAGCGTTACCGGGCGTCGCTACAGGCGTGACGGAGACATCCTGAGACAAGATGGCCCCTCTTCGGGCGACCATCTTGGTCACGTGCTGTGCCCAGGCAGAGGACACATCTCCCGAGGGCTCGTTGATATCGAAAGCCAAACCAGCTGGAAGGAGAAGAAACAGGTTTTTTTTTAAAAAAAATAAGATTAGTTAATTTTCAAATTTTTAGTTTCGAAAAGTCCATGTCCTCAAACATTCAGGCAGAATTCCACACCCACCAAAAAAAGGGACCGTAGGGCCCTTTCTGAAGGATCCTTTTTTGAACCCAAGAACGGGTCCTGTACCCCTAAATAGGCCTTCTCCAACCTGGTTATATTAAAACAATATAAAAAATTCTCATTAAAAACCTAACCCACCCCATATTCCCGCCTGAACAGCCATGTTTTTAATGCACGGCGGAAGCTCATCACGGAGGAGGCATGGCGAAGGTCACTAGGGAGGGAGTTCCATAATGTGGGGGCCGCCACAGAGAAGGCCCTCTTCCTAGTCCCCACCAGCCTGGCTGCTCTGGCTGATGGGATAAGGAGAAGGCCGTCCGTGGCAGACCTTGTTGAGCGGCCTACTTGATGTTGCTGGCCTCTGGAGGGCACCAGTCTGAGGGAAGGCGGCCCTAATTCCTGCCGACGAGAAGCCCCATTTCCCCCCACTCTCCTGGACGTACCAACCGGCCCCTCGTGCGAGACGGTGCGCAAGCTGAACGAGAGCTCCTGGTTGGGGTTGTGCTGCAGCTCCTTCCGCTTGGAAAAGGCCTTGGCGATCATCTTGCTCTTCTTGATCCTCTTGGGCTCGTTGCTGCTTTGGCCAGTCAGCCTGCAGGAGAAGAGGACACCGGCGGTGGAGCTCAAAGCACTGGCGCCGCCACGCCCGGACCTTCCCGGGCGGGAGTCCGGGGGCCGTGCAACCGGAGCGGGGGGAACCACCCCGCTTTGTTTTGTGTTTCTAAAGAAAAACCTACTGCCGCTGTGCGCAGTAATACACAAGCGGGGTTCCAAGGGCTTCTCGATTTCTACCATTTTCTCTTACACTTTAAAACCAAGCCGTGGGGTGCGCGCTCGGAATGCAGCCTGTCTGCCCATGTGCTCTGAAGACGGGGGGCGCAAGTGACCCCGGCAGTGGCAATATGTCATTCCGCACCATCACGACCGGGCAGGACCGGTGCAAGGCAGTTTGGTGCCCTAGGCAAGATCAGATATTTAGCGCCCCCCCCTTCCCACTTGAGCGCTGTATTTTTTTTCCCCAAGGCGTTTCTGGCGCCCCCTTTAGCCCTGCGCCCTAGGCAGCTGCCTAGTTGGCCTAATGGTAGCACCGGCCCTGCGACCGGGGACACTTTTCAAAGTGCACAGGCAGCTGGGCGGCACCATTCCAAGTACGTCACGAAGCCCCGTGGCTGTAGCCAGGGCCGGTGCAAGGCAGTTTGGTGCCCTAGGCAAGATCAGATATTTAGCGCCCCCCCCCTTCCCACTTGAGCCCTTCCTCCCTCTAGCCCTATGCTCCTGGCGCCCCCTTTAGCCCGGCGCCCTAGGCAGCCGCCTAGTTGGCCTAATGGTAGCACCGGCCCTGGCTGTAGCGAATGACAACGTCACAGCCACCCCGAGGCCTCCGAGGCCGACCCTATCTATCCTCACCTGCACCAGGTGCGCTTCCAGATGAGAAGGGTGGCTTTGGTCCACACCCAGGTACTCATAGAAATCCCGGTCCCAAACATGGCAAAGAGGTTGATCTTCTCCACCAAGAGGCTGGGGCGGTTCTTGATCTCGCAGTCGGGGACGGGCTTGTTGGTCTGCGTAGCAATCGTCACGTTGGCCTCACACCTGCGGTGGATAAAGGGCAGAGGGGAAGCTGGCGAGGGGGGGGGGCGGAAGAAGGCGCCCCAAATCAGGAATGTGGCTCCCTGAAACGCAAAGGATCTCTCTCGGGATCGTGGAGCTGACAGCTTCTGATGAAGAGCTTAGAGGTGCAATCCGATGCATGTTTCGACATAAAAAAGAAGTCCCACAACTCCCAGCATGCCCCAGCCAGCTCTGCTGGCTGGGGCATGCTGGGAATTGTGGGACTTTTTCTCTGTCCAAACTTGCATCGTATTGCACCCTTAATTGGTTGTTTTGTTTTGTTTTAAATCAATGATCATAGAATCATAGAAAAGTAGAGTTGGAAGGGGCTTACAAGGCCATCGAGTCCAACCCCCTGCTCAATTTATTTATTTTATTATATTTATACCCCGCCTTTTTCCCCTGAAAGGAACCCAAGGTGGCTTACATAATCCTCCTCTCCATTTTATCCTCACAACAACCCTGTGAGGTAGGTTAGGCTGAGAGTCAGTGACTGGCCCAAAGTCACCCAGTGAGTTTCATGGCCGAGCGGGGACTAGAACCCGGATCTCCCGAGTCCCAGTCCAGCACTCTCACCACTACGCCACACTGGCAGGAATCCAGGTCAAAGCATCCCCGACAGATGGCCGTCCAGCCGCACCTTGAATGCCTCCAGAGTGGGAGAGCCCACCACCTCCCTAGGTAGTTGGTTCCATTGTCTTATTGCTCTGACAGTCAGGAAATTTTCCTGATAAAAAACTCAAGCTTGTCTGAGCGTGGAAAGCTAAGCAGGGTCAGGCCTGGTTATAACTTGGATGGGAGACCCCTCCTCTAGTTTCCTGCATTGAGCAAGGGGTTGGACTCGATGGCCTTGTAGGCTCCTTCCAACTCTATGATCTATGAAATCTATAAGAACGAAACAAGAATCCAATCAAAATTAACAATTTAAAACAGATAACACCGTTTTTACAATGGCACTCGATACAGTCCAAATCTCAGTTATAGGCTAAGGTAAATAAATAAGTCTTTCGGGTCCACTTGAAGGCCTGTAATGGTGGGCCTGACGAACATGCCACAAGCGGGGAGCCATTACTGAGAAGACCCTGTCCCTCCTGCCTGCTGGCTTGAAGTTGATTAACTGCTTAATTAGAAACATAATCAACTCAAAAGGTGCTCCTGAAGGGGCATACACACACACACACACACACACACACACAACCCCTGCAGATAACAAATGCTGCCTTAAAGAGTCGTTTTCTCCTATATGAGTAATTCAACACACACGTGCATCTTATAAAAACAGCGACAGTACGGTTCCCCCACCCTTTACAACAGTTGTTTCAGCTCGAATGCAAATTTAGACAGGTTTAATGGATTGTTTATTCAGTTAATCAACTAAAACCCATACAATTAATCAACTCTTGAATCAGGTGTCAGCGCTACAAAGATATGAATCTGTAATCCGCTCGGAGAACGTTAGTTATTGGCCGGATTAGAAATGTACTAAATTAGCAAACAAATAAATAAAATAATTTTGAGTATTATGGGATGTTCTTCGTAATCTGCACTGATTTCAACTGAGGCGCCAAGCACTTGCTTAAATATCTTCCACTGAAACTGAATGGACCTAGAATTGCTTTACTTGAAATGGATCATGACCTCTGTCTAGGTTTTCAACGATTTGACATGTTCAGGGCTCACATTTTAGTCACAGGACTTTGAGTATAAAGTCAAAACAGTATGATTATTTCAGAGATGCCAGAGTACAAAAAAGTACTTGTTGGGGTCTGAAAGTCAGGTGTACAACATTCCCAGGAAGTCCTAATGTGCCAGTATTTTGAGCCCTTCTTCTAAGTTAGGAAGAGAAGTAAAAAAACTGATTTTTAATAAACAACAACAATCCTTTATTACGGTCATAGACCAGCACATATTAAAACATTCTCTGCATACAAGGAGCCCACAGATAAATCAATATTATTATAAAGTGCAATTGTACAAGTAAATGTATTGGAGCTCGTCCTCACAAAGCGAGAACAAAAAGCTAAGGTAGTAAAACCATTGTACAACCAATGCAACTGAAGTTTAAAACCATAAACTAGTACAACTGAATTTAAAACCATTAATCCGACTAAATTTAAAACTATTACACAGCAAGGAAGAAGATTAAGATACTACGTTTCTCAGGGCTTTTTTTCTGGTGGAACTCACCGGAACTGAGTTCCAGCACCTTTTCTTCTATTAATTGCATTACAATTTAATCGCTATCTACTCCCGAGGAAATGTAATCCAAGAGTTCCGGTACCCTTTTCTCCAGAAAAAAAGCACTGACGTTTCTTAAATAAAATGATTGGATTTCTAGTTAAAAGCAATTCTAAACCTATTATAGTAATACCTTGGATTGCAAGTAACTTGGTCTGAGAGTGTTTTGCAAGACAAGCAAAAAAATTTAAATTTTTTTGACTTGATAAACAAGCAAGGTCTTGCAAGACAAGTCGTAGGGATGTAACCGCTTGCCTCAAGTGGGCGTAGCGGGCTGAAATCGGCCCCGCTCACGCCCGCCAGAGACTCGCTTTGATGTAACAGTGTTTTGGATTACAAGCACGGTTCCGGAACGAATTATGCTTACAATCCAAGGTATTACTGTATATGGGACATACCAACCTCCGGCGTACGTCAATCATAGCAGCACAGTATCTCACAACTAAATAACTAATTTCAGGGTTTGCATCTTGTAGCAATAGCAAAATGTAAAATTGCTCTGTATGTCCTGGAAATTTATTTATTATTGGCAAAATAAACCTATCACGGATGTTAATATAGAACTGGCAGTGAAAGAAAACATGTTCCGTTGATTCAACACGATTGGAACCACATGGGCATTTCTACTCCTCATCAGGTTTTTTTCCTAAACCGCCCTTCTTGAATTGCTGAGGGAAGAGCCTGACACCGAGCCGGGCTGAAAGCCCGTCGCTGTTTAGGTATTTCGAGGTTAGATAGGTATGCCAACATGATCATGATTTTTAATAGAATTCTGGATTCTGGTCACAGAATCTGGATTTCTTGACACAGGATTCCGGGTGGGTTATGTCGCTGTTTTTGCGGAGTATACGCCAGGGATGCCGAAACTCGGGTCCGGCGCCAATGACCACTGATGGCTTGCGGGTTTCCCGGCTTTTGTGCAGCTCTGCTGGCTGGGGCATGCTGGGAGTTGTGGCGACTTTTTTTTCCTGTCTAAACATGCATCGGATTGCACCCTTCACTAGTTCTTTCCCCCTTCCCCAGTCAGGTATCTGAGAGAGGCTCCAGCCCTTCCCTGCTACTGGCCCTTTTAAGAGACAAATGTCCTGAGACCTCCTAGCCACAATCCCCTTTTAAAATTATTTGTTTCTTATCTGCAGCCTGAGCAATTTCACCATTTTGTGCGGGCATGCTGACCCCCCGGCCCTCACCTTCGGCCCTGTTCTCTCTGGCCTTCGGCCCTGCCCGCCACTGGAACGCAGCTCCACGCCCCCGGCATGCGCTTCCCCTGGGCCCGGAACACTGCCCACCCCCACCCCACTCTGCACAATGTGGTTCTATCACTCCAACCAGTGTCGGGCGGCTGAGACTTCCAGGCCTTTCTGTTTAAACTAAAGCCTGGACAAATTTTACTTCTACAATTTGTACCCCGCCTTTTTTCCTGCAAGGAACCCAAGGCGGCTGACATAGTCCTCCTCCTCCTCTCCATTTTATCCTCGCAACAACCCAGTGAGGTAGGTTGGGCAGAGAGTCAGTGACTGGCCCAAAGTCACCCAGTGAGTTTCATGGCCGAGCGGGGAATAGAACCCAGATCTCCTGAGTCCCAGTCCAACACTCTCACCACTATGCCACACGGGCTCTTTATTGTGTGGTGATGGATAGGGAGCACCAGAAGTTTCCTGTTTCTATTTTCCAGTCTCTTCACATTTCTCCTACTAAACAGCCACCCAAACGCTCTCTGGTTCCTAATTCTTCAACGGACATCAATGTATTTACTGGAAGCCACCGTTTTAATTCTTTGTGATGCCCTGGAGCGACGCTGCAGCAGATCCAGCACCCAGGGACCCGTAGGCCGAGCAATCCCACGCCTCAAGCAGAGGAAAAGAGGCGGGGGGCACTCCCAGAGGAGGCTCCAGTGTCAGTGGTGTGTGCGTGTATCCACTCCGGGTTTCAGTCTGAACTTTTAAGGAGCTACCTTTGGTGCTGAACTCCCCCGCCCCGGCCCCAAAACAGGTTCAGCACCATGCATAGCTCCTTTAAAGTTCTGACTGAAACCCGGAGTGGATACAAGAACCCCAGTGCCACGGGAGCCACGAGTCAGCGCTGGGCACTCCCCTACTTACAGGACGTACTCCCGGAAGCTGCGTTCCCACTCCGCCTGGTTGAAGAAGTCGTAGAAGTGGCAGCCAAACGTGATGAACACAAACCCAAAAGCCAGGAAGCCGAAGATCCCTAGCATGGATGGGGAAAGAAGAGCGTCACAAACGGATACTCCCGCCGCCTCTGCATGCATGCACACACGCACGCACGCACGCACGCACGCGCACACACACACACACAGGGGGTCCTTGGCCAGAGACCACAGCTCAGCCACCTTAGGGCACCTGGTGAGCAGCAAACAGCCGCTTCCTGCTAGGTGAGCACACAGCCGGTAACTCTGAGGAGAGGGGGAACTGAGGCCATTCCACCACCCTTGCTGAGAGGCTAAATTTTTTCCTCTTCCCTCCGCATTCCTTTTTCCTTGCGTGCCATGTCTTTTTAGACTATAAGCCTAAGCCTGCAGGCAGGGGCAGTCTTGATTTACTGACTATATGTAAACTGCTCTGGGAGCCTTTTTGGCTGAGGAGGGGGATAGAAATACTTCAACTAAATATGTAAGTCTACCCCGCTTACCAAGGCGCAGCATCGTCTCATTGATTTTGCTGGCAGCTTTCTCGCTCAGCAGGCCGGGGTGGTTGCTTTTGATGGAGAACAGAGTCATCACACCTGGGGCAAGGCAAGCAAAGCTCCGTTATAAGTTTGCAGCCCCAGCAAAGTCTTTCTTTGCCAAGGGAGAGTAACTGCAGCAAAATAACTAGTGTTTCCTGTGGCAAGATGTGGGAATGCAAAAGCCAAACTGCACATGACTGGTCATTCATAAAAAAAAAAAATTCATAAAAAAATTAATCCACTATGATTCTAGTCCTCATGGGAAAATAACCCAGTAAATACATTGATGTCCGTTGAAGAATTAGGAACCAGAGAGCGTTTGGGTGGCTGTTTAGTAGGAGAAATGTGAAGAGGCTGGAAAATAGAAACAGGAAACTTCTGGTGCTCCTCTATCCATCACCACACAATAAAGAGTCCGTGTGGCATAGTGGTGAGAGTGTTGGACTGGGACTCGGGAGATCTGGATTCTATTCCCCGCTCGGCCATGAAACTCACTGGGTGACTTTGGGCCAGTCACTGACTCTCAGCCCAACCTACCTCACTGGGTTGTTGCGAGGATAAAATGGAGATGAGGAGGAGGATTATGTCAGCCGCCTTGGGTTCCTTGCAGGAAAAAAGGCAGGGTACAAATTGTAGAAGTAAAATTTGTCCAGGCTTTAGTTTAAACAGAAAGGCCTGGAAGTCAGACCTTTTCCTTGACCTTCTGTAGATTACAACCATGAGGGCAAATCACCCACCTATTGATTTGCCTAAGCCTCTCTTTCCTTCTTATGCTAAAAGTACTGTGAGCCATTATCACCTTGGGAAAGACTACTGATTAGCATGATGGCTGGAAGATGGGCAATACCTGATCTTTTGTTTTTGTTTAAATGTCTCCTTTTGAATTGTCTCTCAGTTTCCTGTACTGACTCAATTGTCACCTGACCTCTACATGATATTATTCAGTATAAATGGAAGTGTCTCCCTTGTGTTCTTGTTGGCATTCCTGACTGTGCTCAGATGCCATCCGTGAATTCACTAATAAACTTTCCTCTCTAAGAACCTCTTAAAAACACAACGCAGTAGATCAATTATTCCACAACAAAATATAATAAATGAATGAAGACGTCCTCTTCCTAAGCTAAAAGGAACTTGAATGCAAAGGTCTGCAGGTCGCAATCCCGTGTCCCCAAGAAAACACAAATACAGTCCCAGAGTTAAGAACGTCCGACTTACAGACAACCCATACTTAAGAACGGACGTTTACGTAGAGTACATAGTGTAGTATACTACATAAATTTGCATAATTTATGCAATTTGCATAAATGCCGATTTTTAACGTATAGAACGCTATGATGTTCCCACTTACATACAAATTCGACTTAAATACATTCTTAAGAACAGAAATTGTTCGTAACCTGGGGACTGCCTGTACAATAAAGCTTGTGCATTTATAGAAATATGCCGATTTTACTATTTTTACACAAGCTCTATTGTCTGTTATAATAAAAGTTTGACTTGGATTGAAAATGAGTTTGTTAATAAGAGGTCATCCTAAGGCTTCCAGGAATACAATCACCCTAAGCTCCAAGGCAGTGAGATTACTGGTTGAGAAAGTGGGAGATTTCCTAGGAAAACCCTTAATTTCTAAGTTTCTACTGAGGTGGTTAATTAGCTGCTTCGTGTAACATCTGAACTGTGGTTTAGTTTTAAAGATCATTTGCTCAACATGGAATGTGTACATTTCTTGCTCAAAAGTGTGCTAATCGATCAAGGATATCTGCTAATCAGTTGTTGTTCCTTGCAAGCTCGCACTTGTAATTTTAATATGTTACCTAAAAGCAGACTTATCCGTTCCAAACCAGGAGAGAAGGTGCATACCAAAAACATGGGAAAATAAGCACAGCCTTTCTCTGCAAGGTGACCCTCCGAATAAACCCACCGCGTTTATATGCCAAAGCCTCCAGCTCAGATTCCCCCAACTGGGTGCCCTCCCGATGTGTTGGGACTACCACTCCCATCATCCCCAGCCAGTGTGGCACGGAGGGGACCCAGCTGGGAAAGGCTGTTCTAGAGCTATTCAGGCGTTCAAACCCAACATGCAATTAGAATTGTGTGGTGGAGAACAAGTATGCGCGTGCTAGTTCTGCCCCATCGCCCTCCAGAGGTTTCTTTCTTTCTCATTTCTTTATTATTTCATGTATTTGTTACACCTATATCCCACCTGTCCTCCAAGGAGCCCAAGGTGGTGTACATGATCCTTCTCTCCACTGTATCCTCACAACAACCCTCTGAGGTAGATTAGGCCGAAAGTCAGCGACTGGCCCACAGTCACCCAGTGAGCTTCATCTCCCACGTTCCAGCCCAACGCTCTAACCACTATGCCACCCTGGGTCTCTGGGGGGGGGGGAAGTCTGCAATGGGGGCCCCACGCAGATATTCGTCCTCGGACAGTGACGAAGGTGGCGACAGAGGACAGCGGAGCTGGCGTGCTGGTCCCAGCTTATTTATTATATTTATACCCCGCCTTTTTTCCTGCAAGGAACCCAAAGCGGCTTACATAAACCTCCTCCTCCTCTCCATTTTATCCTCACAACAACCCTGTGAGGTAGGTTAGGCTGAGGGTCAGTGACTGGCCCAAAGCCACCCAGGGAGCTTCACGGCCGAGCGGCGACTAGAACTCAAGACACGTCGAATCACGGGGTGGATTCAAAGGCCTGGATTGAGCTTCTGTCTCGAGGCCGACCTGTGCGCCGGCTCTTTCCAAAGGAGCAGACCCCGTGCCGTGCGTCAGACAGCTTAGGGCCGGAGACCGGAAGAGAACCTGAGACCTTGATCCTTTCCCAAGCCAGGCGACGCTCGGGGGGTTTTACTGCAGAGAACTAGAAGTCCTGGGAAGAGGGAAGTGGCGCGAGGGATTTCGAACGGGAAGACACCCACCTCTGATCAGGAAATAGCCACCCACGATCAGCACCAGGCCAATGGGAGCCAAGACGAAGCCAGCCCGGTAGTGGTAGTTCTTGTACCCGACAAAGCAGATGCCGCTGACGGAGTCTCCATCCACCTAGGAAGGGGAGAGAGAGAGAGAGAACAGTCAGAAAGCTGGTCTGTCATCTACCGAAACTAAGTGTGGGAGCCTCTTTCAGCCCAAACGCAGGGTTCAGTTTCGGAGAATCTCTGGGGAGCCGCATTCCGGTGGTGGGCAGGGCACAGAGGCACGGAGAGTGGCCTAATGGTTAGAGTGCTGGACTGGGACCCGGGAGACCCGGGTTCTAGTCCCCACTCGGCCGTGAAGCTCCCTGGGGGACGTTGGGCCAGTCACTGATGCTCAGCCTAGCCTACCTCACAGGGTTGTTGTTGTGAGGATAAGATGGAGAGGAGGAGGCGAATGTAAGCCGCCCTGGGTTCCTTGCAGGAAAAAAGGCGGGATATGAATATAACATAACATAATATAAAAGGGGCAGGGCCAAAATACACTAAATACCTGCCTATCTTCGCTTAATGCTCCTCCTGCCGGTAAGTCAGCCTTTTAGAATTGGGGGGGAATTGGGGCATGGTCATCTGGGGAGAACCGGAAGGCTGGTCTGGGGCCTCAGGAGGGCTTAATTTGGCCCCCAGCCTGAGGTTCCCCACCCTTGCACTAAAACGCAACTTCTCCTGGACAGTCCACCCTCCTCACCTTCCTACACCCCCGCAGGCCGTCTGAGGCCCTCAACCACTCTCTATGCGGCCCGGTGGAGCCCCGCCCCCTTTCCTCCCCAGCCCCGCCCCCCAGCCCCAAAAAGACTGGGCCGCCTGTCCTGTTACCTGGGCAACGGCCAAAATGGCAACCGTGAGGACGAAAGGAATGGACCAGGTCACCAGGTGGAAGTAGGAGGTCTTGCCCAGCAGCGGCTGGTAGGTGGTACCCAGCGCCTTGAAGGATGTGTGCCAGGCGTAGGTCAGCATGACGAACCAGATCACGCCCGACATCAAAGAATAGTAGACGATGACGAAGATGATCACGCAGGAAAGCGTCTCGTTTGAGCTGCAGAGGGGGAACAGGAAGTTCGTCAGGCATTCCCCTTCAATGGACAGGCCTCGAAAGGGGAGCGTGGTCCAGCTCCCTCCAAATAAGCCTCCCATCACCCGGTCATTGGCAAAACACATCCGAGCGTGACCCAGAATGCAATGCACAGCGTCCCCTTGCAAAGGTCGTGTCAACCTTAGAGAGGCAAACCGCTTTCCTGCCCGCAGTCTAGTTTTGAGAGTTAGCAACGGGCCACCCTCAGGCCAAACCTGGCCCCCAAAGAGATTTTATTTTATTTATTTATTATATTTATACCCCGCCTTTTTTCCTGCAAGGAACCCAAGGCGGCTTACATAGTCCTCCTCCTCCTCTCCATTTTATCCTCACAACAACCCTGTGAGGTAGGTTAGGCTGAGAGGCAGTGACTGGCCCAAAGTCACCCAGTGAGTTTCATGGCCGAGCGGGGACTAGAACCCGGATCTCCTGAGTCTCAGTCCAACACTCTCACCACTACGCCACACTGGCGCCCCCCGCTCAGTCCCAAACATTCACCTTCGCCTCTTCCCTCCATCCTTCTGTAAACAGTTCGGATGGACAAAAAGGTGGGAGGGATAGACGAGAGCCCTCTGATCAGCTAAAGCAGGAGTGGGCAACCCACGGCCCACAGGTGGCCCTCAGAGGGCGCTTGTGTAGCCCACCACAGGTTCCCCGATGCCTTCCCCAGTTCCCCTTCTGCTGCTGCCACCACAACCAGCAACGCCCCCCCCCCCGCCAGGGCTCACAAGGAGAGTCATCCTTGCATGCCCTGTTCCCAGCAAAATGGGGGTCCCGTTAGCCCACCAAACTGTTGGGAGCCCAATTCCGTAAGGAAACGTCCAGTGATCAGTTCTGTGTGTGTGTGGGAGGTTAAAGCCTCTCTCCCACCCAACAATCTCTCTCTGTGTGTATGGGTATATCTGCCATGTGTGTGAATGGGGGTGCGTGGCCCCCAAAGTCTTCTGTGAGGGCCAGTGTGCCTCCCCCACCCTAAAAAAATTGCCCACCCCAAATCTGAAGGGCTAGAAACTTGCTTGGTTTTTCAAAATAAAAATCTGAGATTTACTGGATGCTGGATTCCAAGACCACTTGTACAGTAGAATGTGAAGTAGCTAGAAGCCCGGATTATTTACAGCTCTTATATGAGTCTAGCTACAGAAGTGGGTTTCTCAGTAAGTACAGCAGCACCCAAGTACGTGATGGGCTATCCCATACGATTCTGAAATGTTCTCTCTCTTACACAGCCGCCGTTACGCAGCCTGACAAATGAACCCTCTGGACCAGTGTTCTCCAACCTTGGGTCCCCAGATGTTTTTGGCCTACAACTCCCAGCATGCCCCAGCCAACAAGTTACAAAGCAACACAGTGAGATTTAGCAAGAAAAGGGCGCGTCACCCGTAGGAAGGTGCCAGTTAGCTATAACAAGGGGCCTGACTGGCGCCCTGCAGATGTTTTGGGCTGCAGCCCTGAGAAGCACCGGCCGGCAAGGCCCATGGCCAGGGATGACGAGAACTGTGGGCAACGCACTGAGGCAGTGCATGCTGGATCCTAAAAACATTGACGAGTATTCCAGTAGAAATGACTTCACAGTAAACCTTGGACTCTTGAGTTTTGCTTACTAAGTATAGGTCAAAGAAGCATGGCAAATCCGAACCCAAATGATTTAGGGCAGTGTTCTCCAACCTTGGGTCCCCAGATGTTTTTGGCCTACAACTCTCAGCATGCCCCAGCCTGCTGAGGCATGCTGGGAGTTGTCCAAAAAGCAGTTATTTTATTCCCAACTCAAGGATGGAAAGCGGAATATCGGTGGTCAATATAAGAGGTTTAAAGATGTTCATAAGGCTAATCTAAAAAAATGCAATATAAACATCGAAAACTGGGAAGCCCTGGCCCATGAACGATCTAACTGGAGGTTGGCCTTTCACAAAGGATCCATGGACTTTGAAGAATCCCGAGTGCAAGGCGAAAGGGAGAAACGTGCTAAGCAAAAAGCACGTCAAACGAATCCTTTACAGGACCATCTCCCATCTGGTAACCTGTGTCCTCACTGTGGGAAGCTGTGTGGATCTAGAATTGGCCTCCACAGTCACTTATGGACCCATCGCTAGAGTCTACACAATTTTCTTTAGAATTTCCTCCTTTTATCCTGGAAGACAATCTTACGCGGTCATGAGTGATCGCCTGATGATGATGATGATGATGATGATGATGCTGGGAGTTGTAGGCCAAAAACATCTGGGGACCCAAGGTTGGAGAGCCCTGATCTGGATGCCAAGGCTTGCTCAAAGGTGTCCCCGAGTTGAAGGCTGCCAGACCAACCTAGCTCCTACTGAGGTGGTCCACCCGTGTGTGGGCGGCACCACTGCAGAGGGCGCGGGGAGACCTGGCGTGGCTGGATGCTCCTCCATACCAGAAAACAAGTCAAATCCCTGCACACAGAAAGCTAGTGTGTCAGGAGAAGAGCTCTGGCCCAGTCTTGTTCCCCAGTACATTCTACACAAGGTGGCCCTCCAGAGGTTTATTTATTTATTTATTTTTATTTATTTACAAGATTTATATACCACCCCATATTCCAGTCCGGAGATTTTGGAACACTGAACAATAGAAGAGAAAACAAGTAAAAGAATAAAACGGTAGGTTAAAAACAAGATCTATAAAACCGTGGCTGGTTAGTGCAGGAAGGCTTCCGGGGGGGGGGGTGTTTTCAGGGGGTGCTGAAAACAATACAGTGTTGATGCCTGCCTGACCTCCAGAGGCAGGGAGTTCCACAAAAATGGAGCCACCACACTGAAGGCTCTTCTCCTCATGGGTTCCAATCGGGCCATAGGTCCATGCGGAACCACCCGGGACATGCAATCAGATGCCCTCAGTGACCGGGCAGGCTGGTAAGGGAGAAGGCGCTCTCTCAGGTACCCAGGTCCCAAGTTGTTCTGGGCTTTGTACACTAGTACCAGAACCTTAAACCTGGCCCAGTATTTAACAGGCGGCCGGTGCAGTTCCTTCAGCAAAGGAGTTGCATGCTGGAAAGGGGCCGCTCTCAACAACAGCCGAGCTGCTGCATTCTGCGCTGGCTCCAGCTTCTGGAGCAGTCTCAAGGGCAGCCCCACATAGAGCGCATTGCAGTAGTCCAGTCTTGAGGTTACTAGCGCCTGAATCACTGTGGCCAAGCTATCCCTGCCCAGGAATGGCCATAGCTGGTGAACCAATCGAAGATGGTAAAAGGCACTCTGAGCCGCCGCAGTCACTTGGGACTGGAACTGCGTCCAGTTCTGGGCACCTCACTTTAACAAGGACATAGACAAACTGGAGAGGGTTCAGAGGAGGGCAACAAGGATGATAAAGGGACTGGAAACAAGGCCCTATGAGGAGAGACTGAAAGAACTGGGCATGTTTAGCCTTCAGAAGAGGAGACTGAGGGGAGATTATGATCGCACTCTTCCAGTACTTGAAGGGATGTCACACAGAGGAGGGCCAGGATCTCTTCTCGATCATCCCAGTTTGCAGGACACGGAATAATGGGCTCCAGTGACAGGAACCTAGATTCCACCTGAACATCAGGAAAAATTTCCTGACTGTCAGAGCAATAAGACAATGGAATCAACTACCTAGGGAGGTGGTGGGCTCTCCCACTCTGGAGGCATTCAAGGTGCAGCTGGACAGACATCTGTCAGAGATGCTTTGACCTAGATTCCTGCATTGAGCAGGGGGTTGGACTCGATGGCCTTGTAGGCCCCTTCCAACTCTACTTTTCTATGATTCTATGTACAGTGATGGATCTAGAAGCAGCCCCAGAGACTATGAACCTGATCTTTCAAAGGGAGTGCAATCCTATCCAGAACCCACAATGTGCCTATCTCCCGGACTCGGGAACCACTGACCCACAGGGCTTCTGTCTTGCCAGGATTCCGTTTGTTGTTGGACAACAACTCCCATCACCCCTAACGGGAGTTGGCAGTCCCACCATACTGAGGGGGGGGTCGCCAGTTCCCCAGCCCTGCCTCGTACTGATCCAGACCGCGAACGGCGCCGCCTCGCGGAACATACGTCGGCTCTCCCAGGCGCATGGTCCCGTCGGCGCGACACACGATTTCCCCGCGGGCCCCGTCCATGAACTGGGCCAGCCAGCCAATGCTGCCCATGAAGAAGCAGGCATTCACGTAGAAAAGGATGACGGCCGGGTAGCGGTTCGAGTTCTTCCAGTCGGCGACAAAGGTGGCCTGCGGGCGGAGGAGGCACAACCGAGTCAGCGCACGTTTTGCGGGGCGAAGGAGGAAAGTGCCAGCACGGCTGAAGATCCTCCCTCTCTCTATATATATATCCCACCTTTCCGCTAAAAAAATACAGCGCTCAAGGTGGCTAGCGATTTGATTCATTTTGCAGCTCGGGGATAGAACGACACCAACCAAAGAACATAAAAAAAGGCACAGAAGAGGTAAACAAAACAGCGTAAAAAAAATAAATAATAGTCTGACGCCGCTTCCCCCAGTCTGGTGCCCTCTAGATGTGTGCTCTGTGGGGATCATGGGAACTGTAGTCCAACACATCTAGAGGGCACCAGGTTGAGGAAGGCTGGCCGAACGAAAGGCTTGCCTAAACAAAACTGTCTTAGCCACTCTCTCTTGCACAGACGAAAGGGCCGGACAAACCTCTCAGGGAAGCAGGGCCGGTGCTACCATTAGGCCAACTAGGCAGCTGCCTAGGGCGCAGGGCTAAAGGGGGCGCCAGAAACGCCTTGGGGGAAAAAATACAGCACTCTCAAGTGGGAAGGGGGGGGCGCTAAATATCTGATCTTGCCTAGGGCACCAAACTGCCTTGCACCGGCCCTGCAGGGAAGAGAATTCTACAGCCACAGAAAAGACCCTCTCATGTGTCCCAGTCAATCTTGCAGGATTTGGCCTGCAAGCCTGTGGTTCTGCCACGAGGGCTGGCCCTATGATTACATTGGCTGGGTTCAGACAACACAACAACCCACACTCAAGGGTGTTGAGTGTGGGTTGCCGTCGAACCGTGGGTTGTCGTCGAAATGTGGGTTGTTGTGTTGCCTGAACCCAGCTGCACGAACGAGTCACGGCTTGTTGACCGTGAACAACCCACGAAGAGGATCCGTGGCTTGCTGTTGCGCTGTGAACCGTGGGTCGTTCACCATGGTTCGTTATCTGATGGGTTCGGACAACACGGTAACCCACGTTTCGACGGCGACCCATGCTCTGACGACAACCCACACTCAAGCCACGAGTGTGGGCTATATTGTGTTGTCCGAACGCAGTCGTCGTCTTTCTCCCCTGCGACCGCCCCCCCCCCCCCGGTCCCCGCTGCATAATTCGGCTTACCAGGGTGAAGAAAGTGCAGAAAATCGTGACGGAGCTGAAGGCGGCGATATAGACGTGCATCTCGCGGTGCTCCTTCTCGGTGAAAAGGGGGTTCTGGCACTGAATGCCGCACCCTTCCACGTCCTCATACCAGCTCTTGGGGTTGTCCGTCCGGACCAGCGGCACCTCACATTGTCCCGAGCTGTTGAACCGGATGTTCTGGACCTCGTTCTGCGCGAGTGGAGAAGAAGAAGCCGAGGAGCAGACGGGCCGTCAATAAAATTCTTTTTTGGATGCTGCCCGGGACTCCTTCCCGCCGCACGCGCACCCTCAATACTTTGCCGAACACAGAATAGTTTATGAGGCCGCCTTCCCCAACACGACGCCCTCCAGACGTGTTGGACTGCAACTCCCATCATCCCCAGCCAGCAGTCGCTGGCTGGGGATGATGAGAGTTGCAGTCCAACACGTCTGGAGGGCGTCGTGTTGGGGAAGGCGGCCTTGCACGGGGAAAGCTAGCCCAGCACCCTTCTTCTTGACACCCTTGCTTTCTACATGCAGGGAGTTCCCCCGCTCATATGGGGAAACGTGCGGACGTGTTCTCCTGCACTCGCACGCCGCAGAGACTCAGTCCAGAAAGGGCTGCGCGGTGAGATTCTTCGGCAGCCACACGCTGGCTCTTACTCTCCACCCTGGCAGACTCAATCCTGTTGACTACAGTGACTTGCTTTCTCTTGGGAAATGAACACCCAATGCTCCCTTACCTATTCCTTTATATATCTGTTACATTTATATCCTGCCTTTCCTCCAAGGAGCCCAAGGCAGCATACATGATCCTCCTCTCCATTTAATCCTCACAACAGCCCTGCGAGGTAGGTTAGGCTGAGAGTCAGTGACTGGCCCAAAGTCCCCCAGGGAATTTCATGCCCGGGGGGGGGACACTAGAACCGGGATCTCCCGGGTCCCAGCCCATTCCCAATACTCTAACCACTACGCCACATGGGCTCTTGGATAGAGGAACACTACTAGAAGTTTCCTGTTTCTATTTTCCAGCCTCTTCACATTTCTCCTGCTAAACAGCCACCCAAACGCTCTCTGGTTCCTAATTCTTCAACAGACATCAATGTATTTACCGGGTTATTTTCCCATGAGGACTAGAATCATAGTGGATTTTTATTTTTTTTTTAATGAATGACCAATCATGTGCAGTTTGGCTTTTGCATTCCCACGTCTTGCCGCAGGAAGCACCAGTCATTTTGCTTCAGTTACTCCCCCTTGGCAAAGAAAGACTTGGTACCGTCGGGGCTGCAAACTTATAACGGAGCTTTGCTTGCCTCGCCCCAGGTGTGATGACTCTGTTCTCCATCAAACGCAACCACCCTGGTCGGCTAACCCAACACTCTAACCGCTACACCACACAGGCTCTCAGGGTGTATCTGGGGGGATTTGCTTCCCCTGCAGTCCGTTGGTCAACCTGTGTGCCAAAGAAATGCCTCCTTACCGGGCAACCTTCGGGGAAGCGGTCCGTGGTACACTTGAGGAAGTCCGGCCAACCCCGCTCCCGTTCCACAATGGTGCAGGGCCCCCGCGTGGCCTGGCACAGGGTCTGGCTGGGCAGCTCCACCTTGCCGTCCTCACACTTGGGCATGTACACCGCACAGAGGAGGGGCTGGATCACGTCCCAGCAGCGAGGGGCATTTCGTAAACCTTGGAACAAAGGGACAAGAGTAACGGGGGGACAAATGTTACCTCTCTTCCTGGCATTCAAATGTTCAACTTACCTCTAGAGCCCATGAGGGCTAGAAACCGACTTTTTAAAAATCCTTGCATTTATACTATTCCAATTTTAAAGGTACGAAACCAGGCCAACTGGCTAGTCAAATACTGTTGAACTCACTGACAAGTCATTGGCCATTTCAACAACAACAAAAAAAATTCTGACAGGCCATCAGATGGCCAAGATCCTTGGTAGTCGATGCTGTCAGTCAGGGGTCTCATCCTTTTTGGAACGGAGGGCACATTTAGAATTTTGAGAGTTTTGTAGGCACCTTCACAAAATGGCTGCCACAGGGGCTGGCCCATTCACAAAATGGCTGCCATGGGTGGGTGTGACCAGCCACAAAACTCCTATTGCCCAGAGGGCAAAGTGGTGAGGCTAAAAGACAGCGCACATACAGAGCACAGGCAAAAACCTTGTTGCCCCCCACACCTCTAGGCCCCCGGCAGGACGCTCTGTGCAAGCCCCCCACTACCTTGCTTCAGGGAGGTCTAATCATACGACGCCAACTTAGCATGTAGTTTCGCACTGAGATAGCTCAAGGAGGGGACCAAATTCACAAAGGAGGGTCAGTCTATCAAAGGCCATTGGTCACCTTGCCTAATGGAACGTCCGCGTTCGACAACACTTCCATGTTCCGGAACAGTCGCTGGGGAGCAAGAACAGGTGAGGACTCTGGATTTATTTACTGAGTTTGTTAACTCTCCCCATCACAAATTGTTCTCAGGGTGCCGTACCCCATGGGGGCACCTGGTTGGCCACTTGGTGAGACAGGATGCTGCATTAGGTGGACCTGGGGTCCAGTCCAACAGGAAGGACACCTTCTTATGACCTTAACCTGGCCACCTGCTCTGTCAAGGTCCCCGGTGAGCTGTTCTGACACAAAGCACGTCCAAGTTGTGCCTCCGTTTGGAAGATGCAGGGCAGCCGTGCCAGAGTGTGTTTGGGGCGGGGCCGGACAGGCACGTGTCCTCTGCGGCCTGGCCCAGCTGTGCTGCCTCGCCAGTCAGCGCCTGTTTAAAAGACAGGCCCCAAACGCACTTCGGACGCTGGAAGCCGTTGTCATTGCAACTCGACCGTAGCCGGACACTCCTGCCAGCCCCCGGACCAAGACTCGTGCGTTCTTGACTTCGGAACGCCCCTGATCCACGCTTCAGACTGCTCCTCCTACACTGCTTCGTTTGGTTTTGGTTTTGGGCAGATCTCTTGGCTTTCAACCTTGGACTGTGTTAACCACGAGGGCTTATCTGTGGACCGGGCTGATTTACAACAGTCCACACGCACTCTTCGGCTATTGCCTTCGGAGGCACGGCCTTGGTAACGTTGGGGCATCCAGGCCCAGATGACAACTGCCAAGGTGGGCTGTCTGAAGTGCCTTGTGTGCGTCTTCCCTTCCCCCTTTTTTTCTGTGAGTTTGATGAAGATGAGGAACAGTTTAGTGAATTGTTTGACGTGAGTATGCTTAATTATGTGAGTACAGTACTTATGAGCCAGCAATGCGATGTGGCTGCAAAGAAGGCAAATGCAATTTTGGGCTGTATTAATAGAAGTATAGCTTCGAAATCGCGGGAAGTGATAATTCCCCTTTACTCGGCACTGGTTAGGCCTCATCTTGAGTACTGCGTCCAGTTCTGGGCACCTCACTTTAAGAAGGACATAGACAAACTGGAGAGGGTTCAGAGGAGGGCAACAAGGATGATAAAGGGACTGGAAACAAGGCCCTGTGAGGAGAGACTGAAAGAACTGGGCATGTTTAGCCTTCAGAAGAGGAGACTGAGGGGAGATAGGATCGCACTCTTCCAGTACTTGAAGGGATGTCACACAGAGGAGGGCAAGGATCTCTTCTCGATCATCCCAGTTTGCAGGACACGGAATAATGGGCTCAAGTTACAGGAACCTAGATTCCACCTAAACATCAGGAAAAACTTCCTGACTGTCAGAGCAAGAAGACAATGGAATCAACTACCTAGGGAGGTGGTGGGCTCTCCCAGTCTGGAGGCATTCAAGGTGCAGCTGGACAGACATCTGTCAGAGATGCTTTGACCTAGATTCCTGCATTGAGCAGGGGGTTGGACTCGATGGCCTTGTAGGCCCCTTCCAACTCTACTTTTCTATGATTCTATGAGTACTTAATTATTGGTGTTTGATCTTGTTAACTGGCTGACTAGTATGTCTTGTGCTTATTTAAATGTTGATATGTTTTAAACATTCAAGGTTTTTATAAATGACTTGGATGGATGAGGATGTAGAGGGGTTGCTCATCAAATCTGCAGGTGACACGAAGCCCAGAGCGATAGCCAGCACCACAGGAGACAGGATCAAGATTCAACAGGCTGGGTCGAATCGAACAAGATGAGACTCAACAGAAAGTCTTTGCATTTAGGTACAAAAAAAATAAAATAAAAAATCAAAGACACAAGACCTGGCTTGGCGGCAGTGCATTTGAAAAGGACCTAGGTGTCTTAGTGGATCACAAGCTGAATATGAGCCAGGAGTGCGATGCAGCAGCTAAGAAAGCTAATGCGATCCTGGGCTGCATCAACAGAAGCAAAGTGTCCAGATCACGGGAAGTAAGAGTTCCGCTCTATTCTGCATCACCCAGGCTGTACTTAGGAGTCCCATGTCCCGTTCTGGGAGGCCCATTTTAAGAAGGACCTTGACAAGTCGGAGCACGTCCAGAGAAGGGCAGCCAGGCTGGTGAGGGGTCTGGAAACCAAGTCCGATGAGGAATGATTGAAGGAGCTGGGTGTGTTTAGCCTGGAGAAGTGAAGATGAAGGGGAGACCCAACGGCAGCCTTCAAATACCTGAAGGGCTGTCCTGCAGAAGATGGAGCGGTCCAGACTTGTTCTCGGTCGCTCCAGAGGGCAGGGCCAGAACCAACGGGTGGAAATGGCAGGCAAGCAGATTTTGCCTAAACACTACCTAGGGAGGTGGTGCGCTCTCCCAGTCTGGAGGCATTCAAGGCGCAGCTGGACAGCCATCTGTCGGGGATGCTTTGACCTGGATTCCTGCGTTGAGCAGGGGGTTGGACTCGATGGCCTTGTAGGCCCCTCCCAGCTCTACTTTTCTATGATTCTAAGCTCCCTAAGAGTGAGAGCTGCTCAGTGCTGGGAGAGGCTGCCTCTGGAGGAGGTGGGTTCTCCTTCGCTGGAGGAATTTAAGCAGAGGCTGGACGGCCCTCGATCTGGGATGCTGGAGCCGGGCCCTGCAGTGCAGAGCTTGCACTGAGCAGGAGGTTGGACTAGTTGATCTCCGGGGTCCCTTCCAACTCTACGATTCTATGAAATAAACTACATCTGAGTTCATGTTGAATTGTAATGTATTATACCGATGGCAGTTGTATTGGTTTTGTGAACCACTTTGAGCACAATGTATTGTGGAGAATGCAATATACAAATAAATTGACTATGACTAATCGGAGCGCCTGCTGGGGTCATCTGCTTTTTTCGTGTATTGAGAAAAGATCTATCCATGGAGAAAACAAAGCAACTCCACAGCAGTGCCCACTTCTGCAGATGCTCAGTTTAAAAGGATACCACCTAACCTTCACCCAAGCTTTTGCAAATGCACACTCTTTCGAAGTCATTTGGGGTGACTTTTGGAATATAAATGAATTGTGCATCTCTGTTCCAGTTCCAGAGATACTACACCTTATACCAGGCATTCGGGCAAACCATCTTTTCAAGGCTGCAATGTCAATTTTGAAGTAGGGCTATTCAAAACAACTCATCTTGAAACATCTAAAGCAGAAATTGGACATAGCTACTCCGTTTGTGCCCAGCGGGAAGTTCTGCTACAGCAGGTAATTCTGTCACTGAATGACCCTGACCACAAGTAGTGCCAAGACAGCGACTCCAGGGAAGGGGTGTCGGAGAGCTTTTGGGGCTCCCTTTGGTCATGGAACGCTCTGATCCTGAAGAGGCCCACTTGGCCACTGTCTAGCAGCTGAGATCCAATATACAAGGGGCTCAAACCTCTCTAAAACCCAAAGCTCCAGTCTCCAAGCCCATCTCAGCTATTGACTGATGGACTGCATTAATATACTGCCTTTCTGAAACCAACCAAGGTGGATTGCAAAAAAATCAGAAAATAAAACCCATAATTAAATAAAAACATAGTAAAACATTAAAAAAAAAAACACCCTTAAAAACTGAATTGGGATGATCAGATCTGTCATATTTCTGTTATGTACATTTAGTAAGCAAAATTAAGTATTTAAACGTTTACTGTTGTTTTATAGCTTAAGACACTAAGGGTGCCATCCTAGGCATGTTTAGACAGAAAGAAGTCTGACAATTCCCAGCATGCCCCAGCCAGCATGGCTGGCTGGAGGGAAACTGAGAACCGTTGGGACTTTTTTTGTCTAAACCAGTGTTCTCCAACCTTGGGTCCCCAGATGTTTTTGGCCTACAACTCCCAGCATGCCCCAGCCAGCTATGGTCTAAACACTAGGGATTTGGTCAAATATGTCCTGTCCGTGTTTTACAGATTGTCAGGCACCTTTCGTCCGCTGACTGACAGAATCCGATTTTTCTGCAGGGGTGCATGCAAGCGCACATCAGTTGCACTTGCAGTAGTATCAATGCGCATTGGCGCACGTGCGGACTCATGCTAACACACATTAGCACAGGTGCAATGGTCCGCAACTCAGGAAAAGGCAGTCCGCTGCGGAATCCACAGGCCAGAGTCATAGAAATACGAACTCATTTGAATTCGCTACAGATTTCTCTGACATTTCCCACTAAACATACTACAGGGTTGTGCCCAAACAGAGCCATCAGGGAGTTACCAGGGTTGCAGAAAATCATGATTTTTTGCAAAAAAAAAAAAGGAAAAAAAATGATTTTTATTTACGGTAAATCAATGATTTTTTTGATTTAATCAATTCCCCCCCCCCCCCAATTTAGTAAAATTAATTTCAAAGTTTCAGGCAACCACATGTACAAATAGTTTACACTAAATAGTTAAGAACATCAAATTATACAGAAAATTTATTTATTTATTTATTTATTATATTTATACCCCGCCTTTTTTCCTGCAAGGAACCCAAGGCGGCTTACATAATCCTCCTCCTGCTCCTCTCCACTTTATCCTCACAACAACCCTGTGAGGTAGGTTAGGCTGAGAGGCAGTGACTGGCCCAAAGTCACCCTGTGAACTCCATGGCCAAGCGGGGACTCAGACCCGGATCTCCCAGGTCCCAGCCCAACACTCTCACCACTACGCCACACTGGCTTTCTAAACACTTTCCTCATTTTTTTTTGACGTTACCAGTATTATCGGTTATTAGGCTACCTACACGACAAGGTTGCAAAAAAATCCTGATTTTTTTTGCCAAAAAGATTGAAAAAATCGTTTTTTATTGATGATTTAATCATTGATTTAAGCCATTCTGATTTAAATCATTGCAACCCTGGAACCCTGGAATAGCAAATGCTATTTTGGGCTGTATTAATAGAAGTATAGCTTCCAAATCACGGGAAGTGATAATTCCCCTTTACTCGGCACTGGTTAGGCCTCATCTTGAGTACTGCGTCCAGTTCTGGGCACCTCACTTTAAGAAGGACATAGACAAACTGGAGAGGGTTCAGAGGAGGGCAACAAGGATGATAAAGGGACTGGAAACAAGGCCCTATGAGGAGAGACTGAAAGAACTGGGCATGTTTAGCCTTCAGAAGAGGAGACTGAGGGGAGATATGATCGCACTCTTCCAGTACTTGAAGGGATGTCACACAGAGGAGGGCCAGGATCTCTCCTCGATCATCCCAGTTTGCAGGACACGGAATAATGGGCTCAAGTTACAGGAAGCCAGATTCCACCTAAACATCAGGAAAAATTTCCTGACTGTCAGAGCAATAAGACAATGGAATCAACTACCTAGGGAGGTGGTGGGCTCTCCCAGTCTGGAGGCATTCAAGGTGCGGCTGGACAGACATCTGTCAGAGATGCTTTGACCTGGATTCCTGCATTGAGCAGGGGGTTGGACTCGATGGCCTGGTAGGCCCCTTCCAACTCTACTTTTCTATGATTCTATGAACGTACTGAACAATAACTCAACTGCAAGGCTCCAGGGCAGGATGGTGCCCCTTTAAGATTCCTCCTCTTCAGAGAGGAGGCAGGCAGAGGCCAGGGCGGGAAGCTGGGGGCCGGTCTGGGAATAGAAGGGCTCTTCCCTGGGAGCCCGCTATCTGGCCTGGGCTGCATGCACTCTGACCTTGTGTCTGTTCCCGATCTTACTTTGGGGCCTGACACTGACCCTCCTGAGAACATCTCCCCATTTAAACTTCTGCAGATGCTCAGTTTAAAAGGATACCACCTAACCTTCACCCAAGCTTTTGCAAATACACACTCTTTCGAAGTCATTTGGGGTGACTTTTGGAATATAAATGAATTGTGCATCTCTGTTCCAGTTCCAGAGATACTACATCTTATACCAGGCATTCGGGCAAAAGTCGGTTTCATAGAATCATAGAAAAGTAGAGTTGGAAGGGGCCTACCAGGCCATCCAGTCCAACCCCCTGCTCAATGCAGGAATCCAGGTCAAAGCATCCCTGACAGATGGCTGTCCAGCTGCACCTTGAATGCCTCCAGATTGGGAGAGCCCACCACCTCCCTAGGTAATTGGTTCCATTGTCTTATTGCTCTTACAGTCAGGAAAATTTTCCTGATGTTTAGGTGGAATCTAGGTTCCTGTAACTTGAGCCCATTATTCCGTGCCCTGCAAACTGGGATGATGGAGAAGAGATCCTGGCCCTCCTCTGTGTGACAACCCTTCAATACTGGAAGAGTGCGATCATATCTCCCCTCAGTCTCCTCTTCTTCCCCCCCCCCCATGCCCTAAATCAGTGATCTCCAACCTTGGGTCCCCAGATGTGTTTGGCCTACAACTCCCAGCATCATCAGCATCAGCATCATCAGGCGATCACTCATGACCGCGTAAGATTGTCTTCCAGGATAAAAGGAGGAAATTCTAAAGAAAATTGTGTAGACTCCAGCGATGGGTCCGTAAGTGACTGTGGAGGCCAATTCTAGATCCACACAGCTTCCCACAGTGAGGACACAGGTTACCAGATGGAAGATGGTCCTGTAAAGGATTCGTTTGACGTGCTTTTTGCTTAGCACGTTTCTCCCTTTCACCTAGCACTCGGGATTCTTCAAAGTCCATGGATCCTTTGTGAAAGGCCAACCTCCATTTAGATCGTTCATGGGCCAGAGCTTCCCAGTTTTCGATGTTTATATTGCATTTTTTTAGATTAGCCTTATGAACATCTTTAAATCTCTTATATTGACCACCGATATTCCGCTTTCTATCCTTGAGTTGGGAATAAAATAACTGCTTTTTGGACAACTCCCAGCATGCCTCAGCAGGCTGGGGCATGCTGAGAGTTGTAGGCCAAAAACATCTGGGGACCCAAGGTTGGAGAACACTGCCCTAAATCATTTGGGTTTGGATTTGCCATGCTTCTTTGACCTATACTTAGTAAGCAAAACTCAAGAGTCCAAGGTTTACTGTGAAGTCATTTCTACTGGAATACTCGTCAATGTTTTTAGGATCCAGCATGCACTGCCTCAGTGCGTTGCCCACAGTTCTCGTCATCCCTGGCCATGGGCCTTGCCGGCCGGTGCTTCTCAGGGCTGCAGCCCAAAACATCTGCAGGGCGCCAGTCAGGCCCCTTGTTATAGCTAACTGGCACCTTCCTACGGGTGACGCGCCCTTTTCTTGCTAAATCTCACTGTGTTGCTTTGTAACTTGTTCTCCATTCTGAGAACATTTTGGGTTTTTCAGCAGTTGTCCCCAAGTGCCTGCAGTCCTTCCCGATTTAGCACCATCTGTGAATCGGCTAAGTATATTGATCACTCCTCCCAAATCACTGGACCCAGCATCATCCTGATACCCAAGTAATGACTCTTTGAATTGTATCCCCCTGGCCCAAACTGGTCGCCCGCTTTATAGAATCATAGAATCGTAGAGTTGGAAGGGGCCTATAAGGCCATCGAGTCCAACCCCCTGCTCAAGGCAGGAACCCAAGTCAAAGCGTCTGTGAAAACAAGCTTTCTTACCTTGCATTGCACAATCCTCAAGATTTCTTAGGAGGAGGTCATGTGGGACCAGATCAAAAAACTGGCTGAAGTTAAGATATATAAATTGCATTCCCCATGTCTACTAAATCAAGATGCTGATCCAGGGAGAGGGCTGGCCCTGCTATAAAGCAGAGTGAGACTGCTGCTTCAGGCGGCAGATGCTAGGGTGGGGCATGGATACCCCACACACACACTGCTCCCCCTAAACCAGTGCTTCTCAAATAGTGGGGCGGGCCCCCCAGGGGGGGCGCGAGGCTCCATAAAGGGGGGCTCGTTTGACCTCAGTTAAAAGTTTTTTTTAATATTGTGTTCCTTTAAATCCTGTGCTCCTTTAAATCTTTTCTGCTACAGTTAATAAAGCTATTCTTTGTTGTAAATTGATCCACATTTCTTTCTTTTTTTATTCTCTTATACGTTAATAAGGATACAGTGTTATGCAGAGGTGTACTTATAACAATTTTATAGACAAATGATACTATTTACAGTCGCGCGGGGGGCGCGAAATGTTTTCTTCTTCCTAGGGGGGGCATGACAGAAAATAATTGAGAAGCACTGCCTTAAACCATTCTGATCTGCGTCAGTCAGCATGACAGACACAGCAACACTTGCTTTTTGCTGGCCTGGGATGGCTGCATTGCCTAGTTGCCTTCTCCCAACGCATCACAGACGGTGCCTTTGGGAAAGGCCCCTGGCTGAACAAACAGGGAGAGAGGCGGCTGGTCCCGGCCATGCGCTCCTGCAGGCCTCACACGCACACAAGCATCGCTCCGCACATGTGATGCACGCTGGTGCTGCAGCATTTCATAGAATCATAGAAAAGTAGAGTTGGAAGGGGCCTACAGGGCCATCGAGTCCAACCCCCTGCTCAATGCAGGAATCTAGGTCAAAGCATCTCTGACAGATGTCTGTCCAGCTGCACCTTGAATGCCTCCAGAGTGGGAGAGCCCACAACCTCCCTAGGTAGTTGATTCCATTGTCTTATTGCTCTGACAGTCAGGAAATTTTTCCTGATGTTTAGGTGGAATCTAGTTTCCTGTAACTTGAGCCCATTATTCCGTGTCCTGCAAACTGGGATGAACGAGAAGAGATCTTTGCCCTCCTCTGTGTGACATCCCTTCAAATACTGGAAGAGTGCGATCATATCTCCCCTCAGTCTCCTCTTCTGAAGGCTAAACATGCCCAGTTCTTTCAGTCTCTCTTCATAGGGCCTTGTTTCCAGTCCCTTTATCATCCTTGTTGCCCTCCTCTGAACCCTCTCCAGTTTGTCTATGTCCTTCAAGGAGGTGTTGGAGGACAGTTAGGCCCTGGTACTTTTCGGTTTAGAAAGGTGCTGGGAAGCAAAGGTCAGCTGGCTGGCAAGTTAATTTGCTGCCATTTTGGATGTTTTTAATTTTGTTTTATTAGTAGAGAGGGTGCATTGTGTTTTAATGATGCGTGCAAGCCACCTTGAGTGTAGAATGGGGCCTAAGGGCTATACATATTTTAAACCAATACATTTAGCAGTTGGGGCTATGTTAGGCAATCCAGACGGGACGGTCTGGACATTAAAGCAAGATTGCATAGTGTGACAAGAGCGTTGAAAACAAGGGAGGAGACAAAGGTGAGGTTGAGGGTCGCCAAAGTTTCTATGCATCCATGGAGTTTTGTGCAAGATGGTGGTGTGGGGGTCATCTTTGGAAAAACTGCAGGATGTAGGAATGAGGGTTCCTACCCACCCACCACAGAAAGCACCTCTACGTAAGAGATTTGTCCTACTATATGATGAATTTCCATAGAGGTAAAGTTGCTATTTTAGATCATAACAGGCAATGTTCACACCACCTCCTCCTTGGAGGTGCTTTCACAGCTGTGTTACCTGTGTGACAAACACCTGTTGCATGCGGTTTACGGCTCTAAGGACGTCCATCCTTTGGGCACAGGAATGTTCCAGCCATCAGCGCGCGTACCCTAACAATGGCAACAGAAGCAGGAGAACAACCCGGCGTGTCTGAATTGTCCTCGCAAACCTAGATGCACCTGCTGCAGTTACTCAGTGGTGCCTTGGGAAAAGTACTCTGCACATGCTTGGAGGTGGTCTTCCCAATTACTATTATCATTGCTTGAAACATTCCAGGAGAAAATGCTGTCGAGGAAAATGGAGCCTGGTGGGGCTCCTTATCTCAAATTAGGCCCAGCATCCAAATGTCCTCACTCACTGTGTGCAACACCTTTCAATTGATCACTAAACCTGGAGCTTCCAAAGGGGTGGCCGCATGAGTCTGTTGTAGCAAAACAAGAGAGAACTTGGTGGCACCTTAGAGACTAACAAATGTTTAGACAGAAAAAAGTCCTACAACTCCCAGCATTCCCCAGCCAGCACTCTTAGCGTGGCATAAGCTTTCCTTTCGACTCCATCAGATCACTGTTATACAGCCAGTTGTTGCCAGTGAGTCTTGGGGTCGGGCAGCTAGCTGTCTGTAAGTGAGGCTCTGCCATTGTCCAGGATGGGCTATCACTCCCTGTGAGGGTGGCTTTAGCTGGGAGCTACAGGTGACAACATGTGGTGTTCTGCAACTCTCTCTTTTGAGGTCTGCCCTGGAGGCACAAACACAGGGACCAGACCCAGCAACAAGCCCAGATACCAACTCTGTCCCGTCCCATGTATCTACTACTCCAATGTGACATCCGCCATCATCTTCCAGCGATGCCCCTTCTGCACGCTACGCCGGGGAAACAAAGTCACTCTCTGCAAAAGCCTTCCCCCACCTCCCCAGGAAACCCTGCCAGTGACCTCAGGGCGGCTATTCTTGAACAAGGGGGCTTCAAAGGGAGACTCCAGGGTGGAACTGCCACTAGCGGACCAAGAAGTTCAGTTCTATCACCTGCGGGCTAAATCGAGATTGCAGGATATCCGGTTCACTAACTGACCGAAGCCAGGACGTTGATCTACACCAGTGTTCTCCAACCTTGGGTCCCCAGATGTTTTTGGCCTACAACTCCCAGCATGCCCCAGGGGCATGCTGGGAGTTGTAGGCCAAAAACATCTGGGGACCCAAGGTTGGAGAACACTGATCTACACTATTTTTTGTGACAGTATTTTGTCGCTGTATGAGTATTACACACGTCTAAGCTCTAAACTGATCGACTCTAAGCTCTAACTTAACTGTCTCAAGTTCTTGCGTGTCATTCCCCTTGCTGCTAATGGCCCCCTCCTTCTTCTCCCTACACACCCGTGTGTGTGTGTGTGTGTGTGTGTCCGTGTGTGTCCATACACGTCCGTGCCAACTCAGGATGACACTCGATGCCTCTCTTAAAGCGGGCCCTGGTCCACCGAAGCTTTCCCAACGTCTCAGTGGGATATACCCCCAACGTTGGCCCTACTTAAAGAGTAGAGCCATCGACATGGATGGGGCGTAAGTTCGCCTAACGTTGGATAGCCACCCTTTGTTGTCTGGGACCCGGCCTTCCATTCTTGGCCCGCCTGCCGCCGCCGCCGCCCCCCCACCCCGGCCGGGGTCTGCGCGCTCCGCCCCCCCCCCCGATCTGCGGCCGCCTTACCGGACCACAGGAGCAGCTTGTCGCGCGCCTCCGCCTGCGAGTTGGAGTCGCCGGCCAGGAGCGTGGAGGTGGCGGCGTAGGGCAGCGGCGAGCCCAGGCACACGCTCTGCTGGAGCGCCTCGCAGGGCGCCTCGCGCTTGCACCGCGCCGCCCCGTCGCTGCCGTTGAGCGCGGCCGCCCCGCCGCCGCGGGGGCCCAGCCAGAGGCACAGCAGCAGCAGCAGCCCCCAGGGCAGGCGCCGCCCGCCTCCTCCGCCGCGGGCCATCGCGCCACGCGCCTAGGGCGCACCGGGCCGGCCGAGCGCGGCGCCTCGTCCCGGGATCCGGGGGCCCGACGGGGCGGCCGGGCGAAGGAGCGGCGCCGGGCTGCGGGCCCCGTCGGAGGCCATCATCCGGCGCGCCTTCCCGCTCCCCAGATGGAGCTCCGGGCCCCCGATCTCGCGCTCTCTTCTCTCCTCCTCCTCCTCCTCAAAAGTCTGCCCGCTTTTGTCCGAGAGGCCCGGGCAGCGCGCCCGGATGGCGCTCGGCTCCGCCGAAGCGTCCCCAAAACTTTGCCCGAACTTTTGCCAAAGTTCTCCGCGCGCGACGGAGCGGCTCAAACTCTGGGCCGCGTCCTCCGCTGGCCCGAGAAGCGCTTCTTCTTCTTCTCCTCCTCCTCCTCCTCCGCCTGCTCGAGTCGGGCCGCTGCTTTGTTGTGCTTGCTCCTTTCTCAAGAATGCGGCGGCGGCGGCGGCGGCGGAGGGAGCCAAAAAGAGGGCGCCCGCCTCGCCTCGCCTCGCCTCGCCCGCCTCCTTCCCTCCCTCCCTCCTGCCTGCACAACGCGAGCAAAGAACCGTGGGGAGAGCGAGAGCGTGGGGTGGGGGGTGGGCGGAGGCTGAGAGGGATCTCCTCCGGACACTTTTCAGGGGAACAAAAAAGACACAGCCGAGTTGGGGGGGGGGGAAGCCGCGGAGATGCCGACAAAAGGCGCTGGAAGAAGAGCAGCGGAGCCCGGAAACTCCCCCCCCACACACGTCCCGCTTCGATTTTTTTTTTGTTCGCTTCTGCTCGCGTTTAGACGCTCTGGAAGAGCCCAACTCAGGGGCGGGGCCATGCGCGGATTCGCCACGGCTGGGGCCCCCGACCCAGGATTATGGCCGACTGCGCCGTTTCAGTGTGTCCCCCCCCCCACCGACCCCCATCTTTGTCGTCGAGGGTTGCCACGCATTCCTATGGAAGGGACTGCCGTTCTGAAGCTCGGATCGGGACGCGCCTTGGACTGGTTTCCGCATCGCGTCTTTTCTTTCCCGAGCTAGCCCCAGAAGGAGATCTCTCCCCACCGCCCCGCCCCGTGGATTGAAAAATGCTTGCCGCGGTCCAAGCCCCGACGCTTCACACGATCCCGTTTGCGGGAGGCAGCAGCAGCAGCAGCCCCCGACATGCCCTTATGCATGGGCGGACACGCCTAAAATTGGTGGGAAACAGACAATCGCACGTGAGAACGGAAAGAAAACGTTGCCGTGTGGGAGTGCCTTCAGTGCAGTGTGCCAGCCAGCCAAGCACCCTTCCGGGACACTGCCTTTTCGTTCCCCCTTCCGCCTGGGTTCTCTCTCTCCCCCCACCCAGTATTCTGTGGCCACTAAGTATGTGCACTCCTCATCGGGCTATTTGGAGCTGGAGTTGCCCCCTTAGCTGTTTTCCTCCCTAAAGAGATTTGTTGGTACTTCTGCAGACCTTGGGAGTTCCTCTGAACAGGCTGGTAGGCGTTTCTCGGTTTTCAGTGGCTTGCTTTGGGCTACAATCCTGCTGGCACTCGCACTGTGTTCTCCAACCTTGGGTCCCCAGATGTTTTTTTGGCCTACAACTCCCAGCATGCCCCAGACAGCTACGCTGGCTGGGGCATGCTGGGAGTTGTAGGCCAAAAACATCTGGGGACCCAAGGTTGGAGAACACAAGGGAGTGGCTTGGCCAGAGGCTGTCTGGCAAATATAGAAAGCGCGCTTTTGTTGAAAGTGCGCTTTTGTTTTGTTTTATGCTTCCCAAACCACCTCGCACCGCACTTCACTCAAATGCACTACATTTCTTCAGCATTACCTTCAGTGTGGCCTTTTCCCACACCGCTTGATCTGCTTCATTAATGGCCCCTTTCACGTTTAGAGGGTTTCCTCAATAATGCTGTTGGCGATTCGGTGAAGCTTTCCCAGAGCTGAGCGGGCTAGCTCACAGCTAAGCACTTTGCAAGGCAGCTGAGCTCCTCTGCAAGCTTTGCAAGACGGTGGCATGCTCGCAAGTTTATTAAGAGAACTTTGCTGAACCTGAGGTGCAAGATTCCAACATCTGGCATGGTCTGCATGTCCAAGTTTGTCAAATGTTACAATTTTCAAGTCTTGAAGATGCCACAAGACTCTCTTGTTTTTTGCGAACATGGCTACTGCGTTTTTAGATCTAGCAGCTCAGGTTTAGTTGAGCTCAATGGGCCCTCCAGATGTTGATGGACTACTACTCCCATCATCCCTCACCATTGGCTGGGCTGGCTGGTTTAGTTTAAGTAATGTATAGTTCACGGTAACAAAAACTAAACAAAAGACAAGTCCATTCTAGGCAGCTGAGAAAATCCAGAAGAAAGCATGATTCCAATACATAATTACTGTATTAAAGTACCAACCAATTTATAACAGCCAGGGGCTTTCATGAAATACATCACAAATTTATTAAAAACTCACTAAAAGCTTTCCTTAAAAAGGAATGCACTGTATTTAGTCAAGTTATTCTAATAACTCCTTAATTAGCTCATCTACCAGGAAGCTAAAGAGGAGATACCTAAGGTATAATTCACAGACAGAACAGAATTACATTTACATCCACTCTTCAGCCTTAACAGTGCGACAATATGGAGCCTCTGAAATGTCCCTTGCTTTCATTTCACCTTCAAAGAGTGTGACTGGAATAAAGCCGCTGCCCTCCACTTGCTTAGAATTGCCTTCCTTGCTGGATCAGACCAAAGTCCACCTGCTCCAACATTCTGGGTTGGAGCAAAACTTCCCTTCTGTCGGGGGGAAAACTTCTTCCATCAGAGGATCAGGACCTTGGGAACCAGTCCAGCATTTCCGGCAGCGAAGGGTCACATGCCTCTGTGAACTTCCCATGGTGGGGACCGCTGGTCCTCAGGCTGCATCTGGGCAGGGAAGCAATGTGGGTCTGAAATGTGGGTCAAGAAGAGCATCGCCTGAAAGGTGAGGCAGAGAAGCCGTTCTCGGTCTGCTGGACGGATCAGACCAAAGAAGCCTCATCAAAGGGCCAACCACAAGCTAGACAGGAAAGCAGGAGCACTCCCTTGCTGTCTCCCCCCCCCCCCGGCATGGCGATGGGAGTTGTAATCCAACACATTTGGAGGGCCCCAGGTTGGGGGGAAGGAAGGAGTTTGTAGGACGGCCTCCCCCAATGTGGCACCCTCCAGATGGCTTGGACTACTACAACTCCTAGCATGCCCCAGCCAGCATGGCACACGGGATGGGAGTTGTAGTCCAACACATCAGTAGGACACCCAGTCGGGGAAGGCTGCCGTCGGACATTCAGGGCAAGATGCTAACACTTCAGCAGTGTTCTCCAACCTTGGGTCCCCAGATGTTTTTGGCCTACAACTCCCAGCATGCCCCAGCCAGCGTAGCTGGCTGGGGCATGCTGGGAGTTGTAGGCCAAAAACATCTGGGGACCCAAGGTTGGAGAACACTGCACTTCAGGGCAGAAGAGGACCAGCCCTGAGCCGCTTTGGGCTCTCAAAAGCACCCTGGCCCGCCGCAACCCTTCTGGCCAACACGATAGATTCCTTTGGGGTGTTTATCATTTCCTGCCCGTCAGTCCCCCAAAGGGCTCCCAATCCACCCGATGGATATATTTTTTTGAACAACACCACAGTCAAGCAACTGGACAAAACGGAGTGGCAGCAGAATTCATCATTCAAGACGGAGATGAAAAAGGAACAACCCAACAAACCTTAAAACATTTGGGGAAATAAAGATGGTCCTCCTTCCCCAGCACTGAGGAGACACCGGAGGCTGCCAGTTGAGCCTTTCTGGGTGAGGAGAGAACTCCAAAGCGGGGCACCAAAACCCACAAAGGCCTTATCCCTGGACATGAGCCTCTCTCGCCTCCAAAGGGCGAGGGGTTCCAGAGAGGGCATCCAAAAAAGATCGTAAGACTCGGTCAGATTTATGTGGGAAAGCTGTTGTATTGCTGGCGAGGTGTGTCCCATGTGTCTGGTCCCAGTCAGGATTCCCTATTTATTTATTTATTTATTACATTTATACCCCCCTTTTTTCCTGCAAGGAACCCAAGGCGGCTTACATAATCCTCCTCCTCCTCTCCACTTTATCCTCACAACAACCCTGTGAGGTAGGTGAGGCTGAGAGTCAGTGACTGGCCCAAAGTCACCCAGTGAGTTTCATGGCTGAGCGGGGGACTAAAACTCGGATCTCCTGAGTCCCCAGTCCAACACTCTCACCACTACGCCACACTGGCTCTTTGGAACCAACTGAAGTCTCCATGCAGTCTTCAAGGGCAGCCCCACGTATAACAAATGGCAGCCATCTCAACGGGAGGTTCCCAGACTGTGGATAACAACTGCAACTGGGCTGTCTCGCCACAAGGTTGGAGAACACTGCACTTCAGGGCAGAAGAGGACCAGCCCTGAGCCGCTTTGGGCTCTCAAAGCCCAAAGGGGAGGCTGCAGTGGGGGAGGGGGGGATGCTGCAGTGGGGGAGGGGGGGAGGCTGCAGCGGGGGGGGGTGGGGAGGCACCTTGTGCCACCTGGGTCCTCCCCAGAGACAAAGCCGGGTCCCATAGCACACCCACCCAACCTGTTAAGGTGATCCTTTAGGGCAGGAGTGTTGAACCTCATGCCCGCAGGCCAAACCCGGCCAGCCTGGGGTCCCAATCCAGCCCCTCCACCTCCAGGTTCCTTCCCCTGACCACTGATATATTGCTGTTTTCCCAGCTTTTGTGCAGTCCCGCCCCCCCCCCCCATTCTAAAAGGTTAAAATGCCCCTCCTAAAGCTTCGTAAGAGCTTGGAAGCTAAAATATGCTGGCACTTTTGGCTCCGCCCCTTTTGCCTTTGGCTCCGCCCACCACTGGAATGCACCCCCCCCCCCAGAGCCTCTCCAAAATTAAATTTGCCCTCAGGCTGAAAGAGCTTGAGCACCCCCCCCCCCCCGCTTCGGGGCAGCCTTCCTCAAGCTGGCACCCTCCAGGGTGTATTAAATCACAACTCCTACCATCTGCAACTAGCGCGGGTCTGCTGGCTGGGGATGATGGGAGTTGCAGTCCCAGACATCTAGAGGGCGCTGCGTTGGGGAAGACTGCTTTGGGGGAAGTGGAATGTCCATCTAGATCAGGCAGGAGCCCATGTCCCAGAACGGATGAACCAGCCACCCGCTGCGCTCCCATCTTCTCCGGGTTAAGCGTCCGCCGATTGGCCCTCACCCAGTCCGTTACCGCTCTCGCTTCCATAGTGTCTCCTGTGACTTGGGGGGCATTGGCGTACTGACTGCAGTACATAGGGGTGGGCAACTTGTGGTCCTCCAGCTGTGTTGGCCTACAATCTGTTCCCTCTCCATTGGCTATGCTGGCTGGACTTTGGGTGGCCAGGTGTCCTCTTTTACAGAGCACAGTCCTCTGTTTGAAGGGTTGCCAAAGGACAGTCCTCTATTTTAAAGGTGTCCTCTATTGGAAGGACTATCCCAGCCTTCCCCAAGCGGGCGCCCTCCAGAGGCATTGGACTACAACTCCCAGCATGCCCCAGCCAGCGTGGCGTAGTGGTGAGAGTGTTGGACTGGGGACTCGGGAGATCCGGGGTTCTAGTCCCCGCTCGGCCATGAAACTCACTGGGTGACTTTGGGCCAGTCACTGCCTCTCAGCCTAACCTGCCTCACACACAGGGTCGTTGTGAGGATAAAATGGAGAGGAGGATGAGGATTATGTAAGCCGCCTTGGGTTCCTTGCAGGAAAAAAGGTGTGGTATAAATATAATGAATAAATAAATAAATGTATACATATACATTAGTGTATGCAGGTTGGTGTCTTCTTTTCCCACCTCTCCTTTGGTGATGCACATCCTGGTATTTGGCGATCCACCAGTAGCCACCTTACGGGAGTTCTAGGTTGAAATATTGGGCCACATCTCTCTTCTCTTCCGGTACTGCCCGTAATGGCACCCAAACCTACCACACTACACCTTGCCCCAGAGTAAGTCCACCTCTCGTGTTTTAAACACCTTCAGCTGAAGAAGCAGATCTTGACCGGCTTTAGCTTTGCTCTGCTTCACACAACTTGCCATTCTAGGGGTGAGCTGAATGTCTAATCAGTGGTAGCAGCCCCCCCCAAAAAAACTATTTCTTATTGTGGAGAAACGAGCCTTTGGGGGTACATACACACACCTCAGGTGTCAACCGGCTGGGGTGGGGTGTGCATAGTTAGCGTGTAGAGAAAAGAGTTTTTTAGGGTTCATGCATGCATGCATGCAGGAACACACACACACACACGCCTCCTCATGAGTAAACCAGGTGGGGGCTGGGAGGAAGCGAAAGGTGCATGGAACATAGGATGGGGCCTGGCGCCCAGAGGTCTGGAGGAGCCAGGCTGAAAGCGTTCATATGCAGATGTAATTCAAATAGTTCAAGCCATTACTCACAGTTCCCTTTCCCCTGCCTGGCCAGTTCCCTCCCCCCTGCCTGGCCAGGTGAAGTTCAAATTGATTGGCTGAAGCAAGAAGGTTACAGAAAAGGGGAGGGGGGAGAGCTATTTCCCCACGTGTAAGCCTTTGTTCTTGGTCAGTCTTGGTCTTAGTCTTTCGGGTGCCTGCCTGGTGGTTGGAGCCATGCCAGGCCAGCGAGGGGCCCGAGCCTTTAGGGCCCCCCCCTCAAGAATCGACCCCAGGCAGCCCCTGGTAAAATTGGCTGGTTTGAAGGACTGGTGAAAGCAAGCCTTGTAAGAGTTTACCCATCTTGGACCTTCGGGTAGGTGTGGTAATTCTCTATCGGACGGCAAGGCTGTGCTGGATCTAACCCTTTGAAGAAGACACCCTCAGGTAACAGGTGTGTGCTTGAGAGATTTTTAGGAATCAGGTTTTCTTATTTTGCAGCTTTACTGTGTACTAAAGTGTCTCTCTATTTTGTGTGCTTCTCTTATTTGCCTAATCTTGTAAATTGCTACCAGAAATAAACCTTGTCTTGGTTTCACCCCAAATGGGTTTTGTAGTACTCTCTTGGTTCAGTATCTAAATCCAGGTTACAGAATTAAAGGCGAGTCCCTGAACAGAGATTCAAGTAGGGTTGCAGACAGCTGAGGCTGGCAATCTGGTACCTTGAGATCTCTGGGGGTCTTGGTTCCTTTGCCAGTAGGCAAGGGTGGGGTAGTGGCGGGCCAGCCAGCCCCCCCTTCCGGGCCACATGGTGGCAAGTACTGGGTTTTCCTTTTGCAGGGAGGAAAGGGTGGAGGTCTGGCAGGCGGCCAGCCAGCCCCCCCCTTCCTCCACACTTATATTTATATCCCACCCTTTTTCCTTCAAGGAACTCAAGGCGGCGTACATAACCCTCCTCTTCCATTTTATCCTCACAACAACCCTGCAAGGTAGGTGAGGCCGAGAGTCAGTGACTGGCCCAAAGTCCCCCAGTGAGCTTCAGGGCCGAGCGGGGACTAGAACCCGGATCTCCTGAGCCCCAGTCCAACACTCTAACCCCTAGGCCACACTGGCTCTCAATATTGAAGGGGCAGAAGGGGCAAAGGGCATTTGAGAGGGCAGGATCAGCTTCGCACCACATTAGACTCCTGAAAAGAGAACTGGTGTGTGTCTCACATTAACACTTCCATCAGAAGTGTATTTTTCTCTGAAATGTGACCTATTGATTTTGATGAGTTCAGTTCCACGAACGCTTGACAGACTGCAGCCTTATTTTGAGCTCCGCCTGTTGCTTCGGTCCTAATTTGTTGTATGCGGAAAAATGCCTCTCCTTCAAAGAATCGTGGAGTTCTGGAAAGAAGGGTGGGTGGCACACTCGCCTAAGCACCCAATCGTGCGAAGCCTCGATTCGCACAATGACTCTCCTTCCAAAGAAAGAGGGGCAGGGGAGTCTGGGTAGAGAAAAAGCATGCCAACCCCTGCATGCCCAGCTGCGGGGGGGGGGGGGACCCTGGCCCTGAGTTGCAGTTCCACCAATCAGGGCAAAAGCAGGGGTTCGAGCAGGGCCGGTGCTACCATTAGGCCAACTAGGCAGCTGTCTAGGGCGCAGGGCTAAGGGGGCGCCAGAAATGCCTTGGGAAAAAAATACAGCGCTCTCAAGTGGGAAGGGGGGGGCGCTAAATATCTGATCTTGCCTAGGGCACCAAACTGCCTTGCACCGGTCCTGGGTTCAAGACTCTCCCCTCTCCCACAGCAGTGCCACAGCCGTTGGGGCCCTTCCTTGCAGCGGTCTAATCTCGGCACCCCAGGAAAACTCCAGAAGCTGCTCCCGAAGCAGCAGGGGAAACCTTGTTCCCGGCTTCACCGAGGGGCCAGAGAGTAGTCTAGCCGAGGGCGGGCAGGCCCCGTCCTGTGTGTCCTCTGCAAACAGGCGCTCTCTGTGTCTCACCGGGCTCTGACGTCGGTGCTTTTGGCCCAGGGAGCTGGACGTGGGTGGGTGGGCCGGTTCTCCATCGGAGCTCTGTTCGCTGGGAGAGGCAGGGAAGGCTCTGCAGTGTGTGTGTGTGTGTGTGTGTGTGTGTGGTCCCCCCTCCCCAGCCAGTTTTTTTTTTTGGCATACGTCAGCAAGGAGCGGCAGGCAGGCACCGTCATCAGCTGCCTGAGCCTCTCCCAGCAGCTGCAGAGACAACAAGAGGGAACACTGGAGTTCAGAAAACGAAGGGGGATGGATTTGGATTACCCTTTCAGGGTGATGATTTGTGTCACCCGGGGGCCCCCTGCACGGTGACCACGTGACCGGTGACCGGTGGCCACGTTCTGTCTACATAGCAGCCTTCCCCAACCCTGGGCCACCCCACCCCCCCAGGTGTTTTGGACTACAGTTCCCAGCATCCCCCAGCCAGCATCTGGTCTATAGCATTTGCTCCCTCACACACGCATTACTTTTGGGTTTTGCTCTTAGGCGCTCGCCTAAAAACTGTGCAGCACACGAAACAGACCAACCCGTGATGGGAAAGATGCGTATCACGTCGCCGCGCGCATCGGAGAGGCGGGATTGGCTGCAGCTCCGCATCAAGGATACGCTCTCGCCCAAGGGGTAGGGAAGATGTGCCGTGGGCATCAGTGCGCCCCTTGCCCTTTCTTGGTGACTCACGGCGGTGTTAGGGGGGCATCCCACTAGGGCTGGAGCCCCACCACCCTGCTAAAATAAAGGAACGAAGGCCCTGATGATCTCTGTGGCGTCGGATCCCCCTGGATGAGCTGGATTTTGGCCCACACATATTATTTATTTATTTTATTTATTACATTTATACCCCACCTTTTTTCCTACAAGGAACTCAAGGCGGCTTACATAATCCTCCTCCTCCTCCTCTCCATTTTATCCTCACAACAACCCTGTGAGGTAGGTGAGGCTGAGAGGCAGTGACTGGCCCAAAGTCACCCAGTGAGTTTCATGGCCGAGCGGGGACTAGAACCCGGATCTCCCGAGTCCCAGTCCAACACTCTCACCACTACGCCACACATGCTTCACCCTCTGCTGCCACCCCTTGAGTCTTTCTGCATGAGTTTTTTTTTCTTTCTTTCTCACATCTCCCCTGTCCATACATCCCTTTTTATAAACAGGGGTGTGCTTAGGAGACAGACTTTAGAGCAGGGCTCTCCATCCTTGGGTCCCCAGATGTTGCTGGACGACAGCTCCCAGAATCCCTTGCCATTAGCCATGCTGGCTGAGTATGCTGGGAGCTGTAGGCCAGCAACATCTGGGGACCCAAGGTTGGAGAGCCCTGCTTTAGAGCATATATAAATTAGCATATGCAAATTTGTGCATTTTTTTTTTGTTTGTCCTGTAGGCCTGAGCCCCGGGCCTGTGGAGGGTGGGGGGAGAGAAAAAAGAATTTGTCTTCTGTAAAATAGCCTTTTGCTGGCACTGAACATGCGGGTGCAAAGGAGTTGTTTTGTACGTTGGGTCTCAGGCCTACCCGTGCCACGTTCACAGCAGGTTACTTGCCCTTTGTGACTAGCCACGCCCCCGTGGCAGCCATCTTGTGGTGGCGCCCGGGACAGTTTCTCAAAGGGTCAAACGGGTTCACCGGCCCAAGAAGGTTGCCTACCGCAGCTCCCGCCAGGTGGTCTCTGGGTGCCTCCTCAGACAGAGGCACCAATCCAGAGGGATGCTGGAGCTAGTCCGTCTCTCCACCCCTTAATGGATGTTTTTGTGGGAAAACACAGGTGGGCTGCAACGAGCAACTCATAAAATTCGGGGAGAGGCAGGTGTGGGCTGAGGCAGCGGGCTCTGGGCTCAGCGAATCTGTTTGGCTTTGTGTTTTTTACTAGAACCCTGCAGGCCCACCAGCTAGGGCTGCCTTCCCCAAACGGGCGCCCTCCAGATGTGTTGGGACTACAACTCCTATCACCCTCCAGCCGAAATGGGGAGGATGGTCACTGTAGTCCAACACCTCGGGAAGGCTGAGTTGGAGCCAGGTGCAAAATGTGGGCAGAGGACTGAGCCCAATAGAAAACGGTGGCTCTGGGGGTGGAGTCAGGGACCCCCCACTGCTCCCCACCAGCTCTTTAAAGGGGTGATCCCCATAGACAGGCACAAGTCTACACCCGAGTTATTACAGGTCAGGGTAACAGCCTAATACAGAAAGAAAACAACAAACCCTTTCATGGTTGGTATTGCTAAACGACTGGGATTCAGAAAGCCTGGCCAGTCTGTAATAGGTTTTCCACTCCTAACTTTCTAGCCTTGTACCCCCAATCACTTCCCACACATAAAAGGTCCAAAAGCCAGTGTGGCCTAGTGGTTAGTGTTTGACTGCGACTCGGGAGATCCGGGTTCTAGTCCCCCCTCGGCCATGAAGCTCACCGGGTGACTTTGGGCCAGTCACTGACTCTCAGCCTGGCCTACCTCACAGCACTGTTGTGAGGATAAAATGGAGAGGAGGAGGAGGATTATGTAAGCCGCCTTTGGATTCCTTGCAGGAAAAAAGGCAGAATATAAATATAAGAAATAAATAATAAAATAAAAAGCCTACAAATCTTTGGCAGTCTGCTCTCACTTGACTGTTCAGGCTATCAGAAAGCCTTTTAAAGTTCTTATTTGTATAGCACCATCAGAGTTTATGGCGCCTTTCAGAGTATAAGACAGGTCTCTGCCCGCAGGAGCTTACAGTCTAAATAAGGGAAAACAAGGAAGTAGGGGAAGGGCTAGTCAGGGGAAGAATATGCCAGCCTTCCCCCAACCTAGTGCCTGCCAGATGTGGATTATGGGACTTGTAGTCCAACACATCTGGAGGGCACCAGGGCTGAGCAACATTAGAGTATGTCATGTTGTTTCAGTTACACAAGGTCAGGCTTGCTTAAAAGAGCCCCGGTAGGATCGGGGCTTCCGTTTGGCCCACAGCAGTGACAGGAGCGGGCATTTGGCTGAACCCACATGCACCAAGCCCAGCATCCCATTAGAAAGGAAGAATGAATGTATTTCAAAGGAATTCAGAGATCCAGTCTTTTAAACTGAAAGGACGGACATGTTTTGAAAATTGGCAAAATATAGGAAGATAAGAGGAGTCCTTAGGCCAGGGGCGGGCAACTGGGGGAAAGTCCAGAGGCCATTTTTCGCACCTGGGGCCTCCTCCCTCCCGCAGGCCACACTGGGAAGAAAAAATGACAATAATGAGTAATAAAAATCACCTCTTTGCTGCTGAAATTCAGCAGCAAACCAACCACCCCGTAGCATCAAAGGGTTAAATTCGACTTGTTTGCAAGCCACATTTGACCCTTTTAGTGTTCCGTATGGGGCTACACAATACCATTTTGCTTTTTAAAAAAATTCAGGGCGTGGTGGGGGCAGAGTGGGGGGGGGGCACATGCAGCCTGCGTGTTGCCCACTCCTGCCTCAGGCAAATGCTTTTCTATGCTGCCCAAGAGATATGCCCTGCAAAGAGATCCTGCAGGGAGGGTATCTACACAAGTCCCAAGAGTATCTTGTGTTCAAGCCATTTGGAAGGGTTTCAAAAACGGGCCAGCCACATGCCACGTGCCCACCCGTTAGTGGTCTTGAACTGCCCATTCAAGACCAAGCTACCCCAAAATACTTTGCATTGCAACAGAGAATATATTGTTGCTGGGGGAAATGCACCCACCCACCCACACACACACCGGCAGGACTGCAGCTTAGCTCAAAGGGAGCAGGGAAGTCGGCAGTGGGCTGGCAGATGATATCGTAGTCCCTGCTAATAAAAAAAACAAACAAACTGCCGGCACTGAGTCCCCGTGAGCTCCGGTTCCATCACAACACCGGCGCTGGCCGCAGAGGGCAACCACCTTCCTCAACCTGGTACCCTGCAAATGTCTGAGACTGCAACTTCCCGGCCACCGGCCATGCCAGCTGGGACTGATGGGAGTTGAAGTCCAAAACGTCTGGAGGACACCAGGTTGGGGCACGCTGCCTTAGGGCAACCGCGTTGCCCTTGGGCATCAGGGAAAGGGGAGGCCCCACTGGCTCTGCCGAGAGTGGGTCTCTCTTCCCCCTGCTTAGGCCGCTAGGGAGAACTAAGCACTCCTCGAAAAGTAGGCAAATAGGATCTTCGAAACTCAGCCAGACTAAGGGGAAACGTGGTTCCTGCCTGTCTCGGGAAAGGAGCGGGGAAAAAGTCCTACAACTCCGGCCATGCCGCAGCCAGCAGAGCTGGCTGGGGCATGGCGGGAGTTGTAGGCCTTTTTTCTGTCTCAACTCGCAAAGGATTGCGCCTTAAGTTTCTAGCCCATATGAATGTAGAGCAGCACTTGTGTCCGTGAATGTAATGCAGGCCATGTTTAAGACAGAGAGGCCGGGAGTTGCAGGCCTTCTCCCCCCCCCCCCCCACCTAAACTTGCATGGGATTGACCCCTACATCACACATATATACACACTCAGTCTGACCTTCCACCAGATTTAGATCGATGCAGGCTGTCGCATCGTGCCCTGAAGGTCAAGGTGGATTTGGAAGGGCCACGGCTCCGAGCAATGGTCAAGGGCTAGCCATCCTGTTCCGCGCCCGTCGATAGGCTGCGTTGGCCTGCTCATTAGATTTATTTTAAGTATTTTAATAAGCTTCCAGATTTAAGAATGAAAGCCCAGCTCTCAACACCGTCTGCCTGCGGTGACCCGCTGTTGAACTACCCGTGTAGGCAGTCGCTTTGTGGAGTCCCGGCACAAAGACAGCTGGGTCAGGCAGAGAACTATGGATGAAATGAAGACACACATTCCAGGTAGAATGCAGTTCTCTGAACAGGTTGAAGTCAGTTATGTTCCTTTCCCCCCGGAGAAATACATTTAAAAACAAACCATCGGCAAGAAGAGTCATGCACAGTTCATGTTTACTCTTACATAAACGTAAGGCCACATTGAACAGAACATTTCAACGAACTAGTATTCTCTCCACTTATTTTTTTTTTTAACAAAAAAATAATAATTGATGCACGACCCGTTTTTGTACCACAAACAGGTTCCGTCTTTGTACCACGAACAGGTCAAGGTGATGACGGGCGAGTCGAGTCTTTAGAAGGTCCAGGGTGTCTAGGAAAAGTTTAGAGCGGCCTTCCGTTCCTGGTGGCCTCCAGACGTGTTAGCCGGCAGCTCCTGCCAGTGGCAGCCGGCATGGCCAATGGCTGGGGATCATGGGAGTTGCAGTCCAACACATCTGGAGGAGGCCAGGAACAGAAGGCTGTTTTAAAGAAAGAACTAGGTTCTTCATTAATAAAGATTTTTGCATCCTGAGAACCTAGTTCTCTCCTTTTTTCCCCGTTAAGCATTTGGATGCTTATCTCCTCCTGTTTCTGTCTTTTGTTTTAAAGAAAGGGCTTGTCGCCAACTGGTGATATAAAAAGGCCGGGGCTGATTTATCCCTTAACGTTTGTCAGTCAGCTGCCCGACTCGGTGGTCTTGGCTGAGAGAACCCCCATTGCTGGATGACCATTGCCAGGTAACGGGTCCTCATTGAGGCGGCGTCCCAGAAATTCCCAGAAGGCATCGGAACAGCGGGGGGATCACTCAGGGCCATTTTCAAAATCCCGTATCTCATGAAATACAACACACAGAAGAGTTTCTACGGCGTCGAATCCCATGTGACCAAGGGTCAGTGGCTCGCTTGACGAAGGAACCGATTCATTCCTGCCCCACAACTCTGCCACCCTCTACTCCTTCCCTGCCTTCGGACCCACCGAGTCTGATGATGATGTAAGTTATATGACCACCATGGGACACAGAGAATGATGGACGGAGACACGGGGAGGTGTGAGGAGCATGGAGCAGTGTTCTCCAACCTTGGGTCCCCAGATGTGTTTGGCCTACAACTCCCAGCATGCCCCAGCATGGGAGTTGTAGGCCAAAAACATCTGGGGACCCAAGGTTGGAGAATACTGGCATGGAGGACGGTTCACGAATCCAAGTCGGCTTGCTCTGAGCTCTCCAAGCCCGGGACCGACGTCCCAGTTTCGCTGGAGGCTCGTCGGATTACTTTACCAGTACACTGAAGCCGGGACTGTTGGACTCCTGGGAACTTTCCGCACGGGGGCGGCGGGGGCAGACACCGCCGTTGACGGAGACAATTCCAGGCCATTTAAGATCCAAAGCGGAAAAATCAAAATGGCGGACACAAGCACAGAGTAAAACGATAATAATAATTAACTGAGTAACAGACAACTGGCTGCCCTTGAATGGCACCTCAAGCTCTGCCAGTAGAGGCCTCGGCCTAACGGGTGGGCCTCGCGGTGGAGGAGCGGGAAGAGAGTTATTATCCTTTCTTTTGCCCCCCCCCCCCAAATGGGGTGCCCTGGAGTTTCCTCCTCCCCTCAGAGAGGTCTCCTCACTCCGCCTGTGCCACAGCTGTAGTTCGGAGCTCCTGCAGCAATTTGGGGAGGAGGCCTGGATTTTCGGTTCTGCTCACATCCCGCTGCCGAGCAGGGTTGTGCCGGGGAAATCCCACGGCACGGCCCTCCCCCTGCTCAGACGCGGACGGGCTGCTCCTATAGGGCCCAGGGAGGCAGAGGATTCAGCCGCGGCAAGGGACAACCTGCAACCTCAAAGGTCCCCGGCGACCGACAGGCCTCTCTGGGCGTGCCTTTCTCCCCATTCCTCTTATCGGTGATTTTTGTTCAGTTAAAGGATCTCAAGAGTTGGAATGGATGTGACCTCAGAGACTATCTAGACCAACCCCCTGCTCAGTGCAGTCTCTGCACTGCAGGGTGCAGCCACATCATCCCTGACAGGCGGTGGTCCAGTCTCTGCTTAAATTCCTCCAGCGAAGGAAAGACCATCGCCTCCCTGTCTCACTGCTGAACAGCTCTCACTCTCAGGAAGGGTCTCCTAGGAGGTTTTGTTTGTTTGTTTGTTTTAAAAGAGACACTCCTGACATTTTGCAAATTCAGAGCATCGCTGGTCAGAACGGACCCAGGCTTCAGAAGGCTCCCCCTTCTCCAGGCGCACGGAACAGGAGGCGGATGCAACAACCGGCAGGCCGCACCCTCCAGTCCGGTTTTGCACCTCAACCAAGGAGCAGAGAAACCGCGCCACTGCAAACGTCGCCGGCCACGTCCACCCACAAATGGGAGAGAGAGAGAGAGCTGGGCTTCTGACAGTTCCATCTTCCCATCCTCCCATATGATCCGTTAAAAGGAGAAAAAAATATATATCTTAAATTGTGGGGAGAGAGAGCCCACTTTCAAGCTTCCTGCGGGCTCAGCCGGGGGACGGTCTCCTCTGCTCCTGCAAAGCCCAACAAGGACCCCTCTGGCAAATTCCTGGCAGCGGCGGGGTGGGTGTGGGAGCCCACTTCGGAGTTTTGCGCTGGCTCCGCAGATCCTGCCCCGGGGTTGCGGGTCCCCTCAGTACCAGGGGTCGGCTCGGTGCTGCTGGTTGTAGTGCTGGAGCTTAATCTGGTCTCGGATCTGGTTGACGAGAACCTGGGAGAGCAGGATCCCCACCAGCTGTCCAAGGCAAAGGGGGAAGGAAACAAGACACGTACACAAAAGGCAGAAGCGTGAACACAGATCCAGGGGTGGAGCATGTCCCGCAACGGTCTCCGCTGGAGTTTCGAAGTATGTGGGTGGGGGGCTGCCAAGCAAAGCACAAGCCTGGCTCAGCCGTGACGGGGGGCAGCAGGGGGGTGGGGGCAGATTTCCGCCCCTGCCGCTGCCCTCACTTGGCCCTGCTCTGTCACCTCTGCAGCCTGGACGGACCGCCGGGATCTCAAAGGTGGCTCGGCGGCATCCTCGGGAGGCCGGCGGTCAGACGGGAGGCAATCGTACGTACGTTTACTCCTGCAGGCGGCCTGCCGAGCTCAATGGGGCTTACTCCCAAGTAAATGGGGCGGCAGCCTAGGTTCCCTTAGGGAGGCTGTGGCGTAACCCCCCCAATTCAGTCCCCTGGCGTATGTCTGCGTTAGTATGTTTAGTGTGTCTAGAATGTTGAGCGGAGTGGGCGTGGCTTATGTCTTGGGAAGGGTGGGGGGGGAGGAGTATATAAGGCAGTGCTTCCCAACCTTGTGTCCCCAGGTGTTTTTGGCCTACAACTCCCAGCATGCCCCAGCCAGCATAGCTGGCTGGGGCATGCTGGGAGTTGTAGGCCAAAAACATCTGGGGACACAAGGTTGGGAAGCACTGCCTGATATACTGGCTGGGTGGGGCATGCTGGGAGTTGTAGCTGGCTGGCTGGGGCATGCTGGGAGTTGTAGGCCAAAAACATCTGGGGACACAAGGTTGGGAAGCACTGCCTGATATACTGGCTGGGTGGGGCATGCTGGGAGTTGTAGGCCAAAAACATCTGGGGACACAAGGTTGGGAAGCACTGCCTGATATACTGGCTGGGTGGGGCATGCTGGGAGTTGTAGCTGGCTGGCTGGGGCATGCTGGGAGTTGTAGGCCAAAACATCTGGGGACACAAGGTTGGGAAGCACTGCCTGATATACTGGCTGGGTGGGGCATGCTGGGAGTTGTAGCTGGCTGGCTGGGGCATGCTGGGAGTTGTAGGCCAAAAACATCTGGGGACACAAGGTTGGGAAGCACTGCCTGATATACTGGCTGGGTGGGGCATGCTGGGAGTTGTAGCTGGCTGGCTGGGGCATGCTGGGAGTTGTAGGCCAAAAACATCTGGGGACACAAGGTTGGGAAGCAGTGATATAAGGAGTGTCTGAGTGAGGTCTGGGTCAGTTAGGTTTTATGTCAGTGAGTCGAGTTATGGGAGTGTGGAGTTGGGTTTAGAGAGTTTTAGGTGGTTGGAGTTTGTGTGATATGTTTAGCGTGTGGGGAGAGCTGGGAGTTTGGGAGTTAGGTTAGTGACAAAGTGTTTGGGGTAGGCAGGAACTAAGATTTTGAGAATTAAAAAAAACTTATTCTTATTTTGTTTGCTACCCAAATCCTACGTGTCAGCTTGGCGTTATTAACCTGCATTACTTTAAATCTACACCCACACCTTTGTACCCACAGCATCCTCAATTTAAAAATAGATCCTTAATATCCAGTATTAATCTTTTCCCTCATGAGTAGGGGAAAGGTTTCATTTGACCCTCCCCTCAGGTTTTCCAGCGTTGATGCTTGGCCTGAGGAGGGTTTGTGCGCCTGGTCCTAGAGGGTAAAGGGACCGTGCCGTCGCAGAGGCTGGTGGCAGCGGCACTCACGGGTACGCCGGACTGGCTTCTGCCCGCTCCCTCCGGGCCCACGTGGAGCTCTCCCACCCCCTAGCACGACGAGGCTGCTTGGGAGGTCTGCTGCAAAGGAGCCCCCCAGCTGCTTGGGGTCCCTCTCTCCTGAAGTCAGGCCCCCTCACACTATTCTCTGCCAGCACCAGAGCACCCACAATCCCAGAGTCCAGTTTTGCCTGGCACGCAGAAGCTCGCCATTCCATGGCCCTTGGGAGGGGCCGAGTCGAACCTCTTTCTCTCCCTTCCAATCTCTCTCACAACCAGTCTCTCTCTGCCCGTCTCTCTCTCCCTGGACAGCCATCTGTCAGAGATGCTTTGACCTGGATTCCTGCATTGAGCAGGGGGTTGGACTCGATGGCCTTGTAGGCCCCTTCCAACTCTACTTTTCTATGATTCTATGATTCCCTCCCTGTCTCTCTTTCCCCACCCATCTCTCTCTCTCTCTCTCTCTGTCTCTCCCCCTCCCTGTCTCTCTCTCTCTGCCCTCCTGCCAGTCTCTCTCTCTGCCAGTGTCTCTCCCTTTCTCCATCCGTCCGTCTGTCCGTCCAACGGTCTGTCCCTCCCTCCCTCTCTCTCTCTCTCCCTCCCTCCCTGTCTCTCTCTCTCTGCCCTCCTGCCAGTGTCTCTCTCTCTCTCTCTCTCTGCCAGTGTCTCTCCCTTTCTCCATCTGTCCGTCTGTCCGTCCAACGGTCTGTCCCTCCCTCTCTCTCTCTCTCTCTCTCCCTCCCTCCCTGTCTCTCTCTCTCTGCCCTCCTGCCAGTGTCTCTCTCTCTCTCTCTCTCTCTCTCTCTGCCAGTGTCTCTCCCTTTCTCCATCTGTCCGTCTGTCCGTCCAACGGTCTGTCCCTCCCTCTCTCTCTCTCTCTCTCCCTCCCTCCCTGTCTCTCTCTCTCTGCCCTCCTGCCAGTGTCTCTCTCTCTCTCTCTCTGCCAGTATCTCTCCCTTTCTCCATCTGTCCGTCTGCCCGTCCAACGGTCTGTCCCTCCTCTCTCTCTCTCTCTCTCTGCCGTCCCCTCCCATGCCTATCTCTCTCTGCTCTCCTGCCAGTCTCTCTCTCTCTCTCTCTCTGCCAGTGTCTCTCCCTTTCTCCATCCGTCCGTCTGTCCGTCCAACGGTCTGTCCCTCCCTCTCTCTCTCTCTGCCTGTCTCCCTCCCTCCCTGTCTCTCTCTCTCTGCCCTCCTGCCAGTCTCTCCTCTCTCTCTCTCTGCCAGTGTCTCTCCCTTTCTCCATCCGTCCGTCTGTCCGTCCAACGGTCTGTCCCTCCCTCTCTCTCTCTGCCTGTCCCCTCCTCCCTGTCCTCTCTCTGCCCTCTGCCAGTGTCTCTCCCTCCCTTTCCTCCTCTGTCCTCTCTGTCTCTTCCCCTCCCTCCTCGTCTGTCCGTCCAACGGTCTGTCCCTCCCTGTCTCTCTCTCTGCCCTCCTGCCAGTCTCTCTCTCTCTCTCTCTCTCTCTGCTGGTCTCTCCCTCTTTCGGCCAGTCTCTCCATTCACCCACCCAAGGTATTCCTTTTGGTGCAAGTTGCTGCTGGGCTGTGTGGTTTCCGCCCAATAACCCTGCCTAGTCTTAGAAAACACTCAGAAACGTACCAGCTCCAGTGCAGCAACATCCAGAATTTTATTTATTTATTTATTTATTTATTTAAAAAAATTTTAGATAACCCCCCTCCCAAATAATCTGGGGCAATGAATCGCAAGCCCCCTTTGTCAGTGGGGCGGAGGGAAGGTTACCTGGGGGATGGCCAAGCCAAGCGCCACGCCGCCCAGCAGGAAGAGGTTGCTGTGGATCCAGTTCACCAGCTTGTCAATGCACCCGTTGGTGTAGATGAACGCGCCGGCCTCCAGGTAGTTGAGGGCTTGCATCCCTTGGCCACACATGGTGTTGATGACCGACTGTGCGGGAGGGAGGGAGGGAGGGAGGAAGCACCGCCGTCGGGTCACACGGGGGGGAAGGACGGGCTGGCAGCCCAGAAGCCCAGAAGAGGCAGAAGGGACTTTGGCAAGCGGCACCCAAAACTGAGGGGACCGGGCCCGCCTCCCTCCCTCCGCTCCTCCTGGTACAACTTTAATCCATGTTGGTCATCTACCACTGACAGGTGCCCTGGAAAGGCAGGCAACACATCCTGGCCACTGGGAGACTTCAGCCACTGGGAGACTTCAGCCACTGGGAGACTTCAGCCACTGGGAGACTTCAGCCACTGGGAGACTTTCCCCCCTTTGCCTCTTCAGGAAGAATGATCACGGCAAGGGGGAAACCAGACCAACGTAGGCCCAGACATACATACTTTTCAGCAGTGCTTTTTTTCTGGAGAAAAAGGTACCGGAACTCTTGGATTGCATTTCCTCGGGAGTAGATGGAGATTAAATTGTAATGCAATTAATAGAAGAAAAGGTGCTGGAACTCAGTTCCGGTAAGTTCCACCAGAAAAAAAGCCCTGCTTTTCAGAGCTGTAGGACTTTTTTTTCTATCTAAACCGGCACAGCTGGCTGGGGGAATGCTGGGAGCTGCGGGGCTTTCTCCTGTCTAAATATGCATTGGATTGCACCCTTAAAAAAAAAACAAACCCAGGCCAGGGCAACCAACCTTTTTCTCTGGTGTAGGAACGGTGTTTCTCTGCGACTCTCGTCATTCCTAGCCTTTTTAGAGCGGTAACCCCAACGTGCCCAGAAGCACTGGAGGGGGGGGGGACGGAAACAGGGAAGAGAGAAGAGGGCTGCAGAGCAGCGGCCAGAGCTGAACGTGCGTACGAAGCTGCCTTACGTCTAGTCAGATCCTTGGTCCAGACAGCTCAGGATTCCCTCTACACCAGTGTTCTCCAACCTTGGGTCCCCAGATGTTTTTGGCCTACAACTCCCAGCATGCCCCAGCCAGCTACGCTGGCTGGGGCATGCTGAGAGTTGTAGGCCAAAAACATCTGGGGACCCAAGGTTGGAGAACACTGCCCTGCACTGACTAGCAGTGGCTGCCCAGGGTTGCAGACGGGCGTCTTTGCCAGCCCTATCTAGAGATGCTCCCGGGGATTGAACCCGGGACCTTCTGCATGCAAAGCCGGGGCTCTACCGCTCGGCTACGGCACCTTCCGCGTCGCCTACCTGGTCGTTGGCTTGCAGCAGGCAGCAGGAATAAGGCACAGAGCAGCGTTCCCGGCTGGGGTTGTGGGCCGTACAGTTGAAGTACATGTTTTGGGACCAATCTTTATAGGAGACGCCCCCACAGCAGCTGAACTGCAAGGGAGGGAGGGAGGGAGGGAGAGACAGAGAGAGAGAGGCATGAAGGCAGGGGTGTTGAACCTCTTTCAGCCCGAGGGCCAAATTCCATTTCGGAGAAGCTCTCTCGGGGGCCACATTCCAGCGGCGGGCAAGGCTGAAGACAAAGGGTGGGCCAAAATACCCGCATATTGAGAAGCTTAAAGCGGGGCTGGGCAGAAAGCAGATCTCCAGATGTTTCGGACGTCAGCTCCCAGCATTCCTGACCATTGGCCATGCTGGCAGGGGCTTCTGGGAGCTGAAGCCCAAAACATCTGGAGATCTACCTCCTATCCACCCCTGGCTTAAAGCTCTTATGGCTAATAGCTAAACCTCACGAGAGGCATTGTAACCTTTCAGAAGCGGGGGGGGGGGGGGCAACTGTGCAAAAGCCGGGAAGCCACCAAAGTGTTCGGCGGTTGGGAGAAAGGGGGCGGGGCTCTCTCGGGAACCCCGGATGCCTGGCTTTGGCCACTCATGTCAAGCCAAAGGCGCCGGACAGGACCAAGCACTGGAGAAAGCCCTGTCCGCAGGCTGACAATCTAAAGAACATAAGCAAGCAAAAGGTGGCCCACTAGAGCCAAAGCAGCCTCTGCTAGCAGACAGACGTCACATTGGGAGGCCAATGTAGAAGCGCCCGTGCAGATTGCAGCCCAAAACATACCTTTTGATCTCCAGCATCGGGTTCTTTAAGAAGAAGAAGAAGAAGAAGAAGAAGAAGAAAAAACAGTTCTGTAACTTTATGGCAAAAGCTGGCTGTGTGTGGCACTGACTAGCCAGCGCACGTGACGTCACCAGACACCTCTCCTCACCAATTCCCAGGGTAATTTACATGGCCTTCTGGGGAACCATGTCGGGCCAGATTGGAACCCCAGATGGGCTGGATTTGGCCCCCGGGCTTGAAGTTCTGTACCCCTGCTATAGAGCACGGGTGGGGAGCCTCTTTCAGCCCGAGGGCCAAATTCCGTTTTGGAGACGCTCTCCGGGGCGGCCTTCTGGTGTCCAAAGGCACAAAGGTCGGGGCCAAAACGCCGGCATATTTTAGCTTAATGATTTTACTGTCAATAACGAAGCCTTTTAGGTCGGGTGGGAGTGAAATTGTACAAAAGACACGAAGCCACCAAATGATTGGTGGTCGGGGGCGGGGGCTATCTGGGGAATCTCAAAAGGCCGGATTGGGACGCCAGGCGGGCCAAATTTGGCCCGGAGGCTAAACACCCCACAGCTAGGTGGGCAAATAGCCCGGCATGCTACAGAGCAGGTTCCGCTTCCTGTGCCCGAATTGAAGCACTCGAGCTTGCAGAGCCAACTCTTCAGGATGTCTGTCCAAGGTCCCGAAGGCCCGCACCTGCACGCTTACCTGCATTCAGCTCCCCTGCAGAAGATCACCTCGGGGGACGCTCTCGACGAGCCTCTGAGCCTGGGGTCAGGCAAGCCGATGGGGCTGGGGATGCGTCCTGCCCCCCACTCCCTCCCCAAAAGGCATGGCTGCCACTGCGTGCAATGGCCCCACGGCCTACCCGAAGGGCTGCTCTGCTCTGCAAAGGCCAACAGAAGGACCGGGGACCTTCTGGGAAGGTGCCGCTTCCTCAAATCAAGGGTGCGGCAGATGGGTCGCTGTAGGGCAGTGATGGTGAACCTATGGCACGGGTGCCACAGCTGGCACGCAGGGACCTCTCTGGGGGCACTCGAGCCATTGGTCACCAGATCGCAAAAAGACCGTCTCCTTCTGCAAAACACTAATGATCTTGTTCTCTCTCACAGTGTGGAACAGAATGATTTTATTCTAGAATTCCTGTTACAGAATTCTTTTCTATATTGTTATCACATTTAAAAGATTTTGAAGAATGATGCACAGAGCATGGCTTGGATGTAAAGTCCTAACAGTTGACCTGAGTGCTGCATGTGTTGCTCTCAAACTAACGGAGTATGAGCCAAGGTTTGACAAATTATCAGCATGCATGCAATAGCAAAAATCACATTAATTGTGCAAAAGCATGCCCAATACAAACTTTTACCTAATGCAGTGTTTGCAGTCCAAGACATAAAGTGTTTAAAATGCGTTAAGCACGTTTAGTTTTCTTGTTTATCTTGCTCATCCTAGTACAGGTTGACTTTTACTTTTACTAATCTGACACCTGTAGAAGCAGGGAAAGGACCCGGAGTAAAGCTTGCCCCATACAATTTCAGTCTGGCATATAATCATATTAGAAGTTGAGAATCCCTTATCCAAAAATACATGTGCCTAATTATTTAAAAAGTTTGTATAAATTCCCTTCAGGCTATGTGTACAATGTAGTACTATAATAATTTTTTGAGTTGATTTTTTCCCCCAACAAAAAACTGTTTGTATCATTGAACGCTCTGTTATTGTGTTTTTCTTTAAAGACAAAATATGTTAATTAGTTCGGACAACTGTATGAGTTGTTTTTCTAAAACTAAAACCTCGGTATTCAGGTTTACCGGTAACTTTGGCCATGCTGGCTGGGAATTCTGGGAGTTGCAGTCCAACACATCTAGAAGGCAACGGGTTGGGGAAAAGTGCTGCAGGCAAAAAGGAAACGCTGGTAGCCAATCAGGGAAAGCGTGGATGGACGTATTAAGCAGCTTTATACCGAGTCGGAGCATTGGTCTCTCTACCCCACTGCTGCCTGTTCTGACTGGCAGTGGCTCTCCAAGGCCTGGCCCGGCTACCCAAGAACCCTTCCCATGGGGTTGTTCCGCCTCCCCATACATTCTGGGGGTGTCCCCCCCCCTTGGGGAAACGATGCTTGGATGGAGGAAGCACTGTCTTGGTGATCGTAACTTTTTTGGGGGGGGAGGGAAATTCCTCCGCAGATGGGACCCACCCATGGCTTTTCTTTCCAGAGGCAGGTCAGTCCTGAAGCCCAGCTCTTTGGGCTAGGACCCTGGAACCGGAGGCCTATCGACCCCTGGCCTAGTATCTGGGCCCGTGCAGAGTGCACGCCCTTCTCTCACTGGGCAGCCATGAACCAGCACCCCCGGATGCCTGAAATCAGAGGAAGGGCTTCCAGGTGAAGCCCATCGGGCCTACCTCCTTCTGGCCAAAGTCGATGAGGTTCTGGAGGTCCAGGTCGTCGCGGTAATGGACAATGGCGTTGTTGACGATCTCGCTCACCTTCCCGCGCGCCTGGAGGAAGGACAGGCAGGGGTGTTTGTGCCGGGATGGGGTGGGTGGGTGGGTGGGGGAAAAAAAGAGTGTAATGAAATGGGAAGCCAGTGAACGACTGCTCTCTCTCGCACACCAACCCCCAGTCTCGCCCTCCATGCAAACGGGGTCTCAGATTCCAGGAAGAGGCCGGTGCCACTGATGTCAGCGGGGCTCCTTACCCATTGCCGCTGTTATGGGAGCTGTCTGTGGTGCTGAACCTATTTTGGGTTTTGTGTACAGCACCATGCGCAGCTCCTATAAAGCTCAGAATGAAAACTGCAATGGACGAGGAGCCCCACTGACACAGAGTCACCCCCCCCCCCGGGGTCAGTTTCACATCCCAGCAAGGACTTTGCCAAAGGACACGGCCGCCGGTGCCAACGCCCCACTCCAGAAGATATGTGGTAATAGTCTCTGAGCCTCTCACCCTATATGGAAAATGCTCATCCTCCTTTTATTTTATTTTTTTAAAAAATGAAAACCCAGGCATCATATTTTCCTTCCAGCCCAACCCCGAATACGCCTACCTGAGAGCAGCAAGCCCCACTGATTCTCCCCCTTTAAATTTGCCTCCATGAGAGCACCCTAGGACAGGGATTGTAGGGTGGCAGGCGAGGGAGACTGACTGCTTTCGTTCTCCCTGCGCCCACCCCACCCCCCACTCTATTTTTAAGGTCTCACAGTAGTCAGAACAGTAATTTCTAACTGGGATTGTGAGGGTGCTGGTCACCTAAAGGAAACGAGCCCGTGTTCACAGAAACAGGTACAAATCTTTCCACTTCAAGGGAGAAGGATTCTACGAGCCAGTCCCCGCTTTCAGTAGGAATCAGTTCCGAGCATCGTGGTCACATATTTAGTTGAATGCAGAAAAAAATATTTGCTCTTTCAAGCGGGGGGAAATGTGTTGATTGACAAAAACAGGATTTCTACTCATCCAGGGAGATTTTACACAGGGATGTTGAAGAGTCCTTGGTCTCGAGTCACGAGTCTTTGGACCCAAGTCTCGAGTCTGAGTCCGAGTCCTTGGTCCAAAATGGTGACTCACGAGTCACGAGTCACTCCCAAAGCTGACTCCACGAGTCCCTATTAAAATCAATGGGGGTTTTTCCCAACAAAATAAGGCTACTTCACACTCAGAGCAGCCACACAGAGTAATCTCAGGTCCTTCCTCTGCCTCTCCCAAGTACGCAACACATCAATCAAAATAAATCTTGACACACTGTTGGGGCTGCACTCCTGGTAGCCGTCCATAGTGGCCGAGCAGCGGCACACCTCGCTTCCATGCGCTCTTCGCCGGCGATCGCGCTCCTCTCCACTCCTTCTGGCACAGCCCAGGGATGTTGAAGAGTCCTTGGTCTCGAGTCCCGAGTCGAGTCTCGAGTCCCATCAAAAATATTGGGACTCGAGTCCGAGTCGAGTCAGAGGGGGGACTCAGTCCGACTCACGAGTCGAGTCCTCGAGTCCGAATCCCTGATTTTACACTCCTGCTCTGTGGGAGGGGGGTAGGGGGGTGAGGTTTTACCAGGTTTCCTCTTCGGCCCAGTTCTCAAAAACAGCTGACGAGGTGGCAAAGCTCTACCTGGACCAGGTCAGTCCTCAGGTGCTGGCTCGTATGGCGAAATGCTTCTCTGTACAATTTCTTTTTCATCAAGTCATTCCCCGCATGTAGAACTAGCATGTCAGGGAGGCGCTCTAGCCTAGACAGCACCCTGGCACGGCAGCTTTCTGTGTGTGAGGATTTTTATTTCCACATGTGCGAGGATGTACTTGCTTTTTTGTACCCCCCCAGTAGGGGTACAGCCCACAAACAAGTTTCAAGGCAAAGAGAGGTAAGGCCTGAGAGTGGGCCCTATAAGCCGTTACACCCACCCTTTCTTCCCTGCAGCCGGACCTCGTGCCCGCTCTTGTAGAGCAGGGGTGCAGAACCGCTTTCAGCCTGAGGGCCGGATTCCATCTTGGAGAAGCTCTCGGGGGCCTGCGGTCCAGTGGTGGGCAGAGCCAAAGGCAAAAGGGGCATGGCCCGAATTACCAAGAGCACCAGCATATATTATCTTAAAACTCTTCTTGCCATTAACTAAGGCTCAGGAGATGCATTTCATCCTTTGGGACTCCCAGGGTGGCAGGTTCTGCTCTTCTAGAGCAGGAGTGAAGAACCTCAGGCCAGGAAGCCAAACGGGGCACTCTGGGGTTCACCAGATGACCACTGCGACGGCACGCTCCCTTACACTTTAGGACCAGGCGCATAAAAGCCTTCTCAGGCTAAGCACCAACACTTAAAAACCTGAGGGGAGGGCCAAATGAAACCTTTCCCCTATCAATGAGGGAAAAGATTATTACAGGTCATTAAGGATCTGTTTCAAATCTATGATACTGTGGGGTACAAAGGTGTGTGTGTGTAGATTTAACAGTAATGCAGGTTAATAACGCCAAGCTGACACGTAGGATTTGGGTAGCAAACAAAAATAAAACGAAGTTTATTTTAATTCTCAAAATCTTAGTTCCAGAAAATAACTTTAAACCTGCCTACCCCAAACACTTTGTAATCAACCTAAGTCCCTATAACTCCTAATACTTCCACTCCGCAGACAAGCACTGACTTCTCTCAAAACTCCTGACAGACAAGACACGAATAACTCAACTAACCTAACTCCCAACACACTCCGCACACTCCTATAACACACTCAACTCACTAACTATGACATCACTCACACTTTTTATATACCCCTCCCCCCCCTTCCAAGACATCACAAACCACACCCACTCGGTTCAACATTCTATACTCACTAAACATACTAATGCAGACATACACCAGGGAACTGAATTGTGAGGTTACGCCACAGCCACGCCCACTTCCTCTGGCCCCACCCCCTTCCCCCTGCAACCACCGAGCGTTTGGCAGTTTCTCAGCTTTTGTGCAGTGTCCCCCGCCCCCATTCTAAAAGCTGGAGAAAAACCTCCCCTAAAACTGAGTTACTGGCAGGAAGAGCTGTAAGCGAAAATAGGCGGGGCGGTTTTCCCTTTGGCCCCGCCCACCAGAGGAATGCGGCCCTCCAACAGAGGTTCAGCACCCCAGCTCCGGAGCACCCCGCTGCCCCTTTCAGCGCTCATCAGCCCACCCCTCGAGACGCCGTGCCGCTCCGCCCCCACCCGCCCAGAACGCTCACCGACGCAGCCGTCCCACACCGACCTTATCGGAGAAGACGAAGCCCAGGACGCCAGCCGCCAGCTGCAGCAGGAAGATGACCGTCAGGCAGACCGAGAACTGCGGGAGAAGAGAATCCCGTGAAGCGGAAGGCCACGGAGCCGGCGAGAGGCGGCGAAGCGTCAGCCCTGCCACGGAAGCTAATACCTATTGACCAAAACGCCTCTTCAGCCAGGGCCGGTGCTACCATTAGGCCAACTAGGCGGCTGCCTAGGGCGCCGGGCTAAAGGGGGCGCCAGGAGCATAGGGCTGGAGGGAGGGAGGGCTCTAGTGGGAAGAGGGGGGGGCGCTAAATATCTGATCTTGCCTAGGGCACCAAACTGCCTTGCACTGGCCCTGTCTTCAGCGCATGCCTGGTTCGTTTCGGTGATATCACCGGGGGCGGACGGGGGACGAACCACATCTTAGCTGAAAAAGGAACAAAGCTGGCCAGGTGCCTGTCACGTTGCTATGCAGCATCGAAACGTACGCCAGGAAGAACAGAGACGTGTTCCCAAGACCGCCCACGGCTGACAGGCTCCTTTCTTGCAATTTATCACACGGATAGCCGCCTTCCCACCACTAAAGCGTGCCCACCCCTGGTCCTGCGCATGTTTATTTGGAAGCGCCTCTTGCCGTGTTGTTCAAAGGGAGGTGCGCGCAACTATGCTGGCATGGTGGTTAAGAGTTTCAGACTCGGATCCGGGAGACCCGGATCCGGGAGTCCGCTGCACCTACACCGAGGTTTTTTTCGGCACCAGGTGAAGAATACCTTTTTATTTCCCAGGCATTTTGGCCCTTCAATTTTTAAAAAATGGGGTTAGTGCATTTTCAGATCTTTGCACCGCTGCTGGCTTTTATCTTGGGTCACTACTTCAGCTGTATTCTGTTTTGAACGTACGACTTTACATTATGTTTTATTGCGTTGCTGTATTTTACGGTTTTAAGCTTTGTCTTGTAAACCGCCCAGAGAGCTTCGGCTGATGGGTGGGATAGAAATGTAATATATAAATAAATATTTGACACCCCCACACACACACAGAAGCACAACAAAATACCCATTTCATCTGAAGCCAACGTCCAGTTCCAAACAGTGCCGGCTCTGGGTTTTTGAGAGGCCAACTTGGCAAGGCACCCTCAACAGACCACCACCCCCTCCTTCAGAGAGTCCACCTTCCCGCCGCCGTGGTCACCAGCTGCCCTGGCTCCTCCTCATCCTCTTCCTCCTCATCGCCACCACGTGCTTGCTGGACAGGCAGAGAGCCAGCGGGCAAGCGGGCAGCGGCATCTCCCACTCCTCCTCCTCCTCCTCCTCCTCCACCGGTGTCTGGGCCAGAGCGAGAGAGGCAGGCGAGCAAGCAGGTTGCCATGCTGAAGAGGAGGAGCAAGTCTGGGGGGGGGGGGGGCTCTTGCCAGTGGGCCCCTGCCCAGGACGCCCCCGGCGGGTGCCCGTGTTGGGTTTTGCATAGGCAGAACGAGATTACCACCTGACATCAGGATTATCACCTGACCTGGTGGGTGTCTCTTGAGTTCAAGTACACAAGGTCTCTGGTCACGAGACATAGTCTCGGGATGATATGACTCAGCAACCTTGGACAGGTTTAGCAGTAAACATGTTGATGAATAGGTTATACAACTGGGGTGAGTAATATCCTATTTATAGGTGGTATAAAGCTAACACACTTGCTGATAGCTTCTCTCCTTCCTTCTTCTTCTCTCGTCTCGACTCGACATGTATTGTTCTGGACTTCACTTCATCTAGCCTTACCACTGGGGTATTGGATTTGAGTCTGCAATGATGTAGTGAGTAAGAAATGCATTGCTTGCCTTAATCCCATGTAATTGGGTCTTACAAATAAACTCTTTAATCTTTATTAACTGCTGTTATCTCCTCCTTCCGCCTGCGTGACTGGGACTGAGGGTCACTGGCTAGGGAAGCTTTTGAACCCGGGTCAGTCCAGCTCTCACAGCCCGACCATGCCTGCCCTTGGCGCCGGCTCTGGTTCCAAACTGTACTTCCCGCCACTCCGCATCCGCTCTTAATCCATTCCAAACTATAAACTGTTTCCAAGATGTTTCTCTGTCCTTTCCCATTAGCTGCTGCAGGGCGTCCCCCTTCCCAACTCTTGATGGGAAGCACATCGCAAGCCTGGGGGAGAGATTCCCTAACGTTCTTTTTTTTAAATCCCCGACCCTCACCAGGAGACATTTCAGGGGGGGGGAAAACCATTGTGGGGGGGGGGGGACCTCGCTCACCGTATGCAAGACTGCCACACTCAGGACAGAAGCGCAGGCTTCCACGGCCGGCCGGCTAGAAGGCCCTCCAATTAAGAGGATCACCCGCTGTGCTGTGGAAAGGACACAGTGGCTGGTTCCAGCCAGCAATATAAGCCCCTCCCCAGCTGTGATAAATCCTGCCTTTAATACTGATAAAGTCACTGACTGGGTTCAGACAACACGATCACCCACACTCAAGGGTTGAGCGTGGGTTGTCGTTGGAACTGTAGGTTGTTGTTGAACCGTGGGTCAGCCACGGTGAACAACCCGCAGTTCACAAGCCAACAACAAAGCTCGGGTTCTCTCTTCATGGGTTGTTTATGGGTTAACAAGCCACGGCTTGTTAGCGCAGCGGGGTCCAGACCACACGATAAACCCATGTCTCAACAACAACTCACAGTTCAATGACAAGCCACACTCAACCCATACTCAACCCCTTGAGTGTGGGTTATCATGCTGTTTTGAAGAACCCAGTCACTATGTCCCAAAAGGAATATTAATCCTCAGAACAGCCCTGCGAGGTAGGTTAGGCTGAGCATGCACCATCGAACCGAGAGCTTTGGTGTTTGGGGATGCCCCGGCCTCCCCCCCCCTCTCCCTCCAGATTTCCTCCTGGGAACGGGGCGGGGCCCAGGCGCGTCTCTCACCGTCTGCAGCAAACAGATGTTCTCGCGCAGCGAGCCGATGCAGCCGCAGAAGGTGATGAAAAACATCAGGATGCCCACCACGATGAGCAGGATGGCCGGGTCCACAGCCAGGCACGCCATCGCCGCCTCTGGAGCAGGAGAGGAAGCCCACAGAAACACACACACACACGTCAGTCCCATTGCAACGTCTTCCCGCCGACTAAGGTTGTAGTGCTAAGCCAGTGTTCTCCAACGTTGGGTCCCCAGATGTTTTTGGCCTACAACTCCCAGCATGCCCCAGCCAGCTGCGCTGGCTGGGGCATGCTGGGAGTTGTAGGCCAAAAACATCTGGGGACCCAAGGTTGGAGAACACTGGTCCAGAGGGTTCATTTGTCAGGCTGCGTAACGGCGGCTGTGTAAGAGAGAGAACATTTCAGAATCGTATGGGATATAGCCCATCACGTACTTGGGTGCTGCTGTACTTACTGAAAAACCCACTTCTGTAGCTAGACTCATATAAGAGCTGTAAATAATCCGGGCTTCTAGCTACTTCACATTCTACTGCACAAGTGGCCTTGGAATCCGGCATCCAGTAAATCTCAGATTTTTATTTTGGAAAAAAAAAGCAAGTTTCTAGCCCTTCAGATTTGGGGTGGGCAATTTTTTTTAGGGTGGGGGAGGCACACTGGCCCTCACAGAACACTTTGGGGGCCACGCACCCCCATTCACACACATGGCAGATATACCCATACACACAGAGAGAGATTGTTGGGTGGGAGAGAGGCTTTAACCTCCCACACACACACACACACAACTGATCACTGGACGTTTACTTACGGAATTGGGCTCCCAACAGTTTGGTGGGCTAACGGGACCCCCTGCCTTCCACATCCAGTCCAAAACTCCCAGGGTCATACTGGACTCTTAGATGTTCTCCTTCCTCAGTGGGATGCACCTTTTTGTTTATCTAGTGCAGTGTTCTCCAACCTTGGGTCCCCAGGTGTTTTTGGCCTACAAGTCCCAGCATGCCCCAGCCAGCTACGCTGGCTGGGGCATGCTGGCAGTTGTAAGGCCAAAAACATCTGGGGACCCAACGTTGGAGAACACTGTCCTAAGCTGACCTTCTCCCCAAAACACTGGGTTTCGTGCTCTCCTACACTCAAACATACTGGGATGTCCATTTGCTGGTTATGTTTCCTCTCGAAGCCAGTGCACTGGAGGTTACCGACACCTCGAGAATAAGATACACCAGCGTGGCGTAGTGGTGAGAGTGTCGGACTGGGGACTCGGGAGATCCGGGTTTCTAGTCCCCGCTCGGCCATGAAACTCACTGGGTGACTTTGGGCCAGTCACTGCCTCTCAGCCTCACCTACCTCACAGGGTTGTTGTGAGGATAAAATGGAGAGGAGGAGGAGGAGGATTATTATTATGTAAGCCGCCTTGAGTTCCTTGCAGGAGAAAAGGCGGGGCATAAATATAATAAATAAATAAATAAAAATAAAGATATATTTCCAAGCATGGCAAGTATTTTAGGGGCACAGCAGCATGGTCAGCACCAGAACCGCAGCGTTTTCCAGTTTCAGAGAAGCTCAGGGGGGGGGGGGTCACATTCCAGTGGTGCGCAGAGCCAAAAGGGGCGGGGCCAAAGTACCCCAAATACCAGCAGATTGCAGCCGAAAGCTCTTCCTGCCAGTAACTGAGTCTTAGCAGCGGCATTTCACCTTTTTAGAATGGGGGGGGGGGATGGATTTGGCCCATGCCTACGATTGCACGCTTAATCTATTTTAAATTGTTTCCGTAAGCCACCTTGAGTGCCATTTTTTTTGGTAGAGAGAAGTGGGGTACACATCAAAGAAATGATGATAATAATAATAATAATAGTAAGTGGCAGGGCACTAGCGCCCCACTGAGTCTGGGGGCCCTTGCCCCGCGCCCCGTGCAGCTCCTCACCTGCGTGCTTCATCAGCCGGGCGTAGACGCCCACAGCCACCATTGCCATGGAGATCATCTGCGGACAAAGAAGCCAAAGAAGGTCAGAGCGGCCGCCCATCCGTCGGAAGCTTGTCCAGTCACCGAGTTGGACCTGCTGCCTGGGGATGATGGGAGTTGTAGTCCAACCCAGTGGCAGAGCATCAGTTTGGGGAAGGCTGCCTTTCATCCAGCCACCCACCCTCCATCAGCAGGGGTGGGGGGACCTCCAACCCGTGGGGCAAATGCACAGCGCCAGTCCGATCCACTCAGTTTGGACCCCTGGAATCTCCCTAGGCCAGGGGTGGGCAGAAGTTGGATCTCCAGATGTTTGAGAAAAAAGCACCGCAGATTATCATCCGGACGCTATGGGTGAATGCCCCGGAAGCAGGAGGCTGGGGGAAAAAGTGACCAGTCCCAGGCTGGAGACACTTGCCCAACGCCAGGAACAGTCCAGATGGTTCCAGCCAGCAATATAAGCCCCTCCCCAGCTGTGATAAATCCTGCCTTTAATACTGATAAAGTCACTGACTGGGTTCAGACAACACGATAACCCACACTCAAGGGTTGAGTGTGGGTTGTCGTTGAACTGTAGGTTGTTGTTGAACCGTGGGTCAGCCACGGTGAACAACCCGCAGTTCACAAGCCAACAACAAAGCTCGGGTTCTCTTCATGGGTTGTCTGGCTTGTTAGCGCAGCAGGGTCCAGACAACACGATAACCCATGTCTCAACAACAACTCACAGTTCAATGACAAGCCACACTCAATCCCTGAGTGTGGGTTATCATGCTGTTTGAACCCAGTCACTATGTCCCAAAGGAATATTGTGGAGAAAGCCCAACACAGGTCCACACACACACACACACACACGGCTTTCGCCCAAGGGAGGGGGCAAGGAAGGGGGGATGAAGTCATCGGAGAAGTAGCAGACGGACCATCATCCCCAACAAAGGAGGGTCTCGGTGGAGATCCACAAAACCAAGGAAGGGCCATCAAGGATCATCAAGCTATCAGGGTTGTTGGGAACCACGGGTGCTTCGGGGCCAGATCCATCTCAAAACAAGCAGTCCGAGCACACCATTCTCATCCACGAAGTGCCGATCTGGAGCTAGGCTGAAACTGACTAGGAGTATTGTCTCTGATCTGAGGACATTGACGAGGGTCAGTCTGCTAGCCTGGGAGCCTGCTCATTGGGTAAGACGGGGGTCAGCTAAGGTTGTGTTGACAGTATAGTATTCCTGAAGAGCTGCTAGTTCCGTTCTGTGTTATTGTGTAAACAAATAAAAGCCTTATTTGGTCATTTAAAGGGCTGTGGTTTTCCTCTTGTGCGCGAAAGCCTCGGAGGTGATTGCCGGCGCTTATACAGGCTGTATCTCATTGCCGGTTAACCCTATAATTGCCGAACTCACGCAAAGGATCCTGTTGCTGATCCTTCACAAATATTAATCCTCAGAACAGCCCTGCGAGGTAGGTTAGGCTGAGCATGCACAATCGAACCGAGAGCTTTGTGGCGCTCTAGTCCAGCTTTCCCCAACCTGGAGCCCTCTGGGTGTGTTGGACTACAACTCCCAACACCCTGAGCCGGCAGGCTTGTAGTTGTAGGTACTAGCCAGAGGACTCTGTGCCCCTTTGGAGCAGGCTCAACACGGTGCCAAAAGTGGTCTAGATCCATACTGCTGGGGAGGGAGCAACCATTTGCAGAAACGTCTAACTCGCCCCCGCCGCCCCACCCCAAATCATCAGGTCCCAGGTGATGGCACCGCCACCGACCGACCAGTCTTTGGCAAAGTCCTGGTGTGATCTGAAGGGATCCACACAGAGAAACCACCAGCCTAAAAAAAAAAAAACTAGCCATGCCCCTGCTGCCACCGGGGTGATGACAATTGGCACTCGGCGGCCGCAGTTCTCAGAAAAGGGAAAAAGCAAAGCGTGGGGACATTCGGAGCGCGAAGTGGGCAATTAGCTGCCAGGCTGCAACCTTTTGTCCCCGGCCCAGGACTCCGCTGGAGACAGACAGGTGCAGCGCAAAGAATGATGGGGCGGGGAGGCGGGAGACACCCCCACCCCCACGACCGCCTCGCTGGCAGCGGCAGCTTTCTTCCCCTCTCTTCTCATGGCCTCCTTCGCCGGTAAGCAGAGCAGTGAAGGTTCCAAGGCGCCCCCAAACTGTGCCAAGCACGATTACGCCGAACAACGACAGAGTTCTGCGGCACCGTGAAGCGCCCTTCCCCGCCAGATGTGCTGGACGACAACAACAACTTCCAGTGGCCCCCAGCTTGTTGCCCAACACATCTGGAGGGCCCCAGGTTGGGGGGGGGAAGGGTACATGAAAGACTTACCATACTAGGCATTCCTATGCAGGCCTAAAAGTTCTGGGGGGGGGGGCGTGCCCAAAAGTAGCAGGGGGAGCAGTTCATCTGGTTTGCAGGGCTTTTAAAGACAAAATTGCAAACTGTTTTTTAATTATTTGTTTGTAAAAAAATAATAATTAGGGGGCAGGTTAAAGGCCAGATCCTATGCATGTCTACTTGGAAGGAAGCCCCACTTCTTCCCAGGAAAGTGGGTAGACGACTGCAGCTTTGTTGCTGCATAAGCTGTTGTGTATTAGAATCCTTGTGTGAGTGTGCGTGTCTATGAGAGAGTTTCTCCTGCACGCACACACACAGAAGTCATCCAATCCACCCACCCCATTCTATTCCCACCACCACCATTGCCTCCCTGCCTGCTGCCCCCCTCCATGTGTCAGTTAAGATTAGAAAAACATTTTAAGACCGAATTGCCATGTCAGGGGACTGGTGGGGAGGCTTAGCCCCCGTCCCCAGCTGAAATGTGCCCCCCCCGCTCCCCAAAATAATCTCCACGCAGCACTTTGGCTTAAGAAGAAGAGGTCCCCTTTGCACACGTGGGATCCTTCTCCCTACGCCTGATTGCCACATGGGGAGACAGGGCCGAGCAGGGGATAGCGAGGGCCCAGATCCAAAGGTGCTGCTGTGACCCACAGCACTGGAGCCAAAGGTGCTGAGGGCCACCCCTGCTACAGAGCAATCCAGAGATATCTGAAAGAAGAGGGAACTTCTGGGTCTAGTGCAGTGTTCTCCAACCTTGGGTCCCCAGATGTTTTTGGCCTACAACTCCCAGCATGCCCCAGCCAGTTGTAGGCCAAAAACATCTGGGGACCCAAGGTTGGAGAACACTGCAATAGAGACTCAACCAGCCTTCCAGGTGTGTTGGGCTCTTATCTACTGCACCCCATGAACCACCCACAGGGATGTTCCCAAATCTATACAGGGAGGTAGCACAGATCAGGGATTCTAACACATGATTCTGAAACTGGCCAGCAGAAATGAACAAAGAGGTTTTTTCCCCCTTCCAATTTCCCTTGCTCTTATCTACTGCAAAGCACCCGGAGATCTCAAAGTAGATCCTATGCTACCTTCTGCCTGCCCCCGTCTTAGCACCTGCAAGCCCTCCCCAACCTGGCATGTTGGACTACGAGCCCCATCATTCGCAGACTCATGACCAGAATGAGCAATGCTGCTGGGGGTGTATAGATCATAAAAAGAATAGCAGCAGGAACACGCAGCAGGGCGACACTTCAGCCCCTAAGGGAGAAAATGCAAGCAGGGCCTGCTCCCCGAGGTAAAAACAAAAAATGCTATAGCCATGGGCTGCCCAAGTTTGCATCATGGCCGTAGGTATTTCCTCGCCCCCCCCATATTTCTCAGCCATTTTTTCATTTAAAAACAACACCGTTCACCTTTAAGCCTTTTAACGAAAGCCACCGTTCTTGTTTGGAGATCTTGGGGGCATAAAGTTGCCGCACCAGTTTTACCTCTCAGAACTTATCCTAAATCATCCTTTAAAAAAAAAAAAAAAATGACATTAAAGGTATCAACGAAGAATTTAAAATATAAAACATTAAATAATCCGTTGTTAGTCTATCTATCTTTCATAAAAAAATCACAGACTTGAAGGAGACCTCTACCCAGAGAGCAAATCTCATCCAAATTGCAAGGTACAAAAATGAACTGGTTTCAAATCGGGCTGCATGTGATGCTGGCTCTGGGGGCCGAACGCATGCATGCATGCATGCATGCATACACACACAGTGTGTGTGTGTGTGTGTGTGTATTGTGAAGAAAAAGTGTCAGAGTTTCCTGCACCACACACACACACACACACACACAGACCCCTCCACACGCGTAAATAAGATAATCCCAGCTGGGGGCTGGGAATGTCATGCAAAATGTACATAGTTCCTCTGATGGCTCCTGTCCTGACACCTCAGAGTCTCCCAGGTCTTGGATGGCAGGTGCCACAAGTATTTGCATGCAAATGCGGCCCAAGCACTATATTCAAGAGCAGGGAGCCACCCCTCTTCTTCCTAGCCCAGGTGAAGTTCATCCTGATTGGCCAAAGACAGCTGGGCTACTGAAAGGAGGGGTGGGGTGGGGGAAGAATCTATACTGCTGCTGTGGCTTCTGGTTTGGGTTGTTGTTGTCTGCACGCTTTCGCGGGAGTTGGGAAGATAGGCGAACAAATGTCAGTGTACTGGAAGAAGCAAATCCTACTAGCATTGAAAAAATGATCCTTCAACGCCAACTTCAGTGGACCGGTCATGTTGTTCGAATGCCTGACTGCCGTCTCCCAAAGCAGTTACTTTACTCCCAACTCAAGGATGGAAAGCGGAATATCGGTGGTCAATAGAAGAGGTTTAAAGAAGTTCTAAAGGCTAATCTTAAAAAATGCAATATAAACATCGAAAACTGGGAAGCTCTGGCCCATGAACGATCTAAATGGAGGTTGGCCTTTCACAAAGGTTCCATGGACTTTGAAGAAGCCCGAGTGCAAGGTGAAAGGGAGAAACGTGCTAAGCGAAAAGCACGTCAAATGAATCCTTTACAGGACCATCTTCCATCTGGCAACCTGTGTCCTCACTGTGGGAAGCTGTGTGGATCTAGAATTGGCCTCCACAGTCACTTATGGACCCATCGCTAGAGTCTACACAATCTTCTTTAGAATCTCCTCCTTTTATCCCGGAAGACAATCTTACTCGGTCACGAGTGATCGCCTGATGATGATGATGTCTGCACGCTTTCGCGGGAGTAGGGCTTTTTTTGCTGAGGCAAGCCCTGAAGAGGACCAACCCCCAGACAAAGGGAGCAAGTGCCTGGGTAGTTATATAGTAAAAGAACTAGTTTTGTTGTTTTGTAGCTCTACTGTGTATACCAAAGTGTCTCCCCGCCTTTCTCCCTCTTCCCTCATTCCCCACCTTTTATTGTAATTGTGGAGAGAAAGCCTGAGAAACCCTGACACATTGAACCCTGACATGTTTCCCCTTTTCCGCTGTCACCCCTCTGTCTGCATAATCCCCCACCCGGGGCACAGGAGACACAGTTCTGGGCAGACCGGTTATACACAAGCCACATCTGCATACCTTCAATGGGGCACATTTACACTTCCCTCAAGGGAGCGCATAACATTCTGAAGGTGAGGGGGGGGGCGCAGTCTCAAAGAGCTGCAAAGTACCCCAAAGTACCCAAGAGATGCCAGCACCCGAAAGGTGCCACCACCCCGCGGGACGGGACCAGCCCACCTGATCATCAAGGGCGGGGAGGGGGCGAGGGAGGGTAGAAAAGATACGTGCCGAAGGACAAAGGGTTGTTAAGAACACGGTGCAGGCTTGCACGGATCAGGTCGCTAGCTCCGGCTAGGGCCAAGCAACTTCCAACCCCGGGCAGGGTGCCCGGCGACCGGCAAAGCAAACCACTACGCTAGAGCTTAGAGTCAGTCTCTCTGATGTCAGGTAATTCTCTGCATTCGAGCTAAGCCTACCTAGAAAGCAAATTAAATACTTCCATTCCTCGATCTGTATTGACTGCTATGTTTATGCTGTGAAATTCCTGTAGTCTATTAGTTCCGCTCCATTAAACCTTTTTGATTACTTGGATGGGAGACCCCTCCTCTAGTTTCCTGCATTGAGCAGGGGGTTGGACTCTAGCCTTGCAGGCTCCTTCCAACTCTATGATCTATGAAATCTATGAAACTGACCAGATTGCAGATTCCTTGTATCTCTATGGGATATCATGTCAATATCACTCGCGGCTGGAAATAAAGTCTTGGGAAGCCCATGCCGGTTAACCCTTAAGGTACCGAACCCGCGCAGCGGACCAGGTTCGGTCCGCCACAGTAATCTGTTTACCTTAAATAAACTTTCCTGGTTTTACCCCACATGGTGTGTGTGGTTCCTCTGTGGTTCAGTGCTAAATCCAGTGTATATAGACCAAGGGCAAGGCCCTGAGAGAATCAAGTCAAGACGGCAGAGCTAAAGCTGGCAGTTTTGCACCTTTGATCTCTGGTCTTGAGTAAAGGACCTGTTGGCAGTCCTTCACACACACACACACACTAGGGATGTTGAAGAGTCCTTGGTCTCGAGTCACGAGTCAAGTCACGAGTCTTTGGACCCGAGTCTCGAGTCCGAGTCCTTGGTCCAAAATGGTGACTCACAAGTCACGAGTCACTCCCAAAGCTGACTCCACGAGTCCCTATTAAAATCAATGGGGGGTTTTCCCAACAAAATAAGGCTACTTCAGATGTGTGGCTTAAATAAATTCTAGGCACAAGTGTGCCTTTTTATCTCAAAACTCTGCCACTGATTTTGACAAGAACAGACCAGGCAGACAAACCCAAAATAACCAGGCAGGCAGAGGAGGCAGGGAACCCCAAAGTAGGCAGGCAGAGGCCTTTGTCTTGGACAATTCAAACTGTGGAACTGGTTAAGAAGAGACCAGGCAGGCAGAGGAGGCAGGGAACCCCAAACAGGCAGGCAGAGGCAGCCAAACCCAAAATGTCTGAAAGGTTGCATTTTAGGAAAATGATTTTAAAAAATAAACTTCAATTGTTACTGCAACTAGGTCCAGACAGCCCCTGCAGGTGGCATCAAGCAGGGATGTTGACAAGTCTTTGGTCTCAAGTCCTGAGTCGAGTCTTGAGTCCCATTAAAAATATTGGGACTCGAGTCTGACTCGAGTCAGAGGGGGGACTCAGTCCGACTCACGAGTCGAGTCCTCGAGTCCGAGTCCCCATCCCTGACACACACACACACACACACACACACACACATATATGCACTCACGCGAGCAATTCTGATACAAATCACTCAATCTTGCCACCAGCAAGGAAAGAGCGATCTGTATTAGGATTGCTGGGGAAAGGAATTTGGCAGGTGTGTGTGAAGGTCAGGGCATCTTTGAGAGCTGCAATTAAAGCCCTGGTGGGCCACATGTGCTCCCTGGGCCATGGTTTGTGCACCCCTGGGAACAGAAGACGGGGGGGGGGGGGAGAAGGTGGAACGGAATGGAGTTTCCTGAAAGACGTCATGATTGCCTGGCCGGCACTCTGAACAGAAGTTCATGGTGGCATACGTGGTTCTCCCTGTTGTGATATGTATCACATTCACAAGCTGGAGCACATTGTTGACAACATGGAAGGAACAGAATGGCGGTAAACAAGTTTGTTCTGTCTTTCTAGAATCTCGTGCTCTCGCAGGGGTTACTAGAGTGTGTGGGAAACAGTATGAGCCTGTCACATGGTTTATGCTTTCTGGTGACGTACTGACTTGTTTTTCTGTCTGGAGCCATTTTAGAGAGGAGCAGGACTGTTCTCTCTCTTCACTCTTTTCTTCTGACTATTGCTTGCTGGACTTATGCAACCATGTAACGTCTTTGCTGAGGTGGAGTAAAGCCAACCTTGCTCCACTGGAATAAATGCTTGCTATGCATTGTACTCTGCACATGGACTGTAACTAGGAATGTATACTCTGTAGAATATTACTTGCTAAAGTAAATAAACAGGTAGAATAGACCTGTGGAGTTAGAGTTATTTCCTTGCTACATGGAATCTACAAACCGGGGGAGCTGGCAGCTGAAGTCAGATTACAGGAGCTGGCTGGCTGTTTGCAACCGAAACACTGCACAGAGAGAGAGGGAGAGAAAGCTCTGAACTTCTATGTGTGGATTTATGGGCGTCTACGCACGGGAACAGGATTTTTTAATCTCCCATCTCGCACACACGGGGCTCTGCTGTCATTCCCACCCCTTCACTCCCCCCCACTCCCATTTTATCCTCACAACAATCCTGTGAGGTAGGTTAGCCGAAGAGAGAGTGACTGGCCCAAGATGACCCAGTGAGTTCCAGAGCTGAGTAGCCAACAGCCATGCTTGCTAGGAATGATGGGTATTGCGGTCCAGCACGTCTAGAGGGCGCCAGGTTGGGGAAGGCTGATGTAACATTATCAAGCTGACCTGTTGCCGACATGCCCTCCTTTCGGCATAACCTGAAGCTAACCAAGCGAGGGAAACCATCCGCTTGATAGGAATCTAGACAGCTGGAGACTGAAGTCACTGGGTCTGCACATGTTCTGTTGCAAGGCTGTCCCAGGGAGGCAGGTGTTTACTATACACTGAATGGCAGCCGTCCCCTAGACAGGTTGGATCTCAACTCCCATCATCCCCAGCCAGCACGGTCACGCCGCTGTAACCCAACGCATCTGGTTGGGAGGAAACTGCCCTAGGGTAGAGGCAGGTGACCTGGTGCCCTCCAGAGGTGTTGTATTACAACTCCCAGAAGCACCGGCCTTTCTGGCTGGGGCTAATGGGAGCTGTAGTCCAAAAGATCTGGCAGGCACCATGCTGGCGGGGAGTTGCAGTTTAACACATCTGGAGGGCACCAGGTTGGAGAAGGCGGAGGAACACGCCAGGTGACCTGCTCCCAACCTACGGTGGGCCCGTCGCAAACCCGGCGCCCACCCTTATTTATTCATGATTCTTATATAGTACCACTTAATATACAATAAAATCTGTAAGGAAGCAATCCCATGCATGTTTAGACAGAAAAAAGGCCTACAACTCCCAGCATGCCTGAGCCAGCAGAGGCCAGTCCCAGGCCAACACTCTTACCACTACACCAGACTGGCTCTCATGGGTCAAGAGCAGCACCTTGAATTGGGCCCAGAAGCAGACAAGGATCCTCGTGCAAGAGAACATTAATGTTGCCTTTGGGGAGTCCCACCCTCTTTTTTGCTCAGCCGTTCGGGGTCTGGGGTAGGACTGGGCTTTTTGGCAAAACCGGTGGTGGTTCTGGAATTCCCGTACCCCATCAGCTGTAGAGTGGGCAACATCAGGAATCCTGGCGCATCCTTCCTTCTCTCCCTCTGGGTGACGTTGATATTCATATATTGATGGGGAAAGGGGAAGAGATCAATGCTACAGAGAGGCGACCTCCCTCCCTACCCTCAGCATGGACCCCAAGATGCTGGCCTAATTTTCCTCGGTCTATTTCAGCCATGCTTACAGAATGCTTTTGTGTGGCTGGCGCATGGCTTGGAAGTTAAAGCCACTGAGGTTCCAGAGCAGCGCCATTCCTTGCCTGCAGGGTCTTGGAGAAAGGGATGAACATTCCACTTATGCACATTCTAGGCAGACACATTCCTTGGAAGACCTGGCAATGCTTTTAAGGCAGGTGGGGGGACGGACGACGACTTGTAGTCCAACAATATCTAGAGGGCCACAACTCCCATCAGCTGTAGCCAGCATAGCCAATGGTAAGGGATGATGGAAATTGCAGTCCAACAAGGTTCAGCGGGCCACACGTTCCCTGTCCCTGCTTTAATGGATGGCCCCAAAATTCACAACAAAATCGGAAATTGGAAGAAGAAAGGCCGTCACACAGTGGAAAGACAAAGACGAGCAAAAACGTACTGCTATAAAGGAGAGGGACTAGCAAAGCGGCGGCGCTTTCAAAAGGTATTTACAGCAAGTAGAAAATGATCTCCAAGTGACCAGAAATAGTTACCGTACGCCTTAGACCAGTGTTCTCCAACCTTGGGTTCCCAGGTGTTTTTGGCCTACAACTCCCAGCATGCCCCAGCCAGCGTATGGGAGTTGTAGGCCAAAAACACCTGGGGACCCCGAGGTTGGAGAACACTGCCTTAGACAAACTGGTAAAAAGCAGGTACAATAACATTCTACTTCTGTCAGAAAGCAGGCTTCCACAACTGGGCAGGTCAAACTGCGCCAGTTGGTTTTAGCACTTCATCCCCCCCCCCCCAATATGCAATGCAGTTTTGCACACTTTGCTTGCACGAGCGCAACCTGACATAGTCACGGTTGTTTAGAACCTGCCCTTCCACTGAAAGTATCCCGAACAGCGCACAGCAAAATCATAAAAGCATATCATATAATCAATACAGACCCGAGAAAGGATTTCTAAAAGCCAGCAGCAAAATACAACCAACACTTAAAATGGAATGGAATGGAATGGAATGAATCAAAAGGGAAATGTTCAGCAGCTTCCCCCAAAACCAGGCGCCCTCCAGATGTGCAGGACTACAACTCTCGCCATGCTGGCTGGGGACAATGGAAGTTGCAGTCCAACATATCCGGAGGGTGTCTGGTTGGAGGAGGCTCTTATACATTAAAACTAGCAACAGCAACACCAGATGTCACACATAGAAAGCCTGCCAAAATAAAAGTGCCTTCATGTGGGGCAAAAGATGCAGACAGGGCGACTTCAATGAGGGTCTGCCAGAGAGAAAGGCCAACCTCCTGCATTCATGCACCATACCTCCTGGGACGGCACCCACGGCAAGGCCTCGGCCACAGATCTTCATTGCTATCCTGCCTTGAGGCACAAGAACATAAGAAGAGCCACACTGGATCAGACCAAGGCTCCATCTGGTCCAGCATTGTGTTCACAGTGGCCAACCAGCTGCCCACAGGATCCCGCAAGCAGGACAGGAGAGCAACCGCGCCCTCCCGCCCATGTTCCCCAGCAACTGGTATACATAGGCAGCCTGCCTCCGATCTGATACTGAAGGAGACATATAGCCTCGAGAGCCAGTGTGGCGTAGTGGTGAGAGTGTTGGACTGGGACTTGGGAGATCCGGGTTCTAGTCCCTGCTCGACCATGAAACTCACTGGGTGACTTTGGGCCAGTCACTGACTCTCAGCCTAACCTACCTCACAGGGTTGTTGTGAGGATAAAATGGAGAGGAGGATTATGTAAGCTGCCTTGGGTTCCTTGCAGGAAAAAAGGCGGGGTATAAATATAATAAATAAATTAATTAATAATAAATAAATAAATAAATAATAGCCATCGGGTCGATTAGCCTTCTCCATGGATTTGTCCAATCCCTTTTTAAAGCCATCCAGATTGGTGGCCACCACTGCATCTTGCGGAAGTGAATTCCGTCCTTTAACCTTCCTTTTATCTGTCCTGAATCTTCCAGCAATCAGCTTGATGGGGTGACCTCTTTGTGTTCTAGTATTATGAGAGAGGAAGGAAAATGTCTCCCTGTCCACTCTTCTTTCCACATGCTGAGCCCTGCGTTTCTAGGGGACTGACTGATGGACAGGGCACCTGGCCAGTGAGAGGGCCACAAGCCCTTCTTCTCTGTGTCAAACTGATGCCGATGTGGCACCTACAAAGGACTGGCTGGGGATGATGGGAACTATAGTCCAAATGCATCTGGATGCCGCCCTACCCTATCGCCTCCCCTTCCTTCTCTCTGTGCAGGGATCATAACTCCGCAGCAGCACGCATGCTCCACCCTCAGAAAGTTCCAGGGTTCAGCCTGCAGCATCTCCAGTTCCAGACTCACGTGTGGGAGAGAAAGTGTCCAACCCCACCCCGTGAGCCTCATTTGAACCCGGGTCACCCCACCTGAAATCTAAACGCTCCGTTCTCTCTCTCTCTTTTACATAGGATCTCCAATGTCCATTTTCAACCCATATACCTCCCATTCCAGAAAACATGTCCAGTTCCACCTTTCACAACATCACACAGCACTGAGTTCCATAGGTTACCAGCCACCTGCCTATTGCTAGCCTGACAATTTAAAGGGTCTCTAGTAAGTTCGTAGTTTGTTAAAGCGCGCTCTCTCTTTGTGTGTGAGTGCGCGCGCCTGTCTGTCTTCCCAGAGCTGAAATCGCCACAACAGAAAGACCATCTTGATTCTAATAGGGTTGCTAGTCCCCACCGTTATTGTCCCTGCAGCGGATTGCCAGGCGTCCTTCAATCTCCAAACGGAGGACAACAGCCGGCAAAAGAGCCATTGACCCGACAACCCCGCTCACACGAACACGCGCTCAAGTCAAGGGCAAACGCGTCAATCCCCCCGCCGCCGCCTTCTCCTAGGGTCATCCGATCCACACGTGCAACAGCGCCGTCGTTACACGTGTACGCGCGCGCAGGCTCCCCCGCCCCGGAGATCGCAGGCGCCCGGATCCCCGATCCTCCTCCGGCTCACCCAGAAGACCATGTTGAAGAAGAAGAGCAGGTATTTGACCAGCGGGCTGACGAAGGAGAAGTCCTCCCCGTGGTGGGGGGCGCAGGAGCCCCTCGCCGGCCTCTTCGCCATGGCCACGATCCTACGGCTGGTGCTGAGCCATCGGCGGGGCAGACCCGCTCCCCGCACGGCCGGCTCAATCCAGCCCAGCGGGCGAATCCGGCGCGGCTGCCGATGATTAACCTGAAAATTGCACCAGCTCCAGTGTTCAATCCCAGCAGGGCATGCCCCGCCCCAATCTCGCCTGCCTGCTCGCCCATTGGCCGAGCTCGCCGCCACCTTCCCGCCTATTGGCCCCTACCCCCATCACTCACCCTCCACCCCCTTTGTTCGAACGTTGTGTATCGTTTTCAAGGCACCACCTGTTAAGCCGGCGAGGAGGAGGCAAACCTCCTAAACGAGGCGGCGCTGGTTCACACGAACCTAAGGGCGCAATCCTATTAAAGCGTGTTTAGACAGGGAAAAAGTCCTACAACTCCCAGCATCCCCCAGCCTGCTGCCACCATGGCTGGCTGGGGGATGCTGGGAGTTGTAGGACTCCCCCCCCCCCGTCTATACACACACATAGGATTGTGCCCTAATACATTTAGAACATGTCTAGCCCACATTTCAACACACACAAAGTCCCAGGTGACTAACAATAAATAATCTCAACAAATAATTAGATAGATAAATAAATAATATAATAAATAAATAAATAAATAAATGTAACAGCCAGCCCCTCTCTGCTCATCACCAACACAGAAAGTGCATCTATGTAACGCACACCCATGATAGCACACATATGTACATGTAGGGAAATTTACACGAGGTGATTGTCACGCACAATTGTCACACGAGCTGATTGTCACGGGGAGACTTTGCTTGTGGTGCCCGTGAGGAGTGTGGCAGAGAGCCGTCTCCATGGTGGCACCCCAACTTTGGGACTCCCTTCCAGTAGAAATTTACTGGTGCCCTCTATGCTGTGGTCATTCAGGTGCCAGTTAAAGACGTATTTATTTGGATAAACTTTCAGGGTATAGTTAAGTGTTTTATCTGTTTTCCGGCGTTGTAATGATGGTTTTATTGTATTTTCTTGCGAATTTGTAATTTTAGAGTTATAATTTTAATTGTGGCTCATGTGTTGTATTGTTTTTATGTGGTTTGTTAGCTGCCCTGGGCTCATTGCAAGGAAGATTGGGATATAAATAAAAATATATAATACTAATGCATATAATGAATTAATAAAGTATGTGGTCTTCATTTCATTTTTTTAAAATACAAAGTTTGGAACGGTGTTGCCTGTTGAACCTTAACTACTGGATTTAGGCACCACATAGCTGCTGATAAGAAACAGGGTTGTAGACCCTGTTCTAAACTGCCAATCAAAATATGTGACGGACCGCCCACTTTCTCTCCACAAAATTGTTGTTCAGTCACCCATAAAAATATATATTTAAGGTCCACAGCTGTAAAAGTGGTAAAGTAATAACAACTGTGCCTCTGAGAACACATAGAGTGTTTTGATCTTACCACAGTATGACCACAAGCTGGCAGTTGGGGTCCCAAGACAAACAGCCTGAGTTCCAGATAGGTTTGAGCCTCATTTTATAAATCAAGCGTAGAGCACAGCTAAATGTTGAATGTTCCAAAACAAAATCTACAGGAGGTGGAAGAGGACTTTGGGGAAGTCTCTGGCAGCTGCATTTTTGCAGCCAAGGAATAAAGTGTTGATGGTGCCCTTAAAAACAAAAATAGGCTTGTTGTAACATCTAGCAAAACATGATGACGCCATCAGTGTTCTGGCTTCTGAGACGGTGTCAAATTTGGCACACACATGGAGGGCAGTGCTTGGGCAGGAGGGGAAATTACTGCAAACCAGGCCACGAACAGCACTTGCATGAAAAGATCTTTTACACAGAGGTTCTCTTCTATAACCCTCATTATCATGAGAACCAGAACAATTTAGATGCCAAATTTCAACTGAGCGAGCAACTTCTGTATAAAAGAGTTGAGGTGAGCTGGGGAGCCAAGTAGAAACCCTGCGGGTGTCATGAACTCCATTTGGTTTTTCCCAGGCAGGGCCTCTGTGCCGCCTTCACAGTGGCTCGATCAGTGCTCCCTTTCCCCAGATTCCAGCTCCAAAAGGTTTCTGGAGTCGCTGGTCACCTTCTTGCGTCATTTGTTCTGCTGAACTGGCTTCCAAGGCGCTAGGAACAACCACTTAGCAGGACAAAAGTGAGGCCCCACAGCCTCCTGGGAAAAGAGCCGGGGAGATAGATGGAAAAGAGCCACATGGGGGCCTTGCTTGCTCTGCTGCCTGCCTGCATCCTCCTCAAAGCCTGGCATGCATGATGGCAGCCTATCCCACTGCTGTGGCTCAGTGGTGGAGCCCCTGCTTTGTATGCAGAGGGTCCCAGGTTCAACCCCCGGCATCTCCAGGTAGGGCTGGGAAAGACCCCCGCCGTCTGAACCTCTGGAAAGCCACTGACTGGGTTCAGACAACACAATAACCCACACTCAAGGGTTGAGTGTGGGTTGTCATTGAACTGTGAGTTATCATGCTGTCTGAACCCAGTCACACTAACAAACCATAGTTTGTTAATCACGAACAACCCACAGTTCACAGCCCAACAACAAACCATGCTCCCTCCTCCTTCTCACCACCACCGTTGTCAGAGAGCCAGGGAGCATGTAGGCCATGGCATCTCCTACAAGAGATCTCCTACAAGTAGGCCAAGTAGGCTGTGGCATCTCCTACAAGAGATCTCCTACAAGTAGGCTGTGGCATCTCCTACAAGAGATCTCCTACAAGTAGGCCAAGTAGGCTGTGGCATCTCCTACAAGAGATCTCCTACAAGTAGGCCAAGTAGGCTGTGGCATCTCCTACAAGAGATGCAACTAGGCTGTAGCATCTCCTACAAGAGATGCAAGGAGGCCAACATGGCATCTCCTGCTCCTCCTTCTCACCACCACTGCTGTCAGAGAGCACGTGGGCGGAGCATCTCCTGCTCCTCACCACCACTGTTTGGGCCAGAGCGAGAGGCAGGTGAACAAGCAGGTGGCAATGGTGAGGAGGGGGAGCAAGTCTGAGGGCTCTTGCCAGCGGCCCCCTGCTGGGGTGTGGACGCTTGGCAGGTGCTAGGACACCCCCCCCCCTCAGGCCCTGGTATGACTCCCAGCCATTCCTGACCAGTCCTTTTGTTATGCAGATTACTGGCAAATGGCTCAGGGGACTGCTGGCAGACATTTCCTTGATGGGAATTCATGGCTGGGAAATAGCTGGAGATTCCCCTGGAATGCTCTCAATGGAGAAAGACAAGCCCTTTGGGGAAGGAAGGGGACCCCTCTCCAGCTGAAGGGAGGGGGCAAGTGTGCGTGCAAATTTTTTTTTTGGAGTGTGCAGGGAAAGATGCAGAGTGTTAGCTGAAGGCTAGAAGCATCTTGGGCTGCTGGGGCCTCTCCCTGGGGATCTGATGTGCGACAAGCGATCTCCTGCTGGCTAGACGTTAAGTGCATGGTTAAATGCTGGAATTTGCTGCCACAGGATGTACTGATGGCCACCCACATGGATAGCTTTAAAAGGGGACCGGACACATTCCAGGAGGAGGAGGAGGAGGAGGAGGCGGCAGCTATCAATGGCTACTAGTCCTGGTGGCCATATGCTACCTCCCCCTCGCCGGATCGTCACCTTGAAGTGGTGAGTGGGCTTGCGTGTTCCGATGAATCCTGTGAGCAATGCCGTCGGGAGCTATGTACCCCAGTAGGGTCACCCATGGCGGTAAGGTCCGGGGAGAGGAACCAGACAAAGAACGATCCAAAACATAAAGTCCTCAACGGCAGAACAGGCGGAAGATAATTAAACCTAAATTACAACGGCTGTGAAGGCGGATGAAGGCTGCAGCAGAGAATGGTTTTCCAATCGTCAGGGTAACCGTGCCATTGGATCTCTGCCGTACTCTGTCAAGTTTGTGTGGTGATTCGTTGTGCACCGATCTCCCCACATAAAACAGTTTCATGCACAGGCGTCTTCCAACCCAACCCATCCAACCCAACCCAACCCAACCCAACCAACCAACCAAACAAACAAAAAAAAGTCCCATGGCGACTGGCGAATGGCAACGGGGGCAGGACTGTGAATCTGGAAGCCCCTAGTCATGGACCAGCACATGGGCGGTGGATGCAGACTCAGTCGCCCTGTTCAAGGAACGAGGTAGTCGAGCAGCTCGGCAGCTGTATCCATGACTGAGCAGCCCTATTTAGGATCCACTCTGCTCACCCCGTATGGGGAGGGGGCTAGAAAAGGTGCCCTAAACATAGTCTACCTCTTTCTCCCCTGACTGGATTACCGCGTCCAGTGGGGTCACCATTTTAGCGGTCGAAAAAGACATTTGAATTTTGGAACATGGAATATACGGACATTGCTGGATAACATAGATAGTGAACGCCCTGAGCGTAGGACTGCTATTATTGCAAGGGAGCTGAGACGGTTTAAAATTGACATAGCAGCACTTCAAGAAACTCGAAGGGCAGGAGAGGGACAGCTGAAAGAAGAAAAAGGAGGTTATACCTTCTTCTGGAAAGGACTACCTGAGCAGGACCGACGAATACATGGTGTAGGCTTTGCCATCAAAAATGAACTAGTGAACTCTTTGTCAGAAGTTCCTACTGGCATTAACGAACGCCTGATAACTCTTCGATTAAAGCTCGCCAATAACCAACAGGTAACTATTTTGAGCGCTTATGCACCAACATTAGATGCTGATGATGACATCAAGGAAAGTTTTTACAGCCAGTTGGACACTCTCCTGTCAGAGATACCCAAGGAGGATAAAATTATCCTCCTGGGCGATTTTAATGCAAGAGTCGGGCGTGACTTTGATTTATGGCCAGAAACTATTGGAAAAGACGGAGTTGGTAATAGCAACCCGAACGGACTCTTACTTTTGTCTATATGTGCAGAGCATAATCTCACTATTACAAACACGCTCTTTCGACAAAAGAATAAGTTTAAAACATCATGGCAGCACCCACGGTCAAAGCACTGGCATCTTCTGGATTATGTAATTGTCCGTGTTAGAGATCGCCGCGATGTACTTCTTACTAGGGCCATGGTGAGTGCTGACGACTGCTGGACAGACCACCGACTAATCCGGTCCACTATGGTTATCAACATTGCTCCCCAACGTAGGCTTCAAGGAAGGAAACCAAGGCGTAAAATGAACATCCACGCCCTTCAAGATCCTATTAAGCAAACTCGTCTTCAATCACTTCTTAAGGAACATCTACCTACGGAACCTCCTGACAACATTGAGGACCATTGGTCTAAGCTGAAAACCTCCATTACTGCAGCTTGTGAACAAACTATTGGATATGAAACTAAGAAACATCAGGATTGGTTTGATGAAAATGACAATGAGATTAAATATATAATTGACCAAAAAAGGAAAGCCTTCCAAATATGGCAAAATGATATTAACTGCGCTGCCAAGAAAAAAACCTACGCTAGCGCAAAGGCTGAGGTCCAAAGAAGAACAAGAGAACTTAAGAACGGTTGGTGGAAAAAGAAAGCTGAAGAAATTCAACAACTTGCAGAATCCCATGATGCGCGGGGCTTTTTTAAGGCCACAAGGGCCATTTATGGACCAAAAACCTATGGTACAAACCCTTTACAATCAAAAGATGGCACCAAACTCTTAAAAGACAAAGAGTCTATTGCACTGCGTTGGAAAGAGCATTATTATGACCTTTTAAATCGTAAATCTAAGGTGGATAATGAGATTTTTCCGCAAATCCCGCAAAAACAAATTAAAGAGGAACTTGCAATACTCCCCACTTTGGATGAAGTAAAAAAAGCCATTAATCAAATGAAGAACAACAAAGCTAGTGGACCAGATGGGATTCCTGCTGAAATCTTTAAAGAAGGGGGCCCCGAACTTGTACAACATCTTCATAAACTCATCGAAAAAATCTGGATAAGAGAAGAGATCCCAGAAGACTTCAGGGATGCCATAATTATCAGCCTCTTTAAGAAGGGTGATAGAACAGACTGTGGAAACTATCGGGGCATTTCTCTCTTAGCAACCGCAGGTAAAATATTTGCTAGGATTCTCGCAAACCGTCTTCTATCTATTTCAGAAGAGATCCTCCCTGAGACTCAATATGGTTTCCGCCCCTCTAGAGGGACAGTAGACATGATTTTTACTGCACGCCAGCTCCAAGAAAAATGCCGGGAGCAAAATCAACCCCTTTATATGGCATTTATCGATTTGGCTAAGGCCTTTGATACTGTAGACCGTACAGCTCTCTGGACTATCCTTATGAAAATTGGATGCCCCAATAAATTTGTGAATATCTTGCGACTTCTCCATGACAACATGACGGCAACGGTTTTGGACAACAACGGCTCTCATGGTGCTCCATTTAAAGTGGGATCAGGTGTTAAACAGGGATGTGTTATCGCCCCAACATTATTTGCCATTTTCATCGCCATGGTTTTACATCTTGTCAAGGGGAAACTTCCCACCGGTGTGGGAATTATATATCGAACAGATGGAAAGCTTTTTAATCTCAGCAGGCTGAAAGCAAAAAGTAAGGTAATTACAACCTCCGTTGTGGAACTTCAGTATGCTGATGATAATGTGGTCTCCGCACATTCAGAGGATGATCTCCAAACTATCCTAAATGCTTTTGCAGAAGCATACGAAAAACTTGGTCTCTCACTTAACATCAAAAAAACCAAAGTGCTTCATCAGCAAGTGCAAGCCAATCCTTTGGTGATGCCATCTATCCAGCTTGGCGGGACAATACTGGAAAATGTCGATCATTTCCTCTATCTTGGCAGCTATCTTTCTGTTACAGCTAACATCGACAGTGAAATCCAGCATCGTCTGAACTCCGCAAGTGCCGCATTTTCTCGAATGAAACATAGAGTGTTCGAGGATCGGGATATTTGTAAGAAGACCAAAACACTGGTTTATGAAGCCATTGTATTACCAACTTTATTGTATGCCTGCGAAACATGGACTATCTATAAACGTCACTTCCACCTCCTTGAAAGGTTTCATCAACGTTGCCTCCGGAAAATCCTGCAAATTACTTGGGAAGATAGGCGAACAAATGTCAGTGTACTGGAAGAAGCAAAGACTACTAGCATTGAAAAAATGATCCTTCAACGCCAACTTCAGTGGACCGGTCATGTTGTTCGAATGCCTGACTGCCGTCTCCCAAAGCAGTTACTTTACTCCCAACTCAAGGATGGAAAGCGGAATATCGGTGGTCAATATAAGAGGTTTAAAGATGTTCATAAGGCTAATCTAAAAAAATGCAATATAAACATCGAAAACTGGGAAGCTCTGGCCCATGAACGATCTAAATGGAGGTGGGCCTTTCACAAAGGTTCCATGGACTTTGAAGAAGCCCGAGTGCAAGGTGAAAGGGAGAAACGTGCTAAGCGAAAAGCACGTCAAATGAATCCTTTACAGGACCATCTTCTATCTGGTAACCTGTGTCCTCACTGTGGGAAGCTGTGTGGATCTAGAATTGGCCTCCACAGTCACTTACGGACCCATCGCTAGAGTCTACACAATCTTCTTTAGAATTTCCTCCTTTTATCCCGGAAGACAATCTTACTCGGTCACGAGTGATCGCCTGATGATGATGATGATGATGATGCTACCTCAAGTATCAAAGGCAGTTATGCCTAGGTACACCAGTCACGGGGAAACATGGGTGGGAGGGTGCTGTGGCACGATGGTTTAACTATGGGTTGTTAACCACGAAAACCCAGGTAGAGAACCCATAGATGGTTGTTGGGTTGTGAACTCTACCTAGTGGTTAACAACCCATAGTTAAACCGCAGTGCAGGGCTCGCACGTAACAACAATCCACGATTCAACAACAACCCGTACTCAGGGTTGCTGTTACATGCAAACCAGGTCTATACTTAACAGTTAACACCTGATAATGAAAAGCACTATGAAATCCAAGGAATTCTTGTCAACAATGCACATTGCATTCATCCTTTGTGACAAGGCCATGCCAGTTCCCTCTAACAGCAGTATCGCAGCTTCTTTGATTTGCTGGGTATGGCTTTTGCGGATATCTCCTCAATGCTTTGCAGTCTGTTCCTATGGATGCATACCCAGACAGACGTGAGCCTTACTTTGGCCCATGAAACATCTGTGAAGGGCCATTGGTCACTGGTAGAGCTATGCATGCTTCGCATGCCGAAGGTCCCAGGTTCGATCCTCGGCATCTCCAGGTAGGGCTGGGGAAATTCCTGCCTGAAAACCCTGGAGAGCCGCTGCTGTCGGTCAGCGTTGGCAGTTCTGGGTTAGAGGGGCCAAGGGCCTGGCTCAGAATAAGGCAGCTTCCTATGTTCCGGAAGGCTGCAATCCTGCACACACTTCCTGGGGAGCCAGTCCCATTGAAACGGAACTTACTTCCAAGCAAAAGACCATAGGATCAGGCTGCAAATCTACACTGGGAAGGACCCGACTTCTACATCACCTCCGCAGGAAGGCAGGTTTTACACTTTATGGGTTGTGATGGTTTTTACAGAGGGGTGGGAGCAGCAAGGGTCTTCGGATGAGATCATTAGGCCCCTAGTCATTAATGCCAGAGATTCATGTCCCCTGATCCTGTTCTGACCCTGCTGTGAATTTCTAAACAGTGCATTCCTTAAGCCCAGACTTCCATTCTTCTCCATCATTACCGTTCCCGTCTCTTATTTTGATGCCGCTTTGTCCCCTCTCGCCTGGGCGGAATTGATTTTGGTCCGTAATTCTTCCCTCTCAGATTTGCCTATTCAGCTCAACCTCTGCTGGCAACCGCTCACATTTTTAGGACCTGCTTGAAAAAATAATAATAAGGAAATCCTTTCCCTCCTTTTTTTTTTTTAATGCCATGCAGCATTATTTAAGAACCTCAGTCCTACAAGTGGGATAGAATCCAAAAAGAGGAACGGGTGTAGAGTAGCTTTCTTTCTTTCTCGAGGGTGTAGAGTAGCTGCTTTTTGTTCCCCTGGCTTTGTCTTTAAGCAGCACTGTGCCATGCAGACTTAAGGCTGTAATCCTACACACCCATATTGTATTCATGTAGGCTGCAATCTATGGAGAAAAAAGCTTTACAGCTCCCAGCATGCTCCAGCCAGCATGGATGGCTGAAGGGATGCTGGGAGTTGTAGGAGCTCTTTCTCTGTCTAAACATGCATAGGATTACGCGCTTATTTATTTAAAACATTTTTTTACCTTGTCTTTCCATAAAATGTCCAAGATGCTTAATAAGGTCCAAAAGAAGAAAACAGCGGATAAAATTCAGAGACACACAGCTTGAGACATTATTTTTTAAAAACCAAAACATGGTAAGAGGCCAGGAGGTTTCACAGCAATTTCACAAAGAGGAGCTTCCAAGTTACTTAGGAGCAGATGCCACGGAACACAAAGAAACCTCACTTCTGAGAAAACACGCTGGCACAGAGATATGCTGCGGAATTGTGTGTGTGTCGCCTTAGAGTGGTGGGCAACTTGTGGCCCTCCAGACGTTTTGGCCTACAACTCCCATCAATTGCAACCTGCCCCCCAAATCACCCTCCCCATTCTGGCTGGGGAATGCTGGGAGTTGTAGGGCTTTGTTTTCTGTCTAAACCTGCATAGCATTGCAACCCAAGATTTAAAAAGAAAAATCAAAAGAGGTAAAATGCATGTCAGAATGAATTTAGACCCATGGTCTAAACCAGGCATGGGGAACTTAAGAACATAAGGACGCTGATGCTGGATCAGACCAAGGGTCCGTGTCATCCAGCATTCTGTTCACACAGTGGCCAACCAACTGCCGACAAGCAGGACATCAGTGCAACAGCACCCTCCCGCCTATGTTCCCCAGCAACTGGTGCACCTAGGCATACTTGTGGCCTTCCAGATGTTGGTGAAGTACAACTCCCATCATCACTGGCCAAGGCTGATGGGAACTGGAGTCCAACCACATCTGGAGTTAGTTTTCCCCAGCCCTGCTCTAAATTCATACCCTCCTCCACCACAGTTAACTGAGATAGATAAGTCACTGTGATTTCAATGTGAGTTAAAATGTGCTTAAATCTTTTCCACTGGAAATCAAGGAGGCTTAAAAAAAAAAAATGCTTGCATTGGGTGGGATCATGCCCCCATCTTCTGTACCAGCCACCCCCAACCTGGTGCCTTCCAGATGTTTTGTACTACAACTTCCGTCACCTCTGTCCATTGGCCATGCTGGCTGGGCCTGATGGAGGTTGTAGTCCAAAACATCTGGAGGGTGCCGCATTGGGGGAGGCTGCTCTATACAGTATCAAATTAAAATAAAGGCTTCTCCTCCCTCAATGGACATCTCCACCAGGCTGTGCTGAGGGAGATAAATCTGGGGTTTTCTAGCGTAGAAAAAAGGCGAGTGAGGGGAAACATGTTAATAGAGGTGTACAAAATTATGCATGGTCTGGAGAAAGTGGAGAGGGAGACATTTTTCTCCTGCTCTCATAATACTAGAACCCGGGGTCATACCATACAACTGATTGGTAGGAGATTCAGGACAGATAAAAAGGAAGGACTTCTTCACACAGCCCAGAGTTAAACTATGGAATTCACTTCCACAAGATCATCGTAGTGATGGCCACCAATTTGGAGGGCTTTAAAGGGGGATTGGGCGAATTCATGAAGGCTATCAATGGCATGGCTACTAATCCTGATGGCTATGTGCTATGGCTATGTACTCCAGTTGCTGGGGAACATGGGCGGGAGGGTGCTGTTGCACTCCTGTCCTGCTTGTGGGATCCCGTGGGCAGCTGGTTGGCTACTGTGTGAACAGAATGCTGGGCGAGATGGACCCTTGGCCAGATCTAGCACGGCTCTTCTGATGTTCTTACGAGAGGGAGAGCAGGGCCGTTCCACCAACGCTGCTGAAAGACTTCCCTCCCTATTCCTTTTTCCTTGTGTGCCCCAATCCCTTTTAGATTCTAAGCCTGCAGGCAGGGACTGTTATCCTTTTATCGATGATCTGCCAACCAGGATCATTTTTGTTTTGTTGGCTGAGGAGTGGCATAAAAATACCATTTTTTATGGGAGGTATGCCGTGGTTTGCGAGGGCCACGACAAACCTGGGGCAGGGCGGCTCAGGTGGGGCGGGGGGCGTCAGTTGCAGTCCAAGGCGTCTGGAGGGCGCCAGGTCGGGGGAAGGCTGCTACAAGGGCTTGGCCATGCTTGCTGGGGAGGATGGGCGTTGGCAGTCCAAGGCGTCTGGAGGGCGCTAGGTCGGGGGGGGAAGGCGGCTACAAGGGCCTGTTTTTAAAAGCACCTCGCGGTGCGTGTGGGAGCCGCGTCCGGCTCGGCCGGGAGCAGCAGGCCTTTCTGACGAGCGGGGCGAGGGAAGTCCTTCCCGCCTCCCAGCCAGGGCGGGCCACTTCCGGGTTGGCGCGTGCTGCCGCCCGGACCCCTTTGCCGGTGGCGCCCGCCTCCCGCCGGAAGTGCGTCGTCGCTTGCCGTCGGTTCCGGGCGGGAGCGCCGCGAGTGAGGGCGAAGGACGGGACGGGGCCTTGCTTCCTCGCTCGCTCGCTCGGCCGGCCGGCGCGTGCTCGTGCGGGGGGGTCGCCGGGAAGAACGCCCTCTCCCTTCGGCCGGCGCCGGGCCCTCCGCCTCGTGGCCTCTGCCCCTCCCGCGAGGCCGGGCGGAACTTTGCGCGCGCGGGGCGGGGTTTCCGCGGGGAGCGCCCTCCGGGGGACACCGACCCCCTTCCTCCCCCCGCCACTCTCCCTCTCGCTTCCTTCCCGGTAACGGACTCGGCCGAGGTGCCGCCCGCGATGGCCTCGGCGGCCTGAGGAGAACCGGCGGCGGCGGACGAGGAGCAGGCGGCGGCGGCGGGATGGATCCTGGCGGGGGTGGCGGCTGCCCGGGGCCCGGCGGCGGGGCCCCCGCGAAGCCCGGCCTGCAGGTGGTCTACCAGGCCGTGCAGGCGCTCTACCACGACCCGGACCCCAGCGGCAAGGAGCGCGCCAGCCTCTGGCTCGGGGAGCTCCAGCGATCGGTGAGCGCGCGGGGAGGGCCAGGCCGGTGTGCGGCGGGAGGCCGAGCGAGGGGAGCGGGCATGGCGGCGGCCGGGCGGCCTTGGGGAAGGGGCTCCGTGGGGGCAGCGGCGGGCGGGGGGTCTTCGGAGCAGCGGGGGAGAGGATCGGGGCCTGCGGGCGGGAGGGAACAACGGGTGGTGGGGAAATAACCGAGTATCCTGGGGCAAAAACGGGGAGTCCCGAGGGCCACGGCAAACCTGGGGCAGGGCGGCGCAGGTGGGGCGGGGGGCGTCAGATGCAAAGGAAGTTCGGGGTCAAGCGGGCGGGCCCGGCGGCAAAGCCCGGGGGGCAAGGACTCGGAGGGGGCTGTGCGGGGCGGAGGGGGCACGGGAATTGGAGCGCTGCAATGAGGGATTCGGGCGCGGGTCGAGGAAGGCCACGGGGAGAGGTTGGGAGGAATGGGGGCCGGGAGCCAGGTGGGAAGGGGCCGGGACGAGGCTTCCCGTGGGGAGAGGACTACAAAGTCAAAGGGGTCGGAGCGTGCCTTGGGGCAGCTGCATGCTCGGAGGGACTCTCTCGACTGGGCCTGCGGGTGGAGTTGTGGGGCCGAGAAGGTCCCCTGACAGGGATGGGTACTGTCGAAGAATGGTGGGAGAGTGGAGGGAGTTCGAGTCAGTGGGTGCCAGGGGATGAGGGAGGGCTTAGATGGCCCAAGTGGTTTAAGGGAGGAGGGGCTCTGTGGGTTCTGGATGGATCCCAATTAGCAGGTCTTAATGGGGGCGTAGAGGGGTGCAGGCCATGAGAGGCAAAGGACAGTGGCTTGGATGCTGGAAGGGGTTTCCGAATGGGAGAGTTGACTTGGGGCTTGCTCAGAACAGGGGTGAGTGCCTGGGTGCATAGGGGTGAGCTCTAAAAGGTGTAGATGTTCAAGAGAGAGGAACTTGGCTGCTCAAACTCATTTTGGGGTGGTGAGTTTAAGACTTTTCTCCTGAGGCCCTGCCGTGCCCCAAGCCAAGGTTGATGTTTCCTCAGGCGGCTAGGATCCAAGATCTTTTTCTCATGCTCCCAACGGCGCTGGTTCTCTCTCTGGAGTTGCCCGTCCGCTGCCCTTTCTGAATGGCTTTGGCGGCAGCAGGCACATGGGTGCGGGTGAAGTAGGCCCGGAGGCTCGTTTTTGTAGACGAGTGACCTCATTGGAGAACCGCTGCTATTCCTTGATGTGTGGTTGGAGTTTCGACTGGTTGTACACTTAGAAGGAGGGACTCTGTGATGCTAGTCATTGCCATCCTTAAAGAAGGGGGACTTCATTCTAAACTGGGCATTGGAAGCAGCCCAGTTTGATCCAGGCACAGAATTTGTTCCAAAGAGCTGAAGATGCTGTTGCATGTAGACTTCACTGTGGTGACGGATCTCCTGGCATAGTGTACGGATTCTTCAGAGCTTGGCATATATTTATACAGAGCTAAGCAAATGTGTGAGTTGTCAAATCATGCTGTGGCACAAACATAAAAACTGAATCATGGTGCTATTGGTTCGCTCAAAATCCTTCTCAGCTTAAGAAGCAGCACAGATACTTTGCTGCACCCTGTGCAGCCTAGCAAATTGTTCACATTGAAAAGCAACGTTGTTTTTCTGGCAGCGTAGGTGATTCTCCCTGCTGAGTTGGCAAAGCTACAGCCAAGGGGTCCTGGAGTTTTTTTTTATTCATAGATTCATAGATAGAGTTGGAAGGGGCCTACAAGGCCATTGAGTCCAACCCCTTGCTCAATGCAGGAAACTAGAAGAGCGGTCTCCCATCCAAGTAATAACCAGGCCTGACCCTGCATAGCTTTCCACACTCAGACAAGCGGTTCCATCCTGGTGTTTTTCTTATCTGTAACTTTGTCCTGTTACGTTCCTGTCCAGCCACTCTGGGTTGTGACACCAGGGGGAGACGTTACTTCCTTTATTCCCTCCAGTGCTGAGCTTGCATGCCTGGCTTATTCGGAAGCGGGCTGGTTTGTATTGTGGTAGCTTATACAAGTGCTGTGCCATTGAAACGCTAAGCCTGCCTCTGAATGCAGACAATTGGCTTTACTCAGAAGTCCCCCCCCCCCCGAAATCCGTAAGGGAGGGTGGGGTGAAAGAGCCAGACTCCCTTACTTTGGCACAGGCCTTTGAGCCTGTCTTTTCCCCCAGTTGCGAAACTTATTTTGTGTGTGGTGTGATAGGGAAAGCTGCCTGTACTTTGCTTCCCTCTTCTGGCCTTTCGTTTCTCGGAGAAGCTGTAAATCCCTGTCTAAGACAAGACCTACAGGTTTCATTGGAGGATTTGTGAGCTTGTATACTGGGGAAATGGAACAGTTTGAGCCAGGATTGTTCCTCGTTTCTTTTAGCAGCCTTCCCCAACCTGTTGCCCTCCAGATGTGTTGACTACAGCTCCCAGTCCCCAGCTATGTTGGCTGGGGGCTCCTGGGAGTTGTAGTCAACACATTTGGAGGGTAACAGGTTAGGGCAGGCAGACTGCTATATAGCATCCCTCTCTATGTAGTGGGAGGTGGAATAAAGTACCTCCCGTATGGGAGTTTTGGTAGACTTGGGTGCATTCTTGGGAGTCACACCCATGTCAAAAGATAGTTGAAAAGCTTGTGTGACCCAGTTAGACCAGTATTCAAGCCCAGCCTCTGCTATGGGCCCATTCTCACTGTCAAAGAGCATCAGAAGTTATATGAAACAAGTAGCCCACCTTTTGGCATTGTTATGAATATAAACACACACTTGTTTATTTATTTGGTTTGTACCCCGCCTTTCTATCAAGAAAATAGCACTCAAGGCAGCTTACAATCATAGATAGACACTTGGTTAAAACAATAATAAAACACATGCATTAAAAGCACAATTTAAAACACAACAATAACAGAATAAAAACAGCACCCAACCTAACAGACCTGTTTACATGCCAAAAGCCTGCTTGAACAAAAGGTCTTTGCCAGCTGTCGGAAGGACAGCAGAGAGGGAGCCAACCTAGCCTCCCCTGGCAGAGAGTGTCACAGCCTGGGAGCAGCCAGCAAGAAGACCATGTCTCACATCACCACCAAACATGTCTCTGAAGGTGGTAGAACCATAAGAAGGGCCTCCACAAAGACCTTAAAACTTGGGCAAGCCAGTGTGACGTAGTGGTGAGAGTGTTGGACTGGGACTCGGGAGATCCGGGTTCTAGTCCCCGCTCGGCCATGAAACTCACTGGGTGACTTTGGGCCAGTCACTGCCTCTCAGCCTAACCTACCTCACAGGGTTGTTGTGAGGATAAAATGGAGAGGAGGAGGAGGATTATGTAAGCCGCCTTGGGTTCCTTGCAGGAAAAAAGGTGAGGTATAAATATAATAAATAAATAAATAACATAAATATGGGGGAAGGTGGTTTTTCAGGTAGCAGGGTCCCAAAGCTCTGGTCTGTAATTAGTTTTACTGGGGAACTACTTTGCTTTGAGGGTGGTGGACCACATTGCCCCTCCCCTAGGCATTTCTGGCAAACACTTTTAACTTTGTTTTATTTAGAGCATTTATGTACCATCCTTCCTAATATAAAATATATATTTTTTTATATATTAATATACCATCCTTCCTAATAAGAATATAAAAAGTCCCAAGATGACTCGCAGTAAAAAATCATAAGCAGTAAAATACAATAAACAAATAATTATAAAGCACTGAAAGCAATTAAAATGGCAGTGAGATTATATAATAAAAACTACCAGAGTTTAAAAAGCAATTAAAATATTATGGGCATAGCCTCCTTGCATCTCTGTAGCTTCTGGGTTGGTAACTGTAGGACCAGATCAACTAGGGCTGCCCATTGATCCCAACAACAGAAAGTAAAACATTCTCCAACCTCAAAATTGCAGTATAACTCATAATACCAGGCCTGTAACACACCTTTATTTTTCAGGGAAGAGAGAGTGCATTTTACAGTACGTACATTGTCTTATTTTATTTAGAAAATACTCCTCCTGACTTTTCTCCCGCACATTCAAATTACGGTTTCTGGCTGCAGGTGTGAGATTGGGACCTGAGATTGCCCCTTTATGTTTCAAAATCGCATGTGGCTGAAGGATTTAGGCCAGCTTGCCCCCCAACCTGGTATCCTCCAGATGTGTTGGACTTCAATGCCCATAATTCCCAGCCAACATGGCCAATGGAATTATGGGAGTTGGGGTCCAACACATCTAGACGGCACCAGGTTGGGGAAGGTTGATTTAGGCAATCTAAATCTCTCCCTTGTGAAGAGTAGGGAAGATGTCAATTTGTCCAGCTTCATTCTCATAGGCTTAATACTTGCTGTTTTTGATACAAAAATAACGGCCTTTTGGCACCTTAGCAACTGACAAATTTATTTTGGTGAAGAGCCTGGAGCAGCATGCATCCAGGCTCTTCCTTTTTCCACAACAGCCCTGTGATGTAGGCTAGGCTAGGCAGAGAGAGTGACTGGCCTAAGGCAAAGCCACCTTGTGTTAGTGATTAATTGCCTCATGTCTGTGTGTGTCAATATGACAGTGATAAGCAGGGCTGGTAAAATCCCAAATATATCTCTGTGTTTGTACGGTCTTGTGCAGAGTTACCTCTTAGGAATCTGAAGTATTTTTTCCAGCCCTGGATTAGGCCTGTTAAAGAATGTGCAGTTTGGAGCAGGAACTCTCCCTTATGTCTGTGGATGCTGCCATGGGCTGGTTTCTGAAGAGGAGGAGGAGGACTCCTCCAGTGGGATGTGTGGGTGCTGTTTCTCCAGACCAGGGGCCATCTTGAACATTTCGTCACCATGGCCTGTTGAGCGGGAAGGCTTCCTTTTCCCACAAGTTATAGCTTTTTTGCCTCTATCCTGGCCTTGCAGTTAGCTGCTTGTCCTTGGTGAGCAATGATTTCTTTCAGCAAGTGGTGCTCCGCTTGTGGCCGCCTGCCGGGCGGCACACAGACAAATGGTCAACAATTCAGGTCAGGGTTGGTAACATACCTGCAAAATGGAGCTGAATGTTTCCAACTTCATCTGCTGGTTCATCGTGAGAACTCAACCTTGTTCATCATGTTGGGCGTTCTCTGGCCCTGTGTGTTCATTTTACGAACAAGTCTCTAATCCTTGTGGTTTGCTGAGAGAGCAGTGCTAAGAGATCTATTCTGAACTTTCAAAGTATCTTATTCTGAAGCATTTTACTTCTTCAGGAGCCTTACGGTCTAGCAACCTGAGAAAGTACTTCATTTCTCCTAGGTGCCAGCCTTAAACTTTCAGGAGCAGGTGGCAACCAGGTACTTCTGTTTTTTCCCTTCTCCAGGACGAGCGTGCCTCTTCTTTTTTTGTTCTGGCTAGAGTCATTGAAAGCAGGACAAGTTGTGGTGGGTTTTGAGTTGCAGCTGTGCCTGTTCTAGCTGTCGTTAGGGCAAATGTCCTACCTCTAAGGCAGGAGCAGACAATCAAGGTGCCACCCTCCCACTTAAAAAAAAACCCACCCAACTATTTTCTTACCCGCAGCTAGCTAGGATTGTTGTGAAATAGATTTCTGTTTGTGCTGAAAACTGTGAGTTCATAGGAGTTGTTTAGTATGTTGGGGCTCAGACCCCACCTCTGCCTTGTACTCAGTCTTTTGGGACAGGCTGCTTGTACTTTGCCACACCTCCCATGGTATTCATGGGAGGTGTGGCAGGACCTCCCATGAATACCATGGGTGCCCATGGGCAGTTTCTCAAATTGTCAGATGTGACCATGGCCCAGAAAGGTTTCCTGCCCCTCCTCTGACGAAGTCTGTCTGGGGATCGGCATGGGCTTCCCACTGAAGATGGGGAACAGCTTTCCTCAACCGGGCGCCCTCCAGGTCTGTGGGACTACAGCTCTCATCAGGGCCAAGGACATGACTGGCTGGGGATGGTGGGGGTTGTAGTCCCAAAACATCTGCAGGGCACCTGGTTGGGCACACCTGATGTAGGACCTTTATTACCCGGTCGTGTAATACTTTTTAAGAGTGTATGCTGAAACAGACTGCCGCATGCCTTTAGTCTCCGCTTTTCCACTCTCTTCTTGATCAGGGGGTGACTCTGTAACAGTAGGCTCAAGGATCTCTTGCTTCCAAGATGCTACTTGAACCGCATGCAGGGCACAAGCAAGTTGATCCTTCTCAGCCTAAACCACCAAGTTGTTAGAAGGGTAAAAACGAGGTAAGGGAATGCTAAGATTTGAATGGGAAGGAAATCTAAGCTATCGTGGATTTTTAAAAATGGAACAGAGAGGCATTAAATGGAGGATGCTCAGCAGCCAAAGTAGGGCCGTTGGCATCGTAGGTTCAGCACCGCCATCCAGCACAAGAACTCTCTTCCTGATTGAGGGGAAGCAAGGTGAACATGCACATGTTTGCATGGAGAGAGCAACATGGCTGCTACTCTGTCGGGTGGGGTACGATGGTTAAAATTAAAGCATGAATAATATGCCGACTATAGTAAATGGCTCCTTCTCTGTTCTGTGTGGTATATTTGTTTTTGTACAATTCTGTAGAACTTCTGCTGGGCAAAGAACGTTATGATCCTTCTTTTGTCTCGTCAAACGTTGACCTAGGGAACTTATTACCACGAAATGCCATGATGGCCGTTAGAGTAAACATTAGTTCAGTTTTGTCAGATGGACTTAGATTGGCTGTGCCCAACCTGGTGCCCTCCAGCTGTTTTGGACCTCCATCAGCCCCAGCCTGCATGGCCACTGGTCAGGAATGCTGGGAATGGTAGTTCAAAACATCTGGCAGGGCACCATGTTGAGGAAGGATGGCTTAGACAAAATGTGTGAAGGACGGGTCTGTTGCTTGCTGCTGGAGACAGCCAAATGGGCAGCCACCTTGTTCTGCAGTGGCCTTCCTCTTTTAACTCCCTGATGCCTAGCACAAGCAACGGGGGTGTGGGTGCTATCGTATTCTTGTGAATTTCCCTGCAGTGTTTCCCATTGGCAGGATGCAGAAAGTGTGCTGAGCTAAGTGGGCCATTGGGCTGTCCTATCAGGACAGCTGAGATGTTCTTATCTCCTCACTGGCCCTATGGGAGAGGTCCTCATTGTTTCCATCTTATAGCTCGGGAGGTGAAACAAAGAGGGACTTGCTTGTCCGAGACCGAACCCTGCCTTCCACATCCAGTCCAAAACTCCCAGGGTCATACTGGACTCTTAGATGTTCTCCTTCCTCAGTGGGATGCACCTTTTTGTTTATCTAGTGCAGTGTTCTCCAACCTTGGGTCCCCAGGTGTTTTTGGCCTACAACTCCCAGCATGCCCCAGCCAGCTATGTTGGCTGGGGCATGCTGGGAGTTGTAGGCCAAAAACACCTGGGGACCCAAGGTTGGAGAGCACTGATCTAGTGCCACCTATGTACATATGATGATTTACAAAGAGTGAGAAGACAGGTCCCTGCCCCAAGGGGATTACAATTTAGAAAGCAGCACAAGGAAGACAGCAGAGGAAGGGGAGATAAATGGAAGTAGGAGTCACTAGGGGAAGGAGATGCTGTTATTTCAGTTTCATGTACTGGGCATTATGTGTTTAGTCCTTTCATGTTTCTGCAATTGCACCTTGAATGTGGGATCCTAGTGCCATCCGACTATTCTCACTTTTCTGTTAAAGAAACATTATCGGTTCTGTGGCACCGGATTTGAATGTTTTCGCTCCTCCTCTGTCATCCTCTTGCTTCAGACCAGCCTCCCCCAACCTGACAGCTTCCGGTTGTGTTGGACTGCAACTCCCATCCCATGCTGCCTGGGGAAGATGGGAGTTGGAGTCTAACACAGCTGGAAGGCACCAGGCTGAGGGAAGCTGATTTAGTCTCTCCTGTTGAGAAGCATAAGAGCATGGGTCTGGGATCTCCAAGGCTGTATGCCATGAAGCTGTTTACTTCAAGGTGCAGTTAATCATTTCATCCCAGGCCCGGCGTGAACCTGACTTGGTCAGATCATTTTTCAGTTGCCAGTGCAGTGCTCGATCAGAACGTCAGAAACAAAAGAGTGCTTTTTTGCTGTTTTGCCGAGTTCTTCATGGCTATGGTGGTGATCGGGAACAAGGGGCCATCCTTCTTGAAATATGGGGTGACTGGCAACCCCAGAGCCAAATTGTGCTGTGACAAAAATGGCTGGTTTCCTGTCTTGCCTGCCCTTGGTTTCATGTTTAATCACCCTCTGACATGCCCCCTTCCTGACACCACCACCTTTGGGCCGCCTAATGATGCCACCAAACCATTTGCAAGGTGTGCACAGCAGCAGCAGCAGCTTCTTTATAACTTTCCTCTTTGATTGTCGGTGCAAGCCGGAGAGTTAGCAAGGGTGCTGACCTACTTGAAGGATCCCGTTTCCATTTATAGGGAAACAAGACACTCTTTGGGCTTATCTGTCAAGAACGCAGTTACCTTGCTTCTCTGCACTCCCTTTCTGGCGTTGGCCGGGCCTTTTTCACGTGTTCACCTAGTGTGTAGGTTTCCCAAACAAAACCAAGCCCGCCTGACTACGGATTAATGCATTCTCTGTGGGCATTTGGTGCTCGCATGGGAGCTTGGCACTCTGGTGAATCAGGGGGCAACCAAGGGTTTCCTTAGAACACAAGCCTGAACGCAGAAGGATGAAGTTCTGTTCTGTTCCCAAGATTGAGTTCCATTAACCCCTTTCAGTATATTTGTATTACTCTTAATCTCTTGAGAGGGGTTTGCGCGTGGGGGATCTTGTTTCGTTGGGGACCCCCGCATGTCCGTGTGTGCACCTATATACAGCTCCCATCCCACCCTTTTATTTATTTTATTTAAAATATTTCTAGGAATCCCTCCCAAGGCAACTTACAGAACTGAAATTCCTAGAATGAAAACCAATACAATAATTAGGCAGCAAGCATTCATGAAACCCGTAGGGCCGAAAAGGTTGCCCAGCCCTGCAGCAAAGGATTGTGGATGGATTCCAGGAAGAAGCTTTGTGGAAAAGCAGGATGCAAGGGGTGGTGGCAGCCAGTTCCCATGCACAGCCAAGGAGTAGAAATTCGCTTCATGCCCCCTTCAGCAACCTTGTTGCCAGGCCTAATTTTTAAGTTGCCAGTCCTCTCCTAGCTCCAAACCCAAGAGCGAGTGGCCATTCCTTGATGGTGAATGAAAGGTACTCTTGACATGGTCAGATGCATGGTTGTCTCCAACATAGCTGGCTTGGGGGAAACTGGGAGTTGTAGCCCAACACATCTGGAAGGCACCAGATTGGGGGTGGCTGCTTTAGACCGAAGGCCAGATGTTGCCGTCGGAAGAATTGGGACTTTTCCCGGACTGCTTCCCCTTCAGATTGCAGGACAGATTCTGGTATCGGAGGCAGTATGCCTGTGTACTCCAGTTGCTGGGGCACATGGGCAGGGAAGGTGCTGTTGCACTCATGGTCCTGCTTGTGGGATCCCGTGGGCAGCTGGCTGGCCACTGTGTGAACAGAGTACTGGACTAGATGGACCCTTGGTCTGATCCAGTGTGGCTCTTCTTATGTTCTTATGACAAGGCTTGCCTGTTAGAATGCTTCCCCTACAAAATTGTAGCTGCTTGCACCTAGAAACCAAACCCGTTCAAAAACGGCAAACTGAGCGGTGCCAGCAGCCATGTTGAGAAGGGGACAATCCGCAGCAGATGACTGAGACATGCGCCTTGAAAGGCCTGTCAGGACAGGAAGGCATGGCAAGGCTTCCTCAGCGCCTTCAGGGCTGAGCAGTGGTGGATGTGCCCAGCGAAACTTTTCCAGAAGGCTCGGGCCTCCTTCTCATGCAGCTGGATGGGCTGTGCCAATTCACACTGCATTCGGGGTGGTGGTGGTGGTCACATAATTGAATGCCCCTCTGTATGGGGGGCATCGCTACATAAAATCCTTACGTATAGAAAGCTAGCAGGTTAGGGAATGTGGTCCTAGCCTTCTCCCTGACCTGCTAGTTGTATGGACCAGTTTTCCGTCATCTGAGCCCCTGCCTGTGGTCTGAAGTGGTACAGGCCAGACTCTGGTTGGGTGCCTCCAAAGTAAGCCTTAGAGAGAGGCATTCAGCAGCTCTGCAATTGCCCTAACCTGCGGGTGGGCAGCCTGGCCCTCTCCAGATGTTTTGGGCTACAATTCCCCTCAGCCCCAGCCAGTGGGGATTATGGGAGTTGTTGTCCAAAACATCTGGAGGGCCCCAGGTTGCCTCCCCTTGCCTTAACACCACTATGGGGTGTGTACAGCGCTGCTCAAGTTTCTGCAAGTACCATCAGACCCACACAAAGGGGCTGCCAAATTCAACATTATCTAGAGGGTGCCAGGTTGGGGGAAGGCTGTTCTGAAAGCTTTCTCTTGTCATGGTGCCGTAAATCTGTTTTGAGTGATGTTGTCAGTTCTCCCGCACGAATGACTGGTAACCCGAAAGAGAGGGAACACTTGGCTTTTGTATTGCTTTCCTGTTGGATCCCCCCCCCCCCGGAGCCATTTGGGAGGGCCCAAAGGCCTCCAGGCGGCTGCCCTAAGCCATAGGTAGCCACCCTATTTGAATGGCGGCACCCCTGCCTTGGGTGCAGAAGGTCCCAGGTTCAGCCCCTGGCATCTGCAGTTAAAGTGTCTCCAGTAGCAGGTGATGGGAGAGCTTTGAGAGCCACTGCAAGCGGGCAGAGACAGTACTGGGCTCAATAGGCCGCTGGTCTGTCTCAGTATAAACTTCCTTTGTCCATAGGTTCAATTGCTACTTGCTTGCGGAGGCAGCTAGCTCTTGACAAGCCAGCTCTGACGCATACGCTCCCAAAGTGTCTCTTTCAAAGCACTCCTGTTGATGGCTCTCCCTTTCTCTTCTGGAGTCTACGCTGGGTGACTTAACAATATCTCTTTCTTCTCCCCCAAGCACCCAGAGACTTTGGCATTGTGGTCTTTTTAGATAAGATCTCTGCTGACATTTAAAAACCTTTGGAAAGGTCTCTTGTAGATGGTGACTGAGGCCTATCCAGCCACCTCCCCTCCCCTCCTGCTTGTTCAGCTCAAAGGCTTTATCCATCTCTACCATGTCCAACAGAGGTTCTACCTGTACTGTGTCTAATGCAGACTGAGGTCCGGGGAAACATCCAACCAGTTTCCTGACTTCTCCCGGCAAGCATCATGGTAAGAATTGCCACCACCTCTGGTGATTCCGCACATCACAGCCTTCAGGCCAGACGAGCAGCCAGGGCATTGGAGGGGGTGCCAGGCTGCTTTCTGGACTCTAAGTAAAATTCTGGGCCATGCATATGACTTGCGTCTCCCCCCACCCCACCCCAGGTGCATTCCCCCCCCCCCCCCTGCTAGTTAACACTAGCTTTGGGAATTGGGTTTCTAATGCAAGGCTGCCTTGGCTGAGAACTCATCAATATTGTAGCCCAGTCTCTGTAAATAGCTTCCACAAACTTGTGTGCCACAAAACAACTTCCCATGGTGATTCTTGCAAAGTTTTTCAAGGCAGCGATCCTTTCTTTTTTTGTGAGCAGGTCCCACCCAATTCTGTCTGTAATGTTGTTTGAATAGAATTTATTGAATTAGTCCAAGGACCATATTAAAACACACACACACACAAAGTAAAATGCTGTTTGCATCTTCGTACCAATGTTTGGCTCTTTAGTGCTGCTTTTCTTTGCCTGCTTGAACATTTCAGATCCGCCAAGAGCCTTCTCGTACTGCTGGAAAGATGAGGAAATCAGTGGTAGAGTTTCTCAGTAGTGTGTTCAATTCTGCATGATCACTTGCATATACGGTGTCGACCTTTCCAGTAGGCAACTGGTGTAGGAACCTCCTTCACTGGTGGATCTTGAAGTACCATTAAAAAGATCTGACAGTGTATATAATTTACTGTTGTGTTTTTTACAACCACGTGGTGCAAGCCAGTTGGGATTTTCTGCCACAGCTACTTCTGCACCACCAACCCACACCCTTTTGATGAACATAGTGTAACATCCTACCTGGAGTTGGAAGGATACTGGGTGGTGTACAACAGCTTTGCTCCGGAGAAAGAGAGAATGGATGTGGAAGTTGTGCTGATGTTTCTTTTTAAGAAAAGATAATAATTACGTGCTCCATCACAGGTGAACGGGAGCGAACTTTCCCTGTAGTATTACAGCAGCCAAAAGGCCAAAGAGGATGTTGCTAATGGGAGAGAGAAGGCATAGCTTTGCTGAAGTTTGTATCCGTGCTGTACTGAACATGAGTGCTGTGTCGCCAGTCCCTGGCAGAACAGGGGTGGGGTTTCTGGGGCAGGCATGGCGGTAGCGTCAGTTGCACAATAAGATCTGGAAATTGGTGAGCAGCGCAGTCACAGTGCCGAGGGAGACCAAAGTCAGGAATAGCCAAAGCTGTGGTCAAGTGGGCAGTCCAGATTCGTCAAGGAGAGCTGTGTGTCCCAGGAGCAGGGAACGGCCCCGAGAGGCCCCGAGCTGGTGCCTGGTGAAACCGTCGCACAGCCAGAGGCCCAGCCCGGCACCTGGAAGCGGGTTGCCGTTCCTTCAGTGGCTCCCCAAGGGGGGGTCACCGGCACGCGCATTAGGGGTGCGGATCCCGGCCAAACCTGATAGCGTGCCATGTTTGCGGTGGGAGGAGGGCAAGCCACATGAGTGTGTGTAAGATAAAAAAATATTTGCAAAGAGAAGAAAGGCAAGTAGCCCGGGCTGTGTGGCGTGGCTCCGCACCGGGGGTGGGGTGTCCATCACAAACGTTCCCTGGGAGCTGTCTTTGGCGTTGACGCAGCCAGAGTGAACATGCACTCTGGGGTAAGAATGGCGTGTTTGCTTTATTATTTACAGCATTTTAACCAAGCATTTTGGCTTAAAAAGACTACTAATAAGACTGTCCTTGCCCTTAGGCTTAGGACCTAAAAGACATGACCCGAAAGGAAAATGGATTGGGAGGGAGGATGAAAAAAGCAAAACTCGGGTATCATATCTTTTGCTTTAGGTGTGGGGAAATGCAACACGGACAGGCCCCCCCCCCCCCCCCGCAGCAGGAGCACAGCCTTGCAGTGAGCCTTGTGGTTGGGCACAATAAGATAAGAGACACGTCCGCTAAAGCAAAGGTGCAGGAAGGCCTGAAATCTCTAACCCCCCATACACCCCTTGTGCGAGGCAATTTTCCCTTGTCTTTTCCTTCAAAGCAGCGTTTATTCCAGGAGAATTCTTCCTGTGAGTGGGGAAGGTGGGGAAGCAAACTTTCCCTAATCCCTGCCCTGTTCTGCAGAAGGTGGATTTCCAAAAGATTGTCCCTAACCACAAGGAATAGGAGTTGTATCAGCTGAAAGGCCACTGAGAACTTCTGTCTGGGTGAAAAGGCTGCATTTCCGTATGAATCGGGAGAGGATGCGGCCCACGGTCCAATTTCACCTGGCCCTTGGTACACTGCCTCTGGCCTTCCCCTCATGACGGAGCAGTCGTTTGGGGAAGAGTGTTGGGGGCAGCTGCCTCAAGCTGCTCCGGGTGGTTTCGCGAAGCGGCGGCCAACAGCGTGTGCTCCTCTCTGCTTGGCCTTTCCTTTGGGAAAGACCCGGGGTGGGGTGGGATCGGCTGCCGCGCTTCCTTTTGCCCTTGGCTTTGTGCTCCTCTCTCCTTTTTTAATTACCCTTTTTACAAACAGTTAAAGATGATGCAGTGTCCTTTCAGCAGGTTCAAAAATATCGACTTCATATTAAGGAAAAAAGAGAGTGAGGGTGAATATTATCTTGGCATGTATCATTCCAAAATGTAAGAACTATTTTCAGAGATGCTGCACGAGGTCAGAGATAAGGCCCCCGCTACTTGGGGTGGGGTAGAGACGACAAGGCTTGGGGGGGAAATCCTGGTGGCAGCAGCGGAATAGAAAAAATTGGGGGCAGGTACCTCCAAACTTCCAAAAATCCCTGAAAAAAACAGTTTTTCCTGAATTTTTCCAGTTCTTCCTCCTCAAAATATTTTTTTCTGGTCCCGTTCCCCCACCCCCCCCCCAGGTCTTCACATCTCTAGGCTGGGGCATATCCTGGTCACTGTGTGTGAGAGAGATGGGGGGGGGCGGAGGCAGGGATGTGCTCTGCCCACTGTCGCCTCTGGCCCCTGGTTGACTTTTTTCTGTGGGTCTCTGGCCCTCCATAGGAAAATGGTTGCCCACCACCGCCTTGATGGCCTTTTAGCAGACAAGGTGGTATATAAATGTTACATATATAAATAAAGGCCCAGAGTTATCACCTCGGCCTTTTACAGCAGTTGAACGGATGGCTGCCCAATCCCGAGTCAGACGGCTGGTCCGGCCGGCCCAGTCTTGTTCCCTCTGGCTGGCAGCTCTGCACTCGGGTGCCTTTCCCGGCCCTGTTATTACCCGGTGCCCTCGTATCTGGAGATGCCTGGGGGCTGAACCTGGGACCTTCCACGTGCCGAGTGGCTCCTCTTTTCACCCCCCGAGCTGAGCCCCCGGCTTGACTGCAGTACTGCAAGGCTGCTGAGCTGGGGAACCCCGTCTTGAGCACTCTGGACTGGGTCGGCTTCCGGTTCCACGAGTACACACATTCACCCATTTAGGCTTACCCTGAGCCACGGCTGAGGCGGATCCTGGGGCAGCTCGCCCCGAGCCCAAGCTCCCCTTTGCCCAAGGTCAGTAGAGAGGGGAGGATGTGTTGCTCTGAATCGGTTTGGCTTTTAACCTGAAAGCCCTTTCCAGGTCAGGATGTTCTGTGGCTGCAAGTTGGTGTTGCTCTTTACCGTATATATTAAAAAAAACACTAGTGTCAAAATGAGGGACTCAGAATCTTTCTCCGGGGAGGAGTGGTAGCTCAGTGGCAGCGCCCCTGTTTGGCATGCGGAAGGTCCCAGGTTCGATCCCCAACATCTCCAGGTAGGGCTGGGGAAAATTCCTGTCTGAAACCACGGAGAGCCACTGCCAGTCTGTGTAGACAAGACTGGGCTAGAAGGGCCAGTGGTCTGACCCAGTGTAAGGCAGCTTCCTACGTTCCTATGACTTTGTGCAGGGCATAGCCCTGCAAGGGACTTCGGCCTTCCCTGCACCCCTCCTGCATGAGGAATGGTGTTAGTAAGTCCTCTGTCGTGTGCGTGCGTGTGTGTGCGTGCGTGCCCACACACAGGGCAGGGCAGAAGCATCCCAGTCAGTGCCCCAAATGGTTCTGCATATAAAAATGCGAGTAACTCGCCATCCCCTGCAAGAACTCTTGCCAACTTACCTGCATCTGTGACCTAAGTGGTTAAATCGGGCAAGCTGCTTAACTGAATAGCATGATTATCTCCAGGTGAGCTGCTGTCTGTGAGGCACCTTTCGATGGATAGAGGGGAAGGGAGAGGTATAAGTTCGGAATCACTGAATTGCAAGTGATGTGCTGGTGCTTTGGGAGCCATATTTGGGATAAATGTTTGTATATAACCTGTGCCTCGTGCCATTTAAAGTGCCTTATCTCTGTCTAAAACTCAGTTCCCAACATTGTGTCACACGGTAGTGTGACCAAGAAACAGAACCAGGGTGGGACGATGCAGAGGAAGAGATGAGGCCATGCAGTCAGGAGCCTGCTCGGTTCTCTGTGGCTGGGGAGAGAGCACCCCCCCCCGCTCCAGTTACATTCCTAACTTGTGTCCCTTTACTTTCACTTGTGTTAGGTGAATAGGCTGCCATTCATGGCTATGGGGGAACATAAAGTGCTGGACTTTGTGGCACTGTTCTACCCTCCATCCTGAAACTGGCTGGTCCAGCCCTTCCTGACAAGAATTCCGTGGAAGGGTGTAATTGCATGTCTATGAACGGAGGCCCTTGCCGGGGTCCCACCAAGGGGTCAAACATGCCCGCAGGTGCTCCCCAGGTGCAAGATGCTACCTCATTACAAGCCCACACTTAGCCATGTGCTCGGGCTTTCTGTGCCACCTTGAGGGCTAGAAACTTGCTTTGCAGTGAAATCGGTGACTCTAATACCTACTGGTGCCTGCACTAGGAGCTGCATGTCCGCGGTTCTTGCCAGTACAGATCTGTGATTTTTCAGGTGATCTGCGAAGGCCCTGCCTAGTTCTTCTGTGTGAGTCTATAGGACAGGCTCTCTGACGCTCCTGATTAATGCTCACCGCCTGTCCGCCATTCTTGGCCTGACCGCATCGTCCCCCTTCCCCCCCCCCACCACGCATTTTAAGGTTCACGCCTGGGAGATCTCGGATCAGTTGCTGCAGATCCGACAGGATGTGGAATCGTGCTACTTTGCAGCCCAAACCATGAAGATGAAAATCCAGACCTCGTTCTACGAGCTCCCCACGGACTCGCATGCCTCGCTGCGGGAGTCGCTGCTTTCCCACATCCAGAACTTGAAAGACATGTCCCCTGTCATTGTCACCCAGGTAAGCAGCAGGGTCTGTGTGGGGGTGGCAGAAAGTGGGCCACAATGAGGATGTTGTCCACCGTTACGGCCTGCCTGCTGTGGCCGCTAACTGAATGGCACCACTGCCCGGGCGGCATCTGTGTGGTCAATTTTTAGAAGAGCCGACTGCTGGTCTGGTCTGATCCAGCAGGGCCGGGAGCCGGTGTGCTGGGGCGGTTTCACTGGGCGGGTCGAACTCTTCTCGTCAGGAGCGCTCACCTTTGCCTTCCCTCCTCCCGCTCCGCAGCTTGCATTAGCCATAGCAGACCTTGCCCTACAGATGGCCTCTTGGAAGGGCTGCGTACACACACTGGTCGAAAAGTAAGTCCTGCGCTGTTCAGATTTTGCTCTCCTTTTCTCACAAGCTGATTTAGGTTTTGCGAATGGTTGTACGTCGGCAATGTATAAGCAGCCCGTGCTTAAAGCCCTGCCTAGTGCAGAAAGCGCTTATGGGTAGATGGCCGGGTGGGGAACCTCTTCCAGTCTGAGGGTTGGGTTCCATTTTGGAGAGCCTCTCGGGGGGCCTCACTCCAGCGGTGTTGGGGGTGTTGTTGTTGAAGGCAAAAGGGGCGGGGCCAGAATGCCAGCATAGTTTAGCTTAAATCTCTTTTAAGAAGGCAAATGCAATTTTGGGCTGCATTAATAGAAGTATAGCTTCCAAATCGCGGGAAGTGATAATTCCCCTTTACTCGGCACTGGTTAGGCCTCATCTTGAGTACTGCGTCCAGTTCTGGGCACCTCACTTTAAGAAGGACATAGACAAACTGGAGAGGGTTCAGAGGAGGGCAACAAGGATGATAAAGGGACTGGAAACAAGGCCCTATGAGGAGAGACTGAAAGAACTGGGCATGTTTAGCCTTCAGAAGAGGAGACTGAGGGGAGATATGATCGCACTCTTCCAGTACTTGAAGGGATGTCACACAGAGGAGGGCAAAGATCTCTTCTCGATCATCCCAGTTTGCAGGACACGGAATAATGGGCTCAAGTTACAGGAACCTAGATTCCACCTAAACATCAGGAAAAATTTCCTGACTGTCAGAGCAATAAGACAATGGAATCAACTACCTAGGGAGGTGGTGGGCTCTCCCAGTCTGGAGGCATTCAAGGTGCAGCTGGACAGACATCTGTCAGAGATGCTTTGACCTGGATTCCTGCATTGAGCAGGGGGTTGGACTCGATGGCCTTGTAGGCCCCTTCCAACTCTACTTTTCTATGATTCTATGATTCTTTCTCCCGGTCACTGAGTCTTGGGAGAGGCATTTCAACCTTCCAGAGTGGAAAAATCCCCTGCTGGGAAAGCGCCCAATAATCTGTGGCAGGGGGAAAAGAGTGTGGGGCCAGGGGAAGGGGGCGTGGCCCTCTGGGGACCACCGGAGGGCCGGATGTGGCGCCACGTGCCTGATGTCCCCTGCTATATGGGTTTAGGAGCAGGCCGCTGTTCATCGCCATGGTGAACGGCTTCCAACCCCATGCCTGGTTTCTCAGACTCCGTGGGGCGCTGCAGATCACAGGTGGGAGAAGTTCATTGAGCCTTGGCTGCCTGTTGGTGTGTGGACAACTATAATAAGTCCATGACGATAAATCTCTTTAGAGCAAGCAACTAGCTTGCTTAAACAGCAGCATCCCCAGCGTGAGTGTATGATCTGGCAGCTTCAAAGGCAGGTCTAATCAAAGTAGTTTGTGTGATCTTTTCAAGGCTGGGAGGGAGGGGGCCTAAACGATCCTTGAGTGAGAGTGTGTTCAGGGGCCTAGGGGCCAGCACCGAAAAGCCCCCTATGCCACGTACTCACCAGATGTACCTCGGATAGTGCCGGGATGCAGACGGGAAGATCTGAATGGGCAGGCAGAGTCACGTGGGCACGGGTGGTTCTTTGGATCGCCTGGACCCAAACCATCTCGGGCTTTGAAGGTAGCAACCAGCCCTTTGGACCGGGCTCAGACACACACCTGCAGCCAGTGCAGGTTGAAGAGCAGTAGCATCGCGTGGTCTGAATATCAGACGCCATCGGCAGCCTGACATGGCATTCCAAGCCAGCCGCGGGCTCGAAACGGCAGCCCCACGTAACATGAAGGGGCCCCCCCCTGTTGCAATAGGCCAACTCAGGCTTCCCCAAGCTGGCACCCGCCAGATGTGTTGGACTGCAGCTCCCATCATCCCCAGCCAGCATGCTGAGCATGATGGGAGCTGCAATCCAACACGTCTGGTGGGCACCAGGTTGGGGAAGGCTGGTCCAGTCCTGCTTTCCCTCGGGAGGCCAGGCCTTAAGAAAGTACGCTAGGTTAAGAAAAGAAAAGAAAAGAAAAGGAAATCCAGAGGATTGCACCAGAGCTCTGGTTGCCAACACAGACACATGACTTTTATTTCAAAATATGTTCATCACACTTCTACCCCACTCTTACGCAGGGCATACAATGGTCTCCTCTCCAAGGGACTGATTAGGTCCACACCTGAGTTCACCCAGGCTCCTGTGTCCAGTGAGGGAAGCCACTCTGGCACCTTGAGCGAGAAGCTTGGGGCCCCCGAGACAACTGCCTGCGTTCCCTTAAGGAGGCCTATTTTGTCCTTTGGCGGCCCGATATCCTCTGCCATGAGATATGGAGACAGTAAGGGCCATGTTGCTTGGGGGCCTCTCCTTTTGCAGTGACGTTTGGCACGCTTGGCGGTCCTCCCTTCCATAGCTTTTTCTCCCCTCCACCTCCCTCCCCATCCTGGGACTTCAGGTACAATAACGACGTGACGTCGCTGCCCTTCTTACTGGAGATCCTGACGGTGCTGCCGGAGGAGGTCCACAGCCGATCCTTGCGCATTGGAGCCAACCGCCGCACGGAGATCATCGAAGACCTGGCTTACTACTCCAGCACGGTGGTCTCTCTGCTGGTGAGTTGCAAGTAAACCCCCCCCCTCCCCCAAATGCAACCGGGGAGAGGAAGAGACCTGGCTCGAGAGCCAGTGGGGTGTAGCTGTTCGAATCGCACTTGACTCGGATGGAGGAAAGCCTGATTGCGGTTCCTGCCCAGCCACAAAATTCAGGGGGTGATCTTGGGCCAGTCGTGCACTCTCAACCTGTCCTACCTTTCTGGGTTGTTGTGAGCCTAAACTGGGATAATTGTGGGCGTGTCCATGTGGTAAAGCTGGCTGCTGATGAAGAAGGACCTCCTGCTTTTGAGCTGCTGGGCCCTCAGAGCAGACAGCCAGAAGCGGGAGTGTAGTATTATCACCCCGTGGTGCTAACTGAGCCTGGAGAACCTCAATCTGAACATCGCTGGAAACAAAATAGCGGTTTCCGGATCAATTAACCATTCTCTAGCCCAGTGGTTCCCAACCTTGGATCCCCCAGATGTTGCTGGCCTACAGCTCCCAGCATACCCAGCCAGCATGGCTAATGCCAAGGGATGCTGGGAGCTGTAGTCCAGCAACACCTGGGGACCCATCAGTTAACTGGGGGAGTGGAGGAATTTTTAAATCTTCGGTTAAAGCAGCTTTGCCCAAGACGGCACCTTCCAGATGTGTCGGAGGGCAACTGCCAGCATTCCCCAGCCAGCATAGCTGTAGCTATGCTGGCTGGGGAATGCTGGGAGTTGCCCTCCGACACATCTGGAAGGCGCCATCTTGGGCAAGGCTGAGTTAAGCTTTTGGTTTGTTGATCAACAAGAGCTTTCTGTCCTCATGGGCATAACGGCAGCAGCCTTCCCCAAATATTTGATCTGAGTGCGACTGAGATGAAGACCGCCTGTGCCTGAGCCTTGCGGGTTGTGGGGCAGGGCTTGGCCCTCTTCGTGTCAAGAGGGAGGCCTCTTCCCCCGCCGGCGCCCTGCAGTGATCCAGGCTCAGTGTTTGGCTAAGCCGGCAGAGCATCTGTTCCGGAGGCAAAGTTGCTGAGCTCGGCACAGCGCCTCGCCTCTTTCCGCCTGATTTTTGCTGAGGCTCCGCTTTCAGTTTGCTTGTAGCTCCCGGGGATAACTGGCCACCGACTGACACCTCTCTCTCCCTCTCCTGACACAATCCCTCTGTGAATCCCAGAGCTCATTGCAGCCCACTCAGGCCTCGTCTGGCATTCTTCCTCACCGGCTTCTGGCAGCTGTGGTCACGCTCCAGGCGCATGTTGGTGGACAGCCTTGAAAGTCATGACGAAAGTGTTCCACAGCGCTCTGTTCTCAGAGTGTTGCCAATGGTGGTGGTGCGCTGTCGGAAAAGGCACATTTGCTTTATGGTCTAGGGTCACCTCCCCCGGCCTGGCACACTCCAGATGTGTTGGGCTACATCCCCCCCCGCCAGCATGGCCAATGATGGGAGTTGTAGTCCCAAACATCTGGAAGGTGCCAAGTTACTGAAGGCTGGCCTAGGGTCCCATGCTGTCTCTTTTTCGAAGAATAATCATGCAGACGGGTATAAAGACAGAGGCTTGGATGTTACAGAAGGTGTGGATTTTTATTCGGGGAATCCTTCCTCGGAGAATAAGATAAAGCCGAAGCAAACACAACTCATGTCTTGCAGACACTGATATCCCGCGGTATCACAAAACCACGCAAGTCAGTTTTTCACATGATGGTCTTGATGCCATCAGCGTGCCTAGCCCTCTTCAAAGGATGAGAGAATAAAGCTCTATCCCGAAAGATTTACAGTCTTAAATTTGGCACAGCAGGGGGGGGGGGGAGTGAGTGTCAAGATAGGTGCCACCTCCAAATTCTTTGCTTCTGGATTTCCAGCCTCCAAATTCCTAGATTCTGGATTCCCATCCAACAGCCAATTTTCAGGTGTTGTCAAACAAAGGTCGTGTCAGCAGCAGGTCCGCTTTGTAATGTGCCATGCTAATGTTCAACACAGTTCCCTGTACGATAGGCAGCTAAGTGTGTGGGCACAGGTTGCAGTTGCCAGATGTGGAGGGAAAGGCGCTCTGCTCATGCTCAGAGAGGTCAGTCTTACATCTCTACATACACGTGTACGTGGTCTGACCACAGATGGGTGGAGTAATCCTAGACTTCCTCAAAGAACTGAAGGGGACCAAAAGGCCCTCTAGTGTCTCTACCCATCAGCCCCACCTCCGCCAGGGTGTGCATTGCACACCAGTGCTCCGCAGGCAGAGTGCATGTGCGCTGCTGAAAAGTGCATGTGGAGCGCGTTGCTTGAGGTGAGCTTAAGCGCCAGTCTTCCTCCTCTGTGTTGCAGGTGACCTGTGTGGAGAAGGTTGGCAATGACGAGAAGATGCTCATGAAGATCTTCCGCTGCCTGGGAAGCTGGTTCAATCTGGGTGTCCTGGACAGCACCTTCATGGCCAACAGCAAGTTGCTGTCGCTGCTCTTTGAGGTTCTGGTGCGTTTTCTGGGACCCCCCGAGCTCTGCTCTCTGAAGGATGGCCCGACTCAAGTGGCCAGATGCCAATTGCCGGGGAAGAAGTGTGGTGGTGGTGGTGGTGGCAGCTTTCAGTGCACCCTCAGCTGTTGCAAAGGTCTACTTTGGGGCAGGTCTGAACCGAGGGTGACCCAGTGTTGCGCTTGGATCTGATCAACCACTCAACAAAAATGTGCTGACGTCTGCACTGTGGTGTGTGGTTTTTCTAGTGTGTGGGTGTACAGAATGTCCAGGGAATAGCCCCCCCCCCTGTAGAATCCCAAGAGTTAGAAGGACCCCAAAGGCCGTCTAGTCCACCCCACCCTCCTTGGAGGTGGGATGCACACACGTCCCGTCCCCCCCCCCGCCAACCACCGGAACATTTGCACTGCAGAAAAGAGCTTAGCGCCCAGATGTCTGGCAGTGTTTCTTGCAGTCAGAGGAGGACAGGCTGCTCTTTCCTCCGCCACCCCCAGCCGCCTGCTCCCTCCACCAGTCCGGCCTGGGAGATGTAGTTCTTCTCATCCCCGGCCAATGCAATTGCTTTGAGGGCAGCAAACTCTCCACTGAGCTATCCCTGTGCAAATTTCATGGCTCTGCACACCAGCCAATGCTCCATCCCGGTTGTGTTGATCCTTCTGGTGGGGGGAGAAGGCCAGTATCTTACACAGAGGGCAACAACCCCATCCCCCTTCCAGCACCGTCCGATCATAACTGAGACATCAGAAAAGAAGTTGTACAGTATTCCAAATTCTGTCTTGAGGCTTCAGCTTCCGTAGCGGCTCAAGGGGGGGACGGGGACTCTTCCAGACTTCCAGCACCTAACAATTAGCAACAAACCGCCTTCTGATACCTAACTTAAATCTATTGTGTCGGAAGGTTTGTTGGATGCGTGAAGGGGTCTTGTAAGTTGCGGGTGAGGGAGGGGCACAGGGGTACGGATTGTGTGTCCGCACTGTGTCAAAACTGGGTGGTTCCCCCCCCTGCCAAATGTCTTTCGCTGTGTATATATATCTCCTGACTTTGGACCTGGCTGCATCATGCATCCAAGCAAGTGGATTTAACCCATGAGAGCTTCTGCAGCCCTGGGTTGGCTAGTTTTGTGGGTGTCTGAGTGGGACGGACGGACGGGCTCCTTCTCCGTGGCTTCTCCATATGATCCTGCAATACACTTTGAAGTGTTCCATCACCTTCTTTCTACTACTTGTCAGTCCACCCTTTTCAGGATCCTTTAACTTTTGATGAAGACTTTCTCCTTCTACACTGTCTTTCCTGGACCATTTCCCCCTCATTTTACTTGTTCCTGTGGTGCCATCTGATGCTTTCCTGCCCCCTCTCCCTTGCTTTTCAGGCCCTGTTGCCTCCTTCACCGCCACCCCGTCTTGTCCATCTAATGCTGTCCGAGCGCCGTCTTGCTCATTTCTTTGTTCTGCCCTCCATTGGCTGTTCTGCTAAACAGATGCGGCATAGTGGTTGTAATGGAAGGAAAGTGTAGATAACAAATTCAGTCAGTCTTGGCGGGTGCGGTGGGGAAGGCATGGCTCGGGAGTCTAGATCAGGACTCTCCAACCTTGGGTCCCCAGATGTTTTTGGCCTACAACTATGCTGGTTGGGGCATGCTGGGAGTTGTAGGCCAAAAACATCTGGGGACCCAAGGTTGGAGAACACTGGTCTAGACGTTGGACGAGAGCCCAGCAGGGGAGGGAGGACTGAGTGAGATTCCCTCTCTGTGGTGGTTTCAGCAACAGGACAAGACGTCGTCAAACTTGCACGAAGCGGCTTCGGACTGCGTCTGCTCCGCGCTCTACGCCATTGAGAACGTGGAGACCAACCTGCCCCTGGCACTGCAGCTCTTCCAGGGGGTCCTGACGCTGGAGACCGCTTACCACATGGCTGTGGCCCGCGAGGATTTGGACAAGTGAGTAGCCAAGGGGTCCGAGGTGGAGGAACAATGATTTCTGGGAAGTGTCAAGTTCAGGAGAGCTGTAGGTCAGTTGCACATCCGTGCTCTCAATTGCGGTGTTCTTTGGATCCAGGCCTAAATTTAAAAGCAAAGAGGTATTCCTGAGGACATGGGTGTCTGCCCTTGTGGATTTTGGACTTTGAACAGCAGACTTGTCTCACTTTTCCTCCTCCTGTCTCTCCCTCTGTGTGTGTGTGTGTGTGTGTGTGTGTGTGTGAGTGATATAAGCCTGCTTTTGAAAGTCCTGTGTTTCAAAAGTGCTTCACTACTGTTTAAGAACACAACCCCCAAGCCCCCATGGGCACTTGGAACTAACTGTATGGTTCTTTGAATCCTGGCTAGAGTTTCAAGCAACATTTTTTTGCCCTGGGAAGAGAGTTCTTGACCCTCTGCCTCCGAAATAACCCACTCCTGCTAAATCATGAGCGCTCTGATTTTTAACTATATCATTCTAGTGTTTAATTAGATACTTACTCTCAGATCTAGTTTCCCTTTGTGTAGAATAGCAGGTCGAAGTGTTGTTTGTGTTGAAAGTTCTATACAGTTCTATACATTTCACAAAGAGGCTCCCCGTGTGAGCTGGAAGGTAACGATGTCACGCACAGCTTAACACTTGGCCTTAAAGGTGCGCTAGGTGCTGTACAGCACAGAGAGGTGACGCAGTCCCTTTCCAGAGGACATCAGTTGGATATTAGATGGACCTGTGTGTAAGAGAGCCAGACAAGTAGAGAGGATGGGTTTAGGGAGAGCCAGGTAGCAATGCATTTATTATTATTATTATTATTATTATTATTATTATTATTATTATTATTATTATACCGCCCAACAGCCGAAGCTCCCTGGGCGGTTTACAACAATCCATAAAAACATACTATACAATAAAACCATTATACAAAATTTAAAAACCCAATTTTAAAAACAAACAAACATATAACTAAACAGGAAGTGCAGCGAGACCAATTAAAAAAGCAATATGTATATGTTCATATGTATATATATGAACATATACATTTGCCCTGTGCTGTGCCAGGGTTATGGTCTAAAGCAGGGGTGCAAGGCAGCGCCCCATACTATGTCTTGCAGCCCCCAGGATCTGCCACCCCTGAAAAAGGGTGGGGGAACACTCTAGAAATAGGATCTATGGTTCCTGCCATAGAAGTCTCATTCCTAGAGCATCCTAGGAAACCCATGTTTGAAGGTTCCTACCTGCTTCCTAGGACACTCCATGGAGCCATAGAGCCCGTTCCTAGAGTGTTCTTTCCTGCCTGTTTTTCCTCTCTGGCGATTGGGTTTGAGTGGCTGAGGTGGGACTTCAGCACCTTGATGCTGTGGCATGGGACATGTGTTGCCGCTGCAAGATCTGTCGCTGCTGGGGTGTGGATGGGAGTGGTGTGTGTGTGTGTGTGTGTGTGTGTGTGTGTGCGCGCGTGTGCGCACACCCCAGCAAGACACCCAATGTGGCCCTTGGGGCCGAAAAGGTTGTGCACCCCTGGTCTAAAGGCACCTGATGCAGCAGCCTTGCTGAGGTGAAGCAGATCTGGGTGGGAGGCGTCCTATCTGTGCGGCCTTGAGGCAGTGTGTCGGTGTACTCAAGGACTCCTGGGCCAGACTTTGGCACAAGCCTGCTTCCTGAGATCCCATGCTGGGGATTGAACCCTGCACCTTGTGCCTGCAAAGCACGTGCTCGTCGATGGCCGCTCCCCAAAGGGAACATGGGGAGGGCTGTGACTGCAGGTGCCTGGGATGGGAGCAGGAGGAGGTGTTAAGGGGGGGGGGCAGTGACCCTCCTCCTGTTCGGACCACCTCTTTTCCTTTTCTTTCAGGGTTCTGAATTACTGTCGGATCTTCACCGAACTCTGTGAGACCTTTCTGGATAAAATTGTGTGTACTCCAGGCCACGGCCTGGGGGATCTGCGGACAATAGAGCTGCTCTTGATCTGTGCGGGCCACCCGCAGTACGAGGTAGGAAGCCCCCCGCCTTCGTTTCTGGGGGCCGTCCGTCGCCAGCACCAGTCTGCCTCCTGACAAGGCCAGGGAGACTCGGCGTTGTGGGCTGCCGAGGGAGGTGGAGGTGTTCAATGCTGCCTGCTGCGCCAGAGGGAGGGCCCGGGGGCAGTCTGTTTAAAGGGCTCTTCTGCTAACAGGTGGTAGAAATTTCCTTCAACTTCTGGTACCGACTGGGGGAGCACCTTTACAAGACGGAGGACGCCGTCATCCACAGCATTTTCAAGGCCTACATTCAGAGGCTCCTTCACGCGTTGGCTCGGCACTGTCAGCTGGATCCGGACCACGTAAGCCTGTCGTCCTTTGAGCTCCGTTCCTCCCTCGCCACCCCTTGCTTGGCAAAACACATCTGCAGCTTTTCCTGTTGGGCTGGATGGAGCGATCTCCAGTGATGTTGCCCCTTGGTTAGGATCACCTTCCAGGATCAGAGGCAGTGTGCCTATGTACTCCAGTTGCTGGGGAGCATGGGTGGGAGGGTGCTGTGGCACTCATGTCCTGCTTCTGGGTGTCCCATTGGGGCAGCTGGTTGGACCCCCCCTTGGTCTGATCCAGCAGGGCTCTTCTGACGTTTTTTATGGCTGCCGGTCGTCTTCGGCCTCTCATTCCCTCTCTCTCTCTCTCGCTTGCACACACACTTGTAGCTTTACGGAGCTCTTCCCTCCTCCAGGAAGTGCAGTTCTCTCTTGCCCTCCTTCAGGCAAAGAGATCTGCCTGACCCACCAGCACCACCAAAATAAATTGAAAATGACAGCTGTGTTGATAAACGGGGCAGAAAGTGGAAAGGGAATGTGGAAGAAGGGTTCCGTCTAACAAGTATACCTATGAAACTAAGTGCTATTTGCAGAAGAAAAGCTCACGCTGCAGTGGGGGGGGGGGCGGGGAGAAAAATAGGCATTTGCAGCTTGTGCTGGATTCAGTCTGCATTGCTTTACTTAACAGGCCTGCGTTTTTATGAACGCTAGAATGAAACCTGTTGCAATAATTACTGGACTAGGGAGAGCCTTTATGAACTTAGTTGTGTGTGAGTGAAAACATTCAGTTGGCTGCTTCAGTTCTCCCGGTGTGACTCCTAACTCATTCCTCTGCCTCGTGTAGCGGAATCAGATCAAAACCATAAACTTCCAGCATGCCCGGATAGTGGTTTTCAGCAGGTACACTCTTCAGGACTGCGAAAATAGGGGAAATGTGTTAAGACGTGGTTTTGATTTGTTTTTAGGGGAAAGTGGTTTACACGTTTTTAAATAACTGAAATGGCAACAGGAGCCCTTCTCTGTCGTCCGCCATAGATGCTGAGTCGGTGCTCCCCCAAGCCCGCCACTCAGCCGTTAGGCAGGTCTTGGGGGAGCACAGCTGTCCTGAGAAAGACAGTGGGCGGATGCCTTTCCCTGCACATCGCCGTTCCCAGTGCAGTTGTGCTCTTTGGTGGCTTGGCAGGAGTGTGATTTCAGTGGGGAAGGCCATGCGCATGGAACACCGTCCTTCCCGCCCCCCACTGATTTGCATGGGGAGCTTCTCGGCTGTTCCCAGTTCTTCCCCCCCTCCCTTTTTAGTTTTTATTTATTTATTTTTAAATGAACACACATACAAAAGAACATAAACCCACAAATCAAAAACTCCAAAGTGCACCTGTCACCACGGGGCCAAAAAATATTTCTATCCAGATAATCCATTATTAATCTATATTCCAAAAATACATATCTTGACATGGCTTACTCCCTTTCCCTTTACTAAAACATAATCTAGAAATGGTCCCCATACATCCTTAAAATTATTTTTCTTTAATTGCCCCTTTTTACATTTAATACTACATGTTAATTTATCATTTAAAGCAATATCCCACACCTCTTTATACCAATCTATAATAAAATACTGATGTTGAACTTTCCATTTCCTTGCTATCCGTAATCTCCCTGCCCTTAACAAACTTACAATTAATTCTTTTATCTCGTGAGAGCACAAACGTTTCTCCATTATTGATAACAATGCTAAATTTTGGACAGACCTGTTCCCAGTTCTAACCCAGCTGTGCCGTGTGGGGGATGGGGGCGCACTGGAGTTTTGGCATGCAGGGAACCTCCCCCTCGTTATGCGCTATGGGGGGAGGGAGGGAGGGAGTGTAGCCCAAATAGGAGGCCACTGCTGCCCCAGGGCCCTCCACCTGAAAAAGGTGGCTCCCTCCACCTTCTGCCCAGAGAAGCAAGCTGCGTGCAGGCCTTGCATAACCTTTAACCCCTGGATGTGTCTGTGAATCGGCTGGTGCAGACTTCTCTCTTGTCGTGTAGCCTGAGTTCTTTCAGGGACAAGTCTCCGCCGATCCCTACCTCAACCCCCCCCCCCAATTGCTTCTAGGAAGGGATCCCCGAGGAGACGGATGACTTCGGGGAGTTCCGGATGAGGGTGTCGGACCTCGTGAAGGACTTGATCTTCCTGGTTGGCTCTGTGGAATGTTTCGCCCAGGTGAGAGACCGGGTGCAAAGGTGGCGGCGGCGGTTGGTCTTGTGTAGCTTGGAGGCTGCCGCAGGTGCACCTTCTGGCTCGAGGGCGATTTTGAAGGGGCTTCGTTCTTTGTCCCGTGCGCTTCTGACCCCCTACAGCTCAGTAGCTGCTGGTGTGCCATCGTTGGCGCTTGGGTCCTCTCGGTGGTTATAAGTGTTAGGTATGCACTATATTAAGGTGTCGCTGCCATGAAGCCCCCAAACCCGTAAGCCCCGCCCCACTTTTGAGCTGGCCCATCCTGCTAACTCTGGCTCTGCGGCCCGTGAGCCTTCGTCGAGAAAACAGAAGTGCTCGGTCCCATGTTTTGGGGTATCTGATTCCTCCCTCTCGTTCCACTCGTCGTCTGATCCCAAGCTCTTACTGTGCCTCCATGTGGCCTGGCTGATAACAGTCTCTCCTTCACAGCTTTACGCTACCCTGAAAGAGGGCAATCCTCCCTGGGAAGTGACGGAAGCTGTTCTCTTCATCATGGCTTCGATAGCCAAGAGCGTTGACCAGTGAGTACTGGGGGGGGGGGCTGGCTTTAAGGGCAGTGGGGCTCAGGCCCTTGGTGTCTACACGCCCCAAAGTCTGCAGGCCACCTTCCAGCCCACAGATGATCACCCGTTGGCCCACCCTATGCGCCTCTGTCTTTCCTTGTGGCTTAAAAGGCGCTTTCACAGCTCACTCAGGAGGCAACTGCCTGCAGTTCCCCTCTCGGGAAGTCTGCAGCTTTCTGCCGCGTTCAGGTATGGATATCTTGGTGGAAGAGAGTAGGTGCGAGGGCGAAAGACCCTGTACGTGCCCACCACTCAGTCTTCTTTCTAACCACGGATGTAGCTTAAGGTGGGGTGTGCCCTTAAAGAGCCTGTCTCTTTAACATCAAAAAGAAAACGTTTGGAACACCCAGCTTAGAAGAGTTGCAGTTGGGAAAGCCCAGAAAGACAGGCTTGCAAGTTTCCTAGCTTTAAAAACCCCCCCACATGTTTCTAGCCCCTGGTGTGTATTTGTGAGTGTTTTTAAAACCCGCCTCAGCTTGAACACTTGGTAGCAGCAGTTTGGTACAGCAGATAATAAACAGAACGATAAAGTAATTTGTTAAAATCAGAGCAAAACGTCCAGTTGCAGAGAGAAATTTGAAGGGGAAAAAAAAAACAGTAATTGGAGGTTCAGAAATGGGCTTTGTGCTTTTACTGATATGACACCAGTTTTCAAGGGCTGCTGGAAGCGTTTTTCATCGTGTTGCAGTCTTGATCAGTCCAGCGTGTCTGTGTGCAGGTATTTCCCAGCATCAGATTCCAGGAGCAGACCTGGGCTGCGCAGGCAGAGACATATAATATATCCGCTGCTCGTCCCTGGTGCTGGCAGGCGCACCCCCACTTTTTACCAGCAGAGGGCACCCTTCCCCGTTCCCCACAACTTCATCATCATCATATGTTTATTGCTTTAGCCATAGGCCATTGCAACCCCCACAACTTGAGAGCAGCAGAGGCAGCGGGCAGAAGCCAGAGGGGGCTGGCAGCAGGTTGTGGGTGTTCAAGTCCAGATCTCCTTGTGTTGCACAGAAAAAAGAAGTACTTCTTCACACAGCACACGGTGAAACTGGAATTCACTACCACAAGATGTAGTGATGGCCACCCATTTGGAGGGCTTCAAAAGGGGACTGGACAAATTCATGGTGGAAAAGACTATTGATGGTTCCTAGTCCTGATGGCTCTGTGCTGCAGAGGCAGTAAGCCTATGTACACCAGTTGCTGGGGAACATGGACGGGAGGGTGCTGTGGCACTCATGCCCTGCTTGTGGTTTTCCCGTGGGCAGCTGGTTGGCCACTGTGTGAACCGAATGCTGGACGAGATTGGACACCCCCCCCCCCCGGTCTGATCCAGCAGGGCTCTTCTTGCGTTCCCAAAGGGGAAGCAGGGGTGGTGCCCGTGGCGAAGGGCTGTGGCTCAGAGGGTAGAGCACATAGCTTGCTTGCAGATGGTTCCCGGTCCAAGCCCTGGCATCTGTGAGCGGGCTGGGAAAGGCCGCTGTCTGAAGCCCCGGGGAGCTGCCGCCGCCCATTGATGTAGCCAGCTGCAGGGACCGCTGGGCCGGCTCGGTGTGAGGCCGCTTCCCGCGCTCCTAGGGTAACGCCGAAAGGGGCATGCCTTTTTAAGGCAGGGGTGCCGAGCCTCTTCCAGCCCAAGGGCCGAATTCAGTTTCGGAGCAGCTCTCGGGGGCCGCGTTCCAGGGGTCGGGGGCGAAATGGTTACGGCCAAAATACCAGCCTGTTCTAGCTTCATGCTCTTACTGAGCCTCGTCGGGAGAGACGTGGCAACCTTTTGGAACGGGGAGGTGGGGGAGACAAGCGGCCAGGAAGCCACACTGCCGATTGGGGGCCGTGGCGAGTGGGGAGCAGGATTCGCCGGGTGACATGGCGAAGCGGGCGTGGCCACCTGGGGATGCCCAGAGGGCCGCATTTGGTCCCCAGGCCTGAGGCTCAACACCCCTGGTTTAATTCTCCTCCCCACTGCTGCCCCTCCTCAAGTGGTTTCTCCCGGCTGAGGAGGAAAAAAGCACTTGGTGCGGCAGACTGTGCGGGAGGCAAGCTGTTGGTTGTGGGGAGAAGGGGGGGGGCTGAGCAGACCGGGTCCAGTTCCTTGCACGAGCGCGGTGCTCCGTCCAGGCCCCAGGTCGACTTGCTCCCCGCGGAGTTGCTTTGATGAGCGACCAACAGCACGCTCCTCTCGCAGGGAGAACAACCCGACGCTGGTGGAGGTGCTGGACGGGGTGGTGCGCCTCCCCGAATCGGTGCACACGGCGGTCCGGTACACGAGCATCGAGCTGGTTGGCGAAATGAGCGAAGTTGTGGACAGGAACCCCCAGTTCCTTGGTGAGTGGAAAGGAGGAGCGGGGCCCGTCTTTGCCCGCTTCGGCCCGTCTTTCTCTTTAGCTGTGCCGGCTCCGGGCGGTCCTTTCTCCAGCGCAGGTGCTGCCGCGCCAGCCCCAAACTGTTGCGTGCCGATGTCGGGACCGAGCTTCAGTCAATCGGCTAAGTTTTGGTTGTAGCTTTCAAAAGCCGTGCCAGTCAGTCGAGGGGGAAATTACAACCACCCGGCCTCTCTCTGGTGCAGCCTCCCCCAAGCTCCAGGTGGGTGGGACTACAGCTCCCATCGCCCGCCAGCCAGCATGGCCATGGCTTTATGGGGGGATAGGAGTGGCCGCCGGTTCTTGGCCTGCTTGCCCCCAGGTTTCACTCCCTCTCTCCTTCCTCCCCCGCCCCGCTCAAGATCCCGGTGCTCGGCTATCTGATGAAGGGCCTGTGCGAGAAGTCGCTGGCCTCGGTGGCGGCCAAAGCCATCCACAACATCTGCTCGGTGTGCCGCGACCACATGGCTCAGCACTTCAGCGGCTTGCTGGAAATCGCCCGTTCGCTGGACTCCTTCATGCTCTCCCCGGAGGCCGCGGTGGGGCTCCTGAAAGGTACGTGCTTTCCCCATCCGAGCCCAGCAGGAGCCCGTAGCTCCAAATACTTGCAGGTATCAAGGTTTCAGGAGTTGGGGTGTTGTTGTCACGCTCCTTGGAAATGAAAGCTGCAGCAGCCTTCCTCAGCCTTCCGCCTTCCCGACGTGTCGGGACTGCAAGTCCCATCATCCCCCAGCCAGCACTGCCTCAGGAGCTTGGTAGATGAAGCCAACCTTGAATTGGAGAGATACAGAGCATTAGCTTGTATATTGACTTAAGTGAAAACTACAGGGCCACTGAAGAAGGCCTTTGGGCCGAAACGCGTTTGGCTTCTATACAAGAGTAAAGAAAGCTTACATGCTGTGAGGACATTTCTCTGGAAGCATCAAACAAAAAAACTTTGGCACTAATAATACTCCATCTAGAGAGAGAGGTCCTCAAGTCTGAAAGGACATTATTATCATCTTCAGCCCTAAAGACGTTGTATTTTACAGGTCTAATTGTTTCTGTCTTATACATGTTTTATATATATAATTTTTTAAAAAATATTTCTGGAAATTTTTTACATTACATTATAAAATTTAATCTATTTTACTATATTTTACGGTTATATTTTATATACCGTATACAATTCTTGACTTTTAAGTTTCTATGGGACTTGCAGTCCTGACATGTTGGGAGGGCGGCAGGTAAGGCGAGGCTGCTCTAGCCGCTACAGTGTGCTGGTTCTTGGGGGAGGGAATGACCCTTGCTGGAGACCGTGGCGGGCGGCTCCTATCAGTCCGGGTGGGGGGGGGGGGCTGGTCCTAAGCAGAGGTGCTCCCCCCCCCGGCCTGGCTCGGTTGATGGAGCTGCTCCCCCCCCCCCCTCTCGCCTGGCAGGGACTGCGTTGGTGCTGGCCAGGCTTCCCCTGGAGAAGATCTCGGCGTGTCTCAGTGAACTCTGTGCCGTTCAGGTGATGGCATTGAAAAAGGTACGTGCTCCGGCGAGGGGGTGGGTGCCACAGACCGCACTCATTATCCGGTGGGGGTGGGGGCTTTGTGGGGGTGGGGAGGGGCAGGCCTTCCCATGGAAAAATGAATTTTAGGATGCAAACTGTCCGCTGAGGGAGGGCTCCAAAGGGCAGTCCCAACATTTGGGACTCAGGCAAGCCCTTCGGTTTAATTTTTTTCAATTTAATATTATTTATATACAGTAATACCTTGGATTGCAAGTAACTTGGTCTGAGAGCATTTTGCAAGACAAGCAAAACATTTTAACTTTTTTTTGACTTGATAAACGAGCAAGGTCTTGCAAGACAAGTAGTCGTAGGGATGTAACCACTCACCTTGACCGGGCGTAGCGGGCCGAAATCGGCCCCGCTCACGCCCGCCAGAGACTCGCTTTGATATAAGAGTGTTTTGGATTACAAGCACGGTTCCGGAACGAATTATGCTTGCAATCCAAGGTATTACTGTATAAGATACATGAGCTGCCTTTTAGGGCAAGCCCTCTAACACAATTTAGAACCACAAAACAGTGATAAAAACAAGAAGGAAATCAAAATGAACGATTGAAAGCAGATAACGCTATATATTCATGATGGCACCCAATGGAGTCCTGACTCAGTCAGGGTCCAGGTAAGCGGGGAGATTGTCAGGGCCCACTCGAAGACCTGTCCTGGTGGAGCTCCAGAAGCATTTCTGAAGCGTTGCTTGCTTATTTCGCTCTAAGGGCAGGAGTAGATGCTAGGGAGACCGCTGGGCTGCGGCTTAAAATGGGGTGTCCCTTAACCTGAGTCCTGCTATGCTCACGGCGCACATTTCTCTGCCCCTTCTCTGTCTTGTCGGCTGCCGCATGTGGAAGCAGGGTGTGGGAACGCTCTTTGGAATGGCTGTGGTTTCTTTCTTTCATCTATCATCTATACCGCCGCACAGCTGAAGCTCTCCGGGCAGTTCACAGCAGTACATACAATAAAATCAAGATGAAACCAACAATAAAAACAGCATTGTAATTTAAAAAATTTAAAACCAAAACTAAAAACGCAGTTTAAAATATACAGTAGTAAAAGTTGATACAACTAAGTTTACAGGTCACCCTTGCGCCCCCTCTCATGTGTTATTTTGAACAGATTAAATATCGAATGCCTTGGCATAGAGCAGTGTTCTCCAACCTTGGGTCCCCAGATGTTTTTGGCCTACAACTCCCAGCATGCCCCAGCCAGCGTAGCGTAGCTGGCTGGGGCATGCTGGGAGTTGCAGGCCAAAAACATCTGGGGACCCAAGGTTGGAGAACACTGGCATAGAGGGAAGCCCATGGGGTCATTTGGGTTCAATGCTATAGAAGGACGAGAAAGGATTTTGACTCGGGGCTGCCATTTTCAGTGGCATCCCCGTGTTCTCTGTGATACGAGTTTCTGCCTTCAGTCAGCATAAGTCGGCCTTCCCCAACCAGGTGCCCTTCAGATGTGTTGGGCTACAGCTCCTAGCAAGGCTGGCTGTGGGTGCTGGGCGTTGTAGTCCCACACATCTAATGGGCATCTGGTTGGGGAAGGCTCGTGTAAGCTAACAGAATGCGAAGCTGGCCTGAACGCTGCCATGCCTGACTTCTGGCAAGAGGCCATATTGTGCTGTGCATCCTCCACGAGGAAGGCGAGTTCTGTGTCTCTGAATTCCCCCTTCCGGGCCGGGCGTGTGTGTGTGTCTCTTTCAGCTGCTCTCTCAGGAGCCGAGCAACGGCCTCTCCTCGGATCCCACTGTGCCCCTAGATCGCCTTGCTGTTATATTTAGGTAAGAAGCCGCTGGTTTGGGGATTCCTGGGGGCAGCAGTGGGGGTGCTTTTGAGACACGCCCCCCCCTGCTTCCAGTTCTGTTCTCCGACTGCTGTCGCTTATGTAGCCAAAATGGCGGCACTCCCACAGGAGGTGGGGCAGCTGCCTGCCATCTTGGGATAATCCTGAGATCTGTAGTCCGAAACATCTTTTAGGAGAAACCCCCCCCCCTCCCCAAAAAAGCCCTGGTTGTGACCTCTCTCACCCCCTTTTCCTCTTCTCTTTTCCAACAGGCATACCAACCCTATTGTAGAAAATGGACAGACCCACCCGTGCCAAAAAGTCATCCAGGAGGTAGGTGGGCACGGGGCTTGTCCCCCTGCTCCCTCCTGAGGCTGTCCGCAGAGAGAGCCAACGATGTGAGCGTGGCTCACTTCCTCGAGCCGCCTGGCGCGTGTTCCGCTCAGTTGTCCCTCTTGCCACGGGTCTGCCCTCCCCGCCCGTGGCACGCGGCAGCCTGGGCTGTGTCGGCTGAGCCGGTGTGCAGGCCGGGGGCGGGGCTGGTCCCGCTTCCATTCGGGGGCAGGGCGGCTCCGCCGGCTTCGCCAGTCCCACACTCCGCCGGCTCTGCCAGTCCCCGGCCTCTTGGGCTGGTTTCCAGGGGGCAGGAGAGAGCTCCAGTTGAGCTCCCAGAGGGAGGTCTTGGGCTGCCACCCCCCCCCCCCTGCAAGCCAGTAGCTGAAAGGGGTGGGGGGGGGCGGCAGAGGCGAAGCGGCCAGGTGCCTGCTGGCCTCCTCGACCCCTGTTCCTTGTTCTCCGATGGCGTCCGTCGGGAGGGGGGAATAGTGGCATCGCGGTCGGCCGGGCAAGGGAGTTCGGGCTTGGAAACGGGGCCTTTCTGAGTGAGGTGGCCTAGGTGAGCTCAGTGGATTCCCAGCTCAGTCTCTCGGCCGTTGCGCTGCCCCAGCTCTCTGTGTGTGCACCCTTTGCTCAGTGTGGCGTAGTGGTGAGAGTGTCGGACTGGGACTCGGGAGATCCGGGTTCTAGTCCCCGCTCGGCCTTGAAACTCACTGGGTGACTTTGGGCCAGTCACTGACTCTCAGCCTAACCTACCTCACTGGGTTGTTGTGAGGATAAAATGGAGGAGATGGAGGAGGAGGATTGTGTAAGCCGCCTTGGGTTCCTTGCAGGAAAAAAGGCGGGGTATAAATATAATAAATAAATAAATAAATTTGCAATGTTGGGGTTTCGCTCTGCCGCCCTGGGGCTGCCCCCCCTCTCCCCCCCCCGGCTCTCCCAATATGCACAGATGTGACAAACGGACACGCCCAGCAAATCCCCCCCCCCCCCCCGCTCGGACATTTTGCGGGTGGGGCGTGCCCGATGGGCCTCGGCCTCCTTTCGCTGCAGCCTCTCGCCTGCCCTCTGCTTCTGCTCAGTCGCCATCTCTCCTCTTTCTTCTGCCCAGATCTGGCCCGTCCTGTCAGAGACCCTGAACAAGCACCGTGCCGACAACCGCATTGTGGAGCGTTGCTGCCGATGCCTGCGCTTTGCTGTCCGTTGCGTGGGCAAAGGCTCGGCGGCGCTCCTGCAGCCCCTGGTCACTCAGGTAATACGCGGGGTGGGAGGAGGAGGAGGAGGATAAAACAGGAGGAGCAAGTAGGTCAGAAACCGGGTTTTGCAATCCGGGGGGGGGGGGGGGGCTCCATCTGTGCACCGGGGTGAACATGCACGCGTTTCCTGACGTGTGTGTGTTCATCTGCACTCTGCATGGGGCTGCTTATACTAGACCCAAAGTGTTCCAAATTCTGCACCCCCAAGTAAATTTGTGCCGGTTTAGCAAAACTCGTGCGGATCTGAGTACTGTGCGTGCCCATTTCCACAAGCCTCGAGACGTGAAATGGAGCTCTCCGGAGACACTAACACTGGCAGCGCTCAAATACTGGGAATGATTGTGCAGGACAGAATCCATACCTTGATTCTGACAGGTCCTGAACTTTTATTTTATTACATTTTTTAATCGCCCATCTGGCCAGTCACCCGGCCAACTTGTTTATTTGTGACACGCGCTGAACAGCGAGTGGCGGTGCTTGGTTGTTGGAATTGTGAAGCACTCCACATTTAAGGGCACGTTTGCCCTCGGGCATCCCCAAGAAGATTGTGGAGGTGTACTGAAACCAAATCAATCTAAAACAGTGTTCTCCAACCTTGAGTCCCCAGATGTTTTTGGCCTACAACTCCCAGCATGCCCCAGCCAGCAAAGCTGGCTGGGGCATGCTGGGAGTTGTAGGTCAAAAACATCTGGGGACCCAAGGTTGGAGAACACTGATCTAAAAAGACTTCAGCCAACCCCTTTTCTGGGCTGCTTCTCCCTCAGACCCTCGTGGGAACATCATAAGCCGCCCTCTGCAGAGCCAGGTCCCTGGTCCATCTGGCCCGCTCTTGTCCGCTTCAGGGGTGCAGAACCTGGCAGCCCGTGGCCTAATCCAGCCCGCAGGATTAGGCCCGCGGCCTGTGCCGCCTCATGGGGTCCCTCCAGGGGGCGGGGCTCCTGCTCCAAGCCCCGCCCCCTGGAGGAATCCGCTTGGAGGGGGGATCCCCACTTTTAACTCTGATCTCAGATTGGAGGCAGCAGGGCTGGTGGGGGGGACTCACCCGCCCGGGGAGAGTCCGCAGGCCCAGGCCGCCCCCGCATGCCGGCTGCCGGCTCTGATCTAGGAGCAGGGATGTGGCCGGCCAGGGTTTCTCTTTCTGTGCTGGGAGGAGGCGCTGTTCCATGTTTCCTTCCAGCACAAAGAAAGAGGGCAGGACGACATCAGGGGGCGTGGCCCCACTCCCGGACATCAGTCCTGCCTGTGGTGGGCAGGGGGGTGGGGGCAATCTGCCGCCCCCCCACCCCAAAACAGTTCTGCGCCCCTGATCTGCTCTGGCTAGCAGCGGCAGGGCCTCTCCCGTCGCTTTTCCCACAAAGCAGCGATGGCCACCAATTTGGGGGACTGTGGCTCACGCTGGCTCAGCTTGTCTGAGTGTGGAAAGCTAAGCAGGGTCAGGCCTGGTTATTACTTGGATGGGAGACCCCTCCTCTAGTTTCCTGCATTGAGCAGGGGGTTGGGCTCGATAGCCTTGTAGGCTCCTTCCAACTCTATGATCTATCTATGAAAAAGGGGATTGGGCAGATTCCTGGAAGATCAGGATATCCATGGCTACTAGTCCCGATGGGTACATGCATCCTCCAGCGTCAGGGGCAGGGTGCCTAGGCGCACCAGTTGCCGGGGAACATGGGCGGGAGGGCGCTGTCGCACTCGTGTCCTGCTTGTGGGCTTCCCGTGGGCAGCTGGTTGGCCGCTGTGTGAACAGAACGCTGGACGGGACGGACCCTTGGTCTGATCCAGCCTCAGCGCCCTTCTTATGTTCTTATGCCTCCTCCCAGATCCCTTAATCTGGAGTTTAAGCAGGGGTTCTGCCGCTGAGCTACCACCCCCTTTTTAATTGATTTCGGGCCCGTGGCTCACGCTGGCCCAGCTTGTCTGAGTGTGGAAAGCTAAGCAGGGCCAGGCCTGGTGATGATTACTTGGATGGGAGACCCCCTCCTCTAGTTTCCTGCACTGAGCAGGGGGGTTGGACTCGAGGGCCTTGTAGGCTCCTTCCAGCTCTATGAGCTATGAAAGTCTTCTACCCTTTCTATAGGAAATATAATCAGAGCAGCTTTCACATAGTAAAACAGTTGACGGCAGTAGAGTTAGTATTAGGAGGAGCTGAAGCAGTCTGCAACAAGACGAAAAAGTTGAGGCAGGTCTGTTGAACCGCTGCTTTGGCTTGTTGCTCCTTCGCTGACCCTTGTGTAGCTTCCTTGGCAGATGGTGAACGTCTACCAGGAGCATCAGCACTCCTGTTTCCTGTACCTGGGCAGCATCCTCGTGGACGAGTACGGGATGGAGGAGGGCTGCCGGCAGGGGCTGCTCGATATGCTGCAGGTAGGTCATCCCAATGGCGCCTGCCTCGGGCCAAGGCCTGAGGCACTTGCCAAAACACGCGGCGATCCCCTGGTGCTTCTTTGCGGTCTGTTTTGCCTGCAAGATTTGCGCCTTGTGCGACGACTTCTTCAAGTTTTGAGTCTTGACCTGAATACGTGTGGGGTGGGATCTCCAGGCTTCCGGCCCTTCTGGATTTTTATTTATTAGTTTTTTTAAAATTGCGATGCTGGCATGCTGCAAAGCGAAAGGCCGCCCTCCAGCGCCATCTGGATTCGGGTTCAAAAGAGTGGCTTCGTGTTTTGGAGCTCAGACCCCGTCTCTGCCTTGTACTTCAGTTCTGGGGCAAATTACTTTTCTTTTAGTCTCACCACTTTGTCTTCTGGGAAGTGCGTGTTTTGTGACCAGCCATACCCACAATGGCAGCTTTTCTGTGAGAGCACCCATAACACTCTCTCAAAATCCCAGATGTGTCCACTGCACAAAAAGAGCGAAATGGCAGAAGTTGCCCAGACAAGTTCTGGAGGTGTTTTGACTGAATTCCCTTGGAATCAAACTTTTTGGAAGTGGGGGGAATGGAATGATTCCTGCTTGGGACCCACCTGGGGGTTCCTACCCACAAAGGTTACTCAGAGAACCAATTCTGATGCAGCTTCTTTGTACTGTATTGTGGGCACATCGATGGGGGGAGTTGCCAGCAGTCCCACAGCGTGCCATGAAATGGGCTGAACTGAGCTCTTGGAAAATGTAGTCACCTTGCTGGATAATTCTGCCACTCTGTGCCCGTTGGAGCTGGAGGGCCCCTTCTAGCTTTGTGTTGGAGTACAATCCCACCATCCTTCGCCAGCATCACCATTGGCTGAGCATGATGGGAGTTGTAGTCCAGCACATCTGAAAGGCACCCGGTTGGGGAAGGCTGCTCTAACGTCTTCTAAAGGCCTCTGCGCTCATGGCCATGGCCTCTTCCTGTGGCATCAAGACACACACATGACAGGGTTGCCACTTTCTGGAAAGTCAGGGAAATGGTCTGAAGTCCGGGAAAGGCAGGGAAATTGTGATTCAAATATATTCAAGCAGTGGATTTTTGACCTGCTGCTGCAAAAGCATGATCTGTTCTGGTGGCAACTGGAATGGAGAAGTAGCAGAACACAAGTAAAACTTAAGGATGCCCTTTCCCAGCCCCACCTTTTTCTCAGCTCCACCCCCAGCAACCAGCCTAATGTGTTTGTTGAGCTCTGTCCCTGCATGATTTCCAAGGTCCGCCTGTAGCATTTGCAAAGCAAGGCTAGTTGAAACGTTTAGCAATATACAAACTTTAAACATCTGTTTTCATCCCTACCTGCTAGTACTGCATTTAACTTACATATACAGATGAGCATGTTTTTGGGTCATGCTTCTGTATGGAATGGCCTAGGGATGTAACCTGCTCGCCTCAAGCGGGCTGAAATCGGCCCCGCTCACGCCCGCCCGAAGCAAGCGGGCCTTACTGGGTCCCGGGCCCTGCTCGCTGAGCCACCCACGCCGGCCACAACGATCCCGTTGTGTCACTTCCGGCTGGCCAGAAGTGATCCGCTGGGACCCTGTGCCGGCGTGCCGGGTCCCCGCGCTGCGGCTTTTCCGTAGAAACCAGGGCAACAGGGCCTTACTTTGACAAATATTTTTGCAGTTGAGACTTGTGTAATTGTAGAGTGGAACATTTCATCAAGCCTTGCATTAATGCAACATGACCTATTCATTTTTTAACTTGTGGTTATATTTGAATGGTGGTCAGGGAAATTGACAAATGTTGGTCAGGGAAATGAAAAATAAAATTCTAGTGGCAACCCTGCATGAGCGAGGGGCCGTGTGAGCAAGCCTTTCTTTTTGTCTGCCCTGAATCTGCTGCCCCTCAGTTTCCGTGTAGGACCCCGAGTTCTAGCCAGTGCAGTGCGGGGGAGGAAAACGTCTTTTTCTCCACATCATGCATAATTTTATACACTTTTATTGTGTCTCCCCACCCCCTTTAGTCACCCCAAATGTTTCTTGCCTTTCCTCATCGGGAGGAAAGTGCTCCAACACCTTGATCATTTTGGTTCCCCTTTTCTGCACCTTTTCCAGCTCCAGGATATCCCTTTTGAGGTGGGGTGACCCGGACTGTACACAGTGCTCCAAATGCAGCTGCGCCGTCTGTTGGCACCAGGTCGTTAAAGTAGTGGGTAGAGGCTTCAGTGTGATTTTGTGCCAAGTGGCCTGAACCGTTTTCTTTGCAACCCCTCCCCTAGGCTCTCTGCGTCCCCACATTCAGGCTTGTCGAGCAACCAAACGGCCTCCAGAACCATCCAGACACGGTGGACGACCTCTTCCGGCTGGCAACCAGGTAGCCAGGTCCTGTGCCGGTTCTTGGCAGTCTCGTTCCAGGCTGTCACATAACCAGCCCAAACAGTTTTGCTTCTTTGCCGCAATCTCTGCAAGGCCCGCCAGAGCAAAAATGCGCTGCAGTTTCTCTGATAAAAGGGCAGCATTCCCAAACGTGGGGGCAGCGGGAGGATGTTCCCAAAATGCAGGGGCCATGACTGCAAAGGCTCTGCTCTGTTGCCAAAGGGGCCCGAGGCAGGGCTTCACCAGTAGGTAGGTTAGCAGGTGGGGAGGGAGGTGCTCAGAGGGGGGCTCCGGGAAATCTAGGGCCAAATTCAAGAAGGGCTGTATGGGCCGCTTGAGCTGGGGCCAGGAGCTCGTGGGGCCGCCTGCTGTGCTTGCTGAACCCGTTTGCAATCCCGCTGCTGTGTGAGCCGTGCTCTGACCGGCCCGCGTGACCTTCTCTGCACAGGTTCATCCAGCGCAGCCCCATCACGCTCCTCCGCAGCCAGGTGATCCTCCCCATCTTGCAGTGGGCCATCGCGGCCACCACCCTGGACCACCGCGATGCCAACTGCAGCGTCATGAAGTTCTTGCGGGACCTTGTCCACACGGGAGTGGCCAACGACGTGAGTGACGGACGCTCGAAGGGGAGTGGGTGGCGGTGGGTTGCTTAAAAGGGAGCCTTGTCTAAGAATGTCACAGATACTAAATTGCAGTGTGGATTCGGGCCCAAGTCCCAGCAGAGAGCGGAGGGTGCCAGGCTGCAGGCACAACGCCCTTCCCCTCGATGTCCGTGATGCGGCCCTCCCAGGAACTGTCTGCCAAGGGCCACCGTCCAGCTGCTGGGCCTTGCGCCTGCTTGGGAGTCCACCCCTTTCTCTGGGCACGCTTACTGCCACATTGCAGAGGCTAGCTTTGGTTTCTCAGTGGGGAGAGAAATGCACTCTGTATGTGCTCTGAAGCATTCTGCTTCACGTGAGCCAGCCCTGACATCTGTAGCTGAGCCTTGGCTCGAGAGAAGCCGCTGCTCCTGAGCGTTTGCAGCATTTCCAGCAGCTGTGCAGAACCCTGGAATGTCTGGGCCCTCCCCAGAGGGCTTACGAGTCCAAGTTCGCTGCAAGAAGTGTGGGTTCCAGGGCTTTAAAAGTGAGGACTAGGCCCTTAAAGCCGAAGCAAAGTGAGGCTGGGCGTTGGAGCGGAGGCTAATGTGGGTGGCACAGTTGCAGCGACAAAGTCCTGAAAAGGGAAGGCAGCAACGGGGAAACCCAACCTGAGGGTGACCCGAGAAAAGGGTCCTGAAAGGACGGACAGGTGTGATTGGCCGTCTGGCAACGGGCAGGGCTGCCTCCAAGGTTACAGCATGCCTCGGAGAAGCAGCGGTGGTGACGACTCTCCCCCCGGCAGGAGGTGGGTGGGGGGCAGTAGCGTCCCACTTGGGTGGGAAACCCGACAGCCCCGCCTCTTCTCTGGGTGACGGCGGTCCTGCCGGTCTCTCTCTCTCTCTCTCTGCAGCACGAAGAGGATTTTGAGGCGCGGAAGGAGCTCATCGGGCAGGTGATGACGCAGCTGGGCCAGCAGCTGGTGAGCCAGCTCTTGCACACCAGCTGCTTCTGCCTGCCGCCTTACACCCTGCCGGACGTGGCGGAGGTGCTGTGGGAGATCATGCAGGTCGACAGACCGGTAAGCGGGGCCGGGCAGTCGGCGGGGGCGGGGGGAGGGGTCCACGGGGGCGCAGCCCCATGGAGGGGAGGGTCAGGGTGTCCGGGGCCTTCCGGATGGAGCCGTTCTTGGCTCACCCAGCCTGCCTCCCGACGGCACAGCCACTGCAAGCGCTTGGAGGCTTCCAGCGTGAGGCTTTCTATGCAGCATTTATTTAATCAATTTCTCCCCCCCAAAAATTTTTTTAGGAAAATTAATTTCAAAGTTTCAGGCAACCACATGTACAAGTAGCCTACACTTAATAGTTTGTTTTTTTTTTTTTAATTTGTTTATTTGAATTTTAACATATACAAGACAACCGAACAACCAACAAAACATCTAATCCATTACAGAAATTGTATTAGATCAGAACAAAGTAAATCCCCCCCTCCCCTCGAACCAACATTCAAAGGAACAAATCTGGCTGGGCACCTTTTCCGGAGTCTTTTTCGGCCATAAAGTAGTCAGTTTTGTGATAGGTGGATATTTGTAAGTTTATTGCATCCAAATGTACTGGAAGGCTTGAGGCATTTTTGTTGTAGATGTTCTGTATGAAAATTGGATAAAAGGCCTACACTTAATAGTTAAGAACACCAGATTATACAGAAAACACTTTCCTCATTTTTTAACGTTACCAGTGTTATCGGTTACTAGGCTACCTACACGACAGGGTTGCAAAAAATCATGATATTTTTTTGTGCAAAAACTCGATGTTTATTGATGATTTAATCATTGATTTAAATCATTCTGATTTAAATCATTGCAACCGTGCTTAAAACCACAAAATACAATAACATAATAAGACATAATATAAAACCGTAAGTTTAAAATGGAATAAAACCGAAGTAGTAACTGAGATTTAAAAAGCCAGCAGCAGTGCAAAGGTCTAAAACGCACTAACACCATTTTTGAAACGGAAGGGCCAAAAAACCTGAGCAAATAAAAAGGTCTCCACCTGGCACTGAAAAGACCACCATGTAGGCACCAGGCGAGGCCTCTCTGGCTTCCAAAGGGGGGCTGTTTTTATACATTCATTTTGTTTTTTAATTCTGTTTTTAGTGTATTTGTTTTATTGTTGTTTTAATTTTGTTTTTTTATCTTAACTTTTGGCTTTTATTGTTAGCTGCCTTGAGTACCTGAGAGAAAGGCGGGGTGTGTGTGTCTTAATTAATTAAACAGTCTCCCCCTGCCAAATTTTGGATCCTCATGGATTGGGGCGGGGGGGGGGGGAGTTTGGAGATGTCTAGGCAGCGACCTTGTCAGAGGCCAGAGCTCTGGTGCCAGCGAGATCCTGCTTTAGGAGGTCGAGTGCGTCTTCTCTATGAGCCTATGGTGCCCCACCCCTGCTCCAGCTCGCCCAGGACTGTCTCCCCCGACTGTCAGCAGAGGATGTTCCTTCCTGGCCCTGCCGCCTGACATTCCTTTAACTGGAGGCGCCAGGGATTGGCTCCCCTACTAAGTTCTGGGACCCACCCTCTCCGAATACGAATTCAAGTAACTCTGATGGGAGTTTGGCCTGGCGGAAGAGGGTGGCTTTCCTGTTAATCAGTCCGGGTTCTTCAAAAATGCATCCGGTATCGGAAGGCCTCAGGATACGTGTACTTAATTAAAGAACTTTAGATGATTGTTAGCTCAACTTATGGGACTCGCAGTCATACAGCGTCTCTCTCGCTTTCTCTTTTCTTTTCTCCCCCCCCCCCCCCGGGCAACAGACCTTCTGCCGCTGGCTAGAGAACTCGCTGAAGGGCTTACCAAAGGAAACGTCGGGGGGAGCCGTACAGGTGACGCACAAGCAGCTGACAGACTTCCACAAGCAGGTCACGAGGTCAGTGTGGCCCCTGCGGCTGATGGGAGGGGAGGAAGGGGCTCAGCCAGAAGAGGGAAGTGGCCGGAAGGAGCGTGGGGCGGAGGGGGCGTCTCCAGCAGCAGGTGCCGTGGGCCTTGCCAGCCCTCCCTGAAACGGACGGTCAGGGCCTGAAATGGGTTATATTACTCGTGTGTGGAGAGGGTCCCACATTTTGCCTGGGTGGCAGAGCACATGGTGCCCTCTGTACCGTGCAAGAACTGCATGTGTGTGTGGTGGTGGTGGTGGGGGGTAGACATTGGGGGAGCGGCGGTGCGTGTGGGATGGGCATCCAGCGATTGCCCACGCGAAGATGGATCCTGCCAAGAGGAGAGAGAGGTTCCAGCGGAGGCCGCCGGTGCACGCAACCTGCCCGTGTCCTGTAGCGCCAGTATTTCTGAACTTGGACAGGTTACAGTTTATGGCAGGACTCTGGCTGGGACTCCATATCTGGTTATGCGCACTTGATTTTCACCCTTGTGAAGCCTCTTGAGGCTGCGTGAGACCGCCAGTGCCTCCCCCCATCCCAACCCACGAAGCCCCTCCCGCTTCCCCTCATTCAGTCCCGGGGGCGGCCTGCCTCCCAGCCCTGCCTCGGTGGTCCCTGCCAGCGCTGCACATGTGCTGCCCCCGAAGGAAATGCAGCAAGGAGGGGCTGGTGGGCAACGTGGCCGCATTCAGGAGCAGAGGGGCATGTGTGGGAAAGGCCGCGGCCCTGGAATCGGGGGGCGGGGGGGTTGATCCACTTCACAGTGGGACTGAGCAAACCAGCCAGGTGCCTTTCCAGGTTCGCACGCACCCCACGAGGGAGGAAGGAGAGTGCTGCTAGACCGCGTCACAAGTGGCTTTGAATGCATGTTCATGTTTCTAATGTTTCTTCATCCTGTGCCCGAGGCCACCTCTCTGCAGCGTGGCTTGCTGCCTCAGGTGGTGGATTTGGGGCCTCTCTTGAGGGTAGCTGTGATCCACGGGGACGTTCTGCACAAGTCTCTCTGAAGTGGGCGGTAGCTACACGAGAGCACTTGGCTTTGAAAGGGGGTTGGCCAAATCCACGGAGGTGGAGGCGGCTATCAATGGCTGCTAGTCCATATGGGGTGATATGCTACCTCCAGTATCGGAGTCTATGTACTCCAGTTGCTGGGGAACATGGGCGGGAGGGTGCTGTCGCACTCCTGTCCTGCTTGTGGGCTTCCCGTGGGCAGCTGGTTGGCCACTGTGTGAGCAGGACGCTGGACGGGATGGGCCCTGGGTCTGATCCCGCCTCAGGACTCCTCTTACTGTGCAAGCAAAGGAGAATTCCGCAGGGGATCGGGCCCTACCTCAGTGTTTGTGTGAGGCGGGTGGTAGCGGAGGGGGACATGCGGTCTTGGATTTTACACCTCGGGCTCCGCCAGCGCCTCAGGCTAGCTCTGGTGCACATGCTAAAAATGCAAGTCATGCATTTTTCAGGCAAGCACACTCGACGGTGCATTGGGGCTTGGCCCTGCCTCCCTGCGGCATCTTTTCTGTGTGGGCAAATGCTGTGTAATGCGCAAGGCGGCCCTGCCCTCTGGCAGGTTGCTGGGCCCAGCCACCCCTTGGCTCGGGGTCTGGACGTCCCAACCGCTCTCTGTCCCCCTTCTGGTTTTTCCGGTCTCGCCTTCGTGCCTGTGTTGTACAAGGTTTGGGAGGGGAAACCGCAAAGATGTTTTGCCCTGGTTTGGAGTCTTTGCCAGGGTGGCGGGACCGGCTTGGGCACGCCCGGCCCTTCCCGGCCCCCTCGCTGCCCTCTGCCTCCGAGGCCCTGCCGGCACCTGCAGCTGGCAACAGCGGGCCGGTTCCCTCCCTCCCCCCCTGGCACGTTGGGTGAACTGTCTTGAGGCAAGCCCTGGCCTGTTTCCCCACACCTCGTCGTGTCACGCAGTTCAGCTGGGGTGTTCACACCCAAGGGCCGCCTCAGCCGGCAGCTGGACTGTGCTTTCATCTCCTTCCCCCCCTCCCACAAACACTGGCCCCCATCACATTTGGGGCTTCCTTCTCCAGCTGGGACAGACTTGAGTATTCAGGGCTTCCGTGCATGTTCATGGCTTCTGGATCTCCTTGGATTCCATGGTTGTCTTTTCCATAGGTGTGAGGAGTGAGGGTGGAAGGGAGACGGGAGAGAAACAGATGCCGTCTCTCCCAAAGGCCAACCTCGCAGAACCGCCAAACCTGCTCCTGGAGCCTCGGGCCATTGATGTGAACCGATACCTGTGGCAACTTCTCTTCCTTCCCCAGTCCAATTCCCTGATGTCTACAGCAGCCCTCAGCTTGCTCATTAGCTCACTTTTTCTTTTAACGATCATGTTTCTGGCCCTCAAGTTTTGTGAACATGTGTTTGAAAACACGAGGAAAGGGATTCTGTTCTGGAGCTTCTCTGCTCCTGGACTGCGATCATAGTTTCCTATCCCAAAAATGAAATTGTAAATTCTGCAGGAGTGAAAAGCTGTTGTATTGAGCATGAACGGAGCATGTTCTATGCCAGCAGTGCACATTTTACATAACACATTAGTGCCGCCTTCCCTCTCCTGGTGCCCTCGAGATGTGTTGGATGGCAACCCCCATCATTTCCAGCCTGCATGGCCAACGGCAGTTCAACTCAGCTGGAGGGGGGTGCTGGGTTGGGGAAGGCTGGTCTGAGCGGGTGCAGCTCTCCAAAGTCTCAGGAAGAGAAGCACCCTCCCTGTCACCAGCTGGCGAGTGGCTTGCCAAAGCCCCCCCCCCCCCCAGCTCGTTGTCTAACTGAGCAGGGATTTGAATGTGGCTCCTTTATCTTCAACTCCTGCTCTGTTACCAGTTCTTCCTTACCAAAGCGCTTTGCCCGAGGCTGGGGTTTGAACCCAGACCTGCTGAGAGTGGGTTGGACCTGGCCACCGGCCGCTGTACAGTGTTCTTTGCTTACCTCCCCCTCCCAAAGTAATGAAAAACTTTTGTCTTCTTCCTTCCCGTTCCCCAAGCGCTGAGGAGTGCAAACAGGTTTGCTGGGCTCTGAGGGACTTCACCAGACTGTTCCGGTAGCCTGCGCCTCCTTCACTCTGCCTGTCTCCCAGGTAAGCAGGAACCATTGTCCTATTCTCAGATTTCCCGGGCTTGGGTGTTTGGGGAGGAGGCTAATCGCCTGCCTCTGCAAATCACCAGTGGCGTTTCCCTCTGCTGGGGCCTTTAAATTTGAGCTTCCCGCACACCCACCCATTTGCAAAAAATGAAGACGGGCCCATCTGAAGCTGTGTGTTTGTGTGCGTCACCCACGGCATAGAAGTGGAAGTACATGCAGTAGCCTTCACCTTTATTTCAACTGAGCTGCTTCTAGCCCCCAAGCTGAAATGTGGGCTCCATGCCAGCAACTTGTGGATCCTCCTAACCCACTAGTTGAAAACTAATGCGTGCACAAGAGTCCCACGGGGCCTCATTCTGTGCTTCTGTGATCTCCAGCAAAGGAGGAGCTCTCCCAAACTTAGCAGTGCAGGCCAAGTAGCGCCCATGCTCATTGGGGACAGAGCAATCTGAGTGTTCTCTTAAGGGACATTTGTGGATGAATGTGTGATGTGCAGCTCTTACTTGTTTGAGTGAGGTTTGCATGTAAGAACTTTCCTGGTGGATTGTGGCCAAATGCCCAACATTCCTGAGAGCACCACCACTGAAAACTCTTCCCTTGCCTAAAATATCTTTCGAAAAGGCCTCCGTCACTGTAGAATAGTTGCCAGTCTTTATATGGGTGGCTTATATAGGGACTGGTCCTTGTGTATGTGGAAAAGATGCCAGCCCTCTTTTGATGCACCCTTCCACCTTTCCCAGGAATGTCTTATTTTCAGAAGAGGAAATAAAACAACCAAGACGGTGTCCCACAACCAGCAAACTTCATTGCGGCCGAGGGCTCTGACTCGCTCTGGTGTGTCCCGCCAATCCGGAAGAGACACTTCGCCGCGAGAACGAGTCGGTGAAGTTCCTGCTTGTGAGTGAGAGAGAGAGATAAACGCGAAAAAAACCCAGGGGCGCAACGTATCCGCGACCATCGATGGCTACAACTGACCTACGGCATCGCGGGGGGAGGGGGAGCTGCTTTCCAGATGGACTTGCTTTAAAAAAGAAACAAAACAAACAACAAAAAAAACCACAAAAAAAACCACACAAAAAGGAAAAATAGTAATAAAATGTTTTAAAAAAAACACAACAAAAATATGAAACCATAGAAAACTAATTTGCCTGGCAGCAAAAAAAAAAAAAAAAAAAAAGATGGGAAAAACAAAAACAAAGTAGAAAACTTTCTGTGAAATGAAAATAAAAGAATTACTTAAGGATCCGTGGGGATTAAAAAATATCTCTATCTAGTAAAACCAAGTCTGCCCTGCAGGGGAGGGGGAAATGGGGGGAGCACAGTCCATTTTTTTGCAAATCCACTTTCCAGATATCCAGAGCTCCGCCTCCCTCTCCCTAAGTCCAAAAGGAAAGATGGCTTGATGCTAGTAGCTGCCGTGGAACACAGGATCTTCTTCGGGTGGGCAGGAGGGGGCCGACCCTGCTCCCCCCACCCCCTGCAGAGAGGGCTAGGAAAACCGAGCCCCTCTGGTCCCGTCAATGCGTTGCTTACTTTGATAAACTGTTATAATATATATTATATATTTTTCTTTTTTTAAGTTGATTTGGATTTTTTGAAAATTTGGTTTAAATTTGTTTGGGATTTTTTACCGCGGGGGGAGGAGGGGCTCTGGAGAACACAAGGGCGGGCAGACTTATTTCGTTGAACCGATCCGGCAACGACTCGGGTGGGGGAAAGAGTCGCGGGCCCTGCACAGACATGAAGACAGGAGGGGATGCTGTTCCGTCTGGTGTTGTAGCCATCTCGAGAACAAGAAAATAAAACGCAAAAAGAAATAAAAACAGACAAAAAAAAAAAAATATTAAATTGCCGCTGACTCAGTAGCGTTTTTGTCTAAGGCTTGCCGAGTGTTGACGTTCTCCTGTTTACGTGGTGTCTCCTGCCCCTTTTGTGGAGAGAAAAAGTCAAACCACCATGGCTGACGAGCGTTCTGCAGTATCCTTATAATACTGGCGTGCCAGCGCTTTTGAGAGCAGCGAGCTGCCACTTCACCTTTGGCATTCGTGGATTGGTACATACTTGTCTATCGCTTGCTGAATTCAGTTTGGTGCCTTGTCTAACCAGACACAGTGAGTACTTTCAGCAGCCATGCTGCATACTACATGTTTTATTTCAAAGGCTTACAATTAGTAAGTCCTAGCTTGTGTTGTGCCAGCAACTCTAATTGAAAGTTGCTTGCTCTGTCTGAGCTGGCACTTCACCGAGTTAGCTACTTTTTTACTAGAGAGAATCAGCGGGGCCAGAAGGAACAGCCAGGGAGAGGAGTGAAGATGAGCATAGTGCATTTTGTAGGCAGGGAAAGCACGGTACATCCCGAGGATGGTCTGGCTGGGAAACTGGAGAGTAGATGTGACCGTCTCCTGTTGATGATAGGAACTGCAAGAGAACCTGCATGTTCTTCAAACGGAAACGTTACTGGAATCTCTTGAGTGTATTGGGAAACACAAGTAGCAGTGGGCACGGGCAGTGGTTTAAATCACAAACATCCGTGTTCTTCCTTGTGCTCCTGAACTCTCAAGGTATTTCTGGAAGTAGCACCCTATATTTGAATTGAGAAGAGACAGGGGGGCTGGTCTCGGAAGTCACTAGCTGCATCTCATGTTAACTGCCTTATGTATGCTGTCCTCGCCAACACTGATCCCAACTTGAAAATCCAGCCTGGTATTTTTATCCTTAACTCTGCCCTTCCTCTGGCATGGCCAGTAGAAGACCACCTTCCTGCTATGTATTTGTGTTTACATGGAAGGAAAAACTGCAGTCACCCTGGTTCAGTACAGACGGTGGCAGGCTCGGTCAGAAACCCTCTTCCGTTCGCTGCCAGCCAGCCTTTCCCCCCGACCCGGTGCTCTGCAGACCTGTTCAACTACAACTCCCATCCCCTGGCTAGCATGGCCAGTGGGCAATGTAGTCCCAACACATCTGCAGGGCAACATTTCCTCGGGCAAGGAAGGAGCCTGCTATTTGGAAAGGGCCCTGCTGAAGAGAGGGGTCCACGTTTGCTGCAGAAGAACCCCCAACGCTTTGTGAACGAAAGTGATGACATGCTCCAGCTTCTGCTGGACCAATTTTTGAAACCGGGAAGAGCAGCGGCTTTGGGAACGTGATTGGCAAGATGTGGCCGCTGCCCCTGCTCTGTGCCCTGGAGGTGGTGATGGTGGCCCTGTGAGAACCCCGCTGTATCCAGGAGCTATATGGGCTGGGTAGGCCCCTCGTGTTGTAGCATTCAGGAACACCGCAGCATCCTTGGCCGAGTGCTCATAATTGTCCCTGTATCTCAACGGCTGGTCGGCCGTCGCAGTGGGCAGTAAATGTGCTTATTTCACGGGATGGCCCAAGCCAGCCTACAGTCCCGCAGTGTCCAGCCACAGCTCCCCCACTCCCGTCTGGCTATTCGGGAGCCTTTTGCCACCAATGTGGCTCATCCTTTTCCATCTGACCACAGACCAGCCCAAGTCAACTGCCACTCGCCAGGGGGCTGCCGGAGCAGCCGATTAAACAAACGGCTGTCCTTCCCTTCTGCTATGTCAAGAAAAGCTGGATTCTGTGACCTGCACAAAACTTTATTATTCTTGCACAATTCTGGAGAGGCCTGTGGCTTACGCTGGCTCAGCTTGTCTGAGTGTGGAAAGCTTAAGCAGGGTCAGGCCTGGTGATTACTTGGATGGGAGACCCCCTCCTCTAGTTTCCTGCATTGAGCAGGGGGTTGGACTCGATAGCCTTGTAGGCTCCTTCCAACTCTTATGATCTATGAAATTATGGTTTTGTTCGTCATGTGGAGGGGTCCCCCCCTGCAACCCCTTCCCCTCAGTCCTGTTGAGCTTCTTCGGGGCCTAGTGATTTGCCCTCACACTTTTAAGCACAGCTGCAAATCACAAGGGCTATAAGGCCTGCTCTTTTAAAAGGGAATCTCAGGAAACCAGAGCTCCAAGAGCACTGGGCTGTAAAAATAGCGATGTACAGTCACCAGGCTCCTGGACCTCCTATGGTGCCTGCTTCCTGCATGATGGGCTGAGGGCATCTCCTAAAATACATTCAAGATTTGCTGCCAAGGAAAGCTCAGTCCTGCATAAATACTGCAAGCCTCAACCCTTTGCACGCTTCTGGTTCTGCTAGAACGGGGCTATGCAGGGGCTGGCCCTCCTGCTCCGCAGCCGTCTTCGCCAGAGGCGGTTTCTTTGCCTTCTTGAGATTTCACAACGCCTTGTCCACACACACCCTTGCAGACATCTCTTCTCAGGTGCCGAGAACTTTTTTAAAAAATGGAAATTAAGAATTTCAGCAGCTGGACATTTGTACCTGTCCCCCATGGTGACACACACGCACAGCCCTGGGCAGACGCTGGCTGGCCGGCCCTGCCTCAGTTGAGTCTCTTCGGTCCATGACTGAGCTTTGCCCATTATGCAGCGCTTGTTCAGTGTTCCTGCCCTAGAGCTGGATCAATATCTCCCAATTCATGATTCGTGCGAGGGGGGGGAACTCCCTCTTCCGCTGCCTGCATCAAACAAAACCAGTCTGGTTCAGAGGGGGAAATTTGGCTCTCAAACTCCCAAAAGGAGCCCCCCCCCTTTCACAGACTGAGCCCGGGCAAAGAGTAGCCTGTGTCTGTGATCCAATCCTTCATTATGAATAAACCCCAAAACTCCTCAGTGCTGGGGCCAAACGGCAGTGCGTCGCTCTTTCCATAGATGCCGCACAAGCGAGCTTCCCAGGGGGCTCGGCGGCATCAGGGTAGGAGTAACTGCATTCTACGATGTTTCTGGGAAGCTCTGGCCCGTGAACGATCTAAATGGAGGTTGGCCTTTCACAAAGGTTCCATGGACTTTGAAGAAGCCCGAGTGCAAGGTGAAAGGGAGAAACGTGCTAAGCGAAAAGCACGTCAAATGAATCCTTTACAGGACCATCTCCTATCTGGTAACCTGTGTCCTCACTGTGGGAAGCTGTGTGGATCTAGAATTGGCCTCCACAGTCACTTACGGACCCATCGCTAGAGTCTACACAATCTTCTTTAGAATTCCCTCCTTTTATCCCGGAAGACAATCTTACTCGGTCACGAGTGATCGCCTGATGATGATGATGATGATGATGCTTATGTTTAGTAAGGCTGTCTGCTATTAGGCGAGCCCACTCAAACGGATCCCACCCATCATTGCTCTACGCAGGGCCTAGCCGGTCCTCCTCGCTTCCTTCCCCATCTTCCCTTCGGCTGCTCATCCTTTTATGGTAGCTTGGAAGCACCTTTGCTCACAAAAAGCAGAGCTGGGTTCTCTGTGAATCGAAAAGGTTGCCAGTTAGCAGCATTGAGTGAGTCCCAACTGAGAGTGTTGTGGCCAGCATTTGCTTCTGACGGGCTCCGCAGTGCCCTGCAAAAGGGTGAGGAAGGGTGCTGTCCAGAGACATCCATCCCCGCGGAGCTGCGGTCGTCCCACAGTACCAAAGCGACACCTCCCAGCTCCCCGGAGCCTGCTCACGGCCGAGAGCGAGTTGCGCCGTCCTCACTGCTGCATGCTGTTGCTGGTCTGCATGGCCCAGGTGTCTGCCCCGGCCGGCTCCAGGTTTTGGACTTGGACGCTTTGCTGCATTTGCCAGAGCTGGTGCAGTTCCTTGAATTGCTCCACCATTTTGTCCTTGAGATCTGGGTGGGAGATCTGGAGGCGGACGCTGTCGGCTGACCAGGACAACTCCCCGGAGAACATTTCCAGCAGGAGCCGGGCGGCTACCGGTACCACCTGTGATGGGGACATGGAAGGAAGAATTAGCAGCGTCTCTCCCTGGGTCTCTTGCAGGGCTGAGAACAGCCCAACTTGGCCCAAAGGCCCATTTAAACCAGCATCCTGTTGCCGATAGCGGCCAATGCGATGCCCCAATAGGAAGTCCACTGGCAGGACATGAAGGCAGGAAGTCCCTCCCCCTTGCTTCGGTGCTCCTCAGAAGTAAGTACTCCTCATATCCATAGAGCCTTTGTTAGTAGTAACCATTGACAGACCACAAGGTCTATCCATGGTTACAGAAGCGACTGAGGATGTAGCAGCTACACTAAACCTGATTTGCAAAATAGAAGGGTATATATTAAAAAAAAGAAAAGAACTAAAGCGGCGGTCATGCACACTTACCTGTGAGTAAGACCCGTCCAACTCGGTAGGAATTTGGAGGAAATGTGTAGTGACCGGTGTTGTTAAATGAGCACGGCTGTGGATCAATCTCTACCTGAGAGGCTTATTATTATTTATTTATTTATTTATTCCATTTCTATCCCGCCCAATAGCCGAAGCTCTCTGGGCAGTTTACAACAATTATAAAAATGGTTTACATCGTTGCAGCTTTTAGGCTTCATGTAGATAAGGAAAATGTATTTTATTTATTTATTTTTGATATATTTATTTACCGCCCATCAGCCAAAAGGCTCGCTCCCTTGACAAAAAAACTGACACTTAAAAAAAAAGAAGAAAAAAAGTGGGGTTACCCCTACATTAAAGGGACAGGTTTCAGATGTATGAAAGGAAAGGTGTTCTTACAATGCATGTTTGGTGACTTTTTAAACTAATTCCCCTCCCCTTCGACAGCTTTAAAAAGCCCTCATCGGCATCTCTTATGGAACCCATTGCCGCAGTCGGAGGTGGCATTCATCAGCTTAAAAAACTACCAATACAGTATACATATCCACACACATACATGTACTATCAGTGTTCTCCAACCTTGGGTCCCCAGATGTTTTTGGCCTACAACTCCCAGCATGCCCCAGCCAGCGTAGCATAGTTGTAGGCCAAAAACATCTGGGGACCCAAGGTTGGAGAACACTGTACTAGATTGACATTGCAATCTTATGTTTACTCTGAAATAATTCCTACCGCAATCAATGAGGCTTCCTTTCTAGTAAGTCTGTCAGGATTGCAGCCAAGGCGCAATCTTTTGCAAGCTGGCTGGGGGGAGCTACGGGCCCCTTTTTTCCCCTGTCTAAACTTGCATAGGATTGCGCCCTTAATCTCTAGCTCATAGTCCCGATGGCCCAAGAGGAGGGTTTGCGTCAGTCAACAAAGTCAACTGTGAGCATGGAGGCTTTGCTTACACCTCGCAGATCTTCTCGAGAAGCTCAAGCCACAACCCCGGTGGCGTCTGCTCTAAACGTGCCCTCCGGCTACTCGCCACTTGTTTTGCTTCGCAGCCCATGAGAAGCAGAAGTCGCAACCCTGCTCAGAGGTAGAGGATACCACTGGGTTCTTAACAAATGGCTAGGCATCATCTTCTTTGCCCTGCGCTTCTCAACTGTCTAGGACAGTGTTCTCCAACCTTGGGTCCCCAGATGTTTTTGGCCTACAACTCCCAGCATTCCCCAGCCAGCGTAGCTGGCTGGGGCATGCTGGGAGTTGTAGGCCAAAAACATCTGGGGACCCAAGGTTGGAGAACACTGGTCTAGGAGAAAGTTTGGGCTGGCTTTTCAGAACTGGAATTGCCTTGCGGGCTCCAGTATCTTAGGGCACAGATGGCAGGAAGGGCAAATTAGGGATGGGACAGGATGGCTGATAACGGGGGGCACCGGCTGCTAACGGAAGGTGTCTGGCACCCCCCTGTCCGCCCCACCAGGTAGGTCTCTGTTGCTCACTTCTACCCACACACCTGGACTGTTATAAGCTTTTTCTCTTTAGGCTTCTGGTCTGGCCACTCCTCCCCAAAACAGAAGAAAATCTCGTAGGACGGTGGAGTGGTGCTCTGCCCCTTCTGGAACATGATGAGTCCTACAGGGGAAGAGAAGGAAGGGTTAAAAATGGGGGCGTGCGGGCAGGACTGGCACTCCCTTTGGAGGTGAAGGGGAGGGCTGAGCAGTTAGGGGGTCTGATGTGAGGGGGTTGGAGGGAGAGACTGGGGGGCAGAGACTGGGGGACCCAAGGCTGGAGAACATCTGGGGACCCAAGGCTGGAGAACATCTGGGGACCCAAGGTTGGAGAACATCTGGGGGACCCAAGGCTGGAGAACATCTGGGGGACCCAAGGCTGGAGAACATCTGGGGGACCCAAGGCTGGAGAACATCTGGGGGACCCAAGGCTGGAGAACATCTGGGGGACCCAAGGCTGGAGAACATCTGGGGGACCCAAGGCTGGAGAACATCTGGGGGACCCAAGGTTGGAGAACATCTGGGGACCCAAGGTTGGAGAACATCTGGGGACCCAAGGTTGGAGAACACTGGCCTAATGGTCACGTTGGTTGCAGCGGTGCGGGCTCCATATGTGGCCCAAGCAGAGGCAAAGGGGAGGGCGGTCCTTAACTCTCCCCCACCCCCGCTGGCCTCTTTTTCTCATCACTCTTTATGTTGCTTGCACGCACCCCATGTATTCCCCCCCCCCTTGGGTAGAAACACAGTTCTTGACGGGGGGCACAACTTTCATCGGGACAATTGCCGCAGGCAAAGCTTTTTGGCTCTAATTAAATCCGGCATCTCTCCGCAGATGCATCCTAAGAAGAATCAGAAAAAAAGCCCCCCGACGGGGAGAAACTCCCGCTGTCGTGTTTCGCTTGGCCCCGGGAGTATGCCTGCGAAACACTTCGGGGCTCTCAGAACTGCTGCGCCAATGCAAAGCGTCCTCCCAGCAGTAGATGCTCAACGCACGGAAAAGCTAGATGCCCCAGCGGCAGGAGGCATTCCCCCAGTGTTGCGGGGCTGCTGTTCGAGGGAGGGTCTGGGATTTGGCCACTCCCTCTGGCCTAGGGATGAAGCGGCCAGGGAGGAGGAAAGAGGGCAAACCCCACCCACCCGGGCATGCCCTGCAGCGGCCAGGGCCGGATTAACATAGGGGCGATTGGAGCGGCCGCTCCAGGCCCATAACAGACAATAGGCCCACAATATAGGGACACGCGGCACGATTTGAGTTAGCTCTGATCAGTTATCATTCAGCATAATTAATGATTTTTTCAAGATTAGAAAGGTGTTCTAAGCACATCTGCATTACAGGCTTGAGGCAAGACCTAGCAAGAACTGTTGTTCTCAAATTAGCATTTCGGTAGGTTTTTGCATTTCAATCACTGTTACTACATTTCTTTGAAGCACATGGGGGGCTTGCTAGGGTCTGTAATATTCAGATTCAGAAGGGACCTCTCTCTCCAGCCTCGAGCAAAAGATCTTTCTGATTCGCAGCTCAATTGTTCAAATGCTAGTCTAACAAAAAAACAAAAACGAAAACGAAACAAAGCAACAAGAACAACACAATTATTCTTGGTCAAGCAAAGCCTCCTGGCTTTTTGTTGTGGCTGCTTTTTCTTTCTTAATAAATAAATTTGGGGGAAATTGGGAAGACCCTTACTGATGAGCTGCAGGAGTTTTTGAGTTTTGGCACTTTAATGGTAATTAAAATATTTAATTTGTTTTAATATAAAGTTGCGTCTTCATTTTATTTATTTCCATAAAAAGGCCCACCAAAATCCTCAGCACCAGGCCCATAATGCTCTTAATCCGGCCCTGGCAGCGGCCCCCTTCTCACCGTTGAGGAAGTTCTCCAGGCTGAAGAGCTTGATCTTCTTTTCGCGCTCGATGGGGTTGGGCCCCGCCAGCTCCCCGGCGCAGGGTCCCGTCCAAAAGACCTTGCACTGGCACAGCCGGATGGCGTAGATGTCCTGCCCCTGCAGCTCCAGGATGAGGCCCCGGTCCAAGACGTCCAGCAGCTGGTGGGTGTAGAAGCGCTGCTTCTCGTTGGGAACGGCCTCCGTGCTGGGGAAGCGCACCTGCTCCAGCGTCACCGGCCCAAACAGCTCCACCTGCTCCTGCGTGGGCTCCAGGTGGCTGTAGAAGAGGCGGCAGCCGTGGGGATTGCTGATGGTCAGGGCCTCCACCAGGCGGCCGCGGTACTGGAACTTGATCTCCAGGTCTGTCACTGCAGGAGCGGGGAGAAGCACCTGTCAGCATCATAATTGCCCATCAACTGATCACCATTTCTGTACCGCTGCTATTGACCAAAGGGCACCGCCACGCCCTCCTCTTGAGAGCACGGTGGGCGGGAGAGCTGGGAAGACTCCCGTTCAAATCCTGGCCCAGCCACAAACTCCCACAGGGCGAGATCCGGCCGTGTCCCGTCCACTGACAGAATGGCATCTGCCAGCAGAGACCCCCCCACCCCACCCTGCCCCCTGACGTCTGCTCCGGAGGGTTGGGAATTGCTCTGGGAAAGTGGGGAGAGAAGAGGACAGGAAAGGTCTGTTGCGCGAGCGGAAGTCGTCGGGTAGAACCCCCTCGGCCTTCCCATCTGAGATATGGGAATAATCATACCGGCCAACATTACAAGAAGATGTGTCCCAAGAGCTTTGGAAGCTTGAACGGTGCTGCTATATCAACACTTCCTGTTATAATCCTCCACATGCCTGTCTGCACAACAATGCAGGCCACACCCAAATCGTGGAACTTTTTGCCCCAGGAGGCTCGGTTGGTTGCCCCCCCCCCCTCTTATCGTGCTTCGCCATCTGTCAAAAGCCTTCCTGTTTAGGCAGCTGTTTCGCCAGATGGGCAAGGTTTCATCTGATGCCTCTGGTTGATCTGCCACACACGTCTCTGCTTTTCTATTGTATTGTTTTTTTTGGGGGGACGGACGGGGGGATTTTAATTGTATTTCATGTGTGGTTTTCATCCCTGTTAGCTGCCCCTGAGCAGCACGCAAGTACCAGAAGGGCAGGGTATACATGTATTATATAAATAGTATTTTTAATGTTCATTTTCATGTAAGTGAACAATCTTAAGAGGTAGGGAGGTATTTAATTAAAACCCAAGAGAGAGCTCAAGGCAAGCCAGCCAAGCCTTAAGCAGGAGGTGGTGACCTGCACACTGGCGTGTGTGTGTGTGTGTGTGTGTGTGTGTGTGTGTCCTTTCTGGCCCCAAATCACCGAACCGTCCTAGCAGCACCTTTCACTTCCCGAGAGCAGCTCACCATCGCCTCCCCCCCGCCCCATCCCTGCAGGAATCCTTACGGGGCAGCATGTGTGGGCTGATCAGCAGACTCGGGATGAACTGCTCCACGGGTGCCACGGGGCAGCCCCCCTGGGGCAAGGGCTCCAGGGCCCCCGGCACGGCCATGTTCCCAGGGCCCAGGGGCGCGAGAGGCATCCCGCGGGCTGGTTCAGCAAAGCTGGGCGCTGCGGGATCCACTCCGACGGCGAAAGCACCCACAGCGGGTGGCGGGGCGGGGACGGCCGGGGCCAAGCGGGGAAAGGATCCGTTGCCACAAGGACCGGGGTACAGGACTTCTTGCTTCAGCCACGGGTAGGGGGGCAGAGGCTCCACACTGTGGTTCTGGTCTGCAGAAATGGAGACAGCCGTACACAATGCCTTAGAAAGGAAACAGAAATTCTTCTACTCACCGTGAATTTCAGTTCTCCACGAGTGGAGGAGGCCAGCAAGCTTGCTGGCCTCCGACACTCTAGGAGAATCACAGGGCCAAGTACACCAACACCCACACCAACACCCTGAAGCTCCCCCCACACAATGTAGACCACAGCAGACTACAAGAAGAGGCAGTGGCACCTTCACTAGCCCTTTTTTTACATACGGGATGGGGGTGGGAGATAAAATGGCTAAAAAGCAAAGTTTTTCGCTGCTCAGGTAGACTGCTCTTGCTCAAAGTTATTGCGCAAAAACCGTGCTGGCTTTCCAGCGTCAAGAGTGTCCTCTCCCCCCATCAGCAGTATTCCACCACTGGATGTGCTTGACTGCGTTAGGCTGCAGGCACAGGGCCCGTGAGAAGCTGCAAGGGTGCCCTTCCGCTTTCCTGGCCTGCTGCCCCCTCTGAGCCTCTGAGCCGAGTGATACGAAGCTTTTCGTTTCTCATCTTGGCAACAGGCTTGGTTATTCCAAGGAAACCTATAACTTGCTGTTTTAATAACCGGGGGAATATATAATGTGGTGTTTGATCCCTTCCCCTTTTTTTCGCGTACCAGGCCGATTCCCGGGCAAGTGCTCCTCATTGCCCCACCCGACTGGAGAGCAGGCATGATCGGCAAAGCTGTGATGAGCAGCAAATAGGTTCAGGCGAGTCAAGTTGTGACTGGTGAGGAAAATATGGTCCGCACCCACCTACGCTCACTAGCCAAGCTCGGCTGGAGGGGCCCTTCTAAAACAGAGTGGTCATTTGGACCCTGGGCACAACTGAATGGCACCGCATCCAGCCATGCAGTAACGGCCTTGAGATTGTTGGAAATTTCGAGGGCTTGGGAAAATGGCATTCCCTGCTCATTATTATACAAGTTAGCAGAGGAGAGCTATGGAAAACGATCCAGCAGGAAGCTCTCCCTCCACAGCTCACCTTCATTTCAACAGAATCGTGCAGGAGAACCTCTGACTGGATTGTGCCCATTTTTATTATTATTATTACAGTCGTGCCTTGGATTGAGAGCATAATTCGTTCCGGAAACGTGCTTGTAATCCAAAACACTCTTATATCAAAACAAAATCCCCCCCAAAAAATGTGTACAGAGATTTTTAATTTCAGCCGTACTACAGTACTTGTATTGCAAGACATCGCTTGTATATCAAGTAAAAAAAATTTAAATATTTAAAAATTTGCTTGTCTTGCAAAACGCTCTCAAACCAAGTTACTTGCAATCCAGGGTATTATTGTATTATTATCATTATCGCCCATCTGGCCGGTCACCCAGCCACCCTGGGCGATGTATAATTAAAACAAGACAATAAAACATGATAATTAAAACAGTATAAAAAAATTCTTTTAAAATCCAAACCCACCCCATATTCCCGCCTGAAATACCATGTTTTTAATGCGCGGCGGAAGCTCATCACGGAGGGGGCATGGCGAAGGTCACTAGGGAGGGAGTTCCATAATGTGGGGGCCGCCACAGAGAAGGCCCTCTTCCTAGTTCCCACCAGCCTGGCTGCTCTGGCTGGTGGGATAAGGATAAGGCCGTCCGTGGCAGAATCTTGTCCAGTGTATCTTACTCAATTGTAGGATGTCTACTAAGTCCTTCCAAAAGCGAACTCAGGTGATGAGGGCCAACAAAATTATAGAAAAAAGGGCCAGGTAGGTATCCGTGTACTGGGGGGGTGTTTGGGGTGCCGAAGCAGAAGCACCACAAAATCTTACTTACCCCAAAAAAACGCCCTAAGGGGGTAGGGAGACAGGGCGGCAGTCCAGTGAGGAATGGGGCATGCTCTGTAGCCATGCGGAGTGCCGACTGTCAGTTGGACAACAAAAACCCGGAAAGCTGGTGGTGCTGCATTTAGGGCAGTGTTCTCTAATCTTGGGTCCCCAGATGTTTTTAGCCTACAACTCCCAGCATGCCCCAGCCAGCGTAGCTGGCTGGGGCATGCTAGGAGTTGTAAGCCAAAAACATCTGGGGACCCAAGGTTGGAGAACACTGCTTTAGGGTTTCCAATCTTTTTGGACTGGTGGGCACATCTGAGATTTTGGGAGTGTGCCACGGGTGCGCCTGCAAAATGGCTGCCACGGGGGAGGGGGGGCTTGCCCATTCATAACATGGCTACCATGGCAGGCATGGCTAGTCACAAAACACCTGTTTCCCAAGAGGCAAGCTAGTGGGGCTAAAATAAAAAGTTACTTGCCCAAGAACCTAAGTAGCAGGCTGAGTTTGAAAACACAAAACCACCCTTTGGAACCCAGAGTTTTCTGCTCAGACACCCGCTTTACAGAAGGCAACCTGATGAGGCTCAGAGACAAGTAACTTGGCCGGGAAACTGAGGAGAAGGCAGGCGCGGGGCCCAAGGCATTCTTAGAAATCAAAATGGCACAGGAGACCATTGCAGCACACCAGCCGCCCAGGTATTTTTTTTCTTTTTCCGTTTTTTAATCAGGAGTGACAAGGATCCTGGCGGGCACCAGCCGAGGTGTCTCTGGGCACACTGGTGCTCACGGGCACCACGCTGGGTATCCCTGGAGTATCCTGGAGGCAAGCATGGCTCTCCTGCTACCATGTTGCAGATCCCACTTCTCTATTTATAATACAGTAATACCTTGGATTGCAAGTAACTTGGTCTGAGAGCATTTTGCAAGACAAGCAATTTTTTAAAAATAAATTTTGACTTGATAAACAAGCGACGTCTTGCAATACAAGCCGTAGGGATGTAACCGCTCACCTCGAGCGGGCCGAAATCGGCCCCGCTCACGCCTGCCAGGGACTCGCTTTGATATAAGAGTGTTTTGGATTACAAGCACGGTTCCCGAACGAATTATGCTTGCAATCCAAGGTATTACTCTACATAATTTCTCCCCAGTTAATTGTTAACAGTCCAGCCTTAAGTCACGTTCTACTGATTTCAGCAGGACTTAGACATGACCTGGGCCTAGATACCCATGTTACCTTGTTCATAACATGAGACATTTTTTGTTTCGTTTCTATTCCACTCTCCTTTGGGGAAGGGCTAAAGAGCCTTCCATAACGTCTCCTGCCCAGCGCAAGAATTTCTAGGGTGTCCGTGGCAATGGTAACAAAACGGCAACCGGGCACGCGTGAGAGTAACTGTGCCCCAATCGCGGTGGTGGCACGCCCCCCCCCGCCCCATCTCCCTCCTCCTCCCCAGCAAGTCCAACACCCACCTGCGATCTGTAGCATCGGCATCATCTTCGGCAGCTGCAAATCAAGCAACTGGAGTTAGCGATGAGTAAGTGGAAACTGGAAAGAGCTCAGGCGGAGACCTCGGAGCGCTCCGCCGCCAGGTGGAAGAGACAGCGCTGAGCTGGCGGGATCCCTGCTCCGACTCGGTATAAAGCCGGCTTCTTAGATTCGGCAGGTATTAACCATGGAATGGAGCTTCCATATGCAAAAGCGGTATACCTCAGAAACAGGGCAAGGCTGCACCTTCTTCTCCCTGCCTGTGGGCTTCTCAAGTGGCATCGGGCAGGCCAGGCCTGGAAACAGGATGCTGGGCTGGCAAGAGCATAAGTTTTTTGCGGGGGGAACCCACCACCCGCACTGGTTTTATTGTTGTTATTGGGCAGTTTAGAAATGTAATGAATTAACATATGCTCCTGCCCGATCGCTAAGATCATCTTCGGAGGCTCTTCTCGGGGTGTTGCCTCCCACGATGGTGCGATGGGTGGCTACCCGGGAGTCTTCTTGGCAGTGGCCCCCCCATCTGTGGAATGCCCTCCCCAGGGAGATCCTGCCTGGCGCCTTCACTGTATACATTTTAGATGCTAGGTTAAGACCTTCCTCTTTAAGCAGGCATTTCAGCTTTAATCTGTCGCTTTATTAATTTTCTGTTGGCTCTGAAATATTTTTAATACTTTCAGTGTTTTTTTAACTAATATTGCATTACTTTAGATATTTTTATTGTTTTATTTTTTTTGTTTTTTTTATTGTGGGTTTATGTGTGTGTGTAGGGAGTTGTTATTGTAAACCACCCTGGGCTGAGGGCATTTGCCAGTAAATAAACAAAACAAAACAAGTCGTTGGACTCCAATTCCCATCATCCCCAGCCAACACAGCTAATCGGTCAGCGATGCTGGGAGTCAGCCTAGCGACATCTGGCCGTTCACAGCAGCTTTCCCAGACCGGGTTCCCTGCCGAGGTTTAGTACTTCCAACTCCTATCAGGCCCAGCCAGCCAATAGTTAGGAATGCTGGGAGTTGTAGTCCAAAACATCGGGAGGGCATGCAGTTCGGGAAGGCTGCGCTTTCTCTGGGGTTCTTTGCAATCACAGCTGTTTGGAGGACAGAAACCCCCTGATGTACGGAACATCCAAATGCAGCAGTTAAGAAGCAGGCACTGTCCTTTTTAAACACCCAAACCCCGTGACTTCCGGCAGCAAGCATTTGCTGCAATTTGGAGATCCTGCTGGATCATCAACAGGGGTCAGCACGGTGTTCACTCACCGAAGTTCCTAGTGGATAAAAACAACCGCCACAAAAGCACAAAAGGCTAGTAAAGTGCTGTTTCTCACCTCCTCCTCGTCCTCACCTCCAACATGTTCGTCTCCAGCAAAGGACTCTGAAAAGTAATACCGTATATATAAATAAATAAATAAATAAATCATGGGTTCCCCGAACACTTTGTGCCTTCAACATCAAGTCAGTGTTTTTCTATCCCTCCACCCCCGGCTAACATGCAGCCCAATGAAGAGTTCTAGAGATTTCATAGATCCTAGAGTTGGAAGGGGCCTACAACAAGGCCACCGAGTCCAACCCCCCTGCTCAATTCAGGAAACTAGAGGAGGGGGGTCTCCCATCCAAGTAACAACCAGGCCTGACCCTGCTTAGCTTTCCACGCTCTAGACAAGCTGAGCCAGCGTGAGCTACAGGCCTCAAAAGCTTGCTCACTATTTTGCGACGTTTTGGTTGGTCCTAATAAAAGTATTGCCGGACCATGGATTTCAGATTCACCCCACCCCCCTTGCAGACCAACATGGCTTCCTTGGCTTTTTGTGTAGCCCTTTATTTATCTATTTTATTTATTATATTTAAAAGTTTTTATTTTAATCTTGCCCCATTACATGTAAAAATGGGAAGGAAATCGCATCGGGGGGCGGGGCGGAGGAAGTGGCGTTATGATGTCACTCATAGCGGATGATGTCACCAGCAGGGGACTGCACATGCACACTCCACACGGCAGTGCCAGCTCCAGGTTTCGGAGGTCTTGGGCAGGACCCCCTCCGCGAGCCCACCTCCTCACAGCCATGGTTATCACCGGCTGCTCTTGTTGGGTTTTGCATAGGCAGAACGAGATTACCACCTGACATCGAGATTATCACCTGACCTGGTGGGTGTCTCTTGAGTTCAAGTACACAAGGTCTTTGGTCACGAGACATAGTCTCAAGATGATATGACTCAGCAACCTTGGACAGGTTTAGCAGTAAACATGTTGATGAATAGGTTATACAACTGGGGTGAGTAATATCCTATTTATAGGTGGTATAAAGCTAACACACTTGCTGATAGCTTCACTCTCTTCTCCTTGCTGTCTCTCGTCTCGACTCGACATGTTGACTTGTTCTGGACTTCACTTCATCTAGCCTTACCACTGGGGTATTGGATTTGAGTCTGCAATGATGTAGTGAGTAATAGATGCATTGCTTGCCTTAATCCCATGTAATTGGGTCTTACAAATAAACTCTTTAATCTTTATTAACTGCTGTTATCTCCTCCTTCCGCCTGCGTGACTGGGACTGAGGGTCATTGGCTAGGGGAGCTTTTGAACCCGGGTCAGTCCAGCTCTCACAGCTCTTTCTCCTCCTCCTCCTCTTCCTCCTCATGGCTGCCACTTGCTTGCTGGACAGGCAGAGAGCCAGGGAGCGTGCGGGCGGCGGCATCTCCGGCTCCTCCCCCTCGCCACCGCCACTGTCTGGGGCAGAGCGAGAGGCCGGCGGGCAAGCAGGCCGCCACGGTGAGGAGGAGGGGCAACTCCCGGGATGTGGGTCCTCGGCAGCTGCCCGCCCGTGCCTATCTTTGGCGTCGGCCTTGCCCCACAGCACTGGCCATCACGGTCGTGACACTACCTGGGAATGTTAAAAAGGCCGTGTGTTCCCAGAGGCACAGATGGCAGTGGGGCGTGTGGAGAGGGGAAATTCAGTTCAGGAAATACATTGCGTCCCACTGACACATCAATAACAACCGCACAAGTGAATTTTGCAAAAAAAAAAAAAAAAAAGGATGTTCGTTCGCAAGAGACGACAGCTCCGAGACACGGCAGAGGGGGGTGGGGGAGAGAAGAGTTTTAAAATTATGGACCAGAAATGCGAGTAGCAGAAAAGGCCAGCGCAGACCCTTCCCGCAGAGGGTCGGCGTTTGCCCCGGCTGCCTGCATGTTTACGAGCCCGATTCAAGGCACTGGCTTTGACTTGTGGAAGTGAATTCCATAGTTTCACTATGTGCTGTGGGAAGAAGTCCTTCCTTTGATCTGTCCCAAATCTCCCACCACTCAGCTTCATGGGATGACCCCTTTGGGTTCTAGTATGAGGGAGGGAGGGAGAAAAATGTCTCCCTGTCCGCTTTCTTCACACCATGCACAATTTTGTACACCTCTATCCTGTCCCCCCTCACTCTCCTTTTTTCTAAGCTAAACAGCCCCAGATGTTGTAACCTTTCCTCATAAGGGAGCAGCCTCAGTCCTTTTAGTTGCCCTTTTCTGCCCTTTTTCCAGCTCTACGATATCCTTTTCTTAGGCGCGGTGACCAGAACTGGACACAGTCTCCTAAGTGCGGTCGCACCATAGATTTGTAAAAAGGCAGTAGGATCCTGGCAGTTTTATTTTCAGTTCCTTTCCTAATCATGCCTAACGTGGGGTTTGCCTTTTTCACAGCAACGAAAAGGTTGGCTTGCAACGGCACAGACCAGCTGGTACCTCCGTTGGGCTGTGGCACATCGCAAACCTCGTAGATCTTGTAGGGCTGCATCGGGGAGTCCTTGGTCCCGTCATAGATCAGGTTGAACTCGCGGCTCTTGTTGAGGGCGCAACGCAGGTTGGCTTTCCACTTGGCCGGGTCCGGCTCGTCCACCCCTTCGTTGTACTTGCCCGTCTCTTTGGCCCAGGCCTACAAATGGACAACGGGGCAAGAGGTGGGGGAGATTATGTTTTAAATGAACATCTAGACCGCTTTCCCAACCTGTCAGGGCTCCCAAGGCGGCTCGCAATAGGAAAGTAATGCTATTTTTTTTTTTTTTTTGGTACAAACACCATCAGCTCCACAATAAAGAGGATAATAAAAAAATAAAGCAGGTCAAAATGAAAAGGGAAAGACGGAGAGCAGCCAGATAAAAACACTCCTCGGCTAACTCGAAACACCACATCCCTTTTTCCTTGGGTGTCATGTCTCTTTTAGGTCAGTGTTCTCCAACCTTGGTTCTCCAGCTGTTTTTGGCCTACAACTCCCAGCATGCCCCAGCTGGGGCATGCTGGGAGTTGTAGGCCAAAAACAACTGGGGAACCAAGGTTGGGGAATACTGCTTTAGGTTGTAAGCCTGAGGGCAGGGACTGTCTTGTTGTTGTTTTTTTTTAATTGATTGCATATGAGCTTCTTCAGCAGCCTTTCTGGCTGAGAAGCAGGACACAAATGCTTTAATACTAAGTAAGACAAACAGTCCCATTTCGTGGGGATCATGCAGGAGAACCCGCCGCTGGATCCTGCCTCTCCCCACCCTCCTAATACGTTTTACTCCACGAAATTAAGTCAGAGGGGGCGATCCCATGCAAGTTTAGGCAGCAAAAAGGGGACTACAACTCCCAGCTGGTGCCCCGGGGGCCCCAGCACAGCAGCTCCCGCACCTTGAATATGGTGTTCTCGTCGTCCTGAGTGGGGAGGTGCCGCGTGGCGTGGCGCCAGGGGATGCAGAAGCGCTTTCCGCTCGGCGTCCACCCAGCGAAGGCCGGGGTACTGGCCGCTGTTCACCTGGGCCACCAGCCAGGGCTTCAGGCGGACGCGGCGAGGATGTGAGCTCATGGCGATGCCGCCGCCGCCGCCGCCGCCGCCGCCGACCAGAGGCGCCCCCAACCTGGAAGGAGAAGGGAGAAGCGGTCAGGAAGCCCAAAGCCTGTTGGGTTTTGCATAGGCAGAACGAGATTACCACCTGACATAGAGATTATCACCTGACCTGGTGGGTGTCTCTTGAGTTCAAGTACACAAGGTCTTTGGTCACGAGACATAGTCTCGAGGTGATATGACTCAGCAGCCTTGGACAGATTTGGGGTAAACATGTTGATGAATAGGTTATACAACTGAGGTGAGTAATATCCTATTTATAGGTGGTATAAAGCTAACACACTTGCTGATAGCTTCACTACTCTCTCCTCTCTCTTCCACTTGCTGTCTTGCTCGTCTCGTCTCGACATGTCTCTTGGACTTCACTTCATCTAGCCTTGCCACTGGGGTATTGGATTTGAGTCTGCAATGATGTAGTGAGTAAGAGATGCATTGCTTGCCTTAATCCCATGTAATTGGGTCTTACAAATAAACTCTTTAATCTTTATTAACTGCTGTTATCTCCTCCTTCCGCCTGCGTGACTGGGACTGAGGGTCACTGGCTAGGGGAGCTTTTGAACCCGGGTCAGTCCAGCTCTCACAAAGCCTGGCCCCAGAATGGAAAGCACGACCCAGAGGCCCTCCGGCATGGTCCGAATGCTGGCCGGCGTCTGCGGGCTCCCTGCCTTCGGCGCCTCTTGGGGAGGTGCCACGGCTCTCCGGGAGAGCACAAGAGCGCTGCGCGCACCAGCTCCCGGCCTCAGCCCCCCCCCCCCCGCCATAGCCTCTCCAGCTAAAAGGGCCGCAGGAGCGGACAACGCTGGCCTAAGAGGCCCCAAAGGTCTGACCATCAGATAGGGGGCCTGCCACATATCCACTTATACTTTGGCGCACTGTGGATTTAGGTCGGGGTGGGCAACATGCGCCCCCCCCGCCGCCGCCGCCGCAGAAATGTGTGGCAAAAAAAAACAACAACAAAAAACCCCGGCGGTTTGCCGCTGAATTTTGGCGGCAAACCACTACGGAAGGCTAAAACAGCTTGCTTGCGCGCTAAGTTTGGACCTTTTGGCCCTGCATAGTCGTTTGCAGCTGGAAATTGGTATGCTGTAGCTGTCTGCAGGATGGTGGGAGTTGTTGTCCCAACAGATCTGGAGGGTGCCAGGTTGGGGAAGGTTGTACTAGAGCAGTGTTCTCCAACCTTGGGTCCCCAGATGTTTTTGGCCTACAATTCCCAGCATGCCCCAGCCAGCTACGCTGGCTGGGGCATGCTGGGAGTTGTAGGCCAAAAAACATCTGGGGACCCAAGGTTGGAGAACACTGCTTTAGATGTATCAGGATTCTGCATCAGGAAAAACAGAATTCAGTAACCCAGGGAAATTATGCAAAGTAAATCTGCAGAAACTTTCCTATTGTGCACAACTAATTCTAGTTCCAGGGAAAAGACAAGCCTGAACAATGGAAATCCTGCTTCCAGCCAATGGGAACATAGCCCTGCTGACTGGGGGGTGCTGGGAGTTGCAGTCCAGCACTTCTGGAAGGCGTCAGTCAAGCTGGGGAAGGCTGAACGGGGCAGAGACATGTACCCAGTCTCCAAAAACATCCACTCACTGCGCAACACCTCCGGATCGCCAGCCTACGTTTGCTAGCAGCTGGTGTGGGGCTATCGGTTCAGGAACGGGCCGCCCCACACACACACACCCCTTTTGACAAAGCGCTGGGCCCAGAAAATAAGGTTTTACCGGAGTAGACAAGAACGGTGCTATTCCTTCCAGAGGCTTCGCGTGGCACATCCCGACACCGTCCCTTTCCTCTCTGTCTGCTGTCCTTGCAAGCGTCTCTAATGCATCCCACACATATATTTTTTAAAAACTCTGCGATGACTCTCATCTCCCAGGATGACTCAAAACCTCCCGATTCTGGTTCCACAGGTGTGACCACACCACGGAACATGCCGTGGGACAGTCCCTGATGCTCATCTGCCGTCTGTCTGTCTGTCTGTCTCATCTGCCGTCTGTCTGTCTGTCTGTCTGTCTCTCTCTCTCTCTCACACACACACACACACACACACTCATACAAATTTAGCCTGGGTCAGGTAGCAGTCAGGAGCTGCTACCCACATTTCTCTGTTCCCTTTCCTTGCGTAGCCTGCCCGAACACCTGGCTGCCTACTGGCCTGCCTTCCCCGACCACCTTGAAAAACCTTCCATTCGGGCAACCAGCCACCGTGGCTCCATCCTCCCAAGTAGCTCACAAGGCGAAGTCAGGAAATCCCAGCCTCAGCGGTCCAGAAAGCTGATCTGGCCAGGAGCGCTGGCCTGGCTGCCTTCCCTTTTCCTCCCTCCGCATTAACCCCATTGACCGGTGGCGAGAGGGCAGGTTTGACAGGAGAGGGCAGGTTTGACAGGGAAGGGTAGTTCTTCTTATTTTGTATAATTAGTGTAGTAACTGATTGTGCCTAGTTTTACCCTGCTGGTTTCAGGGGAGATCTGCCTTTTATAATAGTATATCCCAGTGGGTTCTAGTCCCTGCTCAGCCATGAAACTCACTGGGTGACTTTGGGCCAGTCACTGCCTCTCAGCCCAACCTACCTCACAGGGTTGTTGTGAGGATAAAATGAGGAGGAGGAGGAGGAGGAGGAGGAGGAGGAAGATTATGTAAGCCGCCTTGGGTTCCTTGCAGGAAAAAAGGTGGGGTATAAATATAAATAAATAAAATAAAATAAATATCCAAATAATTTACTGTACTGGCTGCTGGGAGTGGAGCACAAGTCTCTGATTTTTGGTAAAAATATGGGTGGTGTGGCATTCTCCCCTGGTTTGTTTAATATATTATTAATCTTGTACTTATTACGTGACCTGATGTTTAAGTTATGAACTGAAAGTGTGTTTATAGGTTTATTGTAGTATTTTTATTGTTAATTTTTTCATATCGTTTTCGATATTGTATTTGATATTATTGGACTCTGTATAATAATTGTTAGCTGCTTTGGCCTTCTTTGTTTGGAAGGAAAGGGAGGATACAAATAAACCATCCTGACAATGACGAGGATGAGGATGGGTCAAGCCCTGCCAAAAGGGTACCCCCTTGTAACATGAGAACGAGAGAGAGAGAGAGAGAGAGAGAGAGAGAGAATAACACGGAATAATGGGCTCAAGTTAAAGGAACCCAGATTCCACCTGAATATCAGGAAAACATTCCTGACTGTCAGAGCAATAAGACAATGGAACCAACTACCTAGGGCGGTGGTGGGCTCTCCCACTCTGGAGGCATTCAAGGTGCGGCTGGACAGCCATCTGTCAGGGATGCCTTGACCTGGATTCCTGCATTGAGCAGGGGGGTTGGACTCGATGGCCTTGTAGGCCCCTTCCAACTCTACTTTTCTATGATTCTATGAGAGAGAGAGACAGGGAGAGCAGACTGAGAGAGCGGGCTAGAGCAGGGGAGTCCCCTGTTCCCTGTTCAGATCTTAGCAGGGATGGGGACTCGGACTCGAGGACTTGACTCGTGAGTCGGACTGAGTCCCCCCTCTGACTCGACTCGGACTCGAGTCCCAATATTTTTAATGGGACTCGAGACTCGACTCGGGACTCGAGACCAAGGACTTGTCAACATCCCTGGGCTGTTGACGAGTCTTCTGGCTGTGCCAGAAGGAGCGCGATCACCGGTGAAGAGCGCATGGAAGCGAGGCGCGCCGCTGCTCGGCCACTATGGACAGCTACCAGGAGTGCAGCCCCAACGATGTGTTGAGATTTATTTTGATTGATGTGTTGTTGTGGGGGGTTTGGGTTAGGGTCAGACATTTTGGGTTTGGCTGCCTCTGCCTGCCTGTTTGGGGTTCCCAGCCTCCTCTGCCTGCCTGGTCTCTTCTTGACCTGTTCAACAGTTGAATTGTCCAAGACAAAGGGCACTGCCTGCCTGCCTGCCTGTTTGGGGTTCCCTGCCTCCTCTGCCTGCCTGGTTATTTTGGGTTTGTCTGCCTGGTCTGTTCTTGCCAAAATCAGTGGCAGAGTTTTGAAATAAAAAGGCACACTTGTGCCTAGAATTTATTTAAGCCACACATCTGAAGTAGCCTTATTTTGTTGGGGGGAAACCCCATTGATTTTAATAGGGACTCGTGGAGTCAGTTTTGGGAGTGACTCAGGACTCGTGAGTCACCATTTTGGACCAAGGACTCGGACTCGAGACTCGGGTCCAAAGACTTGTGACTCGACTCATGACTCGAGACCAAGGACTCTTCAACATCCCTGGATCTTAGCCATGAAAACCACGAGCAGGGCCACTGTTCTTTCAGCCTCATACAGGGATGCAAGTCTCCCCACCTTGATAAATGTAAATGAGCGGGCCCAGGGATGTTAACAAAAGAACTTTTGAACACCCTTGGCAGGGCTTCAGAATGGGGGAAGGTTGCCGGAGGAGAAGGGGAGAAAGGGGGCAGCTCTCAACAGGAGCGCGGATGCAGCTCAAAATCCACCATTGTGGCATAACCCTTTGGTCCCCGTGCCCTACGCAGGGAGGGAATGGCTCAACTCGATTGCTTCAGGTGCAGCGTATTATTATCCAGAACTGTGTGTACGATGCACGGGGACAAAGGCGCGCGGAGCAGTAAGCTCAGCAAAAGGGAATCCATTTTCTCACGTAGGATCTCCTTCCTGGTGCATGGCTAAGATCTCCAGGAGATATTCCTGCTGAAGATGGACCCTATGGGAACTGGATCCTATACCCTGCTTTGAAAAATTCATTGGAAAAGGAAGGTATCACTAATTTAGATTAATAAAATCCTTTATACCGTCAAGATTCAGCGTGTAGACATTCGCCTGTGAGGTAGCTTGCTGGGGGATGTGATTTATCCTTTTTAAAAGGCAAATACTACACTTTTCTTAAAGAACAACTTAGTAAAATTAAATCTGAATTTAAGTATGTCAGCTCTAAAGTTAATAAATCTGATCATTGCTCAATGTGGATATTTACACTCTGCCTCCTAAACATGGGTATCCCATTTTCACCTTACGAAAATATACTGCTCTAATCTGCCCAATAACTTATCAATCATGGGCATTTCATTTTTTGTTTGCTACTTGTTGTGATTTTTTGTGTGAAAACAGGGCTGGCCCAAGGCAGAGTGAAGCAGAAAGGAGCCACATTGGAAAGAAGAAGATAAAGTTGTCCATTGTGTGTGCTCCCATACTTAACCTCACACGTTGCCCTGGCTGCTGATCATAAGACAGACCCTATATAGGAATATTTTAGAAGACATTCCTTCTGAAGGTTAAAAAAGAGAGGAAAGTATGCAAAATACATGCAGTGTGACAAAGAGATGCAAGTTCTCGCGGTTGTAGGAATGAAACAGTGAAAGTAACACTCTATTTAGTCATAAAATTAACATGGTCCAGTAAGATTTGTGTAGGAAATACATGAAAAACTATCACTGGGAAACTTGATTTAAATCAGTGTTTTCAACGGGCCAGTTGTCTTGCTGTTTAGATCACTGATTTAAAACGCCTCAACTTAAATCAATCTACCAAGCCTCAAGGCCAAACAATATTAGGGTGCAATATACAGGCCTGTGGCTCACGCTGGCTCAGCTTGTCTGAGCATGGAAAGCTAAGCAGGGTCAGGCTTTGGTTATTACCGTACTTGGATGGGAGACCCCTCCTCTAGTTTCCTGCATTGAGCAGGGGGTTGGACTCGATAGCCTTGTAGGCTCCTTCCGGGAGTTGTAGAACTTTTTTTCTGTCTAAACCTGCATAGGATTGTGCCCTTAAGCTATTTGTTTGATCTGCTCCGAGAAGATGGGTTTCGATCTTCCCCAACATAGCCCAGGGAACGCCGAGGCCCTGTCTAAGGATGCGGAACCGAAGACATTGGGATCAGAATCTGAGACAGGCGCACTCTCGGTTCCCCCACCATCTGAAGTATGGCAGGTGGGCATATGGGCAGGGCCTTTTGCGTTGTGGCACCAAGATACTGGAACATCCTGCCGAGGGAAGGATGTCTGGTCCAATTGTTGCTCACATTCTGACAGTCAGCAGAGAGACTAATCTCTTAGATGAGATTCGATTGCCATGTTTGTTAAATGACTGGTTAATGCCGTTCTAGATTAATTTTAACTTGGTAGTTTGGGATAATGTTGCTTTAAATTTGGTATGCTTTTTATAACACTGTCCTTTGCCATTTTCTTTATTTTTTTTAATAGAAAGGTGGGTTAGAAATGCTAGAAATGAGTAAATACATAGATACGCACGGCCGCTCTTCTGGAATAAACCCAGTGAGATTCGAAGACACATTCCCGACAGGTCTGCTAAGGAGAAATGTATCACCATGGGGGGAAAAGGTGAAGTTTTGCTCTAGCAAAAATTCTGGTTAGGCAACCAGGAAAATAGGTGCTCCTGGAGTTCAAGATTGCCCCAAGGGATCAGTGGTAAAGAATGCTTAACGGAACTGGGATTTTTCCAGAGATGGAGTTCAATGAGGCTTAAGGTGCAATCCTATCAGCATGTTTAGACAGAAAAAAGGTCTACAACTCCCAGCATGCCCCATCCAGCGTAGCTGGCTGGGGCGTGTTGGGAGTTGTAGACCTTTTTTCTTTTCTTTTCTTTTTTAATTTTTTAAAATTTTCAAAACAAAATATAATAAAATACAACAACACCACAAACATTTAACTAAAACTACCTACGTGCACCCCTGCACCCTCCTAGGGACCAATTTATATGCTTCTATCCCCTTGATCAAATGAATTCCAAATTCCAAAAATATAACATATCCTGACAAGGCATATTCCCCTCCCCATTATTAATACATAGTCTAATAATTGGTTCCATATATCCATAAAATTATTCTTCTTTAACTGTCTTTTTTTGCATTTGATACTACAAGTTAGTTTATTGTTTAGGGCTATATCCCAAACTTCCTTATACCAATCAGCTATTAGGAAAACACGTTGTACTTTCCATTTTCTCACTATCATTAGCCTAGCCGCAGTTAACAAGTTTACAATTAATTCCTTCGTATTTTGGTCACAAATAAGTTTCTCCGTTATTGATAACAATGCTAGTTTTGGACAGACCTCTAAGTTAATACCAATAATCTCCGATATTTCTGTAAAAACCTCTCGCCAAAAAACCAGTACGTTTTTACAACTCCACCACATATGAGCATATGTCCCTTTTTCCTGACATCCTCTCCAACAAAATGCGGAGCAATTATTATCTATTCTATTTAATCTTGCTGGAGTTAAGTACCATCTCCAAATTAGTTTATAGAAATTCTCCTTTATCCTAGCATAACTTTCACAATCCATCTATGTTGTTCCAACCCACCTTCGAGGTCACCTCTTCAAATTTATTATCCCATACTGTCTTTAGATGGTCATCTTGTTCTTCTGCTTTTTGAATCAATCTATATACCGGTAAATCCCTTGTTATACCTCTTGTTGATGCATTGCCTTGTAGGCCATCTCTAGACGTAACAATCTTTTCAAATTTAGTTAAATCTCTCTCATACTCAGTTTTCCTTTTCCACTTCTTCGACCACTGTTCTAACTGTAATAAATTTAACCACGACACTCTTCTTCTCCCAACAATTTCCAATATTTGGTCTCTACTCCCCATCTTTTCCACCCAATCGGATAATCTAATAACCCTGTCTTCTCTTAGTATACCCTCCAAATCCAGTCTTAAATGTAGGCCTTTTTTCTGTCTAAACATAGGACTGTTCACTAAGTGGTTAACAATTGGTGGATCAGTACACACACTGCCATGTCAAACCTGTTCTCTTACCGCAGGTAGACGTAGGCAAAAAAAAAAAAAAAAAGGTGCCAACCTACAACTCCCTTAAGCAGCATCCCCAAAGGGCAATTCCCCCATGGAGCCGTCCCTTCGGCAGCATCCTTCCAGTGGTGACCACCTCTGCTAGCAGCTGCAACTCTGTAGCCTAAAGTCTGTTCCTAAACCACTGCCACCACCACACTTTTTTGGGTTTGACCTGGGGTGGGTGGTGGTGGTGGTGGTGATTATGATTATTATTATTATTATTTTACATTTATTTATCGCCCATCTAGCCAGCAACCGGCCACCCTGGCCGATGTACATAAGATAAAAACAGAATAAAATACATTTAAAACAGGATAAAATTTTAAAATCTTAGCCCACCCCATAGTCCCGCCTGAATAGCCAAGTTTTTAGTAAGCGGCGGAAGCTCAGCAGAGAGGGGGCATGCATGGCGGAGGTCACTCGGAGAGAGCTCCACAGCATGGGGGCCGCCACAGAAAAGGCCCTCTTCCTCGTCCCCACCAGTCTAGCTGCTCTGGCTGAAGGGACAAGGAGAAGGCCGTCTGTGGCAGATCTTGTTGAGCGGCCTGCTTGGTGTTGCTGGAGACGCTCCTTGAGATAGACTGGACCGGAGCCGTATAGGGTTTTAAAGGTCAAAACCAACACCTTGAATTCAGCTCAGCAAGCAACTGGTAGCCAGTGTAGCTCCTTGAGCACTGGAGTGATGTGATCCCGCCGGCGGCTGCCTTTAACCAGGCAAGCCGCTGCCGCGTTCTGTACCAGCTGTAGCTTCCGAACCATCTTCAACAGTAACCCCACGTAGAGCACATTACAGTAGTCTAGGCGAGAGGAGACCAAGGTATGAACCACTGATGGCAGCAGGTGATTGTTGTTGAAACGTAGGTTATCGTGTTGTCTGAACCCAACTGTACTAACAAACCATGGTTTGTTAACCATAAACAACCCATGAAGAGAGGCCATGGTTTGTGGTTTGGCTGTGAACTGTGGGTTGTTCGTGGTTAACAAACCATGGTTTGTTAGCGCAGCTGGGTTCAGACAATACAATAACCCACGTTTCAACAACCACCCACGGTTCAGTGACAACCCACACTCAACCCTTGAGTGTGGGTTATCGTGTTGTCTGAACCCAGCCATTGTCACAAGGCATCCTCAAATGGGCAAAATTGGGACAGGTGAATCACCTGGCCATTTACTGGTATTGCACGGACCCTGCAGTTTTGCAGAAAAAGCGTACCTCACCAAAGAGTTGCACAGAAATGCATAATAATAATAATTCTGTTTAAAACAAAACAAAAAACCAGCAGTGAAGACAACCAGAAAGAGATTGAAAGGAACGGCACAGGGCGAACCGTGAAACGACGACAACCAGGTCCAGAACCACTTCTGCTTAGCAGGGATGTTGAAGAGTCCTTGGTTTCGAGTCACGAGTCGAGTCACGAGTCTTTGGACCTGAGTCTCGAGTCCGAATCCGAGTCCGAGTCCTTGGTCCAAAATGGTGACTCACGAGTCACTCCCAAAGCTGACTCCACGAGTCCCTATTAAAACCAATGGGGTTTTTTTCCCAACAAAATAAGGCTACTTCTGATGTGTGGCTTAAATAAATTCTAGGCACAAGTGTGCATTTTTATTTCAAAACTCTGCCACGGATTTTGGCAAGAACAGACCAGGCAGACAAACCCAAAATAACCAGACAGGCAGAGGAGGCAGGGAACCCCAAAGCAGGCAGGCAGAGGCGTTTGTCTTGGACAATTCAAACTGTGGAACTGGTCAAGAAGAGACCAGGCAGGCAGAGGAGGCTGGGAACCCCAAACAGGCAGGCAGAGGCAGCCAAACCCAAAATGTCTGAAAGGTTGCATTTTAGGGAAATGATTTAAAAAAATAAACTTGCTGTACTTCTTAAAACCTATCCATGTTGCATTTGAGGAACACGATTTTGGAACACGAGTCCTTGGTCTCGAGTCCCATTAAAAATATTGGGACTCCAGTCTGACTCGAGTCAGAGGGGGGACTCAGTCCGACCCATGAGTCGAGTCCTCGAGTCCGAGTCCCCATCCCTGCTGCTTAGTTGGCTCCCCATCCAAACTACCCAGCAACCCCATGAGGGAAACACAGGGAGGGAGTCCAAAAAATTAACATCGGGAGCAGGGATGGCCAGGAAGAGTCCACTTGCCTGTCTGGGGCAGAACGCAGGCAAACGGCCCATAAAGAGGGGGTTCAGGACAGCCTGAAGAGAGAGTGGCTGGGGTACAAAAGACCTCCTCCCATTGATAATCCATGATAATGCTTTGTACAAAGCACTGTGTCCATGTTTTTACGTCCCTGCCACCACCTCAGGCGCACGCAGGTCACAGCGAAGGCGAGTCTGACAACTTGGTGACTCTCCGTTTAATAACAGTCACCGGCATTTGAAGGCCTTCGGCTTCACGCCCACCTGCTCCTGTTGGGAAAGGAGGAAGCGTTGGGCGTTTGCCGCTCCCTAAAGGCTGCAGTTACACAATCCCCAAGGAGGAGGCTTCTCCATCTGTTTACATCCCATGGCCACGTTCTGGAAAGCGGGACGTAACACTCTCTAGAGAGGAAGATGTGGGCTCAAGCCCTGGCTGGGTGAAATCTGCAACAGCGTCAAATGAGTTCGCATTTCTACGAATCGGACCTGCAGCTTGCACAGTGGACTGACTTTTCCTGAGTGGACTTGTGGACCATTTTTTTTTCCCACTTTTGGGGGGATTTGCGATGGTGCCCATTAGTGCAAATGCTCATTTGCAAACAGGAACAAAATTCTCGTACATCCCCCTCAATCTGATTCTGTCAATGAGCAGATGATGGAACAATAGACGCCCAACAATCCATGAAACACAGACGGAACGGATTTAACAAAATCCATACATCCCGCGCTCTGGCCTTGCTGGGTGACTTCAGTCGGGACAACTGTCTTTATGCCTCAGCACCCCATGCAGATTTCTGGAAGCGATCCCTCAAATATCCCTGACAGAAGCCTATCCAATGCAAAAAGTGGTCTTCTGGGAAGCAAGGGTGAGTTGACTGGGTGCCATTTTACGTATGACACAACGGCTAGGTTCACTCAACACGATAACCCACACTCAAGGATTGAGCATGGGTTGAGTGTGGGTTGTCGTTGAACCGCGGGTTGTCGTTGAAACATGGGTTATTGTGTTGTCTGAACCCAGCCACGCTAACAAACCATGGTTTGTTAACCACGAACAGCACACAGTTCACAACCCAACCACAAACCATGCGTTCTCTTTATGGGTTGTTTGTGGTAAACAAACCATGGTTTGTTAGCGTGGCTGGGTTCATGCAACGCAATAACCCACATTTCAACAACAACCCGCGGTTCAACAACAACCTGTACTCAACCCCTGAGTGTGGGTTATCGTGTTGTCTGAACCCAGTCAATGGCAAACCCAGGTTTGTACACTCAGTGGCCAGAGAATGACGGTTACTGGGCGGATTAAAAAGATAATGAATTTATTTATTTATTTATTTTATTTATTTATTATACTTATACCCCGCCTTTTTTCCTGCAAGGAACCCAAGGCGGCTTACATAATCCTTCTCCTCCTCTCCATTTTATCGCTTCCCTCCCCGTTTAATATCCTTTTTTAATACGCTAAACCGTTCCTTCAACCTTTGTATGATTTGCCTTGTACTTGAAGATGTTGGAGTCCGCACGGGCAGCCATCATCTCCGGGTGACCGGCCAGATGGGCGATTAACAAATATAATAAATAAATAAATAAATAAATAAAAAGATGTGTGAGAACGCCCCCCCTTAGCACTTGGCAGAATAATACAGACTGCCACGTTACCTCGGGGCGAGAGGGCGTTTAGCCCCGCATATGGGGGGGTCTCCCGCATATGGGGGGGTCTCCCGCATATGGGGGGGTCTCCCGCATAGGGGGGGGTCTCCCGCATAGGGGGGGGTCTCCCGCATAGGGGGGGGTCTCCCTCAACTCTGGTGCGTGCAGGGGCCAACCCCATCCAGACTAGCATCGCCCCCTCCTCGCTCGCTTTCCTTCCCCCGTCACATCTTTCCCCTCCGGTCTCCTCAGACCGCCTCTGCCGAACTCATCTGGAACAGCGTTTTCTCCTCACAAACTGCTGAGCTCATTTTGCGGCTGGGTCCTATTCTCAGAGCATTATTTTGAAAAATTAAGGGTGCAATCCTAGCATATTTTGACAGAGGGGGGGGAGGAAAGTCCTACAACTCCCAGCATGCCCCAGCCAGCTGTGCTGGCTGGGGCATGCTGGGAGTTGTAGGACTTCCCACCCCCACCCCCACCCGTCAAAATATGCTAGGATTGCGACTTAAAAAATCCAAAGCTGCGTATTTGTGACGGAGAGAGAGGTGTTTTTAAAAGCATGCTTTTGTCTCTCTCAGGATGTGAATGCTTTTGAAACTCTTGAAGCAACCTCTCCTGCCTTATCTGAAAATCTTTTTTCTTCAGAGTTAATTATGGTCTATGTTACCATCATTATTACATTTCCAGGAGAACCACATCAGCAACTAGGCAAACTCAGAAGCACCCAGACAGACACCCCTCAAAAGAACTATAGAGCCAGTGTGGCCTAGTGGTGAGAGCATTGGCCCGGGACTCGGGAGACCCGGATTCTAGTCCCCACTGGGCCATGAAGCTCACTGGGTGACGTTGGGCTAGTCACTGGCTCCCAGTCCACCCTGCCATGAAGCCCACTTGAGTTCCTTTTGGACCGGACACTGACTCTCGGCCTAACCCACCTCACAGGGTTGTTGTGAGGATAAAATGGGAGAGGAGGATCACCGTGCGCTCCTTGGAGGAAAAGGTGGGATATAAATTGAGAGCCAGTGTGGCCTAGTGGTTAAGAGTGCTGGACTGGGACTCGGGAGATCCGGGTTCCAGTCCCCGCTCAGCCATGAAGCCCACTGAGTTCCTTTTGGACCGGACACACTGACTCTCAGCCTAACCTACCTCACAGGGTTGTTGTGAGGACAAAGTGGAGAGGCGGAGGATTATGCAAACTGCCTTGGGTCCCCCTTGCAGGAAAAAAGGCAGGATATAAATAGTAAATAAAATATATAATAAACTTGCCGTTTAAATGCATTTTAAACAACTAGCATCCTCGTGCAGTCAAAGATTTGGCTGGTTAGTTCAAATACATCTGCTAGCAAATACACACACACACTGCTTTGCTGTTTCGATGACTCGAAGGGAGTAGGAAGACTCGAGCCATTGGCCGGAAGAGCAAAAAGGGGGGCCGAGACCCCTCCAGTGCTATTTTCTCCCACGGAGGCTGCAGGAACTGAAAGTGGAACGTGTGTGTGTGTGTATGCTTTGATTACGGTTCTCCCTGGAAATGTGACTCATTGCGCGAGGGCGAGCTCTTGAAATGAGGAAAGAGGCCGGCATGTGAAGAAATGAAACTAAATCTCCCACCCAAGGGGTGGGGGGTGGGACGACCTCGCCTGACGCACGCGGAGAAAGCGGTGCTGCCCACTGTAGCCCACACAAGGCACTTCACCACGTAGGGCTGCCCTTGGAGACCGCTCGGAAACCTCAGCCGGCCTGGCCCGCAGCCTTTGCCCGGCACCGGCAGTGCAAAAGACGCCACACCAAACCCCCCAACGCGCTCCCATGGATGCCCAGTTCGTTTACTGGGCGAAATTCAAGGTCCTGGTGGTAACCTTTAAAACCACACGGCCCTACGGAGCGGCTTCGACCAATCCCGGTTGCTCCAAACTGCAGGTTGTCCTGGCGGGGGGGCGGGGGGCGCGGGGGGGCGTTGAATGGCCATCTGGGTTCAGTTACAAACAATCATTTGCTTGCAAAGCGTGGTCAAGCCCCAAGAGGGAAGAGAGCCCCTGCCGGATCAGACCAAAGCTCTATCTCAGCCTTCCCCTACAGAGGCGGTGTTAGGGGGCGGCCCACTAGGGCAGGAACCCCGCATCTTCCATTTGGAGCCCCGAATCACCCCACCACCCTGCTCTCCAGGGGCACTTGCTGAAATAAAGGTCCAGCCCCCCCCCCCCCCGAGGACCTCTGTTGCATCGGATTCCCCCTGGATTAGCTGGCCTTTGGCCCACGTGTGCTTCACCTCCTGCTGCCCCCCCCATTGAATCTTTCTGCCTGAGGTTTTGTTCGTGAAAGTAAATCTTTTTTTTACAAATAGGGGTGTCCTTAGGAGACAGGGTCCTTTAAAGACACACACACACACACACACACAGAGACTTTAGAGCAGTGTTCTCCAACCTTGGGTCCCCAGATGTTTTTGGCCTACAACTCCCCAGCATAGCTGGCTGGGGCATGCTGGGAGTTGCAGGCCAAAAACATCTGGGGACCCAAGGTTGGAGAACACTGCTTTACAGCGTATGTAAATTAGCATATGCAGATTTGTGCATCTTTTTCGTCCTGTGGGCCTGAGCCCCGATCTTTTCGGTACCTAGCACCGCCCGTTCCCCAACGTGGTGCGCTCCAGGTGTGCTGGACCACAACTCCCATCACTGCATCCCAACACATACGGAGGGCATCTGGTTGGGGAAGTCTACATCAGTGATGGCGAACCTATGGCACGGGTGCCACAGCTGGCACGCAGGGACCTCTCTGTGGGCACTCGAGCCATTGGTCACCAGATCGCGAAAAGACTGTCCCCTTCTGCAAAACACTAATGATTTTGTTCTTTCTCACAGTGTGGAACAGAATGATTTTATTCTAGAATTCCTGATACAGAATTCTTTTCTACATTGTTATCACATTTAAAAGATTTTGAAGAATGATGCACAGAGCATGGCTTGGATGTAAAGCCCTATCAGTTGACCTGAGTGCTGCATGTGTTGCTCTCAAACTAGCGGAGTCTGAGCCAAGGTTTGACAAATTATCAGCATGCATGCAATAGCAAAAATCACATTAATTGTGCAAAAGCATGCCCAATGCAACCTTTTACCTAATGCAGTGTTTGCAGTCCAAGACATAAAGTGTTTAAAATCTGTTAAGCACATTTAGTTTTCTTTTTTATCTTGCTCATCCTAGGAAGGGAAAGGACCTGGGGTAAAGCTTGCCCCATACAATTTCAGTCTGGCATATAATCATATTACAAGTTGAGAATCCCTTATCCAAAAGTACATGTGCCTAATTATTTAAAAAGTTTGTATAAATTCCCTTCAGGCTATGTGTACAATGTAGTACTATAATAATTTTTTGAGTTGATTTTTTTTTCAACAAAAAACTGTTTGTATCATTGAAAGCTCTGTTATTGTGTTTTTCTTTTAAGACAAAAGATGTTAATTAGTTCGGACAACTGTATGAGTTGTTTTTCTAAAACTAAAACCTCGGTATTCCGGTTTAATTGCAGTGTTGGCACTTTGAAATAAATAAGTTGGTTTTGTGTTGCAGTTTGGGCACTCGGGCTCAAAAAGGTTCACCATCACTGGTCTAGATTAAGATCTCAGGGTGGGGGTCCAGAACCAAGGGGGCCATGGTATTTTCTGCTCAGCTGGGAAGCTTGTGCAATTTGCCCACTCCACCACCACCCCCCATGTTAATAAGGCTCCCCCTTGCACAACCAGGAGGAGTCAGACTTGCACGCACACACACACACCCTCGCCCGCCCCACCAGCCTGATTCCTAGAGTGCCTTTTTTCCCTGCTAGCCACCAGGCCAGGGATCCTGCAACCTTTTGGGGTCAGCGGGCACATCTGGAATTTGGAATGGTGTGGGTACTCTCACAAAATGGCTGCCATAAATCGCTGCCATGGTGGGCGTGACCAGTCACAAAATGCTCACGTGCCAGGAGGCAAACCGGTGAGGCTAAAAGAAAAGTAACTTGGCCAAGAAGCTAAGTGCAAGGCAGAGTCGGGGGGTCTGCGCTCCAAAACATGGTAAACTCCAGCAGGATTCTTTGCCATCTTGCCACTTCGCTTCTCGAATCTCACACTGTTTTGTCGATGCCTTCCTCACCTTCGATACCAGCACTTGGGTTGTCTGCGCAACACTCCCCTGGTCACTCACCAGGGGGGGGGGGATTCCTTCCCCACAATTATCTTTTTTTAAAAAAACAAAAACAATGTGCAATTAGCCACTGTGACTATTTTAAAATGTAGACTTTTACATAAGTATTTGGCTCCTGACTTGTTAGTTTTGGTGCTTTTAAGTTAGATTCTCGTTGCTGTCTTTTAATAGTTTTAGTGCGATAGTATGGTTTTACGATTGTTTTATCGGTACTTGCTTTGTAAGCCACTCTGTGTTCCTTTTGGAGGAAGGGCAGAACAAGAATTATAAATAAATATAGGCCGGCCGGCTCTGAATGTGGAGCAAAATCCATCTCCTTTTGGGACAGATTTATCTTACAAAGAATCTCGCTTAATAGATGTGCCCTGTTTGTTCAAAGGGAACCTTGCAAATTGTAGTCCTGCAAGGCAGGGGATAGAGAACCTCTGGCTGAGAATTCTCAGCGCATACCAAACGAGTCTCCTGATTCTTTGGAGAAAAAGGTGACAGTTAAAGTGATGTAAAATCAAACTAGGCTGCAAGACAGATTGGGCCTTTTTAAGTGTAGCCCAGAAAAAAAAATCCTCCCTCAGTTCTTATGCCCAAATCCACTCCACCCCTTCTTTGGTTCTGTAGAACAGGCCTGTGGCTTATGCTGGCTCAGCTTGTCTGAGTGTGGAAAGCTAAGCAGGATCAAGCCTGGTTATTATTTGTTTATTTGTTTATTATATTTATGCCCCGCCTTTTTTCCTGCAAGGAACCCAAGGCGGCTTACATATTCCTCCTCCTCTCCCCTTTTATTACTTGGACGGGAGACCCCTCCTCTAGTTTCCTGCATTGAGCAGGGGGTTGGACTCGATAGCCTTGTAGGTTCCTTCCAACTCGATGATCTATGAAATTTATTTATGAAATCCCCTAAATCTACCCCACTCCTTCCTAATCTCTAATTGTGACAATAGCTTTCTTTCTTTTTCTTTTGGAGCCCCATGAATGAGAACACTAAAAACCTATGAAAACTTGTTAAAAGCAAAAATCTACTCTTAGATTTTATCTCGGAAAGTGAGAAAGTTTAGAGGCCATGACAGAAGACAAACTGAACATGAGCCAGCATTGTGATAGTACGGTGTAATAGGCCAAAGCCATTAGCTGCGTAAAAAGGAGCATTTTCTCCCAAGAGTAAACCCATATTACTTTACAACTGCAACACCAGCAAACTACCATCAAATTAGACCATGTGCTCCAATGTCCTTCTTGAAATTATCTCCTTGCTTTCTTGGTGTTTGTCTCAATGCAAAACTCCATAAATTACAGTCTCTCTGATACTCTTCTACAGCTTCCAAGGTAGGCTGGAGTTCTCTATTTGTTTTAGACCATGTGCATTTGTCAACGGTTACCGGTAATACTAGCGGTATTTTCAATTCATCAGCAGTTTCCCCTCTATGATGGAAACAGTTTATTTCTAGCAAGATGCAGAAAACAAGAGGAAACCAAGTAGAACATAGACATTGACCACACACTTTCAAGCCTACCTTCACGGCCATAAGGACTAGAACCTTGCTTTTAAAAACAAAACACAAAAGTTGAGATTCCCACTACCAATATCAACTTCATTTCTTGCAGAAACTTATCCTTGCTTATCCTGTTTCCTCTTCAAAACTCTTTGGAAAAGGAGATGCTCTGTCACACCTGGGGAGGTTGTTCCACTGTCCAGCTCTTCTAGAAGTCAAGGCACACAACATTTCCCACTATATGTCTGAAATCCAGTTTGCTGCACCGTCTGCTCCAGCCTTCCCGGACCTGGAGCCCTCCAGATGTGTGGTACTGCAAATCCCATCACTCCCAGCCAGTGATTATTCGCCATCACAACAAGTGTTTTCTCAACACTCACAAAGTACTTTACAATATTTACTATTTTACAAGGGAGTTTGATATTGTTCCTGTTTTACAGATGGGGAACCGAGGCTAGGAGACAGTGACATGCCCAAGGCTACACCATGGATCAAATGCAGAGGTGGACTTAAACCCAAACCCAGTCCAGTTCTCTTCCCATTATATCTTCTCCTTTCCTTCAAGAAGCTCCCCCTTTTGCCTACTTCTTGCACCTTCCTAACCTAGGGATCAGGGCAAGTTACAGTTTTCAAGAAACACAGATAAAAATCCAACAAACACCTCCAGGCAACAAAAACAGACAGTAGATGAAGACAGATGCAATATTTGTAGGGCCGGCCATGGGGCCATTCTGGCAAGCACACTCATCGTGCTCAATCCAAATGTGCCTTTCCGAGAGAGAATTCTTTGGCTGACACATGCAATGTCATCCAGAAAACTCCCCACACCAATTCTCAGGGCAGTTTTGCACTTTAATATAAAATTAACAAGGTAACAAACAAAATGAATAGACACATGAGTATTTATGCGGCACTCTCAAAAGGAGGGAAAGCGCCCCGGAAGCACAGGGCAAAGGACAGGAATGAAGCAGCCTTCGGTTTGCTGGTGTGCCTCTCTGCTGTTTAGGTTGTGAAGCCAGGGAAAAGCTGTGCTCGGTCTATGGCAGAGGGATGCGCTCGCATGCTCCGTCTGCAGATTATGTCTGTCTTCGCCCACCTTGATTCAGCGGGGGAGCAGTTGCCTCCTCAGTCTCAAAGGGGAAAAGATTCAAAGAGGGTGAGAAGAGAAGCATATTGCTACACCCACCAAAACTGGCCCAATCAAAGCAGCCATCATTTCACCTATTTTCCTTATTTATTGATTCCCTGGTTCTTTGTGACAAACCGCTTTGTGCACAGCCCTGACAACACTTTTATTGATCCTCAAGTTAACAAACAATTCCAAAATCAGTGCAATTAACTCCATACTAAGTTTACCTCCTTTCCCCCCTCTCTTCCCCTGAGTTTCATTCTAAACATCATTAAAAAAAATAAAAATTAAAAAAAAGGTTTAGATAAGCATCTAACAAGGATATTTAGAAATACTTTGCTGGTAATCTCTACTGCCGCAGGAGACTGGGCTGAAAGACCTTTTCCAAGCCAACTTGCAAGCTCCAAAATTGCATGATGCCATTTCAGAAGCAAAAGAAAGTAGCTAAACCGGCTCAAGGCCTCTCCTGAAAACCCGCTGGGGCCTCAGTCAGCACCCATGAGTCAGCCTGTGCTGGTTGTGCCCAGCTGTGTCAGGGGCCTGTGTCACCCGATGACGCTGGGGGAGTCAGAAGGGGTTGGCTTGGCTGAAAATCATGGCTGATCATGACAGCAGGCCCAGAGGACGGAAAAGGACTTGGAGATCAATTATGCTTCAGGGCTGTGCAATCCGTACTTTTGCATATGTGCAGACTATTCCTTAATAGCACAGGTGCAGATCCCCAAATGGCCACACCCCCTAGCAGGAAGAGCTTTAAGCTAAAAAATATGCTGGTATTTTAGGATTTTGGCCCACCCCTTTTCCCCTTCAGCCCGCCCACCACTGGAATGCGCCCCCCAGCTCCTCAAAAATGGAATTCGGCACTCAGCCTGAAAGAGGTTCTGCACCCCTGCTAACAGGGACAGTTTCTTTCTGTTCATTTGTTTTCTGTTGCATGTTCCTGGTAGATCAATTTCACTGTTCCCCACACCCCAATTTTTGCCTTTCGGGGGTGCCTGGTTAGAGTCGTGTTAGGGTGAATTGCTAACGCTACCGTCCTTTAAAATTCAGCTCCCTCCCTGATGTCTTCCAGCAGTCAAATCTCTGAATATGGAACCCTAGAGTAGACCATGTGCATATAAATGAGGGCGCATGAACATTAAAGCACCCCCATGCGGTGCTTAACCTCTCATTTCACATGCATGCCGCAGCAGCTGAAACACATCTTCACCTGGAATAGCACGCCTCTGACCATTGTACATCTCTGATACAGATTTACCAAACCAAACAAACAGACTTGTCATGGCTTTTAAAACAGTTCAGGACAGGCCATTGCAGGATACTGGGGCCGGGGGGACCGAACATACATATATGTTCACATCAGTTGTTCAAAACATACCCCCAGCAGCTGCTGTGCGTGAAATGGAGGTCCTCGCATGTCATAGTGCCTTCGCGTTCTATCACATGCACTTATATATGTGTGCGCATGAGAGACAGGGGTCTTGCACACAGCTTGAGTCATTCTGGGCTTAAAAGAAACGAAGAGCCAACTTCTGAAAAGCTTCCATGCTTGGCCACCTGGAGGTTGCTCTTCCCCGTTTCTGCTCAGACCTGATGTGCACAAGGCATTTCAGGGTACAGCTGCGCAGAGCTGGGTTCTGCGCAGCTCTGGCGTGCAGTCACTGGCGTCACACCACAGTTTTGTGATGTTGCACTGAGGCCGGAGACCTGGGCCCCAATCCCATGCACTTCTTGTGTGCTTAGCCTAGAGCACCAGAGATGAAGGGGGAGACATGATAATGGCCTTCAAATATCTGAAAGGCTGTTGTGCAGAAGATGGGGCAGACTCGGTCCGTGTTGCTCCAGAGGACAGGACTAGAACCATAGATTGGAAGTTGCAGGGAAGCGGATTTCAGCTAAACATTAGGAGAAACTTCCTAAGAGCGAGAGGCTGTTCAGCAGTGGAACAGGCTTCCTCGGGAGGTGGTGTGTTCTCCTTCGCTGGAGCTATTTCAGCAAAGGTTGGGTATTCATCTGTCAGGAGTGCTATAGTTGCAGATTCCTGCACTTAGCAGAGGGTCAGGCTAGATGGCCTTGAAGATACCTTCCAAGTATACGATTCTATTATCTTGTCTTGCACAGCACTCTATAAAATCTGACTCTTAAAATGGTTCAAATGCCTTTTCTTTTAGCCACAACTTTTTTGATTGTATTGTTGGACTCCTTTAATTGTAAACCCTGAGAGTTTATGCTGAAGGACAGCTACCAAATTAACTAAACCAAAACAAAACAAAGTTACTATGCCATCTACTGCCAAGCCAAACTCTTATTTCTAGGCTCGTGGGTTATTCCGCGGTGCTGTTAAAACACAATCTAAGCACAGAATGTGGTACTGGGCACAGAAATCAGCATCTCAACTTGAATTAGAAAGCACGCTTCTAGCCCTCATGTATGTGAAAATAGGCAATTCCTGGACAAATCTTAAAGTGAAGAAGATTTGGTTATGGTGCCATGCGGTGCCCTTCCCCGTGACTAGCAGAAGCTGAATAAATCAGGCAAAAATATGTACATACATGAGTTTTGTTTGCATGCTTAATGCTGGCCACAGAATCCCGCTTTCCTTGGCATAACATTTCAGCTTACCTTACTGTAGCAGCTTTTAGATGTTCTACTTTGGGAGAACACTTCCTGCAGTAAAGTCTATTGTGGAACCCCAGCACGCTTGCCACTGGACTCCGGTGCATTTTACAGAATTCTGGCCCATATTGCAGGATGCACACTCAGTTTACTCATGACACGGAACCGGCAAGGCCCTGTGTCAGCTGGGAGAGCATCAGCGCAAGCCTTCAACACAACACTGTTCTTGCATCATATGCTTGGGGTGGGTGGGGGGTTGGGGTTGGATGGGTTCAGGGTAATTCTCAGTTAACAATTCAATGATCGGTTAACAGACAAAGACGCAAGTCGTATCCAGTGACTCAAGCTGCAAGGCTTTTCTTCTGCCCTGCACAACCCTTCGTGTCATTTCACTGTACAAAGAGTTTCTCTTCTGCTATTCTGGACTGCCCCTCCCTTTTACATCTCACTGCTGGTCCCTGTGTCAAAACACAATGACACTCACTTCTTCTTCCTCTCCATATTTGCAAAATCTAAGCAATCTCTGAGATGCAGTTTAAGCAAACACATCCATGCAGCGTTAAGTCTTTCATGAAATAGGAACCTAAAAAGAGCCCTGCTGGATCAGACTAAGGGTCCATCGAGTCTCTGACAGTGGGCAGTCAGATGCCTTTGGGAAGACGCCCCCTGCCCATGATCTGTCCCCCGACAACTGATATTCAGAGGTACACGACCCTTAACATGGAGGTTCTATCACTGATAGTTACCAATAGCCTTATCATCCATTAATTTGCCTAATTTATTTTATTTATTTATTTATTATATTTATCAATCGCCCATCTGGCCGGTCACCCGGCCACCTTGGGCGATGTACAATTAAAATACAACAAAACAACACAATAAAATATAATAATTAAAACAATATAAAAAATTCTCATTAAAAACCTAACCCACCCCATATTCCCGCCTGAGCAGCCATGTTTTTAATGCACGGCGGAAGCTCATCACGGAGGGGGCATGGCGAAGGTCACTAGGGAGGGAGTTCCATAATGTGGGGGCCGCCACAGAGAAGGCCCTCTTCCTAATCCCCACCAGCCTGGCTGCTCTGGCTGATGGGATAAGGAGAAGGCCGTCCGTGGCAGACCTTGTTGAGCGGCCTACTTAATGTTGCTGGAGGCGCTCCTTGAGATAAACTGGGCTGGAGCCATGTAGGGTTTTAAAGGTCAAAACCAACACCTTGAATTCGGCTCGGCAAGCAACTGGTAGCCAGTGCAACTCATTAAGCACTGGTGTGATGTGATCACGCCGGCGGCTGCCCTTAATCAGGCGAGCCGCCGCGTTCTGTACCAGCTGAAGCTTCCGGACCGTCTTCAAGGGTAACCCCACGTAGAGCGCATTACAGTAGTCTAATGCTCTTTAAGGGCACAATCCTAGGCAAGTTTAGACGGGGGGGGGGGAAGGCCTACAACTCCCAGCACAGCTGGCTGGGGCATGCTGGGAGTTGTAGGCCTTTCTTCTGTCTAAACGTGGCCAAGGGTTGCGCCCTTAAAGACTTTTACGCCAGCGATCATCACCACATCTTGTGGCGACGAATTCCACAGGTTAACTAAGCACTCCGCGAAGATCCAAGCACACACAGCGCATGCGGGTCTGAGCAGGTTACTTGAACAGACAAAAGGCACTAAGAAAGCGTCTTCCTCACAACCACCACCGCTGTTTATGTAGCCTCTTTTATCAAAACCGGTGAAAGAGTAGACTGAAACCACAACTGATCCTGTCATTTTCCAAAGTTTGTCTTTCCAGCATTTAAATGATACGACTCCCTTGCTTGTGTCTTAGCCTCCAGATTAAACACAAGCCAGATTTGGATCAAGAACTCCATAATTATTTACACAGACAAAATCAAAGACAAGTTTGGGGAAGGAAGTAAGGAAGGAAGTAAGGAAATGGGGTTTGAGGTGTGAGGTCATTAGATCAGATATAAGTTAATGATATGTCGCTAACTACTTGGATTTAGCACTGGATCACTGGGTTCCAATCCAGCACCCTTTTGCTATGACTTGGGCACATTCCCCTCTCTCCTTCTTAGCCTCAGTATCCCAACTGTAAAATGGGAATCATAAAGGTCTACCTCCGAGGGTAGCTGTTTAAGAGCAAACATCATAAGAGCTCAGGGGCACTTTGCATCATAAAAGGGCCCCATATACACACCATTCCTTAAAACAACAACTACTGCTTACATGGCCCCAAGACAGAAACAGAGAAGGCAATCAATTCCCACAGACCAAAAACACAAGGCCCTCAAAAAGATACTGAGAGGGGTTTGCTTTGGCTGTTGCATTATGTAATTTATTTGAAATATTTATACACCGACATCAAAACAGATTCCAGGGTTGTTTACAGCACTTAAAATGCAAACTAAATAAAATAATCAACCAACATCACAGAGGCCGATTATAAAACACACACACGCGCGCACACACACACACACACACAAAATAGCATACTTCAAATGCCTGGGTATATAAAAAGGCTTTTGCCGGGCATCTCAAAGATAGTAATATTGGACGTAATATTTTTGCAAGGGCTTTCAAAGTGAGAGCTGGACGAAAGCGAGACTGTATCAGGCAGGGTGCCCACGAACTACCCAGTGCCTTTAATTCACAGCAGGATCTGGGCAGGCAGATGATGCTCAGGGAGTATTAAGAAGACACCTGTCCTGGCAGGTAGCAAGACCCCTTTCCTTCTGGTGTCTTCTCTCTCCCCCCCAACCTCGCCCAGATCCCTGTCTTTAGAACTAGACTGTCTTTCTGTCCTGTCCCCTGTGAAAATACATTGTGATATGCCACAGTGCTGTACAATTCCCCTGGCCGGAGACCTCAGGAGCCGCACACAGGAAGATCTCCCCCCCCACCCCCACCCCTGGGATGCTTCATTACTTACAGACCCCAACTCTTTAGAAATAAAATTGTCCTTCAAAGGCATAGAGAGGGTGAGCAGGGAGGGGGGGATGCAACGTTGTAATCCACACTTGTCAGTTACTCGCACAGAGGGGATCCCCCCTCCCCAAGAAGACCACAGGTTGGCAGCCTTCCGCAATCTGGTGCCCTCCAGATGCATTAGGCCAGGGGTGGGCAGAAGGTAGACAGACCTCCAGGTATTTTGGACATAAACTCCCAGAAGCCCCTGCCAGCTTGGCCAGTGGTCAGGACTCCTGGGGGTTGAAGTCCCAAATATCTGGAGAGATACTTTCTGCCCGCCCCTGGGTTAGACTACAACTCCCAGTCCCATCTGCTGGCTGGGGGTGATGATGGGTGCCGTAGTCCGACATCGGAAAGGTGCCTGAGCGGGGAAGGTTCATGTCCTGCTTTCCCTGGCTGTTCACCAACATGATCTCTCAGCCATGCTCTCAAAACGCACTTGTTTTTGGACTGTGCTTTTAAAAAAGTATTAGGTATTTAAGATTTACTAGCTTTAGACTCGGATTGCGTGGGTTGCTTTAACTATATATTGTTTTCACGGCAAGCGGCCTTGGTTATGGCTGAAAGGCCAGTCGAGGAGGAAAATCCATCGATCTGTCACACGCGCGGGCGATGCACTCGGACCGTCCGACCATCCGAAGAAAAGCTGGGCGTAAAACCGATGGAAATCCAAAGTTTGAAAAAGTCACACAGGGACAGCTCAACCATTCGGGAAAGGATCGGGAGAGAGTGTCGGAAGGAGGGAGAGGGAAGGAGGGAGGGAGGGAGACAGGAGGGTGGCCCCGATTCTCCCCGGCCCCCCGGAGGTGAGGCGCCCACCTGGCTCTCCTGGGAGAGAGGACGGGGCGTCCGCCGGCGGAGCCGCCTCGGCGTCGTCGGGGCAGGAAACGGGACTCCTCGCCGCCGCCGCCGCCGCTAGCCCGAGAGCGGGTGCTCGGCGCTGCCCAGCCCAGGACGCCGGGGGCTGCCGGGCTCAGGCTCGCTGCCGGGCGAGGCGGGCGACCCCCGAAGCCAAGGCGGCTCTGCGGAGGGGCTGCGAGCGAGCCACGACTCCTCGCTCCGAGCGGCGGCCGAGCTTCCGCGGGGAGGAGCCGCCGAGCCGCCCGCTGCGACGGGCGGGCGGCCGCCGAGGCGGGGGAGAGTGGGCGGCAGGTGCCTCCCTTCCCTTCCGGGCTGCCCGCAGCCGCCGCGGGGCGGCGCCCCTCCGCTCGCCGGCCTGGCCTGGCCGGGCCCGCGCCCCTGGGGGACCCGGCGGCTGCCCGCGCGCCCCTCGCCCGCCCCGCGGACCCCGCCGCGCCCCCCCCGGCTCACCTGTCCAGGGAGCCCCTCGCCTGCCTGCCCCAGCCCGAACGCAGCCCGCCGCGGGCCCTCGCCTGAGCCGGGCCCTTCTCGCTCGCCTGCCGCAGACCACGCCTCTCCAGGTTAGGGATCGCGCGCGCACACCTGCACGGGGCACTCCCCCCGCCCCGCCCCGCCCCAGTCGGCTGCGCTCCACACCTGCCCGTGCCCGAGTCCGCGCTCCTCACCTGGCCCTCGCCCGCCTCTGGACCCGCCTCGCCTGCCAAGCGCACGTGCGTCTCTCGCCTGCCGCGGAAGCTCCTACCGGTTCCTTTTTCTTTCAGATACTTCCGAGCAGCAGCGGCGATCATAATGCGTTTTAGAGAGTACGAGAAGCCAGGTCCTTGCCCCGAGGAGCCTCCCATTTAAAATCCAACTCATGACTCCAGGATCTGGCGCAAAACATCTCAAGCCGCGGCAAACCTTGTATTGTGAATCACGGGATCTTCCTGTCTTTTTGAGCACTGAAAGGAAGGTGGGGAAAGGCCCGCTGCACAATTTCATCCAGGGCCCAAAACAGAATCAAGGACTGGACTGCCCAAAATAGGTGGATGCCCCCTCCGGGTTAGCCTTCCCCAAGCTGGTGCTCTCCAGATGCATTGGACTGCGACTGAGGCACCAACTCTGCCAACTCTTTGGCACCAGGTTAAGACTACCTCTTCTCCCAGGCATTCAATGGCTTTTAAGGGAATTTAATGGCACAATGGTGCACTTCAGTCAGCAGTTTTTAACAGGTCTAGTGTGTACTAAAATTGTTTTAGTTGTTAAATTGTTCTTAAATTTTGTATACTGAAAAAAAAAAGGCTGTTTTTATTGTATTTGTGGTTTTTATGTTTTTATTAATTGTTATGAACTGCCCAGAGAGCTTTGGCTATTGGGCGGAATAGAAATGAAAATAATAATAATAATAATAATAATAATTATTATTATTATTATTATTTTATAAACATGGCTGGATGAAGGATGCTGGGAGTTGTAGTCCCACACATTTGGAAGGCACTATATCCCACCTTTTTTCCTGCAAGGAACTCAAGGCGGCTTACATAATGCTCCTCCTCCTCTCCATCTTTGAGGTGCTTTTAAATCCAGGCTTATCTTTAGATGCACATGTGCTGTAAGTGCCATATCACCTGGCCATTGTCCTCCCTGTCCTGGAAACATGTTGGATGAGGCTTTGATCACACCAGCCCGCCTCATTCACAGAATTTTAGGCTGGGTGTGTTCGAATGTTTGTAGTCCTCCTGTGTTTTTTCACCGCTTCTCTCTCTCTCTCTTACCGCAGAAAATCAGTTAAGGAGAAAAAGACAATGCCTTCTGATTGGCAGTGCTAGACTGGGTGCTCCAAAATTCTGTGGCCAAATTGTTGACCAGGATTGTCCATATGGAACACGCTGCTGGTCCATTTCTGAGCACAATTCAAAATGCTGGTGCTACACGCCTTCCTCTTTAAGCCTGAGGGCTGAATTCGGTTTTGGAGAAGCCTTCATGGGCCTCCTTCCAGTGGTGGGTGGGACTGAAGACAAAAGGGTCAGGGTCAAAGGCAAAAACAGGTGGGGTCAAAATACCAGCATACTTTAGCTTAAAGCTCTTGCTGCCAGTTACTATGCCTTAGCAGTGTTGGACTGGGACTCGGGAGATCCGGGTTCTAGTCCCCGCACCGCCATGAAACTGACCGGGTGACTTTGGGCCAGTCACTGACTCTCAGCCTAACCTACCTCACGGGGTCGTTGTGGAGGATGAAGTGGAGAGGAGGAGGAGGAGGATTGTGTAGGCTGCCTTGGGTTCCTTTCAGGAAAAAAGGCGGGGTATAAATATAATAAAATAAAATAAATAAATAAATAATAGAATGGGGGAGAAATGTGCCAACGCCACTCTGTTTATGGAATGCTCTCCCCAAGGAATGTCACCTGGCATCTACTCTTGACGCTCTCAGACTCTGCTCTCTGGGAGTCTATATCCTGAGGCCCGGCTCTGGCTGCACAGACCAGCCATGTGGCTCAGATGCTGTGCTCTGACAGGGCCGTGCGCTCTCAAGGTCTCCCGTGACAGCCTGAGGAGGGCTGACGGTTGCTCTCCCTTCCTCTTTTGACCCCAGCTTGCAGGATCCAATGAGGCTTCATGAGGACCATGTCACAACAGCATGCCTTTCCCATCTAAATGCTATTCAACAAAGTAGTTTTGATACATAATTTCATATTTTAGCATTTTTTTTCTCACGGGACGGGACTCCTAGTCGCATTGCATGGAACACCAGGGTTCTGCGGAACACAGTTTGGGAAACACCGAGATCATAGCTTTCAATGAGTGAACACAGAGCGGGGTGGTGGTGGGCAACACATGTTCATTGGACCGAATGCTATTCCAGGGTTTCCGAAGGCACAGAGAAAACTGTACATAGAATCATAGAAAAGTAGAGTTGGAAGGGGCCTACAAGGCCATCGAGTCCAACCCCCTGCTCAATGCAGGAATCCAGGTCAAAGCATCTCTGACAGATGTCTGTCCAGCTGCACCTTGAATGACTCCAGAGTGGGAGAGCCCACGACCTCCCTAGGTAGTTGGTTCCATTGTCTTATTGCTCTGACAGTCAGGAAATTTTTCCTGATGTTCAGACGGAATCTAGGTTCCTGTAACTTGAGCCCATTGTTCCGTGTCCTGCAAAAATGAATGAATGAACTTTATTTACGGTCAACTGACCACCAACAGGATCCAAAAATACATAACATTAAAAAAATATATATTATTGTTCTATATAAAAATATTAAATCACAGTGCCAGAGAAGATCTGGTCAGAATGGCAACATTCAGGAATTTAGCAACCTGCTCAGTGATTATCCTGTTAGATCCTTTGAGTAAAATGCACATAAGAGATTCTGAGGACCGACCTGGAAGGGCTTGGGTAATTGGGAGTAGTAATGCATCTCTAACCCCCTGATAATAACAGCAATTGAACAGAACATGTAACACAGATTCTACTTCAACGTTGTTACAGGGACAGCATCTTTCATCTACTGGTGTTCTAGAGTATCTTCCGTCTAAAAGTTTAGACGGGAGGACGTTAAACCTAGCCAGGGAGAATGCTTTCCTATATTTGGGAATTGATAACCAATTTAAGTAAGCCATTCCATCATTAGAGAAGGGGCCTGATAGACCCAAGGCACTAGGAGAACACGGGCCCCGTGCTGTGCAATGAAGTTCTTGTAGATCGATATCTCGCAGTCTCTGTTTAACTAAAGATTTTGCACTATCCCAGTCCAAGGAAAGTAGGTGGGATGGGGAGAGACCCATAGAACTAACTTTGTACTCCACTTCTTTCCTCCAGGGTGTCATACAGGGGTCAGTTACTGCTAGAAAAGCAAGGGAGGTAGAAGGGAGTACAAGGCAGCAACGGAGCCAAAAATGGATGGAATACGTCCATGCCAGACACTTAAGGGAATTGAGACCAGCCTCCAAATTAAGGACCGTGCCAGCAACACATCTAGGCACACCAAAAATTAGTCTGAGGAAGTACGATTGAATACCTTCTAAAGAGCTTTTAACAGTTGGAAACCAGATTGGAGCCCCAAAAAGTGTCTGAGAAACGATTTTTGCTTTATAAACTCGGATGGCTGATGGAATGTGTTTCCCACCATTGGTGAAGAAAAAACGGGCAATAGCATTCACATTTTGTTCAGCTTTGTTCTTAACAGCCTTCCCCTGCACCCTCCAGTTTACAGTTTCATGGAACCAAATACCTAGATATTTGTATGAGTCCACTTGCTCAAATTTGTTGTTATTCACAGTCCAGCAATGTCTAACCTTCCTTTTAGAGAAGACCAGAACCTTGGATTTCATGTAATTAATAGTTAGAAGATTTTCCTGGCAATAGACAACAAATCCGTTCAACAGTCTCTGAAGGCCCAGACGTGTCTGAGAGATCAGTACTGTATCATCCGCATATAAGAGGACAAAGATCCTAGAGGAACCAAGCTTGGGTGGATGGGAGGGTAATGAACCTAACACAGTGGGAAGATCAGCCAAATATAAATTAAATAGTATCATCAGGCGATCACTCGTGACCGAGTAAGATTGTCTTCCGGGATAAAAGGAGGAAATTCTAAAGAAGATTGTGTAGACTCTAGCGATGGGTCCGTAAATGACTGTGGAGGCCAATTCTAGATCCACACAGCTTCCCACAGTGAGGACACAGGTTACCAGATAGAAGATGGTCCTGTAAAGGATTCATTTGACGTGCTTTTCGCTTAGCACGTTTCTCCCTTTCACCTTGCACTCGGGCTTCTTCAAAGTCCATGGAACCTTTGTGAAAGGCCAACCTCCATTTAGATCGTTCATGGGCCAGAGCTTCCCAGTTTTCGATGTTTATATTGCATTTTTTTAGATTAGCCTTATGAGCATCTTTAAACCTCTTATATTGACCACCGATATTCCGCTTTCCATCCTTGAGTTGGGAGTAAAGTAACTGCTTTGGGAGGCGGCAGTCAGGCATTCGAACAACATGACCGGTCCACTGAAGTTGGCGTTGAAGGATCATTTTTTCAATGCTAGTAGTCTTTGCTTCTTCCAGTACACTGACATTTGTTCGCCTATCTTCCCAAGTAATTTGCAGGATTTTCCGGAGGCAACGTTGATGAAACCTTTCAAGGAGGTGGAAGTGACGTTTATAGATAGTCCATGTTTCGCAGGCATACAATAAAGTTGGTAATACAGGGGCAAGCACACAGCCTTGCCTGACTCCACGAGTAGAGACAATATTCTTTGAGAGATGGCCAACATTGCTGCATCGTACTTGAGCAGATGTATTATAGTACAATGAATTTATCAGAAACAATAGCCTCTTATCAATAGAATATTGCTCCAATTTAGCCCAAAGACGTTCGCGGGAAATGGAGTCAAAGGCTGATTTTAAATCAATAAATGCTGTAAAAAGTTTGCCCCCTTTAAGTTTGGTATACTTATAAGCAAGATGAGCCAGAACCAAACAGTGATCTAGGGTAGAGTGGCCCGGTTTAAAGCCTATCTGTTCCTCTCCTACAATATTGTTGTCATTGATCCACGCCTTTAGCTTAAGGCCCAGAAAACTAGCATACACCTTCCCAACTATGGATAACAAGCTAATTGGTCGATAATTATTTGGGTCCCCTTTGGGACCTTTTTTGTAAATTGGAATAATAAAGGCCTTTAACCATGATACGGGGATTATACCGGATTTGTTAATCAAAGAAAAAAGAGAAGTCAACAGTGGGACCCACCAGGAGATGTTATTTAACAGCATCTCTGAAAGGATGCCATCTGGTCCAGGTGCCTTCCCTGTCTTAAGTTTTAGAATTAGATCTTCGACAACTTTTATATCGACTGGAGGCCACTCCGGAATATTGGGGGATAGATAGGGAGGTGCAACAGAATTTGATGTATGTGCATCATTGAAAACTGCGCAAAAGTGTGCTTCCCATATGTTAACTGGTATATGGCAGTCAAAACTGCCAGAACTATTGATTAACGCTCCTGAAACTAATTGCCAGAAGGATTTGTGCTTGCGGGTGACAACAGCAGAAATCAGCATTTGCCAGGATTCACTGACCGCTTCTCTCTTCTTCTGAAGTAACAGCTTTTTATACTCTTTTCTTAACTCATAGTAAGAATGGGGTAGTCGGCGTTCGTTGTTAGCACGATATTTACAATAAGTAGAATGAATTCTTCTTCTAAGGTTCACACAATCCCCATCAAACCATGAATGACCAGAGCCTGGGTGACATTTTGAGGTAGCAGCAGAGTTTTGGAGGTAGGACTGTAAGTCCTTAGTAATAGCCTCAAAGGTTGCTATTGCCTCAGAGGAGTTATCTGCAATTATATATTTAACGGCAGTTGTTACGTGAGTTAAGTGAATAAACCTCAGGAAGGCCTGTTCAGTAGTTTTGGACCATTTAATCTTCCTGTTGTTAAGAAGGGGAGCTAAATTAAGGGAAGGGAAATGTTGCACCGCCAGTTTAGCAGAGCCTGAAACTTTGAAAACAATCTCCAGTGGTAAGTGGTCACTGTCTGTACGGTCGGCGACTCTAAAACTACAGCCTGAGTTTTTTAGTGCCTTATGAACTAGAATATAATCAACCACACTGGATCCCCTAGATGAGGTGAAAGTATATTCACCCCAATTGTCACCGCTAGAACCGTTTACAATACATACGGTAGATCGTTTTTGTGAACAAATTGAAGGAGCCCCAGTCCTGCAGAATTAATGAAAGAGTCCTTTGAATGCCGAAGACCACCCTTGAGTTGTTCCCTTCTGGCAAGAGGAAAGTCACATAAGGTAGATGGACCCACCAGGGCAGTTCCAGTTCTTGCATTGAAGTCGCCTGCCAAAATCGGTAAAGCTTGTGGAAATTTAGCAAGTTGATCAGTATAATAGCAATCAATTTGAAGCCACTTTGACATAACATCTTCCCGGCAGGTTGCTGGGGCAAAATATACATTAAATACAAGCAGGGTTAACTGAGAAGCCCTTAGTTCCAGAAGGAAAGCTGCCATGAATGAATCACAACTAGGTAAGTCAGATACTATAGCATCCAAAGAGGAAGAGACTAAAAAACATAATCCATGGCTGGCCCTACCCTTGCCCCTTAATGAGAATGCAGGCAAGCAGAAAGTTGTAAACCCACTTATATAGATATAACCACAGCACCAGGTTTCTTGGAGAAGGACTATATCATACTGATTCAGAAATTCGAGGAGATCTGGGTTCCTACTTTTAGCATTCCAGCCCGCAATGTTCCAGGAGAGAATTTTAAGCTGAGTGGAGCCAACCTCCTGATGTAGTCAGTCAAGCTCCACGATTCTGTCCAGGATACTCTCCGCGTTCCCAAGAACACAGCCATTACGCTGGCCTGCAGGTGGACTACAGGGTCCAAGACCCTGCCTGGAAATATTGGCAGGAACTTGGGAGCCTAGTTCAGAGTCTTCCAGAAATTGACATCCCATCCAGTCAATTTCTCTTGTATTTGATGATTTGAATTTAGCAGGAGTTGGGAGTGCATCCAAAACAGAAGTAATTCCTGTTTCCTTCTCATACCTGAACAGAGACGATAGAGCTTGATTACTAGGCAAACTGGGATGATCCTGGCCCTCCTCTGTGTGACATCCCTTCAAATACTGGAAGAGTGCGATCATATCTCCCCTCAGTCTCCTCTTCTGAAGGCTAAACATGCCCAGTTCTTTCAGTCTCTCCTCATAGGGCCTTGTTTCCAGTCCCTTTATCATCCTTGTTGCCCTCCTCTGAACCCTCTCCAGTTTGTCTACGTCTTTCTTAAAGTGAGGTGCCCAGAACTGGACGCAGTACTCAAGATGAGGCCGAGTAAAGGGGAATTATCACTTCTCGTGATTTGGAAGCTATACTTCTATTAATACAGCCCAAAATTGCATTTGCCTTCTTTGCAGCCACATCGCATTGCTGGCTCATATTCAGTTTGTGATCTACCACAATTCCAAGATCCTTCTCACTTGTAGTATTGTTGAGCCAAGTGTCCCCCATTCTGTAACTCTGCATTTGGTTTCCTCTCCCTAGGTGCAGCACTTGGCATTTATCCCTATTAAATTTCATTCTGTTGTTTTCGGCCCAGCGCTCCAGCCTATCGAGGTCACTTTGAATTTTGTTTCTGTCTTCCAGAGTATTAGCTGTTCCACCCAACTTTGTGTCATCTGCAAATTTGATAAGCATTCCCTGTACCTCCTCATCTAAGTCATTAATAAAAATGTTGAAGAGCACCGGGCCCAGGACCAAGCCCTGTGGTACCCCGCTTGTTACCTCTCCCCAGTTTGAGAAGGAACCATTGATGAGCACTCTTTGAGTCCGATTCTGTAGCCAATTGTGGATCCACCTGATAGTTGTTCCATCTAGCCCACTCTTAGCTAGTTTGCTAATCAGGATATCATGAAGCACTTTGTTGAAAGTTTTGCTGAAGTCCAGATATATTATGTCCACAGCATTCCCACAGTCCACAAGGGAGGTTACCCGATCAAAAAATGAGATCAGATTAGTCTGACAGGATTTGTTCTTGAGTCTTGACAAATCCATGCTGGCTTCTAGTAATCACTGCATTGTTTTCAAGGTGCTTGCAGACTGACTTCTTTATAATCTGCTCCAAAATCTTCCCAGGGATTGATGTCAGACTGACTGGCCTATAGTTCCCAGGTTCCTCCTTCTTGCCCTTTTTGAAGATGGGAACAACATTTGCCCTCCTCCAGTCGTCTGGCACTTCACCTGTCCTCCATGATTTCTCAAAGATAATAGACAGTGGTTCTGAGAGTTCTTCTGCCAGTTCCTTTATTACTCTAGGATGCAGCTCGTCAGGCCCTGGAGATTTAAACTCGTTCAGAGCAATCAGGTGCTCCTTGACCATTTGCCTATCAATCTCAAGCTGCAATCCTGCCCCTTCAGTCTGCACTTCAGGTTTGCCAGGGGGGTCATAGACCCTCTTTTGGGAGAAGACTGAGCTGAAGTAGGAATTGAACACTTCTGCCTTTTCTTTGTCTTCTGTTATCAATTTGCCATCCTCATTGCATAGTTGAACCACCATTTCTTTCCTCTGTCTTTTACTATGCATGTATCTGAAGAAAGCTTTCTGGTTGTTTTTAGCATCCCTCGCTAACCTTAGCTCATTCTCAGCTTTAGCCTTCCTGACACTATTCCTGCAGTTCTGTGCTACCTGCCTGTACTCTTCCCCTGTAGCCTGGCCTTCCTTCCACTTCCTATACGTGTCCTTTTTTGTTTTCAGGTCATTTTTGAGTTTATTGTGAAGCCACATTGGCTTCTTCTGTTGCCCTCTGCCTTTTTTCCTTGTGGGAATTGTTTGCAATTGTGCCTTTAAAATTTCCTTTTTAAAAAACTCCCACCCCTCCTGGGCTCCCTTTCTCTTGAGAGTCGATTGCCATGGGATCTTACTAATAATTGTTCTGAGTTTGTTAAAATTGGCTTTCCTAAAATCCAGGGTACGTATTTGGCTACACTCAGCTTTTGCTTCCGTTAGAATCAAGAACTCAAGTATAACATGGTCACTTTCCCCAAGAGTTCCCAAAACTGCCACTTTATCCACTAACTCGTCTCTGTTGGTTAGAATCAGGTCAAGGATAGCCGATCCTCTAGTTCCTTCCTCCACTTTCTGTAGGAGGAAGTTATCAGCAGCATACATGCTTACAGTTGTATTTCATGAAGACATTCTACTAAGCGCAGATGGGGGTGGGGCATGATGGAATGATCCTGAATCCACCCTCCATGCATAGTGCACACTGGCGTAGTGGTGAGAGTGTTGGACTGGGATTCAGGAGATCCAGGTTCTAGTCCCCGCTCAGCCATGAAACTCACTGGGTGACTTTGGGCCAGTCACTGACTCTCAGCCTAACCCACCTCAAAGGGTTGTTGTGAGGATAAAATGGAGAGGAGGAGGAGGATTATGTAAGCCGCCTTGGGTTCCTTGAAGGAAAAAAGGTGGGGTATAAATATAATAAATAAAAACTAAATAATACCCTGGATACATCCTGAGAGCAGGGTTTGATATGTTTCTCTTTCCCACTCATACTCCCAATACAAATGCACCAAACACTTGTGGTAGTTAACTCTGGCTGTGCCACTTTAAAAAGACTCCAGTGCAGGAGGAGTGTTGAACCTCTTTCTGCAGGAGGGCCAAATTCCATTTCAGAGAAGCTCTTGGGGGCCCACATTCCAGTGGTGGGCAGGGCCCAAAAATACCAGCATATTTTAACTGGAAGCTCCTACTGCTAGTAACTAAGCCTTAGGAGAGTCATTTCATCCTTTTAGGGAGTAACCCTATGCATGCAGGTTGGGGAATGCTGGGAGTTGTAGGGCTTTTTTCTGTCTAAACATGCATAGAATTGCACCCTCAGAGAACTCATCGGCAAATGAATGCATGGCAGGGATTAAAAACAGTTCCTACAGCCCCCGCCCCCCAACCCAGTGGCCTCCCATAATCTATGCTGGCTGTGGGATTATGGGAGTTGTAGTCCAACACGTTTGGAGGCCACTGGGTTGGGGGGGGGGGATCTTAGGCAAATCAAAGTAGGCACCAGGTGAAAAACCAGACGAAACCAAACTCAATCCCAACTAGCAAAAGGCCTGATTAACTGGACTTACCTTGGCATGCTGACTAAAAGAAAACAAAGGAAGTGTGATCTCAGGCGGGTTCCCCCCCCCCCTACAAACAGGGTGTGTGTGGGGAAGCTCGGGAGAAAAACTTTTTTTGGGTGGCCAGCCACCTGCAGAAGCATTTGGAAGCAAGGAGTGGTGGGCTTGTGTGCTGTCCAGCCTGATGAGGAGTTCTGGAGAACTTGAAAACTTGCACACTATTTTGTGACGTGTTGGCTGGTGCTAATAAAGGTATTGCCCAAATGTACATAAATAAAATAGCCAGGCTAAGTATTGGTGGTTTATTTTATTATTTATTATTTGCATTTATCTATCGCCCATCTGGCCGGCAAACCGGCCACCCTGGGCGATGTACAGAAAATAAAACAGAACAAAATACATTAAAACATTTTTCTCCATTAAAATACATTAAAACAGTATAAAATTTTAAAATCTTATCCCACCCCATATTCCCGCCTGAATAACCAAGTTTTTAATGAGCGGCGGAAGCTCAGCAGAGAGGGGGCATGGCGGAGGTCACTTGGGAGAGAGTTCCAGAGTAAGGGGGCTGCCACAGAGAAGGCCCTCTTCCTCGTCCCGACCAGTCTAGCTGCTCTGGCTGAAGAGACAAGGAGAAGGCCGTCTGTGGCAGATCTTGTTGAGCGGCCCACTTGGTGTTGCTGGAGACGCTCCTTGTGGTTGTTGTTGTTGTGAACTTCATCATCATCACTGCACCTCCATGCTGGGAGAGGCGTCTCGTCACCTGCTGGATTTCAGCCTGTCACGCAGAAAACGGAACATGCTCGGCAGGGGTGGGGGACTTGCGGCCCTCCAGATGTTGTTGGCCCACAACTCCCATCAGCCGTGGTGGCTGGGGTTGATGGGTGTTGAAGTCCAGCAACCTCTGCTGCAGGGACACGCGTTCCAGGAACAGGAACCTTTGTGCGCATAAAGGCAGCGGCCCTCTGCCTTACTCCAGGCACCCGCAAGTCCAAAGCAAGAAAGGGCTGCTGCGGGTCTTCCCGGCAACCCTGCCCGGCTGCCAGCCCCAGGGAGCCACCGCGGGCGCGCGGCCCCTTTAAGGGCTAGCCACGCCTTCCGCCCCCCCCTGCCACCGGCTCCGCCTTCTCCTTGTTCTCCCGCCTTGCCTTCTTCGCGATTGGCTGGAACGGAACAGCGCGTGCGGACTGTGGAGCCCCTAATAGGCGGGTTTCAAAAGCCGAGGCGGCGGGCAGTGACCCGCCAATCAACAACAAGAACCGCGGCCACCAACCCACCCCTCCCTTCGTGCCCTGTCGCTCAGGGCGCGACGCGAGCCGGCCCATAGAGATGGAAAGGGTAGAGCGCGACCCGGCTCCCTCTTTGGAATCCTCGTTTGTTTGGCGCGGCTAGAGGGGCAGAAAAGCGCGCCGCGCCTGCGTGCCAGGGATGAGGATGATTAATTATTGCCCCCCCCCTCCCCGCCCCGTCTTCCAAGGACCTCAGAGCATGGTTCTCTTTCTTCAGCCCCGCCCCCCCTCCTTTATGCTCACAACAACCTTGTGAGGTAGGTCAGGCTGAGAAAGAGGGAGTGCCCCCAAGGCCCCCCGTGGCTGGGCGCGTCTCCCCAGGGCATTGAGCTCTGCATCGGGGTTGGCAAGGACGGGGTGGGTGGGGGCATGGAACCGAATGACCTTTTGCCAGGGATGGGGACTCGGACTCCAGGACTCGACTCGTGAGTCGGACTGAGTCCCCCCTCTGACTCGAGTTGCACTCGAGTGTCCCAATATTTTGAATGGGACTCGAGACCAAGGACGCGTCAACATCCCTGCTTGATGCCACCTGCAGGTGCTGTCTGGACCTAGTTGCAGTAACAATCCAAGTTTATTTTTTAAAATCATTTCCTAATGCAACCTTTCAGACCTTTTTTGGTTTGGCTGCCTCTGCCTGCCTGCCTGTCAGCCTCCTCTGCCTGCCTGGTCTCTTCTTAACCAGTTCCACAGTTTGAATTGTCCAAGACAAAGGCCTCTGCCTGCCTGCTTTGGGGTTCCCTGCCTCCTCTGCCTGCCTGGTTATTTTGGGTTTGTCTGCCTGGTCTGTTCTTGCCAAAATCAGTGGCAGAGTTTTGAGATAAAAAGGCACACTTGTGCCTAGAATTTATTTAAGCCACACATCTGAAGTAGCCTTATTTTGTTGGGGGAAAACCCCATTGATTTTAATAGGGACTCGTGGAGTCAGCTTTGGGAGTGACTCGGGACTCGTGACTCATGAGTCACCATTTTGGACCAAGGACTTGGACTTGGACTCGAGACTCGGGTCCAAAGACTCGTGACTCGACTTGTGACTCGAGACCAAGGACTCTTCAACATCCCTGCCTTTTGCTGCCTCCCGGGTTTTGTTTTGGATTTAGGTATATTCCACGACCCACGACGACCCCCGGCTGGGAATCCAAGGCGGCGGCCGCTAGCAGAAATCGGGCCGGGAGCAGAGCTTCTTCCAGGCAGCGTTTTGATACTGCTCGGGGGCGGAGCCCGGGGTCCATCCCCGGCATCTCCCGATAAGAGGGTCTCAGGGGGAGCAGGTGATGGGGAGGGACCCCTTGAGTTGCCCGAGACCCCGGGGAGCTGCTGCTGGTCAGAGCAGACCCTCCCCCTCCAACCTGGCTGTCTCCAGATGTGTTGGACTACAACTCCCGTCACCCCACAGTCAGCATAGCTCCCATAATCCCTGACCATGGGCCATGCTGGCTTTGGAGTGATGGGAGTTGTAGTCCAACACATCTGGAGGTTGCCCGGTTTTGAGGGGGGGGGGCTGGAGTAGACAGGTTCTGCAGGGGTAAGAAGGCACCCTGGTGCCCTCCAGATGACTTGGACTACGGCTCCCATCATCGCATGGGCCATGCTGGATGGGGCTTATGGGAGTTGTAGTCCAACACCTCTGGAGGGTGCCAGCCAGCTTCCCTGACCCCTGCAATACTGGATTAAGTGATCGGAGCTAGTTTCAGGCTTGAGGCTCAAAGGACACACTGGGAGATATCAGGCTTGGGGGCTGTGCCGGTGAGCCCAGCAGCGGTGCTGGGAGGTGGGTGGGCAGAGGGGGTGAGTGCCCCTTCCCCTGCAGGCTGCTTATGCTAGCAAAACTGCCTGCCCCTCTCCAAGCTGCAATTACACTTATTTCATAGATTTTTCATAGATCATCGAGTTGGAAGGAGCCTACAAGGCCTTCGAGTCCACCCCCCTGCTCAAGGCAGGAAACTAGAGGAGGGGTCTCCCATCCAAGTAATAACCAGGCTTGACCCTGCTTAGCTTTCCACACTCAAGACAAGCTGAGCCAGCATAAGCCACAGGCCTGTATACTTCTGAAAGCGGAAAAAAATAGAGGGGCTCCCAAGGGTGGGAAAACAGATTGGAGAGGGGGCAATTTGGAGAAGGCTAGCACTGCCAGAAGGTGGTACAGGGAGGCCGGTGACTCCTATTTTGGTCGGGCTCTTTTTCCATTACAGGTTTTACCACTTTTATTTGGAGCTTCATCGGAGCGATCCATGGTGTTGAACTCCACCCTTAAAATAGGTCCGCCTCCATGGAGTACCATGGATCGCTCCCATGAAGCTCCAAATAAAAGCTGCAAAGTCTGTAATTGAAAAGGAGCCCCACCGAAATAGGTGTCACCAGCCAAAGCTCCCCAATATGCCTTCCTCCCCACCGTCGGTAGGAACCCTCTGGCTATCTCCCACCTCTTCCTTAGATTCACCCCATTAGTGATGAAGACCGAAGGGGCAGCGGTGTAGTTTGTTGCAGTAAAAACAACAGCTGGACCGTGAAGACTAACGGATTTACAGCGCAGTTCTGTGCATGTTTACTCATGCAGGAAAGACCCACCGTGTGCAATGGAGCTTGCTTGCTAGTAGTTCAGGCCTGCAGTCTTACCATGGTATCAGCTTTTGTGAGCCAAACTCCACCATCAAGTGCATGAAGTGTTATCTTTCGTTTCTGCTACGATCCATCTGTTGCTCTTTTGGCTGCCGCAGCAGGATGCACTGTTGCATTCACTGTAACAGGCTAACGTGGCTACCCTTCTGGAATTCGAGACAACATATGTGTGGAGTGCTATATATATATATATATAAAAGATAAAAGCTACATTTGGTAAGGTCAAGTGCTGTTATGCGCAGAGAAAGAACAAACAGTTTTGTGGCACTTTAAAGACGAACAGATTTATTGCAGCGCATCAGCTTTTGTGGACTAGGGAGGAAACCCACTTCCTCAGATGCGTGAAGCGTTATCCTCACATTATGGCACAATAAATCTGTTAGTCTTTCGGTGCCGCAAGACGCTCTGCTGTTTTTACCCCATTCTTTGAAAATATTCCTTTTTTAAACCCTGTTCTCTGAAAATATTCCTTGTCATGCATCTTTTCAAGGCTTCCAAAGGTGTCAGGCCCAACTCCCTTTGACTCCCTCCAGTCTCCCCCTGTGTCTGGGAATCAAGCCCCGACTGTTTGACACGCTCGATCACTTGCCCCCTAACTTAAATCTGTTCCCCTCCCCAGGTTCCTTACCTTTGGGCAATATGTCACCATGTGGGATCAGAAAGAGTGGAATAAGCGGGGGGGAAATTGTGGCGAAGGTACCATTTTTATTTTATTTTTATTTATTATATTTATACCCCGCCTTTTTTCCTGCAAGGAACCCAAGGCGGCTTACATAATCCTCCTCCTCTCCATTTTATCCTCACAACAACCCTGTGAGGTAGGTTAGGCTGAGAGTCAGTGACTGGCCCAAAGTCACCCAGTGAGTTTCATGGCCGAGCGGGGACTAGAACCCGGATCTCCTGAGTCCCAGTCCAACACTCTAACCACTACGCCACACTGGCTGTGGTAAAGGCTTCTGCTGCTATTGCTGTGAGAGATCCATGTGGCAAGGACTGTATATATACCATGACTTCCCCACAATACTAATTTGATGTAAGACCCTAGGATAAACTTTCTTCCCACGCAGCAGTGCATGTCCATCACCAGTGAAATAGCTTTTAGCAGCCATTGACACCATCTCTGGCCCAGAGTGTGCTAGAGTTCCTTGAGCAGCACTGCTGTATATTATTGAAGTGGATTGTTTACTTCTTTCGCTGTCAGCATGTGGGTGTACGGCTTTGCTTACCGTTAATCCTTAATCAAAACAGTGTGGTTAAGGAAACGGGGGACGCAAGACGTAAACCCTAAAGTGGCAGGGAAGGAGTTACTCGGGCTGCTGCTCCAATTTGTTCGTCCTCACTCTAGGAGTGAAAAGGAACCGAAGCTAATGATTTCTGTATGTGTTTCAGGAAACGGATGCCCCAAGCCATCTCTGGGGAAGTTCCTGCTCGACCTCTGTGTATGAGGAAGACTTCTGTGGAGCGTGTGTGGGCCCAGAACTGTGGGTACTACGAGTCACTGCTGAATTGTCCTGTCAGCCTGAGCATCCAAGCAGCTTGTGCGAACCACTCCTTTGCATATTCATTTATTTAACTTATCTATTTATTTCCATCAAGTGCATTTCTCACCCATCTGTATCTCGCCACGTTTTAGATGACAGCACTGACAGCCGCTGAGTTCAGCAGGGCGAGGAGACAGGCATGGTTTTAGCGATGAATCTAATGTGGAAGTCCACACACCGCTTGCCAGACGCAGAAACAATCTTCTTCCCCATACCGAGGTCAGGGGCAACTTTTCCTTCTGGTTACCAGCTGAAAGGGCCGGACATAGCTCTGACCGGCTGATCTTCCTGTCAGTCATGAAGCCGCCTTCCCCTCGCTACTTCGAGCAGATTTTCAGTGGTTTTTAAAAAATTAAACCAATAAGAATAATGCACCAAACACAAGTATAAGCAGCTAGACGAGCAAACCTGCTGAGTTAAAAAAAAAAAAAGAAGGGGGAAAAAAGAAACATGGGGGAAGGGACGAGCAGGAAGAAGCTGTCGGGATTCGACCTGGAGGCTGTACGTGTGTCAGCTGAGGAGCGAAAGCAGGGGGGAAGCAGAGCTCGCCCCACAGCTGAAGCACCCACGCCCGCCCCTCTTCAGAGGTAGGTCTGTTTGCACCCTCGTTTGCCTGATAGGTGACTAGTGGTAGATCTAGAGAGGACCGTCAGGTTCTTATACACAGCCAAGAACACACAGGCAGTATGGAATTAATGCTGCGAGTTGCAGTCCAGCACACCTGGAGGCAGGGATGTTGAAGAGTCCTTGGTCTCGAGTCACGAGTCGAGTCACGAGTCTTTGGACCCGAGTCTCGAGTCCAAGTCCTTGGTCCAAAATGGTGACTCACGAGTCACGAGTCACTCCCAAAGCTGACTCCACGAGTCCCTATTAAAATCAATGGGTTTTTTTCCCAACAAAATAAGGCTACTTCAGATGTGTGGCTTAAATAAATTCTAGGCACAAGTGTGCCTCTTTATTTCAAAACTTCTGCCACTGATTTTGGCAAGAACAGACCAGGCAGACAAACCCAAAATAACCAGGCAGGCAGAGGAGGCAGGGAACCCCAAAGCAGGCAGGCAGAGGCCTTTGTCTTGGACAATTCAAACTGTGGAACTGGTTAAGAAGAGACCAGGCAGGCAGAGGAAGCTGGGAACTCCAGACAGGCAGGCAGAGGCAGCCAAACCCAAAATGTCTGAAAGGTTGCATTTTAGAAAAATGATTTTAAAAAATAAACTTGCTGTACTTCCTAAAACTTATCCATGTTGCATTTGAGGAACATGGTTTTTTCTAAATGTTTGGCACCCATTCTGGAACGGTGAGATCTCATCACAATTCCACCCTCACTGAACACCCGCTCCACTGGTGATGAACTTGCTGGAACCAGAAACACACTCAGAGCAGCCACACAGAGTAATCTCAGGTCCTTCTTCTGCCTCTCCCAAGTACGCAACACATCAATCAAAATAAATCTTGACACACTGTTGGGGCTGTACTCCTGGTAGCCGTCTATAGTGGCCGAGCAGCGGCACACCTCGCTTCCATGTGCCCCTCGCCGGCAATCATGCTCCTCTCCACTCCTTCTGGCACAGCCCAGGGATGTTGAAGAGTCCTTGGTCCCGAGTCGAATCTCGAGTCCCATTAAAAATATTGGGACTCGAGTCCGAGTCGAGTCAGAGGGGGGACTCAGTCCGACTCACGAGTCGAGTCCTCGAGTCCTGAGTCCCCATCCCTGCCTGGAGGGCACCAGATTGAGGGAAGCTGCACTAACCTATTCCCCAGCTCAGTGGGGGAAAGGAGGGGGGATCCGTAGGGCGGGGGCACATTTTAGAGGACACGGTGAAACTCCAGCCATTCTTTGAGGCTTTGGGGGCTGGGTGGTATTTGATGGTGCTACCATTTCATATTTGCATAAGGATTTTTATATTTTCACCCTTGGTAGCATCTCATGGCTGTTTTTTTAATGTACAGTCATGCCTTGGATTGAGAGCATAATTCGTTCCGGAAAGGTGCTTGTAATCCAAAACACTCTTATATCAAAACGAAATTCCCCCCCAAAAAATTGTATAGAGATTTTTAATTTAAGCCGTACTACAGTACTTGTATTGCAAGACGTCGCTTGTGTATCAAGTCAAAAAAATAGTAATAAATATTTAAAAATTTGCTTGTCTTGCAAAACACTCTCAAACCAAGTTACTTGCAATCCAAGGTATTACTGTATGTATTTCTTTCTTTTTGGCCTCCATACAAGTGTTTTTTTTTGCCGAGAGGTGATTTAAACATATATTTTTTTAAAGTGGCTTGTTTGTGCTCCAAAAGTAAAATAAGCATTCCAGAAGCAAGTGTGAAAAAGTGTTTTCTTTCTTTACCTGAACTGATGTTGCCCGGTTTCTATCACAGCCAGGAAGATGAGCAGCTTGCAAGATGGCGAGGCGGTGGCGGCCAGGGGAACGGAGAAGGGGTCCTTCAGCACAATGGGTAGGTTCATGGGAGATCGAGGTCTCGGTTTTATTCTCCTGAATCAAGGCAAACATTCTTGTGTACGTCGATTGGGGCTCCTCGATGCTGTGGCAAGGCCTGGCTGGCGTGGGTTGCTCTTGAACTGGGGGATCCCCCGGGCAAGTGCCGATGCCTTGATGGCCAAACAAACCGCACCATCCAGCTGCTCAGTTCCTCAAACCTGAATCAGATCTGTCTGAGGCTTTCCTGTTCAGATTCAGCCCAGTGAGTCTGCGGTTCAGTGCTCCTGAACTAAAGAGAATGTACCAGCAGTTTTGCAAATGGAAGCCGGTCCAAGCAAGCCAAGGGAAGGGGCTTCTTTGGCCTGTCCCTTACATCTGCCTCCGGGTAGGATGGCTGCTGACCCGGTCAGTTCTGGAGGGGAGCAGCTAGGTGGCAGTTGGCTCAGCCAGGTTTGCTGGCGGAAGGTTCTGGCTGTGTCTCCCTCTTGTTCCCATATTGCTGTCATACTCTGAGCCCACCTGCCTGCCCTGGAACACGGAACAGGCGATTTTTGTCACAACCTCTACCTGGGAGGGCGGGCAGAAGGTAGATCAGGATCTGCCGGTCGATCTCTGGATGATTTGCTGTAGTTCAGGGGTGTCAAACTTCTTTCAGCCCCCCCCCCCGCCGGGGTCAAAGGGGCGGGGCCAAAACACCAGCATGTTCCTGTTCAGGGAAGCAACTGTGGCAATTCAGGCTGTCCCCAATTGATTGTAGACTTAAATATCCCAAAACAGACAACGAGTGTGGCTCACGCTGGCTCAGCTTGTCTTGAGTGTGGAAAGCTAAGCAGGGTCAGGCCTGGTTATTACTTGGATGGGAGACCCCCCACCTCTAGTTTCCTGCACTGAGCAGGGGGTTGGACTCGATGGCCTTGTATGCTCCTCCCAACTCTATGATCTATGAATCTATACCTAAACAGCATAGCTGTTGTGGTCCCTGAAGCACCTCCCAAGTCAGATAATACAAAAGTGGTACCAGTAAATATATCAGGCGAGCGTAAGTGACCTCTAGAGCAACGCCAATAGCGTAGGCTGGTGCGACATGCTCCTCAGGCTGGATCAGGTCCCGGGCTGGGGGTTCCCCATCTCTGCCTTCGAGGGCTTCTCCTTGAATCAGCTGCAGTGAGTGGCTCCCTTGTGTCTGTCATAACCCCTTTAGGTTTGGCATTTGGTGAAAAGGAAGTTCCACTGGCATTTGGCATGAGGCTCTCTTGATTTCTGTTTTGATCTTATCAGCACCTGGACAAATGCGGTTCGAGCCAACTCCTCCACGGCGAGCGCCTCCACTGACGTTGGTCCAGATGAACCAATACAGAAATTAGCTGGGAGGAAGGAGGGCCAGAAAGATCTGACATTTGAGGAATTCAAGGACATTCTGATAGGTAATACTCCCCCCCCCCGCCGCCAAAAGAGGAGGGAACAAAACAGGCCCAGAGTATACGCCTTGGAAAGGGTATGGCGGGAGGGAGGGATTGCGATCACAGCTACATCAGACGGCACAGAGAGGCTTCCAAACAGGCCCACAGAGACTTGTAACCTATGTGTGAAGGATGCATTTCCCGCCCTGGCAGTGTCTCTTACTTGGCCTGTGCACTGTAGTACAGCTTTTCAGGAAAATGGTGACTACCCAGGCTCTAAGGCAGGCTTTCCCAGCTTGGTGTCGTCCACATCGTGTTGGGTACAATTCCCATCATCCCCAGCCAGCATGTCCCACCTCTTCCCACTGCTTCCCTGTGGGGCCATAATTTATCCCGTCTACCTGCTGCTTACAGTGGCTGCTGGCGCCCCACCCTGGCTCCCACGTCACGTTATCATATTTTGTTTATATATTTTCTTTTAAAGATTTCTCTAAGCCGCTTTTTTTAGGTGAGGCCTCCAAAGGCAGTGTACAAAATGTCAAACCATAAAGGCTCTTGTACCCGGGGCGCCTGTTGCCTCTTCGGCGGTGGCAGGAAAGCGAGCTGAGCTCGGGGCTCGGACAGCTCTGGCGGGAAGAAAGTGGTTCTTAATGCAGAATGGGCGGGCGCACGTGAGGCTTCATCGGGGGGGAGTCCACGTGGGACTAGCGCAGTGTTTCTCAACCTTGGGTCCCCAGATGTTTTTGGCCTACAACTCCCAGCATGCCCCAGCCAGCATAGCTGGCTGGGGCATGCTGGGAGCTGTAGGCCAAAAACATCTGGGGACCCAAGGTTGAGAAACACTGGACTAGCGGGACCTCAGAGAAAGCTCTGCGGGCAGTTCAGACGGGGATGGAGCAAGCAGAGGCTTGGAGGGCACGCTGGAGTCTCGGTGAGGCTGTCCACTGCGGAACAGGGAGGTCTGGCCTCTGCCAACTCTACCCCCCCCCCCCAGCATCCTCGTATTGCGACCGTCAGTCAAGCACAGTCTCTGATGGTTTGAAGACGTTCCTTCCTCGCGGTCCTCTCTAGGTTTGGAGCAAGGGATCGCTCCTCGTCCCCTTGTTCGCCCCGGGGCATTCTGGGAGGGAGGGGTATGAGGCAGGGCGGAGTGGTCGCCCCGGGCAGAGATTTCTGAGCGCTGTTAAGGGTGGCAGAGCGGGAGACAAACAGATCTGGCCCCTATCCTGTCCTGTGGCCCCCCCCCCATTCCTTTCAAGGGGGCTTGTGCAAGAGGCCATCCTGCTGTGTCGGTTAGCAGAGGAGGGAGGATTGCTGCTGTTTGGGTTTTCTATCTCGGGCACTGAAATCCCTTGGGATGGCCCTGATTTGAAGGGTGGTCTTATGTGTTTACTGCTGCTTGTACGGTTTTTTGTTCAGCAGTGAACAATATTCTTCCGAATGGGCAACCACACAAAGTTTGGCTTTTCTATTTATTTTTATTTATTTTTTCATTTTAAAATTCATTTAGATCCAGCATTGATACACGGAAGACATAGTCCGCATCCCGAAAAATCCCTGAGATCCCTGTATTATGAACCTGGACCACCGGCACACTCCCCAGGTAAACGGGAATCCGTTGGACACATCCATCAGCCGGACAACCACGCTCCACTTTCTGATACGCCAAAGTTGGTGTTTTTGACCAGCTTGTTCCGCTGTTGATATGATGTCCCGGCGGTGGAGTGGTGATGGGGTGTGTGTGTCCTTCAGAAGCCAACAGCTCTCCTAGACCGGCCTTCCCAAACCTCGTGCCCCCAAAAGACGTGTTGGGGGGGACTGCAACTCCCATAACTGCCAGCCAGCTAGCATGGCCATTGATAACAACCAAACTTGATGCAATTTTTTTAAAGCCTGGGAAAGTCAAAAAGATCTTCAGCTAATGCTGAAACGACATTGGAGTGGGCAGCAGGCAGGCCTCTGTAAAGGAGGTGCCACAGTCTGAGAAAGCATTATTGTTGGTCTTTTTAACAGCAGCCGAAAACAGATGGGGCTGAAACAGCCTTCTCCATACCTGGTGTCCACCAGAGGCGTTGGACTACAACTCCCAGCATCCCCCAGCCAGCATGGCTGGCTGGGGGATGCTGGGAGTTGTAGCCCAACGCCTCTGGTGGACACCAGGTATGGGGAAGGCTGCTCTGAACGGCAGATGTAGTCGCGCAGCTGCTTCTCACTTTCCAAAAACACTGTTCTTTTCCCTGGGGCTCCTTGCTTTGGAGAACTAGAGAAGCGGCAATCTCTGGGCCTGTGAGTTTGAGACTTTTTCCCGGTCATATTTAGATCAGGCGTGGGGAACCTCGGGCCCTCCTAAGGCCCCAGTATCTGGGCTTCCCCAGAGCCACGGCGCTTTCCCCACAACGACCGATCATTTGGTAGTTTCCTGGCCTTTGTACAGTTTTCCTCCCTTCTCAGCGGTTGTTGAAATGCCAGACTTAGTTACTGGCAGGAAGCGCTTTAAGCTACCATATGCTTGGTGTTTTAGCCCCGCCCTCTTTGACTTCGGTCCCGCCCACCACTTAGAGCTTCTCCAAAAACTGAGTGCCGCCCTCTGGCCTAAAGAGGTTCCCCACCTCTGGTTTACATGGTGAGGTTTCTGTTGCCTGCCCAGAAAGCGTGTCGTGGAATTGGTACCTGGCAGGGCAGACCAGCTGGTCTCTAATGTTTGTGAGGACATAACTGAGGCCACCACCTTCGGGGCCCTGCATGTGACTTAGAAGCGTAGAGTTGGAGGGGGTCTAGTAAGCCACCCCCCTGCTTGATACAGGAAATTCAGAGCTAGAGTGCTCCCAACAGATGGCTGTAATGCTCAACCGCAATCTTCTCTCCTGGAACCTAAGCCCACTAGAACGTGTCCTGCCCTCTGGGGCAGCGGAGAACAAGTCTGCCCTCTTCTCTGTGACAGCCCTTCAGGGATTTGAAGGGTGCTCTCATGTCAGTTCCTCAGTCTTCTCTTCTCCAGGCTAAACATACCCAGTTCCTTCAATGGCTTGGGTCATTCTCCCGTATGCACTGGTGCAGTGGTAAATTTGGCAATGCAGGTGCTCATCGTGACCGTCCCACTGGCCGCGCCACCAGGGAGAGTCCAAAAACGCAGGCAACTGTGTCGATCCATGCCAACAAACCCGTTGTAGCAGTTTCCATCTCTTCCAGGAACGGGTCTTTTGCAAAAAAACAAAACAAAAACAAAAACAAAAAAACAAAAACAAACACACACACACACACACACACACACACATATATATATATATATATTCTAGGAAGACAGAAACAGAGCACTATGGAAGGAAAGGACTCAGCAGTGGTGGTGACCTGCAAGGGGTGTGCAATGTTTGTTTTCCTGCCGGAGATCAACATGGCCTACACGTGCAACAAGTGCAAGCTGGTCACGCTGTTGGAAGAAAAGGTCAGAGGACTGGAGCAGCAAGTGTCAACCCTCAGGAGCATAAGAGAAAGTGAGGAGTTCTTAGACAGAACGGTGGATCTACAGCACCAAAGCACAGTACCGGAGCCAGAAGGGCAACTGCAGGATGAGGCGGAGTCAGAGACTGCAGAGGCAAGGGAAAATAACACAGGGGGATCTCCGTGGAAAAGGGTGACTGTTAGGAGCAGAAGAACTACAAGACACTCTGCGCCTGTGGAAGCAGTGGAGCTATGGAACCGCTTCCATGTACTTGAGGACGAGAGCAGAGGACAGCCTGCAGAGGACGGATTACCGGGCACCCAACGTGACAGCGAGCAAGAGGCTGAGGGTCAGTCAAGTGGAGGAAATCAAACCAAGGCCTACAGCAAGAGGAAGAGAAGAGTACTCGTAGTGGGAGACTCCCTCCTGCGGGGGATCGAAGCCAAAGTATGTCGCGAAGACCCATGGACTCGCCAGGTGTGCTGTCTCCCTGGGGCACGGATTAAGGATGTGACAGAACAGCTGCCGAGGCTCATGCAGCCCACCGACACATACCCCTTTCTTCTCTTCCACGTGGGTACAAATGATACTGCCAAGCGGAGTTACAAAGAAATCACGGCAGACTTTGAAGAGCTGGGAAGGGAACTCAAGAACTTCGGGGCCCAGATAGTTTTCTCATCCATCCTTCCAGTACTTGGAAGAGGCATAGAAAGGGAAAGAAAAATACTCCGAGTGAATGACTGGCTACGAAGGTGGAGCCGACGTGAGGGATTTGGATTCTGGGACCACGGGCTACACTTCCTGGAAGATGGACTGCTGGCAAAGGATGGGTTGCACCTCACAAGGACTGGGAAGAATGTGTTTGGCCACAGCATGAGGAACTTAATCAGGAGGGATTTAAACTGAATCCAACAGGGGAGGGAGACATAAACTCGGGGGTACCAATGGAAGAAGGCCTCTATGCCACAATGGAGAGAACAGCTCCAGCGGTGCCCATTGATAGTCTACCACAAAATGTAGGGGGAAAGTCGGACTATAAAGCACATAGTCTTCAATGTCTCTATACTAATGCCCAGAGTATGGGCAATAAACAAGACGAACTTGAACTCTTGATACATGAGGGCAAGTATGACTTGATAGGGATAACTGAAACCTGGTGGGATGACTCCCATGACTGGAATACAGCAATTGAAGGGTATAACTTGTTCAAAAGGAACAGAAGCAACAGAAAGGGAGGTGGAGTTGCACTGTATGTTAAAAATACGTATCTCTGCACAGAGATACAGGAAGAGGAGCTTGGCAGCCCCATTGAGAGCATCTGGGTTAAAATAAAGGGGGCAAAGAATAAAACGAACATGGCGGTTGGAGTCTACTACCGACCACCCAATCAAGGAGAAGATGAGGATGGAACTTTTGAAAAGCAAATTGCCATTGTTTCAAGGAGGCACGATGTGGTAGTAATGGGAGACTTCAATTTCCCTGATATCTGTTGGGAGACTTATTCAGCCAAACATGGCCCCTCCAAGAAATTCCTGACCTGTGTTGCTGATAACTTCCTCCTACAGAAAGTGGAGGAAGGAACTAGAGGATCGGCTATCCTTGACCTGATTCTAACCAACAGAGACGAGTTAGTGGATAAAGTGGCAGTTTCGGGAACTCTGGGGGAAAGTGACCATGTTATACTAGAGTTCTTGATTCTAACAGAAGCAAAAGCTGAGTGTAGCCAAACACGTACCCTGGATTTTAGGAAAGCCAATTTTAACAAACTCAGAACAATGATTAGTAAGATCCCATGGCAAGTGACTCTCACGAGAAAGGGAGCCCAGGAGGGGTGGGAGTTTTTAAAGAAGGAAATTTTAAAGGCACAATTGCAAACAATTCCCACAAGGAAAAAAGGCAGAGGGCAACAGAAAAAGCCAATGTGGCTTCACAATAAACTCAAAGATGACCTGAAAACAAAAAAGGACACGTATAGGAAGTGGAAGGAAGGACAGGCTACAGGGGAAGAGTACAGGCAGGTAGCACAGAACTGCAGGAATAGTGTCAGGAAGGCTAAAGCTGAGAATGAGCTAAGGTTAGCGAGGAATGCTAAAAGCAACAAAAAAGCTTTCTTCAGATACATGCACAGTAAAAGACAGAAGAAAGAACTGGTGGTTCAACTACGCAATGAGGATGGCAAATTGATCACAGAAGACAAAGAAAAGGCAGAAGTGTTCAATTCCTACTTCAGCTCGGTCTTCTCCCAAAAGAGGGTCTATGACCCCCCTGGCAAACCTGAAGTGCAGACTGAAGGGGCAGAATTGCAGCTTGAGATTGATAGGCAAATGGTCAAGGAGCACCTGATTACTCTGAACGAGTTTAAATCTCCAGGGCCTGATGAGCTGCATCCTAGAGTAATAAAGGAACTGGCAGAAGAACTCTCAGAACCACTGTCTATTATCTTTGAGAAATCATGGAGGACAGGTGAAGTGCCAGACGACTGGAGGAGGGCAAATGTTGTTCCCATCTTCAAAAAGGGCAAGAAGGAGGAACCTGGGAACTATAGGCCAGTCAGTCTGACATCAATCCCCGGGAAGATTTTGGAGCAGATTATAAAGAAGACAGTCTGCAAGCACCTTGAAAACAATGCAGTGATTACTAGAAGCCAGCATGGATTTGTCAAGAACAAATCCTGTCAGACTAATCTGATCTCATTTTTTGATCGGGTAACCTCCCTTGTGGACTGTGGGAATGCTGTGGACATTATATATCTGGACTTCAGCAAAGCTTTCGACAAAGTGCCTCATGATATCCTGATTAGTAAGCTAGCTAAGAGTGGGCTAGATGGAACAACTATCAGGTGGATCCACAATTGGCTAAAGAATCGGACTCAAAGAGTGCTTATCAATGGTTCCTTCTCAAACTGGGGAGAGGTAACGAGCGGGGTACCACAGGGCTCGGTCCTGGGCCCGGTGCTCTTCAACATTTTTATTAATGACTTGGATGAGGAGGTACAGGGAATGCTTATCAAATTTGCAGATGACACAAAGTTGGGTGGAACAGCTAATACTCTGGAAGACAGAAACAAAATTCAAAGTGACCTCGATAGGCTGGAGCGCTGGGCCGAAAACAACAGAATGAAATTTAATAGGGATAAATGCCAAGTGCTGCACCTAGGGAGAGGAAACCAAATGCAGAGTTACAGAATGGGGGACACTTGGCTCAACAATACTACAAGTGAGAAGGATCTTGGAATTGTGGTAGATCACAAACTGAATATGAGCCAGCAATGCGATGTGGCTGCAAAGAAGGCAAATGCAATTTTGGGCTGTATTAATAGAAGTATAGCTTCCAAATCGCGGGAAGTGATAATTCCCCTTTACTCGGCACTGGTTAGGCCTCATCTTGAGTACTGCGTCCAGTTCTGGGCACCTCACTTTAAGAAGGACATAGACAAACTGGAGAGGGTTCAGAGGAGGGCAACAAGGATGATAAAGGGACTGGAAACAAGGCCCTATGAGGAGAGACTGAAAGAACTGGGCATGTTTAGCCTTCAGAAGAGGAGACTGAGGGGAGATATGATCGCACTCTTCCAGTATTTGAAGGGATGTCACACAGAGGAGGGCAAAGATCTCTTCTCGTTCATCCCAGTTTGCAGGACACGGAATAATGGGCTCAAGTTACAGGAACCTAGATTCCACCTAAACATCAGGAAAAATTTCCTGACTGTCAGAGCAATAAGACAATGGAATCAACTACCTAGGGAGGTGGTGGGCTCTCCCACTCTGGAGGCATTCAAGGTGCAGCTGGACAGACATCTGTCAGAGATGCTTTGACCTGGATTCCTGCATTGAGCAGGGGGTTGGACTCGATGGCCTTGTAGGCCCCTTCCAACTCTACTTTTCTATGATTCTATGATTCTATGAAAGCTTTCAGGTTTTGACTTGTCCATTCAAGACCAAGCTACCCCAAAATACTTTGCATGACAACAGAGAAAAAAATATTATTGCTGGGAAAATCCACACACACACACACACACCCAGCTACTGTGAAGACTGCGGCTAAGCTCAGCGGGGACAGGGAAGTCTGGGGGGGTGGGGTGGCGACAGATGACATCAGCGTCCCTGCTAATAAAAGAAACGCTGCTACTGGGTCCCTGTGAGCCCCGGCACCACGACAGCACTGCCCATATGAGCCTGCCCAGGTTTTAGGATCTTTTGGGGCGACCCTTCTCTCAGTCCCACCTCCATCAGAGGCGTGTTTGGTAGGGGGGGCGAGAGAGGGCTCCCTCAGTGGCCGTTCCCGGGCTCTGTAACTCCCTGCCAAGGGAGGCTGGGTTTGCCCCCCCCCCCTTTATCCTTTCTTCCTTCAGGCAGGCCATTCGCATGGAAGCTGGTTTGTTGCTGAAGTTTTTTTTTTTATTTATTTAAATTAGTTGGCTGTTTCTTTAATTTTTATTGTTGTATTTTTAATTGTGCTTTTAATTTGTTTGTTTTTAATGTACCGTTTTAATTAAGGTTTTGTTTTTAATCTCTATTTTATTGTCAGCTGCCTTGAGTGCCATTTTTTTTTGGTGGAAAGGCCGGATATAAATAAATTAAGGGTGCAATCCTATGCAAGTTTAGACAGGAAAAAAGGCCTACAACTCCCAGCATGCCCCAGCCAGCTATGTCTAAATTTGCATAGAATTGTGCCTTAAATAAATGAAATAAATATACCTTTTGTCGTAGGACTTGTTTTCCATACCCCTGATCATTTTCTTTATCTTCATTTCATTTATTACATTTCTGTATTGCCCAACAGCCGAAGCTCTCTGGGCAGTTTACAAAGATGAGAACCTTTAAAAATACATGACAAAAGCCATATACGTACACACAGACAGAGACGCACATATATCTAAAAAAAACAATTTTAACTTTGTCTCCCTTCCCTGAATCTGTTCCCAGAGGCAAGCAGCTGGCTGCTGTCGGAAGCATAATACTGGGCTGGACTGACTTTGGTCCAATCCAGTAATGCAGTTTTCACATCCTTAAGACACAATCCTGTGCAAATTTAGAGAGAGAAAAGGCCTAGAACTCCCAGCATGCCCCAGCCAGCATATCTGGGAGTTGTAGGCCTTTTCCCTCTCTAAACTTGCATAGGATCGTGCCCTTAATGGCCTGCACTGAAATGTGCTGCTGTCACTTGAGGCGTTCCTTTCCACGTGTTCTCCTTCACCCCTCCATGAAGTCATAGATTCATAGAATCATAGAAAAGTAGAGTTGGAAGGGGCCTACAAGGTCATCGAGTCCAACCCCCTGCTCAGTGCAGGAATCCAGGTCAAAGCATCCCTGACAGATGATTGTCCAGCCGCACCTCGAATGCCTCCAGAGTGGGAGAGCCCACCACCTCCCTAGGTAGTTGGTTCCATTGTCTTATTGCTCTAACAGTCAGGAAGTTTTTCCTGATGTTTAGGTGGAATCTAGGTTCCTGTAACTTGAGCCCATTATTCCGTGTCCTGCACTCTGGGATGTTCGAGAAGAGATCCTTGCCCTCCTCTGTGTGACATCCCTTCAAGTACTGGAAGAGTGCGATCCTATCTCCCCTCAGTCTCCTCTTCTGAAGGCTAAACATGCCCAGTTCTTTCAGTCTCTCCTCATAGGGCCTTGTTTCCAGTCCCTTTATCATCCTTGTTGCCCTCCTCTGAACCCTCTCGTTTGTCTACGTCCTTCTTAAAGTGAGGTGCCCAGAACTGGACGCAGTACTCAAGATGAGGCCTGACCAGTGCCGAGTAAAGGGGAATTATCACTTCCCGCGATTTGGAAGCTATACTTCTATTAATGCAGCCCAAAATAGCATCCAAGCCCAATGCAAAGGATCAGCGCAACAACTGCGAGGCCTCGGCAGTTCCCAGCCCCGGATAGCAAGTGCCTGTTGCATGCATACTAGCTGAGGCCTGTTCTTGTCCCACAGGAGATCCTCCGCTTTCGGCCCAGACCGAAAAGAGATGCGACTGGAGCAGCCTGGATGCCTGGCTTGAACCCAGGGCCCAAGATGGGACACAGTCCCTTACCAAAGGCACCCAGACAGAAGGTACCGCAAGTCTAGCCGATCGTTCGCCTGGGAATCCATGTGCGAGCCGGAGCGCACGTGCGCGGTGGGAGGAACCAGGGAAGGGCCCGTCGCCTCTTGGCAGCCAGCCGCTGCCCCTTCCTGTCTCGGGAAGCACAGCTGACGGGTCATGTTGCTTTTAGATTGAGTTCTGTCGTTTTGCGGTTTTCGGGCGCAGTCCTATGGCGATGATCTTAAGCCCCCGAACTCGGAGTCTTACGCTCGTCCTGTGCAGGGCGGGAGGAGCGGCGGAGGCATTTTCTCTAGACGGGCCTTTTGGAAAAAAATAATTTCAGAGCGGGAGCAATGGGGGCTGGAGAGGCCTCAGGGCAGCTCGTATCCTGGCCGCTCCAGTCCCCGCCCCGCCCACCGAAACACCCCCTTTTCTCCCACTCTGAGATCGCAGTCGTGACCTTGGAGGGACAGCCCGCACGATTCTTTCCGCGCCGGCTGCAACCGGGTGGGTGGGTCGCAGATTCCTCCCTCCGCGTTCGGAGTGTTGTCTCTGAGCTCGGATCTCGGAATTCAAAGTATCCTGTAGCCCCGCCTAGGATAGCTCCCTTATTGTTTTAAACTGTTGTACGCTGCCCGCATGGCTTTTTAGCAGATAAGGTGGCACATAAATGCCAATAATAAATGAATAAATCTCGAGGAAGGGCTTAACAATGTGCCCAGCGCTTAAAAATGGTAAGATGGGTCCCTGTCGGCCCAGAGAGGCATGAAACGACGCTATGCAAAAGGGAGGAGAAGCGCGGAGAGGGAGAAGAGAACGCGCAGGGTGAGGCATGTGGACTTGACATAAAATCAACTGAAGCAGGGGTGTCAAACCGCTTTCAGCCCAAGAGCCGAATTCCGTTTTGGAGAATCTCTTGGGGGCTGCATTCTAGTGGTGGGCAGGGTGGGGGCCAAAATACCAGCTTAAGCTACTGACTTAAAGCTAAAGGTGCAGAAAAGGGCACCATCATGATCACAGGACTGGAGCAACTTCCCTAGGTGGAAAGGTTACAGTGTTTGGGGCTTTTTAATGCAGAAGAAGTGAGTAAGGGGAGGACAAGACAGAGGTGTATAAAATTATGCATGGAGTGGAGAGGCGAGAGGGAGACCTTGTTGTTCTCCCTCTCTCATAATACTAGAACCCAACGGGATCATCCCATGAAGCTGATTGGTGGGATATTCAGGACAGGTAAAAGGAAAGGACTTCTTCACACGGCACAGAGTTAAACTATGGAACTCACTGCCACAAGATGGAGTGAGGGCCACCAATCTGGATGGCTTTAAAAGGAGTTTAGACCAGTGTTCCCCAACCTTGGGTCCCCAGATGTTTTTGGCCTACAACTCCCAGCTATGCTGGGAGTTGTAGGCCAAAAACATCTGGGGACCCAAGGTTGGAGAACACTGGTTTAGACAAATTCATGGAGGAGAAGGCTTTCGGTGGCTACTAGTCCTGACATTTGGAGACATCAGTACAGAAAGCTGCTGCTGAGTGTCTCCCAAGTATACATGCAGAAGGAGCACTTAATTAAATGAAACTTTGGAAAGAGCCAAATATCGATTCATGGAGGATCAGGCTATCCATGGCTACCTCCAGTATCAGAGGCAGTATGCCGATGTACTCCAGTTACTGGGGAACATGGGTGGGAGGGTGCTGTGGCACTCCTGTCCTGCTTGTGGGTTTCCCGGGGCAGCTGGTCGGCCACTGTGCGAGCAGAACGCTGGACTAGATGGACCCCCCCCCCCCTTCGTCTGATCCAGCACGACTCTTCTGATGTTCTCTTACTGCCGGTAACTAGGAGAGGCATTTCAACATTTTACAATGAGGATAAAACTGTACAAAAGATGGGAAACCAACAAATAACTGGTGGCAAGGGGGAAGGTGGTGTGGTCCCCAGGTGAACTGGATTCAGTCTGCAGACCCGAGGTTCAACACCCCTGCAGTAGTTTAACGATAGCCAGTAAAAATTTCAAGCAAAACAAATTCCCAGCCATAGCAGACCTTATGCCAATTGCTGGTCTCTCCGCCTCTTTGCCTGTCAAACATGAGTATGAATGGCTTGCTTTAGACCAGGTCTTTGCGCCATTCTGCTGGCCGGTTTGACAGTTTTGTGTCAGAGTCCCTGATCGGTAGCAGTCACTCAAATGCAGATTCGTACTTGTGTCTGCAGGTCATCCCGTGGGACAAGCCAGATAAATGGCTCCACCCCTTGAGGCATCATTTTACACCTGGCTCCGTCCCCCCCCGCCCCCCATTTTGGCCCTGGCTCCAGTTGATGGACCTCAGGGTTCTAATGAAAAATAAAGTTGACCCCGTAAGCCGGACGTTTGCCCAGCCACCGCTGCTCTAGTGAATTACAGTGTGAATTGCCTCCACCTCCCTGAGTGACAACGGGAAACACTTTGGCCCTAAGAAGAGGAACTCTCCTTGACGGTGGCTGAGATAGGAAGGAAGGGGCTCCAAGCCTCTGAAGTGGAACACAAAGAGGAACTGAAAGAATCGGGGACCTTTTCTGCTTTTTAAAAGAAATTTATATATATATATATATAAGTACAAGGTGCTTTGGGTTTCTGAGCTTCTCACTGCTGCACATCCCATTTTGCTGCCTGAAACTAGTGGAAGCTCGTTGCGGCGAGATCAGCACGTGAGCGTGGGCGTGCTTAGGTTTTTTTTTTTTAGATCGTTTAGACCGTCTTCTTCCCCCACGTCCAGGAAAACCCCTTGTCAGGAGCCGCTTCTGCAGGTGCTTGCTGTATTTGCATATTTTCTGGTTGCGAAGCTTGGCTTTGGAAGATGCAGCCAGCTCTGGGAGCTCTGAGCGGAGAGAGGCAGAGCCCTGTCTGGAATGGAGGAGGCCTTCTGTGAAACTGACCGCTCTTTGACATTTACGTAATCTTCACAATACAGTAATATCTTGGATTGCAAGTAACTTGGTTTGAGAGCATTTTGCAAGACAAGCCAATTTTTAAATATTAATTTAATTTTTTTTTACTTGATATACAAGCGACGTCTTGCAAGACAAGTACTGTAGTACAGCTTAAATTAAAAATCTCTATACATTTTTTTGGGGGGGATTTCGTTTTGATATAAGAGCGTTTTGGATTACAAGCATGTTTCCGGAACGAATTATGCTCTCAATCCAAGGCATGACTGTATCCCCGGCTGGCCTTCCACAACCTGGCGCCCTCCAGATGGGGTGGACTACAATTCCCGTGCTCCCCAGCCAGCATGATGATGGGAGTTGCAATCCACCCCATCTGGAAGGCGTCGGGGTTGGGGAAGGGTATTCTCGACTCCGGCCTCCTAGTCCTTGATAGCTCTGCTGAGTCTTCCCTGCATGTTTTCTTTTCAGCCACTGAGGCTGAAGTGCGCAGTTCTCCCGAATTTGAAAAGGGGGAAGGAAGGTGACTGACATGAATTGCGACAGCAGCAGTAAAAGGAACACTTTGGAATGTATTTTTGCTTAAAACCCTTCCTGCCAGTAACTAAGCCTTAGGAGAGGCATTTCAGCCTGTTGTTGTTGTTGTTGTTGTTATTATTATTATTATTATTTCTATACCGCCCAATAGCCAAAGCTCTCTGGGCGGTTTACAACAATTTTAGGATTGGAAACACAGAGACACAAGTCAGGAAACCGCCAAATTGTTGGGTTAAAGGGGGGGGGTGCAGAAGGGATGTGAGGGTCCTGGGTGAGCTGGATTGGGGCCCCAGGCACCCTGGATCTGGGCCTCCGGCATCCTGAACCCTGGGTCTTATTTATTTATATTTATTTATTTAATACATTTTGGGGTCTTGAAGTTGCCATGAGACTCTTTGTTGCTTTAGCTTAGCTGTTGCTTACAATATGTCATTAAGAATACACCAGTGAGTGTTCCTATGCAAATAAATGTAGTCTGTGGGGCTCAAGGTAACAAAGGGGGGGGGGGAATCACGTCCACAGCCATTTCAGATTTGGATCCTTGTCATAAGCTTCATGCTTTACCACAAGAGGGCACTCTGTGCTTTGTTTATAAGCATTTCTGCTGGAATCCTTCCGGTGCTGGACTTCTCCCGCCACATTCATGTTGTGTCCTTGGATTTGGGACCCATCTGGGTGTCCTCCTTCCACATGGAATCAGTCTGTACCACACAAGTCCATTCTCTTTATTTTTCTGTTATTTCAGCTGCGGGTACTGGCCATGGAGATCGGCTTCATTTCCCACCCGGAAGGGATCATGATTCAGTCTACATGCTGAACGTGGCTGAAAGGTAACTGTCATCCCTGACGCTGCGGAAAGAAGATCCCTGACCATGGGTGTCTTTGTAAAATAGAGTGGAAGTTGCAATAGCCTTGCAAGCTGTAGCTCTACAGCAGGGCTCTCCGAACTTGGGTCCCCAGATGTTGCTGGCCTACAGCTCCCAGCACACCCAGCCAGCATGGCTAATGACAAGGGATTCTGGGAGCTGTAGTCCAGCAGCATCTGGGGACCCAAGGCGGGAGAGCCCTGCCCTACAGTGTGGCGTGTGAAGTTGCCCTCCCCAGGTTTTCTGGGAGCAAACTGACCTTGGGATGGGCGGGAATCTTTGGGGTTAGAAATGGACGGGGGGGCGGGGGGCGGTGTTGCGATGTGTGCTCCCCTGAGGGTAACGGTATGTCGGAAGGGCTCTAGGGGAGTAGGCCGCTAACTCGGGACCGCTTCACCCAGCCTTGGAGGCAGCAGTCTGTGGCCAGAGGGGATGCTGTGGCTCTCGCTCACTAGGATGGTTCCTCAGACCAGGGGAATTTGGGAACGTTGAAGATGTCTTAGAGCAGTGTTCTCCAACCTTGGGTCCCCAGATGTTTTTTTGGCCTACAACTCCCAGCATGCCCCAGCCAGAGAACACTGCCTTAGAGTGCTGTCTTTGTCAAAAGCTTTGAGGAGCCTACTATAGTGAGACTCAAGCATCTTTTTCACACAGCATGTTTTCGCTGAGTCCGAAATGGAACTGCAGGCCACAGATTTTGAAAGGGGTGGGCCTTGCCTAATGGGTAACTTGAAAACGTATTCAGGCATGGTAGTTCAGGATGCTTCTGGGCTTCCCAGAGGCCGCTGCTTGGCCCCTGTGGGAAACAGGAAGCTGAACCAGTTCCAGCAGGGCTCTTCTTTTGTTCTTAGGATGCCACCCATTCATCCAGCTGGGGCCCTTAACTCAAGGTGGTGGTTTGCCACTGGGCATGTTTCTTCCTGTAGTTGATGATTATCTCAGAGTGTGGTTTGCATTGAAGGAATGGTGTGCAGTGGCGCCACTTGCGCCGGACTGCCGGGCACAGGTCCAGGGCTCCACAGCCTGGAGGGTCCTCAAAGGCAGTCGCCATGTAAAAATTTTTTCCAACTTCATAAGAGCATCAGAAGAGCCGCTCTGGATCAGACCAAGGGTCCATCTACTCCAGCATTCTGTTCACATAGCGGCCGACCAGCTGCTCCAATGAGAAGCCCACATGCAGGACACGAGTGCCACGTCACCCTCCCGCCAAATGTAAGAACAGGTTGGGCGTGCTGCACAGTGAAGCTGCTGCAGTGGCACCCAGTGCAGGGGTCTTCAAACTAAGGCCCGCGGGCCACATCTGGCCCGCCTTGCCTTTTTATCCGGCCCGGCGGCCGATTGGCGGAAGCAGACTTTTTTTTAACTCTTTCGCTTCAAGCGCCAATTCTTTTGTCGAGTATGCTCATTTGTGTGATGCAAAAACAAAATATATTCGTGTTAGGCATGAAACAATTGTGCAACTATATATGTAAATACCACCAGCCCTGCCAGGATTCATTATATATTCCCCCTTCTTCCTTCCCCATTCCTTTTCCTTGTGTGGTCGTGTCTTTTTAGATTGTAAGCCTGCGGGCAGAGGACTGTCTTGTTAATTGCTGTAAACTGCCCAGAGAGCTTCAGCTATTGGGCAGTATAAAAATGAAATAGATAAATAAATAAATAAATAAATAAATAAATAATAAAATAAAATAAAATAACTTTCCATTTAAGGGGGGGAAAGGGACCCAGGTCCTTTTTTTTTACTTGATCCATTCATTCATATTTTTTTCAAACTATAGTCTGGCCCCCCAACAGTCTGAGGGACAGTGAACTGGCCCCCTGTTTAAAAAGTTTGAGGACCCCTGACCCAGTGTCTTCATTCCCCCGAAGTGCCTCTTAGCACCTGAAGTCTGCTGTAAGTGAAAGCAAGGAAGAGACGCCATCTCTGCTGCTGCCTGGTTGGGGGAAGAGAGGAGCAGGGATGTTGAAGAGTCCTTGGTCTCGAGTCACGAGTCGAGTCACGAGTCTTTGGACCCGAGTCTCAAGTCCGCGTCCAAGTCCTTGGTCCAAAATGGTGACTCACGAGTCCCGAGTCCTGAGTCACTCCCAAAGCTGACTCCACGAGTCCCTATTAAAATCAGTGGGGTTTTTCCCCCAACAAAATAAGGCTACTACTTCAGATGTGTGGCTTAAATAAATTCTAGGCACAAGTGTGCCTTTTTATTTCAAAACTCTGCCACTGATTTTGGCAAGAACAGACCAGGCAGACAAACCCAAAATAACCAGGCAGGCAGAGGAGGCAGGGAACCCCAAAGCAGGCAGGCAGGGGCCTTTGTCTTGGACAATTCAAACTGTGGAACTGGTTAAGAAGAGATCGGGCAGGCAGAGGAGGCTGGGAACCCCAAACAGGCAGGCAGAGGCAGCCAAACCCAAAATGTCTGACCCTAACCCTAAGCCCCCACAACAACACATCAATCAAAATAAATCTCAACACATTGTTGGGGCTGCGATTCTAGTAGCTGTCCATAGTGGCCGAGCAGCGGCACACCTCGCTTCCATGCGCTCTTCACCGGTGATCGCGCTCCTCTCCACTCCTTCTGGCACAGCCCAGGGATGTTGACGAGTCCTTGGTCTCGAGTCCCGAGTCGAGTCTCGAGTCCCATTAAAAATATTGGGACTCGAGTCCGAGTCGAGTCAGGGGGGGGACTCAGTCCGACTCACGAGTCGAGTCCTTGAGTCCGAGTCCCCATCCTTGGAGAGAAGGAGGCCTGGGGAGAAGACCATGAGGGACGGGGAGAGAAACCGGGGAGATGGAGTGCCCAGGAGTGTGCGGGGGCCCCAAAGGGCATCTTGTCCAGGGCTCCCTAAATCCTGGCAGCACCACTAATGGTGTGGTCCAGTTCCAGGAAGGTACAGGCTGGCAAGCAGTGCAGAACTTCAAGAAGCCACCTTTCGACTGGCTTACCTCTAGTCCTTTCCATGTTACCTGGAATCCTCTGAATCCTAGGATTTGAGCAGATGCTGCCTCCATGGTTTTTGAGGTTTTCTTCACACACGCACACGCACACATGGGCTAGAAACTTAACTGTTCATTAAAAATTGAAGCTGTGGTTTGCCAGGAAGCCCAGTTCTGCCCTAGGTTCGACCACACGCTGCACATGATGTCATATTATGGCCAAGAGAGAAAAAATGAGTGCCGGCAAGATTTTTCCGTTCGTTCTTTATTGCCAGCCCTTGAACCTGTTTCTACCTTTTTTGGACAGTTCTGAGAAGGTGATTCAGCAAGGCTTGAGAGAGTTCTTTGGCTTCTTGAAGATCCTAGTCCACGTACCCACCATTTTCATGACTGAGTTGATCCATTTTCTCAGCAGATCCGTATTCCAGGTAAGAGGATTGGACCTCTGTTCCGTAGAACAGTCATGCTGTAGAACTGCACGCTGGCTGGGAATGATGGAAGTTGTAGTCCAACACATCTGGAGGGCACCACGTTGGGGCAGGCTGCTGCAGAAGCTCTTTCTTCAGAAATGGGCAGCTGGTAGCACTAGCAGGCAGGGTCCAGTTTGTGTTTTTGACTGCTTACAAGAAGAAACGGACCCAAGACTGATATGTGATGGAAAACGAAATCTGCACGTGTCCAGGTGCCAAAGAGAAGCGACCTCAGCCACAACTGGTGGAGTTCACCGCTCTTCGGCTCCTGGATATATTCAAATTACGGTGGTCTCTGCCCAGATCTTCTCCATCACTCCTACCGGCTGCTCTTCTCATTCCCCCCTCCCAACATGGGACTAGGCTGCCCAGTGGCGTCTCCCTCGCGATTGGGTTGCAGGCCTCAGAGGCTTTGCAAGTGACTGCACGAGGCCGCTTTTGTCTCGCTTCACATCTCGCCCGCTACTGTCCGTTCCCGCCTGCAGCGGCGCTCCACGATCTTCCCCAGGCAGGCCTCTTCCTCCGATCCACCGGGGACTGAATCCACCCTCCGGATCAGGGGTGGGGAACCTCTTTCAGCCCGAGGGCCGAAGGCCATTTCAGAGAAGCCCTCTGGGGCCGTGTTCCAGCGGTGGGCGGGGCTGAATGCAAAGAGGGCGGGGCCAAAATAACTGCAAATTGTAGCTTGAGCCCCAGGAGAGGCGTTTCAACCTTTTAGAACGCCGGGGTGGGTGGGTGGGAACTGCACAAAAGCCAGGAAGCCACCAAACGATGGGTGGTTGGGGAAAGGGGGTGTCGCCAGATTGGGTCCCCCACCTCTGCCCCAGAACTTCTACTCTGCCCCATTGAACGATGGCCTGTATCCCCAGGCGTGACGGTGGCCCTCGTTGGCCCTTGCGGCTTCTTCTTGTATATGTCTTGGAAGGTGTGGCAGGGCACGGGGAGTCCAAGGGGAAAGTTTCCGTTGCACCTTTAACACATATGCGGCCCAGAGGACAGCGGCGGCTGGTGGTGCTGGTGGTGTCAGTGGGGGGTGGCGTAGCCACCCCGGGTTTCAGTCTGAACTTTAAAGGTGCCAAACCTATTTTGGGGATAGGGCTCAGCACCATCGATAGCTCCTTAAAAGCTCAGACCGAAACCCGGAGCGGATACACTGGCCCACTGACATTGGCGCCACTGTCGGAGGGGTGGGGGTGCTGCTCTCCCCTGCCCCCCATTCGCTCTTTTGATCTCTCCAGGAGGTCTTCCTTATTGCCTTGAATGCCTCGGGCGGGGGGGGATGAGGCTGGGTGGGGCGTGTCCTGCATTGGCTGGCTGACTTGCACATGCCCAAAGGAGGAGGAGGAGGAGGAGGGTTCTCCAGTCCGGAAGACCATCTTCACCCCTTCTCCCCTCACAGCCTCGAAGACCGCTGGGCAGCGTCTTCAGGTTTGCCCTCTGTGTGCCGTTGCTGGACTTCCGGGAGGCGTCTTGGGGTGGCAGCTTCCTCTGCAAAATAGCTTTCCCCTGGAGACTTGTCTAGGCCCGAGGTGCTCCCACGAGGAAGGCCACGCCTGGAGTTTTGCTTGGATTATGGTCGCCGGTGGAAGGAAGGTTTTGTCTGGTTTTCTGTAAGAAGGTTAGGCTTTCTGCGCGTTTTTGCCCCACCCTGCAGGCCTATGCCAGTAGCGTGTGCGTGTTACTTGAGCTATTGGGGGAGGGGGGGGGTTGAAACTCCTGGTCTTGGGCTAGCTTTGGGGTGGAGCACCAGTATCACCTAGAGCAGTGTTCTCCAACCTTGGGTCCCCAGATGTTTTTGGCCTACAACTCCCAGCATGCCCCAGCCAGCGTAGCTGGCTGGGGCATGCTGGGAGTTGTTGGCCAAAAACATCTGGGGACCCAAGGTTGGAGAACACTGCTCTAGAGCAGGGGTGGGCAGAAAGTAGATCTCCAGATGTTTCGGACCTAAATCCCCAGCATTCCTGACCAGTGGCCATGCTGGCAGGGGCTTCTGGGAGTTGAAGTCCAAAACATCTAGAGACCTCCCCTCTGCCCACCCCTGAAGAGGATGCAGGGCGATGCCGTGTGAAGTGTCCAGTGCTGGAGTAGCTTCTTGCAGAACGTGTCCTCCTCGCCTGCCCTAGCGCTCCAGCATAGCCCACGGACTCAGAGATGTTGCACCGTGGGGCAGGACGGACCCACCTGGGGTCCCCATCTGGCTTCCAGGAGATCCTCAGATGGCCACACCCCTTCCCCCACCCACCCCACCAGTTTTTTTGCTGGCTTCTCTCGGCTTTTGCACATTTCCCTCCCCTGAAGGGGCGTGAGGAAAAGCAGAGTGCCTCGCGTGTGTGAGATGGAAGATTTAAAATCCTATTCCTGTGTGTAGACGCCCATAAATCCACACACAGAAGTTCAGATCCTTCTCCCCCTCTCCCTGCGCAGCTTTCCAGCGTTTCGGTTGCCAGCCAGCTCCCTGTAATCTGACACCAGCCCAGCTTCCTCCGTTTGCAGATTAATCCAAGTAGCAAGGAAATAACTCTGTAAACTCCACAGGTCTATTTAGCTACCTGTTTATTTGGAATAGCAAAGTATATTCTACAGAGTATACATTTCCTAGTTACAGTCCATGTGCAGAGTACAATGCATAGCAAGCATTTAATCCAGTGGAGCAAGTTGAGGTTTACTCCACTCAGCCAAGACGTTACATGATTGCATTAGTCCAGCAAGCACTAGTCAGAAGACAAGAGTGAAAGAGAAAGAAGTTCAGCATCTCTCCAAAATGGCTTCAGACAGAAAAACAACAAGTCAGTACGTCACCAGAACATACAAACCATGTGACTAGCTCGTATTGCTCTCAAGCCTAGCGTTCCCATGAGAAACAGCACAGGAAGTAGGAGACAAAACATAACTTGTTTACCAGCCATTCTGTTCCTTCCATGTGTAAACAATGTGCCACAGCTGGTGAATGTGATACATGTCACAACATCCCCCCATTCTAAACGGGTCGAACTGCCTCTCCTGAGGCTGAGTGACCGGCAGGAAGAGCTCTGAGCGAAAATAGGCTGGTGGCTCTGGCCCCGCCCCTCGTGCCGCCTTGCCCACCCGCCCCTCTGGCCTAGGTAGATACCCAGTCAACCTCTTCCGCAAGCATCGGCCGCCAGCCACAGCGCTCTTCTCTTCCCGCAGGTGCTGGTGGTGGGTCTCCTCACTGCGGTGGGGGATGAGGTGTTGCAGCCCCTCCTCGCCGCGCTGTTTGGCAGCATCCTGCAGCCCCTGATGGTCTTCCTGCTGAATGTTTCCTGCGGCATCCGGAACCTGAGCTATCCACTGATTGACATCCTCAGGGGCGTCTGTGTGCAAGTCGCTGTGGTGCTCCGTGCTTTCCGGCTGGTCGAAATCAACAACCATCCAAAGATGCCACTTGCTGAAAAGGTCTAGCGGAGAGGGACGACTCTCCCAGACGGGTCATTGGCCATAAATGCCCTCCCGTGGTGTCAGTCTTGTGAACCGCCGGTCCACACGGGCACCTTGGCTGGGCTCTGCGGGTGCGGTGGGGGTGGTTCGCCTGTCCGGCTTAGCGGTGTTCAACCCGCTCTTGGTTGGGGTTGTGCTCGCCCTAAAGGAGCAAGTTTGCAGTATGGAGGTGCTCCTAGATTCAGCGTCGTCATGGGAGGCACACAAGTGGCACACGCTTTGGCTGGTGTGGCAGCTGTGACTCTACCCAGACAGAGATAGCCTAGCTTCAGTTATCTAAGCTCTCTCATAAGCTCTGGGTTTGACTACTGCAATTATTATTTATTTATTATATTTATCAATCGCCCATCTGGCCGGCCACCCTGGGCGATGTACAATTAAAATACAGCAACAACACAATAAAATATAACAATTAAAACAATATAAAAAATTCTCATTAAAAACCTAACCCACCCCATATTCCCGCCTGAACAGCCATGTTTTTAATGCACGGCGGAAGCTCATCATGGAGGGGGCATGGCGAAGGTCACTAGGGAGGGAGTTCCATAATGTGGGGGCCGCCACAGAGAAGGCCCTCTTCCTAGTCCCCACCAGCCTGGCTGCTCTGGCTGATGGGATAAGGAGAAGGCCGTCCGTGGCAGACCTTGTTGAGCGGCCTACTTGATGTTGCTGGAGGCGTTCCTTGAGATAAGCTGGGCCGGAGCCGTGTAGGGTTTTAAAGGTCAAAACCAACACCTTGAATTCGGCTCGGCAAGCAACTGGTAGCCAGTGCAACTCATTAAGCACTGGCGTGATGTGATCACGCCGGCAGCTGCCCTTAATCAGGCGAGCCGCCGCGTTCTGTACCAGCTGAAGCTTCCGGACCGTCTTCAAGGGTAACCCCACGTAGAGCGCATTACAGTAGTCTAGGCGAGAGGAGACCAAGGCATGAACCACTGATGGGAGCAGGTGATTAGGAAGGTAGGGGCGCAGCTGCCGTATCAGATGGAGTTGATACAGCGCCGCCCGGCTCACAGCTGACACCTGAGCCTCCATGGACAGCTGGGAGTCTAGAATGACCCCCAAGCTGCGGACCTGGTCCTTCAGGGGTAGATGTACCCCATTCAGCACCAGGTCAACATCCCCTAACCTTCCCTTGTCCCCCACCAGAAGTACCTTGGTCTTGTCGGGGTTCAGCTTCAGCATGTTCCTTCCCATCCAGCCAGCCACTGACTCCAGGCACTTGGACAGGGTCTCAACGGCCAACCTCGGTGAGGACTTAAAACAGAGGTAGAGCTTATGCAATGCGTCCCACGTGGGGCTTGCCTATGAAAACAGGAAACTGCATTTCGTGCAAAATACTGCTGCAAGACTGCTACCTGGAAGCAGGTGTTCGGAACATACTACCTTGCCTGCCCTAAAATGTTTACACTGGCTCTCGGTCCATTGCCCGGCTCAATTGAAAGTGCTGGTGCTTTGCACCCTGACAAGGTGGTCCTCCTAGAAAGCATCCAGAGATCTGTATCCATCTGCTGGGATTTGTAGTCATTCTATGGAGGACTGGGGATCGTGTGTGGCCACTGATGGATTCTGCTCTCGCTTATTCCGGAAGAGTTTGTATGGAACAGTTAAAAGTTCTGCTGCAGCAGGATCTGTAGAAATAGGGAGATCCAAGTTCAACTGTCACTTCAGAAGGGGACAGTGAAGGCTTCTTTCTGGTTTATCTTATTTATGAATACTTTATGCTTTGGGGCCACTTCCTATCACATGGCTTCCCAGGAGAACAAGGAGGCGATATGAGAAGTGAGCAGCCCCTGAAAGAAAGAAGACTTGGATGTTTCTGAGATGCTGGACATGAAGTACATCTGGAACTTTATCCTTTGTGTGAAGGACCAGCACCCGGGTCCTCTGCGTGAGTTCGGCGCTTAACGGGTTAACCGGCACTGAGTTACAGCCCGTACCAGCGAGTGAAACCGACTAGGAGGTTTGCGCACACAAAAGGAAACTCCAGCCCTTTGTATGACCAAATAAGGCTTTTTATTTACTATACAATGCACAGAGCGGAACTAATAGCTTTCTAGGAATACTATAACGTCAACATGACCTGACGTGATCTCCGAGTTTATCAATGAACGGGTTCCCAGGCTAGCGCATTGGGATTAGTCAGTTACCTTAGACTAAAGACTTTACGCTGGTCAATTTCAGCCTGGCTCCCGGTCTGCCTGATCCCGGGGAGGAGAACAGCTTAATCCAGCCACTGCTGGAAGGCGAATCTTGATAAGAATAACCCGTGTTCCCAACAACCCCCAAAAGAGGGGAGAGGGGTTTTCTACCCCTGAGTTTCCCGCTCTCCCCGCCCTCGCGGTCAGGTGGGGCTTATGCCTGCCCCTTCGTGTCAGGTGGGCTTATTCCTGCCCGGGAAGGAGGTGACGTGTTGGGTACTTTACAGCTCTTTGAGACTGCCCTGTTAGTTCGATGGTCTTGATGGTCCTTTCCTGGGTTTTGTGGAATCCAACCGAGACTCTCCATTGTTGGTATGCCAGTCCGTCTGGCTGCTTCCTTGTAACCCAGTCCCCCTCCCCCTCCCCCTCCCCCACCCCCACCCCCCTTTGGAAGGAGACTGCTTTGTGTGTGTGCATGCATACTCGTGTCAGGCTTTCTCCACACTATGGTAAAGCGATGCTTGCAAAATAAAATTTTTTAAAGGGCTTCAGCCAAAGTGTGTATTTTCCCACTCGCTTCTGCTAACCCTAGGCCAGGAGCAGGCAAGCATCCTGGTGCCCTCCAGATCTTTGAACTACAACTCCCAGCAGGGCCAATGGAAGTTGTAGTCTAAAGCATCTAGAGCAGGGGTCCCCAACCCCCGGGCCGCGGACCGGTACCAGTCCGTGGCCTGTTAGGAACTGGGCTGGGAAACGCTGTGATCACCCCACCTGGCTCTCGGGATGCTCGCGAGCTCCGGCGAGCACCCCCCCCCGCGCCGCTCGTCCCTCTGCTTGCCTCCCGGCGAGCATTTCCAGAAAACCAGAAGTGACGCGACGGGTCTCTTCCTGGTTCTCTGGCGCTGCTCTTTTTATGTAAATACCATGGTGAAGTACCTTAAAACGGCCGCGAATAGCAAATCGCAGCCATTTTAAGGTACTCTACCATGGTATTTACGTAAAAAGAGCAGCGCCAGAGAACCAGGAAGTGACGTGCCGGGGACCTCATAGGTCCTTTCCCCGGCGCGTTTGGGTCGAGTGGCAGCAGGCAAGTCGCTGAGTCTCGGGAGGGCCGCGCGGGGAGAGTTCGACTCGCTTCAGCCCCCCTCGAGACTCTCGGATAAATCCCCGCCCGCACAGCAGGAGGTGAGCGGTGGGCGGACCCCCGCCCCCGGTCCATGGAAAAATTGTCTTCCACCAAACCGGTCCCTGGTGCCAAAAAGGTTGGGGACCGCTGATCTAGAGGTCTCTGGGTTGCTTACCTGGGTACTGGGCCTTTGTGTTAGCTTTCATCACGGGCATCTTTGAGGCTAGTTGTTCTTCATCGTGCTGCCTCAAGAATTTGGTCATAGATCCACCAGCCAGCTCTTCAGAGACCCACGTACAGAATGATAAATCTGCCTGTGGAGAAAAAGCCCTTTTACCACTCTTGGTAATTGGCTCTTAGCCAAAGACAGAATCTGGTATTTGTTTTTTTGTCATCATAAACAGTGAAAATATTTTTATTTTTTCAGGTGTTCAAAGGCCAAAGCAAATGGTTTGGGGTATGTGTGTGTTAAACCAAGTTGCCAAGGGTATCTTACCTATTGCTGATTTTTGTTTTAAATGGTTTTAAATTAATTGATTAATCAATGCAGTCTTACTTATTGACTAAAGTTGAAATTTATTTTACTGAATTTTTAAGAAAAACGTTTTATTGATATTTTGTGACTTTTTGTGTGTGTGCACACTGTCCTGAGGGACTGTTTTTCCACTTGCCAAACAATCTGTATAAATTGACTGGGAGCCTAAATGGTGTTCAGGGGAAACTACTCCGTGTTCAGTGATCTGGAGGACACACTTCCCCCTCAAGGTTGTAGCCACAGCATTCAGCAATGTCTTGATTAAAATCAAGCCACTGTGTCGTCTCAGCATCTCTCTCTCTATTGACCAAGGATAGGCACGGTGTCCTATTTTACAGAGGACGGTCCTGTATTTGAGGGCAAATACAGTGTATTTGAATGGCTGCCACAGTCCAAGTCCAGTTTAAAGGGAGGAGCCATAAGAAGGGAGAGCGGGGGGCCTTGAGGTTGCTCATCAGCAGTCAGAACACAGTGCCTATCTCAGCATGGAGAAAGAGACTCAGCCAGCGCTAGGAAGAGCTAGCTGAATCTCCTACCACGTGAATCCCCTCTGTTATCTCCTAACTGAGATTGGAGATAACAGCAGGGGTTCCCCCACTCTCCCTCCTACAGGGGCATCCCCGTGGTTATGAGGTAACAGCTGGGATTTCTCCAGGGGACAGGGCCTGGAAGCCAAGCCCCACTCTGGGTGAACCCAAGGAGGCTCTGTGAGTTGGATGCAGAACCTCCACAGGCTGGATTAGGCCCACAGGTTGAAGTTCCACATCCCTGGTCTAGCCCTTCTAAAAGTTTTTTTTAAATGCAGTAGCCGAGCTGGCAACAATGTGTCATATGTGTGTGTGAAGTACTTTCTTTTCTCTTCTTGATCAATTTCCTGAATTCTGCTGAGAGTGAGCAAGAGTGAGAACCTTTGTTACAGCATCACACGGCATTGGTTCGTGTGGCCCAGCATTTCTTTACTGTGACAGGCAAGGGCAGAGATCTTTCCTCAGCCTACTAGCTCCCCTGAGATCCCTTCAAGGTAGCTACAAGCAGGGCAGGTTTTTGCTCAGGTCATTCAGACTTATTTCAGCATTCTTCCCAACAATCCAGTAATGTTCTTGTGAAAACATTACTGTTTCACAAGTAATGAAACAGTAAAGACTGCCAACCGGTCCTTTACTCAAGACCAGAGATCAAAGGTGCAAAACTGCCAGCCTTAGCTCTGCCGTCTTGACTCAATTCTCTATAGGGCCTAGCCCTTGTCTATACACTGGATTTAGCACTGAACCACAGAGGAACCACACACTCCGTGTGGGGTCAAAACCAGGAAAGTTTATTTAAGGTAAACAGATTACAACAAAAGGTGGGAAATGAGGGAAGGGGAAAAGGTGGGGAGAGACACTTTGGTATACACAGTAGAGCTATAAAACAACAAAGCTAGTTCCTTTACTATATCACTACCCAGGCCTTACTCTCTTTACCTGGGGGTTGTTTGGTCCTCTTCAGGGCTTGCCTCAGCAAAAGCCCTACCCCGTGCTTCTTCACGTGCAGACCCCAACAACGAATCCCACATGCCACGACAGGCAATATGGATTCTTCCCACCCCCCCCTTTCAGTAGCCCAGGTGTCTTTAGCCAATCAGGATGAACTTCATCTGGCCAGGTAGGTGTGGCTGGCTCATGACTAGAGGGCTTGGGCCACATTTGCATGCGAATAGCTGTGGCACCGCCATCAGAGACTCTGTATCTATAACATAGAGCACTGTTCTCCAACCTTGGGTCCCCAGATGTTTTTGGCCTACAACTCCCAGCATGCCCCAGCCAGCATAGCTGGCTGGGGCATGCTGGGAGTTGTAGGCCAAAAACATCTGGGGACCCAAGGTTAGAGAACACTGACATAGAGTAACTATGTACATTTGCATGACTTTCTCAGCCCCCAGCTGGGATTATCATGTTTACAGTTGTGGAGTTGTGTGTGTGTGTGTGTGTGTGGTGTAGGAAACTCTGAGGCTTTTTCCTTCACAGTTCTGCTTTTGCATTATCTGTGAGCATCTCATTAGCATTTCATTAGATATTATGGTTTTTTTTCTCCCTCCTCCCTGTTTTTCCTCAAGGCTTCTTCTGATATAATGGGGACACTTTGGCATGATTCCTGGGGAGGACATAAACTCTTCATGTCATGTGTATTTCACATACAGTAATACCTTGGATTGCAAGTACTGTAACTTAGTCTGAGAGCATTTTGCAAGACAAGCAAATTTTTTTTAATTTGTTTGACGTGATAAACGAGCAAGGTCTTGCAAGACAAACGAGGTCATATTCTCAGAATCCTTGCAGGAAACTCTGCCTTGGAACTCGACCTATAAATACCACCAGGAACCCCATCTCCATGGCTGCAAATGGAGCTGCAAGGGTAAGGCACCCCACCCAGAAACATCAGGGAGGGGACTCTCATGTCGCAAAGTGGGACTCCCAAACACCCTCCATCCCTGCTAGGGATGTAACCACTCGCCTCGAGCGGGCCAAAATCGGCCCCGCTCACACCCACCAGAGACTCGCTTTGATAGAAGAGTGTTTTGGATTACAAGCACAGTTCGGGAACGAATTATGCTCTCAATCCAAGGTACATTGATACATTGTACATTGTATCAATGATGTACATTGATTGGTACATCAATCCAAGGTACATTTATGGGGCATCCAGTTGGCCACTCTGGGGACAGAATGTTGGACTCGATGGGCCTTTGGCCCGCTCCAGCGAGGCTCTTCTTTTGTCCAAGAAAATTAAGTGTTGAGGTTAGAGACTGCGGGTTGGATCCCAGTTTAAAAAACAGGTCCCACACGCTATAATAATTGCACACACATACAACTAGCGGCCCTGTGTTTTTGGCCAGCCCGAGGAAGGAGCCCACCTGCAAAATGCCGGGCGGGCTGGCGCAAAACGAACAGGCCCTTCTGCGACGGTGCGTCACTTTCGTTGTTTTGGGGGCTACTTGGTGCCTCCGTGTAATATTTGGGTTGTGCCCGGATCCTGATTTGGTCACACGAAGAGTCATCATCAGGCGATCACTCGTGACCGAGTAAGATTGTCTTCCGGGATAAAAGGAGGAAATTCTAAAGAAGATTGTGTAGACTCTGGCGATGGGTCCGTAAGTGACTGTGGAGGCCAATTCTAGATCCACACAGCTTCCCACAGTGAGGACAGATGGTCCCCAGATAGAAGATGGTCCTGTAAAGGATTCATTTGACGTGCTTTTCGCTTAGCACGTTTCTCCCTTTCACCTTGCACTCGGGCTTCTTCAAAGTCCATGGAACCCTTTGTGAAAGGCCAACCTCCATTTAGATCGTTCATGGGCCAGAGCTTCCCAGTTTTCGATGTTTATATTGCATTTTTTTAGATTAGCCTTATGAACATCTTTAAACCTCTTATATTGACCACCGATATTCCGCTTTCCATCCTTGAGTTGGGAGTAAAGTAACTGCTTTTGGGAGACGGCAGTCAGGCATTCGAACAACATGACGTTTATAGATAGTCCATGTTTCGCAGGCATACAATAAAGTTGGTAATACAATGGCTTCATAAACCAGTGTTTTGGTCTTCTTACAAATATCCCGATCCTCGAACACTCTATGTTTCATTCGAGAAAATGCGGCACTTGCGGAGCTCAGACGATGCTGGATTTCACTGTCGATGTTAGCTGTAACAGAAAGATAGCTGCCAAGATAGAGAAAATGATCGACATTTTCCAGTATTGTCCCGCCAAGCTGGATGGCATCACCAAAGGATTGGCTTGATCAGGTGTTAAACAGGGATGTGTTATCGCCCCAACATTATTTGCCATTTTCATCGCCATGGTTTTACATCTTGTCAAGGGGAAACTTCCCACCGGTGTGGGAATTATATATCGAACAGATGGAAAGCTTTTTAATCTCAGCAGGCTGAAAGCAAAAAGTAAGGTAATTACAACCTCCGTTGTGGAACTTCAGTATGCTGATGATAATGTGGTCTCCGCACATTCAGAGGATGATCTCCAAACTATCCTAAATGCTTTTGCAGAAGCTTACGAAAAACTTGGTCTCTCACTTAACACGAAGAGTAGACCCATTGCGATCCGTGGGGAATTCGGGGAGGGAGGAGCCTCTCGCGGCCGGCCTACACCTGGATCGAGCCCAGCAGCAGCCCCGCGAGGCGAGGGACGTGGCTTTTATACCCCTCCTCCCGCCCGCCCCGCCCCGCCCCGCGTGCCCCTCCTCCTCCTCCTGCCCCGCCCCGCCGCTGCCCGAGTGACAGCCCGCGCTCAGCCAGCCAGCGCCCGCCTCGCGCCCGGTCACGCGCGCCCCCCGCCCTGCGGCGCCTGCGCGGCTCCTCCCCCTCCCGCCCTCCCTCCTCCTCGGTCCCCGGCAAGGGCTGCTCCTTCTTCCTCCGCCGCCGCCGCCGCCGTGGACGGTACGTGGCTCCGCGGGGTTAAGATGGGTGTGTGTGTGTGAGTGAGTGGAGTCGCTCCTTCGCTCGCCGACTGACGGGGCCGGGGGAAAGCCTTCCTCCTCCTTCTCGGCCACCTCACAAGCAGGGCCGCCGGATCCGGGCTGGCGAGGGCCGCGGCCACGAACCCTCTGGGCCTCCCGCCCGCGGCCGCCTTTCGGGGTTGCCTCTCGCCTGCGGCGGCGCCGCCTCTGCCCGGGCGCCAAGCCCCCCAGGGGCTGCGCCGAGACGGGCTGCCGAGGAAGCGTGTGCGGCAGAACGGCAGCCGCTTCCGTCTGGTGTGGGCGAGAGGCCGGCGGAGTCCGGCACTCCGGTGCCCCTGTAGCTTTCCCCCAGACGCGCTCCCTGCAGATGTTGGGCTGCAGCTCCCATCACCCCCGCCAGCCTGGCCTCCCAACTGGTTGCCCTTCATCTGTGTTAGACTGCAACTCCCATCAACCCCCATCAGCTTGGCCTTCCACCTGGGTGCCTTCCGAATGTGTTGGACTACAACTCCCATCACCTCCCCCACCAGCCTGGCCTCCCAACTGGTTGCCCTTCATCTGTGTTAGACTGCAACTCCCATCAACCCCCATCAGCCTGGCCTTCCACCTGGGTGCCTTCCGAATGTGTTGGACTACAACTCCCATCACCTCCCCCACCCCCGCCAGCCTGGCCTCCCAACTGGTTGCCCTTCATCTGTGTTAGACTGCAACTCCCATCAACCCCCATCAGCTTGGCCTTCCACCTGGGTGCCTTCCGAATGTGTTGGACTACAGCTCCCATCACCTCCCCCACCCCCGCCAGCCTGGCCTCCCAACTGGTTGCCCTTCATCTGTGTTAGACTGCAACTCCCATCAACCCCCATCAGCTTGGCCTTCCACCTGGGTGCCTTCCGAATGTGTTGGACTACAGCTCCCATCACCTCCCCCACCCCCGCCAGCCTGGCCTCCCAACTGGTTGCCCTTCATCTGTGTTAGACTGCAACTCCCATCAACCCCCATCAGCTTGGCCTTCCACCTGGGTGCCTTCCGAATGTGTTGGACTACAACTCCCATCACCTCCCCCCACCCCCGCCAGCCTGGCCTCCCAACTGGTTGCCCTTCATCTGTGTTAGACTGCAACTCCCATCAACCCCCATCAGCTTGGCCTTCCACCTGGGTGCCTTCCGAATGTGTTGGACTACAACTCCCATCACCTCCCCCACCCCTGCCAGCCTGGCCTCCCAACTGGTTGCCCTTCATCTGTGTTAGACTGCAACTCCCATCACCCGCCACCAGCCTGGCCTCCCAACTGGGTGCCCTTCACATGTGTTAGACTGCAACTCCCATCAAGCTCCTCCAGCCTGGCCTTCCAACTAGGTGCCTTCTGTATCTGGTGGACTACAATTCCCATCACACTCACCAACATTGTTGTTCAACCAGGAGCCTGGCTGGGGTTGATGGGAACTGTACTCCAACACATCTGGAAGTTGCTGGATTGGGGAAAGTTGCCCCAAGGTGAAGCCAGCAGCTCACTTGGCCTGTCAAAAAGAGCACCAATAAAATCAAACGGGGTGGGTGGGGGGGGATAGAAGTATCCTCTTCCGGCTCCTGGGTGGCTGAAAAAGTCACAAAGGTGCAAGTCCTCTTGGCTGACTCTTAATTTTCGGGAAATGTTTACCAGCTAAGGTAGAAAGTTGGCTTGATTGTCAAAATTGGTTCTGGTTACTGTCCAGAAAAAGTATACTGTATGGCACGAAGAAGGCCAAAGAAGATCCACAAAACATTTGGGTGCACAGGAATGCTGTTGTGTCATGTGAGGAGGGGGAGGAGACCCCTCAGAGCTCAGCCCAGCTTTATTAAGGGAGCAAGTGAAGAGTTACTAGGCTTGATAGCTTATCAAGGTAGGGTTGATAAGCAGCCATGTTTGGAATGTTCCCTCTTGTCCCTTCTGATGAGAGCTAACAAAAATCTGTTGATAGTTAACAAAAATCTGTTGATTTCAGGGTGACCTCCTCCTGCACATTCTGGGATTGAGGACATTCTGTACATATGCCGTGCTCTTAAAACAAAGTTCACATTCTGTATATTTTATAGAATTTATTTTGCTTGCTCTAGTCGTGGGAGCAGGTACAGAAGGGTTTATTCCTGGTTACCAAAATTATGTGGGTTTGCGGGGGTCTCACCAGCTGTTGTCCATACACGTTTTGTTTTTAAATCCTGCCTCTGGACCTTCATTTTTAACTGGGTTTTTTTCTGACTAATGTTGATATTGCCTTTATCAGTGTTAGCTGACAGTCTGAGAATAAGCAGTCTAAACTCTTACCAAACAAACCAGAATATATAAACCTTTCATTAAAAAATTGGTTGTGCTTGTGTAGCATAACCACAGGATGCATGCAGTCCTAGTAAAAGTCAACAGAACAGTGCTTTTTAAAAGAGATTTTAATTTACTAATCTATAATGTGAGTGTTTGCATTGGTTTTCCAGTGACTGAGTTTGCACGATCACAGAGGGAAGGGAAGCCCCCCCCCCCCGCCTGCCACCTAAATTAGCATAATTACACTAATTGGGTGTGGGTTATCGGGTTATCGTGACATCTGAACCTGGTGAGGGTGGCTGGCTGGCCTGCTTTACAAACCACCCTGAAACCCACAGTTTGTTCTAGGGCTCTGCCTACCCTTGCCGGGTTTGGGCATCGTGACAACCCACGCCTGGCGAGGAGCTCGTGACCAGGCCGGCATGTGTGGGGAGGGAAAATAAGCCATCGTGGCTTGTTTTCCCTCGGTGATCGTGTGAACCCGCCTATTGACCAATCATCGTGGGTTTAAATAAGCCACAGTGGCTTGCTTAAGCCACAGTGCGTGCCGGGTGCCGTTTACCTAATTACGGTACCCGCCTGGAAACAACCCTCAAATAACCCCTGGTGATTGTGCAAAGCAGCCCATTGTGAGTCCCACTTGTTTTCAAGCAAGCCTGTCAAAGTGTGGCTTCTGGTCATATGTGCAAAAATCAGGAGGGTTGTAGCATATCAGCTGCTTGGTAAAGCAGCCGGAGGAAGTTTAGTGTAGCAGCCCTGGAGTTTTGGGGGGGGGGGGGAGGGAGCCAAATTTGAATATTTAAATAGAAGGGTACATTATTGCAATTGCTGTATGGAGTAGTCATTGGTAGCTGGTGCGGAGGGGCGTACATGCGGCCCGTCCCTCTCTGCCTTGCTCCTTTCTGTGCTCCTTGAAGCAGCTTGATATGAGGGTGAGATGGAGCTTTGAGCGAGCGTGCATGCCCAAGGGCAAGGATTGGCAGCCCGGTTCCTTCAGACGTTTTGGACTACAAATCCCATAACCCCTGACCATTGGTCATGCTGGCTGGGGCTTATAGGAGTTGTAGTCCAAAGCAGGTTGCCTACCCCGGCCCGAGGCTTTCCTGTCCACCTCGGTCTGCTTTGTCAAAAAAAGGTGATGGGGTGGCACTTGCGAGGGATCTTTCTGACCCACCAGATAGGTGTGGTGGGGGTCATTTGGCCTTGCATGCTCCCTTCCCCCGTGCTCCTGGTCTTCAGGTTGTAAAATGTCATGTTTTCTAACACAGGAATTACATCAGGAAGTAAAATGAGTGCTTGAAGGCTTTACTGGGGAGTGTTAACTGCAGCACCCCGATCTGGTTTTATGTGTTGCTGCCGCAGTAGCCAACCTTCCCCATTAGTCTTGGTCCACAGAAAGAGAAACAGAAAACAGGCAGCAGCCTCAGACTTTCCAGGTGTCAGAGCTGGCATAGGGCTGAAAACACACTGGCATTTCTAGGGAACCAGGTGCCTGAGATCCTCCAGCCCTGTTTCCTTCAGATTTAAAAGTGTGGGATAGGCCCACTTGCTGTAGTCCAGAGGGCGCGGTTCAGGCACGCACAAGGCCCTTCTCACATTCTTTTGCCCCAGCATCTATTCCTCATCCAGCCTGCAGGAGCCTTTCATTGGGTGTTGTGGTGGCTCCTTTTGGAAAGTGGGAGCTAAGGGAGCCTTGTGGCATGTGACCAAGAGTTCACCATACAGCCATTGCAGAGAGTGGGAAGGTGCTATAAATAGGCCTCGCTGCCAGAATGCATGTTGCAAAGAGCCCTTTCAGGCACAGCGCGTACATAAAATATATACGACGCTTTGGGTTATGTTGGCTGTGGGGCCCTCTAGAGCAGGGCTCTCCAACCTTGGGTCCCCAGATGTTGCTGGCCTACAGCTCCCAGCACACCCAGCCAGCATGGCTAATGGCAAGGGGTTCTGGGAGCTGTCATCCAGCAACATCTGGGGACCCAAGGTTGGAGAACACTGTTCTAGAGTCTCTCCTCCAGGGGTCTCAAGCACTCCAGCAGCGTTATGACTCGGTTTCTTTCCACCTCTTTCTTGTGATGTGCTTTTTCTTTCTGGGTTGGGCTGTGAACTCTCCCAAGAGAAATTGTGAGTCTTTGTCTCATCTCCTTTACCACTCCAAATGGTTAAAAATCCACAATGGTGAGCAAAGTATATATTGCTTCAGTATTTGGGGTAGTTTGTAGTTGGCAAGGAAACACTTGGAATGTCCCCCCCCCCGTCCGTCCCCCCGGCAGTTTTTCTCAAAGGAATCTTACCCTTTTAAAAATATCTAATTTTTGTAGGTGTTGTAACAAACATGTTTAATTTTTATTAGTGTGGCTCTTCAGTGTGGAATTCTTCAAAATTGGAATTTCATAATGTCAATGAAAGGCACTACGCTTAACCCTCACAAGCCTGTGGGCTTCTGTGGACCCCAGCAGATACTTGAAATATTTGTAAAACTTTTTAAGGAAACATGAACCACTGAATGCCTCATGTACTCCCCTAGAATTACAGGTCAGTTGTCCTGTGGTATTTCCTGCCCCCTCTTTTCAATTAAAAACAAACATTTAACTTACCTAAGTTATCTGGCCCAATGTACTCCTGTTGAAATGAATGGGAAAATAAAACTACCAAACAGCTGAGCTTATTGGTGTTCATTCTCTCCCAAGCAACTTCTTTAAAAGGGTAGGGAAAATAACAAGAGTATTTTGCCTGTACAGGCAGCCCTCGGGTTATGAACGAACGAGATCTGTTTGTAAGTCTGGCTTTAAGTCGAATGTGTACGTAAGTCAGAACAGAAGCCGCACAATGTTTTCAAAGTGTCGCAAAGTATAGTGCGTTCGTTCGTAAGTACGAACCATTGTATTTAACTCAGATTTTTACATATATGGCAGTCCGTTCTTAAGTATGAGTTGTCCATAAGTCGGGATGTTCGTAACCCGGGGACTGCCTGTATTATAAAGTTGATGTGGGTGTGGTTTATACTACGACAAGAGCACTGGAATAGGTATTTGTTTTTGTAAAAAGCAACAAAAACAGCAACTCTACATTCCTGTTTTAAAGAAAAATAATTACAAAGCATTCTAGAGGTCCATTTGGCCCCAGGAGTAAATTTTACACAAGGGGATTACGTAATTCTGCTCCAAGTTGACAAACTTGTAACAGGGATTTCTTATTAGTAATGCTTTTTTGGATGAAAAAATAATCCTCTATTGGGCCACATTGGGCCCCTTCCTGTATTTACTCTGAGCCCAGTATTTCACCCAGGCATTTTGTTCTTGTTTCTGTTGCGCTCTCTTTCCTGTTGGCCTTGTTGGATCCAATGTAACTCAATAGTTTTTTTATGTTGGACTATATTTTTTTAAAGGTAATACTAAGAAAAACTAATTTTTATTGTTAAATTGGAGTCATTTTGACAACAAATCTTATCTTTATTTCTAGCTAAAACTTTAAAAGGCTCTGTCAGATTAATATTGTCCAAAAAAATGGTGTGCAAGGCGTAAGCCTTAAAAGGAGACAGTACTGTACCAGCATTGAATTCCAAAAGGGCTTACTCACTTGTGCTGAATGTTTCCCCAAGCCTTATAAATCTACAAACAACCATCCATTTGGTGGAGCATCTGTGATGTCATGGCATGTTCAAGAAATTCACCTTCCATCTTCAGGGTGTATGAAGGTGTCATCAGTAGAATGTTGCAAAGCAGCATGCCCTCTGTGAGGATCAAAAGCCAGTCTGAATGGGGGAAGCCTTCTTTTTGAGCTTTGGGCAAGGAACAGGAAGGCAAGATGCAGGTTAGCTGAAGGAAGGCAGAATAGACAGCTGGCTGGAAAGAAGGAACCTGAGGTCATGAGGGATGAAAGAAAGGGACCCAGAGTTGAGGAAAGGAGTCACCTTCTCATCGGGTTTTCCTCAACTCTGTGTCTTTCTTCCCTCCAGTCCTCTACCTCCACATCCGTCATCTCCTCTGTTTCCATCTTTCCAGCCAGTTCTTCCTTCTTCCTTCCTTCCTTTTAGCTAACCTGCCTCTTGACTTCCTGTCTTCTTGGCCTAAAGCAGGGCTGGGGAACATGTGGCCCTCCAGATGTTGTTGGACTGCAATTCCTGTTGTTTATTTATTTTATTCATTATTCAGATTTATATACCACTTTCCACAAAAGTATCAAAAGCAGTGAACATAAAATACAATGGCATGAAGCAACACTAAATATAGCAATGAAAACAACACAGTACGATTAATCAGCAAAAAAAACTGCACACTTTACTGGGTGCTGCAAACCACAGCTGGCGGGGTCACACTTTAGGGCAGTGTTTCTCAACCTTGGGTCCCCAGATGTTTTTGGCCTACAACTCCCAGCATGCCCCAGCCAGCATAGCTGGCTGGGGCATGCTGAGAGTTGTAGGCCAAAAACATCTGGGGACCCAAGGTTGAGAAACACTGCTTTAGGGAAAGCCTCTGTAAAGAGATGAGTTTTAAGAAGGCACCTGAACATCAGAACTGTGGGGGCTACCTAATAGCAATTGGTAAAGTGTTCCAGCGGGTGAGTGTTGCAACACTAAATGCTCTACTACACAGTGCGCCTGCGGCAAACCTCCAGAGCGTGTGGCCCAGCCGTAAGTGCTCCCTCTAATGACCACGGGGATTGGGCAGGGACATATAAGGGGTGAGATGGTCCCTGTGCTCTTAGCCCTAGGCAGCATAGCCATAGCCAATGGCAAGGGGTTATGGGAGTTGCAATTCAGCAACATGTGGAAGGCTACTTGTTCCTCATCCCTGCCCTATAGGGACTTCATCTGGGACCTTGGAACAGGAGGAGCTGTGTGCAGTTGGCAGTGAAGGGATAGATGAACAAGAGAGGCTCTGGGACTAGGGTTGGTGAGCTAGCAGGGCAGCACCATCAAAGAGGCGGGATGTGTGGTGAGTCAGTTTCATATGGATTGGAAGGAAATAGCCAAGCCTTTGGCTGCAGTTTACTAGTCCTAAATATTTACAGGCAATAAGTTATGTCTCCAGTTCTGGTGCAGGTGGAGTGTGAGTGTCTGTCTCCACAGCTCATTTGCAGGAAGGTGGCTTGGTCAGTTGCATTTAGCTTAATCCAGCATACAGTAATACCTTGGATTGCAAGTAACTTGGTTTGAGAGCGTTTTGCAAGACAAGCAAATTTTTAAATATTTATTTATTTATTTTTGACTTGATATACAAGCGACGTCTTGCAATACAAGTACTGTAGTACAGCTTAAATTAAAAATCTCTGTACAATTTTTTTTGGGGGGGGATCTCGTTTTGATGTAAGAGTGTTTTGGATTACAAGCATGTTTCCGGAACGAATTATGCTCTCAATCCAAGGCATGACTGTAATTTGGTCTGAGAGCGTTTTACAAGACAAGCAATTTTTGAAATAAATTTTGACTTGATAAACAAGCGACGACTTGCAATACAAGTAGTGTAGGGATGTAACTGCTCATCTCGAGTGGGCGTAGCAGGCCGAAATCAGCCCTGCTCATGCCTGCCAGAGACTCACTTTGATATAAGAGTGTTTTGGATTACAAGCACGGTTCCGGAACGAATTATGCTTGCAATCCAAGATATTACTGTATTACGTCTTGGGCAAATGAGTGCCCAGCTGGTTCTTGATGCCTATACGGCAGTTTTTGGATGCATCGGAATATAGGAGGCCCAGAGATCACCTGGACACATTCCACATGCTGTTTTCAAACTTCATCACTTCTTGTTAATTAAGACTAGTGGTATCTTGTAAAATCACAGTCAGCCTGGTAAGTATAGAGCTAATGAACTTTCTTTCCACTTGGAAGCATCTCGGGGAGCGGATGGCGGTGAAATGTGATTGGCGGTCCCTGCGGGCAGCCTGGAGGGGGCTGTAGGGTTAGCGCTTCGAGTTAAAACAAGCTAACGGCTGCTGCTCTTTCAATTTCCCAAGGACGTCATCACCATGGTTGTGGCTGTTCGGCAAGTCATCTTGTACCTCTCCCTGTGGGCCCTTTGTGTCCTGAGCAAGCCCACTGAGAAGAAGGATCGCGTCCACCATGACCCTCAGCTAAGCGACAAGGTCCACGATGATGCACAGAACTTTGACTATGACCATGATGCCTTCCTGGGCGCTGAGGAGGCCAAGACCTTCGACCAGCTGACTCCAGAAGAGAGCAAGAGAGACTGGGGTAAGAGGACCCGAGCGACGAGCGTGAGTGGCTGACCTCTCCGCAGAGCCTCACGCCGCCACTCGAGGATCTTGGTGTTTCCTCGTCTTGGGAGGCCTGACGGCGACCCGAGGGCTCTTGTCCTGCCCACGATCCAGCTTCCAGGGGCTCTGTTGAACCCGTGGTGCAGTGTGCGAGCAGGGTCCGTTGCGTTCTCTCCCCCCCCCCCCAGCCCTGTGGCCAAGTGTCAAGTAACTGTAGTGACAGCTGTGGTTATATTTGGCCATGCAATGCTTCGGTGTTGGAGAGTGCTTTGCATCTGCAGTGGGAAGATGCATGGAGCATTTCCCAGCCCTGAAGAGGAGGGGCAGCCTCACAAGAGCCCCAAAGCTTCTTGCTTGCACAAGCCAGCCGAACTAGCAGCCCTGCCTTTAGGTCAGTGTTCTCCAACCTTGGGTCCCCAGATGTTTTTGGCCTACAACTCCCAGCATGCCCCAGCCAGCTATGCTGGGAGAACACTGCTTTAGACAGATTTGCAGCCCAATATTAGCTACGTTTGCTCAAAAGTATGCCCTGCTGAATTAAAGGGGGCTTGCTCCTAAGTCTGTATGTATGGGGTTATGGCCTTGGTGAAGGTGCATGCTATTAAGTGAGCTTTAAGTTGCTGACTGACTAATGAAATCCAAGCACGTGCTGAGATCCCAGCAATTTGCTCATCTTAACGGATATTTGAACACACCTAACTGCAGCTTTGGTGTTCACACTGAGGATAACAAGCAGTGCTAATAAATTCACCTCCTCTGTTTTGTTGCATCTGTTCAAATTAGCTCCACCAGAAGTCCCTTGACCTTGATGGGGCCCAGTGGCTCTCCCTCTGCAGTGGGAAATGCCCCCCCAGCCCAGCCCTGTGGCCAAGTGTCAAGTAACAGTAGTGACAGCTGTGGTTATATTTGGCCATGCAATGCTGCTGGTACAGACTTGGAAGCTTTTCTTTGGAAAAAGAATCACGCAGATTTGTCTGTGGAGTGCCTCGGCATTCAGCTTTTCTTAACTTGTCACAGGGACTGTCACCTTGGGGATCAAATTTCTTTATGGTAGCCTATGCAGAAGCAGTCATTTTTGCAGTCTTGTCTAGCAGTGTAATAAGGCTGACTCATTCCTTTCCTGTTATACGTACATCTTTGAATCGGGATGGATAAAGAACTCCGTTGCTTTTGGCAGGTGTGAGTAGGTGCTGCTCCGCTGGGTGCCGGTAGCTCTTGAAGGTTTGGGCAGGAAGAAGGGGATGCAGCAGAGGCTTCAAAACCATAGCTTCACATCCACCTGGTGTGGGAGGTATCTCCAGTCCCCAGGGCAGTCATGGCAATGCCAGCAGGTGTAGCAGAAATCTGGGCCAACTTAAATCACAGGCCTACCTCTTGAGCCTGTCTGCTTGGCCGCAGGCTCTGCCCAGATCACGTCTGGTAAAACAGGTGCCTGTGCAGCTGCTGAGACGGTCATGAGGGAGTGACCACTGAGTAGGTCTAGCAGACCCTGGGATACTTTCTGGGTCTCACCCAGAATCGCCGCGTTGTTTGACCTTTCCCTGTAGGCTGGGTTTCAGTTCAGGCCCCTCCAACATGCTTTGATGTGAGCAGAGGATGGAGAAGGGGAGGGGAACAGCACGGCCATAACACCCGGGGCGCTGAAGAGTTTGCCTGTCCGTGGATCATTTGGCAGGGAAAAGAATCTTGACACTCCAAAAAAAAAAAAGTGTGTCATACAGTACAAAGTGTCACTGCTGAAAGGTCACAAGCAGCTAGCTTGTTTTTAAAAAAACCCCTAAACTCTTAACTTAAAACCAGTAACTCCCTGCCCCCAGTTTCCTTGACTGCTTTACAGTTCCTCAAGCAGCTGCAGCCCTTCTTTCCCTCCCTTTCTCTCCCTGTCTGCCCTCCCTGAGAGCATTTCCTCTTCCGCCCCTGACCTGTCCTGCTTTGGTGATTTCACAGCAGCAGTGACTACAGATCTCTGAGGCAGCTGGGGCATAGCGAGGAGGACGCCTGTGCCTCTCTGTAGCTTTTCTTGCCTCAGGGGGACTGCTAATAGCAAGTGAATGTTTCAGTTGCTTAATTATGCCGAGTAGCAGATTGCATCTTGCGGGATGTGGGGAGGTTCTGTGTCGATGCCTCCGTGGCATTAGAAGGGTGCATTCAGTTAACGCCTGAGAGTATGATGGGGGTGTGGGGAGAGGGGCTGTCCTGTGTGGGGTATGTTGCATATAAACTGTTGAGGGGTTTAGAGGTCAAAACCAGCCCCTTGAGTTGTGCCTGGAGGACCGTGCAAATGCTGGATCCCCCAGCGCCTCATCCAGAGGAAAGCGGCCCCTCTCCCACGCTGTTGCTCCGTGGAAACCGTTGAGCACTGGAGGCCCAGTCTGCTCCTTTCCAATCCAGAAGAGGGTGAAAGAGCTACTTTGTGGGCGGCCACCAAGCACTCCGGACTTCTCCAGCGGCTGGCATTCCGTCTGCCCCTGCCAAAAATGCACGATCCCACTGGGTAGGATTTTGTTTCTGTTAACTCTTGCTGGCTTTTTCTGCATTTCCTACAGAAAGATTGTAAGTAAAATAGATGAAGACAAGGACGGGTTTGTAACTGCTGAGGAGCTAAAAGACTGGATTAAGTTTGCCCAAAAGCGCTGGATTTACGAGGATGTAGAGCGCCAGTGGAAGGGGCACGACCTCAATGAGGACGGGCTCATTTCCTGGGAAGAGTATAAAAATGCCACCTACGGCTACATCTTAGGTAGGTCTCTGCTCCGGGGGTAAGAGCTTTGCGGAGCCGGCGCCTTGAAACTTGCTGTTTTGTCTTGTAGAATGATTGTAGGTAAAATAGACACGAATAAGGATGGGGTTGTGACCGAGGGGGAGCTGCAGGACTGGATTAAGAAGGCACAGAAGAAGTACGTGTATGACAATGTAGCGCACCAGTGGCAGGAGTATGACATGAACCAAGATGGCTTAATCTCCTGGGATGAGTACAGGAACGTGACCTATGGCACTTACCTGGGTAAGGGGCAGGTTGTCGGAGCTGCAGAAACCTGATCTCTGATCAATAAAGCAGAAGGCGGTGGTCCTGGCACGCTGGTGGTGGGTGGGTCGCTGGCGTGCATAGGGGGTGGGAGTGGGGCTTGCTGCTCCCCTGTTGTGAGAATGCTGTGCTGCTCCTCCTTTCAGAGAAGAACATCGCTGCCCTCGTAGTCAGCCTGCCTGTACCAAATTTATATGGAGGATGCAGGAGAACTCCTAAAATAAGAATGGAGATGTAGATTCGTACCTCTGCTTTATTGATGCTTTAATAAAATGTCATGAACTGGTCTGAACAGTAATTCAATTTAATGCTTCCATTGACTGTCTGTCAACCTTACGTTTCCTATTGTTTTTGAACTCCTCGAGTCCTTTGTTTAGGAGCTCTTGGCTCCCTGCTGCAGTGCTGGTGCCTACAGCATCCTTCCCCAGCCCGGTGCCCTCCATTTGTGTTGGACTACAACTCCCATAATCCCCCAGCATATGGGAGGTGTAGTCCTACATAACGGGCGGGGGCACCAGGTTGGGGGAAGGATGCTGTAAAGCAGTGTTCTCCAACCTTGGGTCCCCAGATGTTTTTGGCCTACAACTCCCAGCATGCCCCAGCCAGCGTAGCTGGCTGGGGCATGCTGGGAGTTGTAGGCCAAAAACATCTGGGGACCCAAGGTTGGAGAACACTGATTTAGAGGGAGGAAGGCCCTCTAGTGAAGGATGGCTGGCTTCTTAGTGCTGCCATCGTCTCCGGGCGGCTCTGTGCCAAAGGGGGCATCGCGGAACAGCAAAGGCTTCACGGCTGTGAAAGGCACCGTGCATACGCTCATGCGATAGGAGATCGGGGGTGGGGTGGCGGGGGGAGCTGAAAACAGCCATGCTCCCTGACAGATCCCTTTGCCTGGGCGGGGCAGGGGACAGGCTCATAAAGTGTCCCTTTGCCTTTCCAGAGTGTTCACGTGGGCATTCATGGAAGTACATGCCGAGAGGCTCATTGTTGCTTTTCCCAAAGTGCAACTGCGAGCGGGTTTTTTTTTTTTTAAAGCTGCCTCCTGATTAAAACGTGGTCGAGCCACTAGGGGCCGGTCGATCGATTCTGGGGCCGAATCTGTCCTATAGTCCACACCCACTTGGCTATCCCTGCTTTCGTGTGTCCACTGCTCCCAATGGCCAGTTTGCATTTCACCTGTCATATATGAGGTTCTTTGCCACATTGGGGGTACTTGGCCCATCCTGCACTCTTTGGCTCCTCAGTGGTCACGTGAGCAGAGAACGGAGGTGAGGCACAGTGCCGAGAGGCCCGATGTCCACAGACCCATGTACAAGAAATGTGGTTTGGTGTTGCGGGAAGGGAATGTTTCCAAAGACCAGAGGTCTCTGGGGTTGACTGTACCCCTCCGTAAAGCAGGGGCGGGCAACTTCTGCCGGTCCGGAAGACAATGCCTCCGATTTTGTTACTGAGATTCAGCATTCTGGCAGGGGGGGAAAGCTGTGATACTCCTTCCCAACAAGGCACCTGCTCCCTGCATGCTTTGCTTTAAAGGAAAATCACAGCTTTCTTGCTGCTGCAAATTCAGTGGTGGTGGTGGCACAAAAACAGCCCCCCTCCCGCATGTTTCCCACCCCTGGTGTAAAGCTTTGAGTTTATTGAACACAAAGGTTCCTGCTGAGCTTGCCTTTCCTGACCCTGGAAAGTTAGAATTGGAAGAAGTGCCAACCCGGTTTCATTGCAGCATAGTTCTATTCACTTCCTGTGCCTTCAACATTTGCTTGGATACAAGGATGAAAGTTTTGTTATCTGCATGAATATAACAGGTTGTTTGGGAGTGAGCAATTGCTTTGGTTAAAATGATCTGAAGTGGGAGCTAGCCAAGCCGAAACCTATGGTCACCTGGATCTTCTTTGGCTGCTCTGTGGACGAGGAGCTCCAGATACCTTGGCAGCACCGTGCCCAAACGCACCCCACCCTCCCCGTTTGTGGGAGAGGGGGGGAGATCACCGCGTAGGCGGCGGCTGTGATGATCCCTGCCTGCCTTTGCAGCTCCCTGATTGGGAGGAAGGCTGGTCGCTCGTCAGGCTCGCTGGAGGGCCGTGGACACTTACTGTGGTGAGCCAAAGTGTGTCGAGGCCTGGAAAATAAGTGTGACTGCAGTGCTCATTCTGCAGGGGTGGGCAGCTCGTGGCCCTCCAGATGTTTTGGCCTCCCAAAGCGATTCCCATCAGTCCTAGCCAGCCTAGTCAATGGGGAGGGATCGTGGGAGTTGTAGGCTGAAATATCTGGAGTGCCACAAGTTGCCCACCCTGTCTTTCTGGCTCATAGTAAATGTAATATTGGAATGGTTTGGCATTATAACATTATACAGGCCTGTGGCTCACGATGCTGGCTCAGCTTGTCTGAGCATGGAAAGCTAAGCAGGGTCAGGCCTGGTCATAACTTGGACAGGAGACCCCTCCTCTAGTTTCCCGCATTGAGCAGGGGGTTGGACTCGAGGGCCTTGCAGGCTCCTTCCAACTCTATGATCTATGAAATCTATGAATTATTTCAGCCTCAACTGTGGTGTGTTATCTCCTCTACGACAACCTCCCCCCCGCCAGTAATGGTGTCTTTCCTGGGTATGAGGTCTGTGAGAGTTTCAGTAGCGTTGGACATACAACACTCACAGCAGTACAGTAGTAATAGTAGGATGGCAGTCTAGTCACGCAGCAAGTGACCACCTGAATCTTAAACGGACACGATCTTTCTCTTGCCATCTAGATGACCCCGACCCCGAGGATGGCTTTAATTACAAACAGATGATGGTGAGAGATGAGCGGAGGTTCAAAATGGCTGATAAGGATGGCAACCTGATTGCTACCAAGGATGAGTTCACTGCCTTCTTGCATCCTGAAGAGTATGACTACATGAAGGACATTGTCGTGCAGGTGAGTCCTTTGGCCCCTGAGCCATATAATAATAATAATAATAATAATAATAATAATAATAATAATAATAATAATAATAATAATAATAATAATAATGGTAGTGGTAATAATAATAATAATAATAATAATAATAATAATAATAATAATAATAATAATAATAATAATATACTGCCCAACAGCCAAAGCTCTCTGGGCAGTTTACAACAATCAATAAAAGACACAACGATACAATATAAAATATACACACTAAAAACATCATAAAAACTTAAAACCAAGTTTAAAATGACACAGATAGCTAGAACAAATTAGTGCAACGTGACCCGTAAAAAAGATTAAAAATAGCCACGCACCATGCACTATTTAGAGTTGTTAAAACTCTTAAAGAAGTCACATCATATAAGAATAATGTGACTTAAAGAAAGGAAACAAGTATGATGTATTTGTAAATACCACCCTGTCCCCGAGTAGCTTGGCCACAAAAGCCTATGAAACAAAAAGGCTTTGACGCTACTTCTGAAATACGCTCTGGCCAAGAGAAAGGAGTTCTGTCGTTATGGGTTGCCTCCCTGTATCCTTGAATTTCAACGCTGGTACGTGGGTAGCACTCTTTAACAGGGCAGCACTCTCAGGTCAAGTCTCTGGGGCTGTGATGAGGCAAGAGGAAGGCAAGATTTCCAGCCTCGGTTGGAGGGTCTGGACGGCCCCTTGCGCTCCCTTCTAGGTTGTTGGGTTTTTAAAAGTTGCTTTCACTTACCGTAAGTCACTTCTTTCCCGCCTGGAAGTGACTCTTCTCTCTCCTTGTCCTCCCTCTGTGGTTAAGAAAGGGCACCGTTGGTTATGCCTGCGAGTACGCTGTGCTGCTCACCCTGATTTTTCTAACTAGGAAACAATGGAGGACATCGACAAGAACGGGGATGGCTTCATTGACTTGGAGGAATATATAGGTGAGCGAAGGTGCATGTTCCCTCTCCTTTTCTCCCTGGGTTCATGTTCCCACGGTCACTCTTGTTCACGATGGTCAAGGGGCCCCTTGCAGGCCGGTGCTCGCCAGGCCTACCTGGAAAAGTGCCTCCCTCCCTCTTTGTGGTTTGGGAACTGAACCGGAATTATTTTGTCCCATCTGATTCCACCCAACCTGACTGTCATGAATTTGCCCATAATGCCGCCCACAACAGCAGGGGTCCGTACACCTGCTCGTCTGCCAGTGTGATCAATGCCATCGTTTGCCAGCTGCGCCCTACTGCATTCTACATGGGACGAGCAGGAGAGCCTCTACGCCAGGGCTCTCCAACCTTGGGTCCCCCAGATGTTTTTGGCCTACAACTCCCAGCATGCCCCAGCCAGCGTACGCTGGCTGGGGCATGCTGGGAGTTGTAGGCCAAAAACATCTGGGGGACCCAAGGTTGGAGAGCCCTGCTCTACGCAAAATAATAAATGGACACAACTCTGACATAAGGGGGCGGCAATGTTCGGAAGCCAGTGGGAGAACATTTCAAATAGGGATAAGAGAGGAATTATTTTCAGTTTGTGTTTGATCAGGATTTTATCCAATTCGCGCCTCCCAGACCGAATACCGACTCAGACACAATCTGTGGTTGAAGTCCGTACATTTCCAAGCTCGCAGTGTGATTTGCAGACTAAAAAAAAAAAGTGTGTTTGACAGCATGCATGCATTTGAGAAATGCGCATGGAAAAATGCATCCTTTTGAAAAATGCGTACAGACACATTTTAATCAATGGGAGAAGAATGCGTACATTTGGGGAAACATGCATAGATGTACATGCAGAAAGAAAAAACAAAGATCACACGATCTGAAATGGACACGAGATGGAACGGGCTTCGAGGAGGAACTTGGAGAACTTCGAACTCGAGTTTTGCTTGTATGCACATCCCAGGACACTCTGGCAATGACCTTAAGGTGGCCGTTCTTGAACAAAGGAATTTCAAACACAGATATCAACACGAAATTGCCGAAGCATAATTCATTAAGAGGTTCAACTTTATTTTCTGTGGTTTGAATAAGGACAGAGGTTTCTTTTGATCACCCTACATATGTTAATCAGCTCACCGTCGCAGTGATGCCTGTTCTATCACCCAGCAATAAATTTGTTAGTCTTTGAGGTGCCACAAGACTTGGGGCCCAATCCTATGCAAGTTTAGACAGAAAAAAGGCCTACAACTCCCAGCTATGCTGGCTGGGGCATGCTGGGAGTTGTAGGCCTTCTTTTCTGTCTAAACTTGCATAGGATTACTCCCTTAGGTGCTTTTTCTGCAACAAAGTCAGCTACCCCTCTGGAAATTACGTAATTTTCTTCACGGGCAGTGCGCGAAGTGGCAGGCTGCTGAATTTGCGCAGCGCGTTTGCTCTGCACCCAGCTCGGCCCTTGCCAACTAGAAAGTGCCTCTGTCTGCTGCTCTCTTGAATGCTGGGACATTTTTCAATGCTGCGTGCTTTAAAATGGAGAAGGTGGCACTGGGTAATGGTCGCATCAGGAGCATTGGGCACCGCTGGGCATAAGTCCCTGCTCCTCACAAGCCCCAGCAAGTTTTCGTCACATACGCAGCTTCATAAACATGGCAGATGGAACTGGGGTGATAGCGGCAGGTGCATGTGACAGGCGATCGGGCCCCATGCCATAGGCCTGGAGGCTGCGGACCCCGTGCAGCCTCCGGTTTAATGCTTTCTGTGTTCCTTAAGCCATCCTGCGCAAATAGGATACATTTTCTGGCCAAGCCATTAAGAACAAGCCAAAAAACTGAATGCATTCATGCTCCCTCTCTTCCGGCTGCTGCCGCTGCTCCTTCTGCTCCTTCTCTTTCCTGTTGTCAGTTGGTTGCGTCCCTCTCAAACAACTCCCCCGGCATTCAGCTGAACTCTGCCACGTTCAGATCTTCTTTTCCACTCTGGCCTGTCGCTTTCTCAGAGCCCTGCCTGGGGTTGCCCTTTTGACTGTCCCACCCCTCCTTGGGGTCTGAGCAACTCTGTGGCCAGCAGCAACCCCTTGGAAACACGGCAGATCAGCCAAGGACCAGCCAGAGGCGCTTCGGACTGCCTGACCCCTCTGTGACGGGGAGGCAGCTCAGCCAATGGCTGCTGGAGGCTTCACCACCACCGTCACAAGATCCTGTAGCATGCTGCAGCTGTGCGTCCATTCCACTCTGGTTTTGTTTGTTTTGTCATGGCTACGTGCTCGGGGCAGTTGGGTGGGCTTAAAACTTGCACGGAAGCACGAGGTGAACAGAGATCCGGTTTTCATGCCTTGACCCAGTGTGTCTTCTCCCCCCCCCACCACCCTCAGGTGATATGTATAGCCATGACGGAGACGCTGAAGAACCTGAGTGGGTGAAGACGGAGCGGGAACAGTTCGTAGAGTTCAGGGACAAGAACCGCGATGGGAAGATGGACAAGGAGGAGACCAAAGACTGGATCCTCCCCTCAGACTACGATCACGCTGAGGCAGAAGCAAGGCACCTTGTTTACGAGTCGGATCAGGACAAGGTGAGCCACACTCCACATGGCGCCAGGTCACATGGAGGCTGGGATGCCTAGCGGCCTCTTGGTGGAGGCCAAGGGACCTGCCATTGTTCACAGTCAGCAAGGGAGTGGAGCACTGCAGGAAAGGGTTAACAGTGTAGTGGTGGGAGTGTTGGACTGGGTCTCGGGAGCCCCGTGTTCTGTGCCCCACTCGGCCATGAAGCTCACTGGGTGACTTTGGGCCAGTCGCTGACTCTCGGCCTAATACTTCTCACAGGGTTGTTGTAATGATAAAATGGAGAGGAGAAGGATTACAGTATTTTTCCATGTATAAGACTATACTTTTTCCTAAAATTGTTAGACTAAAAATTGAGGGTCGTCTTATACACGGAAGTAAGCCAAGGAGAGAACCACGCGGTTGCGAAACTGCCCAGTGGGGGGGGGCGTCTTATACATGGGGGCGTCTTATAGACGGAAAAATACGGTATGTGTATGCCGCCTCGGGCTCCTTGGAGGAAAGGCGGAATATAAATGTAACAAATAAATAAACTCCTACTTGTGTGTGGCCAGTGTGGCGTAGTGGTGAGAGTGTTGGACTAGGACCCGGGAGATCCGGGTTCTAGTCCCCACTCGGCCATGAAACTCACTGGGTGACTTTGGGCCAGTCGCTGACTCTCAGCCTAACCTACCTCACAGGGTTGTTGTGAGGATAAAATGGAGAGGAGGAGGAGGATTATGTAAGCCACCTTGGGTTCCTTGCAGGAAAAAAGGCGGGGTATAAATCTAATAAATAAAAATAAATAATAAAAAATTCATGGGAAATGGGCATGTAGCTACCTGTAAGTGGAGGAACCCTTCCCAGTCTTGGTTCTGCCATCTCAGGAGTGTGGTGTTGATTTGTTGCTCCCAGGTTGGTCATGGGAGCACTGGCCCCGTTCTGTTCCCTCCGTCAGCTCTTGGAGACGGCGGTCGGGTCATTTTATTACTCTCATTGGTGATTTGTATCATCTCCATGGAGATAGGTGGGAGTCTCTCTCCGTTTCCTCCCGCGTGGGTTCTTTCACTTGAGCTTGCCCAGGACAGGAGAAATTCCTTCTGGTCGTGTCCAGCATTTGTGAAAATTCCCCTTTTTCAAGTCCTCCCTGAAACCCACAAACTACCCTCGCCCGATGTTACCTGCCCATCCTTTGCCATTGCCACATTCATGCCCAACTCCTCATGGAGAATCCCAGTCCTCTCTTTGGCCACCTTGAACTGGAATCCTGCTGGGGCAGGGACCTGTTATTTTGGTATTTTGTGTATGACCTAGATAGCACACTATTGGCACTAATTAGAAAAAAACAATCTGCCAGGAAGTTCTTCTGATCAAATCCTGCTGAAGTAGATGGGACCATGCAAGAGCAGAACTCCTGTCTGGTTGGACTAGGCTTGTACAGGAAAGCTTCCTGCATGGATTGTGCCCTAAACATTTAGCGCAGTGTTCTCCAACCTTGGGTCCCCAGACGTTTTTTGGCCTACAACTCCCAGCATGCCCCAGCCAGCTATGCTGGCTGGGGCATGCTGGGAGTTGCAGGCCAAAAACATCTGGGGACCCAAGGTTGCAGAACACGGATTTAGTGGCACTAGCAGAGTCAGAAATGCAGTGAGCCGCAAGTTCCTCATTACGACGGACAGTCGCAGGTGAGAGTGCATCATTGGCACGGCGTTGGAGGTCTGAGCTCTCACCTTCGGTCTTGTCTCGTTTCCTCCTCTAGGATGGCAAACTCACCAAAGAAGAAATCGTGGACAAATATGACCTGTTTGTGGGCAGCCAGGCTACGGACTTTGGCGAAGCATTAGTACGACATGACGAGTTCTAAGCCGCGGAGCCCTCTTTCTTAAGGAAAAAAGTAATTATTTTTTACGGTAACACAAACTCTCACTACCGAGACTGGCAGTTTCAGGCAGCAACATGGGGAGAAAAAAAAAAAGACCTCCCGTCCTTGCTTTATTTCTTTCTCCTGTAGGGATGGGAGCTCAGTGTTCTGAAAAGCAACTTTCAGTTGCAACACTTGGGTTTTATTGTTTTATAGATTTGCATGTTGTTTTATGTCTAACACGTTCTGTTTATTTTTGTATTATTTTTGTTCGGCGTGAGATGAAGAATGCATACCCTGAGACCCTGGTCCCAGAGCAGCGCCAGCTCCCAGTCGTGCCGCCTCCCCCTTTTTGATTCCTTCGTGTTTAGCCACAAAATGCCAGAGAACAAGGAGGGCCAAGGAGAACAAGCAACCTGCAGTGTTTGGGTTTTTTGTTGTTTGCATTCAACCTAACAGTGAGGAGCTGAGCAGGGAATTTTGTCAGCATCTAGGTCCCAGTTTAGCCTGCTCCGGTTCCCCTTTTCAGTGCAAGAGACATCACCACCACCCACCTCCCACCTCTGAATAGTCAGGAATGTTTGGCTAAGGGTTTGGCACCCTTCAGCAACAGGAGATGTGGCATCTCTTCCTCCCCCAAGCATTCATTCCCGAGGCTTTGCTGTCCTTGTAGTCAGCAGCATTAAGCCCCCTGCAAGTGGCATCCTTTCTAAAAGTCATCTTGTGCAGGAACCAGAGTGGCTTGGCCAATGCTGCTCCAGCCCTCCGTTGAGGGCATTTCCCCTGGAACTTTGTGTGCAAGCCAATCACGGAAGCCAAGGATCTCCGCCTTTTCTCCTCCAGATTAAAATGGCTGCTCATAACCTGTGCGTTGGAAACCGGGAGGGTGAGGTGGGTTGGGGGGCTGTCTGCTGGGAACAGCAAGCGCCTGACCCACACCTGGTTCCTCAAGATACCAGGCAGTGGGCAAATGCTGCGTGGGTGTTGAGGACCGATAGAACAGTTTGGCAGTTAAACACATCTGGAATTCCTGCATTTTTTGAAGTGCCTTTATCTTTAAAAAATAAATAAAAATAAAACCAGGTTTCCCAGCTGAAGAGGATCGCCGTGCAAAATTTGCGCCTAAAATAACGTGGAGGGAACTGCTCTTCCCTGATGCATATTTGGTTGATTAAGCTGCAGTTCAGTATTAAATGCCTTCCCAAGCAGCGTTCCTGTTCTCTTGGTGGGATTTGAGCCCCCAGCTGCCTGGTCTGGCAGGGAGGGCCTTATCCTTACCTCAGAAGGCAAACCACGCCCTCTCCTGCTCTTGGGTCCCAGGATATCATGTAGCAGGTTCTGATCTCATCTTTTAACTTCCTTATTTGAGGGCCAAGTAACCCCCGACTGCAGCTACTCTCTCCCTCAGATGTCCATTTTTAGTGCCAGTTTGCACAGCCGTTGGGTTGCTTATGCTTTTGTGCTGGGGCAGGACTGTGTGTGAATGTGGAACTGATTTAAGCCAGGTATTCTTTCTGTAGCTTTTTGGGTCCAACCCACCAGGAACTGCTCCCACTGCAAGCCAATGAAAATGAAACGTGATCAGTATTCCTGTTTTTATCTCAGCATGGCTTGGGCGTGAGCTGTTTCCGGGGGGGCTTATGCCTCCTCCGTGTTGGCCCCTTGAACACTAAAAGCCAGCCCCTCCCTCTGGCCCACCAACTTTAATACTCATGAGTTGTTTGGTAAGATTTTCTATTTCCTTTGAAATACGATGACTTCAAGGATTAAATGCTTGAAACACTATCTATTCCTGTTTATTTCATTTAACTGTTTTGTTTGTTTGTTTGTTTGTTTTTTAAATAACAACGATACAATGAATAGGAAAGTCACTTTTATAAATAAAAACCTAGCACTCTGGCCAGGATTTCTGAAGATGTGTGTGTAGTGCAGCTGTTAGCTGTCAGGACCGAGCGTGGCTTTATGTTGGATGCAAAACAGCAGATTGTACCCTTTCCCAATAAAGTTTCTTTGAGGAAAGGAAGTGCATGCTGATGGAACAAGGAGCCAACCAATGGGGAAGCGACTCGAGTAGATGGTCAATCCCCTTTGGTTCACAACAGAGAACTGTGGAAGGGGCGGTGGGGGGGGCGGAGGGAACTCCTTGTCCAGTGTGAAGAGTTGAGTGGGTGAGGGAAACGTCCCGGTGCGCTGCTTTATGAACACTAAAGGCACGTCTGCAACGCAAGCTGCTTCCCACATGGCCACTTTGCACTCCTAAGCGAGCGCACCGTCCCCACGCTGAGCCTGCGCTGGTCCCCAGCTAATCTAGACTGCGGATTTGGGAGGGAGGAGGCACTTGTGAGCAGGGGCCACTCTGTGCGCGCACACTCACTCGGCCAATATTGGTGCAGGTGTTTGGGGGGACCTGTACCCACCACTCTGCTTTTTAACATTGATGAGCCAAAGTTTGAGGCCACTGCCGTGCTATGCAGGCATGTGTGAAAACCATCCCACTGCAAAAAATAAAAATCAGAGTTGGCTGCCGATTGAGAGTTCTGTCTGGATTGGGACATCCTGCAGTGTGCATCCAATTTTTTTTTTAATAGTCTGGTGTGTTCCCCCTTTTCACAATCTACTAATTATTAAAGCAGATATAAAGCTGGTGGTGAAAGAAACCGAATCACATGCCCCAAAGCTCTTCATGGCCCACCTTTTTAGGAGGTTTTTCTTTTGGTAGAGCGTAAATGGAGTTTTATATAATGTACAACATACAGATAAAACAGTGTCTTAATAAAACTGTTTACATCCCTCATGGCTCCGTGTATATTTCACTTGTGTGCGTGTGTGCCGTCTTCTCTAATTTGCTTTAAAACTTTGGCCTGTGCTTCTGTTTAAGAACCTCGAAAGAGCCCTGCTGGATCAGACTGGGGTGTGTGTGTGTGTGTGTCCCTCTTGTGCAGCAGCCTTCCCCAGCTTATCGCCCTCCAGATGTGGTGCAGTGTGTGACGCCCCTCACCTCCGCCCGCCACCACCTGTCAGGCCCCGCCGCCACACTCTCAATCTCCTCCGCTGCCACCAGCTCACTTCAGGGTAACCAACTCAGACCACTCCTTTTAAAGTTTTTAAAAAGGAAACAAGTTTATTTATTTACAATCAAGGGTCGGGGAAACAGATAATGTTAGTGGATTCTAAATGTTGAAATCTCTCTCTCTCTCAGACAAGACTCCAGCTCCCCACTCAGACTTCTCTCCCCCTCTCTCTTCAGACTCCCCTGCACCACTCAGGCTTCTCAGAAAAAAAACCCCTCTCTCTTTCTCTCTCTCCCTCTCTTTAGACAGCCCTCTGCGATCTGCGACTTCCCTCCTGAACTGCACCTCCCACTGTTTATATATCACAGGCTTCACACACAGCCCTTCTCACTCTCTCAGCCAATCAGCAGACATCTCAAGCATTCCACACTCCCCCCCCCCCTCACATGCTAACTGATATCACGCTTTGTCCATGGACGGGCATGACAAGAGTGCAACTCCCATTCTGCTGGGAATGACGGTAGCTGCAGTCCCAACACATCTGAAGGTCAGCGGGTCAGGGAAGGCTGTCACACACAGCATCCTCGCTCCCACAGTAGCCAACTAGGTGCGTCCAGGGAAGGCCACACAGACAGGGCTTGGAGGCGCCCGTCCACACAGTTTGTCTCCCAGCAATTGGGGCTTCTGTTAAACCTGCCCCAGCTAATGGGTATTGATAGACCAGTGTTCTCCAACCTCGGGATCCCCAGATGTTTTTGGCCTACAACTCCCAGCATGCCCCAGCCAGCGTAGCTGGCTGGGGCATGCTGGGAGTTGTAGGCCAAAAACATCTGGGGACCCAAGGTTGGAGAACACTGTGATAGACCGATCCTCTTCCAAATCTGTCCAGGTCCCCTTTTAAAGCCATGTAAGCTAGTCGCCAGCCCTGCATCTTGTGCCCAGTGGATTCCATCAATTATTTGCCTGTGGGGTGCAGTACAGTCATGCCTTGGATTGAGAGCATAATTCGTTCCGGAAACGTGCTTGTAATCCAAAACACTCTTATATCAAAACGAAATCCCCCCCCCCAAAAAAATTTGTACAGAGATTTTTTAATTTAAGCCGTACTACAGTACTTGTATTGCAAGACGTCGCTTGTATATCAAGTAAAAAAAAAAAATTAAATAAATATTTAAAAATTTGCTTGTCTTGCAAAACGCTCTCAAACCAAGTTACTTGCAATCCAAGGTATTACTTGCGCAGACATAGGACTGTCTTTTGCGCAGACATAGGACTGTCTTTTGTCCCGAATTCTACTCAGCATGGCTGGCCGGGGCATGCTGGGAGTTGTAGGCCTTTTTTTCTGTCCAGTCATGCATAGGATTGTACCCCGAGTGACCTACAGTTCTAGCGGTATGAGAGAGGGAGAAAAATGTCTATGCAGTTTCTCTACAGCATTCACAGTTTCACGCGCCTTTCACGTTTCATCTTTCTCTTTTTTTTAAGGGATTTTTTTTCTAAATGCTTTACTTGGGGGGTCAGGGGCTGTAGTGGTATGTTTGGCCAGTATTAGGAAAAACCCCCAAGTTTTAATCCTATGATGCTGATTGGATTGCCTTGAGCACAGAGTTCCAACAGGGGTGGGAAACTGGTAGCTCAAAAGTCTAAATGAGACCCAAAAGTAATTCTAGTTGGGCCATGTTAACCCCACCTAATTTGAATCATGTCTGGGGTGGTGGTGGGGGAAGTTGCCAACAGCTTCCCGTCTTAAGGAAAAGAAAAATTGTGTTGAGAGGTTCCTTTGAGATGGTTGCAGGTAACATTCATACAGGTACCACTAACACATCCTGAACACAGGTCAGAGGTTGCTCAGGGACACGGAACAGGCAGGGGGCGGGAGGAAGAATAGAATCATAGAATCATAGAAAAGTAGAGTTGGAAGGGGCCTTACCAAGGCCATCGAGTCCAACCCCTGCTCACTGCAGGAATGTCCAGGTCAAGCATCCCTGACAGATGTCTGTCCAGCTGCACCCTTGAATTGCCTCCAGACTGGGAGGAGCCCACCCACCTCCCTAGGTAGTTGATTCCATTGTCTTATTGCTCTGACAGTCAGGAAATTTTTCCTGATGTTTAGGTGTTTAAGAGCTCCTTGCCAAACCCGATTAGTCGGAGCATGGGCCAGGAAGGTCTCCTGAGGGACACAGACTCCTGCTGGAAGTGACACATGATACACCTCAAGAGGGTGAAGAGAGGAGGAACCCACACATCAGAGAGAGGGTGCAGGTCTGTGGACCCCACCCACCAGAGGAGCTGTGGGGTGAGGAGAGGTGAAGGCAGCCAAGGGGGGAGAGTGAATGGGAAGAGAGCTGGATTTCACACACACACACACACACACACACACACACACACACACACACACGAATAAGCAGCCAGATGTTGGGTGGCATGCTCTGTTGTGAGTGGTAGTTGCACCAAGCCATCTACAGATGTTGGAGACTAGAGCTCCCCTAATCTCCCAGCCAATCATCCCTAGCTGGGGGCTTAGGGAAGCTGGATCTTGCACATGAATCCTTTTTCATATACAAATATCTACTCTTATTTCTCCAAGTGCAACAGCTGGGCGGCACCAGGTTGAGGAAGGCCGAGTTGCAATGATTTAATCTTGGGCCCCCGCATTACTGGAGAGCGTAAAGCTGCCATTTCCTTGCTCCTTGCAGGCGGCCAGCTTCCAGCCACTTCATGAAGGACACATGACTGCTCTCTAAAGTTACACTGCATTGGAACACTTGCATTTGATTTATTATAGCAGCTCCCGGGTCCTAATTCTTAAGAAAAATAAATGGAAAGGCGGATATACAAGCTGTGGCAGGTTCTGTTGGAATTATACGTACTTTCTCTACACCTTTAAAAAAAAAAACACACACCTGAGTGTTGAGAGTAAAGATTCTGTCCGTTATCTGAAGCTTATGGAGGCCTAAGGTTAATCAATCTTCAGGAAATTATTTGTCATGTTGTATCCTGGGCACCAGAATGATCAGATCCAGGGTGTTCCAGTTTTACTGTGTATAACTTAGTAGGTTTTTAGAAGCTGCTCTTAGCAAAACCAGTACAAATAATTTTCCAAATCTTACGTCACGTGAGAGTCTAAACTAAACGTAAGCAGGATGTAAATTTCTGGAAACAGCAACCCAGAGTATGGGTTGAGTATGAGTTGTCGTTATGTGCGAATCCTGCACTATGGTTTCACTACGGCTTGTTAACCACAAACAGCCCAAGAAGAGAACCCATGGTTTGTTGTTGTTGCATTGTGAACTCTGGGTTGTACGTGTATACAACCCCTCTCCTACCCCTGGGGTGTGTGTGTGTGTGGACAACGTACTCTGGGTTGTCATTACAGTAGATGCAAACCAGTCCTATGTCCTGATGTTGCCACAAACAGCCAGTGTTAGGAATTAATCTTAAGCACATTAAGTTTAACACAGGACTGCTAGTGGGTATTATTATACAGAGGCAGTTTATGAGCTGACATTTTCTGCTGTTCCATTTCTGTGGGGCGTTTTTTAAATAAAGGTACTAGTCCTCATGCTCGCAGCTTTACAATGTGCTGGCTGTATCTGCAAAATAGCTGAAAACCCGAAGGGAAGCCCTGCGCAAGTCTCTGCCGGTTTCAGCAGGCTGGCTGGCTCTACTTTTTCTCCCCTCCGGTTTGTATCGCCTCCACTCACTCTAGCCTTGCTACCCATCATCCTCCTCTGTCAGCTAGCTAGCTCTTGGATTTTCTTGTCTATGCTGTGACTTACCAGGGCTCAACCTTACTGGAATGTCGGTTTTTAGGGGATTCAGGCATATATATTCAAGCAAGTATCTGACAGCTTCTTGCACTGCTTCCAAATTAGGAGCGAACTTGACCGTTTACACAGCTTTGGGTCATTCCATGCCCATACGGATGCTGGACCGGTGGTGCCGGGAGGGTTCAGTCTGATGGTAGCTGAAGGGTCGCCAAGTTCCCCACTGCAGTCCCTGTGAATTTCCTCGGAAGGCCGCTCACGGACTGCCTGCCCCTCGGCACGGCGGTCCTCCCAGTCACCTTGATCAAGCCAGTCTGTTGCGCCCATGTAAAGCTACGAGACCAAATTAACTGGATATTCAAGTCCTGGGCCGTTGCCCTCCGAGCCGTGGCACCCGTGTGGATCGCTCTCCCCGTGGGCATCGTGGCTGGGGTGTGGGGAGAGGGGTGTTTCTGTGCTCCTCGGGACCCCACGGTACCGTCTCCTTAGCTGGGGCTAACCTGGCTGGAGGACACGGATGAAACCTCCGTTTTCTGAGCAGAGCTGGACACGTCGGACTCGTCGGTCATGGGTTTGCCGCACACGGTTTCCATGATGCAGGCCCGGAACTGGGTGAGGAGGGAGAGAGAGGCTTTTAAGGTCTATTTGGGGCCGCTGGGGGGGGCGGGGGCAGGGTGTCAAAGGTCACCACATCCAGCAGCCAGGATGGTGACCAGAAGCCTCTGGGGTCGGTGGGTGGGTCAGGTTCCTCCTCTATTAAGGCTCAACTGCCTGTCCTTGGTTTGAAGGTGATCAAGTCTTCCTACTATTGCTGGTTTATACTACCAGCAGATTCACACGGTACAGCTTTTCCTGGAGGTTGTAGGAGGGAGGGGCAGAGTTAATGCTTACGTAAATACTTCCCACCCCAGACTTGAAGAATATGCGGGACAGGAGTTCCAGCAATAAAAGCGTCCTAGGCGCCGCGACAAATTGCTGGGGCGGGCAAACATGTTGGGAGTGCCCCCCCCTCCTCTGGATTCTCACTTTTCTTCCCCCCCCCCAGCCATTTTTTGGCAGGGGACTTTTGAACCAATCATTTTGAGAAGGGCAGGGGCCAATTTAGAAAGCGGGGGAGATAAGTTGAGTATGTCTTCTTAAAAGGCACCTCATGGATTGTGGACATTTTTAGCATCCTTTGGAGGGGCCTTTTTTTGTGCGGAGAGGGGAGTTTCAAAAAAATATTGTTTATAATTTCAAAGACATCAGACCATAAACAAGAGAAACAAATCATAAATAAGATATAGAGAACAAGAAAAAAGGGTGGTTTATAATGGAAGGCACTACCCTTGGTAAGATTATTATTATTATTTTTTTGGCATTCCAGAAATCCCTAAACCACTCCTATTCTTCCCCATATGTCTTAGTTTTAAACTTCCCTTGTCTTATCTGAATGTACATTGTGATCTGTTAACCATATTAGGGTGCAATCCTGTGCAAGTTTAGATAGAAAAAAGGCCTACAACTCTCAGCATGCCCCAGCCACCATAGCTGGTTGGGGCATGCTGGGACTTGTAGGCCTTTTTTCTATCTAAACTTGCATAGGATTACACCCTTAAACTTTCAAAGTTTAACATGCCGGGGGTGGGTGGGTTTGCATACGAAAGAGCTTTCATTTCCTTACACCTTGCATATAGCAAACGGGCTGCCCCCAGTTCATATTTATTTATTACATTTGTGAATTGCCCATCTGGCTGGTCACCCGGCCAGATATGAAACCAAAGAGTTTTGTTCTTTATCTTTTGACACGGTTTCCTTGCAGATTTGGGGATAAACATAGTTAGCAACCTAACAACAGATCAGCTTTCGGCATTGATTAACCGAGTACAGAATCTGGGTCCAAAATGTTCTGGCTTCAGCCTACGTCCACCAGCAGTGGATAAGACCGGTGATCTCGAATCGATCAGTTGGCTTGATTCCATGCAATGCCAAAGGAAGGCCCTCCTCTCTCTTCCCACCTCGCCCGCCTTTCCCTTGCTCCTGGCTGGCTGGGACTCACCTGTTTGTTCATGAAGCAGTAAATGATGGGGTTGTAGACACAGGCGCTCTTGGAGAAAAAGGCGGGGACGGTGACCATGCGCAGGTCGAGGCCGTGGTCACGGTTGTTCACCATGTACATGGCCAGGGCCGCATAGGGAACGTAGCAGAGGCAGAAGGAACCAACCATCACCACGACCATCCGGGACACCTCCCGCTCGGCCTTCTGGGTCGTGGCTGACTCCTGTTGCTGTGCAGCTACCTGTCCGGAACCAGTGGGAATGCCTTGTTAAAGATGCGGGATGGGGATGCTTCACTCTATCCTGTACACAAGAAGAGCTGTGCTGGAGCAGGCCAAGGGTCCAGGTAGTCCAGCTTTCCGCTCACACAGATGCCAGTCGGAGGCCCACAAGTAGGAGAGGGCACAACAGCAGCCTCCCGCCCATGTTGCCCAGCAACTGGTGTCCATGGGCATAACTGCCTCTGACACTAGAGGGGGGCAACAAAGATGATCAGGGGACTGGGAACAAAGCCCTATGAGGAGAGACTGAAGGAACTGGGCATGTGTAGCCTTCAGAAGAGGAGACTGAGGGGAGATATGATCGCACCCTTCCAGTACGTGAAAGATTGTCACACAGAGGAGGGCCAGGATCTCTTCTCTACCATCCCAGAGTGCAGGACACGGAAAAATGGGCTCAAGTTACAGGAAACCAATTCCCACTGAACATCAGGAAAAACCTTCTGACGGTTAGAAGTAGAATGACAATAGAACCCACTACCTAGGGAGGTGATGGGCTGTCCCACACTGGAGGCATTCAAGATCCAGCTGGACAGGGATGCTTTGACTTGGATTCCTGCGTTGAGCAGGGGGTTGGACTCGATGGCCTGGTAGGCCCCTTCCAACTCTACTATTCTATGATTCTAGATAACATATAGCCATCAGGATTAGTAGCTTTAGTCTTCCATGAATTTGTCTAGCCCCCTTTTAAAGCCATCCAAGTTGGTGGCCATCACTACATTTTGTGGTAACGAATTCCGTAGTTTAACTATGCGCTGTGTGACTATACTTAAGGCAGGGGTGGGCAAACTTTAGGCTTACGGGATCTACTACCTTGTTTTCCACTAGAACCCCAAAGTCCACCAACTGAAGCTAGGAGCAAAAGAGGGGCTCAAGAAGGCAGAGAGAGAATCACCGAACAAGGTGTCTCTGAGCACATGCTCAGCCCAGGAATTTGTATATAGTGCCAAAACTGGATCTTGCACATGAATCCTTTTTCATATACAAATATCTACTCTTATTTCTCCAAGCACTTTGTTGATTTCAGCAGCCTAATTTAGGAGCAGGAAGAAACGTTGCTGTTCCTGTAGCTATTAAACAACTGGGAGCTGGAAACCCTTGCTGATCTACTTGCAAATCACCCAGAGATCTACTAGTAGATCTCAACCTACCTTCTGCCTGCCCCGCTGTAAGGGAACGCTATTGGGCGGGGTCAGAGGAAGAAATGGCCATATTTCGCATAGCTTGCTTGCTGACTCACAGACAATCCTTTTGCTAGACAAATTCATGGAAGACTAAAGCTACTAATCCTGATGGCTATATGTTATCTAGAATCATAGAATAGTAGAGTTGGAAGGGGCCTACCAGGCCATCGAGTCCAACCCCCTGCTCAACGCAGGAATCCAAGTCAAAGCATCCCTGTCCAGCCGGATCTTGAATCACCCAGAGATCTACTAGTAGATCTCAACCTACCTTCTGCCTGCCCCGCTGTAAGGGAACGCTATTGGGTTGGGTCAGAGGAAGAAATGGCCATATTTTGCATAGCTTGCTTGACTGACTCACAGACAATGGTGGTCACTTGACATACCCCAAACCACTTGAAGATGCTATCTCAGTGGCTTAGGATGGCTAAAAGACATTTCTTTAATGATCATAGATGGTTGGTGGCTACCAGCTAGGATACACCCTGGCATTCTAGGATGTGAAACTGGGAGAAAGAGGCTGGAGCTGAAAATGAAACCGCAAATGAGAAAGAAATCTAAGTGACTATAAGAAGGAGCGTTAAGGAGCTCCAAGTGGAGTGGATGCGGTTTGCTTTGGGGGGGGGTCTGATGCTGCTTTACGGGCTAGCACCATCTGCCCAAGTGCCCGTTTCCCCGTGCTCAATGTATATATTTGTAAATAAACAGATATCCCCCAAACACCCAGTGCTTTAACACATGAACAGGGAAGAGCAGCTGGATCAGGTCAAAGGTCTCTCTAGGCCAGCATTCCTGTTCCCACAGTGGCCAACCAGATGCCCATGGAAACTACACAAGCAGGACATGAGTGCCACAGCACCCTCCTGCCCATGTTCCCCAGCAACTGGCGTACATGGGCATATTGCCTCTCATACTGGAGGCAGCATATAGCCATCAGGGACTAGTAGGAGCCATGGACAGCCTTCTCCTCCGCGGATTTGTTTCATCCCCTTTTCAAGCGGTCAAACTTGATGGCCATCACTACATCTTCTTGTGGTAGCAAATTCCATAGTTTAACAACGTGTTAAGTGAAGAAGTCCTTGCTTTGATCTGTCCTGAATCTTCTGCCGCTTAGTTTCATGGGATCCCAGGTTCCGATATTATGAGAGAAAGAGAAAGACTTCTCCCTGTCCAGTCCACTTTCTGCACACCACGCATCATTTTGTCTACCCGTGTCGTGTCTCCCTCCCCTTTTTCCTAAACTAAAAAGCCCCAAACATTTCCTCATAGGGGAGTTGTTCCAGCCCCATGATCATTTGGGCTACCCTTTTCTGCACCTTTCCCACCTCCTCAAATGGAAACAGGATCTGCAGTGACTCTTTCGGAACTCCCGACCACTTGGGAAATTTATTTATTTATTTATTATATTTATACCCCGCCTTCTTTCCTGCAAGGAACCCAAGGCGGCTTACATAATCCTCCTCCTCTCCATTTTATCCTCACAACAACCCTGTGAGGTAGGTGAGGCTGAGAGGCAGTGACTGGCCCAAAGTCACCCAGTGAGTTTCATGGCCGAGGGCCCATGTGGGACTGTATTATAAATGTCATGTATGATAAATATCAAAAAATACCACACATGCTTCCAGGGCTTCATGTTGAGATCAGCTGCTCTGTGGGACCAGCTGTCTTTGCAATAAAAATAGCAGCCAACATCTGCTGAGACCAAGCGCCTGCTGAGAAATACTTCATCTTTGATTTATGTCCCAGTGCGTTTGGCATTTTTGCTGACGATTGACTGGGGATATCGCTTCAGGCCTGTCAGGCCTGGGACTGAAGCTATTGTTTATGAATATTCGTATTTTTAGAGACAGGCGGGCCTCCCAAGCCCGGCACTTACATTATTATTATTATACCCTGTTTCCTATGCATTGTTTTTATTCTTTATCTGTTTTCATCTTTTTATTGTTCACCGCTCCAAAATCTGCTTAGATATGGAACGGTGCACAAATATTGTAAATAAATAAATAAATAAATAAATAAATAATAATAATCATCATCATCATCACCATAATCGCCGTTGTGGTTGTTGTGTCGTGCACAGAACAAAATGATAGTTCCCCGCCCCTAAAATATGCAGCAGCTTCCTTATCAACCAATTCCTTCCTTTTATACCCCCTTGCCACCATTTCATGCAGAAGTCATTCTTTGGAGATACCTGCTGCTGGCACCCTGCATCGGCTCATCTTGCTTGCTTCCTCTCACTTTGCTTGCCCTCTAAAATGAGGATTTGCTGCCAAAGATCAGACCAGACCATGGCTAGCTGCTCAGATGCTTTTAAAAGGGGATTAGACAAAACCAGCCTTCAACCCAACCTGGCGCCTTTCAGATGTGTTGGACTACAACTCCTATCATGCCCAGCTGGCTCTGGACTAAGTGTCAGTATATCTTTGAAAATCAGTTGCTGGGGAGCTTTGCTGTTCTGTTTGTGAGTTCCTCGCAAACTATGCCCGCTTGCTTTGCCCACGATGTCAACAGGATGCTACATTAGAGAGATCTCTGATCGGATGCAGCCTGGGCTCTTCTGACATCCTTGCAATGTTGGTCCTCCTGACCTGGAGGACCAACACTTGGCATTGAAAACGGGCTTTGGCGCTAAAACCCGCACGAGCCCTGGCTCCGCGTGAGCCCCACCCAAAGGCGCATGAACGCACATACGCTCACCCGCAGCTGGTACTTACAGCCCGAAGGGCGCCCAGGAGCTGTGAGTAGGAGAAGACGATGAGGGTGAGCGGCACGATGAAGCAGAAGATGAAGAGGAACCAGGTGTAATATTCGCTCTTGTATTTGGTCCCCACGGTGTACCAGTCGGGGCCGCAGGAGCACTGCAGGCCTTCTGGGATGAACCTGGAAGACAGAGGACAGGGATGGATTAACTGAAAGGCTGAGGACGCTACTGTAGAGGAGGGGCCCCTCCCGCACCTATTCAAAGCCACAGTGCCTATTTCCTCGCTACGGAGAGCCCCTTTCTGGTTCGCATTTGAATTTGTACCCAGCACTAGGCAGGGATGTTGGAGAGTCCTTGGTCTTGAATCACGAGTCGAGTCACGAGTCTTTGGACTCGAGTCCGGGTCCGAGTCCTTGGTCCAAAATGGTGACTCGCGAGTTACGAGTCACTCCCAAAGCTGACCCCACGAGTCCCTATTAAAATCAATGGGGTTTCCCCCCCAACAAAATAAGGCTGCTTCAGATGTGTGGCTTAAATAAATTATAGGCACAAGTGTGCCTTTTTATTTCAAAACTCTGCCACTGATTTTGGCAAGAACAGACCAGGCAGACAAACCCAAAATAACCAAGCAGGCAGAGGAGGCAGGGAACCCCAAAGCTGGCAGGCAGAGGCCTTTGTCTTGGACAATTCAAACTGTGGAACTGGTTAAGAAGAGACCAGGCAGGCAGAGGAGGCAGGGAACCCCAAACAGGCAGGCAGAGGCAGCCAAACCCAAAATGTCTGACCCTAACCCTAACCCCCCACAACAACACATCAATCAAAATAAATCTCAACACATTGTTGGGGCTGCGCTCCTGGTAGCCGTCCATAGTGGCCGAGCAGCGGCGCACCTCACTTCCATGCGCTCTTCACCGGTGATCGCGCTCCTCTCCACTCCTTCTGGCACAGCCCAGGGATGTTGACAAGTCCTTGGTCTCGAGTCCCGAGTCGAGTCTCGAGTCCCATTCAAAATATTGGGACTCGAGTCAGAGGGGGGACTCAGTCCGACTCACGAGTCGAGTCCTGGAGTCTGAGTCCCCATCCCTGGCACTAGGGCACAGCACGAGCCGTGTTGACTAGGACGGCCGCTTACGGGTCACCAAAAGGGAGCACAACGAGGACAGTGACTTGCATAACATTTGCAGGTGTGGAAAAAAGTATAAAATTCCTATGTAACGTGAAAAATAGAATGTAACAAGTATTCTTTTGTTTCAAATGTAATCCCAGAACTTTCTTCAACTATAAGTCAGAGAATTTCCTGTCCTAGCTTTTGAAAGGCAAGAAACTCTCTCACGAAGGCTGTAAGAGGCCTGGTGAAATTCTTTGGACTGCTAGGGTTAATTGTATATGAGATAAAGTAGTAGAATAGTTGCTTCAATAGATAAACCTCACAAGGCTGATTTACAAAGGCTCTGTCCCCACTCCCTATCGCACCTGGTCAGTGATTGCATTATTTACAGCTGGGAACTGGCCAAGGGGAGAAGAAAACCAGCTGTTGCAAAGAGCATAAATCTTGTAGATAAATAAGCAAATGCTGACATCAGAGAAATTGCTAGTACGCATGTATAGAGACAAATGCTTGTCAAAACGGTATAAAGAGGGGTGCATTTCTTTTGTTAGGGGCCTCACCTTTTTTTTTTTTTTTAGAGTGATACCATACAGCGCTGTATTTTCAATAAAGGAATTCTTTTTTTACCCGCTCTGCCTGATTATTGACCACAAGTCAGCTGGGAACGAGCTTGGGAAGTGGCTTGAGCTTCCTTACCACACGGGTGCTCATTTATACATAACGATGGCACAGTTAGAAATAATTATTATATTTGAAATAGAGCTGCAGTACATCTCGCCCCAGTGGGGAAGATAGTGACCGGGTGAGCTGTGGGCCTGCCTGCTTAGGCCTCTGTCCAGGTGCTCTGAGGCTTCTTTATCCTTAAACTGGAATGGGACAGGCCTGTCCTTCAAACAGAGGACACCTTTACACAGAGGATGGTCCTTCGTGAAAGAGGCTTACCTGGCCACCGTTGTCAAGCTGCCTGTATACTGAGGTCATGTGCCGATGCTCTACTCCTAGTGCCATCCGAGGTGAGGCAGGCAATGTCCAGAGAGAGGGTGTTACCGGAAGTGGCATGATACATCTCTGGAACTCATTTCCCAAGTAAGTTTGCCTAACATCTGTCTTGTTACCTGGCAAAACTTATCTGGCAGAACTTACTGTTTTCCCGGACCTTTTAGTGGGTTAAGGTGCAATCCTGTGCAAGTTTAGACAGGAAAAAAAGGCCTACAGCAGAGTTGGCTGGGGCATGCTGGGAGTTGTAGGCCTTTTTTTTCCTGTCTAAACTTGCACAGGATTGCACCTTTAAGTGTTTGTAAATACTTTTTTGAATCCTGCATTCTGCAGTTTTTAAATACTGTGTTTGTGTTCTTTGTTGTGTTTATATTATCACTGAGTTTCATTGTTTTAATACACTATAAACTACCCAGGGATCAATTTAATGAAGGAGGGAATAAACATGTATTACATTAAGGATCAGTAAAACAAAATAACATTGTATCTGTTCTTGTCTTGGTCATTGCAAATGGGCCTTACCATTGTAGTTTTGCATAACCTGACGCCTGAACTACAGGGCCAAACTGCACCTTACGATGGAGGTGCAGGAATGTTTTTACTAAAGGCACAAAGAGCAGGTTTCTTTTTAGGAAAACAGCAGGGGGCAGGGAGAGGGTAAGCCCCCTGTGCCATGGTCCTAATCCAGGTGCCTCTTATTTGTAAAAAGTTAAGAAGATGAGCTTCTTCCTGAGTGTAGCAAGGTGCAGTTTGGCCCTTAATGGCTGGAAATCTCTTTCTAACCTCTGCAATCCTACATCCATTAGAGTTTGAGGGAGGAAGACGGGGGCAGTTTTGTAGGAGACACTGGGCCGGTTCACACGACCCAGGTTGCCGGCGGGGGAGGAACCGCGGGGTCATCCGCGGGGTCCGGCGGGGCACCGCACACGACCGGCGCCCCGCGCGCGTGGGCGGGCCCCGGTGGAGACGGAACTCCCCGCGCTGCTGCGTGAGCCTCCCAGTGCTAGCGGGCAGGAGCCGCCGGAAGAGCAGCAGCCCCGGCAGCAGCCTGGGAGGGCAGGAGCGAGCGCACTTGCTCGCAGGGAGCCGGCGGGCGGGCGGGCAGCTGCGGTACCAGGGCGAGGCAGGTGTGGCTGCCAGGCGCAGAATGGTTCCAGCACGCAGCCCCATGCCCCCCCCCCACATAGGCACACCGCCACGGAACTGGTGGGGGGAGGGGGAGGGGGCCGCCCCCTACCCACAGCAGCTGGGGCAGAGGGAAGGGGGCAGGGGCGCTCATGGTGCTGGTGGCCCACGGGGGTTGTGGAACCACACCCGCCGGGTGAGGCACGCCCGGATGGCCCTGTGCCTGTGCGCCCGCTCGCAGCCGCCAACCCTGGACGGTGGTGGCAGCTTGCCCTCTCTCCTTTCCCCCCATCGGCCCCGGCCCCCCTTTGGCGGCTCCCCCAGTGCACGTTGCTATCAGGGCTGCTCAGCCCTCGGCCCCCGCCCCACCCCATCTCTGCCTCTCCTGGGTCGGGGGGCAGGGTCAGCAGCGCTGCCTGCACCGTATGCTGCTGCCCCTTTAATTTCCTGCCTGCCGTACTGCCCTGCGGGGGATGGAGCGGCCTCATCGCTGGCCTCGGCTCCGGCCGCTCTGGGCTGCCGTCTCCGTGGGGGCCCCGCGGGACGGCCGCCCGCTGTTCCGACGGCACGGTGACCGCGCGCGCGGTAGGGGCTTACCCCGCTACCGACCGTGGTCGCTTTCCGTGGGTCCCGCCCGCGGCTGTCCCGCGGGGGCACCTCCAGTCGGCGTGCACACGACACGCTCCCCCGCGGTTCCCGTGTCGTGTGAACCGGCCCAACTGTGTGCGGGTTCACACGACATTCCCGTATTTTTTCTGTCTATAAGACGCCCCCATGTATAAGACGCCCCCCCCCACTGGGCAGTTTCGCAACCGCGCGGTTCTCTCCTCGGCTTACTTCCGTGTATAAGACGACCCTCAATTTTTAGTCTAACAATTTTAGGGGAAAAGTATAGTCTTATACATGGAAAAATACTGTAAGCCACACTGCGTAGCAAGCCATGCAGTGTGGCTTATTAGCCGGGGCCGCGGCACGCAGCGGAGATCAGGGGAGCCTCTGACAGCTTCCCCCAAGTGCCGCCCGGGCACTTTGAGGGCGACTGCAAGCGGTGCTCGCCGGGTTTCTTGCTGTTCTTGACAAGAGACTCGCTTGCAGTAGGACTTGACCCATTATGGGGTCAACGACAAACCCATTGTGGCTCAGACAGACCCTACGACAAGCCCTGGCTTGTCATGGGTGGCTTATAAGCCAAAAATCATCAGCCACCCTGACAAACCTGTCCCGGGTTCACATGGCACAACAACAACCCACCGGGGCTTATAAGCCACGGTGGGCTGTGGTGTCCTGCAAACCCAGTCAGAGTTTGGGCACCTCACTTTAAGAAGGACGTAGACAAACTGGAGAGGGTTCAGAGGAGGGCAACAAGGATGATAAAGGGACTGGAAACAAGGCCCTATGAGGAGAGACTGAAAGAACTGGGCATGTTTAGCCTTCAGAAGAGGAGACTGAGGGGAGATATGATCGCACTCTTCCAGTATTTGAAGGGATGTCACACAGAGGAGGGCAAGGATCTCTTCTCGATCATCCCAGTTTGCAGGACACGGAATAATGGGCTCAAGTTACAGGAACCTAGATTCCGTCTGAACATCAGGAAAAACTTCCTGACTGTCAGAGCAATAAGACAATGGAATCAACTACCTAGGGAGGTGGTGGGCTCTCCCAGTCTGGAGGCATTCAAGGTGCGGCTGGACAGACATCTGTCAGGGATGCTTTGACCTGGATTCCTGCATTGAGCAGGGGGTTGGACTCGATGGCCTTGTAGGCCCCTTCCAACTCTACTTTTCTATGATTCTATGATTCTATGAGAGTCTGCTTTTCGTTTACCAGTTTTTTCCCCTGGGATTTTTCTAATGGAGGGGGTTTGAATTTTCAGTGGGCGTGATATACGAGTGGGTGAGACTCCTTGCCCTTGGCAAATGTGGGCTCAGGCTAAGGGAGGGTGTTCAAAGAATTCTGGGTTTGTGAGTAGGGCATGCCCTGCAAGTTGGGATCGGTGTGTTCCAATCAGTGCTAGAAACAGATCCAAATAACTGTTAGCCTTTCGGTTTTCAAAGGGAGAACGGATAGCCATTGCTCTTTTGTCCCAGCATGCTTTGGTGCAACCTGAGATCCTTAGTCTGCAAATGGGCTTCCACCATGATCTTTGCCAGCAAGATCTTTCCTCCCCTTCCTCCCTCTGTGGTTTAGCATCCTCCCTTGAGGAAGAACCCTGTGAAACTCTGAAAGCTTGCTCACTACTTAGTGACTTTCAGTCGGTCCTAATGAAGGCATTGCATTCCTGCTGCTACTTGAATGTTCTCCCCACTTTTGTCGGGAGTGGGGGGAAAAAAACATCTCATGGTTCCCACCTCACCTGCTCCACCCAAAATAGGGCTGGGATGGAGACCCCAACCCCAATGAACCAAGTGGCCGCAACCACCAGCAGTGCGTGCTTGGAGTTGAAGCGGAAGTTCCCGAAGGGCTTGCAGATGACGATGTATCGTTCAAAAGCGAGGAAGGCCAAGGACCAGCCGGTGACCAGACCTGGAAAGGGACAAGACAGACAGAGAGTCAGTCAGACACACACACACACACACACACACACAGAGGAAAGGGCTGAAAATTATGGTTGGATCGAGCAAGAGTCTAGAATCCGACACCTCTAACTGGCTTCCAGTCATCCCCTGGCTCTCCTGGCTGCAGAGGTTTTGCAGATCTCCAGATTTCAACAATATTTCGCTTCCTTTGAAGGTTTGAAGCATATCGTGTACATTCTCTCTGTAATCTTAGCAATGGCTGAATAAGGTAGGCAGGCCGGTATTACTGTCTGCATATTTCTTTCTTCACGCAATGCATACATAATTTGGGGGATTTACTAGCACAAGATGTGGTCACACAATCACTATCTGAGACAACTTTTGGAAAAAAAGAGAGTAGACGAACTGTGAGAGTACAGTGGTGGGGGAGAACTTGTAGACCCCCACAGTTGTTGTTGGACTTCAGCTCCCATCAGCCCCAGCCAGCATGGCCAGGGGAGAGGGATTATGGGAGTTGGCATCCAACAACATCTGGTGCTTCCCCACTCTTGCAGTAGAGCTTTGTTGGCAGGTCTGACTTACGGTAGCTAAAGGAAGACTCTGCGTTGAGAGGCAGCAGGATATCTCCCTAGTCATCCAAAAGGAAGACCACTTCCTTCATTTCCTGTTTGAAAACTTCCCATTGGCATCAGCAGGGCTGGCGTCAAGAGTAGGCATGGTCGGGCACCTGCCGAGGGGCCCACAGAGAAGAGCCCCCTGGCTCCTTGTTGCTCCTCTTCACCATGGCAACCTGCTTGTTCACCTGCCTCTCTCGCTCCGGTGGTGAGACAACGGTGGTGAGAAGGCAGACTCACTGAGGGAGGAGGACCGTTGAGGGTGTCTTCCCAAAGGGAGTCGGGACTGGGCATTGGTCTGGCCAGTGTTGGGAACCGAAAGCTGGGGGAATAGATGGACCGTTGGGCCTGATCCACCGAGAAAATTAGGCAATGTTTTAGATGGATGATCTTGAGTGAGAAGATTCTAGAACCGCCCTTCCTAACCTGTTGCCCTCCAGACATGATGGACTACTACAGCTCCCATAACCCCCCAGCCAGTTGTAGTCTATCACATCTGCAGGGTACCAGGTTGGGGAAGGCTGTTCTAGAATGACCTATGGACACATGACTGTATTCTCTCATTAGTTGCTGCTTTCTCGATTCAGCTTCCACACCTGAGACCCTCCGTGCCATCTTCATCCAAGCCCGCCGTGGCAGTGGCTCCTGGGCGCCGGTCCTCCCTCCCCGTGCCCCCCTTGGCCTCCAGGCACCGCCATGTGGCGTCTGCCTCCCGTTTCCTAGGCCCTCGTGTTTACCTGCCACCGAGCCTAGGAAGGCCTCCAAGGCGCAGATGTGACGCCCGAAGAAGAAGTAGCCTTGGGAACTGGCCATGAAGACGGTGAAGACCGAGAAGACGCAGAAGAGGAAGCCGGCGAAGGAGATGTTGACGAGGATGTAGTTGAGTGGCTGCCGGAGCTTCTTGTACTTGACCGTGACGATGAGGATGATGGCGTTGAGCGGCGTGCCGGCAAAGAACACGAAGCCCATGAAGGCCGTCTGGAAGTAGAAGGCCCACATCGGGGCAATGTGGTACTGGGGCCCATCCCAGGGCCCCACCGAAGAGATGTTTTCAAAGAGGTAGAAATCTTCTTCACCGGACATCCTCCCTGGTGCCGGCCCTGCCGCCGCGCAAATCCTTCCCATGGGACCCCCTTCCCTCCTATTATAGAATGCCCGAGGGGGGGGCGGGCGGTGGAAATCCACTTAAGGGCTCAAGCTGGGATCAGCCTGTAATCCTGATCATCCCAGAGGCAAACTTGGGGATTTGTGGGCCTCTAAGATCCTTACCTTCTGTCCCATAAAGCCCTCTGAGAGGTTAATCTTGTTTCCTGTGCAGGTTAGAGCCGGCAGACAGAGAACCTCTTTGGATTGCAGAGGGCAAAAACAACAACAACAACAAAAAACGGCGTAGAGCCAGATAGAGCCTGCTCCGCAGTTATCCGCTCAAGGGGGCTGGGGTCAGGGAGCCTCAGCCCCAGGAGTCCTGGAAACCTGATTTCTGCAAGCGTTGTTCTGTGTTCTGTAATATTATTTGACACAGAGGTGCTGCTGCAGCTGGACCTTGGTGCCAAGGTCTGGGGGGCCACAGCCAAGCCCCCCCCTCCTGAAATGACCCCCCTTGAATGGCAGGCGATGAGGACAGTGTGGCAGGCAAGCTGGCCCATCATCGGCGCCTGGACCAGCGTGGGCCCACTGGGGCTGATGCTTCTCGCAGCAGCATCCTTGCCTCTTCTTCTTCTTCTTCTTCTTCTTCTTCTTCTTCTCTTCTTCTTCTTCTTCTTCTTCTTCTTCTTCTTCTTCTTCTTCTTCTTTCTTTTAAATAGACATTTTATAGTCAGGGGGCGGCTAGCCAGACATTTACATAGTTGCCGACACTCATCTTATTATTTTTTTACTTCAAAATATATTATCCTAGTTTTCGACAACAACACTGGTGCTTACTCCCAAGTAAACGTGTTTAGCGTCAGGACAACAGGCGCAGCAGACCCTGTTTTATCCCTGTAGTCCTGACGAAGCTGTGATTTCGGTGAGTTTAAAATGCAAAAGTGCACGTACTTTAAAAGAAACCAACCGGGGTTGGGAAACAGTGAGGGTGTGGTTTTTTTGGAGGGGTGGGGGGGTTGCTTTTGCTGTTTTGCTCTAATGCAGTGTTCTCCAACCTTGGGTCCCCAGATGTTTTTGGCCTACAACTCCCAGCATGCCCCAGCCAGCTACGCTGGCTGGGCAGGGCCGGTGCTATCATTAGGCCAACTAGGCAGCCGCCTAGGGCGCAGGGCTAAAGGGGGCGCCAGAAACGCCTTGGGAAAAAAATACAGCGCTCTCAAGTGGGAAGGGGGGCACTAAATATCTGATCTTGCCTAGGGCACCAAACTGCCTTGCACTGGTCCTGTGGCTGGGGCATGCTGGGAGTTGTAGGCCAAAAACATCTGGGGACCCAAGGTTGGAGAACACTGCTCTAATGTGTCAGGCAGTGCCAGCTCCAGGTTTCAGAGGGCCCTTGGGCAAGTCCACCTTCTCCCCACCATGGTCTCCAGCTGCTCTGGCTCCTCCTCCTCCTTCTCATCAGGGCTGCTACTTGCTCGCTTGGCAGGCAGAGACCCAGGGAGCAAGCCCACGGGGGCGGGCGGGTGGCATTTATTTATTTATTTATTTGTTGTATTTCTGAATCGCCCATCTGGCCGGCAAACCAGCCACTCCGGGCGACGTACAACATGATAAAATGCATTTAAAATACATGATATGAAATACATTTAAAACAGTATAAAACAGTATAACTTTTAAAATCTCAACCCACCCCGTATTCCCGCCTGAATAACCATGTTTTTAGTGAGCAGCGGAAGCTCAGCAGAGAAGGGGGCATGGCGGAGGTCACTCGGGAGGGAGTTCCACAGTATGGGGGGGCCACCACAGAAAAGGCCCTCTTCCTAGTCCCCACCAGTCTAGCTGCTCTGGCTGAAGGGACAAGGCTGTCTGTGGCATCTCCTGCTCCTCACCACCACCACCACCGTTGTCTGGGTCAGAGCAAGAGGCAGGTGAACAAGCAGATTGCAATGGGGAAGAGGAGGAGGAACTCCAGGGGACTCTTTCCAATCAGGAATGTAGAAGCAGTTGTAAAGTACGACGTGGTGGTGGTGAGAAGGGAAATGTTAGTTGTTTGCTTCACAACTGAAGACACAGAGACGTTTAAAGTCTCTCCCACCCACCCTCAACTCCGCCTTGTAAGACCATTAAGCCCAGAGTCTAAAATTTCCCGGCTGCACCACTGGTCTGATGGAAGCAAGTTGTGACGCAAGCCAGAATATGTTAGATGTACCTAAGTGGAACGCAGAGTGATTTGCAAGCCAGTCCCAAACCCAAATTTCCACTGAGTTCAATGAGGCTTGAGTGGCCATCCTATGTATGTTTAGACAGAAAAAAGGCCTACGACTCCCAGCATGCCCCAGCCACCTGTGCTGGGACCAGAGTTCTCTCCTCTTTGCCTTCACATAGATCCTAGAGTCGGAAGGGGCCTACAGCCAGGCCATCGAGTCCAACCCCCTGCTCAATGCAGGAAACTAGAGGAGGGGGTCTCCCATCCAAGTAACAACCAGGCCTGACCCTGCTTAGCTTTCCATGCTCAGACTAGCTGACCCACAGGCAGCCGGATTGTCTCTGTTAAAGCTTTTCCCTGTGTGGAAATAAATACGAGCCCCTGCGAATGTCGGCACATCAAGTTGCCCTGTTAAAATGTACCGCCACGATAGGCCGATTGGAAAGTGATCAACCTTACTGCTAGTAGTTACTATGCTTAGGATTGCAACCTCATCTTCTGAATGTTTACTCGGGGGGGTGTGTGTGTGTGCCCTACTGAGTTCAGCGGGTCTTACTCCCAACCAGGAAAGTAGGCAGAGAGACATTGAAATGTATACTGTGATTGCCATTCATTTCTATGGAGCTTCCGGGAGCGCAACATTCCCTGGAATGGTGCTCGCTGGCTCACAGTGAAGAAAGGGTTAAGTGTTTTGCTCTGAGAAAATGTGTGTGTGTGTGTGTGTGTGTGTGTGTGTGTGTGTGTGTGACTGACTGTGTCTGCGCTGCAGGCCTGGCGCAGAACCCAGCCTCTCGCCTGCCACAAGCAGAGAATGTAATTTGAGCTTGCCAGTTGCCAGTCTGACTGAAGAAAACATCTGGAAGGGAAACATAACAGCTGGCTCGTTGGTCTAGGGGTATGATTCTCGCTTAGGGTGCGAGAGGTCCCGGGTTCAAATCCCGGACGAGCCCTACTTTTTTCCGCCCTGTGACAGCATGCCAGGAAGCAGAAAAAGACAGAGCCAAATGGGGACACGTTAAAATTCAACATGCATTTCTAATTTCTGAAAATCCAGATTTACCACTGCAGGCCACACAGATTTAAACAAAATTATCTTATTGCTAGTGTAATCTGCGTTGGGAAATCTGGATTTCCCCGAGATGGGAAATGCAGGTTGAATTTTAATTTGTCCTCATTCGTCTCCATCTCTTTCTGCTTGAGGTTCTGGGCTAGAAGAATTCTCTGATAGCTCCCCGATTTTGCCACCTAATTCACACAAAAGGCCACCTACGCCAGGATTCTCACTGGCTGCAACCTTGCATCTGGCGATAATTCCTATTCAGATCAATGCGACTTCCCTTGGATAACACACACACAGGTTTGGGCTCCAGGGCTGGATCCACACCTAAGGTTTATTACAGTACTGTATCGCTGTCATGACTTACGGGGCACACGACACACACACTTTTCAGTGCCATTCGTGGTAGCCCTGCATAATCGTTCTTCGTTTCTTCCGGAATTTCCGAGACTAGGTTTATCACAGTTTTTTCCCCCCAGTTATTTATTTTATTTATTATATTTATACCCTGCCTTTTTTCCTTCAAGGAACCTAAGGCGGCTTACATAATCCTCCTCCTCCTCCATTTATCCTCACAACAACCCTGTGAGGTAGGTTAGGCTGAGAGTCAGCGACTGGCCCAAACTCACCCAGTGAGTTTCATGGCCGAGCGGGGACTAGAACCCGGATCTCCCGAGTCCCAGTCCGACACTCTCACCACTACGCCACACTGGCTCTCTATTGAGCCAGTTCTCTATTGCGGTTCACTGTCGCAGTAGGCAGCTAGTGTGTGCTTAACTTGCACTGAAGTTTCCCGTCTGAGGTGTGGCCACGAAAGTGTCGTCACTGGAGTTAGCCAATAGTTTTCGAGGGGCGCAGGGGGGGAAGGCGGCCTCACGGGCGTCCGGTGGGGAAGAGAGGTATCCGCCATTTGTTGTTCTGCGGTGGTTAGCCCTCTTCCCCAGAAGCTTCTTAATTTTTTTGTATTGTCGTCGAGCAGGGCAACTTGAGGGCCCTCCACGTGTGTTGGCGATCACCCTAGCCAGCATAGCCAAATGGTATTTGTAGGCCAAAACTTCTGGAGGGCCACAAGTTGCTCACCCCTGTTGTATAGTGAATTATCCAGTTGAAACCTTCTTTCTATTGCCTTTGTACTTCCTGTTTTTTTTTAATTGTTTTTTTTAAAGCAAGTAGTTAGTCCAGCTCTTTGTAAAGAGTGAGTGAGTGAGGAAGAAAGTGGCCTGGAGGGGCCTTGGCTCAGAGGCAGAGAGCCTGCTTTGTGTGCAGAAGGTCGCTGGTTCAATCCCAGGTAGCATCTCCTCCAGTAAGGCTGGGAAAACTCCTACCTGGAACGGAGCTGCTGCCGCCGATCCATGTTGGCAATACTGGGCTAGATGGACCAAGCAGGGTCTGACTCGGGATAAGGCAGCTTGAGCTTCCTGTCTTCTTAGAAGGGCCACAAGGCACCCCTTCTTTACCACCTTGTGGGTGCCTTGGAGCCACACAGGGACTGCATGTTCTCAAGCAGAGGTCCGAGCCTTCGGGAGGGAGGCCTCAGGGTTCGACCCCAGGTAGCTCCTGGTGAAATTAGCTGAATGAGGGCTCTAGTAAAGGCAAGCCTTGTGGGAGTTTACCCATCTCGCACCTTCGGGTAGGTGTGGTAATTCTCCATCGGGCAGCAAGGCTGTGCTGGATCTAACCCTGGAAGAAGATTGACCCTCAGGTAACAGAGTTATGTGCCTGGGAGATAGAATCAGGTTTTGTTATTTTGCAGCTCTATTTCTGTGTGCCAAAGCGTCTCTCTCTCTCTCTCTCTCTCTTTTGTGCTTCCCTCATTTCCCACCTTTTGTTGTAAAATGCTACCAGAATAAACCTTGTTTGGTTTTACCCCACATGGGTTTTGTAGTTGCTCTGTGGCTTCAGTATCTAAATCCAGGTTACAGAATTAAAGGCGAGTCCCTGAACAGAGATTCAAGTAGGATTGCAGACAGCTGAGGCTTGGCAGTCTGGTACCTTGAGATCTCTGGGGGTCTTGGTTCCTTTGGGGTAGGAAAGGGTGGGGTGGTGGCGGGCCAGCCAGCCCCCCCCTTCCAGGGCACAGATGCTTCCTCTCTCCTCGCCCAACATGAAAAACTGTCTTTAAGGATGCAATCCTATGCAGGTTTAGACAGGGAAAAAGTCCGACAACTCCCAGCATTCCCCAGCCAGCAATGCTGGCTGGGGAATGCTGGGAGTTGTCGGACTTTTTTTCCTGTCTAAACCTGCATAGGATTGCATCCTTAAAGAACTTTTTGCCGAGTGGACAACAGTGACTCCCCATGGGCTGGACTCTCCTTTGCTTGATGGGGCTGCTTTTTCATAGATTTCATAGATCATAGAGCTGGAAGGGGCCTACAAGGCCATCGAGCCTAATCCCCCTGCTCAGTGCAGGAAACTAGAGGAGGGGTCTCCCATCCAAGTCATAACCAGGCCTGACCCTGCTTAGCTTTCCACGCTCAGTCAAGCAAGCTGGGCCAGCATCGTGAGCCACAGGCCTTTTTGACCATTTCTTTTTTCCTTCCCCCTTTAATCTGGATGTTTCTGCACCCCTTCTAGAACCACCATATAACTGTTTCTGCAGCGCCAGCATTCCCCTCTCCCCCTCCGCCCCTGGATGCCGGAGGCACACGGCAGCTTAGCTTTCACAGTTGCACTCTAGCGAACCCTGGAAACTGGAGCTCTACAAACCAGCTAGGGTACATGTCCCGTGATCCTCTGTGCTTTCATGAAACTCAGATTCCCAGGATTCCTAAGGACGGGTCAGGTGCGGGAGCTGTGACCCGCTTACTTTCGTAGCATTGGTTGTAGAGCACCCTTCCTCCACCTGCTGCCCTCCGGATGTGTTGGACTCAGGGCCGGCCCTGCCATTAGGCACAGTGAGGCAGTCACATCAGGTGGCAGATCATGGGAGGTGGCAGCAACGTGTCAGAGGAGGGCCACACGGCCTTCCCTGAAACCCACCCACCCCTATGCTAGCCTTCCCGTTTTCAGTTATGGTGGAGGATGCTGACCCATTGCCGGTGCCGAAGAAAAATTCAACTGCCAGTCCAGTTGGCTTTGTACATATAATGGGAGGGGCGCCATCTTGTCCTTCACGTCAGGGAGCAAAACATCGTGGGCTGGCCCTGCTTGGACTCCAACTCCCATAGTTCCGTTGGCCCCGCTGGCTGGGGATGATGGGAGCTGCTGTCGAACACATCTGGAGGCTACCAGATTGGGGAAGGGTGTTGTGGAGCTTCCAGTGTACTGGAAGAAGCAAAGACTACTAGCATTGAAAAAATGATCCTTCAACGCCAACTTCAGTGGACCGGTCATGTTGTTCGAATGGCTGACTGCCGTCTCCCAAAGCAGTTACTTTACTCTCAACTCAAGGATGGAAAGTGGAATATCGGTGGTCAATATAAGAGGTTTAAAGATGTTCATAAGGCTAATCTAAAAAAATGCAATATAAACATCGAAAACTGGGAAGCTCTGGCCCATGAACGATCTAAATGGAGGTTGGCCTTTCACGGGCTTACGCTGGCTCAGCTTGTCTGAGCGTGGAAAGCTAAGCAGGGTCAAGCCTGGTTGTTACTTGGATGGGAGACCGCTCCTCTAGTTTCCTGCATTGAGCAGGGGGTTGGACTCGATAGCCTTGTAGGCTCCTTCCAACTCTATGATCTATGAAAGGTTCTATGGACTTTGAAGAAGCCCGAGTGCAAGGCGAAAGGGAGAAACGTGCTAAGCGAAAAGCACGTCAAATGAATCCTTTACAGGACCATCTTCTATCTGGTAACCTGTGTCCTCACTGTGGGAAGCTGTGTGGATCTAGAATTGGCCTCCACAGTCACTTACGGACCCATCGCTAGAGTCTACACAATCTTCTTTAGAATTTCCCCCTTTTATCCCGGAAGACAATCTTACTCGGTCACGAGTGATCGCCTGATGATGTGGAGCTATACGGCAGCTTTCACGTGTGTGTTTCCACGTCCATAATTCAAATGTTGAAGTCACCGTGGCACAGAATGTGCACGTAATTTTAAATTGGCTCATTTCTGCTTTCGATTGCCCATTACAGCAATTGCTCGCAATGGTTCCCACGGGCGGGCCGGAGGCACTCGCTCAACAGCGCTTCCTGCAAGCGGAAGGTCACTAAACACCCATTTCGTTGAAGGCAGCCTCAGGAGACGAAAGGAAAAGTAACTTGCCCAGGAGGTACAAGGTCCTGACTCTCTTGAACCCAGTTTTCTACTCCAACACCCGTTTCACAGAAGGCAAACCAGAGATCAGGAACCTGACCGAGGAGCTGTGTGTGTACATGGCCGAGGCAGGGGATCTGATGCCTCCGTGCCAAATCACGTCTTGGTCCCCCACGCAGCACAACGGAATACCTGTTCCACAGAAGGAAAACTGGTGATGCTCAGAGGAATCACACACGCACGCTCAGAGGCCAAGCACGCCCCACCCCAAAAGAGACCCCCACCCTGTTTATTTTCTAAGAACGCATCTGGAGTTCGGAGGCATTCTTGGCAAGAAAGATGGTGCTGGCGGCAGGTGCTTTGCTTTGCAGCATGCCAGCCTCCCGGTTTAAAGAAATAAAACAAAATCAAAAGATTAAAAATAGGATAAAAATCAGGAGGGGCCTGGCAGATGCCAGGTGAAATGTCCGTGGGCACATCCCACGTTGCAGACCCAGGAGCAGATAGTGGTGGCGGAGAGGGGCCGAAGGTCTGACTCCCGATAAGACAGCTTCATATGGAAGCATTATTCACTAGCCTTCGGAATAGACGAGTTCTTCTCTTTTTAAAATTAATTAGAAAGCCTCCGTCCCCTCTCTTCAGTTCCAAGGGAGTACCCAAAGCACACAGGCCGAATCCACAGCGTGCTATTGACGAGGCTGCGTTTCGGTCCTCGGCCTGCGTTCCAGAATCCAGCAGGCCATCAAAGTGGGCGTGAGGCTTCGCTTGCTTGCCACGTAGATCGACACCAATGAGGAAACGTGGATGACTCGGCCCTGCTCGCAGCCCCTTGCGTCTTGACGCACGTGCAAGGAAAGTAATGTGATATCTTTTGGTTTCCAGACTTGCCAGAACTTCTCTTCCCTCCCCGCCTGCAAAAAAAACCCCACATCTGGCAGGGCACGGCTACAGCTGGCTCATTGGTCTAGGGCAGTGTTGGATCTCCAGATGTTTTTGGCCTACAACTCCCAGCGTAGCTGGCTGGGGCATGCTGGGAGTTGTAGGCCAAAAACATCTGGGGACCCAAGGTTGGAGAACACTGTGCTAGTCCCTACCACTGAACCAGAAAGTATAAGAGAAAGAGAAAGAGAAAGAGAGGGGAAGCATGCAGCCAGGGCTGGCTCAAGAAATCTTGGCAGCCCGAGCAGCTGCCTGGAGCCCAGCATCCAGTGGGGGGCGCCCTCTGGCATGGACCACATTGCACGAGAGTGCCTCTTGGGCCGCCCATCACTGCTTCCAAAATGTCGCCAGTCGCTTGGGCCATCTTGCCTGGCCCCCCTGGTACGTGGAATGAGTCACCTAGAACTCTTTTTAAAGTGCCCTGGTGGGGGGGGGGCATTTTAGGGTTTCAAGCAAGGGGGGAATTGGGACCACAGACTCAAACTGTTGGAGCACTGATCTTTCTACAAATTACAATTCTACAGATTGTGCATAATCTACAGGACATCGCGCCTTATTGTATGGCATAGATTAAGTCAGACAATCTTGGGAAGGGGGGGGGGAATGACATTCTGACATATGGTGAAGAGGGTGCGTGGGGCAGAAAAGGTTGAGAGCCACTGACCTAGAAGGAGCAAGGGACATGCTGCGGACAAGGCTGGCGGAGAGCAAACAAAAGACTAGAGGGGCGGGATCGAAGTGAGAGGGGAGGAGCTGCCGCTACAGTTCCCGCCTCCGTTCCTGTCTTGTAGTCAGTGCCTGGGTTGCGAATTTAGGAATAATTACTATAATTTAACAGGGATGGGGACTTGGACTCGAGGACTTGACTCGTGAGTCGGACTGAGTCCCCCCTCTGACTCGACTAGGACTTGAGTCCCAATATTTTTAATCGGACTCGAGACTCGACTCGGGACTCGAGACCAAGGACTCTTCAACATCCCTGGGCTGTGCCAGAAGGAGTGGAGAGGAGCGTGATTGCCGGCGAAGAGCGCATGGAAGCGAGGTGTGCCGCTGCTCGGCCACTATGGACGGCTACCAGGAGTGCAGCCCCAACGGTGTGTCAAGATTTATTTTGATAGATGTGTTGCGTACTTGGGAGAGGCAGAAGAAGGACCTGAGATTACTCTGTGTGGCTGCTCTGAGTGTGTTTCTGGTTCCAGCAAGTTCATCACCAGTGGAGCGGGTGTTCAGTGAGGGTGGAATTGTGATGAGATCTCACTGTTCCAGAATGGGGGCCAAACATTTAGAAAAAACCATGTTCCTCAAATGCAACATGGATAAGTTTTAGGAAGTACAGCAAGTTTATTTTTTAAACTCATTTTTCTAAAATGCAACCTTTCAGACATTTTGGGTTTGGCTGCCTCTGCCTGCCTGTCTGGGGTTCCCAGCCTCCTCTGCCTGCCTGGTCTCTTCTTGACCAGTTCAACAGTTGAATTGTCCAAGACAAAGGCCTCTGCCTGCCTGCTTTGGGGTTCCCTGCCTCCTCTGCCTGCCTGGTTATTTTGGGTTTGTCTGCCTGGTCTGTTCTTGCCAAAATCAGTTGCAGAGTTTTGAAATAAAAAGGCACACTTTGTGCCTAGAATTTATTTAAGCCACACATCTGAAATAGCCTTATTTTGTTGGGGAAAACCCCCATTGATTTTAATAGGGACTCGTGGAGTCAGCTTTGGGAGGGACTCGTGACTCGTGACTCGTGAGTCACCATTTTGGACCAAGGACTCGGACTCGGACTCGAGACTCGGGTCCAAAGATTCGTGACTCGACTCGTGACTCGAGTCGACTCTTCAACATCCCTGTAATTTAAACACAAATACAGTGCATCTCACCCTAGTGGTGAAGACTGTGACCAGGTGAGCTGCGTGCCGGCAGCCCTTCAAACAGAGGACTGTCCTCTGTAAAAGAGGACGCCTGGCCACCCTGCGCTCCACTGGGCTCTCTGGCTTTGGTCAGCCTCCACCAGAGCCTGTCTCCTGTGCAGCTGGACGGCCATCTGTCGGGGATGCTTTGACCTGGACTCCTGCATTGAGCAGGGGGTTGGACTCGATGGCCTTGTGTAGGCCCCTTCCAACTCTACTTTTCTATGATTCTATGATTCAAGCGCCATTAAAATAACCGAGACTGGTGTGGGAACCAACTCCCACTAGATTGCCCCCCCAAAGATCATTGGCCAGATTAGTGATACGTCACTGTTCCTCTCACTCCCAACCGAGTCGCGGGTGTGGAGATTTGCGCGGAGTTCTCTGGGGCCAGCAAATCCCGCCCCCCGTGGCCGACTGCCCTTGCGTGGTGCCAACACCGCCTCATCCTCCTGGTGTGGCTACAGACACGCAACCAGCGACCCGTTCCTGGATTCCAGAGAATGCTCAGAGGGGCTTGTTTTCTGCAAGTGACCTTGGGAGGCAAAGGCAGCTGGCGGCCATCCCACTGGCAAGGCAGTCAAGGGGCCCATGTTTCTGTATGCTGGAGCGGGCACAAGGTGGCACCGAGCCATGGGGAAGCATGTGGTGGGATGCTCAGAGAGGAAGCCACGGCCCAGTAATCCAATTGGGTCAATCCCATTTCCTTTCATTGGGCGGCTTCCACAAATGGGTAACGAGGTCGGGGGCACGGGGAGAGATGTCAGCTTGATCTTCCACGACCACCATGGTGTGTGCACCAGCCTGCTCTTCTGTGGATGCCCAAGGGGCGCATTTATTATATTATATTGTATTGTATTGTATTGCATTGTATTTCTAGATCGCCCATCTGACCGGCAAACCAGCCACTCTGGGCAATGTGCAACATACAATGAAACAAGACAGAACAAAATACACTTAAAAAACAGTATAAAATGTTAAAATCCTAACCCACCCCATATTCCCACCTGAAAAGCCATGTTTTTAATGAACGGCGGAAGCTCATCAAGGAGGGGGCATGGCGGAGGTCACTGGGGAGAGAGTTCCACAGTTTGGGGGCTGCCACACAAAAGGCCCTCTTCCTAGTCCCCACCAGCCTGGCTGCTCTGGCTGATGGGACAAGGAGAAGGCTGTACGTGGCAGATCTTGTTGAGTGGCCTCCTTGATGTTGCTGGAGACGCTCCTTGAGATAAACTGGACCGGAGCCGTATAGGGTTTTAAAGGTCAAAACCAACACCTTGAATTCGGCTCGGCAAGCAACTGGTAGCCAGTGCAACTCATTAAGCACTGGCGTGATGTGATCACGCCGGCGGCTGCCCTTAATCAGGCAAGCCGCCGCGTTCTGTACCAGCTGAAGCTTCCGAACCGTCTTCAAGGGTAACCCCACATAGAGCGCATTACAGTAGTCTAGGCGAGAGGAGACCAAGGCATGAACCACTGATGGGAGCAGGTGATTAGGAAGGTAGGGGCGCAGCTGCCGTATCAGATGGAGTTGATACAGCGCCGCCCGGCTCACAGCTGCCACCTGAGCCTCCATGGACAGCTGGGAGTCTAGAATGACCCCCAAGCTGCGGACCTGGTCCTTCAGGGGTAGATGTACCCCATTCAGCACCAGATCAACATCCCCTAACCTCCCCTTGTCCCCCACCAGAAGTACCTCGGTCTTGTCGGGGTTCAGTTTCAGCATGTTCCTTCCCATCCAGCCACCCACTGACTCCAGGCACTTGGACAGGGTCTCAACGGCCAACCTCGGTGAGGACTTAAAACAGAGGTAGAGCTGCGTGTCATCCGCATACTGATGACAGCGCACCCCAAACCTCCTGATGATAGCTCCCAGCGGCTTTAGGTAGATGTTAAATAACATCGGGGAGAGGATGGAACCCTGCGGCACCCCACAAGTGAGCAGCCGAGGGTCCGAAGCCTCCTCCCCAAAAATTGCCCTCTGGTACCTTCCAGAGAGGAAGGACTGGAACCACCGCAGTATGGTGTCTCTCATGCCCAACCCCTCCAGGTGGTCCAGGTCAGGAGGATTTATTTCATAAAAGAGGGGCAAGGGAGGGATTATTCCATCGGCGCCATCATTCGAGGAAAAACTTGTCAGGGAAGCCATTTTGCTGCAGACCAAGGCCACCATTTTATTTCCCAGAATGCCTCAAGGAGGCACGTCCTCGTGGATCATGCCCTAAACATCAGCCTTCCCCGACTGGGTGCCCTCCTGAAGTGTTGGACAACAATTCCCATCATCCCCAGCCAGCATGGCCATTGGCCATTGTAGCCCAACTCACCTGGAGGATACCAGGTTGGCGAAAGCTTCTCCAGATCCTCAGGATTTCTGAAATAATTCATGGGAAGTGGCTTGAATACCCCAAAGTACCAGGTAACTGCTGGCTCTTTATGGCAGTTATTTGGGCCTGGGCCCATCAAAGGCGAAAACGGATCCCCACAGACTGCCGACTGAGGCCATTGGCAGTGCATCACCTTCCTTAAGCTTTGATTGGCCTTCGATGCACAGCCAGCCCTTCATAGCAACTTCCTGCTGAGGCTCAGCCTTCAGCCCTCCGAATTCTGACTGGCTTTCTGACTGGATTACCTCAGTTCCTGCTCGCTTGACCCTCAAGTTATTGCTCCTCAGGAGGGTTGCCAACTGACCAGCAAAAACTGGCCTGGTCCACTGTTGTGCCATTAACAGGAGCTTGATAGGCAGAAATGTGCAAGTGAAGGGGGGAAATCTTGCTTGCTAATCTCGGAACATGAAGCCACTCTTAAAAATGCACAGCTACACAGGCCAGCTGAAAAGCTGGCAACCCAATCTCCAGTTACTTACTCCTGCCTACCTCGCCACCCCACCCTATCACAGGGGCTCTCTCCCTCACCAGTGACCTATATTTAATTCCCATCCTCACTAGGGGAACAGCCCAGCAGCAGGAATTGTCACCTGGGGGGAAATTCCTTGTGGATTCACATGCTCGCCTGTGTTTGTGGTGTGCATTGTGCACACCACAAACACAAAGGCTCAGGCTCGTAGTTTGGGGGTGCTCTTGGATCCAGCATTTTCACTAGAGGCACAGGTGGACTTGGTGGCACGGAGCACCTTTCATCAGCTTAGACTGATATACCAACTACCTACGTCCTTATCTGGACAGAGGTAGCCTAGCTACAGTTATCCATGTTCTGGTAACCTCTCGTTTGGATTACTGCAATGCGTTATACGTGGGGCTGCCTTTGAAAACTGTCCGGAAACTTCAGCTGGTCCAAAATAGGGCAGTGAGATTGTTAACGGGGACTGGCCGATGTGAACATAGGTATTATGCCTGTGCTTTCTCATCTGCACTGGCTGCCAGTCTGTTTCCGGGCCCGATTCAAAGTGCTGGTGCTAACATTTAAAGCCCTAAACGGCTTGGGGCCAGGGTATATCTGAAGGATCGTCTCCTCCCATATGTACCTGCCCGGACACTAAGATCTTCCTCAGCGGTCCTTCTCCGAGAGCCCCTGCCAAAGGAAGTGAGGCAGGTGGCTACCAGGAGGAGGGCCTTTTCTGCTGTGGCACCCCGGTTGTGGAATGAGCTCCCCAAAGAGGCTCGCCCGGCGCCTACATTGTACTCTTTCTGTCACCAGGTGAAGACCTTTTTATTCTCCCAGGCATTTTAGTTTTTCAGTTTCTGTTTTAAATCTGGTATTTTAAATCTTTGCACTGTGACTAAGTTCCTTTTGGTTATTTTTTTTAATTTTTTTTTAATACTGTCATTTTAAACGTTTACATCTTTATATTGAATGTTGTCATCTCGTATTTTACGGTTTTAATTGTTGTGAACCGCCCAGCGAGCTTTGGCTACTGGGCAGTGTAGAAATGCAACAAATAAATGAACTGCGGCCCATTTGGGAGACTCGCAAAGCCTGGAGACCTCCCTTCATTAAAGTTGGGGGCCAAAGGCCACCTGCCCTCCCTCCTGGGCCAGTTGCCTTCCTGCGCCAACCTGGCGCCCGCTTCTCACCCCTTCAGCGCTGCTGGTGTGTACGACCCCATGGCTGTTGTTCCCGAGGGCAAGTCGGAGGCTCGTCCCGGGCCTTCCCTGGGGAAGTGAGAGGGACAGCGGCCCCACCCCAAGGAGGATGAGCAGGTGAAAGCAGCTTAAGGAGAGGAGATTGGTCCAGCCCGCTGACCCAGGGGTGGGGCGGGAGATAGAGGGGATTAAGGACAAACTGATTACCCCAAACTCTCCTCAACCTCCCCTCTCGGATTGGGTCATCACCAAACCGAGGAGGGACCCGTGGCTGGCCTCAGCTCTACTGGGGCCTGGCCCCAAGCAATTCAAGGAGACCATCTCTCCTGCTTCCTCGTTCGCTGTTTGACTGGATAAAGTGCTTTAAAGTCAGGGTTAGGCATTTCCTGAGCCGCGTCATGTGTGCGCGACATTTTGACGGTGCCTGTTTATCTACACATTTAAATGTTGAGCATGGAGGAGCAGAGAGACACATAAGCATCAGCAAACCATGTCTCCTTGGAGCTCTGCAAGCCTTCTCCTTCCAGGTTACTGTTTTGAAGGCATGGCATCCTCTGTTTGGTGGGCTGTCTGGTCCCACATCTGGTTTAAAGATGAAGAACCACCAGAAGGAAGAGCCAAAGGGCCTCCATAGTCACCCATCAGCACTTAGCACCTGGACAGCAGACACTGAGCAAGGCACCCTGGCCACCTGGCCACAGTCTTCCATGCTGTGTTGAGATGCATTGTATTTCCATTTAAATAATAATGATTATTTCTAAACTCACATCTATACATATACATTAGCACATACAAAGCTTATGCAAATAGGGGTCCTCTTTTGGTGTGGAGGAAGCAGATAGGGAGACCTTTTTCTCCCTCTCTCATACTACTGGAACCCCAAAGGGGTCATCCCACGAAGCTGATTGGTGGGAGATTCAGGACAGGTAAAAGGAAGGACTTCTTCACACAGCGCATAGTCAAACTATGCAGCCAGGCTGGTGGGGACTAGGAAGAGGGCCTTCTCTGTGGCGGCCCCCACATTATGGAACTCCCTCCCTAGTGACCTTCGCCATGCCCCCTCCGTGATGAGCTTCCGCCGTGCATTAAAAACATGGCTGTTCAGGCGGGAATATGGGGTGGGTTAGGTTTTTAATGAGAATTTTTTATATTGTTTTAATTATTATATTTTATTGTGTTGTTTTGTTGTATTTTAATTGTACATCGCCCAGGGTGGCCGGGTGACCGGCCAGATGGGCGATTAATAAATATAATAAATAAATAAATAAATAAATAAATATGGAACTCACTTCCACAAGATGGAGTGATGGAGTGATGGCCACCAATCTGGACGGCTTTAAATGGGGATTGAACAAATTCATGGAGCAGAAGGCTATCAGTGGCTACTAGTCCTGAGGGCTCTGTGCTTCCTCCAGTGTCAGAGGCAGTATGCCGATGTCCTCCAGTGGCTGGGGAACATGGGCGGGAGGGTGCTGTTGCACTCCTGCCCTGCTTGCGGGATCCTGTGGGCAGCTGGTTGGCCACTGAGTGACCAGAATGCTGGATGAGGTGGACCTTTGACCCAGCAGGGCTCTTCTCAATCTTCTCATGCTCTTATGTCCTCTTTTTTTCTTTGCGATTCGCAGGTGGCCACCCCGCCATGCAGGGCGCGTGCTAACAAGTAGCCACCAAATGTCTGTGTTCACTCAAGAAATGTATTTTTGGGTCAATCTGCACACGCTGGCTCAGCTTGTCTGAGCACAGAAAGCTAAGCAGGGTCAGGCCTGGTTGTTTGAATGAAACATAGAGTGTTCGAGGATCGGAATATTTGTAAGAAGACCAAAACACTGGTTTACGAAGCCATTGTATTACCAACTTTATTGTATGCCTGCGAAACATGGACTATCTATAAACGTCACTTCCACCTCCTTGAAAGGTTTCATCAACGTTGCCTCCGGAAAATCCTGCAAATTACTTGGGAAGACAGGCGAACAAATGTCAGTGTACTGGAAGAAGCAAAGACTACTAGCGTTGAAAAAAATGATCCTTCAACGCCAACTTCAGTGGACCGGTCATGTTGTTCGAATGCCTGACTGCCGTCTCCCAAAGCAGTTACTTTACTCCCAACTCAAGGATGGAAAGCGGAATATCGGTGGTCAATATAAGAGGTTTAAAGATGTTCATAAGGCTAATAAAAAAATGCAATATAAACATCGAAAACTGGGAAGCTCTGGCCCATGAACGATCTAAATGGAGGTTGGCCTTTCACAAAGGTTCCATGGACTTTGAAGAAGCCCGAGTGCAAGGTGAAAGGGAGAAACGTGCTAAGCGAAAAGCACGTCAAATGAATCCTTTACAGGACCATCTTCCATCTGGTAACCTGTGTCCTCACTGTGGGAAGCTGTGTGGATCTAGAATTGGCCTCCACAGTCACTTACGGACCCATCGCTAGAGTCTACACAATCTTCTTTAGAATTTCCTCCTTTTATCCCGGAAGACAATCTTACTCGGTCACAAGTGATCGCCTGATGATGATGGTAGACCCCTCCTCTAGTTTCCTGCATTGAGCAGGGGGTTGGACTCGATGGCCTTGTAGGCCCCTTCCAAATCTTATGATCTATGAAATCTATGAAATACTTTTTTTTTTTTTTTTTTACATCATTCTTAATCTGGCTCTTTTATTGTGAAGGAAAAGAGCAGTTGCACACGGGCCCTCCGTCTGAAATGTGTACCCGATCCAGATCGCTGGCCCATGCTGCGCAGGCTTCCTGCCGAAAATGCTCCCCAGCTGCTCTGTTTACTGCAAACAGTGCCTTTGGGGGCAAATAGCAGCCACCCAAGGCCACTGAGGAAGCAACTCTGGATAGCTGTGTAAGCTCAGCTGATGGTCGAACCTCGATTAGCAATCCAGCTGGGGTGATTTGTTTGTGTATTACGGTTATTTGTATCCTACCTTTCAGGATGCAAATCCTTCCAAGGCGGCACACAAGTAACACCAAAATTCATTCATACAATCACAATAAGCAACGGGTGGGATCCAGACTTAGTCAGGCTTAGAGTAGACCCACTGAAATCAATGGGACAAGTTAGTCAGGACTAACTGAAGTCCCATTCATTTCAATGGGTTCACTCTAAGTGTGGCAAAGTCCGGATCCAGCCCAACAGCAAAGATATAAAAAGCCATCAGGATCTTTCACCCAGGGCAGCTGGTGGTAGAGGCAAGAAGAAGGAAGATTGATTTCGTTGTCTTGGCCATAAGCTCTCTGTTCTCTCGTTCCCCTTCCCTGAGAACTGAATCCAAGTCATGGCTGGGTTCAGACAACACAATAACCCACACTCAAGGGATGAGTGTGGGTTGTCATTGAACAGTAAGCTGTTGTTGAAACCTGGGTTATCATGTTGCCTACCATGGTTTGTTAGTGCGGCTGAGTTCAAGCACAGTGCAGCTGGGTTAGTGCGGCTGGGTTTAGAGCATATGTAACTTAGCATCTGCAAATGTGTGCATTTTTTCCGTCCTGTGGGCCTGAGCGCCTGATCTTTTCGTCCCCTAGCACAGCCCCTGCTCAAGCCATTGCATTAGAGTGTTGGACTGGGACTCGGGAGATCCGGGTTCTAGTCCCCGCTCGGCCATGAAACTCACTGGGTGACTTTGGGCCAGTCACGGACTCTCAGCCTAACCTACCTCACAGGGTTGTTGTGAGGATCAAATGGAGAGGAGGAAGAGGATTATGTAAGCTGCGTTGGGTTCCTTGCAGGAAAAAAGGCGGGGTATAAATATAATAAATAAATAAATAAATAAATGGCAGAGACGGTATCTGGGATATTTGTTGATCTCAATCTTTAGGGTGGATATTTCCCTGCCCCCCACCTCATGGCAGGTAAAATAGGGGTATCAAAGCAGCACGTTTCCGTCTGTTTCTAAAGGTGGCAGACCTGCTCTTTGCTGCTTGGAGAGCAGTCTGTTAAGCCACCCGATGATGGGGGGCAGGGGAAGGGGGCATACCCCCTCTGGGGGACTCCAGGGGGCTGGAATTGGCCCCCACGCAAGCCAAATTTGGCCTGCAGGCCTGAGGCTCAGCACCCCTGGCCTAGGGGGTGCTGAGCAGGCACTTCTGCTATGGTGTGTGTGTGTGTGTGTGTGTGTGAGCCAAGCAGAGGGTCCATCTGTTTGTGTGCATGTGTGTGCGTGCATGTGTGTGTGTGTGAATGGGCATGCGCACGTCTCAGGATAGAAGTGCTGGGCCATCTGGAGCACACCTGAATGTGCGTTTTATGCCTTGTGCACATGTTGGGAGGAATGTCTGGGTGCCAAAAATGCTGGAAGGGAATTGGGCATTCACGTTCCCTGGCTGGCGACATCCGTGTGTGCCGGGCCGGGTGCGAGAGCGCAGGTGCCACCGCCGCACCGCCCTAGAAACGTGGCCGGCATGCGGGGCTTAAGCGAGCGCGCCCTGTTCGCGTTGGATAAAGATCTGGCGGCGGCGTCCGCGCGCGCCTTTGTGTGCGGTTGCGCCTCTGGAAGGATGCGCACCTGCCAAGCTGTGGAGGACGTCATGCGGACTGGGATGCTGTGCGGGTATCCGGGCGGCGTCAGGCTCCGTGTGTGTGTGTGTGTGTGTGTGTGTGGCGTGTACTCCCGTGTGCTAGGCAGGGAGCGGGCGTCTGTGCGGGGCGCGCCAGCCCCGCGTGTGTGTGCGCGCGCCAGGCGAGCATGGCCGGCAGCAGCGGCGCCGCCTTGGCTGTTGCTCGCCCCAGCCCAGGCTGGGGGCGATGGACTGGCCGGCTTCAGCGTCGCCCAGCCGCTGAGGGGGTGTCTCCTGCCAGCCTGGGGGTGGGCCCTGCCTGCTCCTCCCCCCCCCCAGCCTCCCCCCCCCTCCTCCTCCTCCTCCTCTCTGTCTGCTTCTTGCTCCAGGAGGAGCGGCCATGGAAGCGGTGGGGATGCAGCTGCCGCCGCCGCCGCCGCCGGGGAGGAGGAAGGAAAGAGCAGGTCAGTGGGCTGTGGGGGGGGGGGGGATGCAGCCAGCACCCCCCCCCACTCCTGCGGAAGCCCCCCCCCCGGCAGCCCCAATTCCTCCCCCTCCATCTTCCCTTGCATGACCCAGCACAGCCCCCTCCCCCCCCGCCGCCTCCCCCTCCCCCATCCTTTCCATGTCTCTTCTCCCCCCCCCCTCCGCCCCCCCAATTTCCTTGGGCATTTCCCTCTCCTCCACCTGTAGCTGCCAACCCCCAGCATCATTTCTGCTCCTGTCCCATTCTCAGGATGCAACCCGCCACCCCCAAACCCCCCCTTTCTCTGCTCCCCCACTTCCCTCGCTGAAACGTCACACCTGGTGTTGATGACATCATAGCCAGAGATGATGTCGTTTGGCAGGCTAAGCCACCCCCCCCCCTTCCATACCAGCCAGGTGTGTTGGACTACATCTCCCAACACCCCCCAGCCGGCCCTGCCGGCTGGGGGGTGTTGGGAGATGTAGTCCAACACACCTGGAGGGCGCCAGCTTGGCGGAGTGGCTGCCTTATAGACGCGGTATTTCTCGGCTGCTCGGCAAACAGCATTGGCAGCCTGTCATGGAAAACGAAGAATCCAAACAGAGATTATTTGGGGGATTTAAGGGGGGACGACGACTGTGTGGTGTGTGTGTGTGTGTGTGTGTAGATCCAGCCCGGTTATGTCACCCCCTGCTGGTGGTGCTTGGAAGTTGGAACCATCGCGCAATGCTCTATTCCGGCCTTTCCCAAGCTTGCGCCCTCCAGATGTGCCGTCGGGGGGAGGATGATAGGACCTGTATTATTTACTGGCACACCGGGAGCGGGCACCAGGAGGCTGCTCTCTTCTTTTCTGAGCGATCACGGGGGGGGGGGGGCAGAAAGAAATCCCTGCCCCATTGGATATGGGACACACACACACACACACACACACACACACACACACACACCTTCCCTTGAAAAGTGTGCGCGTAAGAGTGGCAGCCGGCGAAAGTGGCGTTTCCTCGTCGCCAGTGGAACTGGCAACAAACGCACACACGCGCGCGCGCGCGCGCACTTGCGCCGTCTTTTTCCAAATGGCAAATGGCCCAGTTATGTAATGCTTCATTTAGCGAGCTCCGGGAGAGAGAAAGAGAGTTGGGACGAGATCTCTGGAGATTGGGGAGGGGACGAGGGTTATGGAGAAAGAAGGTCTCTCTCCCCTTTGCAAGAAATGGAAGGAGAAGGTTGACATCGATGTAGCAGAGCCAGACAGAGGAGATAAGCCGTGGGTCTCTCCGCCTCCCCTCGACACAAGGATTTCTCCCACTCCCCAAACTCTGCATTTTCTGCCCCACAATATAGAGCAGGGCTCTCCAACGTTGGGTCCCCAGATGTTGCTGGACTACAGCTCCCAGAATCCCTTGCCATTAGCCATGCTGGCTGGGTATGCTGGGAACTGTAGGCCAGCAACATCTGGGGACCCAAGGTTGGAGAGCCCTGATATAGAGGAATCCAAGTTCCCAGCTTTACTGACGAACCAAGAACCCCTTCAACCCCTAACGGGGTTCTTAGAATCATAGAATCACAGAAAAGTAGAGTTGGAAGGGGCCTACAAGGCCATCCAGTCCAACCCCCTGCTTAATGCAGGAATCCAGGTCAAAGCATCCCTGACAGATGGTCGTCCAGCTTCACCTTGAATTCATTTCTCTAAGGGAACCCAAGCATCCTGGCTCCAGGCTTCTCCACGCCAGAGTAAATTTGGGGATCCCGTGTTCTACCCAATCCCCTTGTCTTTGCTAGACATCTTTTTCCTCGGGGCCTTAATCCAAGCCAAGATTCAGGCCCGGGACTAGTTTATTATATTCACTCCATTTGTGGCAGCCAAGTGGAACTTTCAGGTTCAGGAGCAGCATACGGTAACCCCAAATCCCAGATACTGGAGACAAACAAGCGGGGGAAGCCCTCGCTTTATGCACTACCTGTCTCCCCTCTTGGAGACAGTATGCTAGACTAGACGAAGTTTTGCGCTGATCCAGTGAGAGAGTTATGAGGTTCTTAGTCTTCCTCTAGGCTTGCAAGCTGCATAGAGAAACGATGGACTTGGAGGAGGAGGAGGAGAAGAAGAAAACCTGGGTGGGGGTGGGTGGGTAGTGGATTTGCTTGGCAGGTTCAATGTGGCCCATGGGATCTTTAGTAAGACTTCTGTGCTTTAAAAGATTCTGTGTTGCGCTGCCCTGCGCTGTTGTGGGTACACAGCAGATTAGAAACTGAGTGGTGAGGATTCTTTGATCATACAGTGCTAGCGCAGAAATCCCTGTGTGTGTGTGTGTGTGTGTGTGTGCACGCGCGTGCGTGCGTGCGCACAGAAATTGGCACTGCAGAAGTGTAAATAGAATTTTTGTACTTCAACACAGAAATCAGCATCCTGAAGGCTGGGCTAGATGTGATGCAGGAGGTCTGTGATCTGCTTTCCTGACGTCTTTTTCTTTGCATGAGAGCCACTGCAGGAAGCCCCAAATGGAATCAGAGCTGCACTATTGGAGAAACAAGGGTTCAAAATCCCCGCCGCCATTTCCCTGACCAACATTTCTCCCCCAAAGCAGCGGCAGTCTGGGGTTTCAGGCAGGAGTCTTTTCCAGCCAGACCTGGAGATGATGACAATGATTTATCACATTTATATCCCACCTTTTTTCCTTTTGCAAGGAACCCAAGGTGGCTTAAATGGTCCTTCTCCTCTACGTTTTATCCTCACAACAACCCTGTGAGGTTGGTTAGGCTGAGAGAGTCAGCGACTGGCCCAAAGTCACCCAGTGAGCATCATGGCCACGGGGGGACTAAAACCCGGATCTCTGGAGTCCCAGCCCAACACTCTCACCGCTACGCCACGCTGGCTCTCAGATGCTGGGGGTTGAACCTGAGGCCTTCTGCATGCAAAGCAAGGGCTCGACCACTGCAGCAAAACACCTCAAAGCAGGGGTGCTGAACCTTTTTCCAGCCCGAGGGCCGATTTCTATTTTGGAGAAGCTCTTGGGGGCTGCATTCCAGCTGTGGGCGGGGCTGAATGCAAGAGGGGTGGGGCCAAAATACCAGAAATGCCTGCCTATTGTGGCTTAAAGCTCTTACCGCCAGTGAAGGCGCCGTGGGGGGCGGCATTTCAGCCTTTCGGAATGGGGGGGGGGAGCTGCGAAAAAGCCGGGGGAAACCACCAGAGGATTAGAGGTTGGGCTGGGGCCAGGAAAAGGGCGGTGTAGCCATTCTGGGATCCCCAGAGGGCTGGGTTTGGCCTCTGGGCCTAAGCCTCTGCTCTCCTGCCATGAATAATAATACAGTTGTGCCAGCAGCAGTGTTTGTAGGCTTGAGCCTGCTTCACCGGATGCATGGCAGTCAGGCCCGTGGCTCACGATGCTGGCCCAGCTTGTCTGAGCGTGGAAAGCTAAGCAGGGTCAGGCCTGGTTGTTGCTTGGATGGGAGACCCCTCCTCTAGTCTCCTGCACTGAGCAGGGGGTTGGACTCGATGGCCTTGTAGGCCCCTTCCAACTCTACGATCTATGAAATCTATGAAAGGAGGCTGGTGGTGACTCCTGTCCTGTGCCTGTAGGGCTCCCTTTGCATCTCTTTCTTTTAGTTCTACAGGAGCTGCCCGTGGTGCTGAACCCCACCCCCAAAATAGGGGCACCACCATGGAGCCCCATGGATAGCTCCTATCAGGGATGGGGACTCGGACTCGAGGACTCGACTCGTGAGTCGGACTGAGTCCCCCCTCTGCCTCGACTCGGACTCGAGTCCCAATATTTTTAATGGGACTCGAGACTCGACTCGGGACTCGAGACCAAGGACTCTTCAACATCCCTGGGCTGTGCCAGAAGGAGTGGAGAGGAGCGTGATCGCCGGCGAAGAGCGCATGGAAGCGAGGTGTGCCACTGCTTGGCCACTATGGACGGCTACCAGGAGTGCAGCCCCAACAGTGTGTCAAGATTTATTTTGATTGATGTGTTGCATACTTGGGAGAGGCAGAAGAAGGACCTGAGATTACTCTGTGTGGCTGCTCTGAGTGTGTTTCTGGTTCCAGCAAGTTCATCACCAGTGGAGCGGGTGTTCAGTGAGGGTGGAATTGTGATGAGATCTCACCGTTCCAGAATGGGGGGCCAAACATTTAGAAAAAATCATGTTCCTCAAATGCAACATGGATAAGTTTTAGGAAGTACAGCAAGTTAATTTTTTAAAATCATTTTTCTAAAATGCAACCTTTCAGACATTTTGGGTTTGGCTGCCTCTGCCTGCCTGTTTGGGGTTCCCAGCCTCCTCTGCCTGCCTGGTCTCTTCTTAACCAGTTCCACAGTTTGAATTGTCCAAAACAAAGGCCTCTGCCTGCCTGCTTTGGGGTTCCCTGCCTCCTCTGCCTGCCTGGTTATTTTGGTTTTGTCTGCCTGATCTGTTCTTGCCAAAATCAGTTGCAGAGTTTTGAAATAAAAAGGCACACTTTTTATTTCAAAAAAGTGAAAAAAGGCCTAGAATTTACTTAAGCCACACATCTGAAGTAGCCTTATTTTGTTGGGGGAAAACCCCATTGATTTTAATAGGGACTCGTGGAGTCAGCTTTGGGAGTGACTCGGGACTCGTGAGTCACCATTTTGGACCAAGGACTCGGACTCGGACTCGAGACTCGGGTCCAAAGACTCGCGACTCGACTCGTGACTCGAGACCAAGGACTCTTCAACATCCCTGGCTCCTATAAACCTCAAACAAAAAGACGCAGTGGATAAGGAGCCCCACTGACACAGGGGTCACGGGCCTCCTCTGGCAGATAACTCACACTCAAGGGCTGAGTATGGGTTGAGCGTGGGTTGCCGTTGAACCGTGGGTGGTTGCTGAAACGTGGGTTATGGTGTTGTCTGAACCCAGCTGCGCTAACAAGCCATGGCTTGTTAACCACGACCAACCCATGAAGAGAACCCATGGTCTGTTGTTGGGTTGTGGGTTGTTCACCAAGGTTTGTTATGTTTGTTATGTTCAGACATAACATGATAACCCACATTTCAACGGCAGCCCACACTCCATCATCATCATCATCATCATCATCATCATCATCATCATCATCATCATCATCAGGCGATCACTCATGACCGAGTAAGATTGTCTTCCAGGATAAAAATTTACAAAAAGGAAATTTTAAAAGGAGGAAATTCTAAAGAAAAATTGTGTAGACTCTAGCGATGGGTCCGTAAGTGACTGTGGAGGCCAATTCGAGATCCACACAGCTTCCCACAGTGAGGACACAGGTTACCAGATGGAAGATGGTCCTGTAAAGGATTCGTTTGACGTGCTTTTCGCTTAGCACGTTTCTCCCTTTCGCCTTGCACCCGGGCTTCTTCAAAGTCCATGGAACCTTTGTGAAAGGCCAACCTCCATTTAGATCGTTCATGGGCCACAGCTTCCCAGTTTTTGATGTTTATATTGCATTTTTTTAGATTAGCCTTAAGAACATCTTTAAACCTCTTCTATTGACCACCGATATTCCGCTTTCCATCCTTGAGTTGGGAATAAAGTAACTGCTTTGGGAGATGGCAGTCAAGACACTCCACCCATACTCAACCCCTGAGTGTGGGTGATTATCGTGCTGTCTGAACACAGTCAAGGTCTCTGAGGATGGCCTCCACAGAGCTGGACGCCTCTTCCGTGAATTGAATCCATGCCTGAGACGAGGCACTGTCCGGGAAAAGGTCACCTGGTTTATGGGCTGGCGGATTCTGAGCTCGGTGGGCCGTCTCCGCTCAGCAGAAGGTCCCCGGTTCAATTCCCCGGCAGCGTCTCCCAGTAGGGCTGGAAAGACTCCTTCTTGAAACCCCGGAGAGCCGCTGCTGCCAGTTGACCATACTGGGCAAGATGGACCCAGGGTCCTGATGCTAGAAGGCAGCTCCCTGTGGCCCCATGCCCCTGAGCTGCCGTAAGACTCTCTGGCTATGTAATGTGGCCTCCTCCGGCAATACCCTTACCACAGCTTTCGCCAACCTGGCTCCCTCCAGATGTGTTGGACTGCAACTCCCATCATTCCCAGCCAGCATGGCCAACGAGGCGGCTTCCCCCCCCCCCCGATCCTTTTCTGGTTGCCTTTTTGTGTGCCCCAGGACTCTTGTCGATCCTGCTGCTACAGGCCATGGCGCCTCCTCTTCTGGAGGCTGGCAGCTATGCAGTCTACTTCAGGGGCCTTCTCCTTCCCTGCTGGCTGGATCCAAGCAACAGTGAGGAGACACAGCCCAGCGGCTGCAGAGAGAGAGAGAGAGAGAGAGAGAGCCATCCATTCATGAGTATCCCCTGGGTCTCTCCCGCTGCGCCAGTTACGTGTGCCGATGCTCCTGCTCTGGCAACAGCCCTGCTGCGTTCCCATCCTCCTGCTACCAGCTTCTGCCCCCCCCGCCCCGCCACTGCTCCCCCCCCCCCAGGTAGCAGTTCTGTAGATGTGATGAGGAGCGGAGGGAAGAGACACAGTGAGGAATGGAAGAGAGAGGCGTCGTTCTGCCCCCTTATGTTGAAGATGGAGCTGGAAGAGAGAAAGGTCGTTGTACAGCTCTGGTTGTTCCTATCTCTTCCTGGGCCTGAAGCTGGGGGGGGAACTGGAGGGGGGTGCCTCCCCCACTAAATTTTCTCTGTGCTGCTAAAAAATTGTTTTTACAAACTGTGGAGGAAGAGGGGGGGCTGGCTGGCCCGCCAGACTCCCACCCTTTCCTCCCTGCAAAGGAAACCCAGCACTTGCCACCATGTGGCCCGGAAGGGGGGGCTGGCTGACCCGCCACCACCCCACCCTTGCCTACTGGCAAAGGAACCAAGACCCTCTGAGATCTCAAGATACCAGACTGCCAGCCTCAGCTGTCTGCAATCCTACTTGGATCTCTGTTTAGGGACTCACCTTCATATTTCTGTAACCTGGATTTAGATACTGAACTCACAGAGCACTACAAAACCCATGTGGGTAAAACCAAACAAGGTTTATTTCTGGTAGCATCTTACAACAAGATTAGGGAAATGAGAGAAGCACACAAAATAGAGAGAGAGAGACACTTTGGTACACAGTGGTACACTGCAAAATAACAAAGACCTGATTCCTTAAAATCTCTCAAGCACACACCTGTTACCTGAGGGTGTCTTCTTCAAAGGGTTAGATCCAGCACAGCCTTGCCGCCCGATAGAGAATTACCACACCTACCGGAAGGTCCAAGATGGGTAAACTCTTACAAGGCCTGCCTTTTTTCCAGAGCCCTCAAACCAGCTAATTTTACCAGGGGCTGCCTGGGGTCGATTCCTGAGGGGGGCCCCCCTAAAGGCTCGGGCCCCTCGCTGGCGCGCTGCCATGCCGGGCACGCTACCAAAAGGACTAAGACCAAGAACAAAGGCTACACGTGGGGAAATAGCTCTTCCCCCTCCCCTTTTCTGTAACCTTCTTGCTTCAGCCAATCAATTTGAACTTCACCTGGCCAGGCAGGGGGGAGGGAACTGGCCAGGCAGGGGGGAGGGAACTCCTGAGTCATGGCTTGAACTATGCATATGAATGCCCTCAGCCTGGCTCCTCCAGACCTCTAGACGCCAGGCCCCATCTCATGTTCCATGCACCCTTTGCTTCTTCCCAGCCCCCACCTGGTTTACTCATGAGGAGGCGTGTGTGTGTGTGTGTTCCTGCATGCATGCATGCAGGAACCCTAAAAACTCTTTTCTCTACACGCTAACTATGCACACCCCACCCCAGCCGGTTCACACCTGAGGTGTGTGTGTGTACCCCCAAAGGCTCGTTTCTCCACACAAACAAAGAATTAAAAAAAAACAGTTGACAATTTTGTCTTTAAAAGTCCTGCAAACCAGATGAAATCCCCCCCACACACTTTTTGTGCTCCCCCCTCAGAACTTTTAAGCTGGCTGCAGGGCCTGTCTCTTCCCAGCATGGAATCCAGACAGGTGTGTTTTTTTTTGAAAGTCAGAAAATTGCAAGGTTTGGGTGAGGGATGGTAGCCATTGGCAGATCGTCTGCTTTGCATGCAGAAGGTGCCGAGTTCAGGCCCTGGCATGGCCAGTTAAAAAGAACTGATGGGAAAGTTTGTTCTCTGCCTGTGACCCCAGAGGCTTGAGTGTGGGTTGTTGTTGAGCTGTGGGTTATCGTGTTGTCTGAACCCAGCCAAGATAATAAACCATGGTGAACAACCCACAGTTCACAAGCCAACAACAAACCAGGGGTTCTCTTCATGGATTATTTGTGGTTAACAAGCCATGGCTTGTTAGCCCTGCTGAGTTCAGAGAACACGATAACCCACGGTTCAACAACAACCCACACTTGGCCCTTGAGTGTGGGTTATCCTGTTGTCTGAACCCAGTCACTATTGGGCCAGACCAGGGATGCACCACCTTTTTGGCCCCGAGGGCCACATCTGATGTCGGCAGGGGCTCTCGGGGGCAGCACATGACCTGGTGCGGTGCAAGGCAGGATGATAGCAAAACCTCTTATTTATTTATTTATTTATTTATTTATTTATTATATTTATCAATCGCCCATCTGGCCGGTCACCCGGCCACCCTGGGCGATGTACAATTAAAATACAATAAAACACAATAAAATATAATAATTAAAACAATATAAAAAATTCTCATTAAAAACCTAACCCACCCCATATTCCCGCCTGAACAGCCATGTTTTTAATGCACGGCGGAAGCTCATCACGGAGGGGGCATGGCGAAGGTCACTAGGGAGGGAGTTCCATAATGTGGGGGCCGCCACAGAGAAGGCCCTCTTCCTAGTCCCCACCAGCCTGGCTGCTCTGGCTGATGGGATAAGGAGAAGGCCGTCCGTGGCAGACCTTGTTGAGCGGCCTACTTGATGTTGCTGGAGGCGCTCCTTGAGATAATGTTGCTTATTTTATTTAGTCAGAATGAGGCTTTTGGGGTGTTGTAAAAAGGCAGCAAGAATGGTCAGTTTTTACATTTATTACCGGTACATTAGTATTATTAGTCCAAACAGTCCAGCACTCTGTTCACACAGCAGTCAACCAGCAGCCTTTGGGAAACCTATGAATCATAGAATCATAGAAGAGTAGAGTTGGAAGGGGCCTACAAGGCCATCGAGTCCAACCCCCTGCTCAGTGCAGGAATCCAGGTCCAAGCATCCCTGACAGATGGCCGTCCAGCTGCACCTTGAATGCCTCCAGAGTGGGAGAGCCCACCACCTCCCTAGGTAGTTGATTCCATTGTCTTATTGCTCTGACAGTCAGGAAATTTTTCCTGATGTTTAGGTGGAATCTGGGTTCCTAGAGTAATGTGCAATAGCATCGTCCCGCTCATGTCCTCCAGATATTTTGGTCTTCAGCTGCATCAAGCACAGCTAATGGTCTGGAATTCTGGGAGGTGTCGTCCAAAACATCTGGAGGGCACCAGGTTGAAGAAGGCTGATTTATCGGTTTGTTGTAAGGATTGCAACCAGATAATGCATGTGAACTCCTTTGAACACTCGAAAGCACAATACAAATATGAAATGATGATTTTCTGGAATTCATCTAGAATGCCTTGAAGAAGGCCTGACTTTATGCTCCCAGGGAAGCGTGCGAGAGAGTCTCATCCCCTTGGAATTTACTTGTGTGCATACAGCTGTCGAGGCATGTAGAAACGTAACCTCAGAGCTGCCGCAACTCGCAAATTGGCTTCATTTTTTTCAGCAGCAATCCAGTTGTGTCTTCCAGGGTTTCTGATGCTGGAGGAAGGTTAGTTTTAAGTGGGTTGCCTTCAGAGGAAAGGAGTCGTGGCCTAGTGGTATAAGAAAGCCCTTGCATGGGTGAAAGGTATTTGGTTTAGTCCTTGGCATCTCCTGTGAAAAGGATAACAAGACCGTCTTGTCTGAGATCTTAGATAGCCCTTGCCCAGCAGAGCAGGCAATCCCGGGCGACACGGACCCATGGTGCATCTCAGTATTAAAGGAGAGTAGCTTTGCCTGAGGAAGGTTTCCGGCTCAGTCCTTGGTACTTCCAGTTAAAAAGATAATCATGTGTTAACTATGTGTGATTATGGAGTTGGACTGGGCAGCCCTTCAAATAGAGGGCGCCTTCAGAATAGAGGACGGTCCTTCTGTAAAAGGTCTGATGTGGTTGTGGTAGCTCCTTTTATCTTTGGGTTATACAGAACCAGGGCTTTTTTTCTGGTGGAACTCACTGGAACTGAGTTCCAGCACCTTTTCTTCTATTAATTGCATTACAATTTAATCGCCATCTACTTCCGAGGAAATGTAATCCAAGAGTTCCGGTACCCTTTTCTCCAGAAAAAAAGCACTGTACAGACCCCTTCATCACAGACTGGATATACAGACTGGAAGGAAAGGGACCCAAGGTTGGGCATACATCTTGTTAACCGCATGCTGACTCTCTCCCCCCCCCCCCCCCCCAAGCATGTGTACATGAGTGAGTAGACTTCCCCGTCTACTGTGATGAATGGATCTTGAAGGGGGAAGCGTCCTGGATCCACACATGCAGCAGACTACCACCCCCACCCAGGGCCGGATTAAGAGCATTATGGGCCTGGTGCTGAGGATTTTGGTGGGCCTTTTTATGGAAATAAATAAAATGAAGACGCAATTTTATATTAAAACAAATTAAATATTTTAATTACCATTAAAGTGCCAAAACTCAAAAACTCCTGCAGCTCATCAGTAAGGGTCTTCCCAATTTCCCCCAAATTTATTTATTAAAAAAGAAAAAGCAGCCACAACAAAAAGCCAGGAAGCTTTGCTTGACCAAGAATAATTGTGTTGTTCTTGTTGCTTTGTTTCGTTTTTGTTTTTGTTTTTTTGTTAAACTAGCATTTGAACAATTGAGCTGCGAATCAGAAAGATCTTTTGCTCGAGGCTGGAGAGAGAGGTCCCTTCTAAATCTGAATATTACAGACCCTAGCAAGCCCCCATGTGCTTCAAAGAAATGTAGTAACAGTGATTGAAATGCAAAAACCTACCATGCTAATTTGAGAACAACAGTTCTTGCTAGGTCTTGCCTCAAGCCTGTAATGCAGATGTGCTTAGAACACCTTTCTAATCTTGAAAAAATCATTAATTATGCTGAATGATAACGATTAGAGCTAACTCAAATCGTGCCGCGTGTCCCTATATTGTGGGCCTATTGTCTGCTTTGGGCCTGGAGCGGCCGCTCCAATCGCCCCTATGTTAATCCGGCCCTGCCCCCACCCCCCAAACAGAAATGGCAGGATCAGGGCTGCATAGGTTTCCCACTACTGAGACCTGAACTGCACCGTCTGTAGAACTGTTCGGTGACTGCGTTTCTTACCATAATGCTGGGTTCCCCCCCTCCATCTTGTTTTCCTTTAGGCGTTGGGATTGATTGATGTATTTAAAAGAGCCTCGGTCAGGAATCAAGAGAGACACACTTTTCACATTCAGGATCTTCGAGATGATCACAGAAAGGCCTGAGATCCATTTGTGGTTCTGCGCTATAAGGTGATGGAGGGTCAAGGTTAAATCTAGCCCTGTTTGCAGGTGCGCGTGCTGCGGCCTCCTGCAGGGGTTCCGCCGGTCTGCCAGGAGATGGCGAAGCCGCTTGCATGTGAGGTGTCGAGGCTAGGATTAAGACTGACATCCAGACAACTGAAAACACAAAACCATCAGAAGTTACCCTTCCCTCCCTCTTCATGCTCACCCAAAGTAGCAGGTAGCCTTGTTGCGGGGGAGATATTGTCTATCTGCTGTTTCTTTTTAAATTATCAACTGAAACATTACAGAAGGGGTGTACTCTAGTGCTGGAGAGACGGGATGGATGCAATTCCTTATATTTTCCCTCTCTCTCTTTTTTTTGGGGGGGTGGGGGGGAGAAAAGGTTCTGCTTGCCCTGCAGTTATTGAAGGCACAGGAGCCTTGCAAGGAAGGGGGTGGGGGAACAGTTGGCAACTGTGCACTCACTGAAGGGGTGTCCTGGGGGTACGAGAGATGCTGCCTTTCCCCGATTGCCTCTTCCACTTTGAGTTGTGCGTTCCGGCTCTGAATCAGGAGCGGCTAACCGAATGCCATTTAACTCTCTAAGTGGCTGCAGCCCGCCACATCTCGGACCCAAGTTCAGCTGGACTTCATGTTTGCTCAAAATGCCATTTTGTTTCCGTTTAAAAGAGAGGGTCCAGAGCTCTGCACATGTTCAGAGGCATCTTTCTGTGTTCAAGGGATGACCTGGCTCAAACTATGTACCCATCATTCTATGTGGGTAGATGATCTTTCCTCTGGGTAGGCGACTGAATCAGATGATGACCCATTGGCACCTTCCTCCAGGTTGACGATTCTAGGAATGAAGCCTCGAGTGGGGAATTTTGAGACATTTGCAGAGGATCACTTACAAATGTATGGGGTAGAGGAGCAAGCCCTGGGATGAAGTAAGGTCATCACAAAAGAAAAACTGAGCGGGCAGCCATTAAAATTCCTACTGCGTTTCTTCTGCTGTGTTTATTTCTTGATGACAATTATTTGCACCCTGCCTTTCTGCCTCAGTTTAGGGAGTTTACATTCCATTAAAAGAAAAACCAACCCAATAGAAACAGCAATGAAAAAAAATTAAAAAAATCGCAAGGCAAACAAACAAGTGGGAATCCAAAATCCATAGTTGGGCAATACATTTATTCGAACCAACCAAAATGCCAGGAAAATGTGCAAGCTTTTGAGTTCTCCAGAACTCTTCCTCAGGTTAGGTGGTAATAAAACAAGGGAACAAGAGGGGAGGAAGGTGGGCACAAACCAGGCCAACAGTCAAACACCCAGGAGGCCACAGGCAAGAAAACGTCCTTGATTTAGATCGAAAAGTGGCTTGCCAACAGCTGTAGCATCACCATCATGCAAGGCCTGTGGCTCATGCTGGCTCAGCTTGTCTGAGCATGGAAAGCTAAGCAGGGTCAGGCCTGGTTGTTACTTGGATGAGGGACCCCTCCTCTAGTTTCCTGCACTGAGCAGGGGGGTGGACTCGATGGCCTTGTAGGCCCCTTCCAACTCTATGATCTATGAAATCACCACCTTTCATTTGTATGCTGCTTTTCCACGAAATTGTGCCCATAGCAGTAAATATAATTTACAGGATATCAAAGAGCAAAAAAATATAATATTCAAAAAAATACAAATAAAATAACCATCATTTTGGCAGATAAATGCATAGTAGAAATATCAATGCATACAATATCCAATAAAACAGTACAAATAAACTGAACTAATCCAACAACTGAGCACTAAACAGAAAAGAGAATAAAGCACAATACAGACATATTAAAAATATAAACCAGTCTCCATTCTGCATGAGGGTCCTCGACAATTAGCCTACAGCCTCCTTCCCTCCGACCTCTCATAGTTCCTTCCCCATCTCTCACCTGGGCAGGTGAAGATTGCCAGTCATTCTCCAAGCCAAGACCCACAGACGTTTGACATTACTCAGCCTCTCTCCACCAAACACTCCTTCCAGCACTGGTCCTCAGGCAGCAGCCTTTAGGTCAGTGATGGCGAACCTTTTTGAGCCTGAGTGCCCGAACTGCAACACAAAACCAACTTCTTTATTTCAAAGTGCCAACACTGCAATTAAACCTGAATACCGAGGTTTTAGTTTTAGAAAAACAACTCATACAGTTGTCCGAACTAATTAACATCTTTTGTCTTTAAAGAAAAACACAATAATAGAGCTTTCAATGATACAAATAGTTTTTTGTTGGGGAAAAAAATCAACTCAAAAAATTATTATAGTACTACATTGTACACATAGCCTGAAGGAAATTTATACAAACTTTTAAAATAATTAGGCACATGTATTTTTGGATAAGGGATTCTCAACTTGTAATATGATTATATGCCAGACTGAAATTGTATGGGGCAAGCTTTACTCCGGGTCCTTTCCCTGCTTCTACAGGTGTCGGATTAGTAAAAGTAAAAGTCAACTTGTACTAGGATGAGCAAGATAAACAAGAAAACTAAACGTGCTTAACACATTTTAAACACTTTATGTCTTGGACTGCAAACACTGCATTAGGTAAAAGTTTGCATTGGGCATGCTTTTGCACAATTAATGTGATTTTTGCTATTGCATGCATGCTGATAATTTGTCAAACCTTGGCTCATACTCCGTTAGTTTGAGAGCAACACATGCAGCACTCGGGTCAACTGTTAGGGCTTTACATCCAAGCCATGCTCTGTGCATCATTCTTCAAAATCTTTTAAATGTGATAACAATGTAGAAAAGAATTCTGTAACAGGAATTCTAGAATAAAATCATTCTGTTCCACACTGTGAGAAAGAACAAGATCATTAGTGTTTTGCAGAAGGGGATGGTCTTTTCGTGATCTGGTGACCAATGGCTTGAGTGCCCACAGAGAGGTCCCTGCGTGCCAGCTGTGGCACCCGTGCCATAGGTTCGCCATCACTGCTTTAGGTGGTGGGCTGAGGCCGGTGGACGTGCTCGGCAGCCACTCGTTCCCATTTTACACCTTGATGAACTGAGGCAATCCCTTTTTACTGCGGAGCCCGAAGTGTCCATTGGCACCAATGGAAGGGTTTTTGCTTAGCTTACGTAATTGCCATGCCAGGGGGGGGCAATTTTCGGGGGGGGTGCAGCTGGGGAGGGAAGGGTTAACACACACACACACACTGCAAAAACAAAGCCCTCTCTTTTTCTGTATGTTTGGGATGATCTGGAGAGGGGTGCAAATTAATTGAAGAATTGAGTTTAATTGAGATGAATTGGATGAGAAATTCTTTGGCTGGCTTTGCCTCCTTTTTGAATTTAAAAAAATCCTAGTCATTTTTCTGCATCTGCATATCTAGATATCAATCAACGTATGCAAATTTTATGCAGATTTGTGTCCCACAGGCCTGCCCCCCCAATCTTTTAATTTATATATATATATATATATATATAATATTTTATTTATTTTTCAAAACAAATTATAACACAGAAAATATATTTAGCAAAATACAAAATCCCCAATCTGCCCCCCCCCAATCTTTTAAGTGCCTCACAACACCCCGGCCTTGCAACTGAGCCCGTTGCTGCGAGCGTGACGGTGGTCTCTCTCACACAGTGGATTTTGCTGACAGAGATGTGTTTTCTGCCAGGTGAGGTGGACTCCCCCAATGTTGAAGTGAACGAAGAGGAAGAGGAAGAAGACGAGGAGGAGGAGGAGGAGGAGGAAGAAGAAGAGGAGGAAGATGACGAGGTTGGAAACCTGGGCTCCTTGGACGCTGAGAAAGAGTTGGACCTGTCAGACCAAGAATTGGACCAAGACTTACAGGCTCAGGTGCTGCTACTCCTGGACAAGGTGGAGGAAGCCCAAGAGGTGGCCCTTAAGTACGAGGATGAGTCGCTGGAGTTGCGGGGTAAGGATGCGCCCCTTCTTCTGGAGAGGCTGGGCCACGGTCTACTGATGGGCTATTCAGCGCTGGTTAGAAGGGATGGGAGGCCCAAGACGCCGGAAGGCTGCTCTTGAGGGCGCGGCGTGGGACCTCTATCCTGTTGAGGTCCTCATGACCTCAGTCGAAACCTGTTGGGTGGGGTGTGCATTCTGGCATGGGGTGTGGTGAGAGCCGAAGGCGGCTGGGACCAGACACAATACATCTCACCATAGTGTGGAAGTCTGTGACCAGGTGAGAACATCAGAAGGGCTGTGTGCTGGATCAGACCCAGGGTCCATCTAGTCCAGCATTCTGCTCACACAGTGGGCCAACCAGCTGCCCACGGGATCCCACAAGCGGGACGTGAGTGCAACAGCACCCTCCTGCCCATGTTCCCCAGCAACTGGTATATATAGGCTTACTGCCTCTGATACTGGAAGTAGCATAGAGCCAGTCAGGGCTAGTAGCTATTGATAGCCTTCTCCTCCTCCATGAATTTGCCCAGTTCCCTTTTAAAGCCGTCCAAATTGGTGGCCATCACTCCATCTTGTGGAAGTGAATTCCATAGTTTAACTCTGCGCCGTGTGAAGGACTTCCTTTTCTCTGTCCTGAATCTCCCACCCATCAGCTTCATGGGATGTGACCCCTTTGGGTCTGGTATTAGGAGAGAGGGATGATGAGTGACCTGTGTGCCTGCCTGTTCAGTCTGCTCTCCAGGTGCTCACTGTTGGTTTATCTTTAAACTGGAATTAGACAGAGCAGCCCTTCAAATAGAGGACTGCCTTTCGTAAAATAAAGTAGGCCCCCTGCCACCTGCCCCCGGCTTGGCTCCCAGTCCTCCGTTTGGCCTCCTCAATGTGCCAGTCATTGATTTGGATGTCTCTGTGTCAGGTTTCCTGGAGGATGAGCGACTGGCGAGTGCCTTGCAGGCAGAAAACTTTACAAAGGAGATCCAGAGGCTCCAAGGTCAGTCCTGCGGGCGTGTGGGCGTGAGTGTTATATTGTGTCGTGTCTGGGGCCAGGCTTGCTCGGACCTGCTGACCGTTGAGAAATCCACAAGAACCTCCTCTCTCAACCTAGAACAGAAGTGCAGAACCTCCTTCAGTCTGAGGGCCAAATTCCATTCCAGAGAAGCTCTCGGGGGCCACATTCCAGTGATGGGCAGGGTCAAAGGCAAAAGAGGGCGGGGCCAAAATGCTAGCGTATTTTACCTTAAAAGTTCTTAATCCCAGTAACTAAGCCTTAGGGCAGGGCTCTCCAACATTGGGTCCCCAGATGTTGCTGGACTACAGCTCCCAGAATCCCTTGCCATTAGCCATGCTGGCTGGGTATGCTGGGAGCTGTAGGCTAGCAACATCTGGGGACCCAACGTTGGAGAGTCCTGCCTTAGGGGAAGCATGTTAACTTCTTACAATGGGGTGGGAAACCACCAAACGACCAGTGGTTTTGGGGAAGGTGGGTGGGGCCCTCTCTGAGACCCCAGGAGAGACGGATTTGACCCCTGGGCCTGAGGTTCTGCACCCCTGACCTTGATGTTTTTACCTCCCGCTACTGATCCTTGATAATAGTAAAACTAAGAATATCAGGGTAGGTATTTTGGCAAATTCATCCAGAGCCTATTCTAAGCTATGTTAAAAGCAGCGGTGCGGGCAGGATAGGCTATTAAGTAATGTGTTTAAATTGTATTTTAACTATGTTTAAACATGTACGTTCTTTGTAAATTATGATCTAGGAATCTCTTGCTTCCTTGCTGGCAAGGGAACTAAAGACTTGCAATGTCTTCTCACAAGGGATTGGCTGGGTTCAGACAACCATGAGTTGTTGAACCATGGATTGTTGTTGAAACAGGGGTTATCGTGTTGTCTGAACCCAGCTGCGCTAACAAACCACGTTCGTTAAGCACAAACAACCCACAGTTCAAAGGTGGGATATAAATGTAATAAAAATAAATTGAAAAATAATTAAAGTAAACCCATACTGAACCTTCGAGTGTGGGTTATCGTGTTGTCTGAACCCAGTTATTGAGTTATTTGAGCAATTTGACAACTCAGGTTTACGGATGTAATGATGTACAGAGTTGCTGAGGTCATGCAAGAAACTCTGGTTTGATTTAGCAACGGGTGTTTTGCGAGCGTGGCTGGACATTAGGTTTTCATCTGGCAAGCAGAGCTCTTGGGAGCTCACCTTAATTGCCAATAACATTGAATGATGAGGTCTGAACAAAAGCAAAGCCACAAGGTTATATGTTAAACCGGGATATTAACTTTACAACTGGGAGTTTCCCAGACACCGTGGGAGAATTGACAATCTGTTCCTGGGCTTGTTCAGTTTGATATATTTATTTGATTTATACCCCGCCTTTGGATTGTGCTCAAGGCAAGTTCCCCCGCTTGCCTTGAGCCACGAGAGTGTTCATCCAAGCATGTCACTGAAAAAGACGGAAAGGTTTCTATAGCTTCAAGATGAGCATCCTCCACGAACCGCTGAAACTGAGGAGGGCTACAGCTTGTGTTGATGAACCTCCAGATGGGAAACTTCACACAAATACCATTTAACCCCCATCTAATTAACTCAGAGGAGACTTAACTAGCTAGAATGAATTAAGTTGTTTTCTCTGGGTCTTAATTAGGTTATGCTTTATTTAAAAAATGCATGCAAATGGTTAGAAAACCTTAGAAGCAGAATATATTAAGAAACGTCAGTGAATATTAGGAATGCTCATGCATCCATTCATGTAACATTCGATTAAGAATACGAATAAATGCAAAAAGCACAGGACATTCAATCAAAACATCTATTTAAGGCGCAATTCTATGCATGTTTCGACAGAAAGAAGTCCTACAACTCCCAGCATTCCCCAGCCAGCTTTAGGACTTCTTTCTGTCTAACCATGCATAGGATTTGCACCCTTAACGTATTTATATCTCACCTTTTAGGTTGCAAACCCTTGCAAGGGGGCTTCTAAACAACCAATCAATACAATAGATTGAAAAATAGAAATTCAAAGCAATCAGTTAAAACAACAAGAAACAACAGCAACTAAAACATGACTCTAGCCTAAAGCCATGAGATCTAAATTTAAAGTCCAGGCAGCACAAAACAGTGTTTACTGCCCACTTAAAAGGCACTCATGAGGAAGCTGAAAGGACATCCCTAGGAAAGGGGATTCCGAAAGCATGGGGACAGGCTGGTGGAGCAAAAGAGGACTCGGGACCGAAGACCAGGGCCTGAAACATAAGCCACACCAGAACTTAGGTAGACTTTGCGGTCCTGAAGCAAAGCTCTATCCAGACAGGAAGGCCTCTTATACTCCTCCCTGCCCAAGAGGAGCCAATGGCCAGTCTGGGCAGAGTCAGTCCAGAAGGTTCCTCACTGTAGTGCAGTGTTCTCCAACCTTGGGTCCCCAGATGTTTTCGGCCTACAACTCTCAGCATGCCCCAGCCAGCTACGCTGGCTGCGGCATGCTGAGAGTTGTAGGCCAAAAACATCTGGGGACCCAAGGTTGGAGAACACTGCTGTAGTGCCACAGCTCACCACTAGGGGGGAAGTGGTCAGCAGTTCCAGATGTGTGGTGCCAGCGGTTGGGCAGATACCAGGGCCTTCCCTAGCCATTGCTCCCCTGTGCTGAAGGGGACGGAAGGTATGAATGTCGCGGAAGGGAGAGACATGCGATTCTCATCCTCCAAGGTGCGATTCTTCTTGGCTGAACTGTTCCCGAGAAGCTTGCGTAGGCTATTCATCACTAATCCCCCAACCATGCTCATCAGGAAGTACCTGTACCTGTAAACAGGACTGAACCGACAGGAGGGAACACTTAATTAATATCGCCGTGAATCTTTCCCGAACGGGACTGATTGGGAAGCAAACATTAGAGGAGGATCTTGACCATGGGGAAAAGCTTTGCTGGATAGTATAGCACTGCTCAGTGCCAGCTCCAGGTTTCGGAGGGCCCTTGGGCAAGACACCCTCCATGGCCCCCCTCTCTCAGTGAGTCCACCTTCTCATCGCCGTGGTCACCAGCTGCTCTTTCTCCTGCTCCTCCTCCTCCTCCTCTTCCTCATCATGGCTGCCACTTGCTTGCTTGACAGGCAGAGAGCCAGGGGGCAAGCAGGCCGCGGCATCTCCCTCTCCTCCTCCTCCTCCCCTCCTCCTCCTCCTCGCCACCACCGTTGTCTGGGTCGGACAGGTGAACAAGCCGACTGTAGTGGTAAAGAGGAGGAGCAAAGCCAGGGGGGGCTCTTGTCGGTGGGCCCCTGCTGGGGAGTGGGCCCTTGGCGGGTGCCCGACCATACCTACCCTTGGTGCCAGCCCTGGCACTAGCGACACCTCCATTTTCATTCCCCTTTCCTGCTAATTGTGGGAAAGCAAAGCAATCCCTCCAAAGTGCTAAAGGGGTTTTTGTACAGAAGCAACCCGCTGCCATTCAGTGGGCTAGATGGGCCAATGGCTTGACTCAGTATAAAACTATGCCGTACGTACTCACTTCGAGGAAGCCGTTTCCTCCTTCAGTGTCGAGAGGGGAGTGGAAAGCTTGGGTGGAGGGAGCAGAGCCCAAATCTCTTGCCTGTCCCCCTCCTCTGTGTGGCAGCTGATAAATTGATATTTATTAATATTTACCGTTCGGCTCCGATAGGAATTAAATTTTTTATATCTTTTCCAATACAAAACGAGAGACGTTGTCTCTCCCCATCAGTTCCCCCCCCCCCAATTAGCGCGTTAGTGTTCCCATTGCCTTTTGATGTATTTATAGGACCGTAGCTCAGTTCCCTCTCAGTGGAGGGAGTGTTAATCTGTGCATAATGTGGCTATAAATAGCATGCTCACTGTACTGCGCATGCCCGCCACGTGTCTCGGCAGCAACAGGTGGTTAAGTCTATATGTGGTGATGATGTTGCCCGGGGTCTGAGCAAACCGAGGAGATGCAGGGGGCAGGAAGGAAGAGAAGTCAACCTCACAGGGCTGGGGGGGGGAGCACAGATGGCTAGCAGGGAGCGACTTCAGACATGGGACAGTTTGGGGTTTGGAATGGATGATTGATTGGTTCCTTCTAGGAGGGCATTTTAAACTCATTTTTTGTGCTGGTCGCCAAAGAAGAGGGTGCTGCGGCTCGCTGAGAAACGCGAGAGAAACCGCAACCTCTGAAATCTGTCTGCCTGAACAAACCTTTCCTAAGGAAGCACCGGGCAGAATGTCACACACAGACTTGCACGGTTGCAGGCAGTGTGGATCTACACCAGATGGAGCTAGTGTGACACAGAATGACAGAGGTACAGATGACCAAATTAACTCGGGAATTAACTGCCAGAATTCATGCAGCAGAATGAGGTGCTAGATAGAATCCTCAGAGTGGCGGATCCTCCACATTTAAAAAACAACAACCAACAGCTCCAAGCAAGTAGAAAGCTAGCACAGCAAGAAGCAGTCTGGGTTAGAACTTTTCTCCCTGATATGCTTTTTTGCTTTTCAACTTGCAATGAATTTTTAAACGTGGGGGCGGATTAAAACAATGGTGCTGCCATCGTGCTGGCTCAGCTTGTCTGAGCATGGAAAGCTAAGCAGGGTCAGGCCTGGTTATTTCTTGGATGGGAGACCCCTCCTCTAGTTTCCTGTACTGAGCAGGGGGTTGGACTCAATGGCCTTGTAGGCCCCTTCCAACTCTAGGATCTATGAAATATACTGAAATGGTGCCATCTATCCTACCTGCTCATTCTTTGGCATGCATAGAGCATGGCAAAGCACAATGAGGTGGTGGACTCAAGTGGTAGAATTCTGGGATGTACCACTTTAGTGGTGAGAGTGTTGGACTGGGACTCGGGAGATCCGGGTTCTATTCCCCGCTTGGCCATGATACTCACTGGGTGACTTTGGGCCAGTCACTGACTCTCAGCCTAACCTACCTCACAGGGTTGTTGTGACGATAACATGGAGAGGAGGAGGATTATGTAAGCTGCCTTGGGTTCCTTGCAGGAAAAAAGGCGGGGTATAAATATAATATAATATAATATAAATTCATATTTTTTTATCATGACCCCCTCACTGTATTTTTGGAAGAACACTTCCCTCCATGTAGTAAACTTTCACATCAGAGAGGGCTACGCTAAACCTGATGTGCTAGTTTGCAAAATGTGGGCAGGGCTGTATATTTTACATGGGGGAGCATTCAAAATATGCCTCCCACTTGCCTCTGAAATGGTGCAGCTCGAATCCTACCACCTCATTCCGCAGACCATGTACAGTGGCTCTCCTGCAATGCGTTGGGGAAGTAGTGGTAGTCGCTCCCCAGGAATGTGCCTACCTGAATTAATCAAGGAAAGGGGGTTTCAGACATCTTGAAATCAGCCCCTGTGAGCCTTCTCCTTGGCAGACACCAACCGGGTTCTCGTGACGCTGCAACCCAGCGTGGGTATCTGGCCACGGTGGGTTGCCTGTGTGGTCCAAACCTAGAGATAAGTCCTGCTGGTGCTGGCCCCTCATTTGCTTCGTCCCGGTCTGACACCTGTAAGGTTTCTTCTTCTTCTTCTCCAAACTGTCTGGAAAATTTACACTTTAAAAAAAAAATTGGGGAAAATATGCAAATGTCATGACTGGGAAGAAAATGGAGGGGAAACTTGCGTTATACTTCCTCTCCATTTCCTTCCCAGCCATGAAATCTGCATATATTTTCCTATTTAAAAAAAAAGTGCAAATCTTCCAGACAGTTAAAAAAAACAAATAAACCAGCACCTCAGAGGAGGCAGAATGGGATGGAGCAGATGCGGTGATAGTCACCGGCGGGACTTGCAGAGTGGCCCCACCCGCGCTGTCCCATTCAGCCGCCTTCTCCGCTTTTTGTTCTTTGTTTTGTTGTTAGGACTGTCAGGGGACCCACAGTGACTGCAGCAGCAACTGCTCCAAAAAGGAGCTGTGAAAAGGTGTCCTGTGGGGTTCATATATCTCCCCTTTCTGGAGTAGCTAGAGACCCGGGGAAGTGTTGAAAATGTGGAAGGCGCTAAGAACTGTCAGTTTAATACTTGAAATCCAGAGGATTACCGTACATTGATGAGGGGGAGATCTTGTTGCCACCCCCTTTTGGGCCACCTACGTTCCCCCCCCCTTTACCGGTGACTTTCAATTGACAGCTCGGCAACTGTACGCAAATTAGCCCATATGCAGCCTCACCGTGTCAATTTCCACCTATGTTACCAACTGCACTTAGCTCCCTTTGATTGCTGAAAATTACAAGGACATCACCCAGGCAAGTCTACATATAATGGACAGCTGTAAGTGCGCGCTTGTGCACCTCTGAAAGACTTGACAATTATTATTTTTAAAAAATATATTACTAAGGCATTTGTGCACATTTCTGGGGCCAGGAGAAAAATGGTGGTGTACCAGTTGATGGTCGCTCCAAAAATGGTGGCGTACCAGTTGATGGTCGCTCCAAAAATGGTGGCGTACCAGTTGATGGTCGCTCCAAAAATGGTGGCGTACCAGTTGATGGTCGCTCCAAAGTGCTGCCTGGGCATCCGTGGAGGGGCTGTCACCGGCGACGACATGGGCAAGATCGCGAAGAGCGGCGAGAATTTTTTGCCGGTAGCTCACTAGCTGATTCCTGCAACCCATGATGGAATTGGTCTCCCGGGTTTGGATGAGGCGACAATCTATCATGGGTCAAATAACCCCTAGAACAAGCCATGGGTTGTCAGGGTGGCTTGTTGCCGAAAAGGAAGCCACCTGCGGGAAGCAGTCTGGGTTCGGATGACGCAACACCCCGCCGTGGCTAGTTACCCACTATGGGTTGCCATGTTGTGCAAACCCAGTCTGAAACTCTGGAGAGCCACTGCCAGTCTGCAATGCCGACCTAGATGACTTGGTGGAAGGCCACTTCCTATGTTCTTTTATTCTATCTTCATGGTATGCTAGAAAATAAGCATCGATATTTATTTATTTATTTATTTATTTATTATATTTATACCCCACCTTTTTTCCTGCAAGGAACCCAACGCGGCTTACATAATCCTCCTCTCCATTTTATCCTCACAACAACCCTGTGAGGCAGGTTAGGCTGAGAGTCAGTGACTGGCCCAAAGTCACCCAGTGAGTTTAATGGCTGAGCAGGGACTAGAACCTGGATCTCCCGAGTTCCAGTCCAACACTCTCACCACTCCGCCACACTGGCTCTCGATATTATAGCAGCAGTCCCAGCAGTCTTTCGTCTGCTGGGAGTTGAAGGATTTTTCCCCAAGTGACAAACCATCAATATGCAGAAATTCTTTTCATTGGGGTGTATGCGGTAGTATTTGAACTGCAGAGTTCTCAAGAACGTTAAAAAGCTAAAAATGGAGCCCACCAGTTTGGATTGCTAATTTAGCACCAGAGCCTCAAGGTTTAAATTTTAAACTTTAAAACATGGCTGCTGACTGTGAGGGGTTCTCTGATATTTATGGTTCAGAGAATATCTAGGAAAAGCCGATGCTGCAGGGTGGGGAGTGGGGAAACAGCACAGGGGTATCAGGCAACTAATAATGCCATTATAGGTGAAGGGGACTCGATGGCCAGAGACTGGAAAACAAACTGAGTTTGTGTCCAAGGGAGCCGTTAATTGCAGTAGTGTTTAACCAGGGAGGTAATCAAGCGGTTGAACCAACCTAGTCTAATGTTGCATCTGAATGAATCAGTTAAATCTCAAGAAGAGTGAACGCGCTGTGTTTCTAAGTCCCAGTCAATAGATGGTGGAGGGAAGTGTAAGAAGATCATGTAATCCAAGGGGAGGGAACCTCAGGCCAGCCCCCCCCCCCCGCCAGTCTGACCGTGCCCCCTTGTCCTGGCCACAGGCCTTTGCCCCAACCACTGATGGGTTAAACCAGTGCTTCTCAAATAGTGGGGCGGCCCCCCCAGGGGGGGTGCGAGGCTCCGTAAAGGGGGGCTCGTTTGACCTCAGTTAACAGTTTTTTTTAATATTGTGTTCCTTTAAATCCTGTGCTCCTTTAAATCTTTTCTGCTACAGTTAATAAAGCTATTCTTTGTTGTAAATTGATCCACATTTCTTTCTTTTTTTATTCTCTTATACGTTAATAAGGATACAGTGTTATGCAGAGGTGTACTTATAACAATTTTATAGACAAATGATACTATTTACAGTCGCGCGGGGGGGGGGCGCGAAATGTTTTCTTCTTCCTAGGGGGGGGGCATGACGGAAAATAATTGAGAAGCACTGGGTTAAACCGATGATAACACCGCATGCCTGTATGTATTCGGGGCCCGTGTCAAGAGTAGACATGGTTGGGCACTTGCCGAGGGCCCACACCCCAGGAGGGGGCCAGTGACAAGAGCCCCCCTGGACTTGCGCCTCCTCTTCCCCATTGCAACCTGCTCGTCCACCTGCCTCTCGCCCTGGCCCACACAACGGAGGTGGCGAGAGGGAGGAGCAGGAGATGCCGCCCGGCCCACTCTCCCACTCGCTCTCTGCATGTCAAGGAAGCAAGTGGTAGCCATGAGGAGAGCGGCTGGTAACAGTGGCGGTGAGAAGGTAGGCTCACTGAGGGACGGGGCCCATTGAGGGTTTCTTGCCCAACAAGGGCCCTCAAAAACCTGGAACCAGCACTGTATATTTTTAAGGATGCTGATCGGTGGCCTATACGGCAAAAGAGCCCTCTCAAGGCGCCTACAAAATTCATAAAGTAATACACAGTTAAAATCCAATTTACGGTACAACTTAATGAAAACCAAGCAGTAGGACTAAAACCAACCAAATACAAACATTGAAATCTATCACGCACTAAACCTTTCCATCAAGCAGCCCCAGAAAACCCTCAGAGGAAGGCCAACTGAGAATCGCAAATGCCTGTTTTGCTTTTAAATCAGTGCCTTGCAAGGCGATGGCAAAGTAAGTGAATATGACAGGTGGGGGGGCAGAGCCCTCAGCGGTGGCGTGTAACAGTGGAGGAAGAAAGCACTGATCCTTGCTAAGGAGAATAGGAATGTTTACAAATGCGTCTCCATTTTCATCTGTGAAATGTGGGAGGGTACGGACGCTACACAGCCCTGGTGACAGGTTTCAGTGCACACAAGTGGTGCCCCCTGATCAGTGTTCTCCAACCTTGGGTCCCCAGATGTTTTTGGCCTACAACTCCCAGCCTGCCCCAGCCAGCGTAAGCTGGCTGGGGCACGCTGGGAGTTGTAGGCCAAAAACATCTGGGGACCCAAGGTTGGAGAAGACTGCCCGTGATCAACTGCACGAGTGAGAGGGGTTCGGCTATCTCAGCAGATTTGGGTATATACCACGACACCAGTCGCTGACAGCTTTGCACCTGCACTGGCCCATTTCCATAGGAACATCGGAAGCGGCCTTTTACCAAACAAAACCATGGGTCCGTCTAGGTCGGTACAGTTTACCCTGGCTGACAGTGGCTCCCCAGGGTTTCAGGTAGGAGACATTCCCAGCCCGAACCGGAGCTGCTGGGGACTGAACCCAGGACCGTCCGCACCCGAAGCAAGTGCTCTGCCGCTGAGCAGCGGCCCTTTCTCTGGAGCTGGTGTTGAGATTCTCTGTGAGGAAACAACACGCCTACTGAACTAGAACAATTGACATGTTGATGGCTCCACTCACGCCCAGCCCTCCCTAACTGTCTGAAAACCTACTCCAGTCATGTTCGGCGTGCTGCCAAAGAGAGTTAATACACTTATGTCATCTAAATGCATGACAAATGAAATCCATTACAAGACCAGCTCCATTATGCTTTGGAACGTGCCGGGGCGGAATTACAAAATCCTAAAGGGCTTGCAATGAATCCAAAGAGACCCCTGTGTGCAATGAACAAAGCTTTCTCTTTGTCTTCCAAGTGCATCTGCCAATAAACCTTGTAGAAAACCGTGGTGACTTACGCAATAGGTTCAGGTTATGATCCACTCCAGTAAGTGGATACGCCTATTTATGAAGTGGTCTATAATCTGCAGAAAAGCATACCACCACCACCACCATCACCCCCCCCCCCTCTTTGTGAACAAGTACTCCTTGGCAGCCCAAGCCCTGACAAATAGTTGGATTACATCAGAGGTGGGGAACCTCTTTTAGCCTGACGGTTGAATTACAGTTTGGAGAGGGGGGGTGCATTCCAGCGATGGGTGGAGCTGAACCAAAGGGGGTGGGCCCAAAATTTTTTAAAAAACCAACCCAGCACATTTTAGCTTAAAGCTCTTCCTGCCGGTACTGAGCCTTAGGAGAGGCATTTCAACCTTTTAGGATGGGGAAAATGCTGCACAAAAACTGGGAACCCACCAACCCAGGGGTCCTCAAACTTTTTAAACAGGGGGCCAGTTCATTGTCCCTCAGACTGCTGGGGGGCCGGACTATAGTTTGAAAAAAATATGAACGAATGGATCAAGTTAAAAAAAAGGACCGGGTCCTTTTTTTTTACTTGATAGGGGTGATTTTTTCCCCCCTTAAATGGAAAGTTATTTTATTTATTTATTTCATTTTTATACCGCCCAATAGCCGAATCTCTCTGGGCGGTTTACAGCAATTAACAAGACAGTCCCTGCCCTCAGGCTTACAATCTAAAAAGACACGACACACAAGGAAAAAGGAATGGGGAGGGAAGAAGAGGGAATATTAATGAATACTCCTGTCAGGGCTGGTGGTATTTACATATATAGTTGCACAATTGTTTCATGCCTAACACGAATATACTTTTGTTTTTGCCATCACACAAATGAGCATACTCTGCTTCAATCCAAAGTAGCATTTCTGAAGCATTAGAAATCTGACCTAGCTACATCAGCTCATACATAAGAGGTAAAACACCACCACTAATTTTTCCATATTATGGAAAAGAATTAAAAGAATCGGCGCTTGAAGCGAAAGAGTTAAAAAAAGTCTGCTTCCGCCAGTCGGCCGGCAGGCCGGATAAAAAGGCGGCGGGCCAGATGTGGCCCGCGGGCCTTAGTTTGAAGACCCCTGCTCTAGAGGTTCAGGGATAAACTAGACCAGGGCTCTCCAACCTTGGGTCCCCAGATGTTGCTGGACTACAGCTCCCAGAATCCCTTGCCATTAGCCATGCTGGCTGGGTATGCTGGGAGCTGTAGGCCAGCAACATCTGGGGACCCAAGGTTGGAGAGCCCTGAACTACACAGAACATAGGAGAGATGTAGTTTTCCTTGCTTAAAAGCAGCCGTGGGTGCGTAGGGGCGAGGGTGGGTGATAATTGGACTGATGTGGTGGTGCTGGGGAGGGGGTTAAACACTTCCCCACACCCTCTTTCCCTCATCATCCCCCCCACCCCCATGGCAAAGAAAAAGACATTGGCATATCCTTCAGAAATCCAGGCTCCCACGTCACATTTCATTTGGCCCTCAAGGGAGAGAGTTGAGCCTTAATGAATTGCCTCTCCAGCAGGGCAGAGTAACAACATATGAATTAGGCAACCTTAAAGGGAGAAAATTGGGATAGTAGTTTACTAGGGTACCAAAAGATAAGGACTGGCCCTATTTACCAGGCGTGTAGGCAGCCGTCTCCAGCAGCTAAACCGGATTAAGTTTATCATCAAGAACACAGTGTCCAGTTTTATCTAAAAACTAGCACCTCTTACTGTAAAACAGAAATGCAGAGGCCACTCAAGGAAAAACACTGTAGTGTTCTGTCTCAAGGCCATCAGCAGGACTGCTGTCTTTTGTTCCTGACAGGGCTCCTGTGCCTTTAAGAACAGGTGGAAATTCAACAGGAGTGGCTTCCCTAAGCATACAAGTTCAGGGATGAGAAAAAGCTTAAACTTGGGGTCCCCAATCTGGACACCTCCCTCTGCACCCGCTAAGTTCTATGCCCCTCCTGATTTTTTTTAAATATTCTTAATTTAAAAATTAACAGGGAGGCTGGCATGCTGCAAAGGGAAGTGCCAGCCGCCAGCACTGCACCATACTTATTCCAAGAAGGCGTCTGGGCACAATGTTGGCCCCAGAGGCATCCTTAGGAGAAACAAAAATGGTGGGTGACTGCCGCCCAAGCCTTTATTTTGAAGTGTGCCCAGCTGCACAGGAAAAAGAAAAATGTAAGCTGGGCATGGTGGTGAGGCCAGGGTGAGGCCTCAGGGCCTAAAGTGCAGGGTCCCACAGCCTGGGTGTGCCTGAAATGACCACCCAGAGAGCGGCAGGTGCAAAATTAAAGTCCTTTTAAATTCCTGTAGTCATGATGATACTAAGATTTCAGTGACTTTGAAATGCAAAACTGCACATGCTCAGGGTATACCGTATTTTTTTAAACAAAAAAAACCAGGGTTGGCAAACAGTTTTGTTGTTGTTCTAACATATCAGGGATGCAGAAGCTGTTTTAAAGTGTGGGATGGCAGATGAAGGGCAGGGGATAAATAGATAAATGCCCATTGTGTGCTTTACCATGGGGGTGATACAGATGACCATCAGGACCCCAGTAGGACCACAGTCCAGGGTCTCAAATGACCTCACCACATGGCTGAGTGGTGGCAGCTGGTTTATTCATAGTCTCCAACTGCCCTGAAAATGCTAGACTGCTTCTCACTTTGTTATGCAGAATCCTGAATTCCCCTGCCTCTTAAAGGGGCCATGGGCAAAATTGCAGCTAAGCTAAAACTTTTAGCTTAGCTGCAATTTTGCCCATGGCCCCTTTAAGATAGCTCTGCTTAGGCTCAAAAGGCTGCCAGAGGAGAGAAAGAGAAAGAGAGCAGGGAAGGAACAGACTGTGAGGTGAATGAGGGAATTTATCACAGGATTCCTATCTTTATATTGCCAGAGATTTTATTTCCTAACAGAGCTGACTCTCTGTGCCTCTAACAGGTGAGGTACAGTGTCAGAAGGAAATGCAAGAAACTTCCCCTTCTCTCTGAAGCTCCATGTTTGGGGGTGGGTAAGCTTCACCTGTTGAATTTGTGCCTATCCTGACAATTTTAAAACAAAGAGATTGCCCTGCAAGCACTGACACCCCCCCCCCGTGAAAAACACCAGTTATCAACAATTAAGGGTTTAAGTAAGGTATTTTTTTTTTTACAAAAGCCACTAATAAAATATTATAAAATAATATATAATAATGTAATAATTATAATATATAAGATTTTGTGTGTTTCCTCTAATAACTTTTGTTCCTGACCACGTCCTCATGTTGCCTGGCCACGCCCTCTTGGTCACACCTTCATGTTGCTTAACCATACCTCTTACAAATTCACATGTGTGTCCCCCTATTTTCTTCTGTGAAATGTTGGAGCGTATGGTTTATCTCTTTTGTTTTGGCGTGGTGTGTGCTTCACCTGGGGTTCTTTTGGGCACGTATGTGTGTGTTTTGCCTGGTTTTTTTCTGCGTGTCATGGTGTGTGGTGTGACTCTGTTTTGCTCACTTGTGTGTTTCTCTGAGCATCGTCAGTTTTCCTTCTGTGAAATGGGTATTTTTGTTGCGCTTTGTGGGGACAAATATGTGATTTGGCACTCAGGGAGCAGGGTCAAGCCTGGTTGTTACTTGGATGGGAGACCCCTCCTCTAGTTTCCTGCATGGAGCAGGGGGTTGGACTCGATAGCCCTCCCCACGTTAGTTACTTATTTCTGAGCCTCGCCAGCTTGCCTCCTTGGGAAACAGGTGTTTCGTGACCGGCCGACGGTCACCATGGCTGCCGTTTTGTGAATGGCCAAGGGCAACCTCCCCACCCGATTGGCAGCCATTTTGTGAGAGCTCTCGAGATTTCAGATGTGCCCACCAGCCCAAACCGTTGCCTTAAATTGTCACCTTTCATCAGAGGACCAGAGGACTGTGAAAAAGCACAGGCGGTGGCGGCCGTTAGGCCTGCGTGTCCCCTGACCACTCCTGGACACGGTGCTGTCGTGGCTGCTGCTTCCTTATGGGGCGGGCCTGTGGCTCGCTCGCCTGCCCGCCTGCCTGCCCGCCTGCCCCTGGCCCGTGCCCAGCTCGGAGACTCGGGGAGCCGGAGCAGCCGCCCCCTGGAGGCTGGGCAGGCAACAGACGCAGCCGCGGCAACGCCAGCAGGGCCTGCCGGGTCCCCCTGGCCATCTTCAGAGGCCCTCGGTCTGGTCTTCCCCCCTCAGTCCTTTCCTGGTTTCGGAGCTCCCCGGAGAGACGCGGGACAAGCTGCTCCATGGGTACGGTACCTGTTCCTTCTCTGCGGTCTCAGGCTGCCCCCGGGGCCGGCGTCTCCGATTTGGACACGCAGGCGCCCTCCGCCTCCCCACTGCACACGTAGCTGGCCCAGCCCTGCGCCTTTGCCCTCCGCTCAAGGGTCACGCCAAGGCCTAGCGAAGAGAGCAGGCCTCGGCCTAGCCCCACGCGAACCCTTGTCCTCCGCTCAAGGGTCACGCCAAGGCCTAGCGAAGAGAGCAGGCCTCGGCCTAGCCCGATGTGAGCCTTCACCCGCTGCTCAAGAGTCACGCCGAGGCCTAGCAAAGAAAGAAGGCCTCGGCCTAGCCTAGCGTGAGCCTTTGCCCTCCACTCAAGAGTCACGCCAAGGCCTAGAGAAGAGAGCAGGCCTCGGCCTAGCCCCACGCCAACCTTTGCCCTCCGCTCAAGGGTCACGCCAAGGCCTAGCAAAATAAGCCGGCCTAGCCTGGGAGGTTCCGAGACGCTTTAAGGGCAAAACAAGCCTCCTCACCTACCCACAGGGGGCTGGGCAGTCATAGCCCCAGACTGCTTGCAGCCATGGAGCCGAGACCCTCCTCCTCCTCCTCTTCTTCCTCCGTAGGCAGGGAGTTCTAGGCCCAAGCCAACAGCATGGACCATTGCCATAGTAACTACTAGGCCCAGGCACCCTGTTCCAGCACAGCACAACTGCCGAAGGCACCCCCCCCCCCGCCGCCCACATCTACCGATCCCGCGCCCTCCCTGAAGCAGCCGCCTGCAGCCCCTCACCTCACCCAGCCGGGCTCCCCGGTGGCTGCCTTGGGCTTCATGCCTGCAAAAGGTGACTGGACTGGACTGGCACCCAGCTCAGGGCCAGAGGGCATCACCTTCCTGGGACCGACAAGACCCTCCAGGTCAGCTCAACTGTAACAGCCTTTGCTCTACCCAATTTCATAGATTTCATAGATCCTAGAGTTGGAAGGGGCCTACGAGGCCACTGAGTCCAACCCCCTGCTCAGTGCAGGAAACTAGAGGAGGGGTCTCCCATCCAAGTAATCACCAGGCCTGACCCTGCTTAGCTTTCCACGCTCAGTCAAGCTGAGCCAGCGTGAAGCCACTTCCATGGCCTCCAGTTTTCTCCTGCCTTTCAGTGTCTGCCCTTGCTAGGGTTGCCAACTCCCCCCGCTCCTTGCTCCTGTGCTTTAATTATAGCTTGATCTGCAGACATCTATTCTCGAGTTTCCCCCCCAACACCCACTATGGAAGAAGAAGAAGAAAAAAGATTTTTGCATGTCAAGCTGCTGAGCAGGCCCGGTTGTGCACCCCGCATCCCCGTCACTCACCAAACCTTGTGTCAGCAATCCACGCCGGGGTCCCAAAAGGCACCTCCAAGAGAGCTCAGCCAACTTTACACCCTTGCCACAGACAGAGTTGGCTGGAAAGGGGTGAAGGGGGATTCTCTCCTCCCCTCATTTGAAAGGCTAGCAGGTGAAGATGGGAGGGCAGCCACTCATGTTTATTGGGGTGTTTTACAAACAGTGGGGTTTTCATTTCATAGATTTCCTAGATCTATAGAGTTGGAAGGAGCCTACAAGGCCTATCGAGTCCAACCCCCTGCTCAATGCAGGAAACTAGAGGAGGGGTCTCCCATCCAAGTCATAACCGGGCCTGACCCTGCTTAGCTTTCCACGCTCAGACAAGCTGAGCCAGTGTGAGCCACAGTTTTGCGTGTCAAGCGTAATCCTTGGGTTACCTCCCATTCAGCCCTGCTGTTCCCATATGCCTCTGACAGCACCAAAAGATGCCTCCTCCTTTCCAGGAGTCAGTCCCCCTCCCAGCACCCAGTTCTTCTCTCTACCCACCCCCAAAATTAACCACCCAGCTCTGCCTTCACTCAGTGTCCCTGAAGTCACCAACTCCACCACACCAGCCACTTCAAGGATTTCCCACGCAATTCCACCCAGTCCCATCCCAGCCACGGGTCCCTCTTCCATGCTGCAGCCTTCCCCAAAAGAGGCCGCCTCCCCTGTGCTCTGCTTGGTGCGTGGTGGCGATCACATGTGTAGTCAACGGGGCTTATTGTCTTTGCCTTGTAGAGTTTTCCAAGGAGAGGAGACACAAAGCTCTGAGAGTGAGAGCACCCTAGGTGTAGCTGAGCACTCTGGAATTCCTTTCCAGTGTAGAAAGGCTTAATGGTGCAGCAGGATAAGAAACCACAAATGACCCGAGATAATCCTCACTTTGCATTCGAGTGGTGTTGTTGGGTGTACAGCAATACCTTGGATTGCAAGTAACTTGGTTTGAGAGCATTTTGCAAGACACGCAAATTTTTAAATATTAATTTAATTTTTTTTTTAACTTGATATACAATCGACGTCTTGCAATACAAGTACTGTAGTATGGCTTAAATTAAAAATCTCTGTACAATATTTTTTTGGGGGGGGGATTTCGTTTTGATATAAGAGTGTTTTGGATTACAAGCACGTTTCCGGAACGAATTATGCTCTCAATCCAAGGCATGACTGTACATCCAAAATGACAGATGGACCAGTTTTAGCAGCCTTTAGCCATTCTGTTAACATTTGTACTAGGGTAGCATAGATTTGATATGAAACTGGGTCTCCTGCTCTAGTCTGGTACTCTAACTAGAACAGGGATCCTCAAAGTGGTGCCCCTGGGCACCTGAAAAACTCCCCCCCCCATTTTGTTACTATATGTACATGGATTTGTATATATCTATAGCAATTAATACATATGAAATGCATATGATGTTCTAGCAATTATTTATTTATTTATTATATTTATACCCCGCCTTTCTTCCTGCAAGGAACCCAAGGCGGCTTACATAATTCTCCTCCTCTCCATTTTATTTATCCTCACAACAACCCTGTGAGGTAGGTTAGGCTGAGAGTCAGTGACTGGCCCAAAGTCACCCAGTGACTTTCATGGCTGAGCGGGGACTAAGAACCCGGATCTCCTGAGTCCCAGTCCAACACCCGCACCACTACGCCACACTGGCTTATACGTAGGCTTCAACAAAAGCAGACCAAATATCCAAATAAGTATCCATTTGAAGGTGGTGTCTATATGCCACCCGTTCAAATAATGAAAGCGCTGTAAGGTCCTCAATCCATTGCATTATAGGAGGTGAGCGTTTATCCTTCCAGTGTCGTAATGTCAGTCTTTTAGCAGTCAAAAGGATGTGGAGAATCCTTTGTGCTGACCATTAAATTCCATGAAGCAGGTACCGTATTTTTCCGTGTATAAGACCCCCTTATAAGACCCCCCCCACGGGATTTCGCAAACGCGGTTCTCCTCGCTCCCAGTAGACCGAATAAGGCCAATTTCAGGGTTCCACCTAACATCAGAAAAATTCCTGACGTCAGCAAAGACATGGAACAACTACCTAGGTGGGCTCTCCCCTCTGGAGGCATTCAAGTGCTTGACAGAATCGTCGGAGCTTTGATAACGATGAGCAGGGGTGGACTCGATGGCCTTGTAGGCCCCTTCCAACTCTACTTTTCTATGATTCTATGATTCTATGTATAAGACGTCCCTCAATTTTTAGTCTAACAATTTTAGGAAAAAGTATAGTCTTATACATGGAAAAATACTGTAAACCATTTAAAAGAGTGTGTGCGTCAGTGAGTATTAAAGACTGTTCCAGTACAACATTTATCTGTGTAATAACCTCCTCCCAAAAAGAAGCAACTACTGGACATGGCCAAAACATATACTTTACAAGAAGCATTAGCTGTATTGCACTGCCAGCAATTAGCCAGATTAGAGGATCCCTTATTAAAGAGACGTTGCAGTGCCAAATAGACGTGAAAGAAAAGTTTTTGCTGAATAAGACACAGCCTAAGATCTGCAGGCGCAACAGGTAGCGGCGATCCACTGATTAGGCATTTTGTGGTGGTGCCCACAGCAGTTCCTCAAGTGTTCCCATGGGCACAAGATCACACTCCGTTTCTTCCAATCTGCAGTGGCTTCTAGTTCATTTCCAGGCTGTATTTCAAGGTGCTGATTATTCCCTATCATGCTGAATGAATCCCAATTTGAAATTGGTGTAGTGTGTGTGGGAAATCAGTTGAAAAAAGTACTTTGACTTGGGTGTGTCTGTGCTGTTATTTGACACCCTCCCCCAGTAAGTGGGATTCTCCCCCCCCCCCCCGCATTAATACATGTGTAGATAAACATAATAATTTCTTTGCTGGACTGGACTACCACAGGCCCATCTAGTCAACTTTCTGTTTTCAAAAGCCACATACTCCTGAGAAGTTCATAGCTGTCTCCTGTTGATTGTCTCCCCCCCCCCCCCACCTGGTACTCACTTAGACTGCTTAGAGATTTTATTATATTAAAAATATAATTATTATATTATATTTATTATATTAAGTTTACATTGTAAACCGCTTTGGGTGCCTTAGCAGAAAGGCGGTATAGAAATGAAATAAATAAATAAATAAGTGGTATACAGAGTTACAAGTAAATAAAATGGAGTGCCTCTGGATTTGGAGGTTCCATTTACGTAGTTATTTTTGTTACTAGATAGACCTACTTCCTTTTGTCAGTTCTGAATCTACTGCCAGTCGATCTCATTGGGTGAATTTCCCTGTCTCTAGGCTGAAGCGTAATCCAAACAAGAAGGAGGTACTTTGGGTGGGGAAGTTCGCTGCTCTGATAGAGGGATTCATCTGGCACTGGACAGGGTTGCCCTGCCCCATAAGAACCAAGTTCGTGGCTTGGAATCCTTCCAGACTCGTCACTGACTGTGGAAGTCCAGGCGACAGCAGTAGCTGAAACCCTATCTAGGAGAGAGGATGTGACCTCAGTTATGCATACGCTCAGTTCAGGGGTAGGCAGCCTTTATGGGCTGTGCGCCCATGTGGCAATTTGAGACACTGTCCTGGGCACCACCACAAAATGGCTGCCATGGGAGGCGTAGCAAATGACAAGGAGGTCACCTGCACAAAAGACTGTGGGGTCTGAGCCTCAACACACTGAACAACTCCTGTGAATCCAGTTTTCCGTACCGACAGACACCTATTTCACAGGAATCCCAGTTGTCAGCAAGATAATATGTTAATTTTTTCAAAAAGTGGGAGGGGTGGGGCATCTTGGCAGGTGCAAGAAAGGTTGCTGAGGGCACATTGGTGCCCACGGGCACCGTGTTGCCTACCTGTGCCCTAGTTACATCCAGTCAGACTAGACTGCTGTAATGCACTCTATGTGGGGCTGGCTTTGAAGATGAGTTGGAAGCTTCAGCTTATACAGGATGTGGTTGCCAGAGTCCTCGTTGGGGCTAGGCGGTCAGATCATATTACACCAGGCCTGTACCAGCTGCACTGTTTGTGAGTGCATTTCTGGACCCAATTCGAAGTGCTGGTTTTGACCTTAAAACCCTAAACGGTTTGGGTCTGTTGTTTGAAGGACCACCTACACCCGTACACACCTGTCTGTGTTTTAGAATCATCTTCAGAGACCCTGTTCGCTGGTCTGCCACCAAAATCAGTAAGGTTGCCAGGCCATAGAGAGTGGGCCTTCTCAGTGGTGGCCACTCCGCTCTGGAATTTCCGAGAGAGAGAGAGAGAGAGAGAGAGAGAGAGAGAGAGAGAGAGGGATGGCTGGCCTCATCTGGGGCTTCTTTTAAGAGGATTTTAAAAACTCATCTAAATGAATAGGCCACGCTTTGCCTTCCCAACTTGTCTGTTAGAATTTCGGTATGTTCCCCATCTCAAAGGCCCTGCCTTCTCACCCTCACACCCCCTCTTGCCCGCATCCAGCTCAGATGCGTTCGCTGAAGGATGAGTTTGATGCGCTAGAAGATGAGAAGGATGTGGAGGCAGATCACCTTCAGCAGGAACTGCAGGATGCCACCGAGGAGATCCACAGCCTGCGCCTGGATGCCGAGGAGGCGGCAGCCTTGCACGAGAACGAGGTTGCGGGGCTGCAGGAGGAGATTTGCCGGCTGAAAGCAGAGCTGGAGCGGGTGCAACTCATTCGCAACGAGTATGACATGGAGCTCACCGCCCTGCGCGCCGAGATCAGCATGAAACAGGGACCGGGCACGGGAGACAACCAACCCCCTCCAGAGGTGCATGTCATGACGCACATTGACGAACAGCTTTCTGGTGCTTCGGATGAGGTGGTCAGGCTCCGAGGTACTTGGGGCTCTTTACACGGTTGGTCATCCCGGTGTAACACCCCTGAACTCCCTTCCGTCTCTGATTTGTTGGTAAGATCAGTGGGTGAAAAGGAGGCTGGAAGCGGCCTTCCCTAATCTAACCCGTGGACTACAACCCCCATCACCCCTAGCTGGGGACAATGGGAGTTTTAGTCCAACACATCTGTCACCAGGTTGGGGGAAGACTAGGCTAAAGCGTGCTGAAAAAGTCAACAACTCAGGCCCAGGGAGGGCTCTCACCTCGCTCCTCTTCCATAATTTCCAGAGGGGCAGCCCTGTTACTCTGCTGCAGGAGAAACAACACACAGGGTGCTTCCGAACAAGGCTTTTATCGTGAAATCGCCAACGCCTCATTGGCACAGAATTTTACCGGGGCTCCAGATGTTGACATCTGCAATGTGTAATTCCCGTCTTTTCCCACGGCTTTTCCCGTCTTTTTTCATTCCAGAAAAAAATAATAATAATAAGGAGGCAAAGATGGAATAGCTGAATGAGGCCTTTTGATTGGTAGCTCTAGGAGCCCTTTGTATGGAAGCAACCGGAGCCCTTGTGGCTTCTTCAAGGCTGACAAATGTGTCCTGGCCTGGGCTTTGTGGGCCCTTTCTTCCATCAGTGTGACCGACAGCAGGTGGGGAGGGTTCACAGTTCCGTCGGGCAGCCTTCCCCCACCTGGCAGCCCTCTGGGTGGATTGAACAATTTCCATCATCCCCGGCCAGCATGTCCATTATAGCCAAGATGTCTGGAGGAGGCCAGGTGGGGAAGGCTGCCCTACAGAAATACCCCGACATGTAATTGATCCCGTCTCTGGGAGGCAGCCTGGGCAGATCTGTGAAATGGGCAGAGGGGGCTCTTTGACATACTTCAACCCGGCGCCCCCCCAGAGGTGTTGGACTACAGTCCGGCATGCCCCGGCCCCATGTTCTTGCAGGGAAGGCAAAGTACTGCCATTAGAGCAGCTGCTAAGAATCCGATCAGTTTTAAAAGCTTTTCAAAGAGTAGTCGCACCGCGTCACGTGACCAGGTTTCTTGCACAGTTGATCCTCTGCAGTTGTGCTCAGAAATAAGTCCCGGCATGCTCAATAACAGGGCTTACGCTCAAGTCGGTGTGCGTAGGATTCTGGCCACAAGCCTCTTGCCTCCTTCAGGCTACCGCCGCCTTTCTCTTCTGGTCACCCAGCCCATCTCAGCCATGCCTCTCGTCCGTCCTGCACGCTCCCCCGAACTACGTCCCAGCTGGGTTCAGTGGGACTTACTCCCAAGTCAGAGCGTATCGCAGACTTCCCCAGCCTGGTGCCTTCCAGATGTTTTGGACTCCGACACCCACAATCCCTGACCGTGGGCCCTGCTGGCTGGCTGAGGCTAATGGGGGTTGTAGTCCAAGGCCGCTGCAGGTTACCCACCCCTGCTCGAGGTGTTTTGGACTGCAGCTCCCATCAGCCACAGCCAGCCTGGCCAGTGGTCAGGATGGTGGGAGTTCTAGTCCAAAACGTCTGGTTGGGGAAGGTTGGTGTATAGGAATGCATCCGTATTTTTCGCCCCCTCACCCCCCGGTTTCCAACTCTGTAGATCAGTGTTCTCCAACCTTGGGTCCCCAGATGTTTTTGGCCTACAACTCCCAGCGTAGCTGGCTGGGGCATGCTGGGAGTTGTAGGCCAAAAACATCTGGGGACCCAAGGTTGGAGAACACTGCTGTAGATGTTCCTCATCTTTCCCTCTCTTCTATCCAAGAAGCACCAACTGCTTTTCCAGCAAAGACAGAGTCGCGTGCTCTCCAGAGAGCAAGGGAGCTAGAGCCACACACGCACTGCAGCTCAACCAGCAGCGTGTTCCACTCACAGGAGGTGCCTCCTCAGCTTTCACCTTCAACGCAAAAAGCAAAAGAACTTCAGGCTGCAGGAACTGTTTGATGTCAGCCTCCCATTTTGGCTTTGCAGAGCACACATCCAACAGTCTTAAGCCCAAGCAGCTTTTGCTCCAAGACTTGAATCATCTGGGTTGGATATATCTTGACATCCCTCAAGCTGCAGGCGCGGCCATCGCGCTGGGGAAAGGGTTGGGACTTGTTCTCGGTGAATGGCACTGCGTTTCACTGGAGTTTTGTGTGCTTTCTTTGCAGAGGAGCTCAACAACCTGCAAGAACAGTACCAGGACCTCAGCGAGGAGTACCAGATCTTGCAGAAAAGCAACAGGACAATGGTCCACCAGCTGGAGAGACTCGAGGCCATCAAGTATAAGTGAGTCTCAATGCTTTGGGCTTGTGGAGGGGGGGGGTGTCATTTGGTCTGCCTCAGGGCTGGAAGAGACGGAGTCATTCTGGATGGGTGAGGGACGCTTTCAGAAGACCAGCCCCCCCCAACCGGCTGCCCTCCAGATGTGCTGGACCGCGATTCAGGCTGGGAATGATGGGCGCTGCAGTCCCAACACATCTGGAGGGCAGCCGGTTGGGGGAGGCTGCAGAACTCTGTACGACCAATTGAAAAGAGTCACGTGAACACACGGAGCCACCTTTTTCTGTCCATCTAGCCCAGTGTTCTCCAACCTTGGGTCCCCAGATGTTTTGGGCCTACAACTCCCAGCTAGCTGGCTGGGGCACGCTGGGAGTTGTAGGCCAAAAGCATCTGGGGACCCAAGGTTGGAGAACACTGATCTAGCCCGATATTGTCCACAATCAGCCTCCCCAACCGGCTGCCCTCCAGATGTGTTGGATTACCATTCCCATCATCCTCTACCATCATGGCCATGGCATGAGGGTTGTAGGCGAAAAACATCTGGTGGGCTGTTCTATGCTGACTGGCAGAGGGTCTCCAGGGCCAGTCTAGACATGACTTTAAATGGCGCCTCTTTGCATTGAACATGCCCGTTTTCAGAACGATGCAAATGACATCTGGTGTGTGTGGGGGGGCTGATAAGGATTTTCCTCAGGGCCGCTGCAGGGGGAGGAAAGGATTAATCCCCCCTTCTCTCCCTGCAGGGATCCTGAGAATTATTAGCCTCCGCTCGGCGGATGGAATTTGCTTTTTTAAAAACGGGCATGTTAAAGGCAAAGGCACATTTCACATCATGCCTAGTTTGGCCCTCGGTCCAGGGTCTTCTCTTGCCTTGCCACGTGAATTCTTTTAACTGGAGGTGCCAGATACTGGAGCTGCATGGAGAGCACATGCTCTGCCACTGACCCTTCGCCCCTGCCTCCCACCAGCCAAATGGGCCCGTGGTGAGGAGGTGAGACGAACCAACTGTGGTAGTCATCAAGGGGGTGTGACTGAAATTCCTTGTACTCAGTAGGCTGAGATGTGATGTTAAGAAAACAACCCTGGAATGGCAACTGTGAAATAAAGACCTCTTAATCCAGAACGTGCCCAGAAGCTGCATAGAAGCTGTTCCCTCCCTAAAGAACAGGGGTGGCGAACCTCTGGCCCATGGACCTAATGTGGCCCACGGAGGTTCCCAATCCGGCCCACAGAGGGTTGGGCACTCTCTGCTGGCCCCTCCCCATGCCCTGTGCCCTGTCCTGGAGGCAACCAGGGGCGGGGAGAAGAATCCCTTTGTTAACTCCGATCACAAATGGGAGATAACATGGGGAACCCTTCTTTGCACACAGCTCACGTCCCAATTGGGCGAGGCAGGGGGGCAGATGATGTCACAGCCAGAGCTTCATGGTGGGGCCTAGCCCTCTTGACGTCATCCAGCCCGCCAGCTTGGCCCCGGGGGGACAATCCGCCTCCGAGACCAGTATAGGCTCCCCGCCACTGCTGTAGGAGCAAAAAACCTCACTAGGTTCAAAATGGGATTGGATGATTTAGGAAACCTGTTGAGCCTTTTCCCTCCTCCTAAGATCTCAGGCTCTCTTTGCTCCTCAGGGCATCAGGCACTGGCGTGACTTGGAGTCAGGCTGTGAGGTGTGGAGTGGTGGCGGCGGGGGATGGCGGCAGATTTATGCTTCTCAACTGGGGGGGATGGTCCCTGGAGGGTGTGTGAGTTGAGATACTAGCTAGGAGTGGAAACCATTTTGCTTGCCTCATTTTTCAAGAAGCACAAAAGATGTACAGAGTGGGTCACGAGGTACAGAATTCACTTTCTTGAGAATCTCAGCTTTCCTTTTTTAATTTTTATTTTAAAGAGTAAGTTTCTATCCCTCAAGGCTACAATGCTGAAATCTCAGAATCCAGAGAGGTGGTTAAGCAATGTTTTCACTGGTCAGGGCAAAATTTCCTTGTGTAGCTCTTTGCTTCCCACCTCCACCACGACTAGCAAAACAAGAATAAATCATGCAAGACCTTATAGAAAGATGGCAGAATAAATTGCGCAGAAAAAGAGAAATTATGTAAGCTGGCGCTAATTTACATCAGCCTTCCCCAACCTGTTGCCCTCCCTGAAGTTGGAGGCCAATGGTCAGGAATGCTGGGAGTTGTCGTCCAAAACATCTGGAGGCCACCAGGCTGGGGAAGGCTGATTTGCATCATATACACAGGTTGCGAGACTGAACTTTCCTCAGTGGGGGATTTCATTTTTTTTAAAATGCAGAATACACTTGAATGTATGGACATGTGAAGCCGCCTTAGAGCACTGGTCCGTAGCCCAATCAGTCTCCCGTGACTTGCAGTCGCTTCTCCAGGGTCTCCAGGCAGAGGGCATTTCTGAAGCTTCCTTGCACTGAGTGAGATCCAACCAGTCTGCACTGAGCAGGGGGCTGGATTAGATGAGCCCCTATGTTCCTTCCAGTTGTACGGTTCCATGGATGCTCTATGAAAGTCCAGTAGTGCCTACCCTGACTGGCAGTGGCAGATTTTCCAAGACAAAGTAGTCCCTGCCATGCCCCAAATCGCTGCCCCCCCCCGCCCCTGCATCTCCTGTAACGCCCCTCTTTCCTAAGCAGTTTTGCATCCATCTCCCTCTCAGTGAATTTCCCCCTGACAGATCCAGAAGCAAGTTGGACGATTCGCCGTCCCTAGACTTTGCTGCGGAGTGGAGCTCAGATCGCCGCCGCTCCATAACTCGGCGAAACACCCTCCACGGGACCAGCAGCGTCTCCTTCAAGTCCGTGGAGGTTTTGGGCATGGCGAGCGAGTACGAGGACGACAGAATGGAAAAGCTGGTGGAAGAGAGCGAATTTGAAATGCAGGACCAGCTGACGAACGTGGCGGAGGAGGAGGAAGTGGAGCTGGACCAGGCTCAAGTATTATTTTTTATTTACATTTATTTACAATTATGTTTAGGCTGCCTTTAAGGGTGGCACCCTCTCAAGGTGGCATAGGACAGAGTGCAGTTGGGAGCTCTCATTCTCCTTGGAGAACTGGCACAGGTTCCCTCTGGCACAGTGTTCTCCAACCTTGGGTCCCCAGATGTTTTTGGCCTACAACTCCCAGCATGCCCCAGCCAGCTACGCTCATGCCCTTAACCACCCTGCTGCATAAGCTGTTAGAATTCCCCTGACCCCTCACAGAGCAACCCTTCCCAGGTTCCTTGGAGGAAAACAGTTTAAAAACAGCTGAGCTGTGTCCTGCTAGACGCAGTGTTCTCCAACCTTGGGTCCCCAGATGTTTTTGGCCTACAACTCCCAGCATGCCCCAGCCAGCTACACTATAGTCCAAATGCTACGCTGGCTGGGGCATGCTGGGAGTTGTAGGCCAAAAACATCTAAGGACCCAAGGTTGGAGAACACTGCCCTAGAAGATCATAGAAGGTGAAACCTTTTGGTTGAATGAGCAGATTGCAAACCAGGCTGCTGGGATCAAGGAGATAAATTTCAGGCCTTGAGAAAGGATAACATTCAATAACTTTAGAAAGAAAAGTAAGAAAAGTGATATGACAATAGTTAGCAACAGTGCTTTTTTTCTGGAGAAAAAGGTACCGGAACTCTTGGATTACATTTCCTCGGGAGTAGATGGCGATTAAATTGTAATGCAATTAATAGAAGAAAAGGTGCTGGAACTCAGTTCTGGTGAGTTCCACCAGAAAAAAAGCCCTGGTTAGCAAGGTGAAGGGGCTCGCTCGAGGGAAAGCTGTTGTTGCTTTTAAGAATTGGAGAGAGAAGGGCAGGCTTAAAGCAGGAAGGTAACAAACCCCTGGCCAGAAGGAGAGCTTAAAGATGTGAAGCTGGGAAGCTAAGGCCGCAGCTATTGATTTCAGAAAGGATCAAGGAGCAGGGCGAAGAGAGAAAGGAGTGCTAGAGTAAGAAGAGCAGAGGAGAGGAGAGGTTCCTCTATGTCAGAAAGACGAGCTAAGGGATGTTGATGATGGGCACTGCTTGATGCCTCCCCACTGTGACTTCCTCTTGCCCTGGCAGTGCAACCAAGCCCCGTCTGATCTGCAGGAAATGGAGAGCAAGGGCCAGCCCAGCTCCAACGAGCGGGGAAAGAGGGCAAGCAAGCTGAAGGTGGGGGAATCTGCCAGAGGACCGGAGAACGATGGAATTGAGGTAGGAACATTTGGTTGATCATGAATTGGCTGGGGACGATGGGAGGTGTCGTCTGACTCATCTGGAGAGCACCAGGTTGGGGGCGGCCGGGCTAAGGGGACGCTGATAACGAGCACTGCCTGACGCCTCCCCTCTGTGCCTCCTCCTTGCCCCGGCAGTGCCCCGAATCCCAGCGCAGTCTGCGCGAAATGGAGAGCGAGGCCCGGGCCAGCCACGCCGAGTGGGAAGAGCTGCACGAGGAGCTGCGCCTGTGCAAGGACGAGATCCGGCGGCTCAATGGCAACGTCCCGCCCGGCGGACGGGTAATCCCGCGGAGCAGCTGGGGCCACGGCGGGAAGGGGGCGTGGGCGGCTCAGCTCGGCAGGCGGCTGGGGGGGGGCTGAAGAGCAGCCGCGTCACCGGGGCCACAGTCCTGGGCCGTCTTAACATTGGCAGACGTCCCGCCGAACCGAGTGCGCGTAGGGTCGGGCTGCGGCAGCGGGGCGAGGTTGCGCCAGCTCCTCTTGTCTCCGTGCGTGCTGACAGCAGGAAGCCCGGGATGAAAGCTCGGAGAGGTGTGGGCCCCTTGCCCGGGAGTAGAGTGCCATGAAATAAAGGGGGGGGGCGGGGAGAGGGGAATGCCTGTTATGTGACCAGTTGGTGAGGGAACCTTGAGGTGGGGTAGAAGGACGCAGTTTCCTGATGGTGGTGATGGCCGCCTCCGTTATTCGTGGGGGGTTGCACTCCTCTTCCAGCGAGAGAGCTGCCGGTGTGTTTTGCCACTCAAATGGATCCCTTTATGGCAGTGCTTCTCAATTATTTTCTGTCATGCCCCCCCTAGGAAGAAGAAAACATTTCGCGCCCCCCGCGCGACTGTAAATAGTATCATTTGTCTATAAAATTGTTATAAGTACACCTCTGCATAACACTGTATCCTTATTAACGTATAAGAGAATAAAAAAAGAAAGAAATGTGGATCAATTTACAACAAAGAATAGCTTTATTAACTGTAGCAGAAAAGATTTAAAGGAGCACAGGATTTAAAGGAACACAATATTAAAAAAAACTTTTAACTGAGGTCAAACGAGCCCCCCTTTACGGAGCCTCGCGCCCCCCCTGGGGGGCCCGCCCCACTATTTGAGAAGCACTGCTTTATGGCAACCCCCGGTGGCTTCCAGATGTGTTAGACTGCATCCCGCAGCCAGCAGAGCTGGAGAGCATCAGGATGGGGAGGGCGACCTTACTGAAAGGTCAGGCTCCTGAATAACGTCGGTGCCGTGGAGCTGCCAAGGTTGCCCAGTTTCGGAGCGCATGTGCTCAGGCACAGAATGACCTACAAATCAATGTACGGCGTAGCATTGCGTAGTTCATTTGTGCTGCTTGCAAAAATGCACCATTTCTTTATGGCGTGGAGATGGCCGCTCCCTCAGGTGGCTTTGGAAGAGGATTAGGAAGATTTGTGGAGGAGAAAAGGTCTGTTGCTGGCTATCGGTTATGAGGGCTATACAGAACCTAGATGTTTAGGAGCAATGTGCCCCTAAAGACCAGTTGCTGGGTAGCAGCAACCAGAGAGGTCTGCCGCCTTCAAACCCCGCTTGTGAGCTCCCAAAAACATCTGGCTGGCAGGTCTGACCCGGCAGAGCTCTACTTTGCATTCTTTAAGATCAAAAAGGGAGACTTGACATTAAGGTATGGGATCTTGTTGTATCTCACAACCTTGAGAAAGCTTTTGCTTCCCTGACATAAAAACGCAGCACCCTTTTGCCCCACGTTGATTAAAGTTTTGAAGGGCCAGATAAAATTGGCTTTATCGAATGGTCACTCTTCCAGTGTCTCTGTGTTGCAGCACTCCCTGGAACAGATGCAATCACTGCTACAGAGAACAGGGTCGAACCTGTTTCAGCCCGAGGGCTGCATTCCATTTCGGAGAAGCTCTTGAGGGCCGCATTCCAGGGGTGGGTGGGGCTGAAGGCAAAAGGGGGCGGGCCCAAAAGACCTGCATATTTTAGCTTCCAGCGCTTCCTGCCAATCACTAAGCGCCAGGGGAGGCACTTCAACCTTTGGCCGCTTGGCTTAAGGTTCTGCACCCTTGACAGAGAAATTTGTCTGGCTTTGCTGGCCGCATATGTTTTCGGGTACCTGTGGATCTAGGATCCTGCTGTGAAACGGTGCTGCCGTCGCCACCAAATGTTTTCGTACGGAGGCACCTCTGCGATTGCTGCCCAAAAAACGGTTCGGACGAATCCTGGGCGTGTTCGTGTCCTGAGGGTGCTGGGAATTCCCTGTCCGCTCCTTCACAGAAGCCCAAAGTCTGTGGTTGGGACTCCTAGCACATAAGCAGGTTTGAAACTGGTCTCAGTTTGTAGCGTGTGGACGTGTCCTGCGTTTGAGGGCCCCTCCCCTAAATTTGCGACAGACGAGCGGCCCCGGTGACTTAACCTCTCTCTCTCTCTCTTTTCTCTCCTCCCCCCCCCCTTGGCTCATCTCCCCCCCTGTGGCGTTTGTGGCATCCCTTCCACACTGCATTCCACGCTGTCGTCGTCCCGTCCCGTCCCCCGCCACTCCGCCCTCCCAGGTCCCACATGCACCCGACCCTCCCACGATCTCACTCCCTCTCATAGGACTGGTTGTTATAGTGGCTCTGCTCTGGTGCTGGTGGGCCGAGACCTCTTCCTAATCCCAATCAAGGTATCGGTATCCACTTCTTCTGCTGGGCTGTGCTTCGCCTTGGCCACCTGCATGCCGCCGGACTGCCCTTACCCGCTCCCCAACTTTTGTTGCTTTCTCTCCCCCTCTTGCAGTCACATCCTCCTCCCCCGGCCCCCTCCCCTCCCACCATCTCCTCCCTGCCTCACCTATTCCCTTCCCATAACGATCACTTCTAGACCTGCTTTAACTCCCTGGCTGAGGCGGAGGCAGGGCAGGGACGAGCCAATTTCTGAAAGCGGTGAAGTCTGTGGGCGGGGTTGGGTGTTTCCTGCACTGCCCTTTGCAGGTGACCGTGCCTCCTTCAGGTACCAAACTTGCCAGCCTACCTGTCAGATAAGGACCGGAATCGCCCTCCTGTCGGGATCAACAAGTGATAGCATCTCAAAACCTCACTGGATGTGCGTCCCAGTGCATATCTGGCCTGTGCATTCTGAACTGTGCCCCAGACCGGCCCACCCTACCTGCCCTGGGTTCGAAGAAATACCTATTTTATTTTATTTAAAATATTTATATTCTGCCTTTCAGGACTAGACTAACAGAACTGCTGTAGAAAACAATCAGCTGGATCCAGACTTAGTTCCCATAGAAATCAACAGGATTAAACTTAAGTCATGACTAATTTGTCCTTGACTGCAGTAGAACCTAAGTTCAACTAACCAACTGTGGATCCAACCCAGTAGATAAAATAAACAACCTACCTGATTTAAAAAAACCACACACCCAAATGTATGTTTCTTTAAACGTAACAAACGCTCCTGCTTCAAATGTACGTACACACTTTTTACTGTTGAAGAGGGTCAATGTATTTGTAGCCAGGTTATTGCTAGAGAGCAGACCATGTCAAGCGTGGTCTGATTAATCATACACCACCCCTGGTAACTATCCAGCATGTCTCCCCCATTTCTTCATCCCTCCTGGGGCACTCCTCCCCTCCCTGCCTCTGGGGCTTGCTATTCCTTTAAGTAGAGCCTTTGAAATGCTAAACTGAAATGCAGTTACAGTAATACCTTGGATTGCAAGTAACTTGGTCTGAGAGCGTTTTGCAAGACAAGCAAATTTTTTTAAAATAAATTTTGACTTGATAAACAAGCGACATCTTGCAATACAAGTAGTCGTAGGGATGTAACTGCTTGCCTCGAGCGGGCGTAGCGGGCCAAAATCGGCCCCGCTCACGCCCACCAGAGACTCGCTTTGATATAAGAGTGTTTTGGATTACAAGCACGGTTCCGGAACGAATTATGCTTGCAATCCAAGGTATTACTGTATAAGTGCCGCCTGCAGAGTGTTATAGAAATAATTACGCCATGCACTTAAATGGCCTTTAGTGTGGTTCAGTTATGCTTAATGCACTTTGAATGAAGCCAGAGAGGTTGGCCAGTAATGGGCGAATTGCTTTGGAGACGAAGTGTCAGTGTTTCCCAGGGTCCCCGAGGCTTCCCAGGAAGGAAATGACTCTTCCATTATGTGCATTGTTCTGTAATGCAGAGGGGCTGCCTGTATTATTACCACCTGTGGGGTTCTTGACACTCCTTGGGGGACTCTAGAATTCTTCTTGTTTAAAATAAATGTACTTTTGCAACCAGACTGATCTTAAATGCAGCAGGTTTGCGCATGGAATTAATTTGCATGTTTTATTCTGGCTGCAAAATGTGGGAGTTGTGTCGGGGTGGGTGGGATAATTTTCACATTTTGGAACTAGTATTTTGGGAATAGAAGGGAAGACTTGAAGGCGTGGAATGCTGAGGCAGAATGAATAAGCAGAGGCAAAGGTTCACGGGTTTGGGGCATGAAGAGGAACTGGAGGTGAAGAAGGCAACAGCTTCCTAGCTCTTGGAAGCTCCACTCAGGCCCTGCCTGGTTTGTAGCTTCAGCAGAAACATCTGGACAGACCGTTCTCTACTACTGTGAGGACCATGGTGTTGTGCATGGGGTACTTTGTCTGTTTTCCAGGTGCTTCAGATCCCTCTAATTAGCTTCTCGAACTAGAGACGGATGTTGAGTAGCAGAGTTGGGCCCAGTGCAACTTCCTTTGGGGCTGGCTGGGCTACGCTGGGGTGACCAGATGCAACAGAGGTGGAGTAGGATCCTAGAGCAGCAGGAATAGTGTAGTAGATAAGGGAACGAGCTGGAAATCAGGACGATCCGGGTTCAAATCTCACCTTGGCCATTTGATCACTACAGGATATGGTGTTCGGTAACATTCTCTCTTAGCTTTGTCTCTGTACGCAGTTCATAAGTATAGGCAAATTGTGGGTTAATTAACCCACAGTCGCCCCTAAACAACCCAGAGTGCCTGGGTTCGGACATCACCGAAGCAACCTGTGATTGGGGCAATCGTAGGTTGTAAAACGAAAGCGGACATGAGGACCATGCCAGGCAGAGGCAGCACTCGCGCCTGCTTGCTCCCACCTGTGCCCAGCAAATTGCGGGTTAATTGACCGGTGAACCATCTCTCTCTCTCTCTCTCTCTCAGCCTCCTACCCTTTAAAGTAGGAATAATACTGTCCTACCTTAAAGGGTTGTTGTAAAGATCACAACAGGATAATGTATGTGATAGTTCAAACTCTCTGCTGTTTAAACATTGGTGCATTGTTCCCTTCAACAGCTGGGCGGATCTCGGAACCTGGCCCTCTGTTGCCTGTACTGGTCAGTCCAGGTTTTGCTTGTGCCCAGGGCCTCGTTTCAGGGCGGTGTATGAGATCGGGAAGGAATTCTCTCCCTGACTCCCCACTTCACATTGACGGATGATTCTGAGGGCTCTTGCTCTTTCCGCTGCCGCGCGTAGCTTGGGACCTCCAGAGTGGGTGTCCGCAAAGCAAACACCCACAACAGGATATGGGTGGCACAGGCTGATGCATTCGTGGGTGCCCCTCCTTTCGGACAGGGGGCTTGAAACAGACTGCCTTGGTCCCTTCCAGCTGTGTATCTCTCCTGAAAGTTTCTCTCAAGTCCCTTGGGAAGGCCCATGATAATAAGCCCTGTTTTCAAGAGAGCAGCATTTGCCTCTAGAACTTCTTGCCCGCAGCTCACAGGCTCTGGGAGGGAAGGGAGACACCAGGCAGGCGCTAACTGGGGACTCTCTCTCCCACCCAGCAGTGCCCAAATGCGCCCATCATCTCCTTCCACGCGCCTTCGCAGTTAAATTTTGGAATCTCTCCAAAAGCCAAATTAGATGTGACACAGGAGATTGGTGATGCAGCCGATCCCTCGTATTTTAAAGATATTAATAGCAGCCATGCCCTCCCTCAGTCGAAACAGGACTGTGGCCAGGCGGGGGGGGGGAATTAATCCTTTTCTCCCCGTGCCATTTTCCTTTAAAATCGTGCCTTCCTCCCAAAGCCGCTATTAGCCTTGCAGGGGAAAACAGACAGGTATCCTATAGGTTGTATTTATCATTTATTAATTATTTATTAATTATATTTATACCCCGCCTTTTTTTCCTGCAAGGAACCCTAGGCGGCTTACATAATCCTCCTCCTCCTCTCCATTTTATCCTCACAACAACCCTGTGAGGTAGGTTAGGCTGAGAGTCAGCGACTGGCCCCAAAGTCACCCAGTGAGCTTCATGGACGAGCGGGGACTCGAACCCGGATCTCCCGAGTCCCAGTCCAACACTCTCACCACTACGCCACACTGGCTCTCATTTATCATGTTGTATTTTTAATTTTTGCAAACCACCCAGAGCGCTTTGGCTGTTGGTCAGCACGGAAATGTAATGAATAAAATAAAAACATAAGATACACTTGGTCCTGATCCAATTTGGGCTCAGCCGCAGCCACTATCAGCATTTTGCAAAATTGCAGGAGATCCGTTCTCAGGGATTGCCCACATCACATCTACCTTAGTTTTGCCCTAGGCCTCTTAAGAAGCATGCAGACATAATTTAAATGCATGCAAATTTAAAATAGCCTCTTGTGGCTAGGTATGAAACAAACCAATGGCCAGTGGCGAGTTGAGTAACAGATAGGTTGTGGCCTTATGGCGGGTTCATGCTAGATTCTGACCTGGCAGTTTCATAGTAGAAGCTTCCATGTGTGTCTGCGCACTGATCTTGTGTGCAACCTGTCTTAAAGTGATCACTCCTTGGCCCAAAACAGGGGTGCCATGCCACATCAGTCATGTGGGGAGGGGGCAGAGGAGATGGAGATCCTTGGCAATCAGGGCCGGTGCAAGGCAGCTTGGTGCCCTAGGCAAGATCAGATATTTAGCGCCCCCCTCTTCCCACTTGAGCCCTCCCTCCCTCCAGCCCTATGCTCCTGGCGCCCCCTTTAGCCCGGTGCCCTAGGCGGCCGCCTAGTTGGCCTAATGGTAGCACCGGCCCTGTTGGCAATGTTTAAAGGGCCGCCCGTGAGGGTGTCTAAGACTAAATTGGAACCAATATATTGTGATCGCTTTTTATACCTTTATAATCGCTACAGTCGTCGACACACAACTCAAGCAGCCCTCTCCTGTTATGAGCAAAAGGGTTTGTGCCTTTTTGTGGCGCGCAGACCTGTTGAATTGTTCAGCACCGGCGTAAGCATTCCCCGAGTAGACCCAGTGGGCTTGCCCAAGGATACGTGTCCCGCCGCCCCCTCAGTGGCATTCCAGGAGTTCCTTGCAAAGGTTTTTCGGTAGATGAGCCACAGTTTGGACACACAGCGTCGGAAAGTTGCATTTCTCTAGCGCTGGAAGTGCTCCGATGGCTTCGCATACATGGGCTGGGTCATCTCGAGAGCTGTCCTGCAAGATGGGCCCCGTCTTACAGGTGGGGGAGCTGAGTCTGAGAGGGGGGGGGGCTTGGTTACGGCCACCTGGTGAGCTGGTGGCCGAGGTGAGATTCGAACTGGGATAATCCTGGCTTCAGAAGTCATCCCTTTAACCAAAATTGCTTTGCTGGTCTCATGGTATTGGAGGCACAGCGAAAGACCAATTCCTGATAGCCAAGTTGTGCACTCTTGTGGGTTTTCCTATCTTTCACGCGAGGAACTGAGGCTTAGAGAGACAGACTTGCTCAAGGCGTGTGTGTGTGTGTGTGTGTGTGTGTGTGTGTGTGTGTGAAAATGAGTTGCTCCGTTTGCATGGGTCCACTGGAGAAGAGCTTTCTCAACCTGTTGTTTTGTGACTAAAAAGGGAAAGCAAGTGATACAGAAGGGGATGGGATGGCACCTTCTGACTAAATGCCACCATCTCTTCAGGAGCACAGCTATGGTTAAAGAAATAACTTCACGATGCACTTCAATGGCTGTTAGGGTGGTTCAGTTAACTCTAATGCATGGAGAGGAATGGAGCAGAGTGGATTTTAGGACTCCACCACTGACCCCGGTCTGTCCTCCCCCCCCCCTTTCATGCAGGTCCCGGCTGGAGGAATGAAGCCCTTTGCATTGTTTGTCGCGTTGGCGGGGGGCTTGCTCCTGTACCCGTGCCTGAAAAGATACAGCAGTTAGATGCCAGCCGGAGGAGACTGCCTGCCTGCCCGTCCTGCCCCCTTGCAGAGTGGACCACATATTATTATTTCATTTCATTATTTAATCAATAAATAATTTAGACCGCTGACCATGTCTAAAAAGATATATATAGCGGTTTACAATACAAAAAAATAAAATATAAAACAGTTAAAACATTTAAAACTGAAGCAACAAACAAACTGGGCAGCAGAATCAATCATGGAAGGCCTGGGTGAAGAGATGGGTCTTCAACTGGCGTCTAAAACATGACACAGTTGGTGCCTCCTGCATACCAGGGCGGAGGGAACTCAACAAGGCGGGTGCCACCACGGAGAAGGCCTGCTTCTGGGTTGCCACCAGATGGCAACCTGCAGGTTGCAGTATAACCAACAAGACCTCCTTTGTTGATTTCTTGGTTATCTTAGCGATTGCAAGGGACTATATCGGGGAAGGCAACCCCCCCAGGCGACCTGGTCCCCGGCCGGTCAGGGCTTTATCTGCCAGCGACAAGACCTTGAACTTGGCTCGGTAGCTAATAGGCAGCTGGCACAGTTGCCTCAGCACCCATGTAATATACGCAGTGGCCAGCTGCCCCGCTTGGCATCCTGGCAGCCGCATCCTGCACCAGCTGCAGCTTCTGGACCAAGCATGAGGGTAGCCCCACATAAAGCGCATTGCAAGTAGTCTAAATGTGAGGTGACGGATGTGTGGAGTATAGTGGCTAGGCTATCCCTGCCCAGGAAAGGGTGTAGTTGGCATATCAAGCAAAGCTGGATGTAGGCACTCCTCTCCACAGAAGTCACTTTTAACGACAGCAATAACACCGAGCACCCCCAAACTGCATCCCTGATCATCCCGAGGGCGTGCAGCCCTGTCTAGGAGAGGCAAGTCCCCCAATTCCCTTACCCAGGAACCAGCCACAGAGTCGCTGTCTTGTTGGGATTCAGTCTCAGTTTGCCGGCCCTCATTCCAACCTACCACCGCATTCAGGCACCAGTTCAGAATGTGCACGGCCTCTCTCAGTTCAGATGTCCAGAGAAATAATAGGGCATCAGCCCAAATCTAATGGCCGCCTCCAGCCGCCGCCTATAGGTGTTAAATAGGATTGGGGACAAGATGGTGCCCTGTGGCATCCCACAGCATAGCTGCTAGGATGCCGAAGTATCGTCACCCAGTCCTGCTTTCTGGGACCGTCCTCGCAGAGAGAAGTGGAAACGCTGTAAACTCGTGGGGACGGTCCAGAAGAATCGGAAGCTGCTGAGTGATCAAGCGGGGTCGGCGGAGGACAGGTGCGGGTCACCTGGAACAGCTAACTATGAGCTAAACGGGGGCCTCCGGCCTACCCGCCACTTCCCCTGTCCCCCAAATCAGGCCTGAATCCAGACTGAAATGGGCCAAGGTCACCCGTGTCTTCCAAGAACACGTACAACAGCTCAGCCACCACCTGCCCAAGCACCGTGCCCCCAAATGGGCAGCAGGTGGTCGAAACCGCATGCCACGGATCCCTTCCCCATCTTGTGAGAACTGGCACCCTCTCGGCACCGCCCATCCCCACAAATCCAGCCGGTGCTGAGGAGGCTGGGACCGATGGGCCCCAGTCTCCGTGGCAGCTGTTTGGAGGGCGCCACCTGATCTCATCAGTCGTACCAGGTCAAGAGTTGCCCTGTCATCGGTTACCTTCCGTAGCATGCCAGACCCACTGCTGCCCCTCCTGCTTGTACTGAGGGGCGGGCGGGGGCGCGTATGGCGAGGTGTCCTTCTGCTCCCGCAACTGGACTTCCAGCCTGACCCTGACACACACACACACCCGCCCGGCCCGGCCTACGCCGGCTGGGGCATGCTGGGAGTTGTAGGCCAAAAACCTCTGGGGATCCAAGGTTGGAGAACACTGACTGACTTGTTTGAACGGCAGAGAGCAGGTCGGTCGTGGCACCTCCCGCTCCTCTTCCTGGGCCAGAGCGAGAGGCAGGAGAGCAAGCAGGTTGCAGTGGTGGTGAGGAGGGGCAACTCCAGGGGGCTCTGGTCATTGGGCCCCTGCCGGGGCGTGGGCCCTCGGCAGTTGCCCAACCATGCCGACCCGTGGCACCGGCCCCGGGAGAGATGATAGTTTGGGCCCCGAGTCCCTCCGAGAGCCAGAAGGGATGCGCCTGTGGAACCCTCCACGAAGAACCAAACTCAGCAGCTTCAGCCTGCACCTTCTCCTCCTTGGAGCCCGTCGCCGGTGCTTTTGGGCCAGCCAGAGAGAGCGATCGAGAGCGATACCTGGTGCACTGCATTGTCTTGCAATCTTAAGTGCCAAACACACCTTCCCGGCAGGATCTTCTGCAGCAAGCATTATAGGACAGAGCAGGCGCCAGGGCAGGGCGCTTCCTTTTTTTTTTTTTTCCAAAGCCTGTTTTCACACCATGAGTGGGACCCTGTGAGCAAACCTGGAAGCTCCAGAGGGCCAAAGCGGAACAGATCTACCTGTGAATCTATTTCTTTTATTTCCCTCAGAGGTAACTTCCACCCATTCCCTCTCCCTCCCCCCCCCCCCCCGCCGTGATAGGCCTTTGCCTATTCCGTACCCTGGAATCTATGCATTTCAGCCTCGCACCAGCTCCCTAATCTCTTCCTCTGTGGTCTAACCATTCTGCCCCAATCGTCCTAGTCTTGGGAACACTTGCAGGGGTTGCTTTGTGTCTGTGTGATCTTTTGCACCTTCCACAGCCACACAGCAGTTTGGGACAGAGAGAATGGAGCGGAAGTGTTCTACGAAGACCTGCTGGGACCCCCCCCGGACTGTCATTGCTTGACCTCATTTTCAGCAACTGAGCCCACCCACCCCCAAAGTACTAGCAACGGGTAGCAGCAGCGGCTTGTGGACTGTAGCGTGGCCTCTGGGACTCGGGGGGCCTTAGATCCCTGCCCTGCATGTTTTGTGTAAGCACTATGCCCGCCCGTGGGAGCATGGCCCTTCCGCCACAGTGCACTCTGGTGCCCACCTCTTTTGTGCCTCCCTCCTTGAATTCTGCTTCCCATTTTCAGCTGAGTAGGGGGACCGGTAGCTGCAAAACACCGCTGGAAACTCTCTGTGGATCTTTGTCTTTGTTCTATGGTGTAACTCAGTAAAAAGAACTTTATAAATACACGAGGCTGAGCTCTCTTCTGTTCTGAGTTATTCTGTGTCGTCAAAGAACAGTTCTGGAATCCAGCTGTCCGGAGAGGGACCCTCTGGCCCAGTTTGCCCGCTACAGAGCAGTGTTCTCCAACCTTGGGTCCCCAGATGTTTTTGGCCTACAACTCCCAGCATGCCCCAGCCAGCGTACGCTGGCTGGGGCATGCTGGGAGTTGTAGGCCAAAAACATCTGGGGGCCCAAGGTTGGAGAACACTGCTCTATAGCTTTTGAACTCGAGATCCAGGTGACAGAAGCACATCAGGGATGTATTTTTTTTAACCAAGGGCACATAGGGGTGCATGTCATGTGCGGTGGTGCAGTGGAGCCAGGGCGTGCAGGGATGTAGCGCCCGCACCTTTTTATTGGCAGGGATGCTTCCCCCCCCCCCTCAGAATTCCCTGATCCCTCTGAGCTTAGCTGCAATCTTCACAGTAGCTGGTTGGAAATTAATTTTTCCAAGCAGCCATTTATTGGCTGGGTTCAGACAACACGCTAACCCCCACACAGGTTGAGTACGGGTGGTTGTTGAACTGTGGGTTATCTGAACCCAGCTGCGCTAGCAAGCCATGGCTTGTCAACCATGAACAACCCACGAAGAGAACCCATGGTTTGTTGTTGGGTTGTGAACTGTGGGTTGTTCCCTATGGTTTCTTATCTCGGCTGGGTTCAGACAACATGATAACCCACGTTTCCACAACAACCCACACTCAACTCCTGAGTGTGGGTGATATATCGTGTTGTCTGAACCCAATCAGTGTTTTTTTTGTAATATAAAGTATTTGGGACAGGCTTCCTCTTGAATGGGCAATTAAGACCCATTAGCTTTACAAAATACCGGTACCTGCTTCTAGCAAATGAAAACTCTTAGAACTGGTTTGTTGATATGGAGCAACACATTTGCCTGCAATTTTGGGCTTCCTTTGGGCGTGGCTATGTGGGACAGTCATGATGGACGCCTACACTACAAAATTTACCACTACACCGCTGGTTATGTTCGAGCTATAAACTAATTAAAAAGAGATCAAGTGAATTCTAATTGCACATATAAATGAAGATCTTTCCAGACCAAAAGAACAGGTGAGTCTTTAGAAACGAGCAATAGTAATGAGGAGGCATCTCCTCTTTTCAAAGCGAACCCTTACAACAGCCATTCAATTATCTAAAATGCAGAAAACTGCCAAAGATTTTAAGGGAAATACCTGCTTTTTAACAACTGCCAAGAAACAATCCCAGATCCATAGACGTTTTTTTGTCTGACTTCAGACTGTGGGTAAATAGTGATGTTGCTCTGCTTCTGACTTGCTTCTTATCACCATCCCACTCTGGATACCACAGTTGCTAATTTAAAGCAGAACGTAAGATTACCAAGTCCAGAATGGATCTCTAATGAGAAACCCGATCTGCCTTATTTTTTTTACTGTTTTGCTAAGGAAACCCACATTCTAGGTTCAAGAGAAAAAACAAAATTCAAAGTGATCTCAATAGGCTGGAGCACTGGGCTGAAAACAATAGAATGAAATTTAATAGGGATAAATGCCAAGTGCTGCACCTAGGAAAAAGAAACCAAATGCACAGTTACAGGATGGGGGATACTTGGCTCAGCAATACTACAAGTGAGAAGGATCTTGGAATTGTTGTAGATCACAAGCTGAATATGAGCCAGCAATGTGATGTGGCTGCAAAAAAGGCAAATGCTATTTTGGGCTGCATTAATGGAAGTATAGCTTCCAAATCGCGTGAAGTGATAATTCCCCTTTACTCAGCACTGGTTAGGCCTCATCTTGAGTACTGCGTCCAGTTCTGGGCACCACACTTTAAGAAGGACGTAGACAAACTGGAGAGGGTTCAGAGGCGGGCAACAAGGATGATAAAGGGACTGGAAACAAGGCCCTATGAGGAGAGACTGAAAGAACTGGGCATGTTTAGCCTTCAGAAGAGGAGACTGAGGGGAGATATGATCGCACTCTTCCAGTACTTGAAGGGATGTCCCACAGAGGAGGGCCAGGATCTCTTCTGGATCATCCCAGTTTGCAGGACACGGAATAATGGACTCAAGTTACAGGAACCCAGATTCCACCTAAACATCAGGAAAAATTTCCTGACTGTCAGAGCAATAAGAGAATGGAATCAACTACCTAGGGAGGTGGTGGGCTCTCCCACTCTGGAGGCATTCAAGGTGCGGCTGGACAACCATCTGTCCGGGATGCTTTGGCTTGGATTCCTGCATTGATCAGGGGGCTGGACTCAATGGTCTGGTAGGCCCCTTCCAACTCTGCTATTCTATGATTCTATGAGAATAATTCAGGGCCAGTTGAGAGCACAAGCCCTACTAGTGTGAATAGGATCTGTGCAAGAACATATTTCAGTGGGGCTTCTGAAGATCTTTCCAGGACTTCTAGTGGATTGTGCCCCAAGTCCCTTATTTTAACTAAAGGGTTTAAGTTGTCCCTCTTCATTCCCTTTGCAATGGCTCTTTTTTGCCAGGACAAGGCTGTTCCCCTGCCTAGCTGAATCCAAATCAAGATCTGTAAGAGGCGTTCCCCCAACCCAAGGTCCAGGGCTGGCGTCAAGGGTAGAGAAGGGTTGGTTGGGCAACTGCCGTGGGGCCACACCCTGCTGACAAGAGCCTCCTCCTCCTCCTCCTCCTCCTCCTCCTCAGGGCAACCTGCTTGTTCACCTGCCTCTCGCTCTGGCCCAGTCAACGGTGGTGGTGGTGAGAAGGAGGAGCGGTAGATGCCACGGCCGAATCGCCCACTGGTTCTGCCTGTCAAGCGAGCACGTGGTAGCAGTGATGAGGAAGTGCAAGAGCATCCGGTGATCATGGCAGGGAAAAGGTGGACTCGCTGAGGGAAGGAGCCTGGAGGGCCCTTGAGTGTGGGTTATCGCAGTGTTCTCCAACCTTGGGTCCCCAGATGTTTTTGGCCTACAACTCCCAGCATGCCCTGGGAGTTGTAGGCCAAAAACATCTGGGGACCCAAGGTTGGAGAACACTGGGTTATCGTGTTGTCTGAACCCAGTCTCTATATGACAACCCACACTCAAGGGTTGAGTGTGGGTTGTCACTGAACCGTTGGTTGTCGTTGAAACGTGGGTTATCGTGTTGTCTGAGCCCAGCCGCGCTGACAAATGACGGTTTGTTAACCACGAACAAGCCCACAGTTCACAACCCAACCCCCAAAATGGGTTCTCTTCATGGGTGGTTCGTGGTTAACAAATCATGGTTAGCACGGCTGGGTTCAGACAACACGATAACCCATGTTTCAATGACAACCCGCAGTTCAACGACAACCCACACTCAACCCATACTCAACCCTTGAGTGTGGGTTATCCTGTTGTCTGAACCCAGTCAGTGTTTGGTGATTTCCTGACTTTGTGCCATTTCCCCCCTCGTTCTAAAAGGTTGAGATGCCTCTGCTGAGGCTTAGTTACTGTCAGGAAGAGCTTTCAGCTAAAATATCCTGATATTTTGAGCCCACCCCCCTTTGCCTTTGGCCACGCCCACAGCTAGAATGCAGCCCCCGAGAGCTTTTCCTGAATGGAATCTGGCCCTCGGGCTGAAAGATGTTCAGCACCCCTGATTTAAAACATATCAACAATTTAAATAAGCACAAGACACACCAGTAGGTCAGTTAACAAAATCCCAGTACCAGTCATATATATTCACATGTTAAACAAGGAGGGTGCTTCTACAGGACGGATTCCTAGCGCTACCAAACAGAAGGCCTCGTGTGGTAATTCTGTCTTTCCCTCCCCTTAACGGATTTTCTGCAGTAGCTAAAAACATAAATTTGGCACATGAAGTAAGACTCAAGTTGAAGTCGGGAACCCTGTCTTTGGTGCTAATGTCTGTCTGTTTTTTCTCAAACCCCTCAGCTACAGGCTCAGGTATTTATTTATTTATTTATTTATTATATTTATGCCCCGCCTTTTTTCCTGAAAGGAACCCAAGGCGGCTTACATAATCCTCCTCCTCTCCATTTTACCCTCACAACAACCCTGTGAGGTAGGTTAGGCTGAGAGTCCGTGACTGGCCCAAAGTCACCCAGTGAGTTTCATGGCCGAGCAGGGATTTGAACCTGGATCTCCCGAGTCCCAGTCCAACACTCTAGCCACTACGCCACACTTCCCCCACGTAAAGCAGGGATATACTGCAACATTTTGTTGCAGGGTCCCACTTGTATTGTGTGGAGAAAAAGCCTGCAACACACACACACACACACACACACACACACACACACACCTCATGTGTAAACCAGGTAATCCCAGCTGAGGTCTGAGAAAAGCAAAATGTACATAGTTCCTTACCAGGCCCTTTGGCATGCAAATGTTTTAAAGCCCACTAGCCAGCTGCCTGGGCCAGGTGAAGTTCATCCTGATTGGCCTAAGACCGCTGGGCTACTGAAAAAAGAGGGGGGGGGAGGGAAGAATCGATATTGCCAGCTGTGGCATCTGGTTTTGGTTGTTGATCATGGGCAGCAAGCTGCGCGGAGGTCCAGGTCTTCGGACTGGCCTCAGGATCTAGCCCCAGGTGGCTCCTGGTGAAATTAGCAGAATGAAGGCTTTGGCTGAGGTAAGCCCTGAAGAGGGCCACCCATCCCGGACCTTAGGGTGGGTGTGGTGGCCTGCACGGGTGGTAGGGCTTTTGTTGAGGCAGCCCTGAAGCAGACCGGCCCCCAGGGTAAAGAGTGAGTGCCTGGGAGATATAAGGAATCAGCTTTGTTGTTTTGTAGCTCTACTGTTTGTACCGAAGTGTCTCCCTACCTTTCTCCTTCCCTCCTTTCCCACCTTTTGTTGTAATCTGTTGACCTGAATAAACCTTCCTGGTTTTACCCCCACACAGCGTGTGTGGTTTCTCTGTGGTTCAGCGCTAAATCCAGGGTATAGACGAGGGCAAGTCCCCGAGGAGAGATTCCAGTCAGGACTGCAGAGCTGAGGCTGGCAGTCTGGCACCTCGGGATCTCTGGTCTTTGGTAGAAAGGGTGGGTTGGCAGAGCCAGCCAGCCCCCCCTTCCTTCACATATTGCAAACAGCTGTTGCCTACCACCTACCAGGAGATGGCTCTAGGCCCACAGAGGCCTAGGCAGCGCACTCCACCTGGTCCCAGCGTCAGGCCCAAAGAGGTTCAAGCGCTCCATAAATCCCCCTTCCGAACTGGGTGCCAAGGAGAACACACAGTGGAGTCCGTCCTCCCTGGCAGCCTTCTCCAGAACTTGGCGCCTCTTGGACCGCACCTCCCATCATTCCCAGCCGGCTCCTCTGTGCGCTCCGTGCACGGCCCACGACTCAGCAGAGAGCGACGCCTGCTTAAGCCAAACCGAGCCGCTTGAGAGCGCTCGGCTCAGCTCAGTCGGCCCTCGGCCCTGGTTTGTAAAGTCCAGAGCCTCACAGGTACGCAACACCCGTTTGCCCGTGCAAATGGAAGCGTGGCCGTGGAGGAAAGAACTACCCTTGCCTTCCCTTCGTGACTGCCCGCGCCTCCGCGAAAGAGGCTTCCTTGCACTTTGGGAACCGGTAGCAACACTTTCTTAGCATTTACAGAAAGCACCTTGTGGTGTCCTGTCCAAAGCACTTTGTGTACCTGATCTCAAGCCACCTGCACAACAAGCCCTGTAAGTTAGGCCAGTCTTGACATTCCCATACTGCGCATGTGGGCAGGGCCGGATTAACATAGGGGCGATTGGAGCAGCAGCTCCAGGCCCATAACAGAAAATAGGCCCACAATATAGGGACGCGCGGAGTTAGCTCTGATCGTTATCATTCAGCATAATTAATTATTTTTTCAAGATTAGAAAGGTGTTCTAAGCACATCTGCATTACAGGCTTGAGGCAAGACCTAGCAAGAACTGTTGTTCTCAAATTAGCATTTCGGTAGGTTTTTGCATTTCAATCACTGTTACTACATTTCTTTGAAGCACATGTGGGGCTTGCTAGGGTCTGTAATATTCAGATTTAGAAGGGACCTCTCCCTCCAGCCTCGAGCAAAAGATCTTTCTGATTCGCAGCTCAATTGTTCAAATGCTAGTTTAACAAAAAAACGAAAACGAAAACGAAACAAAGCAACAAGAACAACACAATTATTCATGGTCAAGCAAAGCTTCCTGGCTTTTTGTTGTGGCTGCTTTTTCTTTTTTAATAAATAAATTTGGGGGAAATTGGGAAGACCCTTACTGATGAGCTGCAGGAGTTTTTGAGTTTTGGCACTTTAATGGTAATTAAAATATTTAATTTGTTTTAATATAAAATTGCGTCTTCATTTTATTTATTTCCATAAAAAGGCCCACCAAAATCCTCAGCACCAGGCCCATAATGCTCTTAATCCGGCCCTGTCCAAGGCACTTGGAGGACACATCTCCCACCATTCCTGGCCAGCTGGGGAGTTCTAGTCCAAGACATCTGGAGAGACAGGTCATGGAAGGGGCTGCACAACAGCCTGCAAACAAGCTCCTCCGAGGCTGGGGTCTGCTGAACCGCCAGCGGATGGTGTATCTGGGACGATCGAGCCAGAAGGCTCCAAAAGGTCCCCTGTGAGTCACAGGTCTATAATTGCTGCCCTGCCCTGTGTGGCTGGAGGAAAGAGGTGGGTTCACGCCAGGCCTGCGGGGATGGCCAAAGCTCAACGCTCTCTCCTCCCGTTCCCCCTTGGAAGAGGGCAAGGGGCCGGTGTCTTTCTGGCTCGGCGCCGGAGGCCTGGAGCACACGTTGTTCTCCTCGGGGGGCGGCACATGCCGTGTCTTACTCACAAGTCCTCCCCTGAGGCCAGGTGCTCCAGGACAGAAGCTCATCGGCTATATCGGGCGCGGCGCATGGGGGCCAAAGGATTCTGGGCTGCCATTCCCTCCTCCTTGCCAGAGAATGGAGGCTGTGTCTTAATTTGGGGACCAGGGTGAAGAGGAGTAGGAAGAAGGCCAGGGCTGAGGATTTTCCTGTTGCCATTGGGGGGGGGGTGAAACTCGGTGGTTTTCGTGGGGTCTCCTCTCCTGACAAAAGGTTGTCCAAATATGAGACAAGATGAGAGGGGAAACTGCTGAAGGCCTCCTCCATGAAAAACGCCTCCCCGCTCTACTCTCGCCGCCAGCAGCCCTTCCAGCAGGCTGAGCTGACGGAGATGAGCAGGAGAGCAGGGCCGTTCCACTGGCCCCCTGAAATAATTGATTCCCTTCCCCTCTTTCCTCCCCAGTCTTGTTTCCTTGTGTGCTGTGTCTTTTTAAATTAAAAGCCTGTGAGCAGGGATGGTCTTGGTTGCACTATTCAAAGTTCAAAGACTATCGAACTACTAAATACATGCATTTTGCACATGAAATAAGACCCAAGTTGGTGCCTGGAATCCTGCCTTTAATGCTAACTCTTGTTTCGGAGCGGACATTTCATTTATTTTCTAACAGGCTCCCTCCCTGCAACTCCCAGGAAGAATTCTGCAGAAAATATGTCTCTGTGTGTAGTATATATAATCAATCTTTACTTGACTATCCATCACAACCTTGGCCCGCTCAAATTCTGCTCTTGTGGGGTGTGACCATGAAACCTCGCATCAATGGAATGGAGACTGGATGTGTCAGAGAATTTGAGCCGGCCAGCCAGGCAACAGGCACACCCCTGCAGAGAGGTCCACTCGTCCATGGTGATGTAAACAACCATGTAAAAATGGTGATGTGGATTCAGCTCTGAATACGGGCTGAAAACATGAATGGGATTCAGAGCGGCGGGCAGGACAAATCAGCCATTCTTCAGCTTGGCTGTACAATACAATGCAATCAGGACGATTAGAAGCATAATACAAATAGCGGCTAGCATATTTCTTTAAAAAATTAAGATCTAGTCCTCTTAACCAACAAAACAGTCATTACTGAGACTGTTTACCTCTTGAGATATCTACCTATTTACCTATCTGGCAGGTATGGTTGGCAGAGCTCAGGCAATCATGTTTCGTAGGCTTTTCTTTCTCCCAGGATCTCTCTGCTCATCCAGGTCAAAATCCTGCTTTTTATAACATCCTACCTAACATTATCCTCAGTTCCTTATCTTAATATACATCATCTGTGTGGGTGACTCAAACCGGAGTTTCAGACCTGGTCATAGCACCTGCACACAGCTCCAGCATCCCACCCTAAGAGGTACTTCTTCCTAACACAGCCAGGCTTACAGCTGACCTCAGAAACATCCTTGCGAAGGAACGTCTCTTTTCTCCTTTTTGCTTCCAAGGATTAATACCCCCCCCCCGCCCCTGACAGGTTCCTTTTCTCTTTGTTCCAAAAACGCATTTTTGACAATTAAAATACAATAAAACACAATAAAACATAATAATTAAAACAATATAAAAAATTCTCATTAAAAACCTAACCCACCCCATATTCCCGCCTGAACAGCCATGTTTTTAATGCACGGCGGAAGCTCATCACGGAGGGGGCATGGCGAAGGTCACTAGGGAGGGAGTTCCATAATGTGGGGGCCGCCACAGAGAAGGCCCTCTTCCTAGTCCCCACCAGCCTGGCTGCTCTGGCTGATGGGATAAGGAGAAGGCCGTCCGTGGCAGACCTTGTTGAGCGGCCTACTTGATGTTGCTGGAGGCGCTCCTTGAGATAAGCTGGGCCGGAGCCGTGTAGGGTTTTAAAGGTCAAAACCAACACCTTGAATTCGGCTCGGCAAGCAACTGGTAGCCAGTGCAACTCATTAAGCACTGGCGTGATGTGATCACGCCGGCGGCTGCCCTTAATCAGGCGAGCCGCCGCGTTCTGTACCAGCTGAAGCTTCCGGACCGTCTTCAAGGGTAACCCCACGTAGAGCGCATTACAGTAGTCTAGGCGAGAGGAGACCAAGGCATGAACCACTGATGGGAGCAGGTGATTAGGAAGGTAGGGGCGCAGCTGCCGTATCAGATGGAGTTGATACAGCGCTGCCCGGCTCACAGCTGCCACCTGAGCCTCCATGGACAGCTGGGAGTCTAGAATGACCCCCAAGCTGCGGACCTGGTCCTTCAGGGGTAGATGTACCCCATTCAGCACCAGGTCAACATCCCCTAACCTTCCCTTGTCCCCCACCAGAAGTACCTCGGTCTTGTCAGGGTTCAGTTTCAGCATGTTCACTTAAACCTAACTCATAGCATATACTGAACTAATCACACTATACTTACAGTTAGCACACAGAGATCATAATAAAATAACACCTGTATAAAATACAAAGAGTTCTTATCTACGATGCAAGTCACCTTCATAGTTTGTGACGCATCAACCCGGCACCTGGCAGCCACTCCCCTTCTCTTGCCCTCTGTGCATTCAGTACAACTGCACTGAAATGAGGAAGGAGCTGGATTTTAACATTCACTCCTTGGATAAGTTTTTAGCAGTTTCCTCTTTCATACCTGCCATCGTTTAACAGATGAAAATAGGGGACATGACATACTTACAGAGTTTGAAGATGAAATATCAAAGGAAGAGTGGAATAAGATTTGGGATAGGAGAATATTGAAAAATATGTCAATAAGAATTAAAGATAATTTTTACTGAGTTAATTTGGAGATGGTATTTGACTCCTGGTGAGATTAAATAGAATAGATAATAAATGTTCTCCAATGTGTTGGAGAGGTTGTCAGGAGCTGGGTACATATGCTCATATGTGGTGGAGTTGTAAAAAAAAATGTAATGGATTTTTGGGAAAAGATTTTTGAAGAAATATCAGAAATTGTTGGAGTGGACCTAGACGTTTGTCCTAAATTAGCTTTGTTATCGATAACTGAAAAGGTGGCCGGTCCTCAAAATGTTAAAGAATTAATTATAAATTTGTTAACGGCAGGCAGACTAATGATAGCAAGAAAATGGAAAATTCAGCAAGTTTTCTCTATCACCGATTGGTATAAAGAAGTACATATGGGATATAGCTTTAAAGGATATGTTGACTTGTAACATCAAATGCAAAAGGGGGCAATTAAAGAAAAATATTTTTAAGGATATCTGGGGTTTATTTTTGGACTTTGTGTTAAACAAGGGGAAAGGGAGTATGCCGTGTCAAGATACGTTGTATTTTTGGAATAACGAATAACGATAGATTATAGAGATATAATGTATTATTTGGTCCCGTGGTGATGGGAGCACTATATAAGTTGTATGTGTGTTATTTTTTGTATTGTTGAATTTAAAAAAAAAAAGAAAATTAAAAAAAAGAAAAGAAAATAGGGGACATGCTTCCAACACCCCTGTTCTCATGCTCAGGATCCCTGCCTGAGCCCACTGCCCCGCTCTTCCCTTTTTATGCATTGCATAAGGCTAAGGACATCGGAAGAGCCCCAAGGCTGGATCAGACCAAGGGGGGTCCATCTAGTCCAGCATTCTGTTCACACAGTGGCCAACCAGCTGCCCCAATGGGACACCCAGAAGCAGGACAGGAGTGCCATGGCACCCTCCTGCCCTTGTTCCCCAGCAACTGGTGTACACAGGCGTACTGCCTCTGATACTGGAAGACTCCTCTTCACCCAGCTGTTGTGCACTGTGGTTCGAAAGAAGGTGTTTGGGGGTGAATGAAATGGTTGGAAACCATCATTGTCCTCTGGTCAGTTATCAGCAGTGGACAAGGAACATCACTGGTACGCGAGACTGCACTGCATGGTGCTTTAGAATTCATGACTGACAGCGCATGCACTTATGTGCATGTGTGCTAGAGACAAGATGCACGCACCCCTTAGTCAAAGATTTAACTTTTAGGAATCCTGGGGAGGGAGCAGAACCCGGGAGCATAACACCTCTAAGGATTCACACTAAGAAAATTGGAACAAGAAACCCCCAAAAGGCAAAAATTGGGACAATTTACCATGGGAAGTGACAAAACGACAACAAAAGCAAAATGACTATCCTGGGTAAAGTGGGACTGTGGGATTGTATGCTGCTCTTTGTGTGTGTGTGTGTATCAGTGTTTGTAGTCTTATGGACCACCTGGATCCTTGCCATCGCCCGCGGCTGATCCTCAAACCACCGTTCAAGAATAACTTAACCAAGGCGACAGGTAAGCCAATTGGCCATAATAGAAATACTACCACCACCACCACCACAAAAGATGGTGGGATGGGCAGGTCCATTTTTGCGTGTGCCTCTTGGGATCTGCATCCCTTTTATTCATTGCTGTTGCTTCTTTCTCTTGTTTTAACCGGGGCTGGTCACACTGACGGTCATTTTGCAGACACTGTCGAGAGACGGACAGCCCCAGATGGGCTCCGGGAAGAGACTGCGACTCATGGGGCTGGCCCTGCCTGGGGGAGGAGAATTCCTGGCCTTCTGCTCGGTCCAGCCAGGCGCTCTCTGACTCTGCAGGTTATTAATAGCAGCCCCGTCCCGTGCTCACATTGCTCCCTGGACCATTCAGGAATCCCTCGAGGCAGCTGCCAACATGCCGCCATCTCTCCCCCTTCTGCAGACATGCCATTCTGCAGCGCAGCAAGGGGCCCGATCCTTGGCCCGGTAGGGCCCGATTCTGGGGGGAAGCAGCCACCTGGACATGGCAATAAGAGCTGTGGCCCCTCCCAGCCACCCCCACAGACTTTACCAACCCACTCCAACCCCCTCTCAGAAGACAAACTGGAGAGGGTTCAGAGGAGGGCAACAAGGATGATAAAGGGACTGGAAACAAGGCCCTATGAGGAGAGACTGAAAGAACTGGGCATGTTTAGCCTTCAGAAGAGGAGACTGAGGGGAGATATGATCGCACTCTTCCAGTATTTGAAGGGATGTCACACAGAGGAGGGCAAAGATCTCTTCTCGTTCATCCCAGTTTGCAGGACACGGAATAATGGGCTCAAGTTACAGGAACCTAGATTCCACCTAAACATCAGGAAAAATTTCCTGACTGTCAGAGCAATAAGACAATGGAATCAACTACCTAGGGAGGTGGTGGGCTCTCCCACTCTGGAGGCATTCAAGGTGCAGCTGGACAGACATTTGTCAGAGATGCTTTGACCTAGATTCCTGCATTGAGCAGGGGGTTGGACTCGATGGCCTTGTAGGCCCCTTCCAACTCTACTTTTCTATGATTCTATGATTCTATGATTCTAAATGAGGGCAAGCAAGTTTTTGATGAGAACGGTCTTCTGGGGAGAAGGGGGAGCGTGTGCCTATGTTCCTGGCAAAGCGCAGAGAATCTCTTTCCCTCGCTGCCGTGACCCTCCCACCCCCACCGTACCCCTTATGGGTAACAAAGTGGAACTTTTTGGACAACTTTGGGGGGGGGGGAATCCACCATTAAGAGTAAAGTCATATCATTACAGCTACCTACCAGCCCTTTGTGACGCCTTGTGCGCTGACAAAGTGAGTACAGCAATACCTTGGATTGCAAGTAACTTGGTTTGAGAGCGTTTTGCAAGACAAGCAAATTTTTAAATATTTATTAATATTTTTTTTTACTTGATATACAAGCGATGTCTTGCAATACAAGTACTGTAGTACGGCTTAAATTAAAAATCTCTGTACAAATTTTTTTGGGGGGGATTTTCATTTGATATAAGAGTGTTTTGGATTACAAGCACGTTTCCGGAACGAATTATGCTCTCAATCCAAGGCATGACTGTATTTGAAACTGCATCGCTGCATTTAGAAGCGGCCATATTCAAAATGAAGGCATTTCAACAAAAGGCACCAAAATGTGTCCCTTTCCCAACTGCTTCCGTGTAACCGAGTGTTTCTGCTGTATCATGTCCTGACAGATTGACTTTCCGCGTGTTCGTCTAGGGCCAAGGAAGGCCATCAGTGTAAATACTGTGGATGTTTCCATCCACGGCCTTCAGCAATGCTCACCTGTAACTGACTTGCAGCGCAATTCTATACCATGTTTACTCGAGCACTTGTAATGAAAGAACAAGTTAAAAATACGTGTGCATTTGGCTTATCTGCTATTATTGGGGGAAGGGGCTCCGCTTGAGTTTTACAAGACAATTGTTGATCTGCTACACATTTTGATCTGCTAATCCCTAAGAAGAGGGGCACCTTGTCTCCTTGGCCCCCTCCAGATGCTGCCTTATCCTGAGCCAGAACCCTGGTCCATCTAGCCTAGGATGCTCGACACCGACTGGCAGCGATGGCTCTCCGGGGTTCCAGGCAGGATTCTTTCCAAGCCCTACCTGGAGATGCTGCAGGTGATTAAACCTGGGGCCTTCTGCGTGCCAAGCGGGGGCTCTACCGCTGAGCCATGACCCCTCCCAAGGATTCTCTTTCCAAGCACTTCCTTCTTTGTAGCTGAGCCCTAGAGTGGATGTGTTCCTAGCGTGCCTCTGAGGCATGCACAGAGTTATTCTTCCTCAGCCTCCGAGAAACCGCGTCCAGGTTCTGCATACATTTATTGTAGATGTCATCAGGCGATCACTCGTGACCGAGTAAGATTGTCTTCCAGGATAAAAGGAGGAAATTCTAAAGAAGATTGGAGGAAATTCTAAAGAAGATTGTGTAGACTCTAGCGATGGGTCCGTAAGTGACTGTGGAGGCCAATTCTAGATCCACACAGCTTCCCACAGTGAGGACACAGGTTACCAGATGGAAGATGGTCCTGTAGAGGATTCATTTGACGTGCTTTTCGCTTAGCACAGTTCTCCCTTTCGCCTTGCACTCGGGCTTCTTCACAGTCCATAGAACCTTTGTGAGAGGCCAACCTCCATTTAGATCGTTCATGGGCCAGAGCTTCCCAGTTTTCGATGTTTATATTGCATTTTTTTAGATTAGCCTTATGAACATCTTTAAACCTCTTATATTGACCACCGATATTCCGCTTTCCATCCTTGAGTTGGGAATAAAGTAACTGCTTTGGGAGACGGCAGTCAGGCATTCGAACAACATGACTGGTCCACTGAAGTTGGCGTTGAAGGGATCATTTTTTCAATGCTAGTAGTCTTTGCTTCTTCCAGTACACTGACATTTGTTCGCCTATCTTCCCAAGTAATTCGCAGGATTTTCCGGAGGCAACGTTGATGAAACCTTTCAAGGAGGTGGAAGTGACGTTTATAGATAGTCCATGTTTCGCAGGCATACAATAAAGTTGGTAATATAATGGCTTCATAAACCAGTGTTTTGGTCTTCTTACAAATATTCCGATCCTCGAACACTCTATGTTTTATTCGAGAAAATGCGGCACTTGCGGAGCTCAGACAATGCTGGATTTCACTGTCGACGTTAGCTGTAACAGAAAGATAGCTGCCAAGATAGAGAAAATGATCGACATTTTCCAGTATTGTCCCGCCAAGCTGGATAGATGGCATCACCAAAGGGTTAGCTTGCACTTGCTGATGAAGCACTTTGGTTTTTTTGATGTTAAGTGAGAGACCAAGTTTTTCGTATGCTTCTGCAAAACCATTTAGGATAGTTTGGAGATCATCCTCTGAATGTGCGGAGACCACATTATCATCAGCATACTGAAGTTCCACAACGGAGGTTGTGATTACCTTACTTTTTGCTTTCAGCCTGCTGAGATTCTATATGTTGTTCGATATAGAATTCCCACACCAGTGGGAAGTTTCCCCTCGACAAGATGTAAAACCATGGTGATGAAAATAGCAAATAATGTTGGGGCGATAACACATCCCTGTTTAACACCTGATCCCAATTTAAATGGAGCACCATGAGAGCCGTTGTTGTCCAAAACTGTTGCCGTCATGTTGTCATGGAGAAGTCGCAAGATATTCACAAATTTATTGGGGCATCCAATTTTCATAAGGATAGTCCAGAGAGCTGTACGGTCTACAGTATCAAAGGCCTTAGCCAAATCGATTAATGCCATATAAAGGGGTTGATTTTGCTCCCGGCATTTTTCTTGGAGCTGACGTGCAGTAAAAATCATGTCTACTGTCCCTCTAGAGGGGCGGAAACCATATTGAGTTTCAGGGAGGATCTCTTCTGAAATAGATAGAAGACGGTTTGCGAGAATCCTAGCAAATATTTTACCTGCGGTAGCTAAGAGAGAAATGCCCCGATAGTTTCCACAGTCTGTTCTATCACCCTTCTTAAAGAGGGTGATAATTATGGCATCCCTGAAGTCTTCTGGGATCTCTTCTCTTATCCAGATTTTTTCGATGAGTTTATGAAGATGTTGTACAAGTTCGGGGCCCCCTTCTTTAAAGATTTCAGCGTAGATGTATAGGCATGGTTCTTCCTTTTACAGAATTCCACTTCAGGCCTGTGGCTCATGCTGGCTCAGCTTGTCTGAGCGTAGAAAGCTAAGCAGGGTCAGGCCTGGTTATGACTTGGATGGGAGACCCCTCCTCTGGCTTCCTGCATTGGGCAGGGGGTTGGACTCGATGGCCTTGTAGGCCCTTCCAACTCTATGATCTATGAATCTATGAATTTGCCACTGCTGCTCTTGCGGGGGCGGGGGGGGGGGAGGGAATATCTTGCAAAGTTTTCAAAAGTGTCTCAGTGCCAGTGGATGCCTCCCATTCCTTGCTTCAAAATCTTCCTCTCCGATGGCCACCCCACATACCCGGTTACCTGTTCGAAATAGTAATATTGCCTGCTTAAAATCAAGAAAGAAATGTAACCGCTGATTACGGTGGGAGGAATGGGCAGAGATGTTGAAGAGTCCTTGGTTTCGAGTCACGAGTCGAGTCACGAGTCTTTGGATCCGAGTCTTGAGTCCGAGTCCTTGGTCCAAAATGGTGACTCACGAGTCCCGAGTCACTCCCAAAGCTGACTCCACGAGTCCCTATTAAAACCAATGGGGTTTTTTCCCAACAAAATAAGGCTACTTCAGATGTGTGGCTTAAATAAATTCTAGGCACAAGTGTGCCTCTTTATTTCAAAACTCTGCCACTGATTTTGGCAAGAACAGACCAGGCAGACAAACCCAAAATAACCAGGCAGGCAAAGGCCTTTGTCTTGGACAATTCAAACTGTGGTCAAGAAGAGACCAGGCAGGCAGAGGCAGCAGGGAACCCCAAACAGACAGGCAGAGGCAGCCAAACCCAAAATGTCTGAAAGGTTGCATTTTAGGAAAATGATTTTAAAAAATAAACTTGCTGTACTTCCTAAAACCTATCCATGTTGCATTTGAGGAACATGATTTTGGAACACGAGTCCTTGGTCTCGAGTCCCGAGTCGAGTCTCGAGTCCCATTAAAAATATTGGGACTCGAGTCTGACTTGAGTCAGAGGGGGGACTCAGTCCGACTCACGAGTCGAGTCCTGGAGTCCGAGTCCCCATCCCTGGGAATGGGTTAACTAAACTCTCAGCCTAACCTACCTCACAGGGTTGTTGTGAGGATAAAATGGAGGAGTGGAGGAGGAGGATTATGTAAGCCTCCTTGGGTTCCTTGCAGGAAAAAGGGTGGGTTATAAATATAATTAATAAATAAAATAAATATATAAAATAAAAGACACCTCTCCTCCCTACTTCTGGCCTCTCTGGCCAGTGCTCTGCCGCTCTCTATCTACTTCCCGCTTCTTTGGGGAAGTTGGGTCGCTCTCTGCTCTCCCCCTTTTTCCAACATGGGGGACGCAAATCCAAGCTGGCTTGTAGCCTAGCCAGAGATCTTCCATAATGAAACCAAACCAATCTGTCTATATGCATCCTGCATATATGTGAGTGATCTGTAAGTAAGAACTGATAACCGTCTTTAGCTTAAAGCTCTTAATAGCCTTGAAGAGGCAAGAGTTCAGCAACTCACGTGGGGCGAAACCCGTTTCAATAAAGCAGGCTGCGCTAATAAGGAGGAAACTCGGCTTTGTCCTAATCCAGTGTTTTCCAACCTTGGGTCCCCAGATGTTTTTGGCCTACAACTCCCAGCTGGCTGGGGCATGCTGGGAGTTGTAGGCCAAAAACATCTGGGGACCCAAGGTTGGAGAGCACTAATCAGTTTAGGACTGACTCCTTTTAACCATGTCCTCCAACATTACCTAAAGGGGGCAGGGCCGGTGTAAGGCAGTTTGGTGCCCTAGGCAAGATCAGATATTTAGCGCGCCCCCCTTCCCATTTGAGCCCTCCCTCCCTCCAGCCCTATGCTCCTGGCACCCCCTCTAGCCCGGCGCCCTAGGCAGCCGCCTAGTTGGCCTAATGGTAGCACCGGCCCTGAAAGGGGGGCTTTCACGCCAACGGGCTGAGCCTCAACCGAGCCTGTGTGCTCAGACCGGTACACACTGACGGCCGGGCTAAGTAACCAGTGTGGAATCCGTCACCTTGGCTCGGCTCGAGGAACCTGACCCCCGGCCTGCTCCGGGAAGCGGGACCCAAGCGGCTACGTGACACCAGCGCTGACCTCCTGGCCGAGAGCCGCCTCCTCCTCCTCACTCACGCACCCGCCGAGAGCACCTGCTGAGTCAAGGTGGGGATGGATGGCCTGGCACAGGATCGGGGCCCAGCGCGGTGGGATCTGCGCCAGTCCCCGGCTCCCGTCACAGAGCGTGGCATGGCAGAGAAATATGCCTTTTCAGCGTCCCCCTCTCGCCCTCTTTTCCTCACCTTCTTTTTGCTCTCTTCCTTCTCCAGAGACTTAGCTGGCCATCTCTTCCCCCATTTCAAATGTAGCTGTTGTGCCTAACCACAGTGCCACAGGCAGACATTCAACAGGTGTGCTGTTTGAGTTTTGGCCTGTAATGGTGGTCTGCATTTTGAAATGGGGGCCTCCTGTGGGCAAGGGCTGAGCTTATTTATTTTGCTCTGTGTATTTGTTATATTTATATCCTGACTTTCCTTTAATGCTGGCTCAGCTTGTCTGAGTGTGGAAAGCAAAGCAGGGTCAGGCCTGGTTATTACTACTTGGATGGGAGACCCCCTCCTCTAGTTTCCTGCACTTGAGCAGGGGGTTGGACTCGATGGCCTGTAGGCCCCTTCCAACTCTATGATCTATGAAATCTATGAACCCAAAGTGGTATACCATGGTCCTTCCCCTCTCCATTTTATTATCCCCACAGCAACCCTGTGAGGTAGGTTAGGCTGTGAGCCATGGCTGAGTGGGGACTAAAACCCGGATCTCTTGAGTCCCGGTCCAACACTCTAACCACTACACCACATTGCCTTGCATACTGCTGCTGCTTTAAAAACAAATCATTAATTCAGATTCTCCTAAGCAGGGAACAGGTCAGGCCTGTCCAGCATGTCACCCATCAAGCCAAAGGCATCCTGGCAACCGGTTTTTCCTTAATGTCCTTCCCAACTCCTTTTTTGGCAGTCCCAGGGAAGGATGTCCCATCCCCGTCCCGGTCCCCTCCCCCCTTTATCTCTCTCACCTACATTTGGCCTGGTGAGTCACAAACTGAGGGCCAGGGGTGTTGCTAAGCAGCTAACAGATTTGGGGGCCAAGCCCATAGGACACAAACCTGCAAATATTTTGCATATGATAATTTATATATACTGTACACGTGCAAATTTAGAAATAATGACTAGGGTTTATTTAAATTTCACAGAAAGCAAAGCCAGCCAATTAATTGCTCATCCAAATAATCGCAAATAAAACCAATTCTTCAATTAACTTGCACCCCACCCCACCCCAAGTCATAGCAAATCAGGACTTCCTCTTCAATTACAATCAATTTACCATCTCCCGCTGTCTGTACCCGCACGTATCTCTTTCTCTCCCGGAGGAAATTGCCCCCACCTCATGCAATCAAGCATAGAAGAAAAGCTTCTACTGACAGCAATGGAAGGTTTATCTCTAAACTTCATTGCCCTGCATGGGGAGGGGTTTTTTTTGGGGTTCCAGCAGGAGAGAAGGCAGAACTACTCAACTCCTGTTTTGCCTCAGTCTTCTCCCACAAGGGAAGTCGTGTGTTCAGCCTGGGACAAGTAGAACAAATGATATACGGAAAGATTTGCAGCCCAGAATAGGTAGGGAGGTGGTTAGAGAATACCTAGCAGCTTTAAATGAGTTCAAGTCTCAAGGGCCAGATGAATTCCATCCCCGGGTGCTGAAGAGTTTGCAGACATTAATTCAGAGCCACTGTCTGTAATGCTCTGAGAATTCCTGGGGCGGTGCAGGAAGATGGGCAAATGTTGTCCCCATCTTCAAGAAGGGGGAAAAGATTGATCCAGGAAACTACAGACCAATCAGCCTGGCATCAATACCAGGCAAGATTCTCAAACAGATGATTACCGGTAAGCAGTCAGTCTTTGAGCATCTAGAAAATAACGTATTGATTGCAAGGAGTCAACATGGGTTTGTCAGGAATAAAACATATCAGACCATCCTTTTTTGATAGAGTTACTAGATTGGTAGATCATGGGAATGCTGTGGACATAGTATATCTTGATATCAGCAAAGTATTTAACAAGGTTTCCCATGATATCTTTGCTGACAAGATGGTAAAATGTGGGCTGGACAATACCACAGTTAGATGGATCCACAACTGGCTGAGCAACCACATTGAAAGAGTGCCAGTTAATGGCTCAGCATCTCCTGGAGGGAGGTCTCGGGTGAAATGGTTCTGTCCTAGGCCCTGAGCAATTCAACGTTTTCTATAAATGACTTGGATGAAGGTGTAGAGGGGTCGCTTATCAAATTTGCAGATGACACAAAGTTCAGAGCGATAGCCAACATGGCAGGAGACAGGATCAAGCTTCAAAAGGATCTAGACCAGCTGGGCTGAACTGAACAAGATGAGATTCAACAGAGATAAACGTAAAAGTCTTGCATTTAAGTAGAGAAACACACACACCCCTCCATCAAAGACACAAGTATAGGATGGGGGATACCTGGCTTGGCAGCAGTATATGCTGGCTGGGGAATGCTGGGAATTGTAGCACTTTTTTTCTGTCTAAACATGCATAGGATTGCACCCTTAGTGGATCACAAGCTGAATATGAGCCAGGAGTGTGGTTCAGCAGCTAAGAAAGCTAACGCAATCCTGGGCTGCATCAACAGAAGCAGAGCGTCCAGATCACGGGAAGTAAGAGTTCTGTTCTACTCTGCATCACCCAGGCTACACTTAGGAGTCCCGTGTCCTGTTCTGGGAGGCCCATTTTAAGAAGGATCTTGACAAGTCGGAGCGCGTCCAGAGAAGGGCAGCCAGGCTGGTGAGGGGTCTGGAAACCAAGTCCGGTGAGGAACGGCTGAAAGAGCTGGGTGTGTTTAGCCTGGAGAAGCGAAGATGAAGGGGAGACCCAACAAGCAGCCTTCAAATATCTGAAGGGCTGTCCTGCAGAAGATGGAGCGGTCCAGACTTGTTCTCGGTCACTCCAGAGGGCAGGGCTAGAACCAACGGGTGGAAATGGCAGGCAAGCAGATTTTGCCTAAATACTACCTAGGGAGGTGGTGGGCTCTCCCACTCTGGAGGCATTCAAGGTGCGGGTGGACAGCCATCTGTCGGGGATGCTTTGACCTGGATTCCTGCATTGAGCAGGGGTTGGACTAGATGGCCTTGTAGGCCCCTCCCAGCTCTACTTTTCTATGATTCTAAGCAGGACCGGTGCAAGGCAGTTTGGTGCCCTAGGCAAGATCAGATATTTAGCGCCCCCCCTTCCCACTTGAGAGCGCTGTATTTTTTTTCAAGGCGTTTCTGGCGCCCTCTTTAGCCCTGCGCCCTAGGCAGCTGCCTAGTTGGCCTAATGGTAGCACCGGCCCTGATTCTAAGCTCCCTAAGAGTGAGAGCTGCTCAGCGCTGGGAGAGGCTGCCTCGGGAGGAGGTGGGTTCTCCTCAGCACCACCACCACCGTTGTCTGGGCCAGAGCGAGAGGCAGGCAAACTGGACTGGGACTCAGGAGATCCGGGTTCTAGTCCCCGCTCGGCCACGAAACTCACTGGGTGACTTTGGGCCAGTCACTGACTCTCAGCCTAACCTACCTCACAGGGTTGTTGTGAGGATAAAATGGAGAGGAGGAGGAGGATTATGTAAGCCGCCTTGGGTTCCCTGCAGGAAAAAAGGCGGGGTATACATATAATAAATAAATAAATAAATAAATAAAACAAGCAGGCTGCAGCGCTGAAGAGGAGAAGCTCCCTCCTGGGGGCTCTTCTTGCCAGTGGGCCCTGCCGGAGTGAGAGCCCTTGGCAGGTTCCCCGGCCATGCCTGGCGGTGTGATGCCGGCCCTGCAGATGAGGTAGCGGGAAGCAGCGCACGCGGGCTGAGTGCCTTGCCCCCACCTCCCCTCCCTTTGCCCCCCTCCCCAGGCAGAACAGGAGGGAAATGCAAGCGCAGACACCGTGTGTCCTTTGTCCTTTGAAGAATCGTGGCTTGATATTCTATCCTGCTGTGATTCAGGCTGGGCTGACCTGGTGGGTTATTTCTATCCAGGAAAACTCTTGCTGAAAGCTATGTGCAGCCTCTGCCTTTCTCCTGCCAGCTGAAGCAAGGGGCTGCTGCGTAGAATGACCATATCTCTCTCTCTCTCTCTCTCTTCTCTCTCTCTCTCTCTCTCTCTCTCTCTCTCACACACACACACACACACAGACAGGAGAAGTAGCTGTGTTAGTTCATTGCAGAGAAACCGGTGGTGGAACCTTAAAGCAAATCTGGATCCCCAACCTGGTACCCTCCAGATGTGTTGGACTACATCAGTCCCAGCCATCACGGGCAGTGGTCAGGCATGCTGGGAGAAGGCTGCCTTAAAGACTAACTGTGAAGAAAAGAGCCTTTGGGGGGGGGGGTTCACACACACACACACACACACACACACACACACACACACACCTCATGTGTGAACCGGCTGGGGTGGGGTGTGCATAGTTAGCGTGTGGAGAAAGGGGCCTTTGGGGGTTCCTGCATGCATGCACACACACACACACAACACCCCCTCATGTGTGAAGGCTGGGGTGTGTGTGTGCAAAGTTCCTCTCGAATGAATGGCGCCTAGATGCCTGGAGAAGCTGGCCTAGGGCTTTCATATGTAAATAGTTCAAGCCATGAGTCATGAGTTCCCTTCCCCCTGCCTGGCCAGGTGAGGTGCATGGTGATTGGCTAAGAGGCAGCAGAGGAGGGGAGGGGGGGGGGAAAGGTATATTTCCCAAAGCGTGGGTTTTGGTCTTTGTTCTACCCTGGCTGTGGTAATGGCGGTAAGCCAAGGACCCCAGGCAGCTCCTGGTGAAATTAGCTGGATTGAGGGCTCTAGTAAAGGCAAGCCTTGTGGGAGTTTTACCCATCTCGGACCTTCGGATAGATGTGGTAATCTCCCTCGGGCAGCGAGGCTGTGCTGGATTTAACCCTTGAAGAGAACACCCTCAGGTAACAGGTGTGTGCCGGAGAGATATTAAGGAATCAGGTTTTATTGTTTTGCAGCTTTACTGTGTACTAAAGTGTCTCTCTCTTTATTTTGTGTGCTTCTCTCATTTCCCTAATCTTGCTGTAAAATGCTACCAGAATAAACCTTGTCCTGGTTTTACCCCACATGGGTATTGTGGATTGCTCTGTGGCTTCAGTAACTAAATCCAGGTTACAGAATTAAAGGCGAGTCCCTCAACAGAGATCCAAGTAGGATTGCAGACAGCTGAGGCTGGCAATCTGGTACCTTGAGATCTCTGGGGGTCTTGGTTCCTTTGGAGTAGGAAAGGGTGGGGGTGTGGTGGGCCAGCCAGCCCCCCCTTCCTCCACACTAACATGTTTATCATGCACACACTTTCGTGGATGACGGACCCAGTCTCATGCCCGGCTGGCGAGGATTGCGCATGGAACCGGAGAGTCATGGACTTGGACCTTGGAGAACATTTCACGCAGTTTTACCCCATTCTGAAAGGTTGAAATGCCCCTCCTAAGCCCTGGTTACTGGCAGGAGGAGCTGTGAGCTAAAATATCCTGGTATTCTGGTATTTTTGTCTGCACTCCCTTTGCCTTTGTCCCACCCTCCACTGGGATGCGGCCCCCGAGAGCTTCTCCAAAGTGCAAATTTGGCCCTCGGGCTGGAAGGAAGCTCAGCACCCCCTGCTCGATGCAGGTGCAGCATCCCTGACAGAGGGCCGCCCAGCCGCTGCTCAAATATGTCCAGCGGAGGAGGATCCCCCACCTCCTGGTCACCACTGAGGAACAACCCTCCACATCAGGGAGCTTCTCCTGAGGTTCAGCCAAAATCTGCTTCCCTGCCATTCCCACCTGTCGGTCCTGACATGGGGCACCCTTATATCCCCCTGAGGGAGGGGTGTGTCCACTCCATTCCCTTGAGGGGGCTGCCCCACAGCAGGATGGAAGGGGCAGCCCTATAACTCTCCCTGTCGGCCTCCTCATCTCCCCTGGCTTTAAGACTGCAAAGCTATGTGCTGGACCTTAGAGATGTCAGCCCCTAGTGGCTGAAGATCTTATTACATGCTTCAACATGGACACATTTAAATTAATTAAAACTATTACTATGTTTTAAAAACTAAATAACCCAGAGGTGCACACCTGTGGGGTCCCCTTAGTATGCATGCCAAGTTTCAGATAGTCTAGGTGACATGGTCTTGGCGCTAAGGTGCTGACAGACAGATGGACAGACAGACACCATCCTCTTTTATTATTATAGATTTAAAGCAGGGGTGAGCAACTTTTGGTCTACAACTCCCATCATCCCTCACCATTGGCTATGCTGACTAGGGCTGATGGGAGTTGTAGGCCAAAATATCAGGAGGGCCACAAGTTGCCCACCCCGATGAAGGCATGCCTAATAGGCGTATCTCAGCTGTCCCAAAATGTCCTTCCATAAGGAACTGCGTGCTGATGCTGGCATTGTCCTGTCTTCTTATGTGCACATTCAATAAGAAGTTGCCAGATTCGTGGTTAAATTTAATGCAATTAGATCAGTGGACTAAGAAATGGAAGAAGAGAAATGAGCACTGCACGAGAGGGAACTCACTGGATTTGGGGGAAAAAAAAAGTGCTGTCTAGAGAACTTATAGAAGGGAACGTTTCTTCCAGAGGGTTAACAAAGGAGATATATAAAATGTTTCAAAAAAATTGAAGTGCAAAAAGATAATCTTAAGATGGTATGGGATATGGAATTTGAGGAGGAGATTTTGAAGGACGGGGTGGAAAAATATTTTGGGCAGATGTATATTAAGAAACATGTCAGTAAGGGATAAAAGAGAATTTTTAAAAAACTATTTGGAGATGGTATCTGACTCCAATATGATTAAATAAAATAGACAGTAATTGTGCTCCATTGTGTTGGAGAGGATGTCAGGAACTTGGTACTTATGCTCATATGTGGTGGTGCTGTAAAAGCGTATTGGATTTTTGGAATAAAATTTTTGTAGAAATTTCAGAAATTATTGGCATTAATTTGGAGGTACTGTCCAAAATTAGCATTGTTAACAATAACGGAGAAACTGCTGTGCTCTCAAGAGATAAAGGAATTAATTGTAAGTTTGTTAACGGCGGGGAGATTATCGATAGCAAGGAAATGGAAAGTTCAACATCAGTATTTAATTATTGATTGGTATAAAGAGGTGTGGGATATTGCTTTAAATGATAAATTAACATGTAGTATTAAATGTAAAAAGGGGCAATTAAAGAAAAATAACTTTAAGGATATTTGGGGACCATTTCTAGACTATGTTTTAGTAAAGGGAAAAGGGAGTAAGCCATGTCAAGATATGACGTATTTTTGGAATATAGATTAATAATGGACTATGTGGATAGAATTATTTCTTGGCCCCATGGTGACAGATGCACTTTGGAGTTATATGGATTTGTGGGTTTATTTTCTTTTTGTATGTGGGTTTATTTGAAAATAAATAAATAAATAAAAATTAAAAAAAAAGAAGAAGAAGTTGCCAGATACCGTAGTTCTATCAATTTTTGTCTTCAGTCGTTTTTTCTCATCACAGCTCTCATTTCATTTCTTTGGTTAATTTTTGCTTGTCACGCCTCACTCCATCATTGTGGGTGCCGTTGGACAACGCCCGAGTCCTTTGCATCTTTCCATCTTTTCGATATTTCCCGTCTCGCTGCCACCAGCATAAAAGTTCGTGGGTTGGATCTCTAGGATATCTGCCTTCCGCAAGAGGAAGGGCTCTCTGCTCGCAGAGGGACCCTCCGCCCAATTTTTAGGGACCCTCCCTCCCTCACAGCACAGCCCACCCCATGCAGCAGGGTCTGAAAGGCAAGCTGCAGCGAGCGTTCTGTCTGTGAACCCGCCCTGTGTAGCATTTTGGGGTGTGTGTGGAGGGGCAGCTGTGGGAATGCGGGGGGCCAGGAGGTCCCCTACAGCTAGTGCTGTTGATCCATCCAGCTCAAATCTGGATCCAACCTGGTAATTCCTTTATAGATGCGTGTACATCGCCCAGGGTGGCCGGTTGCTGGCCAGATGGGCGATAAATAAATAATAATAATAATAATAATAATAATAGAGCAGATCTTTGTTTTATAAAAAAATAAAATAAAACAAAGGTAACAGGGCCAATTGTGGATATGCAGGAATCATTTGCCTCCTTACATTTCACATCTCTTTTGCGAGGAGGGCAGGTTCTCTCCCCCACCCCTCTCAGGCCGTGACAGTAGGACTCGGAGGTCACCCAGCAAAAACTGATTCGACAGGATTTGCTTCCGTAAAGCACCTCTGCTCCCCACTCTTTAGCCAGGGAGGTTCCGGGTACGGCTTGCCAAGATCAGAACTAAGACAGTCCCTGCCCTCAGACTTACAGCCTAAAAGGCATGACACGCAAGGAAAAAGGGATGGCGGGGGGGATGAAAAAAAAAAGCAAGCCCCTTGAAATGACCCTTGAGCTGGGGTGGAAAGAGTTCCGCAGTGTTCTCCAGCCTTGGGTCCCCAGATGTTTTTGGCCTACATCTCCCAGCATGCCCCAGCCAGCATAGCTGGCTGGGGCATGCTGGGAGTTGTAGGCCAAAAACATCTGGGGACCCAAGGTTAGAGAACACTGAGCTAGCCGGATGGAATAGATGCCGGCCGGGTGGCAGTTGGGGAGAGCCGAGGCAGTTGGTTCCCTCAGCAGAGGCGATGAAATGGCCCTGCTTCTCTCCTCGGCCACCTGATGGAATCCAGGCAAGACAGAAAATAGGACTCCTCCGCATAATTAAGCTATGGAATGCACTTCCTCAGGATGTGATCATGATGCCTGCGGAGCACCCAATACTTGTAAGACATCGGAGTTGACATTTGTATTTAAGTTTTTCTTCCCCCCCCCTCTTTGAATCTTTTTTCTTTTTGCTGTGTGGTAAGTTTTGACAAAGTTGAGAAAGGGAAAGATTAGACCAGGGCTGCAGAGCCCCTGGCTGAGAGGCAAAATGAGAGAGCACCTCCCCCGTTACCAGCCAGTTGCTGAGGGCACCAGGGGACATTCTCCTGGTTGCTCCCGACAGACCTCTGGCCCCATTGGAGTCCACCAGGAGAAAGGGCCTTCAGTGTGGTGGCTCCACTTCTGCGGAAGTGGAACTCCCTGCCTCTGGAGGTCAGGCAGGCTCCGACACTGCGATGTTTTCGGCACCTGCTGAAGATGTCTTTATTTTGGGAAGCCTTCCTTGCTGACCAGCCACGGTTTTAATGTTATTCTGTTTTTAATGCATTGTTTTTATTCTTTTACCTGTTTTATCTTTTCATTGTCCACTGCTCTGGAATCTGTCTAGATATGGAGCCGCGGTAGGTAAAAAAAATAAAATAAAAACCCAGCCCTGCTGGGCTCCCCAGAAGGAAACGCCCCTTTCCCCTGACCAGGAATCCTTTGGCTGTTTGCCAGCTTTTGCGCAGTCTCCCCCCTCCCTTTCAAAAAGGTGGTGCTGTTTTTTTTGGGGGGGGTATCTTTTACTTTGACCCCACCCCTTTTGCCATTGGCCCTGCCCACTAGTGGAATGCAGCCCCCCCCCCCAGGCTTCTCCTAAAATTTAGGAGTAGGTACCTTCTACACTCCATTTAGGACCTACCTAAATGGAATTCAGCCCTTAGCTGAAATAGGTTGTGCACCCGCTCCTAGATTAGACCAATTCATGGAGGTAGGTCTATCAACAGCTCATAAAGGATTGAAGCCAAGGGAAACAGAGATTCCTAAACCGTCTGCATACAAGCCATATCTTTTCCCTTCTGTCTGGATTAGCTAATCTGGAATAGCAAGCACACACCACTCTTTCTTCCCCTGAATAGTTAGTGTGGCTTAGGATCTGCATTCCATCCGTAAGGATTCCGCGCAAGGGCCTTTATTTATTTATTTATTATATTATATTAAAACCGCCCTGCTTGTAAATGCGCAGGCCGCACAAAATTAAATGGCAGTATTGACTCGTGATCAGAGCCAGGGTCAGCCCGAGACATTTTGGGGCATGGGACGGCTTCTTCAACGGGGTTTGCCATGGTACCTTTCTGCATGCAAGCCCCCACCTCTTTATTACCCTGCTTGCATGCCAGGGTATTTGAAATGAGCCAGGGGAGGACGACGGGCACGACCCGCGTGCGCGGGTGCCCCAGGCGTACATACCGTCCGTCCAACGTTTCGCTGATGCAAGCACGGGCGAGCTTGTTTTCACTGCCTTATTTTCATACAAAGGGTCACTACTTGAGCACTGTTTCTGTTTCAAGATGCATTTGCGTTAATCATAATCTTTTACTGAGCAGTTTGCGAGACTTGTGTGACCGCAGACTTTTCTCTACCGTGATGACCACTATTAGGTGGGTGAGATGTGACTTCACTTTGCCCTTTGCGTCGGGCTGACTCACGCTGCTGTCCCCTGTGCTTCACCCGTCTCCTTTTACCTCCAGCCCCTCAACGATCTTTCCAGCGTGGCTCTGATTCACATGTCCGTTTGGGTCTCATTTCTCTAGGGCTGAACTTGCACGGTGAGCCAGCCCTGTGGCACTTCAGTAGGAGATGGCTCAGCGCGCCCTCACAAATCTTCCCAAACGGCCTGCCTGCGTACGGGTGAGGCGATAGGAATCACTATTTGGGAAGCAGGTTGATGCCATTGGAAAAAGCTTCCTAGTTCAGATATATTTCATGTTAGAATTCTGGAAGGAACGGCAACAAATCACCCCATTATCTACCAGTGTTCCCCAGAGTACCTTCTACACTCATTTTTCCAGTGGCAAAATGACAGCAAAGTCACTTTCCCCGGTCAGCTCCTCGCAGTGAGCATTTCTTCTGAAATGTACCGTGCGCCGAGATCTGGTATAGTATTTATTTACCATGTCCAGAAGGAGAGACGTTTCCAGTGGGTTTGCAGTGTGCGGTTAATATCTGATCTATCTTACCATGCGAGGTCGCATTCAGAAGTGCTCTGTGTGTGAACACAGTAGGGAAAAGTCACCCGCTAGCAGGGTTTTCATCTTGTAAAAGATTAATACAAGACTCTGGATTGATTCCTCTGAGAATTTTAAAAAACATTTGTTTGTGGGATATGGCTATATCTGAGGAGCCCTTTATAATGAACATTTTGCCCTGGAACTCTGACATATTACAGAGGATTCTGCGGCATGTTTTCGACGCACGCTGTGCACCAAACTAGGCCTGATGTTACAAGCATCTTTGCCAGTGCGGGGATTCCCCCTGCAATGCAAGTAGCAGCTTCAGAGAGCAATTTTTCTTCAGGATCCCTGCAGGGGCAGGAAAGGGTTGCACCTCCTCCTCCTCCTCCTCTGCTCCAAACCTGATAAGGATCAGCCCCCCTTCAACTGCTATTGTGTTTTTAAAATGTGCCCATTAAATGAAAAGGTCACATTTAATGTCATGGTGGGAGAACCTGGGGAAGGGCTTTGGGCTGGCGTCTCCGATACTGGGCCTGCAGACACTGCTCTTGGCACCTGCCAGGCTACCTGCCTCTCCTGATTTTTACTTTAAAATAGTTTTGTAATTATTATTATTTTTTTAACTGGGAGGCTGGGATGGGGCAGAGCGAAAGGTTGCCTTCCAGCACCACCTTTCCTGGGGTTCAGAAGAGTGTGGGTTTGCATTTTGGAGCTCAGACCCTGCCCCTGCCTTGTACTTAGGTTCACGGACAGGTGACTTTTCTTTTAGTCTCACCAGTTTGCCTCCTGGGAAATTGGTGTTTTGAGACTGGCAATGCCTGCCGTGGCAGCCATTTTAATGAACAGGTAACACACACACCCCATAGCAGCCATTTAATGAGAGTGCCCACAGGACCGGTGCAAGGCAGTTTGGTGCCCTAGGCAAGATCAGATATTTAGCGCCCCCCTTCCCACTTGAGAGCGCTGTATTTTGTTTTCAAGGCGTTTCTGGCACCCCCTTTAGCCCTGCGCCCTAGGCGGCTGCCTAGTTGGCCTAATGCAGTGTTTCTCAACCTTGGGTCCCCAGATGTTTTTGGCCTACAACTCCCAGCATGCCCCAGCCAGCATGGCTGGGGCATGCTGGGAGTTGTAGGCCAAAAACATCTGGGGACCCAAGATTGAGAAACACTGGCCTAATGGTAGCACCGGCCCTGAGTGCCCATGACTCACTCTCAAAATTCCAAATATGCCCACCAATCCAAAAAGGTTGCGGTTCTCTGGTTTAGGGTGACATCCCAAGGAATTAGCCAATCAGCTCTGTGCACAGCTGGCAGTCGGCTACACACCTGCAGAACCGCCCCCGCCCGCCCCACTAGACCCTGATTCTGGAGATGAAAATGTACCATTTGGATTGATCGCGACGAGTGTGCTTCCAAACTGGGCTCGCTGCTCTAAAAAGCTTTTGTCGTCTGTCATCGACTCAAGTTCATGCTGAGTGCTGGCCAGGCCTGCTGGGCCTCCCAGTCACTCTCTGTGAGCGGGGAGCGTGTTCTGACATTCATCCAGCCCCCCCGCCCCCAGCCTGGCTGCCAGGAGAGATTGATAGTAGCCGGATGGGCTGGGAAGCTTGCCCTGCAAACTACCAATCTGATTGCTGAGGAACTCCTGAGAAGCTTCTGGGGAATTCCAGTGAAAAACACTGATTTTAGAAGTCAACCTTAGAATCATAGAAAATCATAGAAAAGTAGAGTTGGAAGGGGCCTACAAGGCCATCGAGTCCAACCCCCTGCTCAATGCAGGAATCTAGGTCAAAGCATCCCTGACAGATGGCTGTCCAGCTGCACCTTGAATACCTCCAGACTGGGAGAGCCCACCACCTCCCTAGGTAGTTGATTCCATTGTCTTATTGCTCTGACAGTCAGGAAATTTTTCCTGATGTTTAGGTGGAATCTGGCTTCCTGTAACTTGAGCCCATTATTCCGTGTCCTGCAAACTGGGATGAACGAGAAGAGATCTTTGCCCTCCTCTGTGTGACATCCCTTCAAATACTGGAAGAGTGCGATCATATCTCCCCTCAGTCTCCTCTTCTGAAGGCTAAACATGCCCAGTTCTTTCAGTCTCTCCTCATAGGGCCTTGTTTCCAGTCCCTTTATCATCCTTGTTGCCCTCCTCTGAACCCTCTCCAGTTTGTCTATGTCCTTCTTAAAGTGAGGTGCCCAGAACTGGACGCAGTACTCAAGATCAGGCCTGACCAGTGCCGAGTAAAGGGGAATTATCACTTCCCGCGATTTGGAAGCTATACTTCTATTAATACAGCCCAAAATTGCATTTGCCTTCTTTGCAGCCACATCGCATTGCTGGCTCATCTTCAGTTTGTGATCTACCACAATTCCAAGATCCTTCTCACTTGTAGTATTGTTGAGCCAAGTGTCCCCCATTCTGTAACTGTGCATTTGGTTTCCTTTCCCTACGTGCAGCACTTGGCATTTATCCCTATTAAATTTCATTCCGTTGTTTTCGGCCCAGCGCTCCAGCCTATCGAGGTCATTTTGAATTTTGTTTCTGTCTTCCAGAGTATTAGGTGTTCCACCCAACTTTGTGTCATCTGCAAATTTGATAAGCATTCCCTGTACCTCCTGATCCAAGTCATTAATAAAAATGCTGATGTTTGACCTCTCTGTCAGTGTCGCCTTCCCAGCCCCCTGGAGCAGAGGTGGACTTTTTTTCTTTTTTTTTTTTGCCAACCTACCACAACGTGTTGTAAAAAAGGACAGATGTTTATAGATTTCATAGATCATAGAGTTGGAAGGAGCCTACAAGGCTATCGAGTCCAACCCCCTGCTCAATGCAGGAAACTAGAGGAGGGGATCTACCATCTAAGTAATAACCAGGCCTGACCCTGCTTAGCTTTCCACGCTCAGACAAGCTGAGCCAGCGTGAGCCACAGGCCTGTATTACTTCCATGCTTTACTGAAGTCACTCCCCAGCCCTGTTTTCAAGTCTTAACCTTCCATTGGCAAACATGAAAATACTACCACTGAGCATGTGCAGAGGGTCGGGACCTTCCCATCACCAGAACCAGTCCTCACACATATTTTGGATTTGTGGCCAGATCGTGCAGTCACGGCGTCTTGAGGTAAAAAAATGATTCTTGGGCTCCCGTCTGTTTTTAGGAATGAAGACGCACCAGTCCAGATTGCTGCGGTGACCGTGGAATGGTGCTGGGTACCAATTCTTCCCTGGGATTTCCTGCCAAACTTTACCCAAGAGAAAGCTGATGATGCCCCTGCAGAGTGGTGGGCCTCTCTTCCGACGGGCGGTGTGATGCCTCTGCTAGCTTAGTGGGTGCTGTTTACGAGCTCCAAGTCCCTGCTGGAGCTGCCCCCATAGCTCCCGGCTGCCTGCCACTCGACGTCATCAGCTCAATCACGGTGACTGCACAGCTCATGGGCTATTCTGGGCAGTTGGAGCATCATGAGAGAAAAATGAAACGCCCCCCCCTCCCAGGCCTCCTTCTTCCCTCCCTCCTGCAGCTACGAGAGGAGTCAGCTTTAGACTATCCCATGAGAAAGCACCTTTTTTGAGCCATGAAGTGACACGGAGGAGGTGGGGGGGGGGGAAGGAAAGTTCCAGCAGCTCCCAGTTGGGGAATCTCTCACCCATCAACAAACACAACTTTAAAAGGGCGATGTCCTTTGCATGCCAGAGTGAGACCGAGAAATGATCCTTTCTGCTCTTTCTCCGCCTAATCTCTTCCCCGCCTGCAAAGTTACATTGCGGATCAAACTGTGCCCAGAGACATTACAAAGTTACTCTAGCACTGAAAGTTAAGCTTCTCAGGGGAAAAGAGATGGTTGCTAGATTAGGAGGTTTGCCACCTCATAGTGTGCCCACTGACATATGGGGTGTGCATGAAATGCATTTTAAGCCTGTTGACTGTGTATTTTGTCAGGAACATCCTTGTTAAAGCTCTGGTGTGACTTTTGTGCTTAGATATACGTGTGTTCCTGTGTGGAAACAGAGTGGGGAGAGCAGATTTAAGTAACAGCTACAGGGGAGGAATCTAAAGTATTTTAAGGATTTGCCCTGTACAATATGAGAATGGAAGGAGTGATCCAGACTATTTTAGTACTCATTCATGGGTGGAGGGGGTGCGGGGGGAGGATACCTCTATTGAAACTTCATCCTTGGGCAGATTGCACCATGGATGCGTTTATACATTTTGTCTAAATAGGCTGTAACCTAAGCTGAGCCTGGCAGAGAGAGCAAGCGAAAGCCATCGTGTGTTGAACTTATTTCATAGATTTCATAGATCATAGAGTTGGGAGGAGCCTTGACCCTGCAAGGCCTGAGTTCAAGTCCTGCCTGCGCTGTGGTCCTCGCCCGGTCATTACATGACAGCCTCAGTCATCTGCCTGTAAAATGGGAAGAATGGTGACACTCGACTTTACAGGGCTGCCATAAAGACGGTTTAAATCAGCCGTCAATGTTGTCCCCTCCAGACGTGTTGGACTACAACTCCCAGCATGCCCCAGCCAGCCATGGCTGGCTGGGGCATGCTGGGAGTTGTAGTCCAACACGTCTGGGGGGCACCATGCTGGAGAAGGCTGGTTTAAAAACTATGCACAGTTGCTGGTTTAGTCTTTTGAGTCAAGAGTCGAGCGCCAGTCGTGTTCCATCTGATTCACAGAAAATAACCCAATGATGTTAGGACTCAGCATTTGCACATCGCAGAGCTCAGGTTCAATCCTTGGTGTGGCACCTCCCTCCCATCAAATGCGGGGCAGGGAAGTACCCCTGCCTCCCCCCCCCCAAACTGGGCCAGATAGGCTGATGGGCCTGCTCAGGGTCACACGGCACTTTCATAAATTCCAGACCTTCCTTAAGCAGAAAAACGCTGCGGATGCTCGCTGCACGGATTTCACCGCGAATGGCGACTTTGTCAGGAAATAAAACGAAATCTCTTCGCCGCGGTGCAGTGGAACTGGCAGACCTGTGTGCCAAACAGGTCTCCGCTCAGTCAGAGCAGCCTTTCGGTAGCCCGGGCGGGTGTCAGGTGGCCAACACGTGGGTGGCTGCTTCTTGGTCCGAACTGGGCTCCGAATCATTTCCTGAAGTGCGTGTTGCTGTGTTTTTAAATATTTCCCACTTCTGTCAATTACAATCTTCAAAATCGAAAACCACTCTGCCCTAAGACATGACTCTCTTCTGCTTCTTGTGTGTTTCCTTAACTGTGTCCACAAGTGTCACGTTCCAGATGGATCCAGTGTCATCATCTGTGAATGCCCTCTTATCCGTTCACCTTAATCAAAGCACAGCTGCGGGGGGGGTGTGCCTGGTGCTGGCACTGTGTGCTGTTTCAAATGGCTTCTGTTCCCCATCTTTCCAGCACCTCCATTGCTGCTCCTCCCTCTTCCCCCAAAATCTTTTCAGCCCCCTGGTGCCCCCCCTCCCGGCCTCTGCTTTAACCACTGTTCCTTCCCACCGCAGGAGAGAGCGCATCCATCCCTATATCTTACAGCTCTCTCCACATACATAAGAGAAGACAATCCAAACAATATCCAATCCTCCTTTTGTGGCCAGGGATAAATTAAAAATAGCCGCTGATATATCCCTAGCGTTCCAGTCTGGAGCGGGGGGGGGGGGCGGGGGAGCAGAGTGGAGTTCAGTGTGTGTGTGTGTGTGGGGGGGGGTTACTGCTGGCAGAGCCAATCCTGCCCCTCTGCTATCCATAGCGCCCAATCCAGAGTTCCTGAATTATCTCAGGGGGGGGGATTAAAAGAAAGTTACTCATCCCTTACTTGTATATGGTCACAGCGCAGGCATTCTTGGGAGTCCTTCCTCCTGACGTGGAGCAGGGGGGTGGGTGGTTGAGCGTGAGGGGGTTGGGGGAAGCCTTTTAAAAACCCCTCCTTTGCCCTGGACCTTCCACTTTGAATGACACAGGGAAACTTGTAACACACCCTCTCTCCTGTCGTGTCTCTCTCTCTCTCTCTCTCTTTCGCCTTGGGCTGCCTGCCTGCCTCTCTGCTTGGCTCAGAAATCCGGCTACCGTCGAAGGGTAAAACAAGCAAAAGAAGAAGGAAAATTCAAGGGGAAACAAAAGACACAAGAACAACCCAACTCTCATTTGTGGATGTTAACTTTTCCACCCCTCTGCAGCTTCCAGTCGGGCCCCTTCTCTGCTTCTCTGGTTTCTGGATAATATTTTCATTCTGTTCTGTTTGGGGGAGAATTGCTTTGCCTTTGGATTTTGGGCAGAAAACTGTGTGTAAAGCCCTTGGGAAGAAAAAGAAGCAGGGCATATATACATCAAGGCGGACTTCTTTTCCCCACTCCGCCTCTGTCCAACCAGGGCTGGTCAGTTTCACCCTGCGCTAGTCGATTTCCCCTCGCCCCTCGCCAGCTTTGGTCCATTTCACGCGCCCCTTTCCTAGTCGATTTCACTCGCGTCCCCCGCCGCCGCCGCCGCGAGCAGCAACTTTCCAGTCTCCCGCGGAAGTCTTTATTTGTCGTCGCCCCCAAAATGAATAGCAACAGCTACTACGATCAAACCCCCCAGACCTATTACCAGGGCGAGGAGCACGAGGAGATGCCGGCCACCGAGAAGGACTTGGCGGAAGACGCGCCCTGGAAGAAAATCCAACAAAACACCTTCACCCGCTGGTGCAACGAGCACCTCAAGTGCATGAACAAGCGCATCGGGGACCTGCAGAAGGACCTGACCGACGGCCTGAAGCTGATCGGCCTCTTGGAGGTCCTGAGCCAGAAAAAGATGTACCGAAAGTACCACGCGCGCCCCAACTTCAGGCAGATGAAGCTGGAGAACGTCTCGGTGGCGCTGGAGTTCCTGGACAGGGAGCACATCAAGCTGGTCTCCATCGGTGAGTTTTCGGGGGCGCCGCGGCTGGAGGGCGGAGGAGGGTTGCCGGGGGCGAAGGGGTGGCGGGGCGCGTGGACGCCTCGGCGATCAGCCCTGTCTCTCCCCCCCCCCTAGCCACCTCACCCCCCAGGGCCTCTCCCCTACAAGGCGAAGGCTGGAGAAGGAGCCCAAGAGAGATGGCGTGGTGCGGGGCGGGACCGAGGACGCACAGCCGGGGGCGGGCAGGCGTGAGCCGCAGATGGGAGTTCTATGTGTGTCGTGGTGAAAAGTGATTTGGCAGAGGGCGTGTGTGTGTGTGTGTGTGTGTGTGTGTGTTTGGACGCGGAGGATGAGATCGACAGAATCCGTCAGTGTCGCGGGATACTCTCTCAATAATCCATGTGAACTTCCCGGGTCACACAGAACTTTTGGGCTCTGCAATAACAACGCTTAAGGGCGCAATCCTATGCACATTTAGACGGGGCGGGGGAAAGGCCTGCAGCTCCCAGCATGCGGGCATGCTGGGAGTTGTAGGCCTTCCCCCGCTCTAAACGTGCTATAGGATTGCGCCTGAAGTGACCATAAGTACAATCAGCAATTAGGGGCGGGTTGGGGCTCGCTTCGTAGATTCAGCTGCCGTGTTGGCTCCAGGAACGTTTCCCTGCAAAACAGGACCCGGTGGCAACTGTTCTTGTGGACTGACCTCTGATGGATGTCATGCCAGCTTCCCGGGTTACACAGAACGCTTCTTAGTCATGGCTGAAATGTATGACATGGTTGTGTAGACGAGACAGCTGTTGCTTGATTTCCGCCCCGCCCCCCCCGAGCTAGAGCTTCAGATGATAGTTTCTTGGACCAGATTCAGACGGGATGCAGATTTGCTGGGTTATGGAGCACTCCTCTTGACCCCTCTAAGATTACTACATATATTGAACCTGCTACAGCACAGAGAGGGAGAGATTTAGGAACACGGCAAGCTGTTTTACACTTGTCTGCCCTCACTGGCAGTGTCTCTCCGGGGTTTTGAGCAGGGGACTTGCCTGCTTGGGCCGATCCTGGGACCTTTTGCATCCAAAGCAGCCGGGGCTCTGCCATTGCCCTGAACGCCAGGTTTCCTCCATAGAGTAAACACCGCAACTACTGCTGATCACGGACATAGCACTTTATATTCACAACAGCCCTGTGAGGTAGGCCACTGCCATTCTTATAGGGCAGGTGGCAGAGATTCGGTGCAGTGTATTTACTTAGAGCGGGAGCTGTCAGCTTCCTCCTGCAAGCCTCACGCCATCTTGGCCACGCCATCGTAACTTCACCCCTGCCCCATCTCCAATGCGGCGATAATAGGACTGGTCTACTTTGCAGGTTTGTTGTGATCGTGCGCGTGAGGTGCTAAACATCTCCTGTACGAGGCAGTAGCTCTTCTATTTCTCAGCTCCCCTGAATGTTACAATGGGGCACGAACCCAAAGGACAGTGGAAAGCGGAGATCGGTGTGTGAGACAGAAGTTTCTGTTTAAAAACAAAGCTATGATTTGTGGGTTAAGAGATGCACAAAATGGAAAGGACACTCTCTTGGTCCATTGGGGGGGGGGGGAAATTCACATTCCACAGTGGGACAATACTTTTATTAGGACCAACCAAAAATGTCACAAAATAGTGAGCAAGCTTTCGAGTTCTCCAGAGCTCTTCAGCAGCTGGAAGTTAGGGAAAACTGGGGGGGGTGGGGGAAGGAACCAGCTTTTTCTCCCTACCCCCATTTTGCTTAACATCCAGCCTGATGAAGAGTTCTGGAGCACCTGGAAGCTTGCTCACTGTGCTGCGACATTTTGGTTGGTCCTACTAAAGGCACTACCTAACGGTGAATTTTGATTGGAGAGGGTTGTCTTTTTGGAAAATGTGGGGACCTTGTAGAGAGATTTGGAGATCTTCTTCTGTGTGGGAAGAAGCTCCCGCCCAGGAAGCTGCCACTGAGGAAGGCACGAGGGTCGATCTGGGGGTCGATCGGGGACTCTCGGGCCAGCCCTGGCTATTTTACTAGCCTGAGCCAAGGCTGACTTTGCACCTCCCAGCCGCCGTCCCACTCGCGCAGCCTTCCCCAAACTGGTGCCCTCCAGCTGTGTTGGACTGCAACTCCCATGATTCCCAGCCAGCATGCGTTGGTGTTTTTCAGCCGCTTTCTTTCCTGGCTCTGTGAGTGAATGGAGGGGAGTTAAGGGGCTCCTCCCCATTCACTGGGGTTGGGGAAATGAGTTTTGCTGCGCCAGGGCTGGGCCTCCTGAGTTTGGGAATCTCCCCATCCTGCCTTTTTTTTTTTTGCGGCAGCCTGCAGGGGTGATGTGCTTTGCACAGACCTCATCTTAGGCCAGCGAAAGAATTCTTCGACATCTCTGTGAGCCTCCCTAGACTCAAGATTTTCAATGGTGCTTTATAGAGTAAAAAAAAATTAAAAAAATAAGCCAGGGGCAGTTCCCTGCCCCAAAGAGCATCCAATCTGAATTTAGATTGGGGGAAGACAACAGTGAGAGGAGACAAAGAGCGAGGCCAGTGTGAGAAGGAAAACACAGCAAGAAGGAAGGAATTGGAGAGACATTAGTCTGTGCCAGAAAACCAGCCAAATTCAGCAGGCCTGAATAAATAATATGAAGAATAGTGAAGTTTGTGCACACATTTGGTCCTTCTGCATAGTTTATTTGGCTTGGCATTTGCTCCAGATATGAGGTGAGGTTAGGGGACAAGGAGCTCTGCAAAACACTGAAACTCCACCCATTGACCCCTTTGCTTTCCCCTCCATCCACCACAGCGTCTGTATTGCCTCTGGCACTGTCTGCAGTGTTTAAATACCCTTCTCCTGCAAACATGAGGGCTGGTCACTTAAAAACTAAAACAAACCAACACATGCAATCACAAAGGCAGTTAATATTTCCAGGATGGTGAATTCAGCAATCCCTGTACTGTGATCAACAAGGATGAGTGAAGAATGCACAGAGGTGTGCATTTCGTTGTGTGCCGATGTGCTGGGAAACTGTGACTGGCCTGCAGCTTCCCAGAACATGCATGGCACAGGTCCATTTAGTGGAGCACACGCAAGTGGGGATTGTCAGGTGAGAGGATCTCCGTGCAGATCCTATCCGTTTCTCCTTGGGGAAGTATTGGAAAACTGGAGTGGTCTTGAGGTGCATCATGCGCGCACACAGGCGGTCAAAGCCATAACCTCTCCATCGAGAGTTCCCCCTGCGTCTTTCAGTCTGTGTCGCCTGTACCAAAGGATCTGCCAAACATCTCTCTTCTTTTGAAAGGAAGCGTCTTTAACTGTGCAGAATGGACATAAGCCAGCAGCGGGGTGGCGGCGATGGGAGACGATCCTTTAAGCTGCACGTTTGACAACAAGAATTGTTATTATTATCTTTAATTGGAGGGAAGGGGCCAAGCAGAGATGGGGCAGTGGCATGTTCTGATGGCTGAAGGCGCAGACCCCCCAATCCTGCCACAATCCCAGGGCAAGGGCCCATCACGAACTGCTTACCACTCAAGTTAAGGGGAAAACATTTGTGCGGTGCCAGGCTCGGTGGAGTGCCACAGGGCCCCCTCCCATCTGAGCGTGGGAATTTCTCCTTCAGTTCCAGCCGATTATGGTGTGGTCCGTGGCAGTGTAGGGCAGCTGGCACGACGGTCAACAACCAACTGAGTGTGTTTGTATGGCTGGCGTTTTTTGCGCACCCTACGCCAAGCCTGGATAGTTTCCTTTCGAGTTGCTGGTGGCCACTCCAGCGTCAGCCCAACTTGACCAGAAAGTGGGCACTGAATTTGACCCCGGCAGAAGGGCAGGATCATTTGATATGGGGCAAAAATGATTGTCAACAGACATTTCCCATTGGCGGTACAGGGGACCCATCTTTCCCCTCCACCGCCTTCAGGCCGGGACCCATTGATTATTAGGAGCAATCCCAGGGGGTTAAATAGCCTTTCCATGGCCCCCGATCATTGGCCTCACGCAGTTGACACAGATGTCACAGCAACAGGTGTAGACTGACTGGGGAAGGAGGGAGTACATTTTTGATTGGCTGTGCTTGCTGTTTTGCTAAACTGTTACTTCCCAAGCAATAGATCTGCAACTAAATAGAATCTCTCAAACACATCCTGCTTCTTCCAAGGGGAAGTGACCTTGCACCAAAGTGGAATGACATGCGTACTTGAAAGCTGGCAAGTGTTTTGTGAGAAGTCTTTCAGACATTTTCAAATCTTGCTGTAGAAGAAATTCAACTTTGTCGGATGCTTTGAAGAACCTAAGTCCCTTCGTGGCAAGATGATAATGTTAAGACATCAACTTGCCTGAGTCAGTATTTTTACACCTTGTTGTTTCTCAAAGCCTTACATGCCAAAGATATTACCAGGAACTCCCATGGATGATGGTGGTGGTGATGGTGATGGTGATGGTGATGGTGATGGTGATGGTGATGGTGATGGTGATGGTGATGATGATGATGATGATGATGATGATGATAATAATAATAATAATAATAATAATAGCTATGGTAAATCCCCCCTCCAGCTTCTTTTTGATGTAGAGCGGTATACAAATACTGTAATATTATTATTATTATTATTATTATTATTATTATTATTATTATTATTAACAACAACAACAACAACAACAACAACAACAACAACAACATATAGTTATATGTATGATACATGTATGTTTTTCCCTATGGGGCAAATAGTTTTTTTTGGGGTGGGGGGATGATTTTAATTGACAATGCAGCACAGGGAGGAAGGTTGACACCCCCTCATCTAGAGTCATGAACCTGCTCCAATTCAGCCCCCCCCCCCCCCCCCCCCCCCGCAGCGGCTATTCAGTTTTTAAAAACCAGAGGGAGATCCTGCCATAAACCCATCACCAGCCTTAAGAGGGAGACAGATTGAAAGAGATTAGCCTGAGGGCATGTCTTTGAATGCTTGGATGCCAGAGTGTTTACAATGTTTCACACTACATTATTTCAGCAAAGTTCACAGTGGCCCTGTAAAGTAGGCCAGGATTATTATCCCCATATTGTCAACGGGGAAGACTGAGGGCTGAGAGTGCAGTGGGTTGCCTACCGCTACTAGTGAGTTCATGGCAGAAGCGAGATTTGGACCATGGGGCTGCGTGAGCTTCCCAGCAAAAAGCGGGCAAATGCAAGGCATTCAAAGGAGGCCCCTTTGCTCACTGGTCGTGATGGAGCACCTGCTCTGCGTGCCAACGGTTCAATCCCTGCTTTCTCCAGGTAGGGCAGGAAAAACTCCCCGCTGAAAGCCTGGAGGGCCACAGCTGCCAGTCAAGTGTTGACAGCTCGATGGACCCAGGGCCTGACTCTGGGTAAGGCCGCTCCCGGATGTTCCTAAACAACCAGAATCTGCTTGGGAACAACACTCTCCTTCCTCCTAATTCGTTCCTGCTGAGGTTAGGGCAGCTGTGTGTCCTCTCTTTGAAGGGCTGTCCTGTCCAATTGCACTTTAAAGACAAAAAGGATCATTGGACCTGATGTCCAGCGGCAGTGGGGCCCCCCCGGGCAGCCGACGGCAGAGCAGGCAGGCTCACAGGTCCCGCCTCCCCCACTATGGTGATACGGGCAGTATTTCTCTTTAAATTATAGTCATCATTTCGACATTGGCACCTATGCATATAAATCGGCACATGCATATCTCATGCAGATCGCCGTCCTCTTTCCTTCCTTCCTTCCTTCCTTCCTTCCTTCGGTGATGCATTTCCTCATTTGTGGGCATTTTGGAAGAGGCTGTCCTACAAAATATTGCATCCTTTGAGGCTGGTGGCCCCCCCTGCCCAGCAACACCTCTCTCTAGGGCAGGGGCTCTTGTGTGGGGGAGTGAGGCCCGTCGGAGCGGTTTGGGGCTCTGCCCCTGGGGTCGGTTGCTCTTCTTTTTCCTTCCTGGACAATCGGACAAAATCGGTGCCTTGACCTTCTTGTCCGGGTCGCTCCTGACCTTTGCAGCCTTCTGCAGTGGAAAATGCGGTTCTGAGCGCCACCCCCCCCCCAGTTCCCTCCTGCCCAGCCCCCTGATAAGATCATATCCTAGGAAGCAATGACTGCATTTGGGAGTTGATTCCAAGCAGCTGCTCCTCTGCTGGTTTCAGTTCCCTCTTTGGCAAAAGCTGGGGAGCGGGCAGGCAGTGTTAGGAGCTGGGACTTTTCGCCCTTTGTGCAGAACATGAAAAGGCTTTGGGCAAGTGAGCAAGTGGGGGGAGCTGTAAAGCTGGGGCTGGCAGGGGGGTGCCAAATGCCCCCACGGTGCTTTCTAAGCCTTAGCTTGCTTGCCTCTGGAATAGTCCCGTCCCCGTCCGCCCATATGTGAGGCAGGCTCATGCTGGGGCGGGTGTTCTGGAGTGATGAGGAGCGGGGAAGGCTTATTTCTGAGCACAGATGTTCAGCAGCCCGGCAGCTGGTCCGGCGCAAAGGCAGAAAGTCTGGAGCTAATTTGGGCAGGGGTGGGGCGCACTGCTGCTGGTTGGGGGTGGGTGGGTTAGGGTGCTAGAGAGAAGGAAAGAGGGGGAACGCAGCGCAGGCCCCTCCAACATTTCTACAGTTGATAGATGAAAAGAGGGCCAGGATTGTCGCTACGCCTGCGGTCTCAGACCAAGCACCCCCCCCTGCATTTATTTATTTATTTATTTATTTTATTATATTTATACCCCACCTTTTTTCCTGCAAGGAACCCAAGGCGGCTTACATAATCCTCCTCCTCCTCCTCCTTTCCATTTTATCCTCACAACAACCCTGTGAGGTAGGTTAGGCTGAGAGGCAGTGACTGGCCCAAAGTCACCCAGTGAGTTTCATGGCCGAGCGGGGACTAGATCTCGGATCTCCCGAGTCCCAGTCCAACACTCTAACCACTACGCCACACTGGCTCTCTGCATGCACCAATTATGTACTGGTGAAGGCTCCCTTCTGCCTGCTGCCTGAGACCGGCTTCATTTACTCTGAAATAGCTCAGTCCTGCACTGATTTCAAAGCCAAGATGATGCTTTCCATATCACGAGCCTCACCTGTTGAGTTTCTGCCCATCACACACACAGATCTAGGATGCTGACCTGTGTAGAGTGGAAGGGCGGGGGGCAGATTCCAATTGCCAACTCACCACCACCAGCACCGTCCCGTACGGCCCTTGTGCCTTTACTGGCTCGGGGACCAGCGGGCTGAAGCTTCTCCAACACGGAGAGGCGGCAGTGGGGGAAAGCGTCACCTGCTGAGTTTCTGCCTGTCGAGCAACTGCCGTAGGGCACTCTGGCTGGAGTTAGCTCCGCACACCCACTCCTTTCTGCGAATGCTTCGTTGTGTGCGCAGAACAAAGGCCAAACACCCTGTTTCAAGGTATTGGAAGGGGCTGTCCAGTCCGAGTCCAATTTAAAATTAAAGTACGATAAGAAGGAAGAGCGGGGCAAGGGGCCTTGAAGTTGCCCATCCACAATTCCAGCTGAAAGATAAAGAACCGTCACAGAACTGTCACACAACTGTCGCAGCATCAGGACGGCAGGCTGAACAGGCTGGCATGCAGCTCACCTGCCCCCCCCCCCCCTGTCTTCCCCTCTACCATCATCATCAGGCGATCACTCGTGACCGAGTAAGATTGTCTTCCGGGATAAAAGGAGGAAATTCTAAAGAAGATTGTGTAGACTCTAGCGATGGGTCCGTAAGTGACTGTGGAGGCCAATTCTAGATCCACACAGCTTCCCACAGTGAGGACACAGGTTACCAGATGGAAGATGGTCCTGTAAAGGATTCATTTGACGTGCTTTTCGCTTAGCACGTTTCTCCCTTTCACCTTGCACTCGGGCTTCTTCAAAGTCCATGGAACCTTTGTGAAAGGCCAACCTCCATTTAGATCGTTCATGGGCCAGAGCTTCCCAGTTTTCGATGTTTATATTGCTTTTTTTAGATTAGCCTTATGAACATCTTTGAACCTCTTATATTGACCACCGATATTCCGCTTTCCATCCTTGAGTTGGGAGTAAAGATGCATCGTATATCTCTGTTTAAAGCGTAGCTATTAGGTCGGTATTTGCATCTATGCATATACATTAGCACATGGAAATCTCACGCAGAGATGGCTGTCCTCTTTCGTCCTCCCCTTTTGGCGATGTGTACGTCAGGAATATCTTGGTTGCTGTGAGGCGAAAGCTACCTGGGTGATTTAAGTCAGCGGTGTTGAACCTCCTTCAGCCAGAGGGCCGGATTCAGTCTCGGAGAAGCTCTCGGGGGGGCCCCCGTTCCAGTGGTGGTGAGCAGGGCTGAAGGTCAAAGGGCCAAACTACCAGCCAATTTTTGCTTACGGGTGCAATCCTACGCGTGTTTAGTCGGAAAAAAAGCCCTACAACTCCCAGCGGGCTGGGGAATGCTGGGAGTTGTAGGGCTTTTCCCCCCGTCTAAACACGCGTAGGATTGCACATTAAGGCACTTACTATGAGTAACTAAGCCTTAGCAGAAGCACCCCTGATTTAAGTAATCAGCCCATTTAGATCACTTCTGGCTTCCCTTTCCCAGTGCTCGATGTGTCAGTTTGCCTGGGTGCCCAGCACTTGAGCGGCCTCCGTGGTGCCTTTTAGAGTTCGGTTGGAAGCCATGTTCCTTTGTCAGGTGCCGCTTTTTCTGACAGTGTCACAGCAACCGGGGAGAAATTGCACAGGGCACAGGAGCCCACCTCCTGATCTTTCCGTGCACCCCTTGCCGAAGACTCCGCTGACTGTGGCACCTGAGGACAGGGTCGGTGCAAGGCATTTTGGTGCCCTAGGCAAGATAAGATATTTAGCGCCCCCCCTTCCCACTTGAGAGCGCTGTATTTTTTTTCAAGGCATTTCTGGTGCCCCCTTTAGCCCTGCGCCCTAGGCGGCTGCCTAGTTGGCCTAATGGTAGCACCGGCCCTGCCTGAGGATGCTCAGTGGAAGTACGGAGCCAGGTGTCCGTCGGGGTTCCAGCCTCCCCTGCTTCTGGGCTCTCCCTCAGACTCCACCTTCCCTGGTGGATTTTTTCTTAACCTTCCTAGCATCCATTTGCCTCCTTTTCCACTAATACCTAATCTCCCTCTACCCATGGGATTTAAGGGGAAATCTGATCTGGGTGAGACGTTTGTGCTGTTCCTCTCTGTCTTAGAAAGATTAGAGCAGCCTTCTCCAATCTGGTGCCTTCCAGAGGTATTGGACTGCAACCTCCACTGTTGGCCATGCTGGCTGGGAATGATGGGAGTTGTAGTCCAATGCATCTGGAAGGCGCCAGGATGGGGAAGGCTGGATTAGAACGTAAGAAGAGCCCTGCCGGTCCGTAAATTAAGAAGGTGTAAGGCAGTGTCAGGTTTGGAGGAACAAGCTGGCGTCCTATATTGATTTCTAAGGAAGAAGCACAGATCGATGGGCACCCCCAGTCTCCCTCCCCTTGGCTGGGGACAAAATGTCTTGCCACAGTTTTGTAGCTCAAATGCCCTCCTGCCCACCACCCTGGACAGAAGGGCTAAAGGACACCCCCCTCCCAAGAAGCCCTCTTCCTCAACCTGCCTGTGTGTGTGTGCGCGCGCGCGCATGAAAACATCAGCCCCTTCCCCAAGAAGCGTCAGGCATTTTGGTTCAAGCTTGGAATATATATAGAAGGAAGGGACTGGGTTTCCTCCTAGAGATTCCAGAGATTCCTTGGCTCTCTGGCACAGTCTTTTGTGTTCCATTGTCTATCTTTGGTAATAGATTTTTCTTCCGGCCCTATTGGAAGGCTGGTGGGGATACTTAGCATCCTATAGGCCCAGAGATGACCTATGATTCAAGAAGTCCCTGGTGTAGGTTTTCCCTCTGCTGCAGCCATGTTTAGTGGCCACAGGCAAGCTACTTTCTCCCAGCCAGGCTCATAAGAATACCGTCGCAACGCAGTCTTATACGGAGCGAGATCTTTGCTCCACCTTGCCCCAAATGGACTACTCTAACCGGAAGTGTCTCTCCTGGCACCTCGGAGGTTCTCTCGATCAGAGTTGCCGTGAATTGAACCTGGGACTGTTTGCGTGCAAAATATGTGCTCTCCCACTGAGTGATGGGTTTGCTCCCCCATTAAAGTTGCAGCCTTGATCATCTGCAATATGAGAATGGCAATACTGGTCTGCTTTAAAGGGTTGTTGCAAGGATCATGGTTGAACACTGAAAACTGTTATGTCGATGTCAAAGTACTATTCTTTCATCCCAGGTCACACAGTGCACACTCTTAGCTAGTATGCTACATGCCCCCCCAAGGTATCTGCTGCTCTCGGAGCTCATAAGAACATAAGAAGAGCCCTGCTGGATCAGACCCGGGGTCCATCCAGTCCAGCATTCTGTTCACACAGTGGCCAACCAGCTGCCCACGGGAAATCCACAAGTGGGACAGGAGTGCATAGAGCCCATCACGACTAGTAGCCATTGATAGCCTTCTCCTCCATGAATTTGTCCGAGCTCAAATTTGATTCAGAACATGTTTAGAATTGGGTTCTGCTCAGGAAGTGAGGAACTGGCCTTGAGACATGGGCTCTAATAAGAAGAGTGTTTCTGTGCATTTGCAGAGAGCATTGTTCTCCTTGATGAGAGTGACGGTCCATCCCCGATAGACCGGTGGAAGAAGAGGCAGGGATCCCAGGCTGGAAAGCCATCTTAATTTTTATTTTTTTTAAATCGTCTAGAACAGAGGTGCAAAAAGTGGGTGGCTCCAAGCCCTGCCTGGCAGCCCTCAGGCTCTTAGGAAAAACAATAGGAAAAAAGCTCTAGGAATGGACTCTATGGTTCCTGCCATACAAGCCTTGTTCTTCCATCCCTGGAGCGTTTATAGATTTCATAGATCCTAGAGTTGGAAGGAGCCTACAAGGCTATCGAGTCCAACCCCCTGCTCAATGCAGGAACTAGAGGAGGGGGTCTCCCATCCAAGTAATAACCAGGCTTGACCCTGCTTAGCTTTCCACTAACAAGCTTTCCACTAACAAGTGGAAAGCTAGAACAAGCTTTCCACTTGTTCTAGGAGGCAATGCCCAAAGGCTCCTGCCTGCTTCCTAGGATGTCCCAGGAATCCTACAAGGTGTGGTGAGGAACCCACCAGTCTGGATGGCTTTAAAGGGGGGTTGGACAGATTGAGGGAGGAGAAGAAGGCTATCAGTGGCTACTAGTGCTGATGGGCTATGTGCCACCTCCAGGATCAGAGGCAGGCTGCCTATGCACACCAGTTGCTGGGGAACATGGGTGGGAGGGTGCTCTTGCACTCCTGTCCTGCCTGTGGGATCCCGTGGGCAGCTGCTTGGCCACTGTGTGAACAGAACGCTGGACTGGATGGACCCCCCTTGGTCTGATCCAGCCTCAGGGCTCTTCTTCTGTTCTTACGAATGGGAGTCTCTGGCAGGGGCCACCGGGTCTGTTTCTAGCGCATATTCATCCCCCCCTTTCTTGCTTTTTGGGTTTGTTTGGGGTTTTTTGCCCTGGGGGGGCGTATATGAGTGTGTCATACGTTGAATGTGAGTTGTATATGCATGTGCGGCCTCACCCACCCCACAAAGACACCCGATGTGGCCCTCTAGAACCCACCTTCTAGAACAGTGATGGTGAACCTTTTTGAGCCTGAGTGCCCAAATTGCAACACAAAACCAACTTATTTATTTCAAAGTGCCAACACTGCAATTAAACCTGAATACCAAGGTTTTAGTTTTAGAAAATCAACTCATACAGTTGTCCGAACTAATTAACATCTTTTGTCTTTAAAGAAAAACACAATAACAGAGCTTTCAATGATAGTTTTTTGTTGGGAAAAAAATCAACTCAAAAAATTATTATAGTACTACATTGTACACATAGCCTGAAGGGTTATACAAACCTTGAAGGGTTATACAAACTTTTTAAATAATTAGGCACATGTATTTTTGGATAAGGGATTTTCAACTTGTAATATGATGATATGCCAGACTTTAATTGTATGGGGCAAGCTTTATCCTGGGTCCTTTCCCTGCTTCTACAGGTGTCGGATTAGTAGAAGTAAAAGTCAACCTGTACTAGGATGAGCAAGATACCGGTAAATAAGAAAACTAAACGTGCTTAACACATTTTAAACACTTTATGTCTTGGACTGCAAACAAACACTGCATTAGGTAAAAGTTTGCATTGGGCATGCTTTTGCACAATTAATGTGATTTTTGCTATTGCATGCATGCTGATAATTTGTCAAACCTTGGCTCATACTCCGTTAGTTTGAGAGCAACACATGCAGCACTCGGGTCAACTGTTAGGGCTTTACATCCAAGCCATGCTCTCTGCATCATTCTTCAAAATCTTTTAAATGTGATAACAATGTAGAAAAGAATTCTGTAACAGGAATTCTAGAATAAAATCATTCTGTTCCACACTGTGAGAAAGAACAAAATCATTAGTGTTTTGCAGAAGGGGACGGTCCTTTCGCGATCTGGTGACCAATGGCTCGAGTGCCCACAGAGAGGTCCCTGCGTGCCAGCTGTGGCACCCGTGCCATAGGTTCGCCATCATTGTTCTAGAAGGTTCCTCCCATCGTTCTTACAGAGCAGGTCGGCTCCATCTTCAGGGCCCAAAGGTTAGAAAGGAGAAGATCTCTAAAGGCACCTGTTCACACACATGCGCAATCACCACCACCACCACCACCACCACCCCGCTCCAATCTGAAATCAGCAAGGTTGAACCAGTGGAGTCTCTCTGAATGCCACAAGGCTTGTGCCCAGTGGCAACAGTTTCCCTTGCGGTCTATTCTTTGTTGCCGGGAGCGTCCGTGGCTTGGGGCTGGATCTCTTTTAGGGCTCTGGAGGATTGCTCGTCTCCAATTGTGCAGCCGGCAAGGGGCGGGCGGTGCTGGCATTTTCCAGAAACCCCAGATCCGAACTGGAGGAGAAGGTGCCTCCAGCCGGGAGCCTGGAATTCAAGGAATCTCCCACCAGCCACTTGGCTTGCTCTCAGCTGTTGATAGAAGCCCCATCCATCCTTGTCTCGATGGAATGGTAGTGTGGACAGGTGTGGAGAGCTAATTGGGACTGCGGGGCTGAGAGAGGCAAACCTACAGCAATGACCCCTCCCCACTTAACCTGGGATCCATGCAAGAGTGACAGGAACCTTCTGGCCTGCTTTGATACTTTGTGGGTGGAGGAGATCTAGGCCCAGACATATCTGACGTGGGTTGCATTGCATCTGTCCAAACCCTGCATCAAAACTGTGCAAGTTTTGGAGTTACGCAGAGCAATACTTTAAGGAAGCTAGGGTAAAACTGTGACTTCTCAGGGTATTCGTTTCCCATTCATCCATGCATCTTTAGTCATCATCAGCCACTTTTTATGCATAAACATTATCTTGCTCTTTTTAGATTAAGGATTAGCCGCTTAACTTTTTCCCCTTAATTGTGTGTAACCTGAAAGCTTGTATACTCTTTGATATGATGCAGAAGCAGTATTGGAGGGCGTGGGATCTAAACAAAACATGGCGAGCTCTGAATGGAGTCAAAGCGAGGGCAGAGTTGCTGGCGGGAAGCATAAGGCCCATAGGTGTCAGTTGCACAACCTCTGGATCTGTGCTGGTTTGGGTCCACAAGATCCAAAATGGCCGGCCCATTTTTGTCTACACACCAAACATGACTGAGTGTGGTATGAAGACAGTGGGAGCATCCAGGGATAATGTCAACCAAGACTCATCTTTTAAATCTCTGCCCCCTGCTATCTGCAGGTTCATACATGTTTATTTTTGAGAGAGTAAGGTTCTCAGGTTTGACTTTATACCAACTGATTTCAGGACAGTGGTAGGGCATTTGTGTGAAAGAAGCCGCCCTCCCCCGCAAATGAAAAATAGAAAAGTTGCCAGGTCACAGAAAAACCTCGAAGATTAGCCTTCCCTCTGATGTGGCAACTTTTCATTTTTTCATGTACAAGCACATTGGTGTGCATGGTTTCTCTGGAGCACTGGCCTTTCAGGGCGGGTTAGCTTGTCACAAGATACAGGAGAACATGGAAGCATGACCGTGGCTTGCATTCTTACTTTTTGCATTTCTGGAGTAACGTGCAAAGTGTGTGTGGGTAAGGCCTTGCATAGAGATGCACAACTTCCACACGCATTTGGAACAACATGCACATCTTATGTGGGGGCATGATGTGCAAGTTCCCCCTTCACATGATACATTATAAGTGAAAAAAGGGAGAAGTATGGGTTGTCACTTGTGCATACAGTTCCCTGCGACTCTTGTAACTTGCGAAGTGGCTCCTAGTCGTCCCCCCCTATACATGTGTGTGCATATGCGCTCATTTCACACAAAGAGTTCCCAGTGTACAAATGCTAGTGAAGTCACCATATGAGAAAATTACCCTCCCCACTCCCCAAATAAATCTATGAATCACTTGGAGGCTTCTCCCTGGACTCCCCTTGCACTAGAACTGGATCTAGTCATTTGTACACCTGATTCTAAACCATCTCCCAAAAGCAGTCACCCCTGGACTGACCCTTTGCACAATGACTGGTAACATCTGGCAAAAGGCCCACCATGCCTCAGATATTCTGTCCCCAGCAGCAGTATTCAGTAATTGAATGGGCTTTACTGTGTTAGGCTGGAAGCACAGAGCAAACAAGCACTTTGCCTGCCTGGCCCACTGCCCTTACTAAGCCTCGCGCCCATCCTTGCTCCCTCTGTTTTGTGCAAGCTCATCCCCAGTGGGTTTATTTTGCTTCCTCTTTCCATCACTGGGTCTTCTGCTTTATGGCTTGCCCTCTCTGTTCTTCCAGCTGCCTCCCTCACCTCATTTCCTTGCTTGAGGCCCAGCTGCAGTGCAGAAGCAAGTTAAGCTGTCGGTCACTGGAGGGGGCAGTATTATAAGGGGCAAAAAGGAACAAGTGTGTGATCTACACAGGCCTGTGGCTTACGCTGGCCCAGCTTGTCTGAGCGTGGAAAGCTAAGCAGGGTCAGGCCTGGTTATTACCTGGATGGGAGACCCCTGCTCTAGTTTCCTGTACTGAGCAAGGGGTTGGACTCGATGGCCTCGTAGGCTCCTTCCAACTCGATGATCTATGAAATCTATGAAATCTGTGAAGTGCAGCGCCTGGCTACCTTCCAGAGGCAGGATGCCTCTATATACCAGTTGCTGGGGAACATGAGCGGGAGGATGCATCTGGTTGGCCACTGTGCGAACAGAATGCTGAACTGGATAGGGCTTTGGTCTGATCCAGCACGGCTCTCCTTATGGGGTTAGCCCTTGAAGTTTTACATGGGGTGCTGGTGTGCACCCCTTGGATTGTGCAATGAGAGGTTTGGGGTGGCCAGCTGCATTGGGCCAGCCCTTCTTATTCGTCCCTTTGCAGTCATTTAACACTACCAACCCGCTAGTCCTCACTGCCTGCCTCCCTGGTCTAATGTAGAGTGTAAACTCTGAAGGAAGGGACTGTGTCTTTTCAGAGCTCTATACAGCACCTGGCACCTAGTTGGGCAACAGAGGCTGTGCTGCCACCACATGTGTTTGCATAAACAGGACCAGCTTGTCAACTCTCAGTCAAAGCGAATGCAACGTACAGTGCAAATTGGCCTTAGCGTAGGACCGTCAGGTTCTGGTTTCATAACTTCTGGCAGCCCGGGTAGCGTTAAGAAAAGGGTTTACACCGGTGAAGCCTGGGCAAGTCTCAGTGCAGGCCAGCAGGCAAAAATGTCACACAGATACACAGGCTGGCCTTTGGCTGGTGGCTTTAATGCTTTCTATTCGTGCCCGGGGCAATGCAAATAAACCCTGCACTGCAGGATGAGAAATGGCACCAGACCCATCGGCATGCTTCTCATTGAGATTAAGGCTCAGCAGGGAAATGGGCCTGTCAGTTTGCAGCAGGAGTTGGCTATGCTCAGTGCTGACTGGTGGGTACCTGTGACGTCACCCAGCAGTTTGGTGGCGTATTGCACATGCTCCAATCTTCAGGCGTATGCAGAACCCAAAGAATGGAGCAGGAGCCCTACCAAACTTAAGTGCCTCAGTGTGCATGGACGCTGGAATGAGATGTGCATGTGAACAAAGCCAACCAACCAAAGAAAAGTGGAAGAGAACTAGCCTTCTTTTATAAATCCGTGCTTTATTGATCTAATTTTTGGCCAGTAGCCAGAAGCTGTGTGCGGGGGAACCCAATAGGTTGGGCTGGACAAAAAAAACACCCAGCTGGTGTTTCTGGCTATACTTGTGGGGGGTTCTGGGCGCATGACTGGAACAGGAAGCCAGCCCACCCCCCCATACCCTTGCAACGAAGGCGAGGCTGCTATTTTGGGACACAGGAGCACAAGTATCAAATGTTGAGCGGCAGAACATAAGAGTTCCGCTGGGGACAGCAGCCCCTGGAAGACGTTTGTGCAAGCGTGGGAAAGAGAGGAATCTTCGGAAAGCGGATGGGGAAGGAGATTGGGGCCGCCTACGAATGTACCTACAAACCGGACTCCCCCCACCCACCCACCCACCCGTAGCACTTGAATATTTGTGCAATTAAACGTTAGTTCAGCACCTTCTTTTGTTTCAAAGCGCTTAAAAAAAAAGAAAAGTAAGACAGATCTGGGGAGGGGGGGGGAGTCATCGCATCACCTCCCCCAACCTGGCACCCACCAGGTGTGGTGGACGACAACTCCCATCACCCCCCAGCCAGCAGGAGTGGTGTGCCTGTGACCAGGTGAGCTGTGGGCCGCTCAGTGTGCAGTCCGGGCGCTGCTAACTGGAGACGGGGCCGCGTCCAGTCGCTCACCTCCGCTCCCCCTCCTTTTATCTTTAAACCAGGGATGTTGAAGAGTCCTTGGTCTCGAGTCACGAGTCGAGTCACGAGTCTTTGGACCCGAGTCTCGAGTCCGAGTCCGAGTCCTTGGTCCAAAATGGTGACTCACGAGTCACGAGTCCTGAGTCACTCCCAAAACTGACTCCACGAGTCCCTATTAAAATCAGTGGGGTTTCCCCCCAACAAAATAAGGCTACTTCAGATGTGTGGCTTAAATAAATTCTAGGCACAAGTGTGCCTTTTTATTTCAAAACTCTGCAACTGATTTTGGCAAGAACAGACCAGGCAGACAAACCCAGAATAACCAGGCAGGCAGAGGAGGCAGGGAACCCCAAACAGGCAGACAGGCAGAGGCCTTTGTCTTGGACAATTCAACTGTTGAACAGGTCAAGAAGAGACCAGGCAGGCAGGAGGTGGCTGGGAACCCCAAACAGGCAGGCAGAGGCAGCCAAACCCAAAATGTCTGACCCTAACCCAAACCCCCCACAACAACACATCAATCAAAATAAATCTCAACACATCGTTGGGGCTGCGCTCCTGGTAGCTGTCCATAGTGGCCGAGCAGCGGCGCGCCTCGCTTCCATGCGCTCTTCACCGGTGATTGCGCTCCTTCTGGCACAGCCAGAAGACTCGTCAACAGCCCAGGGATGTTGACGAGTCCTTGGTCTCGAGTCCCGAGTCGAGTCTCGAGTCACATTAAAAATATTGGGACTCGAGTCCGAGTCGAGTCTGAGGGGGGACTCAGTCCGACTCACGAGTCGAGTCCTCGAGTCCGAGTCCCCATCCCTGCTTTAAACCGCCCTTGGACTGGGCAGCCCTTCGGACAGAGGACTGCCATCTGAACAGTGGGCCCCACGGCCACTCAACCAGAAGACCTCTGGGGTCCCGCCGTGCGGGGCTGCGATGGGGGCTCTTTCTCAACGGGGTCGGCGCACGCAGAGATTGGTCCCCGGAGCGATGCCGGAACTAGCACTGCAGCGATGGTGGCGAGGGGCGTATCCTGCCCTTGAGCTGGGCAGCTGCTGGGTGGCTGAGAGGAGGGGGCCTGCGGGGTGTGTGTGTGTGTGTGGGAAGGAGAGCCAGACATTCCCGGACTGATCCGACTGTCTTTGGCCCCAGCTGGGCAAGGGCGGTCCCCGCTTCCAGAGGCAGCTGCCGGGAGCAGCTGCCGGCCCTTCTTCCAGGCCTTTCTCCTTCTGCTTCCCAAGGCCGGGGCTGGCGCATGCCTCAGAAGCGGGCCCCGCCGGCCCAAGGCAGGGCGTCTCAGGCAACCGGGCTGGCCGCCAGAAGCCACTGCGGCCCGGCCCCGGCCCGGCCCAAGGCAGCCTGCTCTCTGGAGCAGCCACGCCCCCCAAGTCGCCAGGGGGCGGGGCCTGGTTGGTGGGGCGGGGCCTAGTGGCGCCTGATGATGGGGCAGAGGATGGAATCTGATTGGTCACATGCGCCTGCAGTCCCACAGGTAGATTTGGGACCTACCTGTGAAGGGGGAAAGCTCTCGAGGCCAGCCCGCCTCCCCACCTGATGCCGGCGTGGCCAGGTATCCTACTTTACAGGGGACAGTCCTCTGTTTGAAGGGCTGCCAGAGGACCGTCCCCCGTTTGAAGGGCTGTCCCGTCCAATTCAAGTTTAAAGATAAAGAACCAGAAGGAGCGTTGACCATCACGTGTTCACGCCTGGGCATGGACTGAACAGGGAGGCATGCGGCTTGCCTGGTCACAGTCTTCCGCGCTAGGGTGAGATAGATTTACTGCATTTCTATCTAAATTACAATAATTATTCCTAAATGTGCCCATACCTAAAAAATTAGCATATGCAAATTTTATACAAATTAGTGTCCTTTTAATTTATTTTTTTTACCTCTGCGTTTAGTGATGCATTCCCTCTTTTTGGGCGATTTGTAAGCGGCTACCCTACCCTGAGATGGTATGGTCCAGGTAGATTTTTAATGAATGTATAAACTGGACCCAAGTAATCCTTACAATAGCCCTGCAGGGTGGGCCAGTATTACCGCCCTCCCCCCATTGCAGATGGCAGGGCGGGGGGCGGGGCAGGCTGAGAGAACACTGGCTTGCTCAAGTCCATGCAGAGGGTCTAGGAAGCCCACCTAGTGGTTGAGCTGAGATTTGAACCAGGGACCGTGTTAAGAACGTAAGAAGAGCCCTGCTGGATCAGGCCAAGGGTCCATCTAGTCCGGCTTTCTCTTTGCACAGTGGCAAACCCAATGCCACAACGGGAAGCCCACAAGCAGGACATGAGTGCAACAGCACCCTTCCGCCCATGTTCCCCAGCAACATAGGCATACTGCCTCTGCTACTGGAGGTAGCATAGAGCCATCAGGACTACTAGTAGCCACTGATCTCCGCCATGAATTGGTCCAATCCCCTTTTAAAACCCTCCGTCTTGTGGAAGTGAATTCCACAGTTTCCACTCTGCGCTAGTGTGAAGAAGTCCTTCCTTTGACCTGTCCTGAATCACCCACCAATCCGCTGACCCCTTTGGTTTCTTGCCTGTGGCTCACGCTGGCTCAGCTTGTCTGAGCGTGGAAAGCTAAGCAGGGTCAGGCCTGGTTATGACCTGGATGGGAGACCCCTCCTCTAGTTTCCTGCACTGAGCAGGGGGGTTGGACTCGATGGCCTTGTTGGCTCCTTCCGACTCGATGATCTATGAAATCTATGAAAGGGAGAAAACTGTCTCCCTGTCCACTTTCTCCACACCAGGCTTAATTGTGCACACCTCTGCCATGCCTGCCCTCACTCGCCTCTTTTCTAAGCTCAGAAGCATTGGCCGAGAGAGCTCAGCCTCGTAACCACTTGTGTGTCGCGAGCTTACAAGCGTGCCTGCCAGATTACCCGTGGCTTCCTTCCCCGCCCCCTCAGTTACTGCTGCTCTCCCAAGGGGATCATCGAGCTGCTTCAGAATGTGGTGGGTTCACCCTCACTTCCAGCAAGCGCTTGGATGGCCGCCTATCAGGAAGGCTCGAGCGGTAGGTTTCCTGAATTGGCAGGGGGTTGGTCTAGGTGACCACCGAGGTCCCTGCCAACTCTACCAGCTCTGATTCTATACCTCCCCCCTCCCCCTGCAAGTTTTGCCGCTTGAGATGACGGTATATTGAGGGGTGCCAATGATGGGAGCCGGCCTGGCGTTCACCCTGACATGCTAACTTTCTCTGTGCAGAGAATTGTTTTGGATGGCGGAGCATTCCACCATGTGCCAGCACCCCCCCTCCCAGGCGTTTCAGATGGTACAGGCCAGGAACAGGTTTACCCCCACAGAGAACGGGACCTCAGTCTCTCTTAGCTGGCATTATTAGTCATCAGATCTTGCCTTGGATGTCTAATGCTGCGATTTTATGGATTCCCATGGATAATTTTAGATACCGTTAATTTCATTCCCACACCCACCTTCAAGAACTTGGCTAAGAAAGAGCCCAGCTAGGTAATAAACAGACATCCATTTATTATATTCATTATATTTTTAATCTGCCCAATAGCAGACAGTTGGCTGGATTCCAAAAACTGAAAGAATATGGTTTTATACAATATAAAACCATAAAGGCTAAAAGAATAATAATTAAAAAAAAACAATTCTAAACAACAACTAGCAAAGGAACAGATATAAAATATATAAAGACAGACAGAAAATCTAACCCACCCACCTCCAACTCTAAAATGCTTCGGAGAAAAGAAAGATCTTTCCCTGGCACCGAAAAGATAACAACGTAGGTGCCAGGCAAGCCTCCTTGGGAGGGTGTTCCATAAATGGGGTGCCACCACTGAGAAGGCCCTCTCTCTTGTAGCCACCTGCCTAGCTTCCTCCCGTAGGGGCACCCAGAGGAGGGCCTCCGAAGACGACCTCAGGGTCTGAGTAGGTACATGCAAGAAGATATGTTCCTTTAAAATAGGGCTGGGCAACCAAAATTGGGTAAGAGACCAGATGACTATCCAACCCAGCCCTCTGTGGGCATGGCCACACACCCTGAATCCCGTGGGCACATTGAAAAGATGATCCTCCCCATGTGTCTGTTGGGAACTGTCCCCTGCTGGCCACTTCCTCTCCACTGTAATATCCAATCACAGATCGGAGATAACAAGGAGATTCTTTCCCCACCTCCTCCCAAGGCCCCTGATATCTTCCAGGCGAGGGCTAGGGGCTTAGGGAGTGGGTGGGATTTGTGGAGTGGAGTGGGAGGGGCCTGCAGAGGCAGCTCAAACCTCCACGGTCCAGATGAGCGACCTCCGCAGGCCGGATTGGGCCCACGGGCCACAGGTTGCTCACCCATGCTTTAAAATAAATTAATGGAGGCTTTTGGATTGAGCTGTGCTGGCATCTAAAGCAGCGTTTCAGGGCGGATGTGGTTGGTGAGCCCATGCAAGGCGCCTGGGAGGAGAAAAAGGAAGCATAGCTATACAAGAATGGCAAAATGTCTCAAGCAGGAGCTCTGTATATATCCCTGCTTGTTGCATTCTCATGAGATAGGAGAGGGGGATGCGTTTTCCTGGCCGGGAAAAGAGGATGTACGGTATTTGCGGGAGGAACAGCCCTGAGCACGCCTGGATTTAGTGCAAGACAGGAGAAGGGGGTTGATGAATCCAGCAGACCACGGGGCACAGAGCTCACATTACAGATGCTTTGTCACTCCACGTCACAGCAGGATGCTCTGTATCCCTGCTCTGTTGCCCTGGCAACACGCCCTCCCCTTCTTCTTTCCCCCCAGCAGTTAGTTCTGTGCCGGCCCCCTCTTGCGTTTCCGAGTGTCTTGGGGAGCACCCCTGCGCCAGTGGGGACCCTGCCACGGCAAAGCTTCCCCTTGGGACTCTTGGCAAGAGATAAGGACTTAAAAAAAAAAAAAATTGGCAAAGAGAGGGTGGGGAGAGGACCTCTGCGCCCAGAGGCCACGTCTGCGTGCTCTCACACGCTCGCATGCCGCAACTGAGCTCATCTCTCCAGAGGGCCTGAGCCACGGCTCAGGCTCACCTTTCGCTCGCAGTTGCAGCTGGTTGACCTCAGTCCTCAGCTATGAGGCAGGCAGGGGAGGGGGCGTGCGCTGTGTGTGCACGCACATGCATGCGCACAGGTCAGTGGAGGAGGGCTGGTCCTCCGAATTTCCCTCGTGCAAAACCCCCAGATCTCAGATCCGTGTCCGTGGCAGCCTTTGGACCACGTCCATCTCAATTATGCCACACTCTTCCTCCTAGGAGCTCTAGAGTCCTCATTTTGTCTTCACAACAACCCTGTGAGGTAGGCTAGGCTGCAAGATAGTGACCATGCCGGAGGCCACACAGTGAACGTTATGGGTGAGCAGGGATTTGAACCTGGGTCACCCCAGTCCCAAGCACAGCATGCTAGGTGTGTTGGACTACAACTCCCATCACCCCCAGCCAGCATAATGGGAGTTATAGTCCAACGCATCTAGAGGGAGCCAGGTTGAGGAAGACTGCTCTCGCCGCTATACCACGCTGCCTCCCCATCTCTGGCCAGGCCACAAGCCTTCTCTTGTGAGAAGCAGGGCAGCCCAGCAGAGGTTTAGCAGGACTCGGCGCCAGCGTCTGTTTTCAACACAGCCCTGGAACTTGTCAAGTAATAAATAATAATATAACAATAATCTAAGCACGTGCAGAGTGTTTTTCGAAACATAGCTGGTCCACCACGCACATTCTGGGATCCAGAGGCAAGCCTTCCAGGTCGGCCTCAGCTCTGGCCTCCTTTCAGGAACCCAACACCGTGGGAAGTGGGGCAGGCGGGCGAAAGGGAGCACTCGGACCCCTAAATCACCCCCCACTCCCGTGCCTGTGGGGGAAACTTTACAGGCAGTCCTTGGGTTAAGAACGCCCGACTTATGGACACCTCATACTTACGGACGGGCTTCCATTGTTTAGCAGTGTTCTCCAACCTTGGGTCCCCAGATGTTTTTGGCCTACAACTCCCAGCATGCCCCAGCCAGCTATGCTGGGAGTTGTAGGCCAAAAACATCTGGGGACCCAAGGTTGGAGAACACGTAGTATACGTAATTTCCGCAATTTGCGTGAATGCCGTATACAGTACTGCGCTACACTGGTCCGACGTACGTACAAATGCGACATAAAGACATCCTTCAGAATGGGACTCTGTTCATAACCTGGGTGGCTAATAGAAGGAGAATCACGGTAATTACTACTGTATCCACAAAAGTGCCAACACCGCCATGATTAAACTTACTTATATATATTTATAATTAAACCTTTTACAAAAAAAAAATTTTATATTAATTTTTTAGAAATTTTTAAACGCACTAACATTTCGAGTATGAAACCATAACGATTTAACATTCATTAAAAACATGGCTGTTCAGGCGGGAATATGGGGTGGGTTAGAGGTTTTTAATGAGAATTTTTAATATTGTTTTAATTATTATGTTTTATTGTGTTGTTTTGTTGTATTTTGGTTGTACATCGCCCAGGGTGGCCGGGTGACCGGCCAGATGGGCGATTGATAAATATAATAATAAATAATAAATTCAAATGTGAGGACTTAACAATGACAATGCTGGGATTTCAAATACCACCATAATTGTTAAGTATAAATCCATAGTAATTTCATACAAGTTTGAGGACTTAAACTCAGTCCAGTGAGTTTGATTAAACTCAAATCAGTGTTGCTTATTCTTACACGTGTACCGTACTGTATCTGTATCATGCTTTTTCTCTCGGTGAGTCCCCTGAGGTTAGGCATAACCTGGGTGGGGCTGCCCCCCCCCCCCCGTTATTCGGTATCCCCTCCACGTCGCAGCTGAGCCCCTCTCTCCAGAGGGAGTGTGAGACACAGCTCACCTTTCGTTCTGCCTGGGGATGATGGGAGTTACAGTCCAAAGCATCTGACGGGCACCACGTTGGGGAAAGCTGGCGTACCCCTTCAATGCATCCTGTGGGAAGTGGCCGTTCAGTGTCCTCTAGCAGGGCTTTGGGTTTGAGGAAGGCTGTTTCTCTCCCAGTCTGGAAATGTTTTCTTCAGCCCCCTTTCCCTTGGCTGCACCCCCCCTCTCGGCCTCTCGCAACTGAGAAGCCGAATAAGTTTGTGACAGACCAGACTGGGGAGCCCAAATCCCAAATCCCTCCGCTGGAGGGAGAGACAGCTTTGGGGGGGGCGGGGACGGGGTGAGGAAGGAGAAAGGGGAGAAGCCTGCAAGGCAGCTGGGCGACGAGGTTCCCCCAGCTTTTCTCGGGGTGGTGGTGGTGGTGGTGAACTGGATTGTGAGCTGCCCCCCCCGCCGGCCCACAACTCAGTCCGCAGTGTCCAAGACGTGAGGCCTGCCAAGCCGGTTATGCTCAAGGCATGAAATAAGCTGTTAGAAATGCAACAGAGAGTCCCCGGGGGGGGGAGGCAAGCTCGGGGGGGGGGGAGCAGTCCAGCTGCACACAGATGTTTGGTGCGCCAAGATGCTCCCCACGACATCGCCCAGGAGCTCCTGCTCGCGTTCAGTCTTGGTATGTCGGGGTGGGGGTGGGTCGTTCCCCCATCCTGCACGCCATCCTGACACCCCCCCCCCCCCCCACCCGTGAATATAGCTGGACGATGCCATTCGGTTCAAAAGGGGCGCACCCTCTGGGGTGGAACGGGACAGCTGCATAACAGCCGCATAGAACAGCTGCCCCATTGTGTGTGTGTGTGTGTGTGTGTGTGTGTGTGTGAAAGGAAATGGCAGGTGTGTGTGTGTGTGTGTGTGTGTGTATCTCACATACATGAAAATGGAATATGTCTCTCGGGTGGAGAACAAAAGCTGATTAAAATGGATGTAGAGGCAACAAATCGGAGTTTGGTGAACTTGTGCCGTGCACCCCTGCGGGTGAGGCTCGGCCCTCTGAGCAGGTCCTGCTGGCGTCTCTGTGGACCCCCTCCCAAACTGCACCCTTGTGGCTCTCGAGCGTACTGACCCCCCCCCCGCCCCCCTGCCCAAGTTGGAAGGAGAGCAAACTTTCGCACAAACCGTCTGTGCGCAACACAATACCACGTCCTTCTGTATCCATTGCCACTAAATGTGTGTGGAAGCACTGGGGGTGGGGGGGTGGGGGGGAGAGGGAGGGGGAATAGCAGCTGTTTCCTTCCCTCCCCCCCTCCCTCCCCCCAACCTCCAAGGCAGACTGCTCAAGTCCAGCCCGCTCTCAAAGCTGGAACGTGTCCGGATTTGGGACTAGGGCAGCTGTCTGGGGAAAGGTGTGGGTGGGAGGAGAGAAAAACTTTGCTGGGGAAGCAAAATGCAGGAGGAACACGAGCCCGTCCGACTCTGCAGTGGGCGCAAATCAAAACAAACCCGGCTAAGAAGCAAAGGAAGACGCAAAGCCGCTTCTCCGCACGCGCAAACTCACTTCAATGCACGCCAGTTTCAAAGCCATTACAAAGATACTGTACTCAGAAGGCAAGGAAACCCCAGACACAAGTAATCGGGTCTCAGTTTGGTCCAGGCAGGCTTGGAAAATGCGATGAACTAATAATAAGAGAGAGGACACGGAGCATGTGCAGAGTGCCTTTCCTTCGCTGTTGGGTAACCCACAGCCAGCAGGCCCGCCCGCCCCCAACACACTTCGGTTTAATGCAGCCTCCAGATGGGTTGGACTACAACTCCCGTCAGCTGTAGCTGGGGGTGATGGGAGTTGTAGTCGAGCCCATCTGGTAGGCCACACGGTTGGGGAAGGCTGGCGCGGTGAGAAGGGCCACGCACACCAGAAGGGCTGGCTTCCAGCAGGCTGTCGGACAGAGGAGCTCTTTGGCCACTCCTTTTGATGAAAGAAGCACAAGCTCGCAGCCCCACATCCGCCCCCCCCCCCCGCCATAGGTCACCTGGGGACGCTGCCCAGCTCTGACCTCCTTGGTGACCCCCCAGCTGCGTTGCTGAAGTGGCCGCTGACGGCTGCAGATGTGAAGCCCAGAAGAGGGGGCGACTTTCTCCCTCGCCCCCCTCCCTTCCACCACAACCCCCTGCGGGACCCCCAGAGGCAGCTGATCTCGCGGTGGGGGGTGGTGGTGGTGGTAGCAGTGCAGCCTGCTTTTCCAGCACCGCCTGCTGCAAACATCTGCAGCCCATTTCCTCCCTGGGCGCAATCCAATAGCATTTTCCATGTCCATCGCATCGAGTGGCTCAATCGCCTCCCTTTCAAACCGTTGCAAAGGGCGTCTGTGCGCCCGGCCACTTTTTCTTGAGGAAGCAAGCAAGCAAGCAGACACCCCAGTTTCTTGGGCTTTCCCACGTGGATTGAGCCTTGGAGCGGACACGAGGCTCTCTCGCCTCTTGCGTCGTCGCTGACCTCTGCGGCTGACTGCGAGGCAGAGATTACCGCCCACAGGGCCTCCTGCGGCTCTGACTCTCTCTGTTAAACTGGGGCTACTCCTAAACTCTGGCCTCTGCATCTCTGATAGTCAGGGCCGGATTAAGAGCATTATGGGCCTGGTGCTGAGGATTTTGGTGGGCCTTTTTATGGAAATAAATAAAATGAAGACGCAATTTTATATTAAAACAAATTACATATTTTAATTACCATTAAAGTGCCAAAACTCAAAAACTCCTGCAGCTCATCAGTAAGGGTCTTCCCAATTTCCCCCAAATTTATTTATTAAAAAAGAAAAAGCAGCCACAACAAAAAGCCAGGAAGCTTTGCTTGACCAAGAATAATTGTGTTGTTCTTGTTGCTTTGTTTCGTTTTCGTTTTCGTTTTTTTGTTAAACTAGCATTTGAACAATTGAGCTGCGAATCAGAAAGATCTTTTGCTCGAGGCTGGAGAGAGAGGTCCCTTCTGAATCTGAATATTACAGACCCTAGCAAGCCCCCCATGTGCTTCAAAGAAATGTAGTAACAGTGATTGAAATGCAAAAAGCTACCGAAATGCTAATTTGAGAACAACACCAGTTCTTGCTAGGTCTTGCCTCAAGCCTGTAATGCAGATATGCTTAGAACACCTTTCTAATCTTGAAAAAATCATTAATTATGCTGAATGATAACGATCAGAGCTAACTCAAATCGTGCCGCGCCCTATATTGTGGGCCTATTTTCTGTTATGGGCCTGGAGCTGCAGCTCCAATCGCCCCTATGTTAATCCGGCCCTGCTGATAGTTTAGGGCAGTGTTCGCCAACCTTGGGTCCCCAGATGGTTTTGGCCTACAACTCCCAGCATGCCCCAGCCAGCGTAGCTGGCTGGGGCATGCTGGGAGTTGTAGGCCAAAACCATGTTGCGTCTAATTTGGCCTTTGCACCTTGTTTTGCCTTTTGGCAAACTGCTGGAGATTTTATTTTTTTATCGTATCTCATTAGAAACATAGAGCCTGCTTTTCTTCCCCCCCAAAAAATCAGCTCAGAGGGGCTTACAAAAACAGCACCCCGCGCCACCCCCACCCCCTACCCCCGGAGAAGTCCATAAAATACATAAAACGCAGTCAAAAGCAGCCTGAATCACGGAAATCAATTCCATACCATAAGACCAAGAGCAGGATAAAGCAATTCAGCATAAAAGAGAGAGAGAGAGACAGAGTTTTAACCCGCATAAAAAAACGCGGTGAAAGAAAAAGGTCTTAGCAGCTGGGCGACCAACCTGACCTCTCCGGGGAGGGAGTGCCACAATCTGGGTGCTTATTAGGAAGCTGTTAGCATGAAAGCAAAGGCACTTCAGGCTGTGTCTCCCTCCTTCAGGTCTTCAGAGAAGCCCCCCCCCCCGGCCTGGTGCCCTCCATATGTGTTGGATTACAGATCCCATCATTCCTGGCCAGGGAATATATTTATGTGTGTGCATGTATATATATATATGTGTGTGTGTGTGTATATGTATATGGACCAGGAAGCTTGTTTTATTCCTAGGGGGGAACATGTCATATTCATTCATTCATTTCATTCATTTATTATATTTATACCCCGCCTTTTTTCCTGCAAGGAACCCAAGGCGGCTTACATAATCCTCCTCCTCCTCCTCCTCTCCATTTTATCCTCACAACAACCCTGTGAGGTAGGTTAGGCTGAGAGTCAGTGACTGGCCCAAAGTCACCCAGTGAGTTTCATGGCCGAGCGGGGACTCGAACCCGGATCTCCCGAGAGTCCCAGGCCAACACTCTCACCACTACGCCACACAGCCCTCGGAGGAATTGTGTGTTTTGCCGCTGTGTAGGAAAACGTAAGAGCCAAAGAGGCTGTTAAATACAATGGACCCAATCCACTGGGAAGTCGGGCTGCTGTATAAGCCCCTTGCAGGAGTGAATGGGAGTCATGCAAGAGAAGAGGTGCCTCCATTTCATTTGCATCCCGCCTCTGCTGGAGAACGGCCTGGCCTGGTGGATCGGTCCTATTATTGTTCCAACTCCTTTGGTTTGAAGCCAGGTCTTTAAGGCGTAAATTGCGCAAGGATCCAAGTTATCTGCGGTTTGTCAGGACTGGGGTGGCTGGGTGAGGAGCAAAAGGAGAGAAGTATTTGGTTACAGAGTGCGCCCGAGACACATGATTGGCATGCTTCTGATGTGCCTCCTGAGTGCGTTTCAAAATGTATTGCGCTAATACAATATTTTTGTGCGCCCTTGAGACTCCCCGGCCCTCAGGATTGATGGTGGGGGGCGGAAGAGCCTAGGGTGGCTTCTGCAGGGGGTGGGACAGGAGTGGTAACAGCCAGATAAATAGAGCGCCTTTCACTTCCAGACTGGGCCCCCCTCTGGGGTAGAAAGATAGTTCCTTTGTCATGTTTGCCATCACAGTAGTTTAGGAGCTAGCCCCGCGGAGTTATAGGATTCACATGGAAATCATTAACTCAGAAATACTGAGGTCAGTTTTCCAGGATGGCTCCATGTGCAGATAATAAATGACTTTAAAGAAATGCCAGGGAAGCAGTAAATAAAGCCCCCTCCCCAGCTGACGCTTAGGATGCAATCCTGTGCATGTTTAGACAGGGGGGAAAAGTCCTACAACTCAAGCAGCTGGCTGGGGAAATGCTGGGAGGTGTAGGACTCCCCCCCCCCCTGTCTAAACTGTGCATAGGATTGTGCTTTAAGAGGCATTTAAGAGCAGCTATACATCAATCATCTGCCCTGCTCAACAGGAAGATATAGCCAGGGTGCTTTTAAATCAAAGGCACAGCAGACCTGAAAAACTTCGGCAGCATTTTGCCAGTCCGCAGCCGCATTTTGCATTCCAAAAATGGCCACAGATCAAATGAGACAGGCGCGAAACGCAACCATTCTGTCAGTGACGTCATGAATGCAACCATTCTGTCAGCGACGTCATGTGCATCGCCCATCAAAAGCGGGCGAGCATCAGATGCCGCCAGCCACATGTGACGACAGTGAATTCTATCCTTTCCTTACGTGCTGCTGTGGGAAGAAGCACTTCCTTTTTTTCTGTCATGAACCTACCGCCAGTCGGTTTCATGGGGTCACCCTCAGTATTATGGGAGAGAGATAGAAAAAGAGGACCATCAGTGCATCCCTTTATTTTGTGATGGATGCAAGGAATATCCCAGAATCCTCTTGTCTTCCATTGGGACCCCTCTTAGATCCAGCAGCAGCTGCCCCATCTTGCCACCCTGAGCATGGTTAGATCGCGGCTGGCCATCCGCTGGGGACAGGCAGCTGCCGTGCACATCGGCCTTGATACTGGATGCCACTGGCCACATCAGCTGTCACAGGCATCCTGCCACAGTCCCTCAATGTCCTTTGTTAAACCAAGAAAGGATTGCTGAGGAGGAGGAGGAGGAGGAGGAGGAAGGAAGGAAGACTGAATTCTCTTCCATGGCTTTGCGCTTGGCCTGAGCATGTGCGGCTCAGCAAGTGTTTATGGAAAGACTGAGCTGGGAGTGAACGCATCGCTGTGGCCAGCATTGTTCCCGGGACGGACTTGAAAACGTGTCATAGATTCCTGGGGAAGCCGAGAAGCGAGCGGAGGCCACACAGGGCCCGGGGGAGCAGGCGCAGGGCACTTCCCTGTAATCTCCCGTCCCACGTGCCCCGTCCGAAACCCCTGACCTGACCACTTCCGAGACTGCACAGCCACCCAATACAGACGCAAAGAGCGTTTTCAGCCCGTGCTTCCTTAGAACGTAAGAGTTGGAGGGGATCCCAGAGGTCATCTGGTCCAGCCCCTGCCGGGGAAGGCTTCGTGGCTTAACTAATAAGAAAAAGCAATCATAAACAGGGTTCAGCAACATGAACGCTCTGTTCAGAAATCTCTTATTTTCCTCTTTAAAGCATTTTTTCCTGAACACACAGCCTGAGGGAGGGTTCTGTGTAACTCAAAAGCTTGCATGGCCCATGCATTTTGGTCCGCACATGCCATGCACGCCCCTCAGTTTCTCTACACTGGAACTGCCTCTGATGTTGAAAGTTTTGTGTTTGAGGGGGGGATATGGAGGCTCTGTCTAGGGTGAGGTATCTGTGATAGCCCCTTCCGCGCATGCAAGTGTCGTCCCCAGCTGCCGCCACCATCAAAGGAGGGGCGCGTGTCATGCGCGGACCGGCCTTGTTTGTGATGACTGGCCACTGACTATGGGAGCTGACTCCACTGGGGAGCGCAGCCCAGTCGAGGGATGGGATCTCGGGCACATGGCTGAGCTTGCTGCCCTGAAGTGAATTACTGCAGCAAGGGTGGGGACCTCTTTCAGCCCGAGGAGGACCGGATTCCAATTGGGAGAAGCTCTTGGAAGTTGCATTGCGGTGGTGGGGAGGGGGTGGCCAAGTGCAGAGTGGGTGGGGCCAAAAGAGGGGGAGGGGGCACGGCCAGGAGGGCCGACTTCGGCACCCAAGGCGGGGGGTGCCGGGGTTCCGCACCCCTGTGCCACAGGACAGGAAAGGAGCCGGGCTCTCCCCTTTTGCAGGCGCCCTGCCCTCGCCGCGCCTTCGCTAACCTTGTGCCCGCCCCGCTCTCCTCTCAACAGACAGCAAGGCCATCGTGGACGGCAACCTGAAGCTGATCCTGGGCTTGATATGGACCCTGATCCTCCATTACTCCATCTCCATGCCCATGTGGGAAGACGAGGACGAGGAAGACGCCAAGAAGCAGACGCCCAAGCAGCGGCTCCTCGGCTGGATCCAGAACAAGGTCCCGCAGCTGCCCATCACCAACTTCAACCGCGACTGGCAAGACGGCAAGCCTTGGGCGCCCTGGTGGACAACTGCGCTCCAGGTGCGGGAGTCAGGGAGGGGAGGGCGGGGGGAGGGAGGGAGGGAAGCGCTACCGCCTGTGGTTGCAAACAGAAACATGACATTGGCTAGAGCAGGGGTGTTGAACCTCTTACAGCCCGAAGGCTGGATTCAACTTCAGAGAAGCTCTCGGGGGCCGCATTCTATGAGTGGGCGGAGCCAAAATACCAGCATCCTGCAGCTTCAAGCTCTTCCTGCCGGTAGATGAGCCTTAGGAGAGGCATTTCACCCTTTTAAAATGGGAGAGCTGCAGAAATGCTGGGAAACCACCAAACGACCCATGGTCAGCACAGGCCTGAGGTTCAACACCCCAGGGGTGGGGTGGGGGGGAACATACATATCATTTAGAAATGGCTCTCTTCTGGTTTCTTTCCCACGTCAATATGAAGCTTTCATCTAGTACTTTAGAACATTCAAAATGTTTCACAAGCCCTGTTTTGTTGTCATCTGTACAACGGCCCTGTAAGGTAGGCCAGCAACGGTTGCTAACCTCCTATTGTAGATGGGACGCCATGGCGACGTGGCTTGCCTCAGGCCGCCGGGTGAGTTCAAGTGCAAAGGCGAAGGACAATGAATAATCCGGCGATGTTTTGAATTCAGAATTCAAAATGGCTGAAATTTAAAATGTCCCCTGCTGGAAAGTCGGCTGTGAGGGGTGTTTTTACAAGTGAGCTTTTAACTTGTATTGATCACATTTAGAAGCAACCATGTGTTAAGTAGCGGCTTGCCAAAAGTTGATGCCCTGCTTTTCCGGACAACCTTTAGTCCAAAAGCATCCATAACTGGGAACATTTTTAAACCATTTGGATCAAGTTTGGACTTGAACCTGGTTCTAAGCCCAGGACCTAGTCCACACTGTGGCTTACACGTGTCTTCCTCTACCTTTTGGCCTCTTCCTGCTTCTCCCCCTTTCTCAGCAAATGTCCCTTTTGCTTGAATTTATTTTATTTATATAAGGTGCAGTCCTATCCACGTTTAGACAGGAAGAAAAGGCCTACAACTCCCAGCATGCCCCAGCCAGCAAAGCTGGCTGGGGCATGCTGGGAGTTGTAGGCCTTTTGTTTCTGTCTAAACGTGCATAGGATTGCACCCTTAAAGTATTTTTATCCTGATCCTCAACCCAAAAAGGCGCCCGGAGCGGCTGATGTGCAACCAGTGAAACCAGACAGTCTGTGCCTGCAGGCTTGCAGTCTAAAAAGTCACGACACACGAGGAAAAAAGGGATGGGAAGGGAAGAGGAAAAACAAACAAGCTCAAGTAGCCTTCCGGCAGGGCTGGTAGAACGGCGCTGTTTCTCCTCGCCTCTCCCTCTGTACAGTGTCAGAATTGTTTCTGAGCTCGCTGGGAAGCCGCCCATTCCAGGACTCCTGTCTGCAGCCTAAACACTCCTCAAAGGGATTCATGGCGGTGGAGAATCTGCCCTTGGCACCGGGTAAACGAGCCAAATTTGGGCAAGCCGAGGCGTAGATGGATGGGTTCTGCAGTGGGGGGTGGGGGTGGGCGGGCTCTGGCCTGAGTGGAGCGACTTTGCGGGCTGCCTGTCTTCTTTTGCAGCGATGTGTCCGGATTTAGCTGTGATCTATCTGCCTCATAGAATCATAGAATCATAGAAAAGTAGAGTTGGAAGGGGCCTACAAGGCCATCGAGTCCAACCCCCTGCTCAATGCAGGAATCCAGGTCAAAGCATCTCTGACAGATGTCTGTCCAGCTGCGTCTTGAATGCCTCCAGAGTGGGAGAGCCCACGACCTCCCTAGGTAGTTGATTCCATTGTCTTATTGCTCTGACAGTCAGGAAATTTTTCCTGATGTTTAGGTGGAATCTAGGTTCCTGTAACTTGAGCCCATTATTCCGTGTCCTGCAACACATCTTCAGTGTGTTGCGTGTGTGTGTCCCCCACACAGACCCCAGTTTTTGAACCTCGGCTGTAGCTCATCTCCCTCGCAGCAAACTTAAATAAGGCAGAAGAGGCAAACGCGGCCCATCATCCACAGCTCTATTCCACCCATGGCTTTTTATGGGCCACGGATCCCACTGCTGCTTGTACACAGCCCCCGCAACTCCTGCCCACCCACCGCCCCGCCCCAAACATCAAATATCAGAGGAGCCACGAGGTTGAAACCGCAATCCCATGTCTGTCTACTACTCAGACGTCTCATAGAGTTCAGTGCAATTACTGCCAGGAAAGGAAAGTGGGTACAGGATTGCAACCTGGGGCTTGCTCTGATTACTTGACGATGAACTACTCTATCACTACTACACTCGTGCTTTTTTCTGGGAAAAGCCGGACTCTGGATACTTCCTCGGAGTAATTGCGATTAATGTAATGCAAATAGAAGAAAGTCTGGAACTATTGACCACTACTCTACTACTACTACTACTACTACTATTATTATTATTATTATTATAATTTAAATGAGTGCTACCGGGCCCTCAGACCTCTCCCCTGAGTGCCCAGCGTTTCCCCATCACCTCAGGTCTGTGGTGCAAGAACTGCACTCTGCACATGCTCAGAGGGGCCCTAGCTTTTATATTTGAGAGATTCTAGGGCTTAGCCCCTGGGAACTGAAAAACTGCCAAGGCCAGACAGAAATCAAGCTCGGGTGGGAGGCTGCTGGGACGCTGCTGCCCTTTCGTCCCAGAGTGCCTCCCTTCGAGGCCCCACTGCCCAGAGCTGGGGCCCTCCACCTGAAGAGCGCCGGAGCGCCTCTGCATCGTATCCCTGGCCAGGCCGAAAGCTTCAGAGACGCAGTGAAGCATTGGGGCTGCCGCCTTTGGCCGGCAAGAAGACACGCTTCAGAGTTTACTGAACTGAAGCATCCTTATATGTCGAAAGCTTCCCTCTGAGTCTGCCCCCCCCCCGTCGCTGCTATATCTCTCCCCCCCCCGCCCCCAAGCTGCCTTGGTTCTTGGCACGGTGGTGTCACTCTTGCTCCGGGGGATTCCCCACGCACGCACGCACGCATGCCTCCCTCTGCAGATGGTTTAGAGTCCAGCACACGCAGCCCGTCTTCTGCCACTGGACACAGTCAGAAAGAGAATGCAATTTGCATAACATTTGCATATGCTAATGCAATCGCCTCGATGCAGATTTGGAAAGAATGAGTAGGGTTTAAACTGAGACGCACTGTGACGGGGCGACTTGTGTTGTGTGCCTTGCTTGCTCAGTCTGCTGTTTCGGCGCTTGCTGGTGATGGACACAGCTTCCGGTCGCCTGCCCCCTCTCCCTTGTTAGGGTTCTGTATCTTTAAACTGGACTTGGACTGGGCAGCCCTTCAGACAGAGGACTGTTCTCTGTAAAGTGGGCCACCCTTCCTTAGGCTGCTTCTTCAAGGACCTTCTCCATGGCTGGTACTGGATTGCCTTCAAGTGCTCGCCTAGGTCCATGGTAGAACGCCTCTGTTGTACAAAGTGGCCGTGCTCCACTCCAGAAACAGTCGCACTGGACATCAGAAGCTGCCTTCTAGCAGGCCAGACCATTGGTCCACCCCATGTTTTGTAGAAACCCTGCTCTGAAGGGGTGCCGGGCAGAGGCCTAACTAAATACCCTTTTAACTGGAGATGCCACCAAACGAGACGTCATGACCTTGAGCAAAGCACTGTGCTCGACCGCTGAGCTTTGGCCCCTCATATAGAGTCAGACTCCTGGTCGATCTGTTGCATCTCCAGTTTTCTAAAAACGCACAATCAAAGAAGTGCCGGTGGTGGAACACTGCCAAGGAGGCAGGTGACGTGGAGTTCCCCTTCCGGGGTGCCGCCGCCGAGAAAGCCCCCTCGCATGTTGCCACCAAGCGTGCCCGTGAAGTCAGCGGCACGCACAAGAGGGGGCGCAGCTGTCGATCTGGAAAGTCTGCCCTGACGTGAGGCAGCTCCCTCCATCGCGAGAATTTACGGAGGCAAAGATTACAGAGCTTACCTATGTGAAGCTCTGGAAGTATCGTTCTTATTACCGGGGGGGTCCGTTCCTGGCATGCCAGCCTTGAGCTGCTTCCTCCCCAAAGGAGGGCTCTGGCGGGCCGAGATCCGGACCCGTTGCTGCCGCCGCCGCCGCCCCCGCAGCTCATGCCACGGGATGTGGAAATCCAGCCCTGTCCTGCCCCCTTGCAGGTTGCAGTCGGGATTGGTTGGGGGGCAAACTCTTGGTGCGGAGATCCAGTCCCTTTCAGATGGGATTGGGTGTCTGTGCCAAGGTGGGCCGCGATGCCCCTGTTGTCTTCAGCTCGTCTCCTGGCAGGTAGCAAGATGCCTTCATGGCCAACTCTACACACACACACACACCAGGGATGTTGAAGAGTCCTTGGTCTCGAGTCACGAGTCGAGTCACGAGTCTTTGGACCCGAGTCTCGAGTCCGAGTCCGAGTCCTTGGTCCAAAATGGTGACTCACGAGTCACGAGTCACAAGTCACTCCCAAAGCTGACTCCACGAGTCCCTATTAAAATCAATGGGGGGTTTTCCCAACAAAATAAGGCTACTTCACATTCAGAGCAGCCACACAGAGTAATCTCAGGTCCTTCTTCTGCCTCTCCCAAGTACGCAACGCATCAATCAAAATAAATCTTGACACACGGTTGGGGCTGCACTCCTGGTAGCCGTCCATAGTGGCCGAACAGCGGCGCACCTTGCTTCCATGTGCTCTTCGCCGGCAATCACGTTCCTCTCCACTCCTTCTGGCACAGCCCAGGGATGTTGAAGAGTCCTTGGGTCTCGAGTCCCGAGTCGAGTCTTGAGTCCCATTAAAAATATTGGGACTCGAGTCCGAGTCGAGTCAGAGGGGGGACTCAGTCCGACTCACGAGTCGAGTCGCTGAGTCCGAGTCCCCATCCCTCACACACACACACACACACACACACACACTGCTGCCCGTCTGACACCGTCTTCGTTCCTTCCCACAGGCCTGTGCCCAGACTGGGAGACGTGGGACCCCAACCAGCCTGTGGAGAATGCCCGGGAGGCGATGCAGCAGGCGGATGACTGGCTGGGTGTGCCTCAGGTACCGGCTTGGCGAGATTCAGGTTGTGGGGAAAGAACCTGGTACGGGGAAGCCCCTGAAAAGGAGGGAATCGACGGAGAGACAGCCGAGTGCCCTAGAGAGCAAGGCCTTCCTTCCCGCCGCCACTCCCAATGTCAATGCTTCTGATAACTTTCATAGTGGATTGACGGGCAGAAATTCAACCGGTCAAGGTTTTGGGGTTTTGTTTTTTTTAAAAAAACAACAACAACACAGCCTTGTTCATACATCAGGAAAACTTTGCTCGCTGAATTTCTGCCTGTCTCATCGCTGTAAAATGGGGCTGTTCCTTCCGGGGTTTCTCATCCGTTCTCTCACGCTCCCCCTCCTGCCAGGTGATTGCCCCCGAAGAGATTGTGGACCCCAATGTGGATGAGCACTCGGTCATGACCTACCTGTCGCAGTTCCCCAAAGCCAAGCTGAAACCTGGAGCTCCCCTGCATTCTAAGCAGGTCAACCCCAAGAAGGCCAAAGCCTACGGTCCAGGTAAGTGTCCCTTGTGGGGCAGGGAAATGAGGCAAAGGAGTCCAGGAACAGGGTGGGTGGGTGGGTTGCTCCCTCCCCAACACTAGGATGCTTAACTGCCCAGAAAAAGCCCCGTTCCTGTCCCCTGAATGAAGGTTTAATCGGCAGAAATCAGCCTAGACCCCGAGATCGTGTTGCTGACTCGGCAAGCGTCGGAGAGCAGCAAGTTTGTTCGGCCTTGGTTGGTAGTCCTTGGCCATACTTGGCCATAAATTTATGGCCATACTTGGCCATAAATTCTGCGAGAGGTGTTTTCCTTCAGCCGCCGCCAGGCATTTCTCCTGCACATGCGTGATTTCTCAAACAGATGCGTGACAGGCCAACATCCCCACAGGGCCAGCTCTGCTTACCACCACCCCCGCGTGAAATTTCTGTCTCTCTGTGCAGAGGCGAAAGACCCGGGAGCGCTGCCAGAAGGAAGGGGGAAAAAAAAAAAATGACGGGGAGCTCCTATTTGTCAGGAGTCGTCGTGTCTGGCCACGTCTCACGCAGCTCGGTTGAGCAGCCCTTGAAAACTCTTCGGAGCTCGCGGCTTCACCCCCCAAGAGCTTTCCAGGGAAAGGCCGGCCGGCCGGCCTTTGAGCCGGCTGTATGTCTGTACATCGAGCTGCCGGTAAAAGAGACCAGTGCAGCCTCCAGCTGTGTTGGACTACAACTCCCAGCATGCCCCAGCCAGCTATGCTGGCTGGGGCATGCTGGGAGTTGTAGTCCAACACAGCTGGAGGGCGCCAGGATGGGGAAGGCTGATTCTAGTGGTTGCCTTTCTTCTTCTATGTTTTGCTGCGCCCTTCCATCCCATCCAGAAATTCAGAACAGGGAAGGCGTCCGATGTGGCTGCGGTAATTGGGGGTGTGGGGTGTGAGGAAGGGCAGTGCCCCCGCCCTCTCCTATACCCGTTTAACCCCCTGGACATTCTCTCTTAGGCATTGAGCCACACGGGAACACCGTGCTGAAACCAGCCCATTTCACAGTGGAAACCATCGAGGCGGGCTTGGGAGAGGTGTTGGTGTACATCGAGGATCCCGAAGGACACACGGAAGAGGTACCGGGGGACGCCCCTTTCCGCTCCTGCCTCCCCTTTCGAGAGCCGCGCAGGTTCCGCGAGGGCCCGTGTCCGGATGAATTCAGATTCGAGGCTTGGCGGACAGAAGGCAGCAGCAGAGAAAAGTCTACGCCAGACTTCCCCCAGCCTGGAGCCTTCCAGTTGGGTTGGACTGCGACTTCCAGCTAATGACCACCCTGGCTGGGGATGATGGGATTTGCAGTCCCAACCCATGCAGAGGGTACCAGGTTGGGGAAAGCTGCTGTGGACCCAATCCTTTGATAAAAACCTCTACATCCTACCCCATAAGACCCCCTAAGACGCTGGGAGCCCTGGGCTGTAGAGAGAGACTTCTTCTGGAGGCCCCCTTGCCTCTCAGACAAAGGTACCGAAAAGATCCGGGGTTCAGGCCCACGGGACCAAAAAATATAGATGCACAAATCTGCATATGCTAATTTACATATGCTCTAAAGTCTGGAAAGGACCCCGTCTCCGAAGGAAACCCCTATTTGTAAAACTGGATGTATGGACAGGGGAGAGGAGAAGGGCACTGGATTTCAGAAAAAAGCCTCAGGCAGAAAGGTTACGAACAGAGTCCCGTTCTGAAGAATGTCTTTACGTCGCCTTTGTACGCACGTAGCGCAGCATACGGGATTCACGCAAATTGCGGAAATTACGTATACTACGTGTTCTCCAACCTTGGGTCCCCGGATGTTTTTGGCCTACAACGCTGGCTGGGGCATGCTGGGAGTAGGCCAAAAACATCTGGGGACCCCGAGGTTGGAGAACACTGCTGCAGAGTGAGACTTCTTCTTCCGAAGGCCGCCTTGTCTTGCAAACAGCACAGCCAGAGAGGAGCCATTGTCAAGAATCCTTCCCCTGGCCCGGATTAACCTCTTCTGCTTTCCTCCTTCGTCTAGGCCAAAGTGGTTGCCAACAATGACAAGAATCGGACATATTCCGTCTCCTACGTGCCCAAAGTGGCTGGCTTGCATAAGGTGAGCGACCCCGCGCCACGCCCGCGTCTCAGCTTTGCCTTGGTGGTCGGCAAGCGAGCCTGGTTCGGCTATTTCCTGGCGGGGCTTTTGTGCAGTTTGTTTCTTTGCTTGTTTCTTAAACGTATGGGTGAGCCTATATAGTCAATGCACTCTGGGCAATGTGCATAAGAAACAGATAAAACATACACCGCAATAAATAAAATCTAGTTTAAAAGTTGCAATAAAATACAATTTACAAAGCATAGAATAAGGATTAAAGGCAACAAATACCTCCAAAGTATGTGTGTGGGATAAATCAACAGGTACTGTTTCTCCATGGGAGAAATTCACCTATTGCATTTCTGCCTGTCATGTGCAGCACTTAAGACCACAGACCCTCTGTGAGGAAGAAGGCAGCAACGTAAGAGCTCTATGTAGTGTGACATCCATGGGTTTACCCTACAAGGACAGGATCTTTGAGCCGACACGTGGTTTAGCCTCCTGAGAAAATGACCTTATACAAAACACCACTTCTCAAGTTTCTAGGTCTCAAGGCAATGGAGATTAGTTGCCGGGGTTCTCTTCCCCTGAATGCCCCGAATTTCCCTTTTCAATTCCGAAGTCTTCTTGCCCCCCAGGATAAAAAAAGGAATTTGGAAAATAGGACAGCTGTTCTCTTGCCCGTGGGAGGTGGGCGATGGGAAGGGTTGAGAAAACCCCTACCCCTGGGGTCGAGGCAACTCTCAGTGCCGCCCCCCCCCCTTCAGCCTGTGTGCCAGTCCAGGCTGGGGTTTCCAAACCGACCCTCTTTTCCCCCTTGCTCTCCTGGCATAGGTCACGGTGCTCTTTGCCGGGCAGAACATCGACAAGAGTCCCTTCGAGGTCAACGTGGGCATGGCGCTGGGGGATGCCAACAAGGTGACTGCCCGTGGCCCCGGACTGGAGCCCGTGGGCAACGTCGCCAACAAGCCCACCTACTTTGACATCTACACAGCAGGTAAGGGACACCCGGGTCACGGGGCCGCTGGTGCGACGCCGTCGGGGGGGACAGGGGCCCACGCCTGCGAGGGCCAAACCGACACAGGGGGTAGGAGAACAGCCCTGCCGGATCAGGCCAAAGGTCCGGCATCCTCCTGCTGGCCACAGCGGCCAGCTGGGGGGGGGTCTCCAGGAAGCGGACGAGCAGGGCTCGAACGCAGCAGCCCTCGCCGGTTGCGTGCCCCCAGCACCCGCTATTCAGAGGTAGACTGCGTCTGAACAGGGAGGCTCCATGGAGTCATCCTGGCTAAAAGCCGCAGTATGAATCGGCTCAAACCGTTTTTAAAAACCTTCTACGCCAGCGGCCAGCGCCACGTCTCGTAGCGGTGAATTCCACGGCTGAAGGATGCACCGTGCGAAACGCAGCTCCCTTTTATTATCCGGATTCTGGGCCTTGCGAAGGGAAATGGCTGTGGGGGTGGGGGAAGTTTTTTTGGGGGGGGAGGGAGAATCGGGGGCAGCGGGAAGGAACGAGCACTCCCTCCCACCTGCTGATACGTGGCAGATGTGGCTCCGGGGGCAACCCCGGCTTGCCACGCCGCGTGCCGTTCTGCCTGACGCATTACTTTTTTCCCGACCGTGCGGGCCGGGCCTCGTGCCGTGCTGGAGCTAGACCTCTGACGGCCTCTCCGCTTCCTAGGCGCGGGGACGGGCGACGTGGGCGTGGTGATCGTGGATCCTCAGGGCCGCCGCGACACCGTGGAGGTGGTGCTGGAAGACAAAGGCGACAGCACCTTCCGGTGCACTTACCGCCCCGTCCTGGAGGGCCCGCACACCATCTACGTCACCTTTGCGGGAGCTCAGATCCCCAAAAGCCCCTTCACCGTCAACGTTGCGGAAGGTAAGGCCGCCCGCCCGCCGGCCCCCACGACCTCTCCTGGGAATCCTTTCCTCGTCTGCACCCCCTTCCGTGCCCCCCTCCATGCTTCCCTGCCCACCCGCCCACCCCCCACATCGCCAAGCGCCCGTTCTAATGACCTACTTGACACCAAACCAGCAGAAGGCTTTGCCGCCGGAGATGTGAGACTAGGATGGCCCAGGGAGGGCCCCCGTGGCACAGTGGCTCAGGGATGTTGAAGAGTCCTTGGTCTCGAGTCACGAGTTGAGTCACGAGTCTTTGGACCCGAGTCTCGAGTCCGAGTCAGAGTCCTTGGTCCAAAATGGTGACTCCCGAGTCCCGAGTCACTCCCAAAACTGACTCCACGAGTCCCTATTAAAATCAATGGGGTTTTTCCCCCAACAAAATAAGGCTACTTCAGATGTGTGGCTTAAATAAATTCTAGGCACAAGTGTGCCTTTTTATTTCAAAACTCTGCAACTGATTTTGACAAGAACAGACCAGGCAGACAAACCCAAAATAACCAGGCAGGAAGAGGAGGCTGGGAACCCCAAAGCAGGCAGGCAGAGGCAGCCAAACCCAAAATGTCTGAAAGGTTGCATTTTAGGGAAATGATTTTAAAAAATAAAATCTTTGGTGGCGATTGCACTTCTCTCCACTCCTTCTGGCACAGCCCAGGGATGTTGAAGAGTCCTTGGTCTCGAGTCCCGAGTTGAGTCCCGAGTCTTTGGACCCGAGTCTCGAGTCCGAGTCCGAGTCCTTGGTCCAAAATGGTGACTCCCGAGTCCCGAGTCACTCCCAAAACTGACTCCACGAGTCCCTATTAAAATCAATGGGGTTTTTCCCCCAACAAAATAAGGCTACTTCAGATGTGTGGCTTAAATAAATTCTAGGCACAAGTGTGCCTTTTTATTTCAAAACTCTGCAACTGATTTTGACAAGAACAGACCAGGCAGACAAACCCAAAATAACCAGGCAGGCAGAGGAGGCAGGGAACCCCAAAGCAGGCAGGCAGAGGCAGCCAAACCCAAAATGTCTGAAAGGTTGCATTTTTGGGAAATGATTTTAAAAAATAAAATCTTTGGTGGCGATTGCACTTCTCTCCACTCCTTCTGGCACAGCCCAGGGATGTTGAAGAGTCCTTGGTCTCGAGTCCCGAGTCGAGTCTCGAGTCCCATTAAAAATATTGGGACTCGAGTCAGACTTGAGTCAGAGGGGGGACTCAGCCCGACTCACGAGTCGAATCCTGGAGTCCGAGTCTGCATCCCTGCAGTGGCTGGAGCGCGGGACTCTGCGCAGGGAGACGCGGGTTCAAGTCCCTGTTTGGGCAGGAAGCTTGTTCGCAGGGTGACCTTGGGCCTGTTGTGGTCTCTCAGCCTAATCTACCTCACAGGGTGGTTGCATGAGGAAGAAAACGGGACAACCCTGGGGACGCCACCCTGAGCTTCTCGGAAGACTGGTGGAAAATAATAATAATAATAACAACAACAACAACAACAGGTCTCTGGGAGAAAAGAACAACAGTGATTCCAGTAGTGATAGGAGCGTCAGGGGCAATCCCCAAAGGGTTGAAAAAACACTTGAGTGCAATTGGTATTGATAAGATCACGATTGAGCCGTTACAAAGAGTCACACTACTAGGTACTAGCTGCATAATCAGGCGATACCTCACTGACTCTGAGGTACTGGGTTGTACCCGAGCAGTGGGATTCCAAAAATCCAGTCCAAACATCTGGTGGATCGTGGATATCTGAATAATAATAATAATGGTGATGATGATGATGATGATGCATCTCTTAATATAATAGTGAATGCCTCCTATTTCAAAGTTCCAGGGAACAAAGTCCTCATTTTTATTCCTTGGACAATACGGGGCTGACACAAGCCTCGAGGGTCCAAATTTCTGAATGGGCCAGTAGCACAACTTCTCAGGCCCGGTATCTTTGGCGGCTCACAGCTGTTACCAGCCAACGGTCCTTGTTTGGAAGGAACCTTGACTTCAGAGCCCAAAGAAGCGTTTACTTGGCAGGGTTGTTGTCCCCGGGGGTGGGGGAACCAGGCCCAGAAAGACGGGAGTTGTGTGACCCCCTCACCCCTTGGAGCTCCCCATGGGCCTGGAAATGCTAAGAAGATGGCTTGGCTGGGAGCAGGGTTCCCTCGGGGCTACTGCAGACCCGGGTGGGGTTGCCAGCTCCCACCTACAAGGGGCCCCTGAATGTCTGGAAGAAGCTCTGTGGCAGGGAGAAGCCTGATGGCCTGAAAGCAGGCAGTGGATGCCTGCAAGCATTCCCGAAGGCCTGGTTTTCACATTATTTTTGGTGCGGTAACATTTTGCACACAACAATGAACTGCTTTTAGTTTCCACGTGTTTTTTTTTTGTTGTTGTTGTTGTTGTTTTGATGGGGTAATAAAGACGCCCCATTCAACAGGGTCCCTTCTTCTACTCCTGTGCTAAGGGTGCAATCTTAGGCACGTTTAGACAGAAAAAAAGGCCTACAACTCCCAGTATTCCCCAGACAGCCATGCTGGCTGGGGAATACTGGGAGTTGTAGGCCTTTTTTTTCTGTCTAAATGTGAATAGGATTGCACCCTGACCCTCGTGCAAAATCCCTGGTCCATTTGCTATTTGGACATTCCTAGGAAACTGGCTTGCCGAGGGACCGGGAGCTTAGCGGCAGGCTCCCCTCTTTCCTTCAGTGAAAAACAGGAATCTCTGACACATCGTAGCTTCCTGACAACATCTCCCTCTCCTGAGTGGCAGTGTTAATGCCGCACGAAAGACAGACGTCACACTGTTAATCTGCAGAGCACCTCACCCTCTTGTGCCCTCTTTGGGGTCCCGGCACAATCACCCTGTGAGGCGGGTTCTTCGGCTACAGTCTAAACTAAAGCATACTTACTGAGACATCGGCTCCACTGAGCGCAACGGGACCCATTTCTGAGTGAACACGCTTAAGGCGGCGCTCTGTGCGCTCCCATTTTACAGATGTGGGAACTGAGTCTGAAGGACTTGGCCAAGGTATCCCAGTGAAGCAGCACACCCGGAAGCTCTTCTCCCCTAATCCTGGCTAGATTGCGTTTACTCAGTCACTGCTGAAGGGAATGCGCTCCACTCATGCTCAGAGGCAGCCACATTATTATTCTGGAGCGAAGCCTGGCTTTGAGAAAAGGGCTCCAGGGCTGAGCTCTGGCATCTATCCAGCCGTTCGATAAATGATTCAGCCAGTGCTTTTTTTCTGGAGAAAAGGGTACCGGAACTCTTGGATTACATTTCCTCGGGAGTAGATGGCGATTAAATTGTAATGCAATTAATAGAAGAAAAGGTGCTGGAACTCAGTTCCGGTGAGTTCCACCAGAAAAAAAGCCCTGGATTCAGCATTCCCAATACACAGACGGGCCAACTGAGGCCAAGGCTCGCTTGCCTCCCCCTTCGTGCCGGGCTCCACTCTGCCTCTGCTCCATGGGGAGGCTTCTGGCCAAAGTCCGGGCTCTCCTTCCTTCCTCATCCCGTCTCCAGGGCTCCCCTGCTTCCTCAGCCCACGGCACCGCACTAATTTATTATTTATTATTTGCATTTATCTATCGCCCATCTGGCCGGCAAACCGGCCACCCTGGGCGATGTACAGAAAATAAAACAGAACAAAATACATTAAAAACATTTTTCTCCATTAAAATACATTAAAACAGTATAAAATTTTAAAATCTTAGCCCACCCCATATTCCCGCCTGAATAACCAAGTTTTTAATGAGCGGCGGAAGCTCAGCAGAGAGGGGGCATGGCGGAGGTCACTTGGGAGAGAGTTCCATAGTACGGGGGCTGCCACAGAGAAGGCCCTCTTCCTCGTCCTGACCAGTCTAGCTGCTCTGGCTGAAGGGACAAGGAGAAGGCCGTCTGTGGCAGATCTTGTTGAGCGGCCCACTTGGTGTTGCTGGAGACGCTCCTTGAGATAGACTGGACCGGAGCCATATAGGGTTTCTATCGACTAATGCGCGCTCTCCTCTTTCCTCTGCCCCCCCCCCGCAGCGCCGCCTCCCCCGCCTCCGCCCGGCGTCTCCCCCATTCAGATCATCCCTCAGTCCGTCCGCACCCCGCCTGCCGACAAGGCCAAGAAAGCCCCGCCTCCCATCCTGCCCAAGCCACGTAAACCAAGTTAGTCGTGCCGCGAGCCTGGCAAATGAGGGTTTGCTGCGCCTGTGCTTCCTGGCATGCCCTGGCCCAGCGTTGGCGTGGCACGGACAGGACCCCGGTGACCGCGGCCCTTGGTTCACGTGTGTGTGTGTGTGTGTGTGTGTGTGTGGAACAGAAGCGTTAATGAAAGCCTTTCTATCGACCAAGATTGCTGGCGCTTGACAAGGAAACCTTAAGGCCTTACAAGCGATCCTTGCAAGACCTTCGCTAATTTGATTGCCAACTGCTCAGCACTCTTCCCAGCGGGAACGGTCTAGCAGTGCAGGATTAGCAAAGCCAACAAAGAGTCCTGTTAAAAGACTTCGGCTGCAGTCCTGTGCCCACTTAGAATCATAGAATCATAGAAAAGTAGAGTTGGAAGGGGCCTACCAGGCCATCGAGTCCAACCCCCTGCTCAATGCAGGAATCCAGGTCAAAGCATCCCTGACAGATGTCTGTCCAGCTGCACCTTGAATGCCTCCAGAGTGGGAGAGCCCACCACCTCCCTAGGTAGTTGGTTCCATTGTCTTATTGCTCTGACAGTCAGGAAATTTTTCCTGATGTTCAGACGGAATCTGGGTTCCTGTAACTTGAGCCCATGATTCCGTGTCCTGCAAACTGGGATGAACGAGAAGAGATCTTTGCCCTCCTCTGTGTGACATCCCTTCAAATACTGGAAGAGTAGACATGTATAGGATTGCGATGTTAATTATCTTATTGGGTCAGGAGCAGCGGGCAGCAGTTTTGCCAAAGCTGACTCGCAACGGAGCCACACTGGAGCATTAATCTGAGCGAAGCAGTTCAGGTTCTGCAGGGCTTTTGAACCACGCCGGTGAGCTCCTGCAGATCTGACCCGCGCTGCCAACTGGCTTCGTTTTGAAAACCTCGCTGACGGTTCAGGTGACCGGGAGAAAGGCCGGACGGGCAGATCTGATCCTCCTCGAGCCTTAGAACAGGGTTCCTCCTACTCTGGGTGGGGGAGGTCGGCGCGACGACCCTGACAGGCGGACCGCAGTGCCCCGTCTCCCCCGACTTGCTTCAGGGATCCTGTCTTGTGCATGGCATCGTGCTTTCCCCGTCTGGAACGCGTTCCCTAGCTGGTCCTGTCCACGCATCTGTCGGTTTCTGCCTGTTCATTGGTGTGTCTGCGCTCCAGAGGTATATACATTGGAAAGGGTGCCTGCAACAGAGCTCCCAGCATGCTTCACTTTCAGACTGCATTGCCTCCTGGGGGTTGTAGTCTTTGCCACCTGCATCTCCGTGGCCCAGTGTTTCTCAACCTTGGGTCCCCAGATGTTTTTGGCCTACAACTCCCAGCATGCCCCAGCCAGCGTAGCTGGCTGGGGCATGCTGGGAGTTGTAGGCCAAAAACATCTGGGGACCCAAGGTTGAGAAACACTGCCGCCTGCTCCACCGAACTAAGGCCTGCGTAGAGATGCTTCTAACAGCTGCTTTTCCTTCCCCGACTTGTCAACAATGCACTGATCAATCATTGCTGAGTCAGTCATCCATAACTCTCGCATCTCCGCCCCCCCCCCTCCCCAACTTCCCTCGTTCAAGGTTGGGAAAACATCGTCCCCCTTCTTCTTCTTTTGTACGTGTTGATTTCATTTCAATACTTGTCACTTCCCGCTGGCAAAAAATTAGAGAATTTTAGTCAAGTGACGCAGTAGCCCCGACTTGGTAAAATGAAGCAAAAGGTGGTTGCGGGTGAGCATTTCGGAACAGGGGGGGTGTTGAAAGGTGTGCCGATGAGAACAAGCTGGTACCCCTTTGGGAGATGGGGTGTCACGGCTGGGGCAACTGCCCAACAGGAGTCCGGGGCTTCCCCCCCCCGCCCCCCGAGGGCTGGATATTCCCTGAAGAGGTTTGCCAACCTGTTTGCCAACCTGTCGTGTCTGTTTCCCCACCAGAGAGCACTTGTTATTGGGTGGATTAAAAATTAATTCATTAATAGAGCTTCGGCTATATTGGGTGGTATAGAAATAAAATTAATAATGATAATGATAATGATAATATTAAATTGGAAAACTGCCAGGTATATGGAGGCCTGGCTGGTAGAACAATGTCAGAATTCCCCAGCCCATCGCCTTCCAGATGTGTTGGACCGCAACTCCCATCATCCCCAGCCAGCATGGCCGTTGGAAGGCGACGGGCTGGGGAAAGCTCCTTTATGGGGCTTAACGTGAGAGTGTTTCCGAGTCTGAAGCGGGTACGTTGTGTGACCTTCCTCCTTCCAGTCATTGCTTCAGCCCAGCTGCCCCCCCCACCCTACAGAACACCCTCCCCCCTTCCGTCCGTAGCAGACACTGCCTGGGAAACCCCAGCGAGACGTAGCCGAACCCGGGTTCCCTTTCTGGAGGAGCTCTGCGGCTGCAAGCAGGCCGCGGGCCCTCATCCGTCGGCCAGCCGCTTCCGCTTGCGTGGCGTGTGCATCCGAGATGGCTGCATGGAGCATCTTGCCCTGAGCGGCTCAGATGCCTGGCTCGGACCCGGCCCCGTCCGCCAGCGGCATTGCACTGCTCGGCGAGTCCTGGGCTTCTGCGGCCTTCAGGGGTGCCCTCAGCATCACATCTGGGTTCCTAGAGGCCGGGCGCATGGGAGAGTGACAGACTGGGCTAGATCCGTGCCAGATCCCTTTCCTGACGCTAAGTGCTCTTCTCTCCTCTCTCGTCTCTGCAGCTTGCAGCCCCAACGCCTGCCGGGCCGTGGGCCGTGGGCTCCAGCCGAAGGGGGTGCGCGTGAAGGAGGTGGCCGACTTCAAGGTCTACACCAAGGGAGCCGGCACTGGGGAGCTGAAGGTTGTGGTCAAGGGGCCAAGTACGTGCTGGGGACGTGCTCTACCCGTTCTTTCCGCCGCAGTAACGACGCAGTATGTTGACAGGGGCGCTCAGCTGTGATGTGGCGGGGCAGCGCAGACACTTTTTACTAGCAGGGACGATGACGTCACCTGCTCCCCAGAATTCCCTGTTCCTTCTGCAGTCCTCACAGAAGCTCGGGGGGGGGGAATGCCCCCACATCATGGTGCCATCGAATCCCAGTGGAGGGCTTCACAGGGTTGGGGGTTGCGCACGCTGCCTCTGACGTGCCAAGGTCTTCCCTGGGAGAGGGTCTTCCCTGGCACAAGGCCTAGCCTGACCGGAAGAAACCGGATTGCAGACTGAAGGTGCTACCTTGGAGCCAGCCAGGCAAGTGAGAACCAAGATGGCAAGGTGACCTTGACACCCTCCGGAGCTGATCGTGGTGGTGATCAGCCACCGCGGTCAGTCTCAGGGAACGCTGCCCCCTGGTGGCGGGGAAGGTGTTCTCTGGAGCTTTTGAGTTCTGTGCGCAGGGCCAAAGTTTGGAGGGTGAGGGGACGCTCACTTTACCGGCACCTAGGGGTCCAGTGGGGCCTTGTTCTGCACTGCAAGCCCATTGCCGTCAAGAAGAAAAAACCGAGGCTACCTTGGACGTCAATCCTGTCTGAGGATCTTTACATACAGTTATTTCCCTATCTATGCAGGGTGTCCATATCTTGTAAGATTCGCAGGAGCCAACCAGAAGCCACGTTAGAACAGAACAAGTAACTTTTCTGAACGGTGGGCTAAAGTTGCCGGGCCCTCCTCTAGAACAGAGAGAGAGAGAGAGAGAAACAGACACTTTCATATACCTGCGTATTTTATCTTTCTCCATCCTGGTGCCTTCCAGCCGTGTTGGGCTACAACAGCTGGGGGATTCTGGGAGTTGTAGTCCAACACATCTACGTGGGGCTGCCTTTGAAGACTGTTCGGAAGCTGCAGCTTGTGCAAAATGCAGGCAGCCAGGCTTATTGCAGGGACCGGAAGGTCCGAGCATATTACACCAGTTCTGGCCCGCTTGCACTGGCTGCCAATATGCTTCCGAGCCGAATTCAAGGTGCTGGTTTTAACCTATAAAGCCCTACACGGCTTAGGACCACAATACCTGACGGAACGTCTCTCCCAACCGCTATCTACCCGGACACTACGCTCAACATCTGGGGCCCTCCTCCGACTGCCACCTCCAAGAGAGGCTCGGTTGGTGGCAACGAGGAGGAGGGCCTTCTCAGTGGTAGCCCCCCAGTTATGGAATCAGCTCCCCACTGAGACCCGCCTGGCGCCAACCTTACTAACTTTTCGGCGCCAGGTTAAGACTTCCCTCTATGCCAAGGCATTTAGTTAGGAGCTTGGAATAGCACGGGGGGGATTGTCACCTGTAGGCTCAGTTTTATTGGCTTTTGTATTGTTATTTTAAACGGTGTTTTTAAATTTGGCTTTTAATTTTTTAAACTATTCTGTATGTTTTTTTATTGTTGTTTTTATGTATAGAACAGCGGTTCTCTGGGCTGGTTGTGAACCGCCCAGAGAGCTTCGGCTGTGGGGCGGTATATAAATGAAATAAATGAAATGAAATGAAATGAAACACATCTGGAGGGTGCTAGTTTGGGGAAGGCGGGCAGACATACATATATGCCGTACTGCCCTGGCTGGCTATAAATAGAGATCCTCCAGTTTTTGAAAATGGACAAAAAATTGTGGGGACAGAGCATTACAGATGTGTGCAGGTGGGTGCGGGGAAATACCGGAATGCTTAGAGATACTGTGTGTGTGTGTGTGTGTGTGTGTGCGTGCATGCATGTGCGTGTGTGCACATATCTGCCTGATGTCCCTTGCTGGACATCTCAGAATCCGCAGGGCAGGTCTGCAATCGGCACCAATTTCTGGGTCAGTGGTGTGCCGGTTTTACGCTCGTGCACCACAGCCCCGTGTCACAGGTTGGTTCCGCGCATGCCATGGGCGGCTGCACGAGTGTTCACGGGTTCCAGACTGCAGACTAGAATGTTAACGGGTGTGTTTGTTCAAGGATAGTCTGTATGTGGTTTGGAGGGACGGGACGTGCATGGAAAGACCCAGAGTCCCGGAGTTAGAAGCGTTCCGAAGAAAGGAATGAAATGGAATTCAGCCAGGCCGGCCAGCCGGCCAACTGGGCTCTTGGTATGGCCCATGTGTTTCAGCATGTTTACCATCCATGTCCCTCCCCACTTTCTCACAGAAGGCACCGAGGAGCCAGTGAAGGTCCGGGACGTTGGTGACGGGGTGTACGAATGTGAATACTACCCCGTGGTGTCCGGGAAATACGTGGTGTCCATTACCTGGGGCGGTTACGCCGTTCCCAGGAGGTAAGAGCAAGGCCCTCTTCTCTGTGCACGGGGCAGGGATGGCGAATGGGTGGCCTTCCGGATGTTACTCGACTGCAACTCCCATCATCCCCCACCATTTGGCTATGCTGGCTTAGGGCTTATGGAAGATGCAGTCCAACGACATCGGGAGGGCCACGCGTTTCTCATTCCTGGGGTACGGGTGCATGCAGCCAAGGTGCAACGTGTAGCACGGGGGCGGGCGGAATTTATCCTCCTAAGAATCTCTTCTTTCTTTCTTTCTTTCTTTCTTTCATTCTCTCTCTCTCTCTCTCTCTCTCCCCCTTCCCTCCTTCCCTCCCTTCTTTCTGGAAGCTTTTAATCCTTGTGGCTGTGAAGATATGCTTGAGAGCATGTGGTGTGTGTGTGGGATACCTAATGGAATCGTGGCAGCCTGAAGAATGGCTAAATAAGTTTTCTAGCGGTCAAGAGGGCGGGGCTCCGATGCCCCTCATAGTTGCTGGCCCCTCCCCATACCAGAAGCGGAATAAATTATGCAAAATAGTTTTAAAAAAAGAAAAGAATGCAGCATCATTTGTGCAGAATAAGCGGGACCCAGGCGTGCGCGTTCGGTGTGCCTGATCCCGGATCTGTCACTGCTCGAGTGCGGGGGTGCATTCCGGCAAGGCCGCTTCCAGTTTGCAGGACTGGGCCGGGATCTGCCCCCGCTTCGTGGGCCCTCACGCCGGATTCCTTTCCCTTTTCCAGTCCCTTCGAGGTGCAGGTGGGGCCAGAGGCTGGCATGCAGAAGGTCAGGGCCTGGGGGCCCGGCCTGGAAACCGGCATGGTGGGCAAGTCGGCAGACTTTGTTGTCGAGGCGATTGGCACAGAAGTCGGCACGCTCGGTAAGCAGGGGGGGGCGGCACGGGCCCTCGGTGCAGACGGGCGGGGGGGGCCGGGCGCGGGGTGTGTGTGTGTGGCGGAGACGGACTCTTCTCTGTTGCCTCCGAATGGGCTTCCCAGGGAGGCCATTCCAGCCACCTCATTATTAAAATTCTTATTCCACCACCCTCTTTGGGATACTTAATAAATGCTAGAATGATCTAACAGTTGACTGTTGGGCTTAGATAGTTTCTTTTTTAATTAAAAAAAAATTAAATTACCAAATACAAAAAAAAACCCCATAGAAACAAACAAACAAACAAACAAGCATCAAATTTAAGTATACCGTAATTAAGAGAAGGTTGTACATTTAATATACCACCACCCTTTTACAGACAAAAATACAGGTGGAATCTGTTGGCTGGGTTTTAGATCGTTTCAGTGTTTTATCACAGATCCCTCTCTCTAGCAAACTCTAATAGGTGCTGGGTGCCGATGGAAATGGAGACAAAACGGGGCATGTTGGCTGGGGATGATGGGGGTTCCAGTCCAACACGTCTGGAGGGCTCCCAGTTGGGGAAGGCTGTGCTAGGAGGTGCGGATGCACTGCAACATTTTGTAGTCCAGTGCACAACAGTTGCTGCAGGCCAGTGGTCTAAGAAGCCACTCCCCACACTGTCTGCTCTCAGTCTAAGTTGCTTGCCTCCCCACCCACCGCCCTCTCTCCCTGCAGGCTTCTCCATCGAGGGCCCCTCGCAGGCCAAGATTGAGTGCGACGACAAAGGGGACGGGTCCTGCGATGTCCGCTATTGGCCCACCGAGCCGGGCGAGTATGCCGTGCATGTGATTTGCGACGACGAGGACATCAAGGACAGCCCCTTCATTGCCCACATCCTGCCCGCCACCAACGAGTACTTCCCAGAGAAGGTAGGCCTTCCCCAGCCTGGCCACAACCTCTGCCCACGTCAGCAACCACTTCCTCTAGAAGCCCCCCCCGCCCTCTGACACAACCAATCAGAGCTACCCTGCCCCACTCCCCTCCTTATATGAACCTACACATACCCTGCAAACAACAGCTGAGGCCCTCCTTCCGAAGGCGGCTTGGAGGATGGCAACAGGGCCTTTTCGGTGGTGGCCCCCTCGATTGTGGAATGCTCTCCCCAGCGCGGCCTGCCTGGTGCCAATATTGTCATCTTTTGGCCTCAGGTTAAGACTATTCCCCTCAAGTCTGTTCTTCTATTCCCAGGCAATTGATGACATATGATGGGCTGTTGAATGCATCAGTTGAACTGTTTTGGTTGCCGCTGGTGTCTTAAGTGGTTTGATGGGGTGGTGGCATTTTAGTGGATACCTGTTTTTATGGTTTTTAGCGGTTTTAAATTTTGTGTGTTTTAATTTTATTGTACTGGTGCCTTGAGTCTATTTTTGGGGAAAGGAGTCTTAAAAAGAACAACTAATAAATAAGAATAAGAAGGACAAGCATTGAAGGGGAGCTGCAGAGTTGCAGCAGCAGCACAGCCACGACAGCGGTCGGAGCGTCCAGGGGCTGTGTCTGCCTCGCCCTAACCCCGTCCTCTTCCTCTGCCCCTCTTCCAGGTCAAAGCTTTCGGCCCTGGCCTGGAGCCCGTTGGCTGCATTGTGAACAAACCGGCCGAGTTCACGATCGACGCCAGGGGAGCGGGGAAGGCCGAACTCAAGATCTATGCCCAGGTAGGCCGCCTAGCACACCGTGTCCCTGCCCCCCGCCTCTGGCGTACGCGGTGAGTCACTCTCGGATGAAGCCTCTGCACGTGCCTCAGCCTCCGGTGCTCTTTACTTGTTCAAGGGCTGAACCGGAGGCAGAGGTGTGTCGAAAGAGAGCGAACGGCTGAAAGTGGCTTGACTCTTTATTTTTTTGTCCTCAACCGAGGACACCTGTGCAAACGCTTGCAGGTGCCATTCCTTGATCCGGTAGAAGTTGAACCGGAGAAGTGAGGCGGCTTCAGTGCTTTTGTCCACATGACTGGTTAGGCCTCATCTTGAGTACTGCGTCCAGTTCTGGGCACCTCACTTTAACAAGGACATAGACAAACTGGAGAGGGTTCAGAGGAGGGCAACAAGGATGATAAAGGGACTGGAAACAAGGCCCTATGAGGAGAGACTGAAAGAACTGGGCATGTTTAGCCTTCAGAAGAGGAGACTGAGGGGAGATATGATCAGCACTCTTCCAGTACTTGAAGGGTTGTCACACAGAGGAGGGCAAAGATCTCTTCTCGTTCATCCCAGTTTGCAGGACACGGAATCATGGGCTCAAGTTACAGGAACCTAGATTCCACCTAAACATCAGGAAACATGTCCTGACTGTCAGAGCAATAAGACAATGGAACCAACTACCTAGGGAGGTGGTGGGCTCTCCCACTCTGGAGGCATTCAAGGTGCAGCTGGACAGACATCTGTCAGAGATGCTTTGACCTGGATTCCTGCATTGAGTAGGGGGTTGGACTCGATGGCCTTGTAGGCCCCTTCCAACTCTACTTTTCTATGATTCTATGATTTCCCCTGGTTTCCACTTCTTAGCCACCCTGGAGGGTGACCAAGAGAAGGAACCCAGGAACGGGCTTTTGTGTGAAAGGCACACTCTTCTTTCCAGGATGCAGAAGGAGTCCTCATTGATATCAAGGTCAAGGACAACGGCGATGGGACCTTCTCCTGTGCCTACGTCCCCACCAAGGCCATCAAGCACACCATCATGATCAGCTGGGGAGGCGTCAACGTCCCCAAGAGCCCCTTCCGGGTGAGCGGTGATTGCGTAGACGGAAGCGTCGGATCGTGTGGAGCCAGGCAGGCCGTCGTGTCAGTGAGCACTCCGGCTTCCAGTCGTGGCCTGTCAGGTGCTGGGGCGGGTGCAGCACGCCCAGTGGCGGAGCTGATCGGTGGGAGATTCAGGGCAGATCAAAGGAAGTACTTCTTCACACAGCAGCAGAGTTAAACTATGGAACTCGCTGCCACAAGATGCAGTGGTGGCCACCAATTTGGACGGGCTTTAAAAGGGGAAAGGACAAATTCATGGAGGAGAAGGCTATCAGTGGCTACTAGTCCTGAGGGCTCCATGCTGCCTCAAGTAGCAGTAGCAGAGTACACCAGTTGCTGGGGAACATGGGCAGGAGGGTGCTGTTGCACTCATGTCCTGCTTGTGGGATACCCGCAGACAGCTGGTTGGCCACTGCGTTGGACTAGGTGGACCTTTGGTCTGATCCAGCATGGTTCTTCTCTCTCTCTTTCTCTCTCTCTCTCTCTCTGTCTCTCATAATGCTAGAACCCAGTGGGGTCATCCCATGAGGCTGAGTGGTGGGAGATTCAGGACAGATCGAAGGAAGGACTTCTTCACTCAGCACATACTTAAACTATGGAATTCACTTCCACAAGATGTAGTGATGGCCACCAATCTGGATGGCTTTAAAAGGGGATTCCTGGGGGAGAAGGTGATCAATGGCTACTAGTCGTGATGGCTATGTATCGGACGCAGTATCCCTCCCAGTACCAGTTACTGGGGAACATGGGCGGGAAGACGCGCTCATGTCCTGCTGGCGGGCTTCCCTTTGGGGGATCCGGTTGGCCACTGTGGGGACAGAGAAGCCCTTGGCTTGATTCAGCGTGGCTCTTCTTGCGTCCTTATGATGTGTCCTATGATATGACATCAGAAGAGCCATGTTGGATCAGAGACCGAGGGTCTATCTACTTCAGGCATTCCGTCACGCAGTGGCCAACCAGCTGCCCACGGGAAACCCACAAGCAGGACAGGAGTGCAACAGCACCCTCCTGCCCATGTTCCCCAGCAACTGATACTGGAGGAAGCACATAGCCCATCAGGACCAATAGCCATCGATAGCCTTCTCCTCCTCCTCCATGAATTTGTCCAATCCCCTTTTAAAGCTGTCCAAATTGGTGGCCATCGCCACATCCTGTGGAAGTGAGTTCCATAGTTTTAACTATGAGGGCGGACTTCACGCAACCCAACATTGGCTTCCTGTCTTTTCCCTCCTGTTGCTATGGAAAGCCGCGCCCCCCCCTCTAAATTCTCCCCATCAATATAACCCCGCCCTCTTCCTCCTGGCAGGTGGCCATTGGCGAAGGCAGCCACCCGAACAAAGTCAAGGTCTACGGCCCTGGAGTGGAGAAGACGGGCTTGAAGGCCAACGAGCCCACGTACTTCACAGTGGATTGCAGCGAGGCCGGCCAAGGTAAGGCGGGCCGAGGGGCCGATCGGGGGGCGCTAGTGCGCAGCCGATCCGCAAAGGGAGTTTGTCGTCGCGCTCGGTGCATCTCTCGAGAAGGCGCCACCAGCTCCCCAAATGAATTCCTTCAGGCCTCACCTGAGGCGACAAGTGACTTCAAAGCTTCTACAGGTCCCTTGGTCCAGAGTTCAACCGTCTCCAGCCTGGCGTCCTCCAGACGTGTCGAACCGCAACTCCCATAATTCCCAGCCGGCATGGCCTCTGGCCATGCCGGCTGGGAATTATGGGAGTTGCGGTTCAACACGTCTGGAGGACGCCAGGCTGGGGACAGTTGAACTACGTGGGTTTCCAGTGAAACCTTGACTCATGGGGTGTGCTGCCTTAAGACTTCTCGCTCAACGGTTGGCTCCCCCGGTTATTCCTATTGTGTGGGCTTTTAAGGGATCTGAGCAGGGTGTCGACACCTCCGAACGCTGGCTTCCCCCGGAGGTGCCGTCAGCCCTAATGTGCCGCATCAGGGCGCACGGGGCGGTGCGGCGTGACCGGAGGAAGACGGGGGGTCGAGCTCAGGGGCAGTGATCGTGTCGGACCCGGCCCGCTTGCCTCCTCCCTCCGGCGCCTCGAGGCCAGGTGCACGGAGCGGGGCCTGTCCTGGCCGGGCCCCGGCGCGTCCCTTTCGTCGAGTGCCGCCACGCCTTGGTCTTTCAGGGGACGTCAGCATCGGCATCAAGTGCGCCCCGGGCGTGGTGGGGCCGGTCGAGGCCGACATCGATTTCGACATCATCAAGAACGACAACGACACCTTCACCGTCAAGTACACCCCTCCCGGCCCCGGGCGTTACACCATCATGGTGCTCTTCGCCAGCCAGGTAAGGCGTCGTCCCCCTCCTCAACGCCCAGGCAGTCTTAAGCCCCGGCACCTCTCAGTGTTAGTGGGAACCAGGCCTGGAGGAAGAGGGCGGCAGCTTTGCCTGTTCCTCCAGCTAGAGGCTGAAAGGTGGGGCCACCTAGGGCCGGCGCCAAGGTTAGGCATTGCAGCCTGCTTGTTTCCCCCGCCTCTCGCTCTTTCCCGGGGCGACAGTGGCGGCGAGGAGCAGGGGATGCCGCTGCCTCCTTGCTCACGCGGGCTCCCTGCAAGCGGCAGCAGCGATGAGAAAGAGGACGAAAGAGGCGGACTCGCTGAGGGAGGGCGCCCCCACGGGGGGGGTGTCATTGCCGGCACTCTGATCTCACCTTATGGGGGACGGGGAGAGTTGGGGTAAACTCCCCCCCCAAGCTTGGCTCAGTCCTCTTCTCCGCTTTGCCCCCCCCGCAGGAGATCCCCATCAGCCCGTTCCACATCAAGGTAGATCCTTCCCACGATGCCAGCAAAGTGAAGGCCGAGGGGCCTGGACTCAGCCGGACAGGTGAGCCGCGGCTGCCGGCGGGGGGGGGGGGAGCGGGTGACGGGGGAGTTGCCCACCAAGAACGGCGGCAGTCTTGGAATTCAGGAAAAGGCAACTGACTGGGAGCGGAAGTCCGGAGCGGGGGGGGACACGGGGGACGGGGACACACGACTGACGAGAGAAGGGGCCTTCAGAAGAAGGCTCTCCCTGTAGCCCAGAACTCCCACTGCCTTAGAGGTTCCTCTATGGCAGCGCTTCTCAATTATTTTCTGTCATGCCCCCCCCTAGGAAGAAGAAAACATTTCGCGCCCCCCCGCGCGACTGTAAATAGTATCATTTGTCTATAAAATTGTTATAAGTACACCTCTGCATAACACTGTATCCTTATTAACGTATAAGAGAATTAAAAAAGTAAGAAATGTGGATCAATTTACAACAAAGAATAGCTTTATTAACTGTAGCAGAAAAGATTTAAAGGAGCACAGGATTTAAAGGAACACAATATTAAAAAAAACTTTTAACTGAGGTCAAACGAGCCCCCCTTTACGGAGCCTCGCGCCCCCCCCTGGGGGGGCCCGCCCCACTATTTGAGAAGCACTGCTCTATGGGGCGGGGTGGGTAGGGGTTCGAGCGGTGGATTCGATCCACAGCCCCCTGCCCCAACCTGGCACCCGCCAGCCGTGTTGCACTACAACTCCCATGATCCCCCCCGCCCGCCCGCCACCATGATCCACAGTAGCGTGCTTGCAGTCTGTATGTATCCTCTGAGGAGAGGGCCAGGGGGGGGGGCGCCCTCCATCCCTCGCCCCTCTGCACTGTGAAACCCGGGCGCTGACAGCCTCTCTGCCCCGCTGGGGCCTTTCCTTCCCAGGCGTGGAGGTCGGGAAGCCCACCCACTTCACGGTCTTCACCAAGGGGGCCGGCAAAGCCAAGCTGGACGTGCACTTTGCCGGCGCCGCGAAGGGCGAGGCGGTGCGCGACTTCGAGATCATCGACAACCACGACTACTCTTACACCGTCAAATACACGGCCGTGCAGCAGGTGAGGTGGCGGCCCGTTCCCCCCTCCGCCTCCTGTCCGGCGCGCTCCCCGGCTGGTTATCCAGCCCCCCCACCCTCGAAGTTTCTTAGGACACACACCGTTCCCACGGAGTTGAAAAGTCTCCCTGCCCAAATACTGGCTCAGAATGGCTTGCGCGGAGCCCTCTGGGCAGACCTACAATCTTCCCTTTCCTCAGGGTGATAGATTTCATAGATCATAAGAGTTGGAAGGAGACTGCAAGGCCCTCGAGTCCAACCCCCTGCTCAATGCAGGAAACTAGAGGAGGGGGTCTCCCATCCAAGTCATAACCAGGCCTGGCCCTGCTTAGCTGTGTGTGTGTGTGTGTGGCAAAGGGACCACGTACGAAGGTGGGATGAGGGAGCCGGCGCTGGCCTACTGGCCGGGCCGCATCGCCCCAGGTAAGTCCAGCCGCTGAGGGTCCCAACAGCGAGACCCCCGTTGCCTTTCAGCCAGAGGATGCCACAGCAGAGATGGCGAGGACACTAGAATCTCTTTGTTTAGAGCCAGTGTGGCACGGTGGTGGTGAGAGTGTCGGACTGGGGACTCGGGAGATCCGGGTTCTATTCCCCTGCTTGGCCATGAAACTCACTGGGTGACTTTGGGCCAGTCACTGCCTCTCAGCCTAACCTACCTCACAGGGTTGTTGTGAGGATAAAATGGAGAGGAGGAGGAGGATTATGTAAGCTGCCTTGGGTTCCTTGCAGGAAAAAAGGCGGGGTATAAATGTAATAAATAAATAAATAAATAAATAAAATGTATATATTGGCAATGTAAAGCCAGTGTGGCGTAGTGGTGAGAGTGTCGGACTGGGAGTCGGGAGATCTGGGTTCTAGTCCCCGCTCGGCCATGAAGCTCACTGGGTGACTTTGGGCCAGTCACCGACTCTCAGCCTAACCTACCTCACAGGGTTGTTGTGAGGATAAAGTGGAGAGGAGGAGGAGGAGGAGGAGGAGGAGGAGGAGGAGGAGGATTATGTAAGCCGCCTTGGGTTCCTTGCAGGAAAAAAGGCGGGGTATAAATATAATAAAATAAAAGAAAATAAATAAATAAATATTTTTGGAGCCTGACATTGATCTGTGTTCTCCCCCCACCTCCCCTACCAGGGTAACATGGCGGTGACAGTGACGTATGGGGGAGACCCCGCCCCCAAGAGCCCCTTCCCAGTCAACGTGGCTCCGCCCCTCGACCTCAGCAAGGTCAAAGTGCAAGGACTCAACAACAGTGAGTGGGGCGTTGGGACTGGGGAGAGGTGGGGGGGATTCGGCGGGGGGGGGAAGCGGGCCGATAGGAGCTGGAGGGACCGGGAGGTGTCAGCGGCATCCGGCAGCGCTCTGCGCCAGGGGCGGGCAGAAGGTGGAATCTCCAGACGTTTTGGACGTCAGCTCCCAGAAGCCCCTGCCAGCATGGCCAATGGTCAGGAATGCTGGGAGTGGAAGTGCAGAACATCTGGAGAGCGGCTTGCTGCCCACCCCGGCACTACGTGGGCTCCTCCATGTACCCGGCACAATGCGTGGCACTCTGAGGACGCTTTGCAGACATCCACCGACGTTTGAAAATCCAAGAGGAGGAGAAACAGTTCAGGAGAAACAGTTCAGGAAACTAGGGGAGATGTTTTCATACTTGCCTTCCTTCAAAATGCAATCCCCTAGTAAGGCCTGAACGTAAATCATACCATATCAATCCATCGATAAGGCTTCAATCTTAGGTACACCTGCTTGGCAGTAAGCCTGATTGAACTTGGCAGGGCTTGCGGCTGTGTGAACATACAGATCTTGGGCAGGGCTGCACGATGCCTCCTATGGACCACATGAGGTGCCTGCTACTTTGCTTGCGGGCAAATGTAGCAGCTCATGTTTAGCAGGGTTTCTTTTGTACAGCTCCTAAGGTCTCGCATAGGCATTGTACTTCTATCTGTCATGTGTTATAGCCACCCGTAGACCTATAATCAGTGTAATGCTTCTGAAAGGCAATCTCAACTGTGAGTTGCCTCCAAACCCTGTGGCATTTAATCCTCTGAGTTCATTTGTCAAGAAGGGCCCCTTATTCGTGTTTTGTCTTCATCTGTGTTTCATCTTCAACTGCTGCTGGGTTTTTGGATTTGTTACGGTGGGGTTGGTAATGGATGGGTGGTGGTTCTGCCTGACCGGCCAGGCCCACCAGTTCCGCCCTGTTTTCCGCCCTCCCCGCAGAGGTGGACGTGGGTCGCGACCAGGAATTCGCCGTCAACACGAAGGGAGCCGGCGGGCAAGGGCAGGTGGACGTCAAGATCAGCTCCCCCTCGCGCCGCCCCATCCCCTGCAAGGTGGAGACGGGCGCCACCAAGCGACATCCACTCCGTGAAGTACATGCCGCCCGAGGAGGGGCCCTACAAGGTGGACGTCACCTACGACGGGCACCCTGTGCCGGGCAGCCCGTTCGCCGTCGAGGCCGTCATGCCCCCGGACCCATCCAAGGTGAGCGGCCCCCGGCGCGGGCGGGAGGGAGGTGCGGCGGAAGAGCCAAGCGGGCATGTGGTCCGCTGGCAGGCCGGGCCTCTGCAACGGCACGCGGGGCTGGGCCGGGCCGGAGGGGCGCCGTGGCGACGCCGCCTCCCTTCCCGTGGGCCCGCTGCGATGGGGTGCCGCGCTGGATGAGAGCAAGGGCCCAGTCTCGTCCGGCATTCTGTTCACACACGGTGGCCCGCCAGTGGCGTGGTCCAGGTAGATTTTGCTGAACGGATGCACTGGACCCGGGTAATCCTTACAATAGCCCTGCAAGGTAGGCTAGTATGATCACACACAGCCCATTGCAGATGTGGGGGACGGGAGGCTGAGAGAACAGTGGCTTGCTTGAACATATGTAGAGCGGTGTTCTCCAACCTTGGGCCCCCCAGATGTTTTTGGCCTACAACTCCCAGCATGCCCCAGCCAGCTACGCTGGCTGGGGCATGCTGGGAGTTGTAGGCCAAAAACATCTGGGGGGCCCAAGGTTGGAGAACACTGCTGTAGAGGGTTTAGGAAGGCCGCCTAGTGGCTGAGCTGAGATTTGAACCAGGGACTGTGTTAAGAACGTAAAAAGAGCCCTGAGGCTGGATCAGGCCAAGGCTCCATCTCGCCCAGCATTCTGCTCACACAGTAGCCAACCAGCTGCCCACGGGATCCCACAAGCAGGACAGGAGTGCAGTAGCACCCTCCTGCCCATGTTCCCCAGCAATTGCCCATGTTCCTCAGATACTGCCTCTGACACTGGAGACAGCACGTAGCCATCAGGACTAGTAGCCATGGGTAGCCTTCTCCTCCATGCATTTGTCCAGTCCCCTTTTAAAGGTTCGGTCCCTGGCATCTCCCAGGCAGGTCTGGGAAAGACTCCGGTCCGAAGCCCTGTGGAGCTGCAGCCAATCAGTATAGAGCAGGGGTGTGGACCGCCAGATGTCTTGGCCTACAACTCCCATCAGCCCTAGCCAGCACGGCCGATAGGGAGTTGTAGGCTAGAATATCTGGAGCCCCCTGCCGGATTGGTACTAGGGGGCAATCTGACACACACACCCCCGGACCAATCCCGTTCCCCACCCCTGCACTAGAGGGCGCTGTCAGACTGGGCGGTTCCTGCCTTGAGCAGGGGGTTGGACTCGATAGCCTTGTAGGCTCCTTCCAACTCTGTGATCTATGAAATCTATGGGGCAGCTCCCGGGGCCAGACACTGACGTGACGTCCCGCTCGCCTTCCAGGTGTGTGCCTACGGGCCCGGACTGAAGGGCGGCTTTGTCGGGAAGCCGGCGCCGTTCACCATCGACACCAAAGGGGCCGGCACCGGCGGGCTGGGCTTGACCGTGGAGGGCCCCTGCGAGGCCAAGATCGAGTGCCAGGACAACGGCGACGGCTCGTGCTCCGTCTCCTACCTGCCCACCGAGCCCGGCGAGTACGCCATCAACATCCTCTTTGCCGACAGCCACATCCCCGCTCGCCCTTCAAGGCGGACATCAAGCCCGTCTTCGACCCGTCCAAGGTGACGGCCAGCGGGCCCGGCCTGGAGCACGGCAAGGTGGGCGAGGTGGCGACCTTCATGGTGGACTGCTCCAAGGCGGGCGAGGCAGAGCTCACCATCGAGATCATCTCGGATTCCGGGGTCAAGGCGGAGGTGGTGATCCAGAACAACAGCGACGGCACCTACAGCATCACCTACATCCCGTCCTTCCCCGGCACCTACACCATCACCATCAAGTACGGCGGCCACCCTGTGCCCAAGTTCCCCGCCCGCGTCAACGTCGATCCTGCCGTGGACACTGGCAACTGTCAAGGTCTTCGGGCCTGGAGTGGAGCCACGCGGTACGCTGGGGAGGGCGACGGGGCCCTCGCCTTGCCTTGCCTTCCCTGGCCGTCCCTGCCTGGCTGAGTGGGAGTTAGGCGACAGGGCTAGCTGGGGCACGCTGGGAGTTGTCGTGCAACACATCTGGAGGGGCCCCAGGTTGGGGAAGACCGGCATACGGTAGGAGTGGGCAACCTCTTTCAGCCCGAGGGCCAAATTCGATACTGGAGAAGCTCTCGGGGGGCACATTCCAGTGGTGGGCGGAGCCAAAGGCAAAAGGGACGCCCCCCCCAAATACCTGCATATTCTATCTGAAAGCTCTTCCTGCCAGTACCTAAGTCCCAAGAGAAGCATTTCAACCTTTTAGAATGGGGGGGGGGGGAGAAACACGCAAAAGCTGGAAAAGCACCAAACGATTGATGGTCAGGGGACAGGGGCGTGGCCAGAAAAAGAGGGTGTGGCCCTCTGGGCAACCCTGGAGGGTTGGATTGGGACCCCGGGAGGGCCGGATATCCCTGGCACAGGGAGTACGGATTTGAGGGAGCGGGAGGGGGGCAGGCTCTGTCTGTCTGTCTGTCTGCCTGCCTATCATTTATCTACATCTGTAGGTACGTTATTTAGATAAAATATAGATACATAATTCATCTTTACCTGTATTTAACTGTCCATATTTCACCTAATTTTGCCATTTATAAACCGAGCCACTCTTTTTGGTCAATTGGTATTGCTCCTCTCTCTCCAACGCTATTTTTCTCCTTTCTCTTTACTATTCTTTTGGGTGCTTTAAGGCACAATCCTGTGCACATTCAGACGGGGAAAAACGGCCTGCAAGCAACTCCTAGCATGCTGGGAGCTGTAGGCCTTTTCTGTCTCAACTTGCCTAGGATTGCGCCCTGAACCAGTGAGGCTGGAGAAGGGTTTTTGTCGTCCCCCCACCTCACTTCTGTGCACACTGAATTCCGCTGCCACGGCGGCCTTCTTGGAGACCACCCGTGGGTTAGCAGGGGGCTCTTCCACCCATCAGCTGTGCTCAGGAGTATTCCTGACAGTAAGAGACCTTGCCAGGTGCCAGTAAGAAGCCAGAGATAGCTGCAGGATTCCAAAGATACTCCGCTTCTTACAGAACGTGGCGTCTCTGTAAACAAGATCCATACACAGACAAGCTGCTGGTAAACAGTTCTCCTGATTCCAAGTCCCACAGAGCAAGTCTCTTCTCACCCACCCAGCCTTCCCTAACCTGGCGCCCTCCCGATATGCAAGCCCCATAATTCCCAGACAGCATGGCCATTGGGTTAGGGAATTCTGGGTTTTGCAGATATCTGGAGGGTGCCAGGTTGGCGAAAGCTGCACTGACCGATTACAAAGTGTTCAAGAAAACACTCCATTTTACAGAACACTACCAACTAATCCTGTGCAGGTCAGCCAAAATTATCTTTGGCCAGCTCACGGTGTGCTCTGTAGCCTACCTTGCAAGGGTGGTGTTCTTTGGGCAGAAGTGACCGCGTTGCCCTCACCCTTTGTTCCAGATGAACCAAAGACTAATCTCTCATGGTCCACTCCAACATTCACGCAGGAAATACTTTTCCAGTCCCAGGGACAGATATACAACCCTAGATGCCACCCAGAGAGCACCTGGACGGTTGGCGGTCCTAAATCCTCACCCCTCTCTCCCCAGGTGTTCTGCGCGAGGTCACCACCGAGTTCACGGTGGACTGCGCGTTCGCTCACCAAGACTGGCGGCGGCCACATCAAGGTGCGCGTCATCAACCCCTCTGGGGCCAAGACGGACACATACATCACCGACAACGGAGACGGCACCTACCGCGTCCAGTACACAGGCCTACTGAGGACGGTAAGGCCCCTCGTGCCAGTGCGTGTGCCTTCCCTCCGCCTCTGTTATTTATTAATTATTTATTATTTGCATTTATTTATCGCCCATCTGGCTGGCAAACCGGCCACCCTGGGCGATGTACAACATGATAAAAACAGGATAAAATACATTTAAAACAGTATAAAATTTTAAAATCTTAGCCCACCCCATATTCCCGCCTGAACAGCCAAGTTTTTAGTGAGCGGCGGAAGCTCAGCAGAGAGGGGGCATGGCGGAGGTCACTCGGGAGAGAGTTCCACAGTACGGGGGCCGCCACAGAGAAGTACGGGGGCCGCCACAGAGAAGGCCCTCTTCCTCATCCCAACCAGTCTAGCTGCTCTGGCTGAAGGGACAAGGAGAAGGCCGTCTGTGTTGAGCGGCCCACTTGGTGTTGCTGGAGACGCTCCTTGAGATAGACTGGACCGGAGCCGTATAGGGTTTTAAAGGTCAAAACCAACACCTTGAATTCGGCTCGGCAAGCAACTGGTAGCCAGTGCAGCTCCTTGAGCACTCTGTTCCCTCCCTGCTTTAATGGGCTGGGCGATCCTTCTCCCTCCGGCCCTCCCTCTAATCTGAAGTAGGGGCAGAACTGTGAAACCCGGGAACCCAGAGTGCCAACTGGCAAAGGGCCGGCAGTGACTCTCTGAGCCTATGGGAGCGCTGCACTTCAGTCGGAATTCTGCAAGCTGCATTAATTGTGTAAATTAACCACCTTTACATGTAGTCGTTTGCAAAAGTCATTCTGATTCCTGCAGGTTATATGGGAGATGCCACGACGAGCAGATTGCAATAATAAATAAATAATTGCAGAAGCTCCCTCCCTTTGCCACTTAGAAATCCTGAGCAAGCCCTTCTCTGGCTTCTGAGGTTTCAGCAGCTACTTCCCAGGCACCCGTTGTGCCTATCTTCACAGCCTTGAGGGCTAGCTACTTGCTTTCTTTAAACAAACAAACAACAAACAAACAAAAAAGAATACAAAGATTCTCGAGGTGCCTAATTTGTTCACCCAGTACTGTAGGTGTAGCACCATGGGAGACCCCTTGCTATGGGGCAAATGTTGGGCGGAGAGGGTCATAATTATGGAGGAACCTATCTAATATCTAGGATTCAGGAAGCTCCCCTATACCGGTCAGGTGAGTGGCAGGTGGCGTCTGCCAAGGGGCGTGGTGCTGGGACGTAGGCCTGCTGGACTCGACAGGATGCCGTACGCCTGCCTGTCTGTCTGCTCTCCCAGGCGTGCACCTTGTGGAGGTGACCTACGATGACGTGCCGGTGCCCAAGAGCCCCTTCCGGGTGGGCGTGACCGAGGGCTGCGACCCCAGCCGTGTCCGTGCCTACGGCCCCGGCCTCGAGGGCGGGCTGGTGAACAAATCGAACCGCTTCACTGTGGAAACCAGGTACTCGCCTCCCCCACCCCGCCTTTGCCCCAGACGCAAGCGGGCTGTTATTCGGCTAAGAGGGAAAAGAAGGGCGGCCGCTGAGGTATCGCCCAAGAGGAGGAGATGCCTCGCCAAAAAAGGGGGGGGGGGCAAAAGACAGGGATTGCCTTAACGTGGTTGCTCGTGCTAATTTATGTGCACAGATGCACATCTATTTAGAAAGGATGATTATACAGTCATGCCTTGGATTGAGAGTATAATTCGTTCTGGAAGCGTGTTTGTAATCCAAAACACTCTTATATCAAAACGAAATCCCCCCAAAAAATTTGTACAGAGATTTTTAATTTAAGCCGTACTACAGTACTTGTATTGCAAGACGTCGCTTGTATATCAAGTTAAAAAAAATTAAATAAATATTTAAAAATTTGCTTGTCTTGCAAAATGCTCTCAAACCAAGTTACTTGTAATCCAAGGTATTACTGTAACTGAAATAGAAATGCGGCACATTTCACCCTGGTGGGGAAGGCTGTGGCCGGGTGAGCTGCTGTCCAGGTGCTCACGGTGGATGGGCAACAGTTCTCACGGTTCTTTATCTTTAAACCGGAGTTGGACGGGACAGCCCTTCAAATAGAGCAGTGTTCCCCAACCTTGGGTCCCCAGATGTTTTTGGCCTACAACTCCCAGCATGCCCCAGCCAGCTACGCTGGCTGGGGCATGCTGGGAGTTGTAGGCCAAAAACATCTGAGGACCCAAGGTTGGAGAACACTGAAATGGAGGATGGTCCTCTGGCAAATAGAGGGACTGTCCTCTGTAAAAGAGGACACATGGCCACCCAAGGGAGCCAGATGTCTTCTGGGACAGCGTTGAGCTCCGGATCCCAGAAACTCTTAAGACCGCCCAGAGAAATCTTCCGGAACAGCAGCTGTGGCCATGCAGATGGCGTTCTGTTGTGTTGTTCGCCGCAGAGGATCGTGGGAAATCCCTCCCACAGTGTCTTAGGAAGGGCAGGTGTCCCTGGGGGCTGCCCCAGAAAAGCCTCCCTTCCCCGCCACCCTCACCCTGTGCATCTGAGGATCCTCCTCCCCTGCTGGCAGGCTGTGAGGGAAGCTCCTTTGTAAAAAAAAAAATATATCGCCAGCTCAGCTGGTAGGAACGGTACCCGAGCGCCTGGAGCTAGGCCCGGACAAACGCAGATTCCAGCCTTCGTTGAGGGGGCAATTGTGGCATCACGAAGAAAGGGTGGAGAGCACAGGGGGACACAGGAAGTGGCCTTTCCCCAGGCCATTGCATTGGTCCATTTAGTCCAGTATTGTCTGCTCCAGCCTTCTCCAACCTGGCGCCCTCCAGATGTGTTGGACTACAACTCCCATAATTCCCAGAGATCTACCAGTAGATCCTGGTCTACCTTCTGCCCACCCCTGTGCTAGTGGGTTTGAAGAACCCCCTGCCTGCAGCTAGAGGAGGTTCCCTTCCTAACGTGGCGAACCGTAGTGTTTCACATAGAGAACTGGAGATCTTTCCGTTTTAGAAGAGGTGTCTATGTGGGGATATGTCCAGGTTTTCCCAATGATTCATAGATCATAGAGTTGGAAGGGGCCTACAAGGCCATCGAGTCCAACCCCCTGCTCAATGCAGGAAACTAGAGGAGGGGTCCTCCCATCCAAGTAATAACCAGGCCTGACCCTGCTTAGCAGAGAGAGATGCACTTCTCTCTCTCACAACACTAGAACTCCGGGTTACCCAATGGTCCACGACAGGCAAAAGGACATACCGGTACATTTCACATAACATATAATTAATTATATTTTTTAAACTGGAGTTGCTGGGGATTGAACCTGGGACCTTCTGCACGCAAAGCCGGGTCTCTGCCAATGAGCTGTGAGCCTTCTCGTATACGGATGTGGTTTTGCTGGCTTCATCAATGTTGCTGGGCTGGCTGGAGGCAAGGGGTTCACTGACCAGCGCTGGATAAATGGCGCCTCCTGGAATTGGAAATGGACTTTGCTGAGCTGGTCCTGGCTTCGCCCTGGGTCTCTTTGATGACATTCTTTTCTTCACAGGGGCGCAGGAACCGGCGGCCTCGGCTTGGCCATTGAAGGCCCCTCAGAGGCCAAAATGTCATGCAAAGATAACAAAGACGGGAGCTGCAGCGTGGAGTACATCCCCTTCACGCCCGGCGACTACGACGTCAACATCACGTTCGGGGGGCGCCCCATCCCTGGTAGGTCCAGAGGCGCGTCAGTGGTGCGGGGCGCTGCCGGATGTGCCAAGGGAGGAGGGTGACGACAGGCAGCTGACCTGGCCTCGGTCCAGTTCCACGAAGGACCTTTTCCCCCCGCAGGACAGGCCGGCACTCCTGGCAAGAAGCCGGCCATGAAGGCTCCTCTGTGGGTCCTGATGATCATCTAGAAACAGGGCTCTCGAACCTTGGGTCCCCAGATGTTGCTGGACTACAGCTCCCAGAATCCCTTGCCATTAGCCATGCTGGCTGGGTATGCTGGGAGCTGTAGGCCAGCCACATCTGGGGACCCAAGGTGGGAGAGCCCTGCTCTAGATGGACCAGTGGAGGTGGGGCTGGACCCCACCCCACAGGTCTGGGCTGCAGGAAGCAGAAGGGCTGAAACGTCACCGCTTATCTAGGGCTGCTTCTCCACCTGCTTGATCACCCTACATGGGACTATTTACACACTTGGGGAGGTTTTGCTTGGCTACTGTGGCTTGGTCACCTGAACGGGCCCCCCGGAGTTTACCCTACCGTGGTGTTATTGTTCTTGCGTATTTTATACTAGCAAACGGCCCGGGCTTCGCAACAGTTTGATGCGGCGAAGCCTTCACGCAAACGTGTGCAGCTGTCAGAGTTGGACACGTTGTTGTGCCCTGCCATAGGGCACCCCTGTATCCCCCTGAGAGAGGGGTCTGTCTACTCCATTCCCCTGAAGGGGGGCTGCCCTACAGCAGAGAGGGAGGGGCAGGCCTATACCTCCCCCCCCCCTCGGCCTTCTCATCTTCCTGGCTTCATACTGTATGGCAGTGTTGTCCAAGCTTGGGTCCCCAGATGTTTTTGGCCTACAACTCCCAGCATGCCCCAGCCAGCTACGCTGGCTGGGGCATGCTGGGAGTTGTAGGCCAAAAACATCTGGGGACCCAAGCTTGGACAACACTGCTGTATGGACTGCAAAGCTAGGTGCTGGTTAGGGAAGTCTGCTCCTAGTGGCCGAAGATGTTATTGCAGGCTTCAACCTCATGGATGCATTGAAACGAGTTGGAATTAATTAATGTGTTTTAAAAAACAAAACAAAATGACACCGAGGTGCACACTCCTAGGGTCCCCTTAGTCCGCATACCAAGTTTCAAGTGTCTAGGTTTCACGGTCCTGGCGCTATGACGGTGACAGAGAGTTGGACAGGCATGCATCCTCTTTTATCATTGTCGATTCTTTTATGTTATGTATATTTCTGGTCTGGATGTAAATATGTCTTGTTGTTGTTGTTGTTGTTGTTGTTGTTGTAAACTGCTTTGAGCTGCCAGGGAAAGCAGCGCACAAGCGTTTCAAATCGACAAACCAGCCCCTGCCGCCGCTACGGATGGTCTCAAACGCTTCGTTTTTCTAACCTACCTCACAGGGTTGTTGTGAGGATAAAATGGAGAGGAGGAGGAGGATTATGTAAGCCACCTTGGGTTCCTTGCAGGAAAAAAGGCGGGGTATAAATATAATAAATAAATAAATAAATAAAATAAATAAATAAATAGAGAGTCGGTTTCTCACGTTCGGCTGCCAGGCGCCGAGCGTACGGTAACCAAGTGGGGAGAAATCAAGCACTGTTTGTGGTGCGCATGACTTCAGTGCGTGAAGGGACTCCACATGAAAAACATGGCGCTTGAGGGGCTCCGGCTGTGGCACGCGCTGTCTGACGGCTCCTTCCCTTGCACGCGAGTCAGCGCTCGACGTGTGCGTCGGTCAAGCGGTGGGTGATGCAGGCCCCGGGTGTGGACGCCCCCTCGAGGGGGGACTGACAACAAGCTGCCTCGTCTTCCTCCGCAGGGAGCCCCTTCCGCGTCCCTGTCAAAGACGTGGTCGATCCCAGCAAGGTGAAGTGCTCCGGGCCCGGGCTGGGGGCCGGCGTGAGAGCCCGCGTCCCTCAGACCTTCACTGTCGATTGCAGCAAGGCCGGGGTCGCCCCCCTGGAGGTGAAAGTCTTGGGACCCACAGGTACGGATCTTTGGGGGTGGAAAGGGAGAGCACCTCGCTGATTTCATTTCTTCCCTGTCTTCTTTTGGGCCGTCCTGGGGCCTACTCTCTGGCAGGGGCGCAGTATCCCAAGCCGCTTTCTGCTGAGGGGTGGTTCGGAATTTCTGGTTTATGTGTGGTTGTTCACCAGAATTATATATATATGATCGTTTTTGCCACCCTTCCCCAATCCAGTGCCCTCCAGAAGTGTTGGGTTGCAACTTCCCTAATTCAGTGGTCATGCTGGCTGGGAATCTTGGGAGTTGTAGTCCAACACATCTGGAGGGCACCCGGTTGGGGAAGGTTGGGTGGGTGGGTGTTGCAATGTGAGAAGAGGCTTCTTCGTTCATCCTCTAAATGAATTCCCTTCAGGCCTCGGGACAGGCTGGTCTGTGCCCTTCCATATAAAACCGTCCTATGCAGCGAGAAAACTAGCATGCCAGACTAGAATCCTTCTCCTTGACATGCTGCTTTTCTGTGCAGGGGGTACGTGCCGAGGGGCATTCAGCCACACGGGCCTCCTCCACCCACACATTCTAAGCCAGTGTTTCTCAACCTTGGGTCCCCAGATGTTTTTGGCCTACAACTCCCAGCATGCCCCAGCCAGCATAGCTGGCTGGGGCATGCTGGGAGTTGTAGGCCAAAAACATCTGGGGACCCAAGGTTGAGAAACACTGTTCTAAGCGGACACTGCCCCTGGGCCCAGGTTGACTACCCCAGTGAGAACTAGGGCCTTCGTATCAGTAGTCGGGGGAGGAGGTCTAAGCCGAAAGCTTCATGGAAAAAAGAGCTTTTTTAAAAAAAAAAAAAAAAATGGGGGGAAGAAGGAGGGGCGTCTCCAGGTAGCATGGCGGTGTCCTGGATGAGCAGCGAGGGAGGCGGTGAAGAGAGCAGGGCAGCATCGGGCAGCCGAGCGTCGCAGGGCCGAAGGAGAGACGGTCGCTGGCCACGCCATATCTGGGCATCGGCGCCGCTTGTTTGTCCTGTTGGAGCATTTCCGTGGTGCCAGGGTGTGTACAGGCCTTCAGCCCCAGCGGGATGGGGGTGCAAAAGACCCTCTCGAGGAGCCCTGCCTGCGATCCGGGGAGCAAAGCGGTGGAGCAGCGCGAAGGGCCGCCGGTTCTTTCCTTCCCCGTTTGGGTCGAGTTTGGAGTGCGTTGCTGGCCCGATCCTGCGCCACCACCACCACCCCCCGGCCACCCTTGGTTAAAAGGAGAGTTGGATTAGATCAGTGCTTCTCAATTATTTTCTGTCATGCCCCCCCTAGGAAGAAGAAAACATTTCGCGCCCCCCGTGCGACTGTAAATAGTATCATTTGTCTATAAAATTGTTATAAGTACACCTCTGCATAACACTGTATCCTTATTAACGTATAGGAGAATAAAAAAAGAAAGAAATGTGGATCAATTTACAACAAAGAATAGCTTTATTAACTGTAGCAGAAAAGATTTAAAGGAGCACAGGATTTAAAGGAACACAATATTAAAAAAAACTTTTAACTGAGGTCAAACGAGCCCCCCTTTACGGAGCCTCGCGCCCCCCCTGGGGGGCCCGCCCCACTATTTGAGAAGCACTGGATTAGATGCTGCTCTTTGGTTCCTTCCAGTTTCTCTGACCCCCTTTGCCGCTTGCCTAGGGGTGGCTGAGCCGGTGGAGGTGCGGGACAACGGAGACGGCACTCACACGGCGAACTACACCCCGGCCACCGACGGGCCGTACACCGTCTCCGTCAAGTACGCCGGGCAAGAAGTGCCCCGCAGGTGAGCCCCGTGGGGTGGCTGGGGTCGGGGCGCGGCGGGCAGATTCCCCGGTCGTGGTCAGGTCTTGCGTGCCCTCAGTCAAGGGGAACAGAGCTGGACGGGGCCGCGGAGGGGCCAGCTCCTCTTACGAGGTCTCCCGCTGATGCCCCCTGGGCCCAAGGCAGAGTGCCCGCCGTGCCTTTGCTCAGCTGTGCCTGCCCATCTCGCGGGGGGGGGTCTTCCTCCCCCGCCCCACAGGGACTGAACGACGTGCCCTGGCGGACGTCCGGCCTTTCGGGAATCTCAGCTGCTTCTTTACCCCCTCCAAGAGGTGGATTGGATGGTGTCTCTCTGCTTTTAGCCTGGCTCGGCGCCCTGCCGCCTGGGCTGGGCGTGGCAAATTGACCCGGGGATCGAGCTCGGTCTGTGCCGGGGCCTAGAAGGTTCCGCGAGGGCAGAACGGGAGGCACGGCTCCAGAGCACAGCCCTGTGGCACGATATAGACCGAGGCCAGGAGAAAGGGCCATGCCCAGACACGGCCGGACGTGCCAAGTCTGCCCATCTTGTCCGGAACGGTTTAGTCTGACTGGCGGCAGCTTTCTGGGGGCCCAGCCAGAGGTCTTTCTTTCACATCATCGCTGGCATCTCCAGGTAGGGCTGGGAAGGAAGACTCATGTCCGAAACCCGCGAGAGCCACCGCCGGTCAGTACGGAGCAAGAGGGACCGCTGGTCTGACGTATCCTCATGGCGGAGAAGGCTATCAGTGGCTACTAGTCCTCATGGCAACATGCCAGGCAGTGTGCCTATGTGCACCAGTTTTGGGGAACATGGGCGGGAGGGTGCTGTGGCACTCACGTCCTACTTGCGGGTTTCCCACAGGAAGCTCTTATGACTTAGGTTCTTATGACTTGGGATAGGGCAGCCTCCGATGTTCCTGTGAGGGGCAGCCTTAGAGGGGGAGCTGGGAGCTCCCCGCCAGCTCCGACTCCTCAGACCCCCTTTTCCCGGGAAAAGACAAGAGGGTGATGCCCTTCCCCATCCAGGGTTCCCCGCTCGGCAGCCGCAGTGGCCGCTGCCGGGGGATTTGAGGCAGGGTCCAGCTGGGCACCGCCTGACCACTGGGGTGCCCCGTCTTTCAGCCCGTTTAAGATCAAGGTCCTTCCGGCCCACGACGCCAGCAAAGTGCGAGCCAGCGGGCCGGGACTCAACGCAGCCGGCATCCCCGCCAGCCTGCCCGTGGAGTTCACCATTGACGCCCGCGACGCCGGCGAGGGGCTGCTCACTGTGCAGATCCTGGTGAGTGCCCGGCCAGGGTGGGAGGCGGCGGGGCGGGCGGGGGGTTATTTATTATTTATTATTTATTATTAATATTTATTTATCGCCCATCTGGGCGATGTACACAGAATAAAAGCAATAAAATACATTTAAACAATATAAAAATTTTAAAATCTTAACCCACCCCATATTCCCGCCTGAACAACCAGGTTTTTAATGAGCAACGGAAGCTCATCAGAGAGGGGGCATGGCGGAGGTCACTCGGGAGAGAGTTCCACAGTACGGGGGCCGCCACAGAAAAGGCCCTCTTCCTCGTCCCGACCAGTCTAGCTGCTCTGGCTGAAGGGACAAGGAGGCAGCCCTCCGTGGCAGATCTTGTTGAGCGGCCCACTTGGTGTTGCTGGAGGCGCTCCTTGAGGGGTTGCCTGGGCAGGGGCGGAAGTGGCGCTTCACCTGACCCTTGGACCGCTCCGAGGTCATGCGTGAGGTGGTGGGGCGTCCTCCGCGCTGGACGCCCCCCCTGGCCTCTTGGTCTGAGCTGAAATGACGCAGGAGGAGAGGCGGGGTGGAGTGGGAGCAGATATGGGGGCTCAGAGCGCTGGTTTCTCTAACCTGAGAGGTGCTGGAGCTCACGTCTCCGTGGGAGTCGGCACACACACTCCGACCTGGAAGCCCCGCGGCGCTCCTAAAGCTGGCAGCATTTTGCTCAGACATGCAGCAGAAGTGCATTTTTGCATGCGCTCAGAGGGACTCGTTTCTAATGGCATTCACGTGAGCCACGGCACTGAGAAAAACAGGTTCTGGCTGGGGCTGAATCTGCCAGCGTGTTTGGATCGCGGGAGACAGACACAGATCAGATGAGCCCCCCCCCCAAGCTTCGATGCAGACGCCGCTGTAGGCCGAATGAAATCCATGCTTTGATGTGCACGCGCCCCCCCGCACATGGGGGTCGCGGCGCAGAGGCTGCCTCTTGACAACAACCCTCCCCGCCCCCCGCCCCATTTTTGTCCCCCCAGGACCCCGAGGGCAAACCCAAGAAAGCCAATATTCGGGACAACGGAGACGGGACCTACACGGTGTCCTACGTTCCGGACATGACGGGACGCTACACCATCACCATCAAGTATGGCGGCGACGAGATCCCCTACTCGCCCTTCCGCATCCACGCCCTGCCGGCGGGAGATGCCAGCAAGTGCCTGGTCACAGGTGGGCCACTCCCAGCACCCCCCTTGCTGTCACCCCCCCCCACAGCCAGCCTCGGCTCCCGGACGGGGACACCAGCAGCCGGCTCTGCAGACGCCGCGTCGCCACCGCTTCCCTCTCCGGGTCGACGTGTCCCGGGTGGCCCCTGCTCCGTCCCTGGGCTTCCGCGTGCAGCTCTGTCGGCTTCGGGGCTTCTTCCGAGACAGGCTTGCCGAGGGGAAATCAGGCAGCCCGGAGGGAGGCAGACATTAAGCCCCCCCCCCCAAATCAAGTTAGGGTTGCTCTCCCGCTCCGCTGCCACAGGGCGCTTCTGACTTTTAACAGGCGCACATCCAACAGGCGACGCTTTCCCCTATCGCTTCATCACCGCCACGTCGTGCAAAGCTGCAGCGGTTGAATGTCTGCCTGTAGTGCTGCCGTTCGGGAGGGTGCATGAGCCCTGCCAGGAGGAGGGGAAAGGGGGCAGCCGTAATCCTGCCCCACGTTTCCCCGAGGCTGCCCTGAGCAGGGGCCTCCCCCCCCCCCCGCCTCCGTGTGAGCCCGCGCTGAGCAGCATCTCTTCTGGAGATGCGCCCTGCGCCCTGCTCCTCGCATGCCCTCCCCAAACCCCCCCCCCAGCCCCCCAACCACGCACCGCAACTTCTCACCAGCGTCTCCTCCTTTCTGTCTCTGCAGTGTCCATCGGAGGCCACGGATTGGGTAAGTACCTGTGGGACGGCTGCAGTGGGGGGGGGAGGGTGGCATCCAGATTCCCCACTGCAAGCATTTACAGTGCTCCCCTGCCCCCCCCCCATACTAGGCCTGTCTGTCGCTGCGTCCCGCCCGGCGCTGCCTGCCCCGAGTGGCAGGGGGTCCCGCAAGGGCTCTTCCACAGCCCTGGCCACCTGAAGCCCCCTTGACAAGAGCTGCGGCCAGGGTTTGAACCGGGGGCCTCCCCCCCCCCGGCAAAGAACGGGCTCTGCCACCTCGCGGCGGTCCGGTCCCCATCCCGGAGCCTCTGTCTGCTCGTGGCGGAGGTAGAGGCCCGCGACCCCTTGTTCTTCCTTGGTTCCTCCCGTCTCGCGCAGGGGTGTTGAACTTCTCCCAGCCCGAGCGCCGAATTCCATGTGGGAGGAGTTCTCGGGGCCCTGCGTCCCGGTGGTGGGTGGGGCCACAGGCAGATGGGGTGGGGCCGAAGGAAAGGGGGCGGGTCCAAAACACTGGCCTGTTTTCGGTGAAAGCTCTTCCTGCCAGTAACTACGGTAACCCTGAGGGGAGGCATTTCAGCCTTTTAGAATGGGGCGGGGGGCAGAAGCTGTGCAAAAGCCGGGAAACCAAGTGGCCAGGGGGAAGGGGGTGTGGCCGGGGAAGGGGTGTGGCCATCGTGGGAGCCCCAGAGAGCGGAACTGGGACCCCAGGCAGGCTGGACATGGCCCCCGGGGCCGGAAGCTCTGCACCCCTGATCTAGTGCTAGGAAGAGCTGGGAAAACGGGGCGGGAAGGAGGAGCCTGCCGACCTGGAGAAGGGTCAGGGGGCCTGGATCTTGATCTCGGGCGCTTCAGGAGGAGGCGTGGGAAGCCGTGGACGCCCCCAGTCTGTCTGCCAACTCTCGTGTCCCCCTTTTCCTGCCGAGGTGACCCACGTTGGGAACGCGCCCTCCGCCCTCCGCCCCTCATTTATCTCGTTCTGGTCGACTGCAGTTGCGTCGGCCCCACTGCATGGGAAACGTAGGACAGGCCAAATCTCTTTGACGGCATCAGCCAGTTCAGGGGATGGGGATATAAAGCTTTCGGCAGCTTGGCAGGCTCAAAGTATTATTCTGAATTTCCCTCGTCTCTTCCCCTCTCTCTGCCCTGTCGTGTCCGGGAAGCCGTTCCAAGGAGTCCGGGCCCAGCCACTGCCTCGGTCTCTGTGGGCTTTTTGCTCCATCTAGTGCAGTGTTCTCCAACCTTGGGTCCCCAGATGTTTTTGGCCTACAACTCCCAGCATGCCCCAGCCAGCGCAGCTGGCTGGGGCATGCTGGGAGTTGTAGGCCAAAAACATCTGGGGACCCAAGGTTGGAGAACACTGATCTAGTGGCTACTCGGCCTAGCTAGCTAGAACCTGAGTGCATCGGTCTGTGGTCAGGTGTGTGTGTGTGTGTGTGTGTGCCTTGGATTCCACTGCGTGGGGTTTTCTTTTTTAGCTGCATGCCAGGAGGCAAGGCTGCAGCTAGGCCGGGGCCTTGGGGCCAAAGTCCAGGCAACCCCTGCCCTCCAAATGACACCCCGCCCCCCCCCAGAGAGCAGCAGGTATCGAGGGCGTCGGGCAGCAGAAACGGACTCCCCTTTTACTCCTGTAGTCACGGCGGTGCTGGGGGCGGAAGTGAGCTTATAATGCAAAACGGCACACGCTCATTTCCCCGCCCGCTTTTAACTCCGGGCCGGCACACCGTTCTAACGTAGCAGGAATGCAGAAGCCGTCGCAAAGCGTGGCATGATGGCAGCGGTCGGTGTTAGTACTTGTGTGCTGCACGAGTAAAGTAATACACAAGGCCGTCCAGAGTGCCCGCTCCCCAAAGTCCAGGGTCTGAAATCACCCAGCTGCACCACCGCCGGGAGGGCCGAGAGACGCAGCTGGGCGACGCCATTGGCCGGCTTGGGCTGCCGGTAGAGCAGGGCCCATCTTAGTGGTGGGTGCGCGTGAGCCAGGGCCCCCCCGCCCTCCGGTCACGCTGCTGAGCAACAGAGCACGTGCTCCACTTCCGGAGGGTCCCAGGCTCCGGCCTGCCATCTCCGCTCAGAAAAAGACCTCCGATAGCCAGGGCTGGAGCGGCCCCTCCGCTTGGAGAGTAGCCAATGGTGGGCCAGTTAGACCTCAATTTGGGGAGGGGACGTAGCTCAGCGGTGGGGGGTGGGCCTGCTTGGCCTGCAGAAGGTCCTGGGTTCAACCCCCGGCATCTCCAGGCAGAGCTGGAAAAGTCCCGAGAGCCGTTGCCACCACTCAGTGTAGACCAGGGGTGCAGAACCGCTTTCAGCCCGGGGGGCCGAATTCCATTTTGGAGAAGCTCTTGGGGGGCCCCCTGCGCATTCCAGTGGTGGGCGGGGGCCAAAGGCCAAAGGGGCAGAGCCAAAACAAAAACTGCCAAAAAAAACACCAGCATGTTTTAGCTTAAAGCTCTTGCTTGCCATTAGGAGAGGCATTTCAGCCTTTTAAATCGAGTGGTGGTGGGGAGCTGCAGAAAAGCTGGAAAACTACCAGGCGATTGGCGGTCAGGGGAAGGGGCGTGGCCTTCTGGGGACCCCGAGGGCTGGATCCCAAGCAGGCCAGGTTCGGTTTCCAGGCCCGAGGTTCTGCATCCCTGATGTAGGCCATACCAAGCTAGATGGATGGCTGGTAACTTTGTCGGAAAAAGGCAGCTCTTCCTTTCGATATTTTGGCCAAGTTAGCCATCCTGCCTATGTGGCAATGATGTAACTAACCCCTTAGGCTCAGCTGGGGGGCCATTGCCAGTGGGTTGACGATGCCTTCACCTGCAGGCACTTGCCTGGGCCCCACCATCCAGATCGGGGAGGAGACGGTGATCACGGTGGACGCCAAGGCGGCGGGGAAGGGCAAGGTGACGTGCAAGGTCTCCACGCCGGACGGTGCCGAGCTTGACGTGGACGTGGTGGAGAACCACGACGGCACCTTCGACATCTACTACACCGCTCCGGAGCCCGGCAAATACGTCATCACCATCCGATTTGGTGGCGAGCAGATCCCCAACAGCCCCTTCCACGTGGTGGTGAGTCCGGGGCCTGATGGGTGCCTGGGCCACGCCTGGCCCGTGACCCCACGAGACCAGCCACTCCTGGGGCAGGGCTGGCGGGGCGGGGCGGGGCCTTCTCCTCCAGTCGTGAGCCAAACGGCACGACCTAGATTTTCCAGGGAGCTTAGCTGGAGGCCGAGAAAGGAGGCCCGTTCCTTCGGGAACACTGCTGTCGACAGGTGTCCAGACAGAGATGTGTGGGCGGAAGTGAGTGAGAGGCCTCGAGCAGCCTTCCCCAAACCTGGTGCCCTCCAGATGTGGACGATGGGAGTTTGAGTCGAACACACCTTGAGGGCGCTAGGTCGGGGAAGGCTAGAATAAACGAATCCAGCCAAGGGGGCGAGGTGCTGTTCTCCGGGCAGAACCGTCGCCGCGCCCCCGAGTCCAACCGGCTCGGCGCTCGCTGGGCCGCTGCTCCGCTGCAGCCTCCGCTTCCTGGCACCTTCCACGGGACCTTCGAGAAAGGTTTCCCCGCCGCTCCCTCACTCTGCGTGGCGTGGGCCCTCGCGCTGACGTGTCCCTTGCTTCCCGCCAGGCCTGCGACGCCATCCCCCACGCCGAGGAGCCCTGCGACAGTGTGCAGCTCCGCCAGCCCTTCCCGGCGCACCATGTTGGCGGCTACCCCCCGCACTGGGTACCAGGAGCCCCGCTCTGGCCTCTTAGCTGCTTTCTCCTCCTGCCGCCTCTCTCTTTCTCTCTGGGAAAGGAGGGTCCTTCTCCTAAACCCACATGATTTAGGTCCAAGCTATTTGGGCTCTGCTCTCCCTAGGCATTTACCTGCATCCAGCCCCACGCCTCTTATTGCGGGCCTGTTCTGACCCAGCCTGCATGTGCAAGGTTTGCTCCCTTCTGGGTGTGAATCCCATGCACCTTTCTGGGGGGCGAGGGCCCCGCCCTTTACACACACACACCCCCTCGGATTCCGGGGACCCCACCAGAGGGGGCCGTTCAGGGTGCATCCAAAGTCCAAATCTGGTCTGAATCTGGCACGGACGCTGTGGCTTCCTCCAAAGGAGTCTGGGAACGTGTCGCTTTTGTGAAGGTATCGAGAACCTTCACAGGACTCCAGTTTCCAGGAAGCCACGACAGTTGAGCAGGTTTTGCGATGGATTACATTTTGTGGTGTAGACACACGGACTCCAGGAACCCCTGCATTTTTTTGTGCAAACACACCGTTCCAAGTCTTTTGGCCACGGTGCATTTGCCGCCCTTTCTCCCGCCAGTGCTGCGCTCTGTCCTCTTCCTTGGGGAGTTTTCCTCTGTCACTGTCCTCTTTCCTTGCAGCTCGGTCTCCTTCAGTCTGCCTGCCCCTGCAACACTGTTTGCTGCGGGGGTGTCGCTCTCTACTTTTCCCTTGCCTTGGCCTTTGATGCTCCTTTTTCTCTCTGTCTGTATTCAGCTCTCTCTCTCTCTCTCTTTCTCTTTCTCTCTCTCTCTCTTTCCCCCCCCCGTCTGTTTTCTCTTCTCCCCACCCACCCTTTCCCCCTTCCCCTCCTCACCAGGCTACGGATGAGCCCGCCGCCCCCCCGGAGAGCGTGGACGCCATGCTGCGCCCCTTCAACCTGGTCATCCCCTTCACCGTGCAAAAGGGGGAGATCACAGGTACAGACCCCATCTTTCTCAGGGGCGTGTGGTGCGGCGGGTTGATTTGCGAGGGCGGGCTTAACGGTGCAACGTGGGTGGACTTCCGTGCGGCGGCGTGTCAGACTCCATGGTGCTTTGCCTGCTTCTTCCCTTCAGTGAGTTTGTACGTGTCCCCTCGCTTTTACAGGAAGGACTCGGCACAAAGGGGGAAGCCCCTGAGGTTCCTGGCAAGGTTACTTGTTCTTAGAAAGGTGCCCCCCCCCCCCTGTTTGGCAGAAGAACGGAGAAATCTCCGAAAAAAAGGAATTTGGCCGCAGCCCTAAACAGTCGTGTTAGGGACTCAGCGGGACTTGCGTCTGAGTAAACATGCTTAGGATGGCGCCGTTGATCCTTCAGTGGAAGAAGGAAGTCCGCGGTCCTGCCTGTTTGCTGTGCAGGGGGCACATTTCTAAGGGCAAAGACCCACCAGGATTTCTCACCTCATGCTGAGATTTCAAGTGTAATAAACCAGCCTTTCCCCCAAGCTGGTGCCCTCCAGATATGGTGGACTACAACTTACGGGAGTTGTAGTCCAACACATCTGGAGGGTGCCAGCTTGGGGGAAGGCTCTAATAAATAATAAATTTATTTATTATTGGGGGAAGCTTGGGGGAAGGCTCTAATAAATGAGCACGTAACTCCCTGGAAGCCGGGTCTCCAGGAAACCCGTGATGGAATCTCATAGGAAACAGGAGAAGCTGGTGAAATAGGGGTGGTAGGATGAGGCCAGCAGGCGGCTTTAAAAGGGGGCCGATGAAGAGGAGGAGGAGAGCCGCATCCCGGCGTAGAGGGAGGGTGCTTCAGAGTATCTGTCTGGCCAGAGTATCGTGTCTGGCCACGGTTGATAGCAGGATGGCCGGCGAGGTGCATCCCTGGCCCGATCGAGCAGGCTGCTCTTCGGTTTTCGTACCTCGAACAAAAAAAAGAAGAAAATAAAATGTCGAGGTGGGCCTTGCAAAGGGCTGCATGAAATCGTTTGGTGCTCCGATATTGGGAGTGTCGGAACTCTTCATCGGAGGCAGTGCTTTTATTTCCGTCTCCTGAATCAGATGTGTCGTCTTTGGGGGGGGGAGACCAAGGCACCCACGCAGCTTGCATAGAGAGGGGCTGAGATCCTGCGCCCCACACGTAGCCTTTGGCTTAATATTGTGTGGGGTGGCACAGGGGGAGAGAAAGCGACAGAATCCTGCAAACGCCACCCACGGTTGGACCTGACCCCGCCCACTTTTGGCTCTGGCGCCGCCCACCATCAGTGGTGGCCCCCGATGTTGGTCAGTGGCCCTCCGTAGGGAAATGGTTCCCCACCCCTGGTGTGGGGCATGGATCATTTGAGGTGGAGGTAGGGTAAGAAAAGGCGACCCCCCCCCCTTTAGAGGATGGGACACAGCCGTTGCCTTCACGCTTGCTCCACGCTGCTTTCCTTCCCCGTCCAGGCGAGGTGCGGATGCCTTCTGGCAAGACGGCACGGCCGCACATCACCGACAATAAGGACGGCACCGTGACAGTGAAGTATGCCCCCGTGGAGAAGGGTCTGCACGAGATGGACATCAAATATGATGGCAACCACATCCCAGGTGGGTGCAGACGGCAGGGGGGAAATGGCTTGGTGGCCGGATCGATGCTTGGCGGCAGGAAAGCATGAGGCATGCGCGCGCCACCTCAGAGCCGATCGAAACATTTGAAACGAGATTCAGACTTTGGATCTAGGATCTCTTGGATTCCAAACATCTCAGATTCCATTTCTAACGGACTACGCATATGCATGCATACATATATAGCGCCAATCTGGGCCTTCTGCCCTAGAAATCCTGCTCCCTAGTGCCGGGTGTGAGCAAGCAGAAGTGAGTGAGTCAAGCTACGTGACTCTGCTCCCTTCCGCTCTTAACTGGGCCTTGCGCAGGAAGTGCGCCCCAAGCCAGTTGTGCACAAAAGTGCTCAAGGGGGAGCCGCGCGAGGCCGAGAGCCTGTTTCGGTGGGCAGATTTCTGGGAGCCTCTGTATTTATTTATTTATTTATTTATTATATTTATCAATCGCCCATCTGGCCGGTCACCCAGCCACCCTGGGCGATGTACAATTAAAATACAACAAAACAACACAATAAAATATAACAATTAAAACAATATAAAAAATTCTCATTAAAAACCTAACCCACCCCATATTCCCGCCTGAACAGCCATGTTTTCAATGCACGGCGGAAGCTCATCACGGAGGGGGCATGGCGAAGGTCACTAGGGAGGGAGTTCCATAATGTGGGGGCCGCCACAGAGAAGGCCCTCTTCCTAGTCCCCACTAGCCTGGCTGCTCTGGCTGATGGGATAAGGAGAAGGCCGTCCGTGGCAGACCTTGTTGAGCGGCCTACTTGATGTTGCTGGAGGCGCTCCTTGAGACTCTGTAAGTCTCTGGCGGCCCGTCCTGGCCTCCTGTGTGCGAGCTGCGGGGCTGTGGTGGGCCCTTCTACTGCTCCAGCCTCACTGTCGCTCATTCCTACATCCAGGGAGCCCGCTCCAGTTCTACGTGGATGCCATCAACGCCCGCCATGTCAGTGCTTACGGGCCTGGACTCAGCCACGGCATGGTCAACAAGCCAGCGACCTTCACCATTGTCACCAAGGATGCCGGCGAAGGTGGGTCCCCCGGGGGCAGAGCCCCGTGGTCTTGTGCACAGATGGTTCCCTGGAATCCCCTCTTGAAAGGGTCACCCCCCGTAGCAGCAGCAGCAGCAGCAGCAGCAGGGCTGGGGGGGGGGAAGCCGTAGAGAGAACCGCTGGCGGTCAGCGTAGGCTGGGCTGGGCTGGATGGACCAAGGATCTGACTCGGTAGAAGGCATCTTCGCGTCTTCATGACTTGTCCTAGCAAGTTGAGGGAAGATGGAAAATCAGGGCCTGGAAGGCTGGCCTTGACGGTTGAGGCAAGGTTGCCTGCTGCGGTGGTGCTCATCTTGGCAGAGGGCTGAGGCCTGGGCGGAGAAGAGTGAAATAAGGGATGCCGTGAAGGGCATCGGATCCTATGTGGCTTGAAAAGTGGGTTGTCACCTCTCAGTTGCTTTGCTGCGATGCTGCGGAATGTCTGCAGACATTCCAGCTGCTCAGGGTAAAGGAGTCTGCCGAAGAATGTCAACACAAATGGAGCAGAGCAGGGAAGTGACACAGTCTGGGTGGGAGAAAAATACAGACATGCGGAATGGTGTGCTGGTGGTGGAAAGGGAGGGAATCTAAGGCCTGGTGGGAGAAGAGCACCCTAGGTGATTTGGGGGGGGGGCAACATGGTGAAAAGCAGAGATTGAGCGCATGGGGCAGGGCACATCAGATCTAGAGGAGTCCGTCCATGACGCCGGTGCCTGACTTGGTGGGGCAGGAGCTCCAAGGCGAGAAAAAGCCAAGCCCGTTTTGGGGTTCCTGGGCTCTGACCCAGCTGTGTCTCCTACTCACCCCAGGAGGCCTGTCCCTGGCTGTGGAGGGCCCCTCCAAGGCCGAGATCACCTGCAAAGACAACAAGGACGGCACATGCACCGTCTCCTACCTGCCCACGGCACCCGGGGATTACAACATCATCGTGCGCTTTGACGACAAGCACATCCCCGGCAGCCCCTTCACGGCCAAGATCACAGGTGAGCCTTTCTGCACACCCCGCCCCCCGTGGCTCTCTCGGAGCCTTGCACCTCCCCCTTTCCCAGCCTCCACTCCTCCCGGCTTCCTGCCGGGGCCGAAGCACACGCAACCTCACTCGCTGACCTCTCCCGCCCTCTTCCGCCACCAGGTGACGATTCCATGCGCACCTCCCAGCTGAACGTGGGCACCTCCACCGATGTGTCTCTGAAGATCACCGAGAGCGACTTGAGCCTGCTGACGGCCAGCATCCGGGCGCCATCTGGCAACGAGGAGCCCTGTTTGCTCAAGCGCCTGCCAAACCGGCATATCGGTGAGCAAACCAAGGGTTGGCTTTGAGTGAACAAGTGGGAAAAGCAAGTGAGGAAATCCCTGCTCACCTACACATATGCTACTCATGCTCTGCGTTCGAGTATTGCTCTTTTGGGTATCCGTTCGTACAATTCAGCTTCGGCGGCTGTCTACTAGCAGTGCTGCCTCCTCCATTCTCTACATCCCCTTCCAACGAACAAGCCCCATTTCCTCCTAGACCTGTTGTGCCGGCCGTGCTTTTTCAAACTGCTGAGCAGTTGGAATGTTTGTAAGCATTCCGTGCTACCTCAGCAGCTGAGCCGGTGGCTAGGGAAGGCTCATTTTGACATACTGAAGACAGAACTCTCACGGCCCATTGTAGTGGAAGTTTCCAACAGTGCAGCCTGTGTCTTCCTCATTTGCTTTTCTCTATTTTCTTTATCTAATTTTGGAGTGCAGCAGGGAATCATAGAATCATAGAATCATAGAAAAGTAGAGTTGGAAGGGGCCTACAAGGCCATCGAGTCCAACCCCCTGCTCAATGCAGGAATCCAGGTCAAAGCATCTCTGACAGATGTCTGTCCAGCCCCACCTTGAATGCCTCCAGAGTGGGAGAGCCCACCACCTCCCTAGGTAGTTGGTTCCATTGTCTTATTGCTCTGACAGTCAGGAAATTTTTCCTGATGTTTAGGTGGAATCTAGGTTCCTGTAACTTGAGCCCATTATTCCGTGTCCTGCAAACTGGGATGAACGAGAAGAGATCTTTGCCCTCCTCTGTGTGACATCCCTTCAAATACTGGAAGAGTGCGATCATATCTCCCCTCAGTCTCCTCTTCTGAAGGCTAAACATGCCCAGTTCTTTCAGTCTCTCCTCATAGGGCCTTCTTTCCAGTCCCTTTATCATCCTTGTTGCCCTCCTCTGAACCCTCTCCAGTTTGTCTATGTCCTTCTTAAAGTGAGGTGCCCAGAACTGGACGCAGTACTCAAGATGAGGCCTAACCAGTGCCGAGTAAAGGGGAATTATCACTTCCCGCGATTTGGAAGCTATACTTCTATTAATACAGCCCAAGATTGCATTTGCCTTCTTTGCAGCCACGTCGCATTGCTGGCTCATATTCAGTTTGTGATCTACCACAATTCCAAGATCCTTCTCACTTGTAATATTGTTGAGCCAAGTGTCCCCCATTCTGTAATTCTGCATTTGGTTTCCTCTCCCTAGGTGCAGCACTTGGCATTTATCCCTGTTAAATTTCATTCTGTTGTTTTCGGCCCAGCGCTCCAGCCTATCGAGGTCACTTTGAATTTTGTTTCTGTCTTCCAGAGTATTAGCTGTTCCACCCAACTTTGTGTCATCTGCAAATTTGATAAGCATTCCCTGTACCTCCTCATCCAAGTCATTAATAAAAATGTTGAAGAGCACCGGGCCCAGGACCGAGCCCTGTGGTACCCTGCTCGTTACCTCTCCCCAGTTTGAGAAGGAACCATTGATAAGCACTCTTTGAGTCCGATTCTTTAGCCAATTGTGGATCCACCTGATAGTTGTTCCATCTAGCCCACTCTTAGCTAGCTTACTAATCAGGATATCATGAGGCACTTTGTCGAAAGCTTTGCTGAAGTCCAGGTATATAATGTCCACAGCATTCCCACAGTCCACAAGGGAGGTTACCCGATCAAAAAATGAGATCAGATTAGTCTGACAGGATTTGTTCTTGACAAATCCATGCTGGCTTCTAGTAATCACTGCATTGTTTTCAAGGTGCTTGCAGACTGACTTCTTTATAATCTGCTCAAAAATCTTCCCGGGGATTGATGTCAGACTGACTGGCCTATAGTTCCCAGGTTCCTCCTTCTTGCCCTTTTTGAAGATGGGAACAACATTTGCCCTCCTCCAGTCGTCTGGCACTTCACCTGTCCTCCATGATTTCTCAAAGATAATAGACAGTGGTTCTGAGAGTTCTTCTGCCAGTTCCTTTATTACTCTAGGATGCAGCTCATCAGGCCCTGGAGATTTAAACTCGTTCAGAGTAATCAGGTGCTCCTTGACCATTTGCCTATCAATCTCAAGCTGCAATTCTGCCCCTTCAGTCTGCACTTCAGGTTTGCCAGGGGGGTCATAGACCCTCTTTTGGGAGAAGACCGAGCCGAAGTAGGAATTGAACACTTCTGCCTTTTCTTTGTCTTCTGTTATCAATTTGCCATCCTCACTGCGTAGTTGAACCACCAGTTCTTTCTTCTGTCTTTTACTGTGCATGTATCTGAAGAAAGCTTTTTTGTTGCTTTTAGCATTCCTCGCTAACCTTAGCTCATTCTCAGCTTTAGCCTTCCTGACACTATTCCTGCAGTTCTGTGCTACCTGCCTGTACTCTTCCCCTGTAGCCTGTCCTTCCTTCCACTTCCTATACATGTCCTTTTTTGTTTTCAGGTCATCTTTGAGTTTATTGTGAAGCCACATTGGCTTTTTCTGTTGCCCTCTGCCTTTTTTCCTTGTGGGAATTGTTTGCAATTGTGCCTTTAAAATTTCCTTTTTTAAAAACTCCCACCCCTCCTGGGCTCCCTTTCTCGTGAGAGTCACTTGCCATGGGATCTTACTAATCATTGTTCTGAGTTTGTTAAAATTGGCTTTCCTAAAATCCAGGGTACGTGTTTGGCTACACTCAGCTTTTGCTTCTGTTAGAATCAAGAACTCAAGTATAACATGGTCACTTTCCCCCAGAGTTCCCGAAACTGCCACTTTATCCACTAACTCGTCTCTGTTGGTTAGAATCAGGTCAAGGATAGCCGATCCTCTAGTTCCTTCCTCCACTTTCTGTAGGAGGAAGTTATCAGCAGCACAGCTCAGGAATTTCTTGGAGGGGCCATGTTTGGCTGAATAAGTCTCCCAACAGATATCAGGGAAATTGAAGTCTCCCATTACTACCACATCGTGCCTCCTTGAAACACTGGCAATTTGCTTTTCAAAAGTTCCATCCTCGTCTTCTCCTTGATTGGGTGGTCGGTAGTAGACTCCAACCGCCATGTTCGCTTTATTCTTTGCCCCCTTTATTTTAACCCAGATGCTCTCAATGGGGCTGCCAAGCTCCTCTTCCTGTATCTCTGTGCAGAGATACGTATTTTTAACATACAGTGCAACTACAGGGAGGTGGGGCGCGGGGCACACTGGCCAGTCCCCTTTTTGGGCAGCTCAGCAAAGCCTGTGTTTTACCAAGATACCTTGTTTGTCTCTATATTGAAAGGGCATGAGGAAAAGCAGAGTGCCTCACGTGTGTGAGATGGAAGATTTAAAATCCTATTCCTGTGTGCAGACGCCCATTAATCCACACACAGAAGTTCAGATCCTTCTCCCCCTCTCCCTGCGCAGCATTTTCCAGCGTTTCGGTTGTCAGCCAGCTCCCTGTAATCTGACACCAGCCCAGCTTCCTCCGTTTGCAGATTGCTTCTAGTAGCAAGGAAATAACTCTGTAAACTCCACAGGTCTATTTAGCTACCTGTTTATTTGAATAGCAAAGTATATGCTACAGAGTATACATTTCCTAGTTACAGTCCATGTGCAGAGTACAATGCATAGCAAGCATTTAATCCAGTGGAGCAAGTTGAGGTTCACTCCACTCAGCCAAGACGTTACATGATTGCATTAGTCCAGCAAGCACTAGTCAGAAGACAAGAGAGAAAGAGAGAAGTTCAGCATCTCTCTAAAATGGCTTCAGACAGAAAAACAACAAGTCAGTACGTCACCAGAACATACAAATAATGTGACAGGCTCATACTGTTTCCCATACAATCTAGTAACCCCTGCGAAAGCACGAGATTCATAGAAAGACATAACAAACTTGTTTACCAGCCATTCTGTTCCTTCCATGTGTAAACAATGTGCCACAGCTGGTGAATGTGATACATGTCACAACATATATGACCGTAGCCGTGCCCTAACTGACTATCGAAAACTGTTCCTTTCCACTGACCTCTTCCCTTTCTGCCCCCCTCCCCCCAGGGATCTCCTTCACCCCCAAGGAGGTTGGCGAGCACGTGGTGAGCGTGAAGAAGAGTGGCAAGCACGTCACCAACAGCCCCTTCAAGATCATGGTGGGGCAGTCGGAGATTGGAGACGCCAGCAAGGTTAAAGTGTCTGGCAAGGGGCTGGTGGAAGGGCGCACGTTTGAGGTGTCTGAATTCATCGTGGACACGCGCACGGCAGGTGAGCGGGGCGGGATCGGGGCGGGGGGCGCAGGGACGCCAGGTCCTCTCAGCGGAAAACCCCACACCCATCCATCACTCCAATACTGTGTGCAGGACTCGGAAAATCCAAGTCACAAGATAAATTCGGTCCACCTTATGCGGATATCTAGAAATTTAAAGATTTTTCTCAGTTTGGCCGGGCCCGACTCCTAAAAAGTTGAAGCAGGTGCTTTAAAATTTGAAATATTTAAGGATTACAGGAAGAGAGAGAGAGATGTACCCAATGCTTTCCGCTTGTTTCCCCTCCAGGCTATGGTGGTCTTGGCCTGTCCATCGAAGGCCCCAGCAAGGTGGACATCAACTGCGAGGACATGGAGGATGGAACCTGCAAAGTCACTTACTGCCCTACTGAGCCTGGAAATTACATCATCAACATTAAGTTTGCAGACAAGCATGTTCCAGGTGTGTCTCTCACCCAGCCAAAACTCTTCTCAATCCTTCACATTAACTCCAAGATTCTAGCCCTCGGGTTTCTAGCCCAACTCTCTGCTTCTCCACCTTCCTTTCTTTCTTTCATTCTTTCTTGCTTGCTGTCTTTTACTATTTATTAGTAGGATTTATATACCACGTAATTTGCCAAAAAGCCATCAAGGCGGTGAACAACAATTTAAAACAATAAAACCGTAACACAATGAAAGAACACCTTGAACTATACTCAAGGCCTGGGCTCACGTCAGCCTCCGGTTTGTTTTACACAATCAAGGGGGCAAATCGGAGAACGAAGGGAGGTGAAAGGCCGGGTGCTCTGGACTCATCTCTAGTTTCATACCAGGATAAATGGCCACATGAACCATAGGAAGGCTGTCACTTCCTGTGCGTGACATTCACCGTTCCTTCGGGGGGGGGGGGGAATGTGTCCTGTGAATACTCATTAGCAAGGATTTGGGTTGGTGGTGGTAGAAATACTCTAGAATTCCCCATCTGAGAGGACCGATTCTGTTGTCTTAGGACAGGGGTGGGTAACTGGCGGCCTTAAGGCTGGATGCGGCTCTCGGCCTAATTTAAAAATCCCTCTGCAAGCCATTTGTTCGGACCTCTGAGGAAGGGGGGGGGGTGCGGCAGAAAGAGAGAAGGCAACGGTGACAAAGGGAGAAAAGACAGTGCCCACCGTTGGCTTCAGCCTTGCCCACGATGGGCAGCCCCCGACAGAGGACCCCCGAGAAAGCAGCCCTCGACAGGAAAAAGATTGCCCACCCCTGTCTTAGGAGAACAACCCGAAGTCCAGATCCTGTGAATAAGGTCACTCTCATCTCCCCGCTGTGTCTTGTGATCTCCTTTATGAATCCTGCTTCCTTCAGGCTCGGGAGCTTGGGATGTTAGTGTTGTGCCTCCAGTAGGTCAGACAGAGACCAGCCGGGCCGGAGTGTGTTTGGGGTGGTGGGGCCAGGTTAAGTGCAGCCGGACCCAGCTGGGCAGCCTCACCAATCAGCGCCTGCTCGAAAGGCAGGTCCCAAACACTCTCAGAGGCTGGAAGCAATGGTTTGCTGATACAGCTGCAGCCGGACGCTCCTGACATTCCTGACCTCAGACGTCTGTAATAATTGGAATGACCCTGACCACGGCCTTGCCTGATCCTGGTTTATGTTTGCTCTGTTTTGGACTGATATATTTTGGCTTCGACACTCGGACTGTTATAACGACGACGGCTTATCTTGACACTGGGCAGATTTACGACAGTTACGGGGCTCTCGGGGTAACCGCTACGCTTTCGTACTCTTTCCAGGGAGCCCTTTCACTGTGAAGATGACCGGCGAGGGACGCATGAAGGAGAGCATCACCCGCCGGCGCCAGGCACCCTCCATCGCCACCATCGGCAGCACCTGCGATCTGAACCTCAAGATCCCCGGTAGGGGCGCAGCCAGGGTCAGGGTGACTTGGGGGGGGGGCGTGAGCTGAACGGCCGAGGATGGCCGTTCCGGCCTTTGCTTCCGTCTCCCCGCTCCACTCCCCCCGCCCCAGTCCTTTCCACTTTCCCACTCTGTCTTTGGCGAGGTCCAGGCTAAAGCTGAAAGCGCATTCTTGCACAAATCTATTATTCAATATTGCTAAATAAATTAAAGAAATAATAATATTTCTACATACATTTATAAATAAATAATTTCCCAGATTATTTATGAATAAATAATAACATTGCAGACGGAAATAAACAAACGTTATTCTTTACCTCCACCCCTTCTAAAACGACGAGATCCACCCCAAATTCGGAATAACCTGGATTCTGAGAATATTGTAGGAATTTGAGCTGGGAGAATATGAGTTTTATTTATTGCAAAAGAAGTTTAGATTTAGAAATATCAATGGCAAAATCCACATTCAGGCAATACTTTCATTAAGACCAACCTAATCTGTCGCTCCGTGGGCTAGAGATGGACCAAGTGGGGTCTGACCCAGTATAGGGCAACTTCCAATGTTCTTAAAATCTTGTCCACGATTTCCCACACACTTGGTTGGTCCTGATAACGATATTGTCTGACGATGGGGCTTGGCTTCTCAGGGACCACCGCGGCTTACTTTCTTTTATAAGAAAGAAAAAAATGGGGTGGGATATTTCTTTGGCTCCAGATTTTGATTTCAGCAGTAGCCCAGGCGGGTCGCCTGTTAGCTGCCTTGGGGCGTCTTACATTTCCTCCTCCTGTCCTGTATGGAGAGCCAATAGATTGGAGAGTTCCCGGTGTCCCCCACCAGGTGGCAGTGATCAGTGGCTTAGCCACATGTGACTGGTCAGCAGTGTTCTCCCACCTTGGGTCCCCAGATGCTTTTGGCCTATCACTCCCAGCATGCCCCAGCCAGCTATGCTGGCTGGGGCATGCTGGGAGTGGTCACCATCATCAGGCGATCACTCGTGACCGAGTAAGATTGTCTTCCGGGATAAAAGGAGGAAATTCTAAAGAAGATTGTGTAGACTCTAGCGATGGGTCCGTAAGTGACTGTGGAGGCCAATTCTAGATCCACACAGCTTCCCACAGTGAGGACACAGGTTACCAGATGGAAGATGGTCCTGTAAAGGATTCATTTGACGTGCTTTTCGCTTAGCACGTTTCTCCCTTTCACCTTGCACTCGGGCTTCTTCAAAGTCCATGGAACCTTTGTGAAAGGCCAACCTCCAGTTAGATCATTCATGGGCCAGAGCTTCCCAGTTTTCGATGTTTATATTGCATTTTTTTAGATTAGCCTTATGAACATCTTTAAACCTCTTATATTGACCACCGATATTCCGCTTTCCATTCTTGAGTTGGGAGTAAAGTAACTGGCCAAAAGCATCTGGGGACCCAAGGTTGGAGAACACTGGACTGGTGGATTTGCCTCAAGGACATCCAAGCGACAGCCGTGGTGTGCCACCGCTCACCACCTAAAATGGCCATCATCCCAGGCGGCCTCCCGCTTAGGAGTGGCTGACGCGGCTTGCCGAAAGAATTCCGGGTCTGACTGCCTTCCTGTGGCCTGCCCTGGGCTCATGCTGCTGGGTGTGTAAATCAGCCCAGTTCTACAAGCTGAAAACAGACATTCTCGAACTGGGACAAATGATCACACATTTTGGTTAGTTTTCCCCCCCTCCGTAAGTTGTCTTTCACTTTCAAGGTTTTTTGGCATGTAACGGCGGCAGATCTCACGGGTTAAATAACCCACGATTTGCCGTGGCGCATGCCGGGTGCGAGCCGCTTCCAGTTTCAATATCCAATGCCCGATCGGTCTGCGAACCCAAACAACCCACAGTTTGCCTAGTAACTAATCGTAAGTCAGATGTCAAAACTGGAAGCGGCTCGCGCCTGGCACACACTGCAGCGAAGCGTAGGTTAATTAACCCACGATTTGCCGCCGTTATGTGTGAACCAGGTCAATAAGGGTTAGCGACTGAAGTTCTTCGCATTCTGCGGAGCCCAACCATGCCGTGTTAGAGGCCCTATTATTTCATCATCCGCAGAGCAGACGGGGCCATATGGATTCTTTGCTGTGCGGAGAGGATTTCTGGTTCAGGAGCGGGCTGCTCGAGGTGGCCCTAAAATTGCGTTCCCCAACCTTGTTGGCCCCCAGATGTGCCGGATTGCTGTTGGCCATGCTGGCCTGGGGATTATGGGAGCTGGAGTCCTGCACATCTGGAGGGCGCCAGGGTGGGGGAGGCAGCCCCGAAAGGACCGCACGGCCGCCTCCCCGACCCCCCCCCCCAGCCTCCTCTCTAACCTGCCATCTCCTCCTCCTTCCCCCCCTGGCTCGTGCCTCTCTCCTCCACCGTTGCCGCTGGCGCAGGGAACTGGTTCCAGATGGTCTCGGCCCAGGAGCGGCTGACGCGCACCTTCACGCGCAGCAGCCACACGTACACGCGCACCGAGCGGACGGAGATCAGCAAGACGCGCGGCGGCGAGACCAAGCGTGAGGTGCGGGTGGAGGAGTCCACCCAAGTGGGCGGGGACCCCTTCCACAACGTCTTTGGCGACTTCCTGGGCCGCGAGAGCCTCGGTTCCTTCGGCAGCATCGCCCGGACCCAGGAGGGTGCGTGGGCCTCGTGGGCGTGCGGTGCGCGTGTGTGCCTCGCACCGGGTGGGAGCATGTCGTGCACACTGTGTGGGGTTGCGAGTGCCTCGTGGGGTGGGGGAGGAACGCAACGGTGTGTGTCTTTGCATGGCGGAGTGCCCGTCGGGGAGGGGGTCTCGCTCAGAGGATCCTGCTGGCAGAGCCTAGCACAGCCGGGTTGGGGACGGCTGTGCCAGCCTATGGTAACCCAGAAGATTTAGGCTCCTCCCGCTGCCCTCAAAGGCTCCGCCCACGATTCTCGCGACTTGACCCGTGGTACGGCCAAGGCCTGGCCTGCGCGTCGCAGGAGATTTTAGCGGCAGCATCCCCCCATGGGGTGATCTCTTGTGAGTTGCCAGCCAAGAGGGGAAAGCATCCCTAAAAAAGAGGGCAAAAGAGGACAGCTATTTGCATAAACCGTGCATGTGCCAATGTATACGTATAGATGCACATTTAGAAACAATTACTATAATTTAAATAGAGATACTGCACCGAGACCAGGTGACCTGTGTGCCTGCTGGTTCGGTCTGCTGTTGATGGACGATAGTTATTTTGGCTCTTTATCTTTAAACCAGAATTGGACACAGGACAGCCCTTCCAATAGAGGACGCCTTCCAATAGAGGGTGGTCCTCTAGCTGCCCTTCAAATAGAGGACTGTCCTCTGTAAAAAAAAATAACAATAAAAAAAGGACTCCTGGTCAGCCAAAGACTGTACCACTTAAAAATGCCATAAAAAATTAAATCAGCTCAAATGTAAAACCGTGGTACATCAGGGATAAAGATTCTAGCCCACTTCCCTCCCTATTGTGCTAGTTTTCTATTTGCAGGGATTTAAGAAATGTATAGGGGGGTATTAAAATAATGTGATTCCCCCACTTAGAGTCTGAAGTGGTACAGTCCATTCCATCACCTCAGCTCACCTTAGCTCATTCCAAATGTATTTTGTCCCATGTGCAGAGCAGGCCTACATTTTTTTTAAAAAGCCCAGGGGTGGATAGCTGATCCATTCAAATCGTCTTCCCAATACTTCAAGCTGCTTCAGGCTGAGATATATTTCAGTACAGATCATTATTAATAAAGCTTTTATCCCATTTTTTCTTTAGACAGCTCCTACTTAGGTTGCTGACAAAGGAACTAATTAAGGGGTTAGTTAGAACCTAATTAAGCAACCTCACTAAACCTACGGCTTCCCGATTCACTCAGATACAGGTCAAGCAGTAGGACTGTAGAACCAAGCTAACTAGCAGCTCAGGTTTAGCAAAGGCATCTTGACCACCAAGCAAATGAACCAATGAAGCAAAGTGGTTTTTCTTCAAGCTGGCAAGTTCAGCTCTGAGACAGCTTTCTTGAATGGCCAATAACATGAGGCTAAGAGAGCCCGACGGAGGCAAAACGGAGGAGGAACTCCAGTTAGAAAGTGAAAAGGAGGGCAATCAGCTTTAAAGCGAGGTGTCTCCTCTCAAAGTGTGGCTGGGGGGGATGAGCGTAGTCTGCGCATGGGCTTTTGTAGGGGTGGCTTCTGCTACCGTTTGTGCAAGAATTTCACTTATTTGCTGTTGGCCGTTCGAGGATTTGCTACGGTGGTGGTGGTGGTGGTGGAAATAAAATTCTGTGCTCTGAATGAAGGATACACATGCATGAAATTTGCCTTCCTCTGTGTATTTGTTTGTGTATTTTATCCCCGCTTCCATCTCTGATCTTTTGCATAACTCTGAATATTTCAACAAGTGGTAAAGGGCAGAGATGGAAAGAACAGACAGAGATCCAAGGCTGGGGTCAGACGAGGGGTCGGCGTGGGGGGGCTGAGCAGAATCCCCCCGCCCCCCTCAATACTGGAAGCCCTTGCCAAGTCTTCTTTCTCCCTTACGCCGAAGCCTTCAGCAGATACTGTCTGTTTATTTTCAAGCTGGTCTCGGTAATCATGAGAGCTAGGAGCATGCTTTTTTTGTTGAAGCGAACGGAATATGAACCTCACCGGCCTCTCGGGTTGCTTTGACTGGCGAAGCCGCTTGTCGCCAGGGGTGGGGGGGGGCGGTCTCGGAGGCCCGAGGCTGCGCAGCTTTGGCTGAGCCTTTCCCAGGTCCTTCTGGACTGGCTGGCCTGCTCGGCACTCCATTGGCTGACCGTCCCGCCGGCCTGTGTCCTTTTCCCCGCTGCAGGTGAGGCGGGCCTGCAGGCCATGACCGCTCAGGTGACCAGCCCGTCAGGAAAGATGGCCGAGGCGGAAATCATCGAGGGAGAGGACAGCGCCTACTCGGTGCGCTTCGTGCCGCAGGAGATGGGCCCCCACACCGTCAACGTCAAGTACCGCGGCCAACATGTGCCTGGGAGCCCCTTCCAGTTTACTGTGGGGCCAATGGGAGAAGGCGGGTCCCACAAAGTGCGAGCAGGCGGCACTGGCCTGGAGAGGGGCGTGGCCGGCGTGCCAGGTGAGGGCCGTGCTGTGATCTTGGCCTGGAAATGCACGACTGTCAATGTGTCTCCACACACACACACACACACACACACACACCCCTGCCCTGATACAAATTAGAACAGCCGTCCCCAGCTTGGAACCCTCCAGACGTCTTGGACTACATCTCCCAGAATCCCCCAGCCAGCTATGCTGGCTGGGGGATTCTGGGAGATAGTAGTCCAAGTCGTCTGAATTAGAAATATGAGGTGGGGATTAAAAATATCCTGACGATGGACGCTGTTGCCAAACCTCACCCGTAACAGTGCGCTAGGCCCTGTACAGGATGGAAAGAAGCTCGGCAGCTCGCGTGGAGCAGCCGACTGAGTCAGAAGCGGCGCACGGCGCCTGTGCGCGGTGCTTCTTGCCTGGCTCGTGAACAAAACGAAAAACACACGCCATTTCGAGCAGCTAAAACGATCACCCGGTAAAATGCAAGCACCTCATCAAACCGACTCTTTCCCCCGAGGCAGAGAGGGGTCCCGGCGGTCCGAGACTCTCCCGCCCGGTGCTTCGTGTGTGGCTTGTGTTACACGCCTGGTGATGGCGGCTGCATCCTAGGTTGGGGAAGGGTGACGGAGGGAAGCGGCACGCGGGGGTGGGTGGGATAAGATTGGCGGAGCAGGAGGGCGGCCGAGAGACAGCGGCGCCTTAGAACGGAGCCGCACACAGAAAGCAACGGTTGCTGAGGGAAGACCCCCCACCTGACCCAGAAGCTTTTGTAGCCAGGCCACCTCTGAAGGGACCACGGGCGCTGCCTGGGGCTAGTGGAGCCATGCTGGGTCCAGGGCGGACTGTGTTGCCCCTTCTTCCTCCGCTCCACAGACTCGGCGCGAGGGACCCCTCTTTATTTATTTATTTACAGCATTTATGCCCCCGCTCTTCAGTCAGAAAAGGCTCCCAGAGTGGCTTACACAGATTAATAATAAGACAGTCCCTGCCCTCAGGCTTACAATCTAAAAGACACGACACAAGAGGAAAAGGGATTGGGAGGGAGGAGGAAGAATGCAGAGCAAGGAGCCCCCCCCACATTCCCGAGCTGCGGCTCATTTTAACGTGGCCCAAACGGCTTGGCCCCACAATCCAGAATCCCTGGCACGGTCATGAAAAATGATGCCAGGGGTGTGCCCTTAGGAGGGGTGTGTGTGCAGTCGCGCGCACCTGAGAGGAGCTTGTGCAGCCCCCCTCTGCAACACTGCAAAAGGTGCACCAGTGGGTTCACACATTATGAGGGGTGGGGAGTGAAAGGCGGTGTGCGCGCGTGTGTGTTTCAAAATACTATAAAACTGAGGGCCCTCCCCAAGGGCCCGGGTGGGATCCGGGGAACGGCCGCTCCCTTAGCAAGGCCTGCCCGGCTGTGTTCGGAAAGAGCAGGCGTGCGCCCATTCTGCAGGGCTCTCTACTGACCCCTTCTCTTCCCCCCCCCACTTCCCAGCTGAATTCAGCATATGGACCCGGGAAGCAGGCGCCGGGGGCCTCTCCATCGCATGTCGAGGGGCCGAGCAAGGCGGAGATTGCCTTTGAGGACCGGAAAGACGGCTCCTGTGGAGTCTCCTACATTGTCCAGGAACCGGGTAGGGATGCGACCGGCTTGGATCAAGCCAGCGATTGACACAGTCTGGATGTGCAAACCTTGAACAGACAGACGCTCAGTTTGATCTTCTTTTCTTTTCTTTTAAACCCCGCTCTGCAAACGATCCCACGTTTCCATTCATGGAATCCACAGGGTGGCTTGCAATTAAACTAAAAAAAAACAACAACGTAATAAAACGGGGCACAGGCAGGCAGAAGTAAAATGGCAGCGCAACATAAAACCGGCACCTCATAAAAGGTCCAGGAAGCCAGGCTGCTAATTAAAAGCTCAGGAAAACAGGATGGTCTTTCGTCCTGGCACCAGAAAGGCAGCCATGAAGGTGTCAGGGCAAATCTCCCACGGAAGGGGGTTCCAAAGTCAGGGGGCCACAACAGAAAAGGCCCTGATGGCAGGAGAGACTGGAAATGGCCGCCAGCTGCACCTCCTAACTAATGGTCAGCTTCAGACAGGCGGAGGTGGCCCTTTGGGTCACCTGCTGTGCCAGGGCATTTGGGTCCTGAAAGGTAAGGAAAAGGCACCTCAAATTGTGCCCGGAAACAAACAGAGCCGGCAAAGCTCTTTCAAGGCTGGAGAAATACAACTGGTCTGGCAGGCTCCAGTCAACAGCCTCGCGGCCTTGTTTTGAGCCAGCTGGAGTTTCTGAACACCCTTCAAGGGCAGCCCCGTGTAAAGTTCATTGCATTAATCAAGCCCGGACATTATCGGAAGCACGGATCAGTATTGGGCTGGGGTGCAGATATGCCCACCACGAGGTCAAAGCTCACCAGGGCAAAGGCCTTATTTGGGCTTCTCCTGCAGGGTTCCGCCGGAGTTTAATCTCAACTCTCACCCCCCCCCCCTAATTTCCTCTGCCAGGCGACTACGAGGTGTCCATCAAATTCAACGATGAGCAGATCCCCGACAGCCCTTTCGTGGTCCCCGTGGCTTCGCTCTCTGACGACGCTCGACGCCTGACGGTCACCAGCCTCCAGGTATCCACCTGCCCAGTCCGGCACCTCCTGCAGGGAAGGGGCCGCGATGTGCAAGAAGAGCGCTGGAGGACTCTGGGAGACCGAAAGGGTGGGGCAGGCGGTGAAAAGGAGGAGCAGGGCTCGAATCGTGCTTCCCGCCTCCCAGGAAGATGATGCATTTGTAAGGGCGAGGCCTTTCTTGTAGCCGACACTTCCTGCGGAGGTTCTGCCCCAGCTTCGGCTGCAAAACATGAAGGAGATTCAGGTAGCAATGGTTACTCCAACTGCGCAGGGCCAAACTGCACCTTGCGATAAATTTATTTATTTTTATTTTTTGCATTTATCTATCGCCCCTCTGGCCGGCAAACCGGCCACCCTGGGCGATGTACAGAAAACAAAACAGAACAAAATACATTAAAACATTTTTCTCCATTTTAAATACATTAAAACAGTATAAAATTTTAAAATCTTAGCCCACCCCATATTCCCGCCTGAACAGCCAAGTTTTTAGTGAGCGTTGGAAGCTCAGCAGGGAGGGGGCATGGCGGAGGTCACTTGGGAGAGAGTTCCATAGTACGGGGGCTGCCACAGAGAAGGCCCTCTTCCTCGTCCCGACCAGTCTAGCTGCTCTGACTGAAGAGACAAGGAGAAGGCCATCTGTGGCAGATCTTGTTGAGCGGCCCACTTGGTGTTGCTGGAGACGCTCATTAAGGTGTGTCTTTCTTTCCGACATTATCCTTGTCGTTGAGATTGCAGCCGTTTGGGTCACACGCACCCCATCTGGATCGGGAGGTGGCATGTGTGTGTGTGTGTGTCCCCCCCCCCCGGTGCTGCGATCCCAATGAAGAACCACCCCTCTGAAGTGGCTGCTTGCTTGGGGGGGGGGGCGGGGACCAGAGAGGGAGGGATTTTCACTGGGGTTGCAGCACAGGGCGGAAAGGGTTAACTCCCCCCTCCCCACCTACTGTGGTTTGGAGCCTTATCGCCCCTTCCCCTGTGGCTGCTACTTGGAAAGAAAGAAAGAAAGAAAGGAAGAAAGGAAGAAAGAGGGGAACGAAGGCACCCCTTTAACATATTGTGTAATTTGGCCAGAGAAGAGGCAGAGGCAGTCGCTATCAAGTAAGGAGCAAGCCCCCCCCCGTGAAGAAAACACCGAAGAGCCGAGTGCTGAGCCCCCACTGCCTTGTTAACCGAACAAGCCCCGTATCGGGTGCAAGGAGCAACGCACAGTCCAGACTACGGAACAGCTGGACAGTGTAATCCTCAACATGCCTACAGCTGCAGTCCTATATACACATTTACCTGGGAGTAGGCCCCATTGGGCTCCATGGGGCTTACTTCTCCGTAGACACGTATAGGATCACGCCGGAGCCCTTCTGCTGCTCCTCCCGTTCCCAGCTGCCCTGGAGATCCCCCCCCTCCGGAAGCGGGCCCTTCCCAGTTCCCAGCTCCAGCTGCTCCCTTGGCTGCCAGGATGCCGGCTCCTTCGGTGGCTCCATACTGCAGGCATTGCTGCGGGCTCTCTGCATTCAAGCCGGCTGAACCTCTGCGAGCCCAGTGTGGTTCTGCAGACTCACCACTGCCCTGGGGCCTTGGCTGCTCCGCTTTGCTCTTGAGTTGGAGATCCATGCTACAGGGACTGCTTCGCTGTGGCCCCCAACTCCGAGCTACGCGTCCCTGGGCCCTCAGTGCTGGAGTCCGGTTGCCAGCTCCTTGCACCCATGTGAGGGCAAGCCATGCTAAGCCAAAGCTCCTCGGGGGTTTCCTGCGCTCTGCCTCGAATACAGCAGTTCTCAACTAGGAGCCAGAAGCCTGTGCTGCACGTATCTCTGTGGCCACCCCTCCTGGCTTGCCATCTGTGGGTCCGACTCAGCCCTCCTTTCTGTGTTTCCGCAGGAGACCGGCTTGAAGGTGAACCAGCCGGCTTCCTTCGCGGTGCAACTCAACGGGGCGCGGGGCGTGATCGACGCCAAGGTGCACACCCCGTCGGGGGTGGTGGAGGAATGCTACGTCTCAGAACTGGACAGCGGTGAGAAACTGGCTGTGGGTGGGTGGGGGACAGGGTGGGAGAATCGGAACCCAGCTCTTTGTCCGCGAAATCCCACATCCGACGTCTCCGGTCTTCCTACGTCTGATGCGTATGAGCCGGAGTTTGCACTTTGCTTGAGCAATGACACCACCAGCTGAAGCGGAAAGCTGTCGATGTGCAGACCCTTCCAGCCGATTGCTAATCGGTGGTTCTTTGTGGGAATGAGGTCTGAGGCGCCCAAGCAGCCAGGCCGTTGCAGCGACAGAGCCTTCTAGAATCTAAGGGAAGACGACTGAACTTTTGGAAGTACAGAGTGGGTTATGCCTCCGGACGGGTTTGAGCAGCAGTTCCCCTCCAAACTCTAGTGGTTGCAGTGGGGAAAAGAAGTCAGGGCGTGTGTGTTTTTGTGAGGGAAGAAGGAAGAAAATTGTCCTCACTGAGGCTGAGCAACTTGGAGACCTCAGTCTACCGGCAACTTGCCTTAGAGGTGGAACTGGGAGCATGTAAACGTTGTTCTGCCCCACTCTTTGAGCCAAACCCCCTTAATCCCTGATGAAGTGAGGCCGCTTGTGGCGATTCAGCAGCAAGGTGGAGACACTCTGCACCTGCTCAGATGCACCGTCCTTCCCCCACCAGCCTACAGTTGCAAAGAGAATCCAGGGCTGCAAAGAAGAGACCCAGCACTCAACAGCAATTCCTAAAAGAGATACTTGGGGGGGGGGGGGGAAGCACCACAGCCGACAGGACTCGGCTCCAGCATTTGTTTTTGGTGTCGGGGCTTAATACCGGAGCATGTGAGATCACGGAAGGGCCCGTGAGCATATGCAGAGTGCCACCGGGCGGCCACAGGCCATTCCAGGAAGGCTGAAACGCCACCATCTTCTTTGGCAGTTAGACCAAACTGTTGGAATACAACTCCCAGCATCCCCCAGCCGGTGGGATTATGGTAGCTGTCGTCCAATGCAGTGTTCTCCAACCTTGGGTCCCCAGATGCTTTTGGCCTACAACTCCCAGCATGCCCCAGCCAGCTACGCTGGCTGGGGCATGCTGGGAGTTGTAGGCCAAAAACATCTGGGGACCCAAGGTTGGAGAACACTGGTCCAACGGATCTAGAGGGCTGCAGGTTAGGGAAGGCTGATAAAGGAGGTGTCTTGGGAGACCGGGCCCGGGGAGCGTGTGGAGCCCGCTCACGCCTTCCAGGGGGCGCCCGCTCGGCTTCCATCACCCTCACGGCACGTAGCAGCGTGACGCGCCCGGTTTCTCCCGCGCAGACAAATACGCCATCCGCTTCATCCCTCACGAGAACGGCGTCCACTCCATCGACGTCCGGTTCAACGGCCGGCACGTCCCCGGCAGCCCCTTCAACATCCGTGTGGGCGAGCAGAGCCAGGCCGGCGACCCCGGGCTCGTCACGGCCTACGGTCCAGGGCTGGAGGGCGGAACCACAGGTAAGCCCCTCCCCCTTCTGGTTGGGGAGGCGGGCCTCCAACAGGGGATCTCCCTTGCTCGGGGCTCCCCGTGGGCTCCACTGTATAATTCCTTGTGACTGCTATGTGGGGACCACTCTGGCATGTTTTTCCTACCCGAAAGATCTCTCTCTCTCTCTCTCCTCTCGCATTTTTACGCCACTCTTGAGCCAAAAAGAGCAGCTTGCATAAGGTCAAGAGAAACAATGGCAAAACAAGACAGTCCCTGCCTGCAGTCATATAGCCTAAAACTCATGACACAAAAGGAAGAAGGGATGCGGAGGGAAGAGGTGGGGCGGGGGGGAAGCAAACAACCAGTTCTTAAAGTTACATCATCGTTCTTAAGTCCCTCCCCTTGGGCCCCTGCTCTCTCGCGTTCCAAACCGGAGGGGCTTTCTGACGGCCGGTCTTCCTTGGGGCAGGCGTCTCTTCCGAGTTCTTCGTGAAGACGCGGAACACAGGCTCCGGCGCCCTCTCCGTCACCATCGACGGGCCCTCCAAGGTGCAGATGGACTGCCAGGAGTGTCCCGAGGGCCACAAGGTCACTTACATGCCCATGGCGCCGGGAAGCTACCTCATCTCCATCAAGTACGGCGGGCCGCAGCACATCGTCGGCAGCCCCTTCAAGGCCAAGGTCACAGGTAGGGTTGGGATGGGATGGCGGGGGGGGGGAAGGAGGCGAGGGGGGCGGCGGCGGCTCGTTTCCGGAAAGGCTCCCCGCTGATCTCAGGTTCCTCGGTGGCTGAGTGGTGGAGGGCACTCTGGCCACGCTCAGGGGGCACTCTTCTTTGTTATCATTTTGCATGGTCCAGGTCGCAGCCGTGACCCTCCCAAGCGGGTTCTGGGGCGAGCCCTGCCTCGGATGCGTCCCCGGGGCTCGGCTCACCGTCCTGCCTCGCGTTATCCACTTGGTCTCGGCGGGCTGGAAGGTCGGAGGAATGCCTTGCGCAAGGGAGAGGCGCGGCTGGGAGCTGCCGTTTGGCGGAGCCGCTTCCCCTCTCCTCTGCCCGCCCCACGGCGTCTCCCAGACCCGCACAGCATCCTCCTTCCTCCACACCTGCCTCCCTCAGAGGCGAGTTCAGCCTCAATCCACAGAGTCCTCAGCCCCAGAAATAAAGGCTTTTAAAATGCACTCACTGTCATCAGCCATCGAATATTGTACAAAGGTGACTGCAAAGCAGTGTTCTCCAGCCTTGGGTCCCCAGAGGTTTTTGGCCTACAACTCCCAGCATGCCCCAGCCAGCGTACGCTGGCTGGGGCATGCTGGGAGTTGTAGGCCAAAAACCTCTGGGGACCCGAGGCTGGAGAACACTGCTGTAAACTGTAACGCGGAGAGGCACGAATGAGATAAGACTGAAAGGGTCCCCCGGGGAGAGGAAATGAAAAGCAGGAGGGGAGGGAGGCATTGAGGCTGAAGGAGCCAGGCGAGCGAGCGGGGAGGTCAGCTAGGAAAAACAGGAGGGGAAATGAGCGTATTAAGAAAGATGATAAAGAGAAGAAGACGGGAAGCAAGCCGTGAGTTCATCCGGGCAGAGAGCAGGGCTGGGAGCGGAGCGCCTGGTGGAACCTTGACAGATGGTGGCAGCGGAGCGATCCTGAACAGTGAGATTAAGCACTCCAAACAGTAATTGGGTTTTTTACTAATAGAGCTGGAATGCCCAACCCCCTGCAGTTTATGATGCGCCCCCCCTCCCCAGCCGTGCAAGCTTCCAAGGCTGCCTTTGCCGGTCATCTTCCTTTGGAAGGAGGAGAGGACGATGCCCCCCCCCCCCGCGACTGCTCTGTCAGCCCGTGCGCAGGTTGGGAAGGAGTGCCGTGGGAAGGGAAGGGCTGCGCCCCCCCCGAACCCGGAGCAAGGTCCCTGTTCGCCTGCCCCACGTCCAGCAGACGCTTGAGCCCGCGAGGCTGCTCCTGCCCGGCTCTTGGGCCAGCGTCCAGCCGGCGGCACGAGTCCTCTCGTTGCCAGATCCCGATTTCGAGCCTCCCGTGTGGGACTGAAGCGCCCTGCCTTTCCTTTGCCTGCGGGCTTTATTTTTAAACGTGCACCCGGCCTTTCAGAGGCACTCTTGGCGCACTGAAATGAATACGTCCGTACCGCAAGCGCATATTAAAACCACCAACGAGGACGGCAGGCTACGTGCCTCCCCCGCAAAGGCCCGGAGGAACGAAAACGCTCGAGACTGCAACCCTGTAGCACATTTTCCAGGGAGCGAGCAGTCCCCACTGAACTGCATGGGACTTGGTGCCGAGTAAACACACACAGCATTGCACGGTTAGCTCGCTTTCTGACGCTCTTAATGGATCGGACACGGTCATGACATGGGGTTGGACAGCTGAAGCAGGCTTGCCCCAATCCCAAGTCCAGTCGTGTGCTGCCTACGTGCCGTTTACGTGTGAGTAGTTGTGCCAGAATGCGGCTGGGGCTGCACGCCCACATGTTCATTCTGCCGAGGGCGACCCCGTGTGGATGGGGGGGATGCCTGTCTTTGGGCCTCTGAAGTGGGCCTTCAGTTCTTGACCCAGATGCGTTGGGACTACAACTCCCAGCATGCCCCAGCCAGCATGGCCAGGCTGGGCGAGGCTGCTGTGGGGTCTCTGCGGTGCTGGTCCAACACTCGAACCTGCCGCCCCACCATAGCTCTCATTCGGGGCCTCTTGGGGTGCCCGGCGGCACCGGCCTCCCGCTTTGGGGATGGAAGCCAGCGGTGACCCCTCGCTCTTGCCTCCCGCTCCCCAGGACCCCGCCTGTCAGGCGGCCACAGCCTCCACGAGACGTCGACGGTGCTGGTGGAGACGGTCACCAAGGCCTCGTCGTCGGTGGGCGGCAGCTACAGCGCCCTGCCCAAGTTCTCGTCTGATGCCAGCAAGGTGGTGGCCCGGGGGCCCGGGCTAACCAAGGCCTTTGTGGGCCAGAAGAACACCTTCACGGTGGACTGCAGCAAGGCCGGTGAGTGGCACGGAACCGGGTGGTGCTGACGGCTGGGGTTGCAGGTGTGTGTGTGTGTGGGGGGGGGGAGACGTAGATGGGTCGGTGGGGGGCAGAGGGGGGCTGGCTTTACGCGCAGATGCCTTTGCTCCTGGGATCAAACATTTGAGAAGCACTGGCCACGTGTGAATTCCTTCCTCGTTCATTTATTTGTTACCATTATATCCCACCACTTCCTCCGAGGAGCCCAAGGCGGTGTCCGTGTGGCCCTCCTCCCAGCTCCTCTCCCATTTCATCCTCACAACAGCCCTGTGAGGTAGGTTAGGATGAGAGTCAGCGAGTGGCCCAGTGAGCCTCATGGTTGAGTGGGAACTGGAACCCGGGTCTCCCCCGTCCATCCCTCGAACCGCCACGCCACGTTGGCTCTCGGCTCACCGAGTTCGCTGCCCCTGATCCGTCTGGGAGCAGGTGCCTGCGCCGTTGTTTGCGAGGTGTATGAATGAACGGAGCAGGGGCAAGGCACACCCCCACCCCGCATCCTGCCCGCCACGAGCGCACGGCCCCCGACAGTTTCCTCCTCCCTCCCTGCAGGCACCAACATGCTGATGGTGGGCGTCCACGGCCCCAAGACGCCCTGCGAGGAGGTGTACGTCAAGCACATGGGGAACCGCCTCTACAACGTCACCTACACCGTCAAGGAGAAGGGCGACTACATCCTCATCATCAAATGGGGGGACGAGGGCGTGCCAGGAAGCCCCTACCAAGTCAATGTGCCCTAGTGGGGGGGGGGGCCTGGCGCCCTCGGCCCCGCCCTGCCCCTCCAGGCCAAGGACTGGCACCGCCGAACTAACCGTGTTGCCCCAGGGCGGGGCCGGCGCAAGGAGGAACCGTGGGACAATCTGTTTGCCTGTTTGGACTTTGCCTTTTAACTATTTCTCCCGGCTGAGTGACCGGGATGTGGGGGGGGGGGGCAGGGCAGGGGGGGGTGCACCATTGTAGCTGGGAAGGGCGGGGGTCACACTGAGGCTCGGGGGGGGCTTGGGGGGGCACGGAAGGGGAAATGAAGTCAGGTGGGAGGAAATGAGGTCGTAGGAAAGGAAGTAGGCCGCTGGGCACGGAGGTGTGTTGTGGGCTGCCCCCTGGTGGAGCAAGTGAGGTTGTGGGACTCGGAATGGTTGGGAGAAGGGCCATGGCGCCCACTGGCCCACCGGGCTCTAGTCCCGATTCCACCCAATGGAAGGACAGCATTGTGGGAGCCGGGCAGGGAGGGGACGGGACAGCTTAGCACCTGTTTGCACAGTCCTCTCGCACCCCAGGGGTCGGTTCTCAGCCTCCCAACGCAGTCAGGGAGGCTGATTCGGAGCACTGACGTGACGCAACGAGAAGAAGGAAGCGGAGAGCGGGATCCAGTGGGTTTAGCAAGACTTCTGCCAGGACCAGGGAGCCTGGTGAGCAGAGAGGGGGGCCGTCTGTGCCCCCGGAACTGTAGGAGCTGCCCCCCTACAAGTGGGGGAAGGATCCAAGCGAAACGTGGTCTCGAGCTAAGTCGTTCCCAGAGAACAATGGCTGCTGCGCATGTGACCCCATAGAATAGAACGGGCACGGCCTGTAGGGAAATCCCCAACGGCCCCTGCTCATTTCAGTGGGGCTCCCACAGGAGAAAGTCTGGCCGGACTGTGTCCAAAAAAAACACATTAAATTTTTTTGGTGTGCCCTGTGACCTCTGCCCTCTCCTTCCAACCCATCCACAAACTGGTTGACTGTCAGGGCGAGTGGGGGCAGCTCAAACCAAAGAGAATTTTGTTTTTTTTTTTTAGAAAAGGAAGATGGAAAAAAAGAATTAAAAAAAATAAAAATCTGGGGGAAACGGGGAGAAGAATCCTGGCCCACGCGGGCAGGACATCTGCAACTGAACACCCCTCTAGGGACTTTTTTAGCGATGTGTTTGTGGTTGCGTGTGTCCTATGGGGCTGGAACGGCCCCTCCACCAGCAGACGTTGTGCCCAGCCAAGCTGCCCCCCCAGCAATAAAGATGACTTGCTTTTGAAATGTGTTGTCATGGCCTCTTTTTGAGGGTTGTGTGTGTGTGTGTGGGGGGGGAGCGAGTGGGGGTGGTGGTGGTAGGTTGGGTTGGAATTCTGCAGAAGCATCGCCAAACTCCCTTTGGGTCATAGGTGGATTCAGGGTGCTTCCAGACAAAGGGCTACAGACCTGAACACTGGCAGCGTTGTGCATGCAAACCAGGAGCCCCAGCGCTGCGCCACGACCCTTTGCAAGGGTCAGTCTGTTCTCGGCCCTCTTGCAGCTGCCGAACGACGATTCCCTTCCTGCTTAGCAGCCTTCAGTGTATCCCGACACTTCGATGGGCGCACAATACACGGTTTGCAGTCGCTGCCCACCGACCAAAGTAAGGGGGCGGGGAAGAAAGTCGCTTATCACACTCCCTATCGCAGTGTTCTCCAACCTTGGGTCCCCAGATGTTTTTGGCCTACGCCTCCCAGCAGGCCTGGCTGGGGCATGCTGGGAGTTGTAGGCCAAAAACATCTGGGGACCCAAGGTTGGGGAACACTGCCCTATCGGCACACGTGCACGACTTGAGAAATATTGGCTTTGGTTGTTGCAGGACGGGTGGGCGTCCTTCTTGCCCCCCCTGAGGGCTCCGTGAGGGGGTTGGTCAGGGGCTGCATGCTGGTGGACATGACGGGAGCTGGTGGACCCCTTGGGCCCCTGTGAAGGATTAAGTTTGCTGAAGCCTGAAGGCCCAAACACTTCCCTAGATTAGTTGAAGCCTGAAGGCCCAAACACTTCAGGATGGGAGGGGGAGTTTGTGAGTTTTAGTTCACCCAATAGAAGTTAAGAATTAGTTCTCCTGTTCAAGGTCACGTGGCTATAACCTTCCAATCCTGGGAAGGTTATATATGTGTGGGGTGTGGTCTGCTAGAGGGAGAGAGAGACTGACTGCAGAGAGAGACTGACTGCAGAGGAGAGAGGTAGTCTGAAATTAAGCTAGAGAACCTTGTATTATTTGTTTGTTTAATTTTATCATACTTGCTTTTGAATATAACTGCTCTATTATGTAAATACCCTAATATAATAAGTAAAGTTTTGTTGTGTACCCTGAGTTGTTGGAGTGACTTCTTCACCACGTCTAAAGCCTACACCCATGCTACTGGAAACAGGCAAAGGATTTGATCTCCTGGAACGGGAGAGGCTTTGAGAAGAGGCAGAGATCTTCCAAAGGCAGATCAAGGGGTCCCTGCAGTAGCGGAACCTTGACAGCCCCCCCAACACAAAGCTTTCCCCCTTTCTACGGATACGAGCAAACATCAGGAGTCCCTGATCTGAACTGCTGCACAGATTGAAGCTCAGCACGTAAGGACGATCCCTTCTGGGTCAGACCAGGCGCCCCTCTAGTCCTGCCTCTTCCTTCCACAGCGGCAAGCAAATACCGTACTTCTCTTGGAAGTCCGTAAGCAGGGCCGTGAAGGCCAAGCCGGCTGCTCCTCCAGCAACTGGCATTCCGTGGCGGGACGTTGGATAGCCGCCACAGATGGATTTATCCTCCATGAGTTTGTCTCATGCCCTTTCAAAGCCATCGAGACGGGTCGGGTGTCCCATCACCACATCTTGTGGCAGCCAGTTCCATAAACTAGCGATGCGGCTCTCCTTGAATGATCTCCAGAGTTCACCGCTCCCGCTCCCTCCTGGATGCGCGTGGGACTCTGGCCCGGGAGGCACTGGTCCGATCGCCCCCAGCCTGCCACCCTCCAGATGTGTTGGACGGCAACCCCATCATAATTCCGGGAACGGTGGCAGCTGCCGGCCAACACATCTGGACTGGAGGGCGCCAGGTGGAGGAAGGCAGCATCGGGCATGCGGGATGGGCTCTGCTCAGAAACACTGCTCTGGTGGGGCGGCCCCCAGTGGCTTATGTGGGGCTCCCAGTATCTTCTCACCTGGGCCTTGATCAGGTCCACACCTCCCACAGCAAGTATTATGGGAGAGGGAGAAAGCCTCCGTTTTCGCCAGAACTGCCGGAGGAAAGGAGTTTTAATATTTCCCTGCATTTTCCCATGGGCAGCCAAAAAGGGGGGGTGGGGCGAGCCACAAAGGCTAGAACGTTTGGACAACTTGTACATGGCACAGCAAGTGTTCTTTGGTGTAAGGGAGCGACAGCTTTGAGGATCCTAGTCAGAATTCTGAGTGCAGGAAAGAGCTGCAGCTGGGCCTTCCCCAACCTGGTTGCCCTCAGATGCAACGTGGTTGACCGGATTCTGCTTACGCATGTTATGAATAGATAAGCTTCAGCAATTATTTTTTTTCTGTTTTTAAACAAGAAATGTTTCCCTCCCAAAAGGGAAGGCGCACTGTTCCTGGAAGCACTGCAAAATACCAGGTCAACGCATGGAGAGGAGAGAGCAAGCCTCGATATTCCACCTCCCAGCTCCAAAAATACCCAGATTAACACATACTGGGCTCACTTTGGGAGCGCTGATGAAAACACATACGAGGCTTGGGCTTGCTTGCCCGCCCCCCCTTTCCCTGGAGCCATTCAGGGTACGGTGGTCCCAAAGGCAGGGTTCGCGCCAGCCCCCTCCTGTACGCCGAACTCGGGATGCCGCTGGCCTGGGCTCCCCACTCCGCAGCTGCAATCCCTCGACGTTGACCCCCACCATCGCCCCGACTGGGGCAGCCTGCGCTGTATTTGCATAGCGGCTGGAGACCCCTGACCCCCTGCTCTCCTCTTCAATCCCTTTATTCTCCAGATAGGAAGGAGGGGGCTGTGTTCCTTTGTTTCCCCTTACCCCCGTACACACACACCCCATCTCTATTACAGCGCAATGTTTACTCAGAAGTAAGCCCCATTGACTTCTGTGGGCCTTACTCCCCAGGTAAGTGTGTAAAAGATTGCAGCCTTTGGAGTTTAGACAGAAAAAAGGGCCTACAACTCCCAGCATGCCCCAGCCGGCTTTAGGCCTTTTTTCTTCTTCTTTCTAAACTTACATAGGATTGCATCTTTAATAGCTGAGCACAAGAAGAAGCTCCATGCTGGATCAGGCCAAAGTGGCCGACCACCAGGTGCCCCTATGGGAAGGCCCCCCCCCCCCCCAGGACATGACTGACCAAGGAAGGGATCTAGTGAGTGTGGTGGACAGCTGGGTGAAAACGTCGCCCCAGGGTGCAGCTGTTGTGAAAAAGGGACGGAATCGAAAATGAAGCTGCTAATAACATACTTCCCTTATTAAAAAATATATATACAGCCATGCCTTGGATTGAGAGCATAATTCGTTCCGGAAACGTGCTTGTAATCCAAAACACTCTTATATCAAAACGAAATCCCCTCCAAAAAAAATGTGTACAGAGATTTTTAATTTAAGCCGTACTACAGTACGTGTATTGCAAGACGTCGCTTGTATATCAAGTTTTTAAAAAATAATTAAATAAATATTTAAAAAATTGCTTGTCTTGCAAAACGCTCTTAAACCAAGTTACTTGCAATCCAAGGTGTGGTGTGACCACACTTAGGATACTGAATCCAAGGTATTACTGTATATAGTTCTGGACACCCCACCTGGAAAAGGATATTGTGGAGTTGGAAAAAGTGCAGAAAAGGGCAACTAAGACGATGGAGGGGCTGGAGCAACTTCCCTACGGGGAAAGGTTACAGCAGCTGGGATTGCTTAGCTTAGAAAAATGGGGAGTGTGGGGGGAGACCTGATGGAGGTGTGCAGACTGTTGCCTGGTGTGGAGAAAGTGGACAGGGAGACATTTTCCTCCCTCTCTCCTAATACTAGAACCCAAAGGGATCATCCCATGAAGCTGATCGGTGGGAGATTCAGGGCAGATCAAAGGAAGGACTTTACACACACAGCACATAAACTGCGGAACTCGCTTCCCCAAGATGTACTGATGATGGCCACCAATCTGGACGGCTTGAAAAGGGGATCGGGCAAATTCATGGAGGGGGAAGGCTGTCGGTGGCTGCTAGTCCTATATGCTTCCTCCAGCATCAGAGGCAGTGTGCCTATGTGCACCAGTTGCTGGGGAACATGGGTGGGAGGGTGCTGTGTTGCACTCCTGTCCTGCTCGCGGGCTTGCTGCAGGCAGCCGGCTGGCCTGTGCGAACAGGATGCTGGACGAGATGGGCCGCCCTTGGCTGCTTTATGTTCCTGTGACATCGCGAGCCAGCAGGGCGGGCACCCGGCTTAGTTTGGAAGGCTGTGCTAGAATCTCTGCTCGTATTTCTATTTGCAAACCCAACACGCGCTCTATGTAGACTTAGGTCACTCGCAATTCAACGTATGCACTTCTCTACATTTTCGTGCCTCTGCGGAAGATCGTTCGCTTACTCTCTTATGTGGGTTTTTTTAAGTAACTACGCATGCGCAGCAGCTGGGTCCCGTGCCCTTGAACAGAGCGCCTGCGCCTTTCCCTGCCATAAAGACTCCCTACGGCGGCCGTGCTGGGCCACGATTAGCGACAGCGCGTTGCCTCTCCTCTCTGTTGCGGATCACAATGGCCGGCCGGGGAAAGCTCATCGCCGTGCTGGGCGACGAGGATACGGTGACCGGGTTCCTGCTGGGCGGCGTCGGGGAGCTCGACAAGCACCGGCGCCCGAACTTCCTGGTGGTGGAGAAGGAGACCGCCCTGGCCGAGATCGAGGAGGCTTTCCGGTGAGGGAGAAATCGGGCGGCGGCGGCGGCGGCGGCGGGCGGTGGTGGAGGACAGGCGGAAGAGCCGCGGCTGCTAGTTGCCGTGGAAACGGCGAGGAGGAGACCACTTCGCCTGTAGGGATAGGGGGCGACGTGTGGGTTTGGGGCTGCCCATTCTCGGTGATGGTGGAGGGGGGGAGCTGGGTACCATCATCAAGGCGCCGTCTAGGCGAGATGGCCGCTGCGGGAAGGAACCATTCTTTCCGGGTGGGGGAGTCGGCCCACCCTTCTACGTGGCGGAGGGGGTGAAACCATTGCGGGAGGAGGGGTGCGGCCTTGCATGTAGCACAGCCTTCCCCAAGCTGGCCCCCCTCCAGGGTTGGACTACAACTCCCAGTATCCCCCAGCATGCTGGGAGTTGTAGTCCAACACATCTGCAGGGCACCCGCTTGGGGAAGGCTGGTACAGTTTGGTTGACACCACTGCTGTTGCATGATTCTGGTTACAAGTTCCAAAACGCAACACACACACACACACACACACACACAGGCGCGCGGGGTAACATTTTATGATAAGATTCAAAAACTCCACTTCTTCTATTTTTAAGCAAGAAATGTTCTCCCCCCAGAGGGAAGGTGCACTGTTCTTGGAAGCACTGCAACTCCCAGCATCCTCAGCCAGCAAGGCCAACAGATGATGGGAGTTGCAGCAGACCCAAACACCTGGCGAGCACTAGCTTGGGGAAGGCTGACATTGGTGGGGCTGGAGAGGGGAATGTCTCCTCAGGAGGCACTCCTTCCCCTCACTCTGCGCGGTGGATCTTCCTCCCAGGGCAGGGGGCAGAGGACTGCGGCCTCCATGTGACATCCCCTCCTCTGAGTCCCCAAAGGGGGTCTTGGAAGAAGGCCCTTTCATGGCTGGGGCTGTTCGGTGGTGGCTCCGGGGAACACGCTGGTTTGTGGGGTGTGAGGGAGGCACCTCTTGGGAAGGAGCCCCTGCTTAGGAGTTGGCCTGTTATTGGGCTGGGGGGTTGTGGGATCAGGGAATCGGGGACGGCAGATAATTTCCCTGGACTTCTCTGCATTGAGAATGGTGTAAAGGGGGTGGTAGACCCCCCCCCCCACTGTCACCCAAGACCATGGCCTGCCTGCAGCCTAGACTGCCAGAGGGGCCACTTTCTCCTCTCCTGGTTTGAATCCAGAGTGGCAAGTAAGAGGGTATTTGGAGAAACTATTCCCCAGAGGCAGTGAACCTATTCTACTAATGCAGTGTAGCTGGCTATCACAGTGTTCTCCAACCTGGGGTCCCCAGATGTTTTTGGCCTACAACTCCCAGCATGCCCCAGCCAGCATAGCTGGCTGGGGCATGCTGGGAGTTGTAGGCCAAAAACATCTGGGGACCCCAGGTTGGAGAACACGGTACCAATGCAGCATGCCCAAAGGCTAGAACTTCCCCTTTATCTCACTGGGTAGAGTGGAACACTTCCTCTACTTCATTCTCCTGCTAGGAATTCATGTGACTTATGAATGGGATGGGATTTGCTTGGTCATCCTGTGATGATGACCTCTTAGGAAAAAGAGGCAACCTTCTCTCTCCCATAAATACGTCCGGTAGCTAGCTTTGCTTTCCCTGACCCGGGCCTCTGGTAGTGGCTTGGCATGCTGAAACCAAATGGGGTGGGGGGGGACTCTTAGTCGCACGGGGAATAAGGGAAGTTTCATTGGCTAAACTTGCTTGTCAGGGTGCTGTGAAAAAAGCTGGCAGCGGTATTCATAGATTTCATAGATCATCGAGTTGGAAGGAGCCTACAAGGCTATCGAGTCCTGCCCCCTGCTCAATGCAGGAAACTAGAGGAGGGGGTCTCCCATCCAAGTAATCACCAGGCCTGACCCTGCTCCTCCCGCAGGAAAAGACCACGGTTTGATTCTGGTTTGTTCGACCTAATGATAGTTGAAACAAACCACAGTTCCTGAGTTCAGATGTCATGGCGAACTGTACTTCCCTCTGCCGTGGAAGGAGGGAAGGTGTTGTTGTTGGGGGGGGGGGGGAGCCTGTGCTTTGGCTGGGCTCGTTCCCCATGCGCTGAAATGGGTTGTGTCTGAAACATGCCATTGGCTGCAGCCCAGAGAAAGCTGACCCGAATCAAGCCTGGGGCCTCCAGATGTGCTGGGCTACAAACCCCCCCCCCCCGGTGTGGCTGGCTGGGGTATGCTGGGGGTTGTAGTCCAGCACAGCCGGAGGGCCCAGGCTGGGGAAAGCTGTTTCAGCTGCCTGCCTGACTGCGTCTCATTCCCGGTCGGTGCGCAGCCATCTTCCTCTGGTTTCCCAGGTCACTGAAGTGGCGAATTCAGCCTTCTTTTGATCTCAGTCAGGATTGGCACTACTCCCGTACGGTGATGGGCGGCTGCACCGTCGTCTGCTGCCCTTTCCAGAAGGAGCCGGGCTCAACCCATGCTGTGTTTACACACAAACAGCCTGGCCTGTGCAGGCCCTTCAAGCCCCAGCCGCCTCCCTCCCGATTACTCCTGTCAAAGGACCTTCCTGACCTTGGCAGAGCTGCTCATCTGGTAAATTCCAGCCTCTCCAGTGGATCAGGGCTCTGTGTGGAAATTACAGACGGTTGGGTGTGGGTTAGCCAGTTTCATCTCTCTGCTCAACCCTCAAACTCGCTGAGTGACTTCAGTCTTGTCTGCAGTGATCTGGGGGCCAAATTGCTCCAAGCTCTTCGAATAAGGTGCAAAAGATGAGAAAAATGCATTGCAGGTGGCCATTCTCGGAAAGTGTTTAGTTTTGTATTTCTCCCTGGGCAATTTTCCATCCATGCCTTCTGCAGAATGGAAATTTGAAAGGACCAAAGATAATCCATTCCATCCCACTGAGCCACCAAGATGAGGTGGCAGGGTAATCACGCTATTGCTTTGGAGAAAGTGGCCAGAGAAATGTCCGTTGCCCTCTCACCACAGCTGAACAAATGGATAGGCAGTCGATTCAGGACAGACAAGCTAAGACGACTTCCAACTTGTACATAGCTGGCTTATGGAACTCAGTGCCACAAGATGTGTTGAGTGATGACTTTGTGATCTATCAGTGGCTACTAGCCACAATACTTATGTAGGACCTCCAGCTTCTGGGATAGTGTACCTTTTGAAAACCAGTTGCTGGAGAGGCTGTGTGTAGCTCTGTTTGTCTCTATGATGTGGTGGTGGTGGTGGGAATTGGGCCCAACCCATCACCCCTAAAGTCATTTCCTATTTTCACCAGGAATGGGTCCACCCTTCCTTCTACCCTCGGCCTAAGCATCCTCAAGAGAAGGCACAGCACTGCTTGGATGTGAGGGGGCTGCTACGTATCTATGTCCTCAGGGCACAAGCCTTCTGCACCTATTGTGTCAGGGGCATCGAAAATCCATATGGCCTATCGGGTACTGGCTTCAGGGCGAATACCTGGCCCTTCCCTCCAAACCTCAGATGGACTGTTGGTCTAATCCAGCAGGGCTGCTCTTATGGCTTCGGCAGTATCAGAATGCAAAGATGATAGATAGCTTTTATGTTATTTTTCCACTCTGCATTGGTTTTAAAAATATTTTTATAGTACTAGGCTTGTTTTTAAGCAGGATTATCTGAGGAACATGTTTGTGTCACCTTTCATGGCCCATCACCTCACTGAGCATGATCTGCCACATTTTTGAGCTTGCAACATGACTGTGTCCACTGCCAAGATGATTCCCTCCTTTGATCTTATGCGCTGGTCTCTCAATGTTTTGAGCTATGCATGTGCCCAAACCTCCCTTGTCTGGAGCTTAGTTTCAGTAGTGGACTTCCATGACCCAGGTGGGCCTGGTGGAGGTAGCCCAGTCTTCAGAACGTACCCGGCAGGCCCACTTGGGACTGCCCAGCTGTGTGACCCTCCTCTCTGTCCTGTTCTTCTCCGCCCTCAGGAGCTTCCTGTGTCGTGAGGACATTGGCATTGTTCTCATCAACCAGTACATTGCGGAGATGATCCGGCACGCGATCGACGCTCACACCAAGTCCATCCCGGCTGTGCTGGAGATCCCCTCCAAGGAGCACCCCTACGACGCCTCCAAGGACTCGATTTTACGCCGGGCCAGGGGCATGTTCACTGCCGAGGACTTGCGATAGATGGAGGAGAGGTCGTCTCCCTTTACTGGTCAGCTGCTGCTTCTTCATCCTCACGATTCCATAAAGAGCTCTCCCTCCCTCCCTCTCCCATTGCTTCAATATATTTGCTGTCAGTAATATCCCCTCCCACCTCCCAGCTTCCTCACACTTCCTCTAAGGCAGTGTTTCTCAACCTTGGGTCCCCAGATGTTTCTGGCCTACAACTCCCAGCATGCCCCAGCCAGCATAGCTGGCTGGGGCATGCTGGGAGTTGTAGGCCAAAAACATCTGGGGACCCAAGGTTGAGAAACACTGCTCTAAGGACAGGAGCAAGGTTACCCTGGGGCATTTGTTTGCCTTTGGTCATCTACATTCGTGCTCTTTGGCGTGGTGTTTTTAGCATTTGATACAGGAAGATAGGAGAGCCGGGGTGGTGGTGGTGGTCATTTTACCCCCGGCCTGCTCCAATAGGGAGGTGCTCACCCCCAGAACACAACTGCACCTGTGTTTAGCTTCCTCTGGTGCTGTAACTGGCCCAGGTACCTCCCCGTATCCTGCTGTGGCCCTTATATCCATCACGCAAGAGATGTCCTAAGTGGATTTCTCAGCAGAGAGAGACTGGATTTTTCAGGGTCTGTTAGCTCTGCATTCTTTTGGATTGAAATGCTCTTCCTTTGCAGATGGTGCAATACTGTATGGCTAAATCTACCTCCCCCCCCCCCCCCGCTCCCACTCCCAATCTGAGAAGCAAAGTCCCTCTTGATTATAAATTAAGCCAAAAGGCAGAGCCTGGAATTCCGTTCTTGTGGAGGTGCACGGGGAAGTGGGGGTTCACGTCTGAGCAACTTGATGCATGCAAGGGAAACTGCTTGGAATGTGACCTCTTCCATGGTATGGCACCACAAAACTTTCTCCCAATTGCTGTCCTGATGGTTTGTAGTCCAAATCTCTCCAGCAAAGCATTACCTCTGTGTTGCCTCATCATGTGCATGAACTTTCTCTGTCCTTGGAAGGTGGGTTGCAGTATCTGTTCCTTGCAGAGGTCCCATTGGGGAAGATTTGCTAAAGGAAAGTCAACCTCCAACAATATTCTGTGGTGGTCCTTGTTATGACTCAGTGTCTTTGTTCAGTGATCAGATATGTGATCTTTAATCATAGTGAATCATACTTGTATTTTCTGATTCTCATTGAATGAACCTGTTCAGTGACAGAACTTAATAAAAATGGTCCTATTCAGTCGTGGTCCTTGATTACTGAATTGGGGCTGGCGGGTGGAGGTATTTATTAATGACTTAGATGAGGAGGTGCAGGGCATGCTGATCAAATTTGCAGATGACACAAAGTTGGGTGGAACGGCTAATACTCTGGAAGACAGAAACAAAATTCAAAGAGATCTCGATAGGCTGGAGCGCTGGGCCGAAAACAACAGAATGAAATTTAATAGGGATAAATGCCAAGTTCTGCACCTAGGGAGAGGAAACCAAATGCAGAGTTACAGAATGGGGGACACTTGGCTCAACAATACTACAAGTGAGAAGGATCTTGGAATTGTGGTAGATCACAAACTGAATATGAGCCAGCAATGTGATGTGGCTGCAAAGAAGGCAAATGCTATTTTGGGCTGCATTAATAGAAGTATAGCTTCCAAATCGCGGGAAGTGATAATTCCCCTTTACTTGGCACTGGTTAGGCCTCTTCTTGAGTACTGCGTCCAGTTCTGGGCACCACACTTTAGGAAGGACGTAGACAAACTGGAGAGGGTCCAGAGGCGGGCAACAAGGATGATAAAGGGACTGGAAACAAGGCCCTATGAGGAGACTGAAAGAACTGGGCATGTTTAGCCTTCAGAAGAGGAGACTGATGGGAGAGATGATCGCACTCTTCCAGTACTTGAAGGGATGTCACACAGAGGAGGGCCAGGATTTCTTCTGGATCATCCCAGTTTGCAGGACACGGAATAATGGGCTCAAGTTACAGGAACCCAGATTCCACCTAAACATCAAGAAAAATTTCCTGACTGTCAGAGCAATAAAACAATGGAACCAACTACCTAGGGAGGTGGTGGGCTCTCCCACTCTGGAGGCATTCAAGGCGCAGCTGGGCGGCCATCTGTCAGGGATGCTTTGACCTGGATTCCTGCACTGAGCAGGGGGTTGGACTCGATGGCCTTGTAGGCCCCTTCCAACTCTACTTTTCTATGATTCTATGAATTTAACTTAAACTACATACAATAAATCATAAAGTGCACACACACCCCACCTCCTAGGGACCAAATTATATACTTCCATCCCCTTGATCGAATGAATTCTAAATTCCAAAAATATAACATATCCTGACAAGGCATACTCCCCTTCTCTTTTATTAATACATAGTCTAATAATTGGTTCCATATATCCATAAAATTATTCTTCTCTAACTGTCCTTTTTTGCATTTGATACTACAAGTTAGTTTATAATTTAGGGCTATATCCCAAACTTCCTTATACCAATCAGTTATTAGGAAAACATGTACTTTCCATTTTCTCTCTATCATTAGCCTAGCTGCAGTTAACAAGTTTACAATTAATTCCTTCGTATTTTGGTCACCAATAAGTTTCTCCGTTATTGATAACAATGCTAGTTTTGGATTAATACCAATACTTTCCGATATTTCTGTAAAATCCTCTCGCCAAAAAACCAGTACATTTTTACAACTCCATCACATATGAGCATATGTCCTTTTTTCCTGACATCCTCTCCAACAAAATGCGGAGCAATTATCGTCTATTCTATTTAATCTTACTGGAGTTAAGTACCATCTCCAAATTAGTTTATAAAAATTCTCCTTTATCCTAGTTGACATCACTTTCACAATCTGTCTATCCCATATGTTGTTCCAACCCACCTTCGAGGTCATCTCTTCAAATTCATTATCCTATACTGTCTTTAACTGGTCATCATGTTCTTCCACTTTTTGAATCACTCTATATAAATCCCTTGTTATACTTCTTGTTGACTCATTGCCTTGTAGGCCATCTCTAGACGTAACAATCTTTTCAAATTTAGTTAAATCTCTCTCATACTCAGTGTTCCTTTTTCCTTCTTCGACCACTGTTCTAACTGTAATAAATTTAACCACGACACTCTTCTTCTCCCAACAATTTTCAATATTTGGTCTCTAGTCCCCATCTTTTCCACCCAATCGGATAATCTAATAACCCTTTCTTCTCTTAGTTTATCCTCCAAAACCAATCTTATATTTTCGGGAAAATCATTTAGAGCCACCACCTGAGTTAATGGAGAAATCCCTGGTTGGTATAAATATGTTCCTCATAGTACTCCAGATCTCTAACAAACTTCTTAAAAAAGGGTTGTCTATGTTTTTTTTATCAAGTTGCTATTTTTTTTAAAGAGGATTTCCCCTTTTTTTTCTCCATATGCTTGCTTTATCCGAATTGTTAGTTCTATTGTATGTATAAAAATCTCTCTAAAACTAAATTAGAAAGTAAATTGAAAAAGCACACAACCTTTTTTCCTGTGTTGTAGATTGTGAATGTAAATGACTCCCAGCATGAAAAGCCTCTCTGTGGCCAGGGCTTGGTTTTTTAAAAATCTTTTGTCTCCCTCCCAATGATTTGTTGTAGGGTATTTAGAACATAAACTGTTCTGCTTTATTTTATTTTGCGACCTACCTACTTTCTCCCACTTCCTTTATTTTATTTATTTATTTGTTATATTCGTAAATCGCCCATCTGGCTGGTCACCCATTATTTATTCCCCGCCTCTAAGACCAGGCATCCATGCCACAGGCTTGGTTAAAGGGGAGAACAAAAACTCTTTGCCCGGTGGTGACCAAGAGAGTTTGCTAAGACTCACATCTCCCCCCTCTCCCATGAAAACACCCGCAGGTCTTGGGGTTCTCACTCAACCCACATTTAGGGTGCCTTGAGTGGGTGATGGCAGTCACTGGGTTTGCCTGGCACAACAACCCATCATGGGTTGCTACCCACAAAGGGTTGTTGTGCGAACCCAGACCGATTTCCTCAGGGTGACTTATACATGGGCAACAAGCCACCCCAACAACCCATGGGCTGTTGCAGGGAGTGTTGTACCCACGATGGGTTGCCATGTCATCCAAACCTGGGCAACTGAACCTGATGTGGGTACCGGGAATCGGCTATGGAGCCACTTGGGAAGGGTGGCAAAAAAACCTTTGCTGCTCTTGCCGAGTGACTCCCAGGCAACCGCCAGTGCCAGCTGCCCCCAAAGTGCCCAAGCGGTACTTGGGGGCAGCTAGCACTGGCTTTCCCCTATCGGTGTGATCGCGAGCCATTTCTGGCTTGTTGCAGCTTCCCCCCCCCCCCGTTACCCCTTTTCCCCCGGAAATCACGAAAGCCGGCTTGACAGCCAGCTTCCGTAGTCCCCGTTTTGACAGCCCCTTCAAAGTGCCCAAGCCGCACCTTGGAAGGGCTGTCCGTGGCTGTCAGAACTTTAAAAAAAAAAATTGCACAAAAATATTTATGCAAAAACACATTAATTAAAAAAAAATAGACATATTTGCGCAACTGCAAACCTTCACAGTTTTGCAAGTGCGGGGATTTGAAGCCTCGGCTGGGGCGATGTCCGGTGGGGTGCCTGCTGCGAATCTGCACCAGGCACCAGTCCTGGAAGTTGCCCAGAAGAGGCTCCAAATTTTTATCCCCCCGTTTTTTCTTCAAAAGATGAGCTGTCAAAAGATGAGCTGTCAAGAGAAACCAAAAGTGCAAGGGATCTTTGCACACAGAAAGGGGGTGTTTTGGGATTTATTCTCCCTTTGCAGCTGGATCCTCATCTTACCACCACCACCACCACTCCGCTAGTCCACATGCTGGTGCACTTTTTGCATTTTTTCCCCTGAGCCTCTAGGTGCTTGTGAATGTACAAAAGCCGCCGCCCCTTCCTCATCTGTCTCTTCCTTGGAACCAGAAGCTATTTTCAGCCTAGATTCTGTGGGTCATCCTTTCCTTGAAGCTGCCGTGGGGAAGTTGGAGAGGAAGACGTTGTGGCCTATATTATTTATTCATTTCATTACATTTCATTCCTGTCCAAAAGTTGAAGCTCTTTGGGCACTTCACAACAATAATAGTTTAAAATGACAGTATAAAAGAAAAGCCAAAATAAAACCCAGCAGCAGTGCAAAGATTTAAAATACAGTAACAGATTTAAAACAACAGAAACCGAAAGGCCAAAATGCCTGGGGAAAATCTAGGCAGCAGCGTAGCCAAGTGAGCTGCTCTACCTTCCCCAGGTGAGGGCTGGGTGGGCTGGGTAGAATAACGGCCTTGGGGAAAGTTGCAGGACAGTCTGGCCTTGTGTTAAGATTTCCCTGTGCGACTGCAACGGGAAGCAAGTGTAAAAAACAAACACCCATTTCCCTTTTCAATTCTGGATTCTTAAAGACTCTGCCACCGCCGCCCTTTATATTTAACTTGGAAAGGGAAGAAGGATGGACACGCTTCACCGGTTGCTATCTTGCTTGTGATCCTGGTTTCCCCCGAGCCTTTTCTTCCGTGCGACCTTACAGCTGGGTAGCAAGCTCTGCGGTGCCCTAATACTCATGAGGTGAAAAGCTATTTACACGCTGCGGGTGCAACCCTAGGCATGTTTAGACGGAAAAAAGTCCGACGACTCCCAGCGTTCCCCACCCAGCCTCAGATTCAGGGGGTTTAAGTATATGTCAGTGATGGCGAACCTATGGCACGGGTGCCACAGCTGGCACACAGGGACCTCTCTGTGGGCACTCGAGCCATTGGTCACCAGATCGCGAAAAGACTGTCCCCTTCTGCAAAACACTAATGATTTTGTTCTTTCTCACAGTGTGGAACAGAATGATTTTATTCTAGAATTCCTGTTACAGAATTCTTTTCTACATTGTTATCACATTTAAAAGATTTTGAAGAATGATGCACAGAGCATGGCTTGGATGTAAAGCCCTAACAGTTGACCCGAGTGCTGCATGTGTTGCTCTCAAACTAACGGAGTGTGAGCCAAGGTTTGACAAATTATCAGCATGCATGCAATAGGAAAAATCACATTAATTGCCCAATGCAAACTTTTACCTAATGCAGTGTTTGCAGTCCAAGACATAAAGTGTTTAAAATGTGTTAAGCACGTTTAGTTTTCTTGTTTATCTTGCTCATCCTAGTACAGGTTGACTTTTACTAATCCGACACCTGTAGAAGCAGGGAAAGGACCCGGGGTAAAGCTTGCCCCATACAATTTCAGTCTGGCATATAATCATATTACAAGTTGAGGATCCCTTATCCAAAAATACATGTGCCTAATTATTTAAAAAGTTTGTATAAATTCCCTTCAGGCTATGTGTACAATGTAGTACTATAATAATTTTTTGAGTTGATTTTTTCCCCAACAAAAAACTGTTTGTGTATCATTGAAAGCTCTGTTATTGTGTTTTTCTTTTAAGACAAAAGATGTTAATTAGTTCGGACAACTGTATGAGTTGTTTTTCTCAAACTAAAACCTCGGTATTCAGGTTTAATTTGCAGTGTTGGCACTTTGAAATAAAAAAGTTGGTTTTGTGTTGCCGTTTGGGCACTCGGGCTCAGAAAGGTTCGCCATCATTGGTATATGTGCACCTTTGATTCAGGGCCCTCGGTGCCTGCTGGAGCAGGGTGACCCATGAGCTCACAAGGGGCTATTATAGCAGCTGTGATGTGATGGTTTCCCAAATATGGTGTCTAGCAGAGACCCCCCCCCAGCAAGGTCAAAGGCCACATCTCAGCTGATAAGCCAGCTTGTCACAGCTGGGGTGGGTCTGCAGGCTGGTAGGAAGGGAGCGGTCGGGGATTGGGCGGAGGGGCGGGGGTCCAAGGCGCTAGTCAGATCTGTAGTTGTTTGCGTTGGGCAGTGCACTGTCCTCCCTTCGCCCAGCCATGGCGCGGCCGTTGAACATGGACACGCTGCAGCAGAACTTCTGGAAGGAGGAGTACCTGAAGGAGATCATGCTGCGCTATGGCTGGCACCAGAAGTACGGGGCCATCGTCCGGGCCAAGCAGGAGAGCCAGCGTGAGCGCCGCAAGAAAGCCGTGGAGAACACCCTCCGGCTCCCCTCGGTCAAGCCCGCCCCGCCTGTGAAGCCCAGCTCCCCGCCCCGAGCCCAGCTCCCTGTGAGGCTGCCGCGGGAACGGGACCTGACCGGGCTGGATGCCATGATCCTGGAGGCTGAGATGAGGCCGGCGCCGCGGGAGGTGCGTGCCCTCTTGTACCAGGGCATCTCTCACGAGGACGAGGGCCGCCACCGCTACCTGAAGACGCGCCTCGCCACCCAGCCGGAGGACAAGTACACCTTTCCTATCACCACCAACTTCAACTATGGCTGGCAGATGGGTGAGTTGGGCACACGGGGCTGTGGCGGGCCAAAGGTGGTGGTGCTGCTGCTGAGGGCGGGAGGGGGTCTGCGTTGGGGATCTGCATCGGGTTCGGATGAAGTCTGAAGCCCGGGAAGAATCGGGCTGATTTGATCCAGCTCTGTTGCGGCGTGAGGCGGAGTGGGCTTCCCTCCAAAGCCAACGGAACTGAAGCCGCTCCAGAATGAAGCCTCGTTAACTACTCGTGTTTTGGATGCGAGATGCGCCCGCATGTCTCCAAATGGCCATCTTTTGGTTTCATTTTTCCAGATGCTGCAGGGGGGTAGGGAGTGCAGCCGAGTGACTGACAGGCCCGCCTTCCAATCCCGGGGCATGTTTTACTGTGGGCTCCAATCGCTGTGCTTTGGGGGAGGGCAAAGAGGGCACCGTGAGATGGCCATTCTTCCAAGGCCGCCAGTCTGCGCTATGAAAAAGGCCTGGAACTGGTTCTCCGGCAGCATCATAACCCCCTAGCCCCTGCACCTATCCTTCTGAAACTTTGCAGGTGTCTTGCCCCTCTAGGACGTGTGCGACTTTCATACAGATTGAGCCAAAAACCATGCTGGGGGGGGGGAAGCGAATCACTCCTCCCCCTTCCCAAAATTGGTGAACCCCCCCTATCCACCTGAAGCGCTGCACTTAGTCTTCCGAAACTTTGCAGGTTTCGTACGTGGGGACGCTTCTAGGCTGCCTGTCACTTTCAGAATGAAGGTCGACAAAGAACAGAGGGGGTTAAGCGCGTCCTCTTTTAGAGACCCTAGTGTTCTCCAACCTTGGGTCCCCAGATGTTTTTGGCCTACAACTCCCAGCATGCCCCAGCCAGCTATGCTGGCTGGGGCATGCTCGGAGTTGTAAGCCAAAAACATCTGGGGACCCAAGGTTGGAGAACAGTGCCCTAGAAATGTCAAGGCTGCTCCAGCACAACCCACCCCACCCTGGAGGCTATTGTTCTGAAATTTGGCAGGTTTAATCCTCTTCAGAAGGGGCACTGGTCTGTCCAGTTGTCATCCAATTTTGCCAAGAAATATAAAAGTTATTGGCCACCTGCTTTATTTAAAAAAAAATAAAAAAATTTAAAGTATAAAGAAGCGTAGTACAAAAGCCCCTGCACCTATTTATCTGACATTAGGCAGGCGTAATCTGCTCCTAAGGGACTACTTTGCGGGCAACTATCATCCAGTTCCGACCAAGAGAAGAAGATGCTGCTGCCATTTTTTTTTAAATTCCGCCCCGGTAGTCAATGGGCAGCACGAAACCTCCGATTTCCGAACCTCAACTTGGGTTCAGTGCCGAGTCAAAGTGGACTGGCTTTGAATCGGTCCGAGCAGAAGTGGGCTGTTCTCCGAAAATGGGGGGGAGGTCAGTGCAGGCCTCTTCCCCATAGCCCGGGGGTGGGGAAGCAATCCGTGCCACCCCCCCCCCCCAAAAAAAAGGGCTGGCGGGAGGGAGGGAAGAGGCCTTGGCCAGCACAAAATTCCACTCCTGTGTCTCCCCAGGGAGGATGGCTGCTGGCCACATGGCCCCCACGCCCAAGACCCGCATCGAGAGCTTCTTCCGCAAGAACGGGGCCTTCTCCCTGCTGAATCCACGAGACGTGGCCCTTTGAGCCGGGCGTGTTCTGCAAGTAAAGCCCAAACTACCTTATTGCTTGAGTCTCTCCCTCCCGTTGACTCCCTTCGAAGGCGGCCAGCTTGCGATTTAGAAATTCCTGGTGTGTGGCAGGTTTCGACTTGGCTGGGGCGGCGGTCGAGGGGCCACTCCCGTTGGGCTTTGGGCGAGGCAGGGGTGGAGCCGGTGGGTTTGAGTGGTTCTGGAGGGTGGCGCTTATGGGTCTTGTTGTACGGGGAAGGAGTCTAGTGGGCCAGGTGTGCGTGTAATAGAAGGATATTTCATCTGGATTTTTCATGGTCCGTCTTTTTCATGGCTGGCTGGAGGATGCTGGGAGTTGTAGTCCAATACATCCGGGAAGCACCAGGTTGGAGCAAGCTGCTTTGTTTTTCAGCAGCCCCAGATTTTATTTATTTATTTATTTATTTATTTATTTAATACATTTTTATACCGCCCAATAGCCGAAGATCTCTGGGCGGTTTACACAACAGATAAGGCTTTCTGGCATGGATGCAAGTATATAGTGCTACACTGATGGGAGACGCTGCATCAGGCAGAATTTCCTCTTCTAATTAACTCTTTAAAAGTACAGGCATCCTCTTGGTCTACAGCTGCACGGCCTTCCTGTTCAGAAAACCAATCGCAGCCTCAACATGAACAGCAACGGTACAAAGCAAAATGTTACAGTCTTGTTTGTTTAATGTATAGCTAGTTTGGGGCAAGGAGGTAAAAAAGAACACACCACACGGCATGAAAATACAGTAGAACAGAATAAAGTAAACATCCAAACTCCAGCCCTTTACAGCGACTTCCAAAAGCCAGCGCTGTGCTTGGAGAACCAGCACTTCTAAAAGATGCTCCGGCTCAGACTTGGGTGGGTTTCCCAGGGGAATGAGGTCCATGCCCGTCTGACGGCCACCAAGAACACGTTTCTGCGTATCGAGTGCTGTGTGAGCCTTGAACAAGGCGCAGCAGCACCGCTCAGGGAGAGTCCTTGGTGGAGCGGGGAAGGATGTTCTGGGGCAAATGGGAGAGCCAGTGTGGCCTAGTGGTGAGAGTGTTGGATTGGGAGTTGGGAAATCCGGGTTTGAGTCCCCACTTGGCCATGAAGCTCACTGGGGGACTTTAGGCCAGTCACTGACTCTCAGCCTAACCTACCTCACAGGGTTGTTGAGAGGATAAAATGGAGAGGAGGAGGAGGATTATGTAAGCCGCTGTGGGTTCCTTGCAATAGGAAAAAGGCAGGATATAAATAAATAAAGGGAGGAGGTGCCCTCTGAGGTGCTCTTTAGGGAATCTTTAAAGCAGGGGTGTCAAACTTCTGCTCCCCGCCCCCCCCCCCCCGGTCCCAATCTGCCCCTCCCTTGGGTCCCAGTCGGGTTCCCCCGACCACCAACAGTTTGGTGACTTTACAGCTTTCACAGAGGTTCTCCTCCTGCTCTAAAAGGCTTTTGCGGGCAGTGAAAGCCTTAAGCTAAAACACGCTGGTATTTTTGGTATGTAGGCTCCCCCTCTTTGCCTCTGGCCCCGCCCCTTTTCCCTTCAGCCCCGCCCACCGCTGGAATGCTCCCTGTTGCTGAGGAGTCTCGATGAGATGGCGGTGCGGGGAGGAGGGGGTCAGATGTGTTAGGCACTGGGGAACATTTGGGGACAAGCCAGGCCTGCGCAAGAGGGACAGGCTCCTCTTGAACCACAATGGAACCAGACCGTGGGCGCAAAATATAAAAGGGGTGGCAGAGCAGCTTTTAAACTGAACTTTGGGGGAAAGCCGACAGGAGCTGGGAAGCATCCCAGGTTCAGGTTGAATCATCCCTAGGGGATGAAGGTGAAAAAGTTTCTGATTGCCCAAATGTAGAAGGGGAGGAAATAGGCCATGAGCATATGGTGAAACTTGATAGCAAATCCAAGAGGCCTAAGTGCCATAGCAGAAGGAAGATGCACATGCCAGAGACATCTGGAGAGGGACACTGAGTATAGGTGTCTCTATGCAAATGCCAGAAGCCTCCAGGCCAAAATGGGAGAGTTGGAGTGCCTGGTTTTAAAGGAGAACCTAGATATAGTGGGCATTATGGAAGCCTGGTGGAATGGAGAGAACCACTGGAATGTGGTCATCTCTGGATATAAACTATAGCAGGGCTCTCCAACCTTGGGTCCCCAGATGTTGCTGGTCTACAGCTCCCAGAATCCCTTGCCATTAGCCATGCTGGCTGGGTATGCTGGGAGCTGTAGGCCAGCAACATCTGGGGACCCAGGGTTGGAGAACACTGCTCTATAGGAAGGACCGGGAAGGGCGTACTGGAGGAGGTGTTGCTCTGTACATCAAAGAGGGCATAGTGTCGAGCAGACTTTGAAAGCCTAAAAGGGGCAAAACAGAAGCGCTATAGGTGACAATACTTGGCTCCAAACCTAATTTAGTACTAGGAACATGCTATCGTCCCCCAGACCAGAATGCTCGGTGATCTTGAGATGGAAAACGAAATCAGGGAGGCCTCCAAATGAGGAGGGGTTGTAATAATGGGTGGCTTCAATTACCCCCACATTGACTGGATAAATGCATGTTCCAGTCATGACAAAGAGGTTAAATTTCTCGATGCCCTAAATGACTGTGCCCTAGAACAGTTGGTCATGGAACTGACCAGAGGGGAGGTGACCCTGGATTTAATCCTAAGTGGTGTTGCCCAGGACCTAGTACGAGATGTAAATGTTGTTGAACCAACTGGAAACAGTGACCACAATGCTATCATATTTAATATATATTTAAATGGAAGATTGCCAAAGAGGTCCAACACAGTTACATTTGACTTCAGAAGTGGAAAGGTCTCCAAAATGAGGGAACTGGTAAAAAGGAAGTTAAAAGGGGGAGGCTTAAATCCCTTCAAAATGCTTGGAGGTTACACAAAACCACAATAACATTAGCTCAGATACAATGTAATGTTAGACTATTGGTGGTCTAACAGATTAGGAAAGGTAGTGCCAAGTCCAAGAAGTCACCAGCATGGTTAACAAGCAGTGTCAAGGAAGGTATTAGAGAGAAGAAGGCTTCCTTCAGAAAATGGAAGACTTGCCCAAATGAGGAAAACAAAAGGGAGCACGAGCTTGCACAAAGGAGATGCAAGCAGTCATTGAGATACAAAAAAGCATTTTGAGGAGGATATTGCTAACAACATCAAGGCCAACAATAAATAATTCTTTAAATATATGAGAAGCAGGAAACCAGCTAAGGAGGCACTTGGACCGTTGGATGATAATGGAATTAAAGGAGTACTAAAGGAGGATAAGGAGATTGTGGAGAAGCTGAATGAATTCTTTTCATCTGTGTTCACTGCAGAAGATACAGGACAGATGTCTGTGCCTGAACTGATGCTTTCAGGAGGGGGAGTCTGAGGAATTGAGGCAAATAGTGGTGACAAAAGATGAAGTTCTCAACCTTATTGACAAATTAAAAGTCAATAAATCACTGGGCCCAGATGGTATCCATCCTATAGTTCTTCAAGAACTCAAATATGAAATTGCTGATCTTCTAAAATAATATGTAACATGTCCCTAAGATCAGCCTCTGTATCAGAGGATTGGAGAATGGCCAATGTAACACCAATTTTTAAAAAGATCCAGGGGGGATCCAGGAAATTACAGGCTTAATGTCTGTTCTGGTAAATTGGTTGAAAGCGTTATTAAAGATAAAATCAGTAAGCATATAGAAGGACAAGCCCTGCTAAGAAAGAATCAACATGGCTTCTGCAAAGGTAAGTCCTGTCTCACTAACGTTTTAGAGTTCTTTGAGAGTGTCCGTAAACATGTTGATGGGGTGATCCAGTAGACATTATTTACTTGGGCTTCCAAAAGGCTTTTGACAAAGTCCCTCACCAAAGACTCCTGATCAAACTTAGCAGTCATGGAATAAGAGGAGAGGTCCTCTTACGGATCAGTAACTGGTTAAAGAACAGGAAGGGTAGGAACAAATGATAAATTCTCCCAATGGCGGGATGTAAACAGCAGGGTCCCACAGGGATCTGAATTGTGACCAATGCTTTTCCATTTATTCATAAATGATCTCAGGAGTGAGCAGTGAAGTGGCCAAGTTTGCTGAAGTCACCAAATTATTTCTAGTGGTGAAAACTAAAAGGGATTGTGAGGAGCTTCAAAAGGATCTCTCTGAACTGGGAGAATGGGCATCAAAGTGGCAAATGTGGTTCAGTGTAAGCAAGTGTAAAGTACCTGCATGTTGCGGTGAAAAATCCCCACTTCAAGTATAATCTGATGGGATCTGAGCTAGCAGTGACTGACCAAGAAAGAGATCTTGGGGCTCTGGTGGACGGCTCGATGCAAATGTCGACCCAGTGTGCGACTGCTGTGAAAAAGGCAAACTCCATGTTAGGCATAATTAGGACAGGAATCGAAAACAAAACTGCCAAGATCACGCTGCCCTTATACAAGTCTACAGTATAGTGTGACTGCACTTAGAAGACTGTGTTGTACAGTTCTGGCCACCGCACCTAAAAAAGGACATTGTAGAGTTGGGAAAAGTGCAGAAAAGGGCAACTAAAATGACCAAGGGGCTGGAGCAACCCCCCTACGAGGAAAGGTTACAGCAGCTGGGATTGTTTAGCTTAGAAAAAAGGTGAGTATGGGGAGACATGATAGAGATGTACAGAATTCTGCATGGTGTGGAGAAAGTGGAAGGGGAGACATTTTTCTCCCTCTCGTATCGTCCCATGAAGCTGATTGGTGGGAGATTCAGGACAGATCGAAGGAAGGACTTCTTCACACAGCACATGGGAAACTATGGAATTCACTTCCACAAGATGTAGTGATGGCCACCAATGTGGATGACTTTAAAAGGGGATTGGACAAATTCCTGGAGGAGGAGAAGGCTATCGATGGCTACTAGTCCTGATGGCTACATGCTGCCTCCAGTATCAGAGGCAGTATGCCTAGGTGCACAAGTTGCTGGGGAACATGGGCGGGAGAGTGCTGTTTCACTCGTGTCCTGCTTGTGGGATCCTGTGGACAGCTGGTTGGCCACTGGGTGAACAGAATGCTGGACTAGATGGAGCCTTGGTCTGATCCAACAGGGCTCTTCTTATGCTCGTATGAATGTGGCCATGTTTCGCAGGCATACAATAAAGTTGGTAATACAATGGCTTCATAAACCAGTGTTTTGGTCTGCTTACAAATATCCCGATCCTTGAACACAGAGTCTACACAATCTTCTTTAGAATTTCCTCCTTTTATTCCGGAAGACAATCTTACTCGGTCACGAGTGATCGCCTGATGATGATGATGAATGTGGCCCCCAAGAGTTTCTCTGAAGTGGAACTCGGCCCTCGGGCTGAAAGAGGTTTGGTACTCCTGCTTGAAAGGCTGGAGCAAGACCTTACCTGGAACATAACAGAGCATCAGCTCGGATGCTGGTGCTGGGAGGTGGGCAGCGACATCTTACACTCGCTTATGCTCCATACAGCGCTGGTGCAAACAAATATTATTTAGATTCCACCTTCCACTGTGGAACTCACGGCAGGACTCGTAGGGTTCCCAGGCCATCTTCCAGCCAGGCACTGGCTGGACCCAGATCCGCTTAGCTCCCAGAAGGTTGCTACTGCTGCATGAACCCGCAGACCAGGCCCTGGGATATAATTCGTGGGGCTGTTTAGCAAGACAGAGGGGGAGAAGGAGAGACAGACCGAGAGTGACGGAATGGTTGGTTCAGGTGACGATTCTCCTCCAAGGGTCGTTGTATATGATGCTGGTTTCCAAAAGCAAAACATTTTTGGGTTGTGTCCTGTGAATGGCTGCTTGGGCAAGGACGGGTGTGGGATCGGTCCACACATGGTCCCAAGATCTGCCCTTGTTGCTCCTCCTCTTCCCGTTTCCTCCTCTTCAGTAAAGAGGCACAGGCTGTTTCAGGGATGGGCCTGGATTGAAGCTGCATGGCTACATGCTCTTTCCCCTCCTCCTTCATGGGGATTTGTTCTCTTTTTTTACAAACTGTAAGCTGCTAATTTTTGCGCCTTCTAGCACCCTGTCTCAACTTGGTGCCCTCCGGCTGTGTTGGACTTGCACTACAACTGCCATCATCCCCAGCTGGCGTGGCCACTGCAGTCCCAACACCTCTGGAAGGCACCAGGTCCGGGAGGCTGCTGTCTATCAGCCCAGTCTGCGGAACCCTGCTCCTTCCAGGCCTCATTTCCTGGTTCGTGAGTGCGCCATTTGCTTCTGGGAACCAGCATCACATTGATCATGTGTACATATCACGGCAGAGTCCGCACTGAGAAAAGAAAAATGCAGTACCCCGAGCCTGCAATTCCAGGAGGATGCCATGGGGATGCAGTGGCGTGGAGTGGATGCCACAGGGATCGGAAGTTGTGGGAGTCCAGCAGGGGCCCAAACTGAAATGGGAGGAAAGGGGTGGTCTGGAGCACCCCAAGAGCTTGCCGGGGGCAGGCAGGAGAGAGATGCAACTCTCGCTCCGGAAAGGGCTGATCGGGTGACTGAGCTCTTGGTGTGAATCCTCCCCTTCCCCTGCAATCCCCACGACTTCCCACTCCAGAAGAGTGGCAGCTGGCGACACGGTGCGGTGTCATTTTGGGGGGTCCGGCTCCCTCCCCAGGGCCAAAAGCACCCTGTGACTGCCGCCACCACCACCCCAGTCTGCCCACAGACCCTTCTGTGGAACTCCTTTGGTCCGAGCTTCAAAACGCAGCCCCCGCCTCCGGGTGGGGCCCCGGCCCGGCAGGCAGGGTGGAAGGGGTCTCGGGCGGGAGCCTCTTCTCCTCGGCTTACGCATCTCCCGGCCACCCCGGCTCGGGATGCTCCTCGCCACGGGCCGCCAGCGGGTTCAGGAGCAGCTCCTTGAATCTCAGCGTGTTCCTGCGGGACAGAGAGAGATTTGTTGGGACTTGAAAAAGATGCTAGGAGAGGATATATTGTTGAGTATTGCAATCGTGTAAGTAAGAGATGCATTGCTTGCCTTAATCCCATGTAACTGGGTCTTACAAATAAACTCTTTAATCTTTATTAACTGCTGTTATCTCCTCCTTCCGTCTGCATGACTAGGACTGAGGGTCACTGGCTAGGTAAGCTTTTGAACCCGAGTCAGTCCAGCTCTCACAATCTCACATTAGTGAGATCAGCAGAGTAGAGTCCCCTTTCCAGCTTAAAAGAAGCTTAGATCTGGCTAGTGTTAGCCAGTTAGCATTTGGTAATCCAGGATGCTTTAAGGCAGACTGGATTTCCCTGGTTTTGCCCGCTTTTCTCTCCCTCAGAACAATAATCAGAGACACAGTCTTGTAAAAGTTAAAAGTAACATTTACTCACTCAAGATTATGCAGTTTCATTCAGGCAGGCTTAAAAGACGTTTCTTACAGTTGGTTACAAGTTCATTTGTAGTTACTTGGGGTCTGAACTTGTGGAGTTCAGACCAGCAACTCTGGCTACATGCTGCTACAAGGACCACATGGAGACAACAACCTGGTGGTGCCAAGCTCACTAGGAGTCTGAACAGAAAAGAGGAAGAAGCTGGGAGCAACACCCACTTCCTGTTCAGGCTGTTAATAACTCAATGAGTACCTTTCTAGGAAAACCACCCTAGAAGGTATCAGTGATCTTAACCATTTCACCCAATTACCTGGTGAAACATGAGCCATAGGTTTTGATTGCAATTTTAATTATCCAACAAGATTGGTGGGGCGTGGGCTCCAGTAGGGGGTCTGCTTAAAAAATAAATGCTGCTGGAGCTGAAACTGGCCAAAAAAATATGTCTGTGATCGGGAAGCTTCCACTTTCGCCCCAGAAGGGGTTCCCTCATGGGAGGGCACTCTGCACGTGCTCGAAAGCATTCCTTTCACGATGGCTTCACAGGTTTTGGGGTGAAACTCTTGCTTTTAAAAAAAGAAATGAAGGAAAGGATTTGCCCGCCCACGCTTCTCTCAGCCCCATAGCTATTGCTTTATTGTCATGGCTGGAAATGGGATGCTGGACTAGTTCCATCTGATCCAGCCGGGGTCCTGGTCACCGTTAGCAGTTGTGATGTTGCGTTAAGCTCCCCGCCCCCCCCCTCACCTCACCTCACCTCTCCCTCTTGGACTGCATGACGTAGGTCCGTTCTCGCTTCACCTTCTCCAGGTGGCGCTTCACAGCTGTTTTCTGTCCGGCTTGGTCCTGCTGGAGGGAAAAGGGCAAAGTTAGACCTGTCCCCCCCCTGGGGCGCCACGTTGTGGCCAAGGCCGGGTGCCTACCATTAGGCCAACTTAGGACAGCAGCCTAGGGCGCGGGCTAAAGGGGGCACCAGAAACAGCCTTGGAAAAAAAAAATTACAGTGCTCTCAAGTGGGAAGGGGGGGGCGCTACTAATTTGATCTTGCCTAGGGCACCAAACTGCCTTGCACCGGCCCTGCGTGTGGCTGCGAAGGAGAGCTGGGTGTAGATGGGGAGACATGCGCGGTCCATGCAGGAAGATGGCGGGGCCCAGTGGGCCCGGCCGGGACCCTGCATGCTGCAACACGCGGGTTCCTCAGCGGACAGCTCAGCGTGGAACCTAGTCCTGGAGGTGGAAAGTATGACAACCACCCTTCTGGGTACAAGGAGGGGGACATGTGCTGATCTCAGCAAGGAGAGGGGTTGGCAGCTGGGAAGAGACGGGTTTTCAGTAGAATGACCCTGTCGCAAATGTCGGTTGAAGAAGACCTGGGCAAGCCTCCCAATTTGGGGAGTAGTTCAGGCGTGGAACAGAGTGCCCCGGGGGTGGCTGCTGTCACAGGCCTTCTTCTTTGGCAGTTCTAAAAAAAATAAAAATAAAAAGGTTGGGCAGACCCTGTTAGGAATGTTTTTGATACGGGATCTCCTTTTGGGGGGGAAAAGTGCTTGGATTGGTCGTGCATCAGGTCCAGCTCTATGATCCAAGGAGAATGGGAGTCGACAGCTGGAGTGAGAATGCCCTGGAAGGAGAACCGGAGGTTCATTTCAAATATATCTTTTAGGCGTGATGGTTATTGTATTTGTATCCTGCCCTTCCTCCAAGGAGCTCAGGAAGTATACACAGTTATCCCCATGTGCCCACTATTTATATGCTCACAGCAACCTTAGGAGGTAGTCTAGGCTGAGAGAGGATCCTGCTCGCGGTCGCACACTCAGCTGGGCGGCTGAACCAGGATTTAAACGAGTCTCTCTGTGTGTTTTGGAGTGAGTCACTGTTCTGGCCATGCCTGCAGCTGGCAAACCCAGAGCTGTGGCCCCTGCAGCCTCCTCCCGGGTTGCACGCTTTTGTTGTGCAGTGGAATGATCCAGTCACGCCTGACACAGTAGGCAGGGACAGAACTGGGAGCCGGCTGGGAGGAGGCAAGGCCTGTAGCACATCAGAGCCCCCTTGAGCACCCTTTTTGGTAGAAAAGCGGGGTACAAGTCAGATACATAAATCGTGCAGAGATGCGGCAGGCAGCCTCCTCTGTGGGTGGGCACTTTGGGCATGCCGGCACCCTTAATCCATTTCCCGTGGCATGCCAGCAGTTGAGATGCAGCATTCTCGTGTGCCCGGGCAAACGGCGGAATCACGGCGTGCGTGATTCCCAGGAAGGCAGCGCAGAGGTCTGCTGCCTCCTTCCTCCTCTCTCCCTTCCCCCCAGAAGGGTCCGATCCTGATTCAGCTACCTTGATCTGAGCCAGCAGGAAGGACGGAAGTACCTGGCCCTGGTCTGCTGCAGGGAGTGGCCGCAGCTCCGCCGGGCTGACTCCCAAAAGATCTTCCTCAGACTTCCGATGCTTGGCAATAGACAGTCTCTCCTGGAACTAAACAGGAAGAGGGTGGGAGCTGGTTTTCCCCCTTCGACATTTCTTGATGGTGCACACCTCTTGTGGGGACACCCTGCCCGCTTCACCCTTTCTCCCATCTCTAGCCGATTAGGACCGGTGGATAAAACAGCCGCAGTGGATTTGATACCGAGAGGCCTCCCGTATACCTGCCGTGGGCACGTGGCAAAATCAGCCACACACACACCCCGCACCACTTTTCATCTTTGCATCTGAGCAGAGGATGTGGGGGTGGGATGCCCTGGCGCACTGCTCGCGAACCAGCCCGTTCTGTCCTGCGTGAGCGTGAGGCAGCGCCGCCCTGCATGCGCACACAATCAGAGGATCAGCGTTTGAGGACTTCCCACGGTTTTTAGCAGGGGCATAATAATGCCACCCAGGGCAGGAATGGACACTGCTGTTCATGGAGAGAAGTAAAGGCTGCAGCCCCTGGGCTAAGGGTCTACGGTAGCCTGGAGGCCTCCAGAGGTGCTGGACTACAACCCCCCATCATCCCTGGCCAGCAGGACTCACCCGCAGGATCTGCCGCTCCTTGTCGCGCTGGTGCCGGCGCCCCCCCTCGGCCTGGAGCTCCGCCAGCCGCCGCAGGGCTGCCTCCTTTTCCTGGCGGGAGAGCCAGATGAAGGCCTTCTCCCGGCATGGGGGGCACGGGGGTGGAGGCTAGCGTGGTGGGGGGACACACACAAAGGCAAAGACGAGTCAGGCGGGCCCTTGGCACGGCTCTGAAGGGCAGGTCAGCGTGGGCCCGCCCGGCGACGAGGGGCGAGCGGCGGGCTCTGTGTGTTTCATTCTAGAATAGTGTTCTCCAACCTTGGGTCCCCAGATGTGTTTGGCCTACAACTCCCAGCATGCCCCAGCCAGGCCAAACACATCTGGGGACCCAAGGTTGGAGAACACTGGGCTAGCCTATATCAGTCTAATGTTCGTGCACCTTTGCATTTCCTCTTGTTTGTCATTCAGTTGTGCACATCTCTCCTTATCCACTAATCCTGGCCTCGTGGTGCGCGGAGCGTGTGCAAAGTGCTGGGGTGCCGTTTGGGAGGCTGTGAAGCTGACTGGAGAGAGTTGAGCAATTATATTAGGATTGTTGGGAGATTACGGTAGCTAGTGAGTGCAGGGATCGATATTTTGGGAACAGCTGGTGAAGGAGGACTGGTCCTAGGATAAGATAGTAAGTTACCGGTACTTAATATTGACTGAAACTACATATGAGACTTATTTCCAGAAACTGTTGTATTTTAAAATAAACTTTACTTTGTCATTTGAAGCAGCCTGTGTGGGAAATTGCGCTTTATATACTGTTCAAAGAAGTATAAAGTAGGGATAATAGACATCCCAAAGTCAATGTAAGGGTAAGGGCTAGAGAAAGAGAAACCCCCAACATTACATAAGTGCACCCGTAGCTCCCAAAAAGGAGGGCAAGCTTGAGGCCCTATGAGGGGTGGGGTGTGGCAGGGCTCCTCCAGATCAGTGTTCTCCAACCTTGGGTCCCCAAATGTTTTTGGCCTACAACTCCCAGCATGCCCCAGCCAAAAACAACTGGGGACCCAAGGTTGGAGAACACTTGCTCCAGAGAACTTGGTCCCTCATGTTTTTACGGATGTTTGGGTAGTTATTTTCCAGCCTTGGGAAGTTTTGTGAACCTGCACAAATACCCGGAACTTCGCTTGGGAGAATTCCGTTCTAATCTCCAGTTTACCAGAATACGGACCAGCTGCCACCTCCATCCTCTAAAATTTAGACACGCCGTCACTTACAGGCCTGTGGCTCACGCTGGCTCAGCTTGTCTCAGCATGGAAAGCTAAGCAGGGTCAGGCCTGGTCATTACTTGGATGGGAGACCCCTCCTCTAGTTTCCTGCATTGAGCAGGGGGTTGGACTCGATGGCCTTGTAGGCCCCTTCCAACTCTAGGATCCTATGATATCCTATGATATCCTCTGCACCCCCCCATCCCACAGCCGCCCCACTTTTGTGCCCTCACGCCGGCCTCCACCCCTGCCGACTCACACGCCTCCTTACCGAGGACAGTCCAGAGGCGCTCCCAGGCGGGGCCACGTGGGCCGAGGTCTCCCTGGACGCACCCACGCTGAGAGCTGCTGGTTCCCACATCGGCTCCTCGCCGTGCCTTCCGGGGCTGGGCGGAGAAAGCGCACTCATGGCTGTGGGCGTCCAGGTTTCAGTGGCCTCCTCCTCCCATGATGGAGATGCTCCCAGCCTCCTGCTCAAGGCTGCAGGCTCAAGGTCTTCCTGGTTCAATCGGCCCATCCCAGGGGCCAAGAGAGTCCTCAGCTGAGATCCTCCACCTGGCAACGCTGCTGTCTCTCTCCATTCCCGATACTGAACAGCCTGTGGTCCTTCTTCCAGCCATTGAGGCTCAAGGATCCCCACCTTCCTTGCAATGTTCTGTTTCCCTCCACAGCTGGCGCCTTAACTCTGGGAGCTGAGGCATCTCCTGCTCCCCCTGGAAATGGCCATCTACTTCCTGGACCTTCAGTTCCCTCTGATTTGGGGGAAGAAGGGTGTCTGGGTCCCTTCTTTCCTGCTCCTTGGGCGTTTCCTGATTCTTTGGGGAAGATACCTGGGACTCAAGAGCTTGTTGTGGCTGGCTGTGCAGTGGCTCTTGGGATGAGGGTGTCTGCTGCACGCCCAGCTCCCTATCCTGGGAATATAGGCCTTCTGCCCTTCTCAGTCCCGGGCACAGGAAGTTCTGTGTCCTTGATAGCTCCTGAAGATCAAGAGAATTTGACTTCATCCACAGAACTCCCTGCACCTTGAAGGGATGCTGCTCTTGGGGTCGTGCGGCTCCTAGCTCCCTGTCTATCACCTTACCCTCAGCTTTAAGGGGTTCCCATCCAACTTGTGGGGATTCCTGAAGGAAAAGGCTCTTTGGCTCCATGCTTTCTTGGGACTGAAGGACATGAGGAGCCATCACCCCTGGCACCACAGGAGATGTCTTTGGCAAGTATTCTTGCAGCTGGGTTACCTGTGATGCCTTCAGAGCTGGTGACCTGTCTGATTTCCTTTTAAGTACTCCTGAGGTCTGACAAAGTCCCTGGACGCTCTGTTGGGAAGGCTGAAGGGTCTGCTGTTGCTGCCCATGCTGTCTCCCATGTGCCTCAGAAACCTTTTGATCTATTGGTGGTGGCTGGTGGGACTCTGTACCTCTCCATTCCTGGTGCAGAGGGTCCTGGGCCTCCTCATCCTTCAGTTCTTGGGGTCTAAGAGCTTCTAGTTCATTGTGCAACCTTCCCAGTTCTTGAAGGAGCCCGATCCCAAACTGTGGAATGTCATGAGGAGGGAGGAGCTGTGATAAGCTGACCTGTGGACCTACACATGACGTATGTCCTTGCTCGTGAGGGAGGTCCCTGGTTCGCATGCAGAGGTTCCTGGTCTTTGAAGGTCTCCACCTTCATTTTGTGAGCTTGTCTTTGAGAGTCAAGATGCCCTGTGGTTTCCTGAATTCCTTCAACAATGTTTGTTATCTCCTGATGCTGCAGAACTCCCAGCTTACGTAGCCCCTGCGTGTTATGTGGCTCCTGCCCCACAAGTTCCTGAAGCTGAAGCACCTGTGCCCCCAGTTTCAGAGCAATGTGGCCCCGGGGGCTTTCTGGGCTTTGCGCATGCTGGGTTTGGAAAACACCACTCCTTTTTAGCACCTCAGGTCCAAGAGTCTTGGACTTCCTTAGCAGGTTTCTCAGGAGTGCAGGGCTTTGTAGATCCCTCTTTTCTTGGGGGTCAAGAAGCTGTGGCCCCATCAGCCCCTGAGGCTCTGGTTCCCCTTGTGCATGCTCCTGCATCCAAAGAGGCTCCTTTGCACCTGGAGAGTATTTCTGGAGTGGAAGAGCCTCCGAATTCTCTACATTCCTTCGGGCAGAATATCTGGGCGTTCTCCAGTTCTTGGGGACAAAGGACCTCTCTCTTATTTCTCAGTGGCTCCTTGACCTGGGGAGGCCCCATCTCCATCTGCTGTGTCTTCCGGGTCTCACACTTGTTTCCTTCCTGCCGTTGGGGATCCTCTAGTTCCTGGAGCGGAAGGGTTTGGGAATGAAGGGCCATTGGACCCTTGGATTTCTGAGGTTCTATTAACTTGTCCTGCAGCTTTGTTTGTGGGTGGCATATATTGAGTCTACCCATATTCTGCAGATTAGAGGAGTGCGACCCTCCTACGAGTGGCTTTGATTGGAGGGCCCCAAGCTCCCTCACGTCAAGAGACTTTGATTTTCCTGGAATCCACCAGGATGATGGGAGAGGTTTTGTCTCAATATACACCAAGGGCAACTGAGTTGGGGACTTCCCATGCTTCACAAGGGTCGGTGGCATCTTCAGTGAGGCTTCCTGCTCCAGCTGAAGAACACACGAGTGCTTTGAAGTTGTGGACTGTAGAGCAAAACTCTCTGGATTCTTTTGCAACATCTGCTGGATTCGCAGGGGTGTGTGTTCCATCTGTGGAGCTCGTGGTAGCTGAAGGGCTTCCACTTCTTTCTGTCCGTGTTGGACCTTAAATTGGATACTTCCTTGGGAATTCAAGGCACGTGGCGCATTATCTCCAAGCTCCTCCTGAGGCTGTGAGGTCTCCAGGCCCCGCCGCTCCTCTTGCGCAGGAGATTCAGTCCCATTCTTTAGAATGCCCATGTCATGCACAGGGTTCTTCGCCATCTGTGTTGTTACATGCAGTGGGCAATTTTTCAAGCCCTGCAGCACTTGGTTCCGAAGGAGCTGGGGATCTTCCTGTGCGCATCCTGAAGTCTGGAGAATTTCTGGTTTCCTCAGCCTCTGGAGCAGAAAGCCACATGGTTCTGACAGTTCCTGAGGTTCAAGGGACTTGGATTTCCTGAGCAGAGCTGCCTGAGGCTGAGATGCCTCTGGCATGAAGAACATCTGGGGACATCTTTGCAAAATTCCTTGCACCTCAGATCGCTTATCTTCCACCACGAACTCGCAGCGCTTTCCTTTACAGTGTCCCTGGGGGCAGAGGGCCTTGGGATCCATGGTTCCCTGGAGTGTGAGGTTCTCAGGATCCAGCGGTGGTGAATCCTGACACTGGAGCACAATCACTTCCCTCAGCTCCAGGCTCTGCAAGGCCGGTGGCTCCATCAGCTCAAGAGGGTTCTGACTTCATCTCCAAGGGGCCCTGAAGAAGAGGAGGGTGGCTTTCTGCATCTGGTCCCTGGGGCTGAAGTAACTGTAGTGTCCCCTGGGTCTGTAAGACCCCCTGACCACTCTTTTCATAGGATTCATAGGCCTGAGGACCGTTCTTCTTCTGTGGTTCCATCTGGAGAATCTTCTGGGACCTGAAAAGCTTTTGGCCTCTGTTCCGGCATCCCCTGAGTTTGAGGGGATTCCTGCCCCCACAGTTCTTGTGCCCTGAGGGCCTGTAGTTCCCTTAGGTCAAGAGACCTTGATTTTCCTAGTAATCTTCCTGGGGGCAGGAGTCCTTTTGTCTTACTGTGCCCCTCCAGGGATTCAAGGGCTGGGCAATCATCTAGCTTGACCCTCTCTGGAGCCTCAGCAGTTGCCAGCGGCATTTCCTTGATGTGAAGGGCCTGTGACTCATCTGAAGGACCACAATCTTCTGGATCATTTTTCAGCATCTCCTGGGCCTGGAGTGATATAGGGTGGTGCACGTGTGATGTCTGGTTCCCCTCGGGGTTCCAGGGACTCACGGACATGGGAGTGACTAACTTTGTAAGAATCACACATTTCAGGCATGTTTTCTGGTAGAGAACTCTCCAGATCCTTTGGCTCCTTAGGTGCAAGGGTCTTTTGCCCCCTTGGGGATCCCTCTGTGTCCTGGGGTTCCCTTTCTACCTGTTGAGCTTCTTGGATTGGAACAGCCTCCATCTCCTTCAGCATCTGGACCTCAAGGGCCTGAGGACTTCTCTTGGGACTTTGAGTCAGTTCTGCCCTCCTCAGGGCCTGAGAGTCGAACTCTTGCGAGGCTGACAGCCCAGGGCAAGTAGAGTCTGCCTCAAGAAGAATTTCCTGAAGCTGTGGAGATTTTGGCTCTCTCCTCTCCTGGGCTTGAAGAAGGATATCTGTTGGCACCATTCCTTCACCTTGGAAAGCTTTCTTTTGTACCCGTGGGGCCTCTAGTTCCTTTAGTTCCTGGGAATAAAGGATTTTTTGGTCAAGTTCCTTTGGCCTTTGGGCCTCAGACTCCCTCTGTGGCCTTCCTTGTAGTTGTATTGCCCGTGGCTTGTTCACCTCCTGGGGCTGAGGAGAAGCCAACAGCTCCCTGTATGGCCTCCCTTGCTGGGCCAGTTCCAAGGCCCACCACAGAAGGGGAGGTGTTTCTGGACTTCTACGTTTCTGGAGCAGAAGAAGCCCCATTTCCATCTCTGGAGCAGGCTGTGACTGTAAGGCATCTGAATCATTCCCTCTGTGTGTCTGGAAAGCCCGTGGCTCCCCCAGCTCTTGGCACAGACTTTTGCAACTCTGAGAGGTCATTTGGCTTCTCTGTGGATCTGTCTGGGCTTCAGGGGCTACTAGCCCTCTCTGTTCTTGAGGTTGTAGGGCCTGTTCCAGCTGTGAATCCTCCAGCAGGCCATGCTGATAAAGAGGAATTTGTGGATCCCTCTCTTCCTGGGAACCTGCAGGCTGTAGATCTGTTAGCATCATTCCCTGGACATGAAAAGTCTCCCCTACCCGGATATGGGGGGCTTGCTGTTCTCTTAATTCCGGTGGATGAAGGATCTTTGGGCCTCCATGTTCCGGTGACGCATGGGATCCTGGTTCCAGGTGTGGTTCTCCCTGTGGCAGGACCATTTGTTGCCTTTGCATCCCCTGAAGCAGTGGGGCCTGCAGGTCCTTCTGTGACACCCTTTGGGCCAAGAAAGCTGGCTCCAGGTACCTCACATCCTGGAACTGAAAGGGATATGGCTTCTTCAGCTCGAATGATTTTGCCTTCGGTCCTAGGACCCTCCACAGAAGAGGAGGAGTTTCTGGGCTTCTGCATTCCTCGGGGTGAAGAACCATTTTGGAGGTTCCCTGGGCCTCTGAGTTTTCTAGACACGCACTTCCGTATGACTGAATGACCCGTGATTGCCCCAATTCTTGAACAACAGCTGCGGGATCCTTTGGCTGTTCCAGCACTCTTTGGTGCACTTCAGAAGTTCTTGTTGTCTTTATCTCTGGGATTCTTTGCTCCTGAGGTGTTTCTAGCTCCCTTGTTTCTTGACCCAGAAAGCCCTGCCTCTCCTGTAGAGTAGGAGAGCGTAACCTTTCAGGCACAGCTTCCTCAGACTGAGGGATTTTTGGACTCCTGCCTTCCTGGGCCTGCAGCCCTTGGGAACATGTAGGCAGCATTTTCTCATGCAGCAAGGATTCCTTCTCTGCCTGGACCTGAGGGGCCATAGATTCCCTCAGTTGCTGAGGAGAAATGACATTTGGATCCTTACATCCCTGTGGCTTCTGGGCCTCTGGTTCCACCTGTGACCCCTGCTCCTGGGCTTCTAAGGCACATGGCTTCCTCAGCTCGAATGATTTTGCCTTGAGTCCTAGGACCCTCCACAGAAGAGGAGGAGATTCTGGGCTTCTGTCTTCCCAGATCTGAGGAATCCATGTCTCCTTTTGTGGCACAGCCTCTTGGGTCTGCACAGTTTCCAGACTCTTCCTTTCATGGGGCTGTGACCCCCTCAGTTCTTCTTCCATGAAGGTTCCTGAGTGCTCCAGCAATTCTGCTTCCCTCTGTGGAAGTATTTGTGTCCTTCTCTGTGGAGCTTTCTGGACTGAAGGGGCTCCCAGTTCTCTCATTTCTTGAGGCTGAAGATTGAGACTGTTTGATTGTCCCACCAGAGCTTCTGGAGGGATTCCTGATATTCTCTCTTCCTGGTGCTGGAGCACCTTTTCTGCCTGGGTCTGAGGGTCCTCTGGTTCCTTCAGTCTTTGGGGATAAAGGATCATTGACTCCCTTAGCTCCTGTGGCTTCTGGGTCTCTGGCTCCATCTGTGGTTCTTCCTGTGGCTGAACCATGGATGTTCTCTTCATCTCCTGAGGGAGTTGAGGAGCACGCAGTTCCTTCAGTGGCATTTCCTGGGCCAAAGAGGGTTCCAGCACTGGACTTGGGAGGACATGTGGTTTCCCCAACTCAAACGATTTTGCCTTCTGCCTCAAAACCCTCCACAGGAGAGGTGGAGTTTCTGGACTTCTGAATTCCTGGGGCTCAGGGATCCCTGTCTGCCTTTGTGGAGTAGCTCCTGGGACATATGATGTCTCCTGGGCCTTCCTTTCATGGGGCTGAAGTGCCAGTGGCTCTCTCAGATCAAGGGCCTTTGAGTTTTTTGGCTGAGCTTCCTGAGACTGGTAGATTTCTGTGCCCCTTCCTTCCTTGGGTAAGAAGTTCTGTGTTTCTTTCACATTTTGAGGTCCAGTAATCTTGGCCCCTTTCTGTGCCTTTCCTTGCACTTGAAGGGCTTCCTGCTCTTTCAGAGGAGGTTCCTCTGCATGATGACTCTGTGGCTTCTGCCTCAGTTTCTGGGACTGAAAGTCTTCTCCTAGCCCGCATTCCTGAAGGGCAAGAGCTTCTGGACTCATCTCTGGGAACTTGGACTGAGTGCAAGAGACTTCCAGCTCCCTCAGTTCCTGGGGCTGAAAAGATGGTGGCCACCTCAGCTCAAGAGACTTCGACTTTCTCCACAGGATTCCATAGTGAGGAAGGTTTTGAAGCGGAGAAAGTTCTGGTCCCCTCAGGTCTTGTGTGGCTTCTAGACTCTTCTTTTCTGGAAGAGAAGGACTCCCCATTTCTTGAAATACAAGAGTCCCTTTATCCCTTTGCATAGAGGTCTGCAGAAGTTCTGGCCCATGAAGCCAAAATGGCTCTGGTCCCATCTGACCTTGTGCTTGAAGGGCTTGGAGCCCCTCATATCCCTGCAATTCAAGTGCCTCCTGCTCTCTCCCAAAGGTTCTGAGGTGTTTACAGGTCTGCGGGCTTCCAGAATCTCTGGCTTCTCCAGCACCATCCCTTCCACTTGAAGCAGCTCCAGTTCCTTCTGCAGATGATCCTGGGGCCTTCCTTGCGGCATTCCTGGGATGTGAAGGTTGTCTAGCTGCCTCATACCTTCTGACCTTGACATCTCTACAGACTCAAGAGGCATTGCCTTCCTTGCCAAATCAATCTGGTGTGGAAGGGCCTCTAGTTCCTTCTCAGCATATGGCCAAGTGACTTGTGGCCTGCCCAGGTTTCTCTGTAGCTTCTCCTGAGCATGAAGAGGACCTGTCTCCATCAGGGCCTGACTGGCCTCTGTCTTCTCTGCTTGAGGAGTGGGCAGTTCTGTCTCCTTCAGTGGAGCTTCTAGGGTCTGGCTGCTCTGGCCTCTCTTTCATCATAGATGCTTCCGGCTCCTTTTGCAATGGCTCTGGCAACTGAATGGGTTCTTGTTTGCTTTCTAGAAATTTCTGGTGCTGTAGAACTTCCCTTAAATCATGGCACTTCAGAACTTCCCTCTCTGCCTGTGAAATCTCCGGGGCTTTGGCCTCTTTCCATTCCTGGGGCTGAGGAGCTTGAGGATATCTGCCTTCCTGCCAAATCTGTGGTGACACCCAGATTACTTTGGTCTTTGCCTCTGATAGCTCTTGGGGCTCAAGAGATCTCGATTTCCTCAGCAGAGCCAAATGAAGTTGGGAGCGTTCCAGAACCTTTTGTTCCCGGTTACATGGAGCTTCAGAAGATCTCATTTCTGGAGCCTGAAGGGTAGGGGATTCTTTATAGAGATCTTTGTGGGCCTGAAGGACCTCCTGTTTCATCTGAAGCTGAGTGGCTGTTGATTCCCTCTGTTCCTGGGGCTGAGGCTCCTGCAGGTAAACCTGTTGATCTACCTGTTTCTGAGATACAAGGGGCTCCTGCTGCTTCCCTTTTAAAGACATTTGAGGTTCCAGTTCCATTGCTTTCCTCATTTCATCTGTTTGAGTGATTTCTGTTTCCCTCTGTGGAATACACTTGTGGTCACCACCGGTTTGGGGAGCTAGAGTCCCCACCTCCCTACTCTGCATCCCTGGGAGATGGGGCATCTGTAGTCCTCTGTAGGGATCCCTCAGTCCTTGGAGCAGCACAGCCTGGGACATTATGAATTCCAAGGAGCCCAAAGACTTTGACCTCAGTAGCTCTCCATGTGGCTGCAAGGAATCCAGACTCAATTTCTGGAACTGAAGGTCCAGGGGACATCCTTGCTGAGCCCGAATCCCTTTGTCCTGAGGGAGATTCTGGTCCTTTCCAGGAACCACTGAGGCCTGATAGACCTCTGGATGCCCCCCTCCTTGCTGTCCCCACATATTCCTGTCTTTCTGATCTTGAGAAACCCCCAGTTTCCTCCTCAAAGGCCCCTGGGATGTTTCCTGTTGCTGAGGAGAGTCCTGTAGACCACCACACTCTCCAGCTCTGATAGCTTTGGGTTCCTTCTCCTCAGAGGTGCCTGGAATTCCTTGAGGATGGGGGGACTCCTTCTCTTGGAGGTCAAGAACTTCTGGCTCTACCTGAACCACTCTTTGGTCTTGGGGGAACTTCTCCACTATCTCCTGTTGCTTTTGACATTCATGGGGCACAAGGCCACCCAGCGGCCCTTGGGCATCTCCCTGCCTATGTGGGGTCTCCAAGATGTTCTGCACCTGGGGATCAAAGGTCCGGGGATCCCTCACATCCTGGGGACCCACAACGTTTGGTTCTCTTTGAAATCCCTCTGGAACCTGACGTGGTTTTGGAGATCTCTGGAGCTGAGGTGATTTCTGCCTCTGTCGTGCCTGAGTGTGAGGCATACCTGCTTCTGTCTCCATTCCCTGGAGCTTGAGCTCTTCTGTGTCACTGTGTACTATTTGCTGAGGATCGGGCCCTGCTGGCCCTCGAAGCGGGTGGAGTCCCAGTCCTTCCCATTCTGGCTGAGGTTTCCCCTGAGCTGGAAAGGACCCCTGGACCTCCCTCTCGCTCTCTGTCTGGGGAGCATCGGGGTCGGGGACCTCCCTCTGATGTATCTTCTTCACGGCGGAGGCATCTGACTCACGTGTGGACAGCGCCTGGGTGGGACAAGCCTCCTGGTCCACCTGCAAACTTGCCTAGAAAACAAAAGTTAAAGCTCTTCCATGTCCCAAAGCAGGATCTCGGCACCTCCTTACTGAAATAAAAATAAGAAATCCGGACTCCTGGATCGATTCTCTCTGTCGTATGCTTGTGGTGCTTAGGATCCCCTCCTGCAGGGGTGGGCAACTTGCAGTCCAACAACATCTGGAGGGCCAGAACTCCCATCTTCCCTCACCGTTGGCTATGCTGGCTAGGGCTGATGGGAGTTGCAATCCAACAACATTTAGAGCAGTGTTCTCCAACCTTGGGTCCCCAGATGTTTTTGGCCTACAACTCCAAGCATGCCCCAGCCAGCTATGCTGGCTGGGGCATGCTGGGAGCTGTAGGCCAAAAGCATCTGGGGACCCAAGGTTGGAGAACACTGATTTAGAGGGCCACACGTTCTCCAGGGTCCAGAGGAGGCCGGTCACCCGTGTCCGTGGAACTCCTCACCTATTGCCGCTTGCAGTCTGAGCTTTATAGGAGCTATCCGTGGTGCTGAACTCCACCCCACCCCCACCCCCAATAGGTTCACCACCAGGGAGCACTGTGGATCGCCCCTATGAAGCTCAGAATAAAAACTGCAATGGATAAGGAGCCCACTGGCGAGTGGGGGCTGGTGGTGACTCCTCTGTCTGTGGGGCTCCTTATCCATTGCAGCATTCATTCTGAGCATTATAGGAGATATCCATGGTGCTCCATGGTGGCGAACCTGTTTTGGGGGAGGTGGTGGTGGAGGAGGAGTTCAGCACCACGGATAGCCCCCATGAAGCTCAGAATAAAAGCTGCCATGGATAAGGAGCCCCACAGACAGAGGCGTCACCACCAGCCCCCCCTGTCTCCACCGCCGCCATGCTGGGTTTATTTGCTCCCTTGCATGGCTTCCCCTCCCACCATGCTAACCGGGCCCCCTCCTCCAGCTTCTCCCTGAATGGCCCGGGACCTTTGGAGGGCACAGCCTTTCCGCCGCCGCCTCTCCTTCCCTGTTTTCCATGGGGCTTTTGGCTGGCACATACTGAGACAGAGGACATGACAGAGAATCGCTGTTGGAATGCATTGGCGCCTCTGCAAATGGCTGCTGGCACACCGTGAACTTTGAGTCGCTCAGAGTGCGACCCTACGCATGTTTAGACAGAAGAAGGTCCTACAACTCCCAGCATGCCCCAGCCAGCATAGTAGGACCTTTTTCTGTCTAAACCTGCATAGGGTCGCACCCTTAACTCTCATTATTTATCCCCAACTGAACTGACATTTAAGTACTGTATATCCAAATTTTCTCCCATTCATCCTCCATTGCCCATATCTTTCTTCCCTGTCCCTAGGAGAGGGACCCGAGCTCAGTGGTAGAGCACATTCTTTGCATGCAGACCATCCCAGGTTCCACCTCCAGCATCTCACGTTATGAAAGGAGAAAGAATTCCCTCTAGCAGGGCTGGGAAAGACCTTGTCTACGTGGAGCGCAGCAGGCAACGCTGGACACCGGGCTTTTCTACATGAGGCTTTAAACCCGCCACTTTACTGAGGCTTCTGCTTTCGGATTCTTTGTGGGATTAAGAGTGGCTCTTTTACACTTGTTTTTTTCCGGGGTTTTCTTTCTTTCCCTGCCTTTCTATATGTTCCATTACACCGCCACTAGGTGGCGGTGTGGTATAGCGGAATTGCGCAGATACTGTACACAAGGGTTTCATGCCGCCATTCATGGATATACCAGACTTTCCTCATTAGAAAAACACACGCTCAAATGGTTGCGAATCACAGGAGAGGCCCTGGAGGATGACGACATTGTGTAAAGCACCCGGAAACTACCACGAGTGAGGAATCATGAATGCACAATAAATGCCTCCTGTAGAAAGGTTCCTCATGTGCCAACGCACTGACTCTGTGCAAGGCAGCTTCCTCTCCTCATATGCTGCGGAGCCGCTGCCCTCCCCCGCTCGCTGCCCTCCCCCGCTCGCTGCCCTCCCCCGCTCGCTGCTGTGCTGCCTTCGTTTCTTGCCCTGCTAGGAGAGGGGTAGGTAGTTTCCAAACAAACCTGAACCGGGCGCTGCTGCTGCTGCTCCTGGGGAGAGACGGGCTGCAAGTGCTGGACCAGTGGCATCAACGGGGGCTCTTGCAGTCGGGCGAGGAGTCTCTCATAGAGGGCGGGGCAGGCTTCTCCCTCCTGGGGGGTGGAATGAAAATAAGTAAATCTGTGCCACGGAGCCACGCCTGTCACTGTGCACCATCGTGGGTCAATCTGGCACCACCGGGATTCTGTTAGGGATAGTCCTGGAATCCCAGGAAGCGAAAGGTGCCTTGGAGAGCATCCGTCATCAGTTCAGCCTGGAGACGTCTCTGCCCTCTTCGTGGCTAATTTCTGAACAGAGAGGTGCTGGGGCCCAACCCTCCCGTCTTTAGTTCACAGTTGGGCGTGTTCGCACGTCGCGCTAACCCACCCTGGCGATAAGCCACAGTGGGTTGGTGGCTTCGCGAGCAAGCCATGGTGCACCTGACAGACGACTGGGCTCACCGTGGTTTGTTGCCCCCTGCTTCCCCGTCTCCAAGCCGCCTCGTCTCTTCTCCCCACTGCAGTCGTGACCTCCTTTCGGTTGCCAGAACTTCCCCCCCTCCCCCCTTTTTTTCCAGAGATTGCTTTTCGCGATCTCTGATGTGGCCACCACTGGCAGCCGCTCCTAAGTGCCCAAGTGGCGCACTGGAGGAGTTGTCACTGGTTCACACCACCTTTTTTTGTGCACCACAAATGTGCGCAAATATTTTTCTGACTTTTCTAAAACAAACAAACAAACAAACAAAATGGTCTTGTGCAACTTAGTCGAAAAGCCTTGACACTTAAACCCAGCCGTGATGGGTAGAGAGGGAATTTTACCTGTTCCGGTTTCTGAGGACCCCCACAAGCTCCGTGTTTGAGGACGGCCACCGAGCCGCTTCCCTGGAGAAGCCTCAGCGCAAATAAAGCACTGCACCAGTGTGAGTGTGTGTGTGTGTGTGTGTGTGAGAGAGAGAGAGAGAGAGAGAGAGTGGCACAGCACATGCTTTGCCTACAGAAGGGCTCAGGTGCAGTGCAGTGTTCTCCAACCTTGGGTCCCCAGATGTTTTTGGCTGGGGCATGCTGGGAGTTGTAGGCCCAAAACATCTGGGGACCCAAGGTTGGAGAACATTGGGTTAGAGGAAGCCTGGGAAAAATCAGGGGTGGCGGCAGAGAGCCCGGTGGACCAGCGGTGGGATGTGATCCGCAGCGTTCAAGTGCTCGCAGGGAGGAAAAACAGAGCCCGGTGCTGCTGGGTTTCCTCCCTCTATGAGCACGTACGCGAGTGCTGCAGGTGCTCTCCCGCCCTGCCCCACAGACGCACGTGCTAGCAGAGCCAGGGTGAAGGGTAGAAGTCCTGCTCTCCCCTTTACTCTTTGTATCTTCTGCCAAAGCTGCCGCCTTCCTCTTCTCCCTTTGCTGTCCCCCCGCCCACCTCCTAAATCGAGACCGCAAACTCTTGGGGCAGGGACCCGTTCTCTGCCGACGTTACTCTGCAAGGCGCCACGCGCACCAAGGATGCTATATCTCAGTGTTCTCCACCCTTGGGTCCCCAGATGTTTTTGGCCTACGACTCCCAGCATGCCCCAGCCGGCTATGCCGGCTGGGGCATGCCGGGAGTTGTAGGCCAAAAACATCTGGGGACCCAAGGGTGGAGAACACTGCTATATCTAAACCACCCCTGTGCTTGGGGAGCGTTAGGCCATTTGCCCACACTCCCCACCTGATATTCTTCAGGCTACAGGACTCAGGGGGAACTGCTTGAGTCCTCACAAACCTCTGAGGGAAGGCACTGCAGCTCAGCGGCAGAGCATGTCGTCCATCCTGGCTTGTGAGATGTGCCAGAGCTGGGTACCTGGACCTCTGAGGTGGCCAATGCCTCCCTAAGGGACCGGGAAGCCCCTGCGGTTTTGAAGGAAGCAGTGGCGAGGCCCTTGTGGGATCATGAAACCAAACTGTGAGACCCTGTGGTTTCGGGTAACTACCACCGTGGGTCAGATCTGCCATTCTTGGGCAAGGCGCTGGAGCGTGTGGGCGCCCTCAAGTGGTGTTGGACGACACTGATTATTGAGATCCATCCCAATCCGGTTTCAGACCTGGTTATGGGATGGAAACAGCCCTGGTTGATGACTTACACCGGGGAATGGACAGGGGGAGTGCAACCCTTCTGGTTCTTCTGGACCTCCCAGTGGCTTTCAGTAGCATCAACCATAGTATCCTTCTGGATCATTTATCTGGACTGGGCTTAGGAGGCACGGTTTTTAAAGTGGTTCTGGTCCTTCCTGGAGGAGCGGTCTCAGAAGGTGGTGCTGGGGGACTTCTGTTCCATCCCATGGCTGTTTGCCTGTGAGGTGCCACAGGGTTCCATCCTGCCCCCCCCCCCCCGCTTTTTAACGTCTACATGAAACCGCTGGAGGTTTGGGCTGAAGAGCCATCAGGATGCGGACAATATTCAGCGCTACCTCTCATTTCCATCTGCACATCCCTGGGGAGGCGGCTGTGGAACTCTTGAAGCAGGGTTTGGAGGCTGTTTTGGGGCGGATGAGGGTGAACAAGCTGAAACTTAATCCAGACAAGACGGAGGTACTGTGGGTTGGGAAACCAACTACTCCGGATGGAGGTTTACGACTGGTCTCAGATGGGGTTGCACGCCCCCCCCCCCAAAGACAAAGTGCGTAGCCTGGGAGTCCTCCTGGACTCTGCACCGACTGGGGAAACCCAGCTGGCTGTGGTGGACAGGAGTACTTTTTACCAGCTAAAGCTGGAATGCCAGTTGCAGCCTTATATGGAGAGGACGATGGACCTTGCCTCAGTTATCCATGCACTAGTGACGCCCAGGCTGGACTACTGTAACGTGCTGTGTGTGGGGCTGCCTTTGAAGATGGTCCAGGAACTTCCGCCGGTGCAGAAAGCGGCTGCCTAAATGTTAATGAGGGCGAGGCGATAGATCATATAACGCCTGTACTGCGTCAGCTGTGCTGGTTCCTGGTGCGTTTCTGCACCCAATTTAAAGTGCCCGTTTTGACCTTTGAAGCCTTAAATGGCTTGGGACCAGATTACCCGAAGGTCCACCTTCACCCATATCAGCCTGCCCGCACTTTGAGAACAGCAACAGAAGCCCCTCACTTGCCCACCTTTGAGGGCAGTTCGGTGGGTTAGTATACAAGAGAGAGCCTTTTCCGCAGTGGCCCCACACCTCTAGCAATGGGTTGTTATCTGGGGTCTGCCAGGTCCCATCATTGCAGGCTTTTAAGAAAACCCACCGGTTTACTGTGGCGTTCCCCTGGTTACCTATGTCTTGTTGTTGACGATGCTGCTGATTTAGATTGTGGTTTTTATGAAATTGTATCAGTCTATTATATTACTGTACGCCACCTTGGGAGGGCTCCTGCTCCGAAAGGCGGCCTAGAAATATTTTAAATACATAAATAAATAAAATTCTTGGGATGCAGACTGTCCCATGTTCATTCCTTGGCATCTCCAGCTAAAAGGGTCCCAGATATGGTGGGTGGGTGTCCTTCCTTTTCTTTTCTTTTTTTTTAAACAGTCTTCTATTTGAAGGGCTGCCAGAGAACTGTCCTCGGTTTGAAGGGCTGCCCTGTCCTATTCCAGTTAAAGAGAAAGGCCCGGAAGGACTGTTGCTCATCCACTACGAACACCTGGACAGCAGGTGAAACAGGCGGGCACACACACAGCTCACCTGCCCACTAGGGTGAGGTGCACTGTATTTCTATTTAAATTACAATAATTATTTCTAAATTTGCATCTATACATAGAAATCGGCACATGCACATTCTATGCACACGTGTGTCCTTTTTTGCCCTCTTTGTTGGTGATGCATTGGTGAAAAGAAAGGCCCGACTCGGCAACGGGGCAGCTGCAGCTGCTTCCGCTCCTTGTTCCCTTTGCCCTCCTCGCCGTCTCTCACCCTTCCGCTGATGATCCCTGCCAGATCCTCGATGCTACGCCTCAGCTCCTCCAGCTGCTTGCGCTGCAGATCTGTAAGCACAGCGACGGCGCAGTCCTGCCACGACGCCTCCGCCCTCCTGGCTACTTGCAGCCGCTTCTGGGCCAGCTTCAGCAGCTGGAAAATGACTTCCTGCTGCAAGGCAGGTGAGGTGTCCTCCCAGCTGCATCCTGTGGGGGGCAGAAGCGAGGAGTTATCTTGACATGGAGGGAGAACAGAGCACGGGGCCAACCGCCACTGCGGTCCATCATTCAGAACCCCAAGCGCTTGGTTCCAAGACCGGCACCAGAGAGTGCTGGCATGGGGGTGGTGGTCCTGCTCCGTGGGCGAGGAAGGAGAAGCCACAAACCTTTCTACGCCCCTGTCCCCACAGGAGAGCAGTGGTGGCTTTGGCTGCCAGGACTAGCTCCTTCAGCTGCCTTCTCCTTGCAAGGAGACGCCAGCTCAGGGCCTCCATGCATGGGGTGGGGAAAGTGGAGAGGGAGACATTTTTTCTCCCTCACAATACTGGAACCCAAAGGGGTCCTCCCATGAAGCTGATTGGTGGGAGATTCAGGACAGGTCAAAGGAAGTCCTCCTTCACACAGCGCAGAGTTAAACTATGGAATTCACTTCCACAAGATGTAGTGATGGCCACCCATCTGGAGGGCTTTAAAAGGGGGTTGGACAAAGTCATGGAGGAGGAGGAGAAGGCTACCGATGGCCAGGGGAGGTTGGTGACTCCTGTTTTGGTGGGGCCCATGGATAGCCCCTATAAAGCTCCAAATAAAAGCTGAATTGGATTAGGAGCCCCGCCGAAATAGGAGTCACCAGCCTCCGCTGCCAATGGCTACTAGCCATGATGGCTATATGCCACTTTTGGTCTCCTCGTAGGCCGTACTGCCTCTGTATGCCAGATGCTGGGGAACACAAGCAGGAGCGTGCTGTTTCTGTTGTGTGGGCTTCCCACTGGGGCATCTGTTCGATCTCTTTGGAAACAGAATGCTGGGCTAGGCAGGCCTTTGGACCTCTGTGCTTGTCCCCAGTCATCAACACTTCAAGGTGACCAAGAGGCAGAAATGCCACAGGGAAATATTCAAAGGAATTCTAGGGAAGCCTCCTGAGGGTTACGGGCAGCCATTCCTCTGGGAACACCCCACATTATTCCTTTTTTCCAAGAAGGCTTTCATCCAGAGCCTGGGCTCTCCCAGTCCACTCCCATGAGCTTCTGGGTTTTATCACTGTCACTGCTGTCCTACCGACAGGGCAGAGGGCATTTCTGCTAGGACAGCAAACGACTGATAACAGGCAGCCAGCTGGAGTATGTGCTGATATATACCATTATCTTGCCAAGACATAATCCCTTGGCAGGCTGCAGGGACTTCCTTGGAATCTTTGTTCAGGCTTGTTGGCATTTTATTTTGACCGGTCGACAAAAGCCTACACAGCTATATAATGTAAATATTTTGTTTGACGTTAGTCAAACAACGTCCCCTGGCTGCCCTGCCGTACCTGCTCCTGGGGGGATCATCTGCTTCCTGCCACGGCCTCTTTCGCGAACAACCTCTGGCTCTGCCAGGGTCAACAGACTCTGGACCAGATGGGCTCTGTCCCTCCCTTGCTGGAGCAAAAGCCGGTCCAGCAGAACCTGCTGTGGGGCAACAAACAGAACACCCATAGCCTCAATGACTCAAGATTCACCGTCCAAGCCCGCAAATTAAGGTGAAAGCAGGGCGAGAGATTACCGGGGGGGGGGGGCGTGGGCGTTCAGCAAGGTCCAAGGGTACAGAACTTGGACACCTTCTGGGCTGCATTGCAAAACAGCAGAGTATTTGAAGATCATTTCTTAGGGTAATTTCCGATTTCATAGCCTCCTAATTATGGCAATATTATTAACATCGAACAACCCGTCCCCCCTTTCACCCCACCCCCTTTGTCAGAGGGATTTGTGCCTTTGGCAAGCATACCAACAAGTACCTCTTAAACTGCTTATTAACAGTCATTCCCAAACGGTTTGCTGGGGCACTACATCAGAGAGCTATAAGTATGCGTTGAAAAATACATTAATTAAGAGCACAATTACAGTATATGCAAGTTTAGATAGGAAAAGGTCCTACAACTCCCAGCATGCCCCAGCCAGGTGGCTGGGGCATGCTGGGAGTTGTAGGACCTTTTCCTATCTAAACATGCATAGGAATGTGCTTTAAAATACCTAAAGGCTCCCGCCGGCCCATATTAGCCACCCACAGAGGAGTTGGCCCGCTGTCTCTCTGCATGACTGGGTGCTCTCCAACCAGCCTCTGCTGGGGCGGGCAGGCACTTCTGTTGGGTCTCTGTAGTGTACTGGGAGTGACAGGTGCACTCAGTCACTCCTGATGTTGTCACAGAATGACCTGCCCTGAAAGGAGGGTGCCCGCTTTCTCTCTGTGTGAGGCTCTGGGCATGCCTCCTTCCAGGTAGGAGGCATCAGCAGATCATGACTCAGGAAGCGACACACAGAGTGGACTCCTCCAAGGGGAGACAGTTCATAGAATAATAGAATCATAGAAAAGTAGAGTTGGAAGGGGCCTACAAGGCCATCGAGTCCAACCCCCTGCTCAATGCAGGAATCCAGGTCAAAGCATCCCTGACAGATGGCTGTCCAGCTGCACCTTGAATGCCTCCAGAGTGGGAGAGCCCACCACCTCCCTGGGTAGTTGGTTCCATTGGTGTATTGCTCTGACAGTCAGGAAGTTTGTCCTGATGTTCAGGTGGAATCTAGGTTCCTGTAACTTGAGCCCATTATTCCGTGTCCTGCAAACTGGGATGATCGAGAAGAGATCCTTGCCCTCCTCTGTGTGACATCCCTTCAAGTACTGGAAGAGTGCGATCATATCTCCCCTCAGTCTCCCCTTCTGAAGGCTAAACATGCCCAGTTCTTTCAGTCTCTCTTCATAGGGCCTTGTTTCCAGTCCCTTTATCATCCTTGTTGCCCTCCTCTGAACCCTCTCCAGTTTGTCTATGTCCTTCTTAAAGTGTGGTGCCCAGAACTGGACGCAGTACTCAAGATGAGGCCTAACCAGTGCCGAGTAAAGGGGAATTATCACTTCCCGCGATTTGGAAGTGATAATTGACAGCTCCCTCCCGACAGGGCCCCTTTGCCTGCGCTGACTTGCTGTTTCTAGTCTCCTCATCATATTGTGGGGAACGGGCTCCAGATATCGCCACGCCAGGCTGCTCTCTGCGGCCCCCCACTCGGCACCACTTGGAGGCACAGGCAGAGCACGTTTCCGAGGGGCATCGAGTTCAGCTGCTGCTTGTAAGCACAGAGTTCCCCGTTGGTGGATGCCCCCGGTTTTACCATCATCGATCTTCCGGGCACGGTCCTGGCCGGACGCCACGCCAGCTCCCGTGTTTGCCCTGCCGCAAGCCGCAGCTGAGCCAGTTGCTGGTGGCAAGTCTCCGGCACGATCGGCTGCGAATCCCAAAATCTGCCAAAGGAAGCATCACGTGGAATTTGCAGTGCATATACGGAGAGTGTCGTCGCTACCCTGAATCAAGTGCAACCCGTTAAAGTCTGTGTAAGCGGGACCCTAACCGCAGGGGGCGCATATGGTGGCCACTTAGGGATCACCCGAAAAAGGGGGCAGTGATTTGCATAACGGTGGCACACGCTGGTTTATATGTACAGATGCAGATTTAGAAGCAATCACTGTAATTTAAGTAGAAATACAGTCCGTCTCACCGCAGTTGGGAAGACGGTGACCAGGGGGCCTGCCTGTTCAGCCTGATGTCCCGGTGCTAAGTGTGGATGACCAGCGGTACCTAGGGTTCCTTCTCTCTAAACTGGAATTGGACAGGACAGCCCTTCAAATAGAGGACTATCCTCTGTAAAAAAAAAAAGGACACATGGCCGCCCTCGCCTGGCCGTAGTGGTCGATGTCTCCCTCTGCCATTTCAACTCATGTAAATCACACAAACTTAGGAGGCCACACGGCAGTTTCCAGATCAGGCAGCCGAGTAACCCACTGGGTCACCGAAGTGGGTTGTAATACGAACAGGGAGCCATACCTGCTCCTCCCTCCCTCTAGTAAGGGCTGGGGGAGAGCGGGGGGGGGGAGTTAACCCTTTCCTTTCCGCCATTTTCCTAATGCAAATCTCCCCCCCACCCCCAGCTGCTCTTTGCCCCAGGGGTAGAAACAAACCGGCTGAGCTAACAAAATCCATTTCATGCCCAGGCCCCTGTATTTTCAGGTTTGAGAAAGGGATAAAGATTCTCATTACAGAAAGGGGCAGTGTCTGGATGTGGCCTCTTTTCCACCCACCACAGAAGACACCAGTGAAGGCACTGCAAGTCCCTTCCAAAGGGACTTGTAGCACCCATTGCTCCGATCAGAAGACTGAGGACTGAAGAGTCCAAAGCTCGCCGAGTGAAGGCCGGCAAACACCACGCTGCTCCATTCAGCGCCGCTCCCCGCCTAGAAACGGCTAAACATTTTATTCATTCACCCACCCACATTTTACGCCGCCCATTAACAAAAAGTTCTCTGGGCGCTGTACAAATCTGTTTTAACCATAAAATATAAAACACAGCATGAACATCAGGGCCGGCGCTACCGCTAGGCAAACTAGGCGGTTGCCTAGGGCGCGTGGCTGAAGAGGGCGCAGAAACGCTGCGCTCCTCTTTGCCGCCACCGCCATGCTGCCCGCCCGCGCTCCCGCCGAAGCCGCCGCCGCGCCTCCCCGCCCTCCCGCCGGCACTGCGACTCCCCCTCCCCCCGCGACTCCCCCCGCCACCTACCTTCCCCGCGTCGCTTCCGGAGCCCCGCCCGCGTTGTTTTGGCGGGAGGAACCAGGGCAACAGGGCTTAAACAGCCCTGTTGCCCTGGTTTCCCCAGCAAAAAACAGAGCGCGGGGGTCCCGTCGCGTCACTTCCTCCTCGGAGGCGGAGGCGGCGGCAGCCAGGGCAGGGGGAAGGTAGGTAGGTAGGTGGTGGTGGTGGTGGCAGCGGCACCGGCAGCGCGGGGGGGGGGGGTTTGCAGAGCAGGGCTGCTTTGCTCCAGAGCCCCCCCCATGGCACGAGAGGGGGGGGCGCAAATTTTATTTCGCCTAGGGCGCCAAACTGCCCTGCACCGGTCCTGATGAACATAAAATCGGAAACAAGTACCGATCCTTTGGGGCACGGCATGTGTGGTGTGGTGGGGTCCCTGGGCTGCTGGGCAGCCAGAAAGCTTGCCCTGGCCATCTTGCACTGCACCCTCCGCTGAATGCCGTACGGACAGCCCTCCGCCATGGCCTCTCCAAGCCCCCCGCCCCCCCGTGCCCTTCCACGGACTCACCGTTCCCCCACCAGTAACTCGGTTACAAGCAGGGCAGCCTGGAACGTCGCCTCCTGCCGGACGAGCTCTGCTTGTGCATGCAGGTGTAACAGCTGGCGTGAGGTTTCCGGGCTACTGCAGAGAGAGGGAGAGAGAGAAATGGGGGGACGACTTGGCAGAGTCCGACCGTTGGTCCAGCTAGCTCAGTATTGTCTCCAGCAGCCTCCTCGACTCGTTTCACTGGATGACCCTGAGTTGTACAGTTATGGGACAAGGAGGGGGAAACCACTGTCTCTAACCACTGTCTCCATCCCAGGCACCCTTACTGAGGGGCCCTGGCACGCCTGGGGCAACTTACCCCAAGGCTGAGGGGTACAGAAGCTGGTTGCCGCCCATTTGGCACAATCCAAAACAGTGTTCTCCAGCCTTGGGTCCCCAGATATTTTTGGCCTACAACTCCCAGCATGCCCCAGCCGGCTGGGGCATGCTGGGAGTTGTAGGCCAAAAACATCTGGCGACCCAAGGTTGGAGAACACTGATCCAAAACCCATCCTGCTACAACATGATCCCAAGGGAGTCTCTCCTGCCGCATGTCTCGAGCAGGGTCTGAAGCTCAGCGGCACAACATTCATTCATGTGATTTGATACGAGCCCCACCTTTCTATAGGAAAAACGGCACTGAAGGCAGCTTACATTACAGTCATAAAGAAAGCATGATTAAAACAATAATAAAACAAATGGATCAAAACGTAATAAAAGTGTGGAGAAAGCAAAGCCTGACACGAGTATACATGCACACGCACAAATCAGTCTCCTTCCAAGGGGGGCGGGGAAGGGAGACTGGGTTACAGGGAAGCAGCCAGACGGACCGGCATACCAACAATGGAGGGTCTCGGTTGGATTCCACAAAACCCAGGAAAGGACCATCAAGACCATCAAACTAACAGGGCAGTCTCAAAGAGCTGTAAAGTACCCAACACGTCACCTTCTTTCCGGGCAGGAATAAGCCCACCTGACATGAAGGGGCAGGCATAAGCCCCACCTGACCGCCCGGGCGGGGAGAGCGGGAAACTCAGGGGTAGAAAACCCCTCTCCCCTCCTTTTGGGGGTTGTTGGGAACACGGGTTGATGCTGTCAAATTCGTCCTTCAGCGGTGGCTGGGACAAGCTGTTCTCTTCCCCGGATCGGGCAGACCCGGAGCCAGGCTGAAACTGACCAGCGTAAAGTCTTTAGTCTGAGGTAACTGACTAATCCCAATGCGCTAGCCTGGGAACCCGTTCATTGAGAAACTTGGAGATCACGTCAGGTCATGTTGACATTATAGTATTCCTAGAAAGCTATTAGTTCCGCTCCGTATATTGTATAGTCAATAAAAGCCTTATTTGGTCATACAAAGGGCTGGAGTTTCCTTTTGTTGCGCAAACCTCCTAGTCAGTTTCAATCGCTTGCACGGGCTGTAACTCGGTGCCGGTTAACCCGTTAAGCGCCGAACTCACGCATATAGGACCCGGGTGCTGGTCCTTCACAAAAAGACTCAACAATAACAGAATGAAAACAGCATCCAACCCAACGGACATGCTTACATGCCAAAGGCCTGCTCGAATAAAAAGGTATTTGCTTGTTGCCAGAAGGACGACAGAGAGGGAGCGAACCCAGCCTGGGAGCGGCCACCGAGAAGGCCCTCTCTCATGTGGTGCTGGTATCGAAAGAAGGGCCTCACCTGAAGATTTTAAGACCTGAGCAGGCTCATATGGGAAGAGGCGCTATTTCAGCTAGGGATGCTGGCGAACCCCTTACCTCCTTCGCCAGCCTGTTCGCAGGAGCCTCCACGCCACTCAACTCTTCTTGCAGCGACACGAGGCTCCTGGTGGACTTTCCGGGGACCCGGAAGTGACGCGGCGGGGCCCCGGCGCTGCGGGGTTCCGTTGCGTCACTTCTGGGTCCCCGGCGCTGCGTTTTTCACATAAGGACCATAGAAAACCAGCTTAAAATGGCCATGAATAGCACATCACGGCTGTTTTAAACTGGTTTTCTATGGAACTTACATAAAAAGTGCAGCACCGGGGACTCGGAAGTACCTCTCCCTGGCTCCTCTCTGGGGAGATGTGCCGAGCTGGGGAAAGGTAAGATCTGCGGGGCTTGTGCGGGGCGAGTACACCCTCGCTTCCACCACCCCTCGACTTTCGTCCTCATCCCTAATTTCAGCTAGCCTGGTCCCAAACCATAGAGGGCTTTATAGGCCATAACCGGCACCTTGAATTCTGCCCAGGAACAGACCATAGCCAGTGAAGCTGCTGTATCAAGGGAGTCACATGCTCCCTGTAACCAGCCCCCTTCAGCATTTTGGCTGCAGCATTCTGGTCCACCTGAAGTTTCCTAACAGTTTTCAAAGGCAGCCCCACACTGAGTGTGTAACAGCAGTCCCAACGGGATGGAACTGAGGCATGCGTGACCACGACCAGACCAGACATCTCTCCAGGAACAGGCACGGTTCTCGCACTAGCCTCAGCTGTGCAAATGCACTCTCCTGGCCACCGTCCAGACCTGGGCATCCAGGTTTGGAGATGAGTCCAGAAGTACACCCAGACCGCGAGCCCGAGTCTTCAACGGGAGTGTAACCCCACCCCAGCACAGCATGAGTCCCTGTTCCCTGATCTGCCTTTCGACTGAGCAGGAGCACCCCTGTCTTGTCTTGTCTGGATTCAGCTTCAATTCGTTTGCCCTCATCCAGTCCATTGCTGGTATCAGGCACCGATTTAGAACTCGAACGGCTTCCTTGGATTTAGATGGAAAGGAGAGACAGAGCTGGGTGTCGTCAGCATACCTGTGGCACCAAACCCCCAAACTCCGGACAGTCTCTCCCAGCAGTTTCACGTATATGTTAACTAGCATGGGGGATAAGATGGAACCCGGCGGGACACCACAGGCCAATGGCCACAGCGTCGAACAGGAAGCTCCAGCACCACCTTCTGAGATCGCCCTTCCAAGAAGGACAGGAGCCACTGTATACCAGTGCCTCCCAATCCCATCTCAAACAGATGCCCCAGAAGGATACCATGGTCGATGGTATCGAAAGCCACCGAAAGGTCCAGCAGAACTAACAGAGACACACTCCCCCTGTCCAGTTCCCAGTGTAGATCATCCAGCAAGGTGACCAAAGCAGTCTCTGTCCCATGACCAGGCCTGAAGCCAGATTGAAATGGATCTGGATAATCTGCTTCATCCAGAAATCCCTGGAGCCGAGAAGCCACCATGGCCACCACTACCCACTCAGGTAGTTCCACCCTGGCTGCTTGAATAAGCCAGGAAAGGCAAGGATCCCGCACACAGGGGGTAGGCCTCACCACTTCCAAGGATCCTGTCCACATCCTTGGGCTGCGCAATTTGAAAAGTATCCATTGTAACTGGACAGGCAGGAGCCAAAGTTACATCCACCAGGCCTGTTTCAACGATGGAATCCAAGTCGGCATGGATGTGGCCGATTTTATCCGCAAAGTGTTGCGCAAATTGGTCATGGCGGGCTATCGAGTGGTCCACCTTTTCTTCTCGTAGGCCAGAGTGTGACCGCCCAAAGAGCTCTGCTGGGCAACTGTGCGGACGCAGTGGTGGTGGGGAAGGGATTTTCCTGTGCCGCCCTCACTGCCAGGCTTTCAGAGGAGCCACAGCCCGTGTTCGATCGGATTCATTCTGAGTCGCCGTCCCCCGATGTTGCTGTAGGCGACGTCCCACTCGTTTCATCGCCCGCAGCAACCTGGAGCTGTGCAGGGTGCTTGGACTGCACTCTGTGGGAGCGGTGCTCTGATTGGTAATCATTCCTCTTTTGAAAGAGTGACAAGGATCTATACGGGCCCGAAGCGTTGGCCGCATGGGTCAAGTATGGACTGGAGTAACCTCTGGACTGAGAGTGAGTGAATAATAGTGAGGGAGAGATTGTGAAAGGAGGAATGCCTGAGCTGAAATGGAGATAACGCATAATTACAAAAGGCAGGTGTTGGCCTAAAGGGATTAACCCAGGCCCAGCAGGGGATCAGGCTGCGGGCTATGTCAATATTCAGGGAGATGATGAGTTTCATAGATTTCATAGATCATAGAGTTGGAAGGGGCCTACAAGGCCATCGAGCCCAACCCCCTGCTCAATGCAGGAAACTAGAGGAGGGGTCTCCCATCCAAGTAACAACCAGGCCTGACCCTGCTTAGCTTTCCACGCTCAGACAAGCTGAGCCAGCGTGAGCCACAAGTTTATTGATTAAGGAAAAGCAGGAGGTAGACAGGAGGAAATATTGCAAAGGATATGATTAATAAAATGTCTAACTAGGGGAAAACACAACAGAACAATAGGGGGATTAGTGTGGGACACATCAGGAGGGGACCCCTCCCCGCTCCATGGGACAAACAGGGAGGAAAGGAGCATAAGATTTGAGGGTTTTAGGGCTCACCTTAACCCACATGATAACCGCTGTCAGAATTGGCTTTGCTGGAGGAACAATAAGGGCAGGTATACGCCTTTGGGGTCTCTGAACTCTCTTTCTCTCTCTGTAGCATGGAGCTCTAGTCTCCAATCTTATTGCTATCCAATAGGCTATATAGGTTAAGGACTTCCATATCTTAGAGTTACAGCGTATGAGTGTGAATTGCTGCCTTTGCCATTAATGCTTGTATTTGACCATAAGAGACTATGTTAAGGAATCTGAATCTGTTCTATCCTTCGTGTAATAAAAAGTATTCTTGTATTTTCTAAGTCAGTGTTCTCCAACCTTGGGTCCCCAGATGTTTTTGGCCTACAACTCCCAGCATGCCAGTGTAGCTGGCTGGGGCATGCTGGGAGTTGTAGGCCAAAAACATCTGGGGACCCAAGGTTGGAGAACACTGTTCTAAGTGTATCTCTCCGTTTTAGTAAAGAAATACGTAGGGAACCTACACTAGTCACAAGCGACACACGTTAGACTCCAGCCAAAGGTCCTAGCGCCTCTCGGGGTAGCGTGGGGTTGGCGGTGCAGGGGTGCCAACTTCGACTCTTTCCAGTTGTAACAGAGGACACCCAGGAGTGATCGTGTCAGCCACCTGGGCTGTTTCTCATCTTCCAGAGGTCAACCAGGGCTCTGACAGAGAGCATGTGTTTTGTATGCTGAGGCTGCTGGTTCAACTCCTGGCATCTCCAAGGAAAGGGGATATCTTAGACCAGCAGGGCCAGATTAACATAGGGGCGATTGGAGCGGCAGCTCCAGGCCCATAACAGAAAATAGACCCACAATATAGGGACGCGCGGCACGATTTGAGTTAGCTCTGATCGTTATCATTCAGCATAATTAATGATTTTTTCAAGATTAGAAAGGTGTTCTAAGCACATCTGCATTACAGGCTTGAGGCAAGACCTAGCAAGAACTGTTGTTCTCAAATTAGCATTTCGGTAGGTTTTTGCATTTCAATCACTGTTACTACATTTCTTTGAAGCACATGGGGGGCTTGCTAGGGTCTGTAATATTCAGATTTAGAAGGGACCTCTCTCTCCAGCCTCGAGCAAAAGATCTTTCTGATTCGCAGCTCAATTGTTCAAATGCTAGTTTAACAAAAAAAACAAAAACGAAAACGAAACAAAGCAACAAGAACAACACAATTATTCTTGGTCAAGCAAAGCTTCCTGGCTTTTTGTTGTGGCTGCTTTTTCTTTTTTAATAAATAAATTTGGGGGAAATTGGGAAGACCCTTACTGATGAGCTGCAGGAGTTTTTGAGTTTTGGCACTTTAATGGTAATTAAAATATTTAATTTGTTTTAATATAAAATTGCGTCTTCATTTTATTTATTTCCATAAAAAGGCCCACCAAAATCCTCAGCACCAGGCCCATAATGCTCTTAAACTGGCCCTGTAGACCAGTGTTCTCCAACCTTGGGTCCCCAGATGTTTTTGGCCAACAACTCCCAGCATGCCCCAGCTGTAGGCCGAGAACATCTGGAGACCCAAGGTTGGGGAACACTGTCTTAGACAGCAGGGCTGGGAAAGGGTCTCGCCCACCCAGCGGAACAATACTGGGATGCTGCTGCCGGACCAGCAGCCTCAGTCAGCACAAGGCCGCCTCAGTGTGGTGTGCGCTGGCCGCGCGTCCGACTGCGACGTCTCACCTGCCCACCAGGAGGCGTGGCTGGCTCAGCAGGGCGGCTGCCTCTGCCTGCCCCCGGTGCTGCAGTTGCTGGAGGGCTTGAGCCGCGGTGCCCTCTGTGACCGGGGGTTCGGGGGGTCCCGCACCGATGTCACTCTGGAGTGCCTGCTGCTGAGCCCCAGATCTGATGAGCAAAAAGGACACAAGGCTGTGAGAGGTATCAAAATTGGAAGGAAGGAGCTTGGTAGATGAAACCAACCTTGAATTGGAGAGATACAGAGCATTAGCTTGTATATTGACTTAAGTGAAAACTACAGGGCCACTGAAGAAGGCCTTTGGGCCGAAACGCGTTTGGCTTCTATACAAGAGTAAAGAAAGCTTACATGCTGTGAGGATACTTTCTCTGGAAGCATCAAACAAAAAAACTTTGGCACTAATAACACTCCATCTAGAGAGAGAGGTCCTCAAGTCTGAAAGGACATTATTATCATCTTCAGCCCTAAAGACGTTGTATTTTACAGGTCTAATTGTTTCTGTCTTATACGTGTTTTATATATATAATTTTTTAAAAAATATTTCTGGAAATTTTTTACATTACATTATAAAATTTAATCTATTTTACTATATTTTACTGTTGAAAAGCATCTGCCATACTAAACAGGTCCATCTTTAAGGTGCTACAAGACTCTCGTCAGGACCAGCGCAAGTTCTCCTGCTGCTGCCTTAGATTACGGCGATCTCCAGGGTCACCCCCTCCCAAATGCCTGGCTCTAAGGAAGGACCCCTTCGTGCCCGAGCCCCAGTTTGAACCCACCCCAATCATGGGACTCCTGCTGGCCGGTCTAGCTCTACCCTGGCAACTTGGCCAGAAAGAGGGGAGACATCTGAGGTTCCCAGGATACAGAGCGATGCTCCTGATACCAAATCCAACCAACCGAAAACACTGAGAAACCAGGCCAAGGAGCACGACTGGTCTCGCAAACAACCCCTCGGCCGCCCCAAACTGTGTTGCGGCCTTTGCCAAACCTGGGATATTTGGGGGCCCTCCGGTATCCGGGACAGGGGGAAGTGAATGCATTTCCTCCTTAGGGGTTTTTCCCCTGATCGCACAGCCACATCGCCTTATTCCATAAGAATGAATGGAGTGAAGACTTTGGGGACTTTTGCTCTACTTGTGTCCACGGGAAGAAGGAAAAGGGTCTCCAATGAGGAGGAACAGGGACTCGTTTGCCTCTCCACAACTTCTGCCCTGTTGTGCCCGTGGTCTGAATGGGAGGCAGAGGTTCTGTTGCCCCCCGAGGATGTTCCAAGGAGCTCCTGGGATCCCCGGGTCCCAAGCACCCACCTGCACTGCCTGCTAGGCCGGCCAGCCCCCCCCAAACCTCCTCAGCAAGGCTCCTGCTGTACCTGACAACGTGCTGGGCACCCGGGAGGCTGGAAAGGGCCAAGATGCTCCCCTCGCGCAGGCCGACATCCACCAGCATCTCCAGCTCTGACAGCTTGGCCTCTTTCACGTTCTGTGGCAGGGACGCCCACACCGGCTGCCCTGCAGGAGAAAGGAAGGCAGAGACCAGGCTGGCCCCCGGGGGAATAGGGAGGTGGCGCCCCCTCCCAGCTTTCCTTTGCCCGTGTGGGGTAGTGAAAACTTAGAGGAAGAGGTTAAATCTAAGGTTCCACAGGAAGTGGTGCAGCTCAAGTGGAGCAATCTCTCCCGCTTAGTCTGACCTACCTTGCAGGGTTGTCGTGAAGATGAATGCATGTCACCCCGAGCCACCCTGTGTGCATATTTGGGATTAGGGTGGAGCCTCGGCACCCACCTTTGCATTTATTACTGATCAATTGCACCGACATTTCTGAGCACAAAGGTAAAAAAAAGAAGCAGCCACAAATGCACTATTTAGGAGGATGCACTGGGTTAGCCTTCCCCAACGTGGCACCATCCAGGATCCTGCTTCTGCACATTGGGGCTCCATATAATAAAACAGGGGTCCCCAACCTTTGGGATTTTGAGAAGCTCCTGTGAACACCGCCACAAAAGGCCAAAATCAGTGGATCGCTGCTTTGGCATCTACCTGTTGCGTCTGTGGATCTTAGGTTGCATCTGTCTCAGCCAAAACTTTTGTTTTCATGCCTATTGGACTCCGCAACATTTCTTTAATAAGGGATTGTCTAATAATTCAACTGGTAATTGCTGGAGCTGCAATACTGCTCATGCTTCTTCTAAATATATGTTTTGGCAATGTCCAGTAGTTGCTTCTTTTTGGGAGGAGGTTATTACACAGATAAATTTTGTACTGGAACAGCCTTTAATATTCACTGACGCACACGCTCTTTTAAATGGTATGCCGTACCTGCTTCATGGAATTTAATGGTCAGCACAAAGGATTCTCCGTGCCCTTTTGACTGCTAAAAGACTGACATTACGACACTGGAAGGATAAACACCCACCTCCTATAATGTAATGGATTGAGGAGCTTACAACGCTTTTGATATTTGTACGGGTGGCATATTGACTCCACCTTCAAATGGATATGTATTTGGATATTTGGTCTGCTTTTGTGGAAGCCTAGGTATAACTGCTAGAAAGCTGTATGTATTTCATACAAATCCATGTACGTACATGAAAAAATAGAAAAAAAATGTATTTTAAAAAATATTTTCCTCTTGGGTGCCACTGGCGTCGCAGGCTCTGTGTTGGGGATCCCATCATAAACTATAATCACTTATGTCCATTCACAGACAGATTTGTCAAATCGCCTTTGAAAGCCCACAAAGGCAGCGTCGGTCATTACGCCTCATAGGCTTGTCTCCCACTTTTTCCGGTCCTCCCGGCCCATCCGCCTGCTCAGCCCTTGCCTGGGTCATCACCGCCTGCCCAGTCGTGCAGCGCCCAGGCCAGGCCCCACGGGCCAGCTTCTCACCGTAATGCTGCCTGCAGCATCTCCTCACAAAGCTTCCTCTGAAGCACCTGGTACTTTCCGCTCCAGTGCTGCCAGCACTCCTGAAGGCTCCTTCCGCAGTGGGGTGGCCCGGTCTCTGGGATCACACCTGTGGCAAACAAGGTACCCCAGTCATTGTGCCGGAAGCTTCCGGCAAACTCTACATGTGAGGCCTTCAACACCCTCTCAGCAGGAGAGACACACATGTGCAGAGTGGCGCTTTTCCCGTTCTACAGAGCAACCCCAAACCCTGCCGGTTCAACCTTTATCTCTTTTGTGAAGGATCAGCACCCGGGTCCTACGCGTGAGTTCGGCGCTTAACAGGTTAACCGGCACTGAGTTACAGCCCGTACAAGCGATTAAAACCAGCTAGGAGGTTTGCGCAACAAAAGGAAACTCCAGCCCTTTGTATGACCAAATAAGGCTTTTATTTACTATACATTATATGGAGCGGAACTAATAGCTTTCTAGGAATACTATAACGTCAACATGACCTGACGTGATCTCCGAGTTTATCAATGAACGGGTTCTCAGGCTAGCGCTTTGGGATTAGTCAGTTACCTCAGACTAAAGGACTTTACGCTGGTCAGTTTCAGCCTGGCTCCGGGTCTGCCCGATCCGGGGAAGAGAACAGCTTGTCCCAGCCACCGCTGAAGGACGAATTTGACAGCATCAACCCGTGTTCCCAACAACCCCCAAAAGGAGGGGAGAGGGGTTTTCTACCCCTGAGTTTCCTGCTCAATTCGCCCTGGCAGGTCAGGGTGGGGCTTATGCCTGCCCCTTCGTGTCAGGTGGGCTTATTCCTGCCCGGAAAGAAGGTGACGTGTTGGGTACTTTACAGCTCTTTGAGACTGCCCTGCTAGTTTGATGGTCTTGATGGTCCTTTCCTGGGTTTTGTGGAATCCAACCGAGACCCTCCATTGTTGGTATGCCGGTCCGTCTGGCTGCTTCCCTGTAACCCAGTCTCCCTTCCCCGCCCCCCTTGGAAGGAGACCGATTTGTGCTGTGAGCATGTGTACTCGTGTCAGGCTTTCTCCACATCTTTGTTTGATTCAGTGTTCACTCCGGGGCATCTTGAACGTCCAGGTTTGCATTCACTAAGCCAGCAGTTATTTGTTCAGTCTGATATCCCACCCAGTGTTTCTCCAACTCACTTATTCCTGTTTTGTTTGAAAGTTTACAGTTTTGTCGAGATTCACTATGATTAGAAAGCTGGGGCATTCTTCCTGGTTTTAGCAACTTTGTAGAATGTTCCCAGAACAGGCTTTTATGATGCTGTTGCCCTTCCACGGAATTTTATGGGGGGTACAGGCAAGGTTGTCTCCCACATGTAACCCTCCGGTGATTTTCCATGACTTATTCTTTCTTCTTTCCACACCAAAAAAACATTAAGGAGGAAAATTGCTACATGATGAGTACTTCCAGACGGAGGGTTTAATGTGCAAATTATACACTTGGTTTACTCACGTTTTACACCAGGGTGGGGAGAGGGACAAAACATCGTGACGGAATCAAAAGCCTCCTGTATTCTCTCTGTTGTCTTTATTTATTTATTTATGTATTTATTACATTGATATCCCACCTTTCCCTCCAAAAGAGCCCAAGGCAGCATACATGATCCTCCTCCTATTCCTCTCTATTTTATCCTCAGAGCAGCAGCCCTGTGAGGTAGGTTAGGCTGAGAGTCAGTGACTGGCCTAAAATCACCCAGTAAGCCACTGACCCATGGATCAGTAACTGGTTAAAGAACCAGAGGGAAGGAATAAATGGTAAATTCTCCCAATGCAGGGATGAATCATAGAATAGTAGAGTTGGAAGGGGCCCATAAGGCCATTGAGTCCAACCCCCTGCTCAGTGCAGGAATCCAAGTTAAAGCATCCCTGACAGATGGCTGTCCAGCCGCACCTCAAATGCCTCCAGACTGGGAGAGCCCACCACCTCCCTAGGTGGTTGGTTCCATTGGCGTATTGCTCTAACAGTCAGGAAATTTTTCCTGATGTTTAGGTGGAATCGGGGTTCCTGTAACTTGAGCCCATTATTCCGTGTCCTGCAAACTGGGATGATCGAGGAGAGATCCTGGCCCTCCTCTGTGTGACAACCCTTCAAGTACTGGAAGAGTGCGATCATATCTCCCCTCAGTCTCCTCTTCTGAAGGCTAAACATGCCCAGTTCTTTCAGTCTCTCCTCATAGGGCCTTGTTTCCAGTCCCTTTATCATCTTTGTTGCTCTCCTCTGAACCCTTTCCAGTTTGTCTGCATCCTTCTTGAAGTGTGGTGCCCAGAACTGGATGCAGTACTCAATATGAGGCCTAACCAGTGCTGAGTAAAGGGGAATTATCACTTCACGCAATTTGGAAGCTATACTTCTATTAATGCAGCCCAAAATAACATTTGCCTTTTTTGCAGCCACATAACCAGCCAGATGGGCGATTAACAAATATAATATAATAAAATAAATAAATAAATAAAATTGCTGGCTCATATTAAGCTTGTGATCTACAACAATTCCAAGATTCTTCTTACCGTACTTGTTTTGTTGAGCCAAATATTCCCCATAACTGTGCATTTGGTTTCTGTTTCTAGGTGCAGCACTTGGCATTCATCCCTATTAAATTTAATTCTGTTGTTTTCAGCCCAGTGCTCTAGCCTATCGAGATCACTTTGAATTTTGTTTCTGTATTTTTCTTTCCCTTTCTATTCCTCTTTGAAGTACTGGAAGGATGGATGAGAAAACTATCAGGGCCCCATAGTTCTTGAGTTTCCTTCCCAAATCTTCAAAGTCTGATGTGATTCCTTCGTAGCTCCACTTGGCGGTATCATTTGTACCCACGTGGATGAGAAGAAAGGGATATGTGTCGGTGGGCGTTATGAGCCTTGGCAACCATTCAGTCATATCTTTAATCCATCCCCCGGGGAGACAGCATACCTGGTGAGTCCATGGGTCTTCGTGACATACTTCAGTTTCAATCCCACACAGCAGGGAGTCTCCCACAACTAGCGGGGTCTCACAGCGATCTGTATTGGGACCAATGCTTTTCAACTTATTCATAAATGATTGGGAATCTGGAGTGAGCCGTGATGAAATTGCTAATCTTCTAACAAAAATATGTCCCTAAGATCAGCCTCTGTACCAGAGGACTGGAGAATGGCCAATGTAACACCAATTTTTAAAAAGGGATCCAGGGGGGATCCAGGAAATTACAGGCTGGTAAGCTTAATGTCTGTTCCAGGTAAATTGGTGGAAAGCATTATTAAAGATAAAATTGGTAAGCATATAGAAGGACAAGCCCTGCTGAGAAAGAATCAACATGGCTTCTGCAAAGGTAAGTCCGGTCTCACTAAGTTTTAGAGTTCTTTGAGAGTGTCAATGAACAGGTGGACAGGGGTGACCCGGTAGACATTGCTTACTTGGATTTTCAAGAGGCTTTTGACACAGTCCCTCACCAAAGACTCCTGAGCAAACTCAGCAGTCATGGAATAAGAGGGGAGGTCCTCCTATGGATCAGGAACTTGTTAAAGAACAGGAAGGAGAAGGTAGGAATAAATGGTAAATTCTCCCAATGGAGGAATGTAAACAGTGAGGTCCCACAGGGATCTGAATTGTGTGACCAATGCTTTTCAATTTATTCATAAATGATCTGGAATCAGGAGTGAGCAGTGAACTGGCCAAGTTTGCTGAAGTCACCAAATTATTTCGGGTGGTGAAAACAAAAGCCATAGCGACTGGGACCCCTGCAACGTGCCCCTTCATCTGGGTTTTAGGCACGATGCAACGGCAGCTGAGGCAACTTGCTTGTTTTGATGGAAATTGTAATAATGTTGTCTGCTTAAATCAACAAGGTAATGGGAGGAAAGGGTTAATCGAACAATCCCCAGGGTGCATGTTTTGTAAACCCTACTCCCTACTTCCGGCCTCTCTGTGGCCAGCTCCCTCCCTCTCTCTCTGTCTCCCCCTCTCTCTCCAACCTGATGGACGCAGGGTCTGAGCTGGTTTCTAGCCAGTGATCTCCAATGAATAAACAGGACTGTAAGTGAAACTAATAAATGTCTTTATTAGTTTTAAACCATGTATGGACAATCCATTCCTTTTAAGAGCCTTTTAGCAGGGTTTAACCACCCACGTGGTGATAATAACCAGTTTCAATAGGCGGGCTGTGCCTGTGCATAAGGGGGAAAGCTCTGCTTTGTCCCTAACCAGTATAGGACCGACTCCTTCCCATATCCTCCAACATGTTTTTCATGGAGTTGGGTGAATTTCATCTGCGGCTGTTTGCTCTTTCTAAATGGTCTTTGTTTGGACTTATGTGGGTGACGTGCTGGGGCAGGAAGAGGTTGGGGGTGGGTGGGCAACTTCGAGTTTGGATTGGCTCAAGATATAAATTCTGCAATCTCCATTTAGTGGGGGAGATAGTAAAGTCACTTTCCAAACCCTCCAATGAAACCCCAGGAAAGGTCATCCATCTTGACTTATCATTTCTGATGTAAATGTAATTTGGCACTGCCCATCATCAAAGCTGCCTCTTGGCACGGCTTTCAAGGGCAGTTGTGCAAACCTCTTCTCTGTTCTGCTGAAAACGCAAAGATAATAACAGGGAAAGCTCTCTCTTGGCCCAGCTTTGGCAATTAGCCCTTCTGTTACTGCCCTGGGCAGAAGACGCTTTCCATTCAGCCCCTGAGTAGCTCACGCTGGGGTGAAAAATCCCAACCAAGTATAAGCTGATGGGATCGGAACTAGTGGTGACTGACCAAGGAAGAGATCTTGGGGTTGTGACGGACAGCTCCATGAAAATCTAGGGATGTACACGTACCTCTTCCGGTGCTCGCCAAGTGATAAGGCTCATGGCTGGACTTTCTTGGGACCTGGTGCTGTGCCAGGAAGTGACACGATGGGACCCTGGTGCTGCGTTTTTCACTTAAATACCATAGAAAACCACCTTAAATGGCCGCGATTTGAGGCCGTTTTAAGGTTGTTTTCTATGGCACTTACGTGAAAGACACAGTGCTGGCTGTGGACCCAGAACTACCTCTCCCCGGCTCCTCTCTGGGGAGATGTGCTGAGCCGGGGAAAGGTAAGTTCCACGGGACTTGAGGGGGGGGGGTTGAGCGGGGTGAGTTCGCCCCCGCTTCCAACCCCCGATCGAGAGCCGCATACATCCCTAAACTGTCGACCCAGTGTGCGGCTGCTGTGAAAAAGGAAAACTCCATGTTAGGTATAATTAGGGAAGGAGTTGAAAATAAAACTGTCAATCACAGTTTTGTACCTATCTGTGGTGCCACCGCACTTAGGATACTGTGTATCCGGAAGCACCCAGAGAACTTAAGCAGTCTCTTTGGGAATGGGAAAGAGGCCGTGGGGTGGGTGGGAGGGAGCACTGTTTCTTCCCTGCCCACACGCGCTGGCGTGGATGGAGCAAAGCTGGATGCACACGCATACGCAGCGCCGTATCCCCCAGAGCACGGGAAGTCAATTGCAATTTCACACCTCGTGTACAGTGGAAGAGCAATGGCTGCGTAGCACCAGGGCACCCCCCCCCTGCCCCCCGGTCTGGAGGCACCGTTAATTTCCACACAGTCCTCAGCAAGCACTACGCCAAGAAGTCTGTCTCTTGCCTGGTACAAACCTACTTAGCTGAGAAAGAGAAACAGGCACAAAGAAAGGGCTCCAACTCTGGGTTCTTTGATTGTGGAATGCCTTCCCAAAAGACTTCAAATCTCCAGTCTATTTCCCCCCATGGGGTAGTGGGTGTGGGGGCAGACAGACCTACCGTTCCAGGAGTTCTTCAGCCCGTCTTCTTGCCCCCCACTGATAGCGGGGGGTGGTCGCTCTAGCACTTGTGCCCTAGAAGAGGTCAAATACACTCCGTCAGTGTGGTCTAGCAGGAAGACCCAGGTTTCAAGCTGTAGGAGCTGTGCTCCAATCCTACCTGTGTCACAGACTCTTTGTGTGGCCTTGGGACACCATGGTTCTACCTCACAAGGCTGTTGTAGGGGCAAACACAATCAATACCATGAAGTGCTGTGCAATTTTTATAATTGATAAAGCAGTTTTCAATTATGGTTTCTCCTCCTCCTCAGGAGAGCTTTCCTTAGCTTAAAGCTGCCAGGTTGTAACCCAGGGATTATCACCCTGATCCAGCTAATGAGATCTGCACTTGTAACCAGGGACTACCGTACTTTCCCCATTTTCCAGAAGGGGGAGTTAAGGTGGAGAGAGGGTGGCTTGTGAGTCCATCCACCAGGATCCTGTGACTTGCTCGGTACTTGAAATGCATTACTCAATAGCTAACAAATGTTATGCATGTGAACCCCACTTCCGAGCAGCAGGACATTTCGGGGCCCCGCACTTCCTGAGGATGCAACTTCCTGTTTCCCGAGGATACTGTTCCCTAGAAACAGTTTGCTGGTGACTTTTATTTATTTATTTATTTATATTTATTAATCGCCCATGCGGCCGGCAGCCGGCCACCTTGGCATATGGCATTTCTGTGATATAAGGTAAGATGAGAGTCCACTGCATTAGCTCTCCGACGTATTCCTCCTTCCCATCAGATGTCAAGGGGAATCCATAGCCCCACAAGGTTTCTTGCAGGGAGCAAAGCCAGCTCTCTGTACCCACCCTTCCTTGCTCGGTGGAGCTCATCAAATTTTCAGGTGACGCTTCAAAGACACAGGTGGAGACCCCAGCCATGCGGAAATATATACATTTGTACATTAAAAGAAAACAAAACCATTTTTTTCAGTCTGGCAAACACCAAAATTACAGTATTTTTCCATGTATAAGACTATACTTTTCCCTAAAATTGTTAAACTAAAAATTGAGGATCGTCTTATACACGGAAGTAAGTGGAGGAGAGAACCGCGGTTGCAAAACTGCCCAGTGGGGGGCGACTTATACATGGGGGCGTCTTATACACGGAAAAATACGGTACTTAATATACTGGAGGCGATATATACACAGGACAAAACCTTCTGTGTTAACATACCGAAAAGTCTCCAAAATATTGTTTTTTTTCTCACAGTAACCGAATGATTTTATTCTAGAATTCCTGTTACAGAATTCTTTTCTACATGGTTATCACATTTAAAAGATTTGGAAGAATGATGCACAGAGCATGGCTTGGATGTAAAGCCCTAACAGTTGACCTGAGCGCTGCATGTGTCGCTCTCAAACTAACGGAGTATGAGCCAAGGTTTGACAAATTATCAGCATGCATGCAATAGCAAAAATCACATTATTTGTTGTGCAAAAGCATGCCCAATGCAAACTTTTACCTAATGCAGTGTTTGCAGTCCAAGACATAAAGTGTTTAAAATGTGTTCAGCACATTTAGTTTTCTTGTTTATCTTGCTCATCCTAGTACAGGTTGACTTTTACTTTTACTAATCCGACACCTGTAGAAGCAGGGAAAGGACCCGGAGTAAAGCTTGCCCCATACAATTTCAGTCTGACATATAATCATATTACAAGTTGAGAATCCCTTATCCAAAAATACATGTGCCTAATTATTTAAAAAGTTTGTATAAATTCCCTTCAGGCTATGTGTATAATGTAGTACTATAATAATTTTTTGAGTTGATTTTTTTTCCAACAAAAAACTGTTTGTATCATTGAAAGCTCTGTTATTGTGTTTTTTCTTTAAAGACAAAAGATGTTAATTAGTTCGGACAACTATGAGTTGTTTTTCTAAAACTAAAACCTCGGTATTCAGGTTTAATTGCAGTGTTGGCACTTTGAAATACATACGTTGGTTTTGTGTTGCAGTTTGGGCACTCAGGCTCAAAAAGGTTCGCCATCACTGTATTAGTCTATGCCAGATGTATTTGTTCTTGGTACAGGTTGGGTTGTTGTTGAGCAAAACAGTGGCAGCAGCTTTGTCTTCTTGAATATACATGTGTTTCTTGTTAGCCTAGTGACAGACTGTTGTTACCGAATGCTATCGGGCTGCTGAGAATTGCACACACGCTCAGCTTTGTGGGGTTAGGGCAGCTCCCATTCCCCACATAAATGCAGAGCGCCAGCAGATAGGGAAAGGGGCCGGTGTGTAGGCACTGATGCTCAGACATGAAATCCTGGAGCATCTCCTTCTATTGCCTCGCTTTGTGCCACATTACAGGAATAGGCAGGTCTCCAAACTGGGAAGCGCCTACCGAAGCCCGCTACGGAAGGAGACCAGGGCAGCACTTTGCCCAGCAGTGCCCGATGTGCCTGGCAACCAACCCGAGCATCCAGGGTCCAATACGCTGGCGCAAGAGGGCTGCTTGGCCGCGCTTTGCACCGGGCCGTTCTTAATGCTGCAGACCCAGGAGCATCTCGAAGTCACTTCCCCCAGTAGGCAAGGTAAGCTGAAGGGGTTGAGGCAGGGAGGAAAAGGGGGCTTGTGACCCATCCCCACTACAAGCCTCCTTGGCAGTTTCCCACTTACATATACAGGCAGTCCCCAGGTTACGAACGAGTTGCGTTCTTAAGAATGTCTTTAAGTCGAATTTGTATGTAAGTTGGAACAGCAATGCATTCTATACGTTAGAATCAGCATTTGCGCAAATTGCATAGTATACTACGCTATGTACTCTACATAAATGACGTAGCCTTGTTCTTAAGCATGGGTTAGGTATGGGTTGTCTGTAAGTCGGACGTTCTTAACTCGGGGACTGCCTGTACATTACATTTGATAGCATGGCGGTCAGTATTTCCAGTTGGTTCAACAACAGCTGTATCTCACGCTAGGTACTGGGCACCCCTTTGGATTAAGTCCAGGGTCACCTCCTCTCTGCTGGGTTCCATGACACAACTCATTTGGAGCATCTAGACATTTGCCTCTTTGTCGTGACCAGAACGTGCATTTACCCTGTCCCTGTGAAGATAACTGAAGTCACCCATTATTACAAGACCTTTCTCTTTAGATGCAATAGCACAGTGGCTCTCAACCTTTTTTGCCCCATGCACCCCTTTCACCATACGTCAGAATGTCATTCCCCCCCCTTTCCAAGATTGTCTGACTTAATCTGTGCCATACAATAAGGTGTGATGTCCTGTGTAGATTATGTACAATCTGTAGAATTGTAATTTGTAGAAAGATCAGTATTCCAAGAGTTTGAGTCTGTGGTCCCGATCCCCCCCCCCGAAACCCTAAAATTCCCCCCTGGTTGAGAACCCCTGCAATAGCATGTCCCCAGGTCTAAATTACTTTTGGTGCCTGGTGTTGTCACCCACAGTGATTCTGTGCAGAAGGCTGCGGGCCTTTTTGAGATTTCTAGTTTGCTTGGTGCTTCTTTGATGTACACGACATCACCGCAAGTGTGCCCTTCCCAGTCCTTTTTGTAGAGTCTGTATCTGGAGATGACCGTATCCCGCTGGATCTCTCCATTCCACCAGGTTTCTGTTATGCCCACTATCTCTAGGCTCTCCTTTAAGATCAAGAACACCAATTCCCCCATCATGGCTGAGGGGCTTCAAGCATTAGCATAGAAACAAGTCCCAGAGAGCCCCCAACCGAGTGCCTCTCAGATCTAAACGCCTCCTCTTACACGTCATGTACTTGCTCTAGCTGGTATTAGACTAACAGGTGGGGAGGTTGTATCTTACAGGGCTACAGGAGATGTGTGACAAAAAGCAGGAGGAGAATGAGTGGGGAGGGACGAGGCAAATCCCACTGAATCTTCCTGACTCCTCTAATTGATTGGCAGTTGTTATAGCCAGGGGAGGTGGGAGAGGGAATCACCTGCACAGGGATGTTGAAGAGTCCTTGGTTTCGAGTCACGAGTCGAGTCACGAGTCTTTGGACCCGAGTCTCGTCCGAGTCCTTGGTCCAAAATGGTGACTCACGAGTCACGAGTCACTCCCAAAGCTGACTCCACGAGTCCCTATTAAAATCAATGGGTTTTTTCCCCCAACAAAATAAGGCTACTTCAGATGTGTGGCTTAAATAAATTCTAGGCACAAGTGTGCCTTTTTATTTCAAAACTCTGCCACTGATTTTGGCAAGAACAGACCAGGCAGACAAACCACAAATAACCAGGCAGGCAGAGGAGGCAGGGAACCCCAAAGCAGGCAGGCAGAGGCCTTTGTCTTGGACAATTTAAACGGTGGAACTGGTTAAGAAGAGACCAGGCAGGCAGAGGAGGCAGGGAACCTCAAACAGGCAGGCAGAGGCAGCCAAACCCAAAATGTCTGAAAGGTTGCATTTTAGGAAAATGATTTTTAAAGATAAACTTGCTGTACTTCCTAAAACCTATCCATGTTGCATTTGAGGAACACGATTTTGGAACACGAGTCCTTGGTCTCGAGTTGAGTCTCGAGTCCCATTAAAAATATTGGGACTCGAGTCTGACTCGAGTCAGAGGGGGGACTCAGTCCGACTCACGAGTCGAGTCCTGGAGTCCGAGTCCCCATCCCTGTCACCTGCCCAGGTAAGGGGAGCCCCATAGGCTGAGACATTGCAGCTGTGCCTGAGTAGGAGCACAGGCATGGTGGAATTGGGGAGGGTTATTTTCCTCCATGGCTGCCTCAGGGGGTTGGTCATCAACTCTGATGGGTGTCACCCATTTGGGTTCTTGCTTAGGGTAGGAGTGAGGGTCACCCCCTTTTTATGGGGTCCCTCTAAGCACGTAGAGGGAGTGGAATACTCAATGCCATCTCTGTGCCTTAGCACATGGATTATGGAGAAGCACTAGCGAGCCCTAGTTGCCGGCTCCTTCTCTGAGGGCAGACGGTCCCTCATGGGATGTGTGTCTAGTTGTCTGCATTAGCCGTGTTTGGAGCATGGAAAGAAAGATGCAACAGAATCTCTTTGCTGACCTATTTTGCCTACAGCAATTCTTAGATTAACTTTCAAGAAGTAAAAGCACTTCAGGTATATTATTATCTCAGCCAGTGCAGGCCAGTGTTCTATTGTGTAGCAGTTCACAACTTTTCCAAATGGAGCTACTCAGTAGCTGCAAGGAAAGCGTCTTCTGCCCAGGGCAGTAACAGAAGGGCTTATTGCCAAAGCTGGGCCAAGAGAGAGCTTTCGCTGCTATTATCTTTGCATTTTCAGCAGAACAGAGAAGAGGTTTGCACAACTGCCCTTGAAAGCCATGCCAAGAGGCAGCTTTGATGATGGGGCAGTGCCAAATTATATTTACATCAGAAATGATAAGTAGAGATGGATGACCTTTCCTGGGGTTTCATTAGAGAGTTTGGAAAATAAGTTTACTATCTCCCACGCTAACTGGAAATTGCAGAGTTTATACTTTGAGCCAATCCAAACTCAAAGTTGCCCCCCCCATCTCTTCCTGCCCCTCTATGTTGCACACATAAGTCCAAACAAAGAGCATTTTAGAAAGAGCAGTCGCAGATGAAATTCACCCGATTCCATGAAAAACAAGCAAGTCTATGACCCCCCTGGCAAACCTGAAGTGCAGACTGAAGGGGCAGGATTGCAGCTTGAGACTGACAGGCAAACGGTCAAGGAACACCCGATTACTCTGAACGAGTTTAAATCTCCAGGGCCTGATGAGCTGCATCCTAGAGTAATAAAGGAACTGGCAGAAGAACTCTCAGAACCACTGTCTATTATCTTTGAGAAATCATGGAGGACAGGTGAAGTGCCAGATGACTGGAGGAGGGCAAATGTTGTTCCCATCTTCAAAAAGGGCCAGAAGGAGGAACCTGGGAACTACAGGCCAGTCAGTCTGACATCGATCCCTGGGGAAATTCTGGAGCAGATTATAAAGAAGTCAGTCTGCAAGCACCTTGAAAACAATGCAGTGATTACTAGAAGCCAGCATGGATTTGTCAAGAACAAATCCTGCCAGACTAAGCTGATCTCCTTTTTTGATCGGGGAAACCTCCCTTGCGGACTGTGGGAATGCGGTGGACGTAATGGGTGGGTTCACACGACCAGGCAACAATTGTGGTTCGTACGTTACCACGATTGTTTGCCGGATCGCGCGAAGCAACAAGGATGAGCCCGACAGTGCTATTCCATGGTGCACTGCGGGGAGGAATGAGGCTCCTCTCTTTGTCAGCCGATTTCAGCTCGCAGTGGCTGTCAAAGACTCCCCGTTGCGCAAACCAGTGACTGTGGGAAGTGCCTCCATCCCGCGGTTGCTTGGCACATGGAGCAGCCACGGGGGTCAGAGCATGGCCTCCCCCTTGGAGAAAACCTTTCAGGCAGGAGGCTGTGCTCTGATCCTCGCGGCTGCTCAGCGTGCCGGGCGGCTGAATGGAGCAGATCACACACACACCCCCGCCTCCTCTTCCAGAGGTCTACTCTGGAGGAGGAGGTGGGGTGCCCGATCTGCCCTGTGGCGGGGCAAAAAAAAGCCTCTTTGACAGCTGCCTCCTAGTGCTGTTTCGGCACTCTGGGGGAAGCTGCCAGCCACGCTCTGTGGCCAGCCACCTCGCAAGAGCAGCAATGTCTGCTCTTGCGAAGCGGCTCGCTTGTTCTAGGGCTTGTGCCATGAATCGGACGGCACGACAAGCCATCGTGGTACAAACAGACCCTAGAACAGACCAATGTGACTTATCATTGTTCAGAACAACGGTGAGTCACAGCGGTGAGTCACAACGACTGGGTTTGAACGACACGCCCGACAAGCGATGGTGAGTCACCACCGTTGCTTATCGTTTTGTCTGAACCCAGTCAATATATCTTGACTTCAGCAAAGCTTTCGACAAAGTGCCTCATTATATCCTTAATATGAGCCAGCAGTGTGATGGGGCTGCAAAAAAGGCACATGCTATTTGGGCTGCATTAATAGAAGTATAGCTTCCAAGTCACGGGAAGTAATAGTTCCCCTCTACTCAGCACTGGTTAGGCCTCATCTTGAGTACTGCTGCGTCCAGTTCTGGACACCACACTTTAAGAAGGATACAGGCAAACTGGAAAAGGGGAGGGCAACAAAGATGACCAGAAGACTGGAAACAAAGTCCTATGGGGAGAGACTGAAAGAACTGGGCATGTTTGGGCTTCAGAAGAGAAGACTGAGGGGAGATATGATAGCGCTCTTCAAGTACTTGAAAGACTGTCAAACAGAGGAGGGTCAGGATCTCTTCTCGACCATCCCAGAGTGCAGGAAATGGAATAATCGGCTTGAGTTACAGGAAGCCAGATTCCAGCTGAACATCAGGAAAAACTTCCTGACTGTTAGAGCAATCCAACAATGGAACCAACTACTTAGGGAGGTCATGGGCTCTCCCACACTGAAGGCAAACATGCTGCTGGACAGCCATCTGTCAGGGATGCTTTAGCTTGGAGTCCTGCACTGAGCAGAGGGTCGGACTTGACGGCCTTATAGGCCCCTTCCAGATATAATATTCTATGAAAATGGAAAAAGAAGTTCAGTGGAAACAAGTGTAAAGTAATGCACATTGGAGCAAAAAATCCCAATGTCGGGTATAAGCTGATGGGATCTGTACTAGTAGTGACTGACCAAGAAAGAGATCCTGGGGCTGTGGTGGAAAGCCTGATGAAAATGTCAACCCAGCAGTGCAGCAGCTGTGAAAAAAGCATGCTCCATGTTAGGCATAATTAGGAAACTGAATTGAAAATAAAACTACGAATAATAGTTTTCTGCAAATCTATGGTGTCATTGTACTTAGGATACTGTGTCCAGTTCTGGTCACAGCACCTAAAAAAGGACATTGTAGAGTTGAAGAATTAGCAGAAAAGGGCAACTAGAATGATCCGGGGGCTGGAGCAACTCCCCTACAAGGAAAGGTTACAATGACTGGGACTGTTTAGCTTAGAAAAAAGGCAAATACAGGGAGACACGATAGAGGTGTACAAAATTATGCGTAGTGTGGAGAAGAAAGCAGATAGGGAGACATTTTTCTCCCTCTCTCATACTACTGGAACCCACAGGGGTCATCCCAGGAAGCTGATTGGTGGGAGATTCAGGACAGATAAAAGGAAGTACTTCTTCACACGGCGCAGAGTTAAACTGTGGAATTCACTTTCACAAGATGTAGTGATGGCCACCAATTTGGAGGGCTTTAAAAGGGGGTTGGACACATTCATGGAGGAGGAGAAGGCTATCGATGGCTACTAGGTCCTGATGGGCTATGTGCTTCCTCCAGTATCAGAGGCAGTACCTGCCTGTGTACTCCAGTTGCTGGGGAACATGGGCAGGAGGGTGCTGTTGCAGTCACGTCCTGCTTGTGGGCTTCCCGTGGGCAGCTGGTTGGCCACTGTGTGAACAGAATGCTGGACGAGACGGACCCTTGGTCTGATCCAGCATGGCTCTTCTTATGTGCTCATGTTCTGTTCCTGGATTACCACTGGATGACTGCTGGCTGGCTGCCTTCCCAACTTACAGGAAGTTCAATGGTCACAAGGCCTGGCTCCCTCTAATTTGGAAATGGGCAACTGGAGGTGGCACTTGGGTTGTTTGCTTCCTTGATCTCTCCCTCAGAATCCCTCCCCTCGCTGGGATGTATAAATTTGGCAGAGTGTCCACAGCATGTTCAGATTGCCCTCGAGCTGGTATTGGCAGCAGAGAGAAAGAGAGAATCAGACGTAGCGGTGAGTTCTTGACCTTCCCCATCCTGTCTCCACATGAATGCACATCTGACGTGGCAGGCTAATCTCTTGAGCACTTCCAGTGATCTGGGAATCTCCACCTCGTCTGCAGCAGATCTGGAACTCTAGAGGAGATCCCTACCTAATGTTTGGTGGTGGGAGAGGAGGCAGGACAGCAGAAGGGCATTGCATGTTGCTGTTGTTGTTGTTATTTACAGTGTTTGTATACTGCTCCAGCCCTCTGGGGTTCCGAAGGTGGCCATGCCCCTTCCCCTGGACCTGCCCCCTTCCCCAAACACTGACTGTTTGGTGGGCGCCTGCCTTTGTGCAGCCGGTTTCCCCCAGTCTAAAAGTTGAAATGCCACGCCTAAGGCTTAGTTGCTGCGCTTTAAGCTAAAATAGGCCGGCATTTTTGGCCCAACCCTTTTTGCCTTCAGTCCCGCCCCCTTTGACTTCAGGCCCACCCACCAACGGAACATGGCCCCCGAGAGCGTCCCCAAAATTGAATTCTGCCCTCACGCTGAAAGAAGTTCAACACCCCGGTGTTGACCCTCATCTTACACTCCAGTGTAAATAAACCTTCTCTCACAGAAATGCCGGGAGCCTCCCATAATTTCCTTCTAAGCAAAATGAACCCTGGGTAAGTGCTGGAGCCCCTGAAACGTCTCCCCATGGAGAAGTGGGGCGCACAAGCAGAACAATAGGTTTCGTCAGCTCCAGTAAGGATTGCCTGGTGGAGCCCAGTGAAATGGTTTTGACAAGCTCTGCTTTGCTGCTGTCTTAACAGGAGAATTGAGAGGAAGATGGGACCAGGAACCTATTTTAACCTCTGCTTCTGCCTCCTTGGCTTCGTGGTGTCTGGCACCCCAGTGGAGGAGGAGGAACCAACACATCAACCACTGGTGGAGAGCCGGGACGCAGCAGCATCCCAATGTTAGCCTGATTTTCCTTGCTGAAAAAGGTTGCCATAAGGGATGGCATCGCCGCTCACATCAGCCAGATAATACCTGCTATCGGTGCATAGACTGTCTCAAGACTTTCGAAGAGGCAGAGGTGAGATTGAGGGCCTTCTCAAGCAGCCCACTAGTGCTCAGAGTCCAGCACCACAGTTGTTACTTCTGGTTCAAGGGGTACAGGACCAGGCAGGGATGGGCGAAATCCTCCACCAGCCAGAAGGCAGGGCAAAAGCTGAGGTTGTAACTCTTCCCGACAGGAAGGAAGAACACCCATGCCAGCTTCAGCTGTGCCATCGAGCTGGAAGCTGGAAGCAGGGCACTTACTTGTTCCCGAGGCAGAAAGTTTTCTCTCCCTTCCTTTGCTGCTGCAGCTTTTCTTCTTGTCTTTTCCACCACCACGATCTCAGTTTCATGGTGGGTGAATTTTTGGCAGGGCAATGCGACTGGGTGTGCTCCCAGGCAACATCGGCTTCTACCTTCTTACATAAGAGCCCTGAGGCTGGATCAGGCCAAGGGTCCATCTCGTCCAGCATTCTGTTCACACAGTGGCCAACCAGCTATTCACGGGACACCCACAAGCAGGACAGGAGTGCAACAGCACCCTCCCGCCCATGTCCCCCAGCAACTGGAGTACACAGGCATACTGCCTCTGATACTGGAGGAAGCACATAGCCCATCAGGACTACTAGCCATAGATAGCCTTCTCCTAAAGGGAACTACTACAGCACAATAGTGGAATAAGATCCTTTGTAAGTAAAAAGGGCAACTCAAATGATCAGGGGGTTGCAGTAACTTCCCCTATGAGGAAAGATCACAGCAGCTGGGATTGTTTAGCTTAGAAAAAAGGCGAGTGAGGGGAGACATACAGATGTGTACAAAATGATGCCTGGTGTGGAGAAAGTGGACAGGGAGACCTTTCTCTCCCTCTCTCCTAATACTAGAACCCAAAGGGATCATCCCATGAAGCATGAGTGGTGGGAGATTCAGGGCAGATAAATGGAAGTACTTCATCACACATCATAGAGTTAAACTATGGATGCCATAAGGGATGGCATCGCCGCTCACATCAGCCAGATAATACCTGCTATCGGTGCATAGACTGTCTCAAGACTTTCGAAGAGGCAGAGGTGAGATTGAGGGCCTTCTCAAGCAGCCCACTAGTGCTCAGAGTCCAGCACCACAGTTGTTACTTCTGGTTCAAGGGGTACAGGACCAGGCAGGGATGGGCGCAATCCTCCACCAGCCAGAAGGCAGGGCAAAAGCTGAGGTTGTCACTCTTCCCGACAGGAAGGAAGAACACCCATGCCAGCTTCAGCTGTGCCCTCGAGCTGGAAGCTCGAGATGTAGTGATGGCCACCAGCCATGTAGATGTAGTGTAGTTGTAGTTCCACAAGATGTAGTGATGGCCACCAGCAACTGGGCAAATGCATGTTGTGTCTCTAACCTTATTTGTATTTATTATATTAATATCCTGCCTTTTTTCCTCATGTGAGGAACCCAAGGTGGCCTACATAATCTTCCTCCTCCTCTCCATTTTATCCTCACAACAACCCTGTGAGGCAGGTTAGGCTGAGAGTCAGTGACTGGCCCAAAGTCACCCAGTGAGCTTCATGGCAGAGGGGCCTAGAACTTGGATCTCCCGAGTCCCAGCCCGACACTCTCACCACTACGCCACACTGGCTCCCAAAGAGCGTAAGCAGAAAAGCCAGAGATGGGGGCATGGCACTGATCTTCCCCCACCCCCGTCTCTTCACGGCAGCCCAGGCCCCGCTTGGGATCTTGGCCCCATGCGTAGGCCACGGGCAGGAAACATCTCAGGCCCAAGGACTGTGACCGCCCCTCCCTCCATTGCCCTGCTGAGGCAGCTCACTCGGGTATGCCCCTTCTTTCCACTGCTCACCTGCACTCAGGTGAGGAAGAGGAGGAAGGTATTCTGGAAAGGTATTGCCTCTGCCCCAAGGGACAGCTCAGGGAGGGAGGATGGTAAACTTGGGGTGGGGGGAACGGAAACTTTCCCTGCCATTCAGTGCTTTGCAAAGTCAAAACCTGCCTGCTGTTCATTATTAACTAAAGGGCTATGCAGAGAGCAAATTCACAAGGCAGGCCCGGCCCACAGGCACCCAGTCAGAACACAGAGGCGAGCCCAGGACGATATGAGTTGGCAGCCGCCGCCCAACACAGGGGCCTGGGGGCCCTCCATGGTGGGGAAACGGGAACATCTCTCTTCTCTCTCCCCGCTACCACGGAGGTGCTAAAGCCCCGAGGCTGGGTTGTGCTGCGCTAACGCTAATCTTCCCTGTCCATTTCCCCTATTCTTATCCTTTTCTGCAGGCTGAATGCCAGAGTTACGGTGACAATGTCCACCTTCTGTCCATCCACGATGAGGAAGAAAGAGATTGGATTATTAGTAAGGTTATTCCAAGAACCATAAAACAGAACATCTGGATTGGTCTCAGGAATCTGAATCAAAATGTGAGTTCATGCCACATGTGCTTTTATGGCTCCCAATTTCTATCCGGGCCCAGAGCAAAACGTAACTTAGGCCATATGAGTATCACACGCTCAGAGATGCTTGATGAACCACCAGTAGCCCAGAGCATGCCATAATTTGGGTGAAGGATGAAGAGGAGAGCAGAACATTCCAGATGTTTCTGGAACCTGGGGTACGAGGAAGCTGATGTATGAGGAAAGACTGGAGCAGTTCAGCTTCTCCATCTTGGTGAAGAGAAGAGAGTAGCCTGTGGGGTCCAGCTGCCATGATGTTGGAACTGGGTCTGGGTGGTGAGGCCGAACTTGGCATCTCTGCTATAGCCAGCCATGGAGCTCAAAGGCTGACGCTGGGCCAGGTCCCTCTCTCTCCCCGTCTGACCGGCCTCCTCGGGTTGGGGTCGGGGGAAGGGTGGGACGGACAGGCAACACATAGGGTGGGTTCGCACGTCATGACAACCCATCGTGGTGATTTACCACGATGGGTTGGTCATTCCACGAAGCACCTGCGATGAACCCAACAGATGATCGGGGCGGGCTCATCATGGGTGCTTTGCTCGCTCCCTCCCTCCCGCCCCCTCGGACCTCCAGGCGGTATTCCAGGGGACACTGCGGGAGGAACGAGTCCCGTCTCCCTTCCCGCCGCGAAGCTGAGCCATTTTCAGCTCGCCATGGCTGCTCTATCCCTTAAATTATTATTGTTTCTCTGGAGGTCGGGAAAGGCAGCTTGAGAGCCAGCTTCCCCGACCACCATTTGGACATCCACCAGCTCCCCTTTTAAAGTGCCACAGTGGCACTTTGGAGGAGGTGCCGGGGGCTGCCCAGTATTATTTTTTTTAATTTTTCTATGCCCAGAAATGGGCGCAAATTAAATTTTTTTTTACTCCCATCAGCTCAGGGGCGGCAGGTACCTTTCCTGCCAAGTGCCCAGCAGAGGCTTGACCCCTACCCCTGGCTTTCTCATGGCAGGTCGCACATGGCGAACTGTAATGAGAAACCCAATCTGTCAGGGATATTCTGCTGAAAGGGGCTGCTTTGTGGGATCCCCCCCCCCCTTCTCAGCAAGATTCTCAACTTCTCAAGTTTCCCTTCCTTAAGAGTCCATGGGGGAGCTACTTTTGCACTTTCCCCTGTAGCTGGCTGGGGCATGCTGGGAGTTGTAGGCCAAAAACATCTGGGGACCCAAGGTTGGAGAACACTGCTGTAGCGGTTGGGGAAAGGTTAAAAGTGCATCCCCCCTTTTTAAAGGGAAACCGAGTTGTCAGTTCAATGACAGGGCGACTGTCAAAACTCAGGGTCCCTTTAAAATGGGGGGTTTCAGCGAGAATTGCTCAACCCCCCCCATTTTGAGCAATGCCTCAGTCAAAATCCCCAAGGGTGTCTCAGTCAAAATCTTCGAGATCCCCCTTGTGGCAGGGAGGGGGGAAACTAGTGCCAGCTGCCCCCAAGTGCTGCTTGGGCACTTGTGGGGCAGCTGGCTCTGGCAGAGGTCAGGGCTCGCACGGGAAGAGCAGCAAGGGGTTTCTTGCTGCTCTTGGCAAGCAAGTCACTGTTCGTGGGTCTTTGGCCACAGTGGGATCGGTCTTCCGGGTTTGGGTGACACCACAACCCCCTAAGGGGAAAACAAACCGTAGAACAGTCCATGGGTTCTTGTCATGGTTAGTTTGAAGAAAAAAATACTCCCTGCGGTGGGCAACCCACGCTGGGTTCGCACCTTATGAGAGCCAACCATTGACTGTCATTGTTGGTTGGTTGTCATGTTGTGCGAACCCAGCCATAGCCTTGAAATACTGGAAGTTGCCTTAAAGAAGATAGTGCTCCACTGATCTCGGTGACTACTGCTATGAAGAAGTAAAAAATAGTAATAGGGTCAAGCTGCAGCCAAGATTTCAGCTTCAGGGAAACAAGTGGGACCTGCAACAAAATGTTGCAGTGTGCAGTGCTCCTGTTCAGTTTTCAAGCCAGTAAGGCAGAGCTTTCCAAACTTTTCATATTGGTGACACACTTTTGAGACATGCATCGTTTCGTGACACAGTAATTCAGTTTTACTAGCAAGCCGGAGGTTAAACTAACCCCTTGTAAGAGAGAGATATGGACACGTACATAAATTGTAATAACAAAATGGATGGGGACACAACATATCTCATGAAAACCTTCCATTTATATTTTTTAAAATATATGATTTGCATGTGGTGTTTAAAAGTGTCACTCGCTCCTAGTGGGAGAAAGCAGGGATCCTGCATGGGGATTGGGGCCGCTGAGCCAGCTGGCCGCCTGGGGCGCTTCCTCGACGTGCGTGCGCATGCCTCCCCTCCCTGCCCGGCCTGTGCACCTTTCCAGCCCAGGCACCGCGCGTCGGGGACCGCCGGGCGGGCAGGAAGGTGGGCGGCTGTTGCACATGGAAGAAAGAGGAGTGGCGGCACAGAGGCGGAGTGGAGGGAGGACCCTGCTCGCTGCGGTGGGAGGAGGCGGCGGAGGCGGGATGGTGACGGGGGAAGTGAGGGGGAGCAACAGCAGCAGCAGCAGGAAGAGGAGGAGGAGGAGACAGACCACGAGGAACTGGCAGGAGGCGTGAGGGACCGGCTTGGCAGGACGGCTGCGAGCGGACAGGAGTGGTGTCAGTGGCGGCAGCGGCAGCAGCAGCGAAAGCCATGTGAAACACCTACACACTGCAGCCGACACACTAACGTGTCGCGACACACAGTTTGGAAAGCTCTGCAGTAACGCATGCCTTCAACTTTTTAAGGAGACATGTTAGAGCAGTGTTCTCCAACCTTGGGTCCCCAGATGTTTTTGGACTGCATGGCTGGGGCATGCTGGGAGTTGTAGGCCAAAAACATCTGGGGACCCAAGGTTGGAGAACGCTGCGTTAGAGTCTCTACAATGTGGTGCACAGTCCTATACATGCTCACTCTAGAGTCCTCCTAAGGCGTCCAATGGGGCTCCTTTACAATTAAAGGATGGCCGTCTTACTTCTTACACGTTAACCTTTTGTCACACCTCACTGGCTGTCTTCAGCTTCCATTGTGGCGAAGGAAGGAGAAAGCATTTTTGAATGCCAAGTTTTCCCTTACTTCCCACAGATGGAGGGAAATAGGACGAAAATGTGGCATGAGGGCATAAGCAGACCTGACTGCGGAAATGGGTTTGCTGCAGAATCTGCGTACAGCAGCCGATTAGGAGTAGGACAGTTTAGAATCCAGCATTACTGAAAACATGCAGAATGGGGCTAGGGTGGGTGGGAGAATGGACTGTCAAATTTAAGAGACCGCAAAGTGATGTACATCCATATCTGTCAGCTTTGGGCAAAGAGGTTTTGCTGGTCGATGCTGGAGAACGACCCTGCCTATTCCCAGGGCATTGTTTCAAAAGCCGCCTTGTGATCGTTGTTCTGGGCTTCCTCTGACTGACTGCAACTTCCTTTTCTGCCCTTAGTGCCATGCATGGGAATGGACGGACAAAAGTAATTTCTCCTACCAGCCCTGGCAGGATGGTCGGAATACTCTGTGTGATGGCAACCAAGCGTGTGTCCAAATGACATACGGCTCACGTAAGAGACTTTATTTATTGATTGTATTTCTAGATTGCCCATCTAGCCAGTACCCATCTAGCCAGAGGTCACTGGGGAGAGAGTTCCACAGTTTGGGCCCCCCCACAGAAAAGGCTCTCTTCCTAGTCCCCTCCAGCCTGGCTGCTCTGGCTGATGGGACAAGGAGAAGGCTGTCCGTGGTGGATCTTGTTGAGTGGCCTACTAGATCAGGGCCGGTGCAAGGCAGTTTGGTGCCCTAGAAAAGATCAGATATTTAGCACACACACCCTTCCCACTTGAGCCCTCCCTCCCTCCACCGCTATGCCGATTATGAAATAAATTTCCCTCCATGGGAACTGCTGAGCCCCATAGAATAACTTTGTGGACTTTGAGACTTTTCCTTTGAGTTCACGCGGAAAGCAAAGAGGCAACATCAGCCCAGCTATGCCAGGAACTCCCAAGGGCCTTCTCCTACTCCATATATATGTAAAAGCCTGTCTCCTCCTGCGGGCAGCACAAGGGATATGAAAAAAGGATGTGAGAGAGGTGTGGTGGCGCTACCTGTGAGGAATAGAGACAAAAGGGCGTCTTGCAGCCTGCCCTACCTCGCAGGCTGGAGGAGCAGCAAAGACACCGGTTTGACTCATACACCTTCTGGGTTGCGGGGGGGGGGGGGATGCATGTAGTAGAAACATAGCAAAGAGAGAGCCCGTGGATCATCTGGTTCAAATTTAGGAGGGGCTTTACGAAACTTGCTGCTCCCCCTCCTCTCTCTATCAATTTGTTGCAATATTTCTTTATCAGAATAATGTATATTATCCTGTCTTTCCCTTTACCAGCCTAGTGCTCAAGGCAGACAACAATATTCAAAGTACAGTAAAGCAAACATCAACAGCTCAGGGCACAATCCTAAACAGGTTGAGGCAGAAAAAAGCCCCGCAACTTTTTTCTACCTCAACGTGCGTAGGATTGCGCATGGCTGGCTGGGGAATGCTGGGAGTTGTAGGACAACCCCCCCCCCCCGCCCGCCCCGTCCAAACACGTGTAGGATTGCATCCTAAAAGCATTTAAAACCAAAACACAGAAACAGCATGGTAAATAATTAAAACATAGGAGCCCCAGCTAGCTTAAAATACGTTTCCCTCCCTCCCTGGTTGCTGGAAATAACTGCTTTCAGGGGACGTTGAGCTGAGGAACCTGAGGAGGGAAGGAGAAGGAGGTGTTTGCAGGTGCCTCCTTCCGGCCGCCCACCAGCCTCCCATCATTGGCCCCTGCCCGCCTCCGCCAACCTGCCGCCTTCTCTGCCTCTTTTGATGCTGGTTGTGAGGAGGAGCCTGCCTGAAGCAGGGAAAGATCTCGTCTAGTCAGGGCTGCAAGGTGCAGCTGACGAATTAGATGAGTCCGGGGAAACCCGATTGAATAAGGTGGCTTTGAGTCCTTGCCTGGCTTTTGCAAAGGCCTCTGAGTGTGTCTCCCGGACCGGCAAGCCTCTTAGCTGCATAACTGGAGACGGGACCTTTGGTGCTTTCCTTGTGGAGCTTTGCAGTAGGCATGTGAAGCCTGAGTTGAGCTGTTCAAGATGGAGGTTCACTTAGTCCCCGAATGGTTCCACACATTCATAGAATCATAGAAAAGTAGAGTTGGAAGGGGCCTACAAGGCCATCGAGTCCAACCCCCTGCTCAATGCAGGAATCCAGGTCAAAGCATCCCTGACAGATGGCTGTCCAACTGTACCTTGAATGCCTCCAGATTGGGAGAGCCCACCACCTCCCTAGGTAATTGGTTCCATTGTCTTATTGCTCTAACAGTCAGGAAATTTTTCCTGATGTTCAGGTGGAATCTGGGTTCCTGTAACTTGAGCCCATTATTCTGTGTCCTGCAAACTGGGATGATGGAGAAGAGATCCTGGCCCTCCTCTGTGTGACAACCCTTCAAGTACTGGAAGAGTGCGATCATATCTCCCCTCAGTCTCCTCTTCTGAAGGCTAAACATGCCCAGTTCTTTCAGTCTCTCCTCATAGGGCCTTGTTTCCAGTCCCTTTAACATCTTTGTTGCCCTCCTCTGAACCCTCTCCAGTTTGTCTACGTCCTTCTTAAAGTGTGGTGCCCAGAACTGGACGCAATACTCAAGATGAGGCCTAACCAGTGCTGAGTAAAGGGGAATTATCACTTCCCGTGATTTGGAAGCTATACTTCTATTAATGCAGCCCAAAATAGCATTTGCCTTCTTTGCAGCCACATCGCATTGCTGGCTCATATTCAGTTTGTGATCTACCACAATTCCAAGATCCTTCTCACTTGTAGTATTGTTGAGCCAAGTGTCCCCCATTCTGTAACTCTGCATTTGGTTTCCTCTCCCTAGGTGCAGCACTTGGCATTTATCCCTATTAAATTTCATTCTGTTGTTTTCGGCCCAGCGCTCCAGCCTATCGAGGTCACTTTGAATTTTGTTTCTGTCTTCCAGAGTATTAGCTGTTCCACCCAACTTTGTGTCATCTGCAAATGTGATAAGCATTCCCTGCACCTCCTCATCCAAGTCATTAATAAAAATGTTGAAGAGCACTGGGCCCAGGACCGAGCCCTGTGGTACCCCGCTCGTTACCTCTCCCCATTCAGAGTCTCTTGGAGTCATGGGAACTGTAGTCCCCATGCCCAGAGAAAACTGGACTCTGGAACAGCAAAATAGCAAACATTTGGGGAAATAGTCATAAGAACATAAGAAGAGCCAAGCCGGATCACACCAAAGGTCCATCTAGTCCAGCAATGTGTTCACAAATTGGCCAACCAACTGTTCACAGGAAACCCACAAGCAGGACATGAGTGCAACAGCACCCTCAGCCCATGTTCCCCAGCAACTGGTGTACCTAGGCATACTGCCTCTGATACTGGAGGTAGCATGTAGCCATCAGGAGGACCAGTAGCCATTGGTAGCCTTCTCCGCCACAAATTTGTCCAATCCCCCTTTAAAGCCATTGAAGTTGGTGGCCATCTCCACATCTTGCGGTAAAGTTAGTTCAAACGTCTCTGGATCAGATGGGTTGTCCAGCCATTCCTCGACCGGTATCTGTGCCATTTCATGCCATACTGTCTTCACTCGATGGCGCCTGCAGAGCTGATAGGCCGTGTGTCAGGGAAACCAGGGTTCAGGGGCAAGCGCATGCCATTTTCATGCTTCCCATGCTGGCAGGCCAGACATGCCAGGCGCTCCAGAGCATCCTGGTTCCTTGGTTCCACACCGCTAACATGACAGACCCATGTTGCAGAATGCGCAGGATGGATACTGCTATCTGGATATACGTCTAAGGCTGAAATTCGATACACATTTACCTGGGAGTAAGTCCCGCTACATTCTGGATATGTGGAGACAGGTGTAGGATTGTACTGGAAGAATGATTCAAGCCAGGAGCTCTCTGCCCTCTAGTTCCTCACATGAACTGAATCACTTGTCTTTGTTTGTTTGCCTTACAGGTTATGGTGAGTGGGATGACACCGAGTGTGATGTCCCTGCTCTGTATATCTGTAGATATGAACTCTGATGCTAAAACATCCATGGGGGGATATGCAAGCTTTTCTGAGTTCCTTGACAGTCAAGCGCTGTGATGCTGTAGCTTCAAAGCTCTTTCTGCAAGAATCCAGGCCCTCCATAGAATCCATTCGCCGTCTTTCCAGGGCGCACTAAGCTCTTCTTTATCTATCGCACTCAATTATCCTTCTACGTGACTGAAAATAAATTGGCTCTGATGCCTTACGGTTCTTTGGTAATCTCTTTACTTTCGCTTTGTCTAGAGGAGGGTTGGGACCCACGAGAAGCCAGCACTGCTGACCCATCACCCCGAGCCCAAAGCTCCCACTGGCAGTAGCATCAAACCAGCTGATCCTGGCCTTCCGCTAGAGACCGTACAGGCCATCGTCCGTAGACCCCCGATGTCCCGCACCATCAGTGCCCTCCTCTCTGTCCTCCCTCTCTGCCCTTGAAAGACCTGCAGTCCCAGCGGGGAGGGAGGAGGTGTCACCCGCAGAGCAAGGCCACCTGTCAGGGTGGGTAGAGAAGCAGCCCTGATATTACCGTGTGGTTTATTGTATGGAGAGATCTCCAGGTGCACAAATAGGGGTTTTTATTAGGCCTGACCCATTTGGATAAATGTACTTCTCCAAGTGCACTATGGATATAAAACATAACAAAAATAAGATACACTTATATAAGCAAAGACTTGAATAGGAAACCTCATAACATTAGCTGGGGAAAAAAACAAGGAAAAAGGCAACTTAGATACAGGGATGTTGAAGAGTCCTTGGTCTCGAGTCACGAGTCTTTGAACCTGAGTCTCGAGTCCGAGTCCTTGGTCCAAAATGGTGACTCACGAGTTACGAGTGACTCCCAAAGCTGACTCCACGAGTCCCTATTAAAATCAATGGGGTTTCCCCCCAACAAAATAAGGCTATTTCATATGTGTGGCTTAAATAAATTCTAGGCACAAGTGTGCCTTTTTATTTCAAAACTCTGCAACTGATTTTGGCAAGAACAGACCAGGCACACAAATCCAAAAGAACCAGGCAGGCAGAGGAGGCAGGGAACCCCAAACAGGCAGGCAGAGGCAGCCAAACCCAAAATGTCTGAAAGGTTGCATTTTAGGAAAATGATTTTAGAGAATAAACTTGCTGTGCTTCCTAAAACCTATTGTGGCGTAACCCCACCATTCAGTTCCCTGGTGTATGTCTGCATTAGTATGTTTAGAGTGTTTAGAATGTTGAACTGAGTGGGTGTGGTTTGTGATGTCTTGGAAAGGGTGGGGGGAGGAGGAGTATATAAGGAGTGTTTGAGTGATGTCGGAGTTAGTTAGGTTTTATGTCAGTGAGTTAGGTCGAGTTAAGGCAGTGGGTTAGGTTTTATGTCAGTGAGTTAAGGAGTGAGTTGAGTGTTATGGGAGTGTGGAGTTGGGTTAGAGAGTTTTAGGTGGTTGGAGTTAGTGTGATATGGGAGAGTGCTTGTAGTGTGTGGGGAGAGTTGGGAGTTTGGGCGTTAGGTTAGTTATAAAGTGTTTGGTGTAGGCAGGTTTATTTTCAGTAACTAAGTTTTTGATAATTAAAATAAACTTATTTTTATTTTGTTAACTACCAAAATCCTACGTGTCGGCTTGGTGTTATTACCTGCTTTACTTTTAAATCTACACATACACCTTTGTACCAACAGCATCATAAATTTAAGCAAGATCCTTAATAACCAGCATTCTTTTCCCTCATTAGTAGGGAAACGGTTTCATTTGACCCTCCACTCAGGTTTTCAAGTGCTGATGCTTGGCCTGAGAAGGGTTTGTGTGCGAGGTCCTAAAGTGAAAAGGGCCATGTCGTCGCACCTATCCATGTTGCATTTGAGGAACACGATTTTGGAACACGAGTCCTTGGTCTCGAGTCCCGAGTCCCATTAAAAATATCGGGACTCGAGTCTGACTCGAGTCAGAGGGGGGACTTAGTCCGACTCACAAGTCGAGACCTGGAGTCCGAGTCCCCATCCCTGCTTAGATAATGGTGACTTAAAATACCCATTTTAGTACAAAGAAATGTACAGTTTATGGCCGAGATAAGATTCGCTTATGCAGACACTAGTGGCCACTATCCTGCAACAGGGAACGATGCACAGCCACAGCCCTTTGCACAGTGCGGGGTGCCTTTCCCCGCCATTCTTTCCATTCCTAAACTCTAGTCCAGTGTTCTCCAACCGTGGGTCCCCAGATGTTTTTGGCCTACAACTCCCAGCATGCCCCATCCAGCTACGGTTGGAGAAAAATGCTATAGTCCATGCTCTAGAATCCTCCCCATTCTCAGCTTCTCAAGTTCCCCTTCCTTAAGAGCCCATGGGAGAGCCACTTCTGCACTTTCCCCTGATGCTAAAGCATGAAAATGTGCATGGGGGGAGGGGTTTGCACAAGTGGGCATTTGTGCAAGTGTGCACTTTTGAATGTGAGCGCAAGTTTGGGAAATTGTGAAAATCTCCCGAATCGCATTCCTTCTCGCGTCCACATCTGGGGGCGTGAACGGGCCACGTCCACATGATTTGCCAGCAGGAATGCCACGATCGTACTCCCCTAATTGAGAACCGCCCAGCGCAAGCTGCAGCCAAACAGCTCTGTTGTCGAGTTCCAGCTTATTGGAAGCCCAGATGCTCGGTTTGGTTGCAAGCTATTCTCGGCACTGCTGGATGCTGGGCTGCCCTGGTCCCCTTCCTTCTGGCCTTGCTGTTTGGGACACATGCCTGTCGCTGCAACGGGGCACAGCGGCGGAGATGCTCCGGGCTTTCATGGCTGAGCATTTGGACCATCACACCCACCCCTGACACCCTGCCTGCTTCTTCCTCCTCATCCTGGTTATCTGGGCACCTTCAAGACGGCATGTAACCGGCCATGCTTCCTGGAAGGTGATGCTGTGAGCGTGTGGACTGGGACTCGGGCGATCCGGGTTCTAGTTTCCGCTCGGCCATGAAACTCACTGGGGGGCTTTGGGCCAGTCACCGACTCTCAGCCTAAGCTACCTCACGGGGTTGTTGTGAGGATAAAATGGAGAGGAGGAAGAGGAGGATTATGTAAGCCACCTTGGGTGCCTTACAGGAAAAAAGGCGGGGTATGAATGTAATTGTGGAGAAAAAGCCAAGTCAGGTACAGCCCCGCAACTGGCCATAACCAACAAGGCTTCTGCCTAGGGCAGAAGCAGCTCAGTCCCAGTCCGGACCGTCGTTTACAGCAGCCGTCATTTACATTCACCCCAATAGGCTATCTACCCATATCTCCCAAGCACTTCCCTGGCAGCCATATGAGCTGTGAAAAACCCCAGACACCTAGAGGGGCGCCCAGATGCCGGGCAGTCTCAAAGAGCTGCTAAGTGTTGTCGAGTACCTGGGAGAGCCCAAGGAAAGGACCGGTTTTCCCAGGAATGAGAGGGGACGGGGGAGCGGGAGGAGGTAAAAGAAGGGCAACCTGGGCAAGGGGGTCGTTGGTCGATGGGCGTGAGGCTGCACGGACGTCCAGGGCTCCGGTCTGGACTCAAGGAAGGACCCAACCCCGGAAGCTCCTGGTGAACAAGCTGGAGATTGCGTTAGCCGGCAAGCTGCGGCTTTCGAGGAACTTGGGTTCATTCAAGGTCACTCTGCACTGTGCTGTCTCTGCTTGACTCTGTAACAGTGAATTGGAGGCACGTTAACACTTTCTGTTTGTTTTCATACGCCTCATTAAACTCTGTTTATCCATAAACAGTGTAGTAAATTCATTCATTCGCTGCTCCATGTCAATTAGGTCATGGGTCCGGTTAACTCTTAACACCCCGAACTTCCACACCGGACCGGTGGCGGTCCGCTACACTAATAAATAAATAAACTTTCTGGGCTTCACCCTGCAGACCTCAACCTTGTCTTCTGGTAAGCAGGAGTAGACAGGGAGGGAAAAAGCCCAGGAGTAGAAACAGCAAACAGAGCCAAGGCAAAAGGGCTGAACTGGTGGATGAAAAAGGTTTTTATTTAAAGACTATGTAAATTGTCAACACGTTTCGAACCAAAGTTCTTCCTCAGGGCAATCTAAATACAAACATATAATTATATACCATTAAAACAACTTATTGTAAAAGAATATTAATATAATTAAAATATCTTCAAACCTTTAAAAAAAATTGTATGAAGAAAAGTACTTATATTCTGTGAACAATTCACTTCTAGGGAAAATTAAGTTTTGGTGTCATTATATTGATGATATATTTCTCATACGGTGTGGAGATGAATTTATTCTTTTCTGTAAATGGTTAAATAAACAGACAGACAATATAAAATTTGAAATGAGTTGTGATGCATATGAAATTAATTTTTTGGATATATTAGTGAAAAAAGATGGTAGGAAACTTTGTACTACCCAATATAGGAAACCTACAGATAGAAATAAACTTTTAAGATATGACAGTTCACACCCTAAACCTATAAGGAATAATATACCATACGGACAATTGATTAGGATTAAAAGGAATTGTACAAAGGAATCTGACTATGAGATGGAATCACAGGATATTTACCAAATATGTTTACAAAGGGGATACCCAGATAGAATAATACGAGAAGCAAAAAGAAGAGGTAAATTACACTGAGAGGAGTTCACTTTTAAAATATAAGACAAGAAGACCTAATAACAGAATAATATGCACGTTATCATATAACACATCAATACTTCTTTGAGACATTCAATATACAAGCATTGGTATTTAGTGAAAGACATAGCTGGATGTGATAGGAAGCCTATTGTAGCCTTTAAGACAGTGCTTCTCAAATAGTGGGGCGGGCCCCCCAGGGGGGGCGCGAGGCTCCGTAAAGGGGGGCTCGTTTGACCACAGTTAAAAGTTTTTTTAATATTGTGTTCCTTTAAATCCTGTGCTCCTTTAAATCTTTTCTGCTACAGTTAATAAAGCTATTCTTTGTTGTAAATTGATCCACATTTCTTTCTTTTTTTATTCTCTTATACGTTAATAAGGATACAGTGTTATGCAGAGGTGTACTTATAACAATTTTATAGACAAATGATACTATTTACAGTCGCCGGGGGGCGCGAAATGTTTTCTTCTTCCTAGGGGGGGCATGACAGAAAATAATTGAGAAGCACTGCAAGAGAAACAAAAATATTAGAGATTTGATAATCAGGAGCAAACACAGCTAAAGCCATCTCTCTGAATACACAATCCTTCCTACCAGGATTAGGTCTGCCTGTGGGGCATTTCCCATGCGGGCACTGTAAATATTGTAATCTGTCTTTAAAACTTAAAGAATTTGTGAACCCTGTGGATATAAATCCTGTAAAGCCAGTGTGGCGTCGTGGTTACAGTGGGACTCGGGAGATCCGAGTTCTAGTCCCCGCTCGGCCATGAAACTCACTGGGTGACTTTGGGCCAGTCACTGCCTCTCAGCCTAACCTACCTCACAGGGTTGTTTTGAGGGTAAAATGGAGAGGAGGAGGAGGAGGATTATGTAAACCGCCTTGGGTTCCTTGCAGGAAAAAAGGCGGGGTATAAATATAATAAATAAATAAATAAATAACTATATACATTGAAGGATTTCACCACATGTAATTCTAAATTTGTTATTTATGGCATTATATGTCCGTGTAAAAAACTGTACATTGGTAAGACCATAGGGTGTGTAAAAATTAGAATAGGTGAACATATTAGCAATATAAAACGAGGTGTGACAGGAGCACCATTGGTCAGTCACTGGAGAGAGGAATCACATGGAATAAATGATTTGCCTCCGCCATGCCCCCTCTCTGCTGAGCTTCCGCCACTTACTAAAAACTTGGCTGTTCAGGCGGGGGAATATGGGGTGGGCTAAGATTTTAAAATTTATCCTGTTTTTAAATGTATTTTATCCTGTTTTTATCAGTATTGATACATCCACCCCGGGTGGCCGGTTGTAGGGCAGCTGGGCGATAAATAAAAGTAAATAATAATAATAATAATAATAATAATAATAATAATAATAATTTGTCGTTCTGGGTTATTGAAATTATTAGGAGGAATGTAGGTAAAGTCCTCTTACACAAGGAGGCTGGGTGGATAATTAAACTCAATGCAATTATCCGTATGACAAACTACGTGAGGTTGACTACTGACAGCTCTTTCTTTTTTGCTGTTTGAGGCTTAGAGAGGCTATTATCTCATTGTCTCTACCTTTCTGTACTGGGTGAATATCCTTGTTTTCTATGGAATCCTGAATAAGAGAGTATGTATTGGTTTTTTTGGTTTTTTATATACGTGTGTGGATATTTTATGTCTGTACTACTATATATATATATATATTAATTGTTGTTTGTTAAGATATCCTATAACCTGATATTTTGTACTTGATAGAATTTCCTCTGTATTATAATCTTTCAGCCTATCTGTGTCTCTTTTTACATATCTATTTGTATTTTGTTAGCTTTGTAAAACGTATATTATAAAGTTAAAAAAATTTTTTTTTTAATTTTTAATTTTTTAAAAAAGGTTTGCAGATATTTTAATTATATTAATATTCTTTTATAATAAGTTGTTTTAATGGTATATAATTATATGTTTGTATTTAGATTGCCCTGAGGAAGAACTTTGGTTCGAAACGCGTTGGCAATTTACGTAGTCTTTAAATAAAAACCTTTCTCATCCGCCGGTTCAGTCCTCTTGCCTTGGCTCCGTTTGCTGTTTCTTCTGCTAAGCAGCCAGGCAGGGTGGGTGGGTAGCCCTTTTCCTGGCCGTGAACCTGTGCCTCCGACACCTGCATCACTCGGGAATTCAGCAGGGGCCGCTGGCCCCACCACATTTGCATACGATACTTTGGGACCAAGAGTGTGGGCGTGCTTATCAGACCGCCACTCTTTCAGTAGACTTTGCACCAGGAGCTCTTTGAGGCTGCTGTTTCTCAAGACGGAAGGTCTTTCCTAATATTCCTTGGCCCCTCCCTTCATGCGCGGTAGGTGTGATCTGAAGGCCAGTGATGCACTGGCGCATAATTCCACGCTAGGGTGGGGTGAGGAAAGGCCGTGGTGCTGGCCGCAAAGGTGGGATATTTCATGGTACAGGAGGATGATCCATGTAGCCTGTCATCCCTCAGGCCAAGAGTGCAATCACTTCCATGTTTTTACAGGAACTGCTGGCATTCGGCTGCGGGGAGAGCAAGCTGTTGGGATTGGGTGTTGTACGCTAGGATTCCGCAGGCGCATGCAATGAACACTTTGGCAGGATGATCTCATCCCAGTGAGCCCTAGTCGGGGACGTGTGGGAGAAAACTTGTCCTGTGGTGGGCGGCGGCGGCGGCCTCCCAAGCCACGAAGTCCATTCCTAGTGCAGGCAGCGGCAAGGTCCAGGGGCTGGGGAGTCCCCTTCCCACAGAAAGTTCCCCAGAAGGGCCCAAGCCTTCCTTACCTGCTCACTGAAGCAGCCCTGCTCCAGCCCGGTGCGGGGTCCACCCACAGGCAACTGGGGGGCTCTGAAGAGCCAGTCCTTGGGGAGGGAAGCGAGGGGGAGAGGGGAGGGGAGCTGAGTGCTGAGACTGGGGAGCCCTGACATTCAAGCAAGCGGCAGCCAAGTTGGCGAAATCCTGACCTGCCTGGCATCACTGGAATAAGCCAGAATTCCTGTTGTTGTTGTTAGTTATGAGAGCCAGATGTGGCGTAGTGGTGAGAGTGCTGGAGTGGGACTCGGGAGATCCAGGAAAGCCATAATCTAGTCAATTTCAAAAGAGTTTAATGGAGCGGAACTAATAGACTACAGGAATTTCACAGTACAGTAATACCTTGGATTGAGAGCATAATTTGTTCCGGAACCGTGCTTGTCCATCCCAAACACTCTTATATCAAAGGGAGTCTCTGGCAGGCATGAGCGGAGCTGATTTTGGCCCGCTACGCCCACTCGAGGTGAGCGGTTACATCCCTAAGACTTGTATTGCAAAACGTCGCTTGTTTATCAAGTCAAAATTTATTTTAAAAATTTCCTTGTCATGCAAAACGCTCTCAGACCAAGTTACTTGCAATCCAAGGTATTACTCTATAAACATAGTAGTCAATATAGATAGCAGAGCGGAAGTATTCAATTTGCTTTCTAGGTAGGCTTAGCTCGATGCAGAGAGTTACCTTACATTAGTGAATCTGACTCAAAGTTCTAACAGTGGTCTGTGTAGCCGGTCTCCTCCGGGCTCCCTGCCCGGGGTTGGAAGTTGCTTGGTCCTGACCGGAGCCAGAGACCTGATCCGTGCAAGCCTGCACCGTGTTCCCAACCAACCACCTGATCTCTGTGTACCTGGTTTCCCAACCCTCCCTCGGCCCCCTACCCCACCCCTGACGATCAGGTGGCCACTTGTGCCCTGCAGGGTGATGGCGCCCCTGGGGCAGGCATCTCCTGGGTGATCTTGGGTACTTGGCAGCTCTTTGAGACTGCTTCTCACCTTTGCAGTTCCAGTCTACCTCGAGGGTAGGTGTGATTACCCCCATTGAAAGTATGTAGATGTGGCTATGCAGGGCTGGTCACGTACAACCTGTCGGTTCAGACTGTGTCGCTTGCCCCCAGGTGGGGATTATGCAGAAAGGTGGGTGGAATGCGGGGTGTCAGCTACAGGGGGAACTAGGCAAGGGTTTGCTCTACTGTGTGTGCTCTGGCTTTCTCCACAGGTTGTTTGCTTCTTTGATCTCTCCCTCAGAATCCCTCCCCTTGCTGGGATGTATAAATTTGGCAGTGTCCACAGCATGTTCAGATTGCCCTCGAGCTGGTATTGGCAGCAGAGAGAAAGAGAGAATCAGACGTAGCGGTGAGTTCTTGACCTTCCCCATCCTGTCTCCACATGAATGTACATCTGACCTGGCAGGCTAATCTCTTGAGCACTTCCAGTGATCTGGGAATCTCCACCTCGTCTGCAGCAGATCTGGAACTCTAGAGGAGATCCCTACCTAATGTTTGGTGGTGGGAGAGGAGGCAGGACAGCAGAAGGGCATTGCATGTTGCTGTTGTTGTTGTTATTTACAGTGTTTGTATACTGCTCCAGCCCTCTGGGGTTCCGAAGGTGGCCATGCCCCTTCCCCTGGACCTGCCCCCTTCCCCAAACACTGACTGTTTGGTGGGCGCCTGCCTTGTGCAGCCGGTTTCCCCCATTCTAAAAGTTGAAATGCCACGCCTAAGGCTTAGTTGCTGCGCTTTAAGCTAAAACAGGCCGGCATTTTTGGCCCAACCCTTTTTGCCTTCAGTCCCTGCCCCCTTTGACTTCAGGCCCACCCACCAACGGAACATGGCCCCCGAGAGCGTCCCCAAAATTGAATTCTGCCCTCACGCTGAAAGAAGTTCAACACCCCGGTGTTGACCCTCATCTTACACTCAGTGAGGAACTCATTTTCTGTCACAGAAATGCGGGGAGCCTCCCATAATTTCCATCTAAGCAAAATGAACCCTGGGTAAGTGCTGGAGCCCCTGAAACGTCTCCCCATGGAGAAGTGGGGCGCACAAGCAGAACAATAGGTTTCATCAGCTCCAATAAGGATTGCCTGCTGGAGCCCAGTGAAATGGTTTTGACAAGCTCTGCTTTGCTGCTGTCTTAACAGGAGAATTGAGAGGAAGATGGGACCAGGAACCTATTTTAGCCTCTGCTTCTGCCTCCTTGGCTTCGTGGTGTCTGGCACCCCAGTGGGGAAGGAGCAACAAACACATCAATCACTGGTGGAGAGCCTGGATGCAAAACTGCGCAATGTTAGCCTTCCTGCTCAAAAAAGTTGCCACAAGGGATGGTATCACCGCTCACATCAGACATATAATACCTGCTATCGGTGCATAGACTGTCCCAAGACTTTCAAAGAGGCAGAGGTGAGATTGAGGGCCTTCTCAAGCAACCCACTAGTTCTCAGAGTCCAGCACCACAGTTGTTACTTCTGGTTCAAGGGGTACAGGACCAGGCAGGGATGGGCGAAATCCTCCACCAGCTAGAAGGCAGGGTAAAAGCTGAGTTTGTCACTCTTCCCGACAGGAAGGGAGAACATCCATGCCAGCTTCAGCTGTGCCCTCGAGCTGGAAGCTGGAAGCAGGGCACTTACCTGTTCCCGAGGCAGAAAGTTTTCTCTCCCTTCCTTTGCTGCTGCAGCTTTTCTTCTTGTCTTTTCCACCACCATGATCTCAGTTTCATGGTGGGTGAATTTTTGGCAGGGCAATGCGACTGGGTGTGCTCCCAGGCAACATCGGCTTCTACCTTCTTACATAAGAGCTCTGAGGCTGTATCAGGCCAAGGGTCCATCTCGTCCAGCATTATGTTCACACAGTGGCCAACCAGCCATTCACGGGAAACCCACAAGCAGGACAGGAGTGCAACAGCACCCTCCTGCCCATGTTCCCCAGCAACTAATACTGGAGGAAGCACATAGCCCATCAGGACCAATAGCCATCGATAGCCTTCTCCTCCTCCATGAATGTGTCCAACCCCCTTTTAAAGCCCTCCAAGTTGGTGGCCATCAGTACATCTTGTGAAAGTGAATTCCATAGTTGAACTATGTGCTGTGTGAAGAAGTCCTTCCTTTGATCTGCCCTGAATCTCCCACCACTCAGCTTCATGGGATGACCCCGAGTTCTAGTATTATGAAAGAAGGAGAAAGATGTCTCCCTGTCCACTTTCTCCACACCAGGCATAATTTTGTGCCCCTCTATCAACTCTCGCCTTACTTGCCTTTTTTCTAAGCTAAACAATCCCAGCTGCTGTAAACTTTCTCCGTACGGGACTTGCTCCAGCCCCTTGATCACTTTAGTTGTCCTTTTCCCCAACTCTACTGAATATCCTTTTTTAGGTGCAGTGACCAGAACTAGTGCGGTCGCACCATAGATTTGTATAAGAGCAGTACGTTATTGGCAGTTTTATTTTCAATTCGTTTCCTAATTATTCCTAACATGCCTTTTTCACAGCAACCGTGCACACTGGGTCGACATTTTCATCGAGCTGTCCACCACAACCCCAAGATCTTTCTCGATCAGTCATCGCTAGCTCAGATCCCATCAGCTGATACTTGAAATTGGGGGAAAAAAATTGCCCCAACCTGCATCATTTTACACTTGCTTACATTCTTCCCCCTCTGCCATTGCTGTGGTGGAATTTCGTGTAACACAGCGACGTTGTGAGTCACGACTCATTACAAAGGCATGCAAGTGCCTGCACCTGCTAGCAGGGTGAGGCACTATTCTCACCACTATTTGAGACAGCTGTGCTGTGGCTGTATCTGCTGCCGTAGCTACTATGTTACTGTGAGCCTACCTCGTGTGTGAAACTACTGCTATTGACTGGTAAGCTCCCTTTGCACAGGAAGATTGCAATACTCTGTAAATAAACTGCATATATAATCTATACTGCTCCTCTCTGCTTCTGCTCCTGCTGCGCTGCGGAGGTAATTTCATTCCTCTACCTGCTGACATCCTGGTGGGGAGGGGCTGAAAAGCCAGCCCAATACACCCCAACCGCACAGCATCCAGCCCAGACACAGTGACCTTGGCAGTGAGGTCAGAGGGCCAGAAGAGGTGACAGAGCAACTCTTTGGGGCCTGGAGTCATAGTTGAGCACAGTCACCATTTGGGGGGCAGTTCCTGCTGCTCACGCCTGCTGAAGCAGGATGCCCCTGAAAGGGTATGTTGAAGCCCTGGTGATGCTTCCGTCCTGCCCGTCACATGCTCTAAGGTGGCTGGGGGAGAGACCCTCCACCCTGATGTAACAAAATGAGTTAGCACACTGCTGATGAAAGATGCCATCCCTAAGCTAATAAGGGCAAAGAAAGAGGCAAATCCTCAAAACCAACCACAATGTACAAAAGTTATTGCAGAAGGCAGCATGTCGAAGGCATTTGGTGTGCCACCTTCTGCAGGCCTGAATGTGCTGGAGAACCATCTTTTTTACTTACAAAGGATCTTATTCCACTATTGTGCTGTAGTAGTTCCCTTTGAGCATGTCGTGTTTGTAACCTTATTTGTATTTATTATATTTATATCCTGCCTTTTTTCCTCATGTGAGGAACCCAAGGTGGCCTACATAATCTTCCTCCTCCTCTCCATTTTATCCTCACAACAACCCTGTGAGGCAGGTTAGGCTGAGAGTCAGTGACTGGCCCAAAGTCACCCAGTGAGCTTCATGGCAGAGGGGCCTAGAACTTGGATCTCCCGAGTCCCCGCCCGACACTCTCACCACTACGCCACACTGGCTCCCAAAGAGCGTAAGCAGAAAAGCCAGAGATGGGGGCATGGCACTGATCTTCCCCCACCCCCGTCTCTTCAGAGCAGCCCAGGCTCCGCTTGGGATCTTGGCCCCATGGGTAGGCCACGGGCAGGAAACATCTCAGGCCCAAGGACTGTGACCGCCCCTCCCTCCATTGCCCTGCTGAGGCGGCTCACTCGGGTATGCCCCTTCTTTCCACTGCTCACCTGCACTCAGGTGAGGAAGAGGAAGGTATTCTGGAAAGATATGGCCTCTGCCCCAAGGGACAGCTCAGGGAGGGAGGATGGTAAACTTGGGGTGGGGGGAACGGAAACTTTCCCTGCCATTCAGTGCTTTGCAAAGTCAAAACCTGCCTGCTGTTGTCATTATTAACTAAAGGGCTATGCAGAGAGCAAATTCACAAGGCAGGCCCGGCCCACAGGCACCCAGTCAGAACACAGAGGCGAGCCCAGGACCATATGAGTTGGCAGCCGCCGCCCCACACAGGGGCCTGGGGGGCCTCCATGGTGGGGAAACGGGAACATCTCTCTTCTCTCTCCCCCCTACCACGGAGGTGCTAAAGCCCCGAGGCTGGGTTGTGCTGCGCTAACTCTATATCTTCCCTGTCCATTTCCCCTATTCTTATCCTTTTCTGCAGGCTGAATGCCAGAGTTACGGTGACAATGTCCACCTTCTGTCCATCCATGATGAGGAAGAAAGAGATTGGATTATTAGTAAGGTTATTCCAAGTACCGTAAAACAGAACATCTGGATTGGTCTCAGGAATCTGGATCAACTTGTGAGTTCATGCCACATGTGCTTTTATGGCCCCCAATTTCTATCCGTGCCCAGAGCAAAACGGAACTTAGGGGAGGCCAGATGAGCATCACACGCTCAGAGATGCTTGATGAACCACCAGTAGCCCAGAGCATGCCATAATTTGGGTGGAGGATGAAGAGGAGAGCAGAACATTCCAGATATTTCTGGAACCTGGGGTACGAGGAGCTGATGTATGAGGAAAGACTGGAGCAGTTAAGTTTCTCCATCTTGGTGAAGAGAAGAGAGTAGCCTGTGGGGTCCAGCTGCCATGACCTTCCTGCCAAGTGCCCAGCAGAGGCTTGACCCCTACCCCTGGCTTTCTCATGGCAGGTCGCACATGGCGAAGTGTAATGAGAAACCCAAGCTGTGCGGGGTATTCTGCTGAAAGGGGCTGTTTTGTGGGATCCCCCCCCCTTCTCAGCAAGATTCTCAACTTCTCAAGTTCCCCTTCCTTAAGAGACGATGGGGGAGCCACTTTTGCACTTTCGCCTGTAGCTGGTTGGGGCATGCTGGGAGTTGTAGGCCAAAAACATCTGGGGACCCAAGGTTGGAGGAAACTGCGTTAACCTTTTGTCACACCTCACTGGCTGTCTTCAGCTTCCATTGTGGCGAAGGAAGAAGCAAGCATTTTTGAATGCCAAGTTTTCCCTTACTTCCCACAGATGGAGGGAAATAGGACGAAAATGTGGCATGAGGGCATAAGCAGACCTGACTGCGGAACTGGGCTTGCTGCAGAATCTGCGTACAGCAGCCGATTAGGAGTAGGACAGTTTAAAATCCAGCATTACTGAAAACAAGCAGAATGGGGCAGGGGTGGGTGGGAGAATGGACAATCAAATTTAAGAGACCGCGAAGTGATGTACATCCATATCTGTCAGCTTTGGGCAAAGAGGTTTTGCTGGTCGACGCTGGAGAACGACCCTGCCTATTCCCAGGGCATTGTTTCAAAAGCCGCCTTGTGATCGTTGTTCTGGGCTTCCTCTGACTGACTGCAACTTCCTTTTCTGCCCTTAGTGCGATGCATGGGAATGGACGGACAAAAGTAATCTCGACTACCAGCCCTGGCGGACGGATGATTTGAATCCTCTGTGTGATGGCAACCAAGCGTGTGTCCAAATGATACAGACCTCACGTAAGAGACTTTATTGATTGATTGTATGTCTAGATCGCCCGTTTAGCTGGTACCGTGGTGCTCCCCCGAGGGGGGGCATTCCTTCCTCCGTGAAGAAGCAGGAGCTCCATCCACCCCAAGGAGCCCCTCCTGCCCAGCCCACAGCCACAAATGGCAATGCTGCCCTTGGGGAGCTACCGCTCATTCCCCCCGCCCCCAGAACTTGGCTGGGCCAATCCAGAAAACCCACTCAGGAACCAGAGAAGGCTCTTGCAAAGGGTGCGGAGCGGGGAAAGATCTCGTCTAATCAGGGCTGCAAGGTGCAGCTGACGAATTAGATGAGTCCGGGGAACCCCGATTGAATAAGGTGGCTCCGAGTCCTTGCCTGGCCTTTGCAGAGGCCTCTGAGTGTGTCTCCCGGGCCGCCAGGCCTCTTGGCTGCATAGCTGGAGACGGGACCTTCGGTGCTTTCCTTGTGGAGCTTTGCAGGAGGGGTGAGAAGCCTGAGTTGAGCTGTTCAAGATGGAGGTTCACTTATCCCCGAATGGTTCCACACATTCAGAGTCTCTTGGAGTCATGGGAACTGTAGTCCCCATGCCCAGAGAAAACTGGACTCTGGAACAGCAAAACAGCAAACATTTGGGGAAATAGTCAGAAGAACATGATAAGAGCCAAGCCGGATCACACGAAAGGTCCATCTAGTCCAGCAATGTGTTCACAAATTGGCCAACCAACTGCCCACAGGAAACCCACAAGCAGGACATGAGTGCAACAGCACCCTCAGCCCATGTTCCCCAGCAACTGGTGTACCTAGGCATACTGCCTCTGATACTGGAGGTAGCATGTAGCCATCAGGAGGACCAGTAGCCATTGGTAGCCTTCTCCACCACAAATTTGTCCAATCCCTCTTTAAAGCCATTCAAGTTGGTGGCCATCACTACCTCTTGCGGAAACGTTAGTTCAAACGTCTCTGGATCAGATGGGTGGTCCAGCCATTCCTCGTCCGGTATCTGTGCCATTTCATGCCATACTGTCTTCACTCGATGGCGCCTGCAGAGCTGATAGGCCGTGTGTCACGGAAACCAGGGTTTAGGGGCAAGCGCATGCCATTTCCATGCTTCCCATGCTGGCAGGCCAGACATGGCAGGCGCTCCAGCCCATCCTGGTTCCTGGGTTCCACGCCGCTAACATGACAGACCCATGTTGCAGAATGCGCAGGATGGATACTGCTATCTGGATATACATCCAAGGCTGTAATTAGATACACTTTTACCTGGGAGTAAGTCCCGCTACATTCTTTGGGGCTGACTGCTGAGTAGACATGTGGAGACAGGTGTCGGATTGTACTGGAAGAATGATTCAAGCCAGGAGCTCTCTGCCCTCTAGTTCCTCACATGAACCAAATCACTTGTCTTTGTTTGTTTGCCTTACAGGTTATGGTGAGTGGGATGACACCGAGTGTGATGTCACTGCTCCGTATATCTGTAGATATGAACTCTGATGCTAAAACATCCATGGGGGATATGCAAGCTTTCCCGAGTTCCTTGACAGTCAAGCGCTGTGATGCTGTAGCTTCAAAGCTCTTTCTGCAAGAATCCAGGCCCTCCATAGAATCCATTTGCCGTCTTTCCAGGGCGCACTAAGCTCTTCTTTATCTATCGCACTCAATTATCCTTCTACGTGACCGAGAATAAATTTGCTCTGATGCCTTACGGTTCTTTGGTAATCTCTTTACTTTCGCTTTGTCTAGAGGAGGGTTGGGACCCACGAGAAGCCAGCACTGCTGACCCATCACCCCGAACCCAAAGCTCCCACTGGCAGTAGCATCAAACCAGCTGATCCTGGCCTTCCGCTAGAGACCATACAGGCCATCGTCCGTAGACCCCCGTGTGTCCCGCACCATCAGTGCCCTCCTCTATGTCCTCCCTCTATGCCCTTGAAAGACCTGCAGTCCCAGCGAAGAGCGAGGAGGTGCCACCCGCAGAGCAAGGCCACCTGTCAGGGTGGGTAGAGAAGCAGCCCCGATATTACCGTGTGGTTTATTGTATGGAGAGATCTCCAGGTACACAAATAGGGGTTTTTATTAGGCCTGACCCATTTGGATAAATGTACTTCTTCAAGTGCACTATGGATATAAAACATACCGTAACAAAAATAAGATACACTTATATAGGCAAAGACTTGAGTAGGAAACCTCACAACTTTAGCTGGGGAAAAAAACAAGGAAAAAGGCAACTTAGATAATGGTAACTTAAAATACCCGTTTTAATACAAAGAAATGAACAGTTGATGGCAGTGATAAGATTATGCAGACACTAGTGGCCACTATCCTGCAACAGGGAACGATGCACAGCCACAGCCCTTTGCACAGTGTGGGGTGCCTTTCCCCGCCATTCTTTCCATTCCTAAACTCTAGTCCAGTGTCCTCCAACCGTGGGTCCCCAGATGTTTTTGGCCTACAACTCCCAGCATGCCCCAGCCAGCTACGGTTGGAGAAAAATGCTCTAGTCCATGCTCTAGAATCCTCGCCCCCATTCTCAGCAAGATTCTCAGCTTCTCAAGTTCCCCTTCCTTAAGAGCCCATGGGAGAGCCACTTTTGCACTTTCCCCTGATGCTAAAGCATGAAAATGTGCATGGGGGGAGGGGTTTGCACAAGTGGGCATTTATGCAAGTGTGCACTTTGGAATGTGAGCGCAAGTTTGGGAAATTGTGAAAATCTCCCGAATCGCATTCCTTCTCGCTTCCGCATCTGGGGGCGTGAACATGATTTGCCAGCAGGAATGCCACGATCGTACTCCCCTAATTGAGAACCGCCCAGCGCAAGCTGCAGCCAAACAGCTCTGCTGTCGAGTTCCAGCTTATTGGAAGCCCAGATGCGTGGTTTGGTTGCAACTTGCAAGCTATTCTCGGCACTGCTGGAAGCTGGGCTGCCCTGGTCCCCTTCCTTCTGGCCTTGCTGTTTGGGACACATGCCTGTCGCTGCAACGGGGAACAGCGGCGGAGATGCTCCGGGCTTTCATGGCTGAGCATTTGGACCATCACACCCACCCCTGACACCCTGCCTGCTTCATCCTCCTCACCCGGGTTATCTGGGCACCTTCAAGACGGCATGTACACCGGCCATGCTTCCTGGAAGGTGATGCTGTGAGTGTGTTGGACTGGGACTCGGGCGATCCGGGTTCTAGTTCCCGCTCGGCCATGGAACTCACTAGGTGGCTTTGGGCCAGTCACCGACTCTCAGCCTAAGCTACCTCACGGGGTTGTTGTGAGGATAAAACAGAGAGGAGGAGGAGGAGGAGGAGGATTATGTAAGCCACCTTGGGTGCCTTGCAGGAAAAAAGGCGGGGTATGAATATAATTGTGGAGAAAAAGCCAAGTCAGGTACAGCCCCGCACCTGGCCATAACCAACAAGGCTTCTGCCTAGGGCAGATGCAGCTCAGTCCCAGTCCGGACCGTCATTTACATCAGCCATCATTTACATTCACCTCAATAGGCTATCTACCCATATCTCCCAAGCACTTCCCCTGGCAGGCGTATGAGCTGTGAAACACCCCAGACACCTAGAGGGGTGCTCAGATGCCGGGCAGTCTCAAAGAGCTGCTAAGTGTTGTCGAGTACCTGGGAGAGCCCAAGGAAAGGACCGGTTTTCCCAGGAATGAGAGGGGACGGGGGAGCGGGAGGAGGTAAAAGAAGGGCAACCTGGGCAAGGGGGTCGTTGGTCGATGGGCGTGAGGCTGCACGGACGTCCAGGGCTCCGGTCTGGACTCAAGGAAGGACCAAACCCCGGGAAGCTCCTGTTGAACAAGCTGGAGATTGCGTTAGCTGGCAAGCTGCGGCTTTCGAGGAACTTGGGTTCATTCAAGGTCACTCTGCACTGTGCTGTCTCTGCTTGACTCTGTAACAGTGAATTGGAGGCGCGTTAACACTTTCTGTTTGTTTTGATACGCCTCATTAAACTCTGTTTATCCATAAACAGTGTAGTAAATTCATTCATTCGCTGCTCCACGTCAATTTAGGTCGTGGGTCCGGTTAACTCTTAACGCCCCGAACTTGCACACCGGACTGGCGGCGGTCCGCTACACTAATAAATAAATAAACTTTCTGGGCTTCACCCTGCAGACCTCAACCTTGTCTTCTGGTAAGCAGGAGTAGACAGGGAGGGAAAAAGCCCAGGAGTAGAAACAGCAAACAGAGCCAAGGCAAAAGGGCTGAACCGGTGGATGAAAAAGGTTTTTATTTAAAGACTATGTAAATTGCCAACGCGTTTCGAACCAAAGTTCTTCCTCAGGGCAATCTAAATACAAACATATAATTATATACCATTAAAACAACTTATTATAAAAGAATATTAATATAATTAAAATATCTTCAAACCTTTAAAAAAAATTGTATGAAGAAAAGTACTTATATTCTTTGAACAATTCATTTCTAGGGAAAATTATGTTTTGGTGTCATTATATTGATGATATATTTCTAATATGGTGTGGAGATGAATTTATTCTTTTCTGTAAATGGTTAAATAAACAGACAGACATCATAAAATTTGAAATGAGTTGTGATTCATATGAAATTAAGTTTTTGGATATATTAGTGAAAAAAGATGGTAGGAAACTTTGTACTACCCTATATAGGAAACCTACAGATAGAAATAAACTTTTAAGATATGACAGTTCACACCCTAAACCTATATGGAATAATATACCATACGGACAATTGATTAGGATTAAAAGGAATTGTACAAAGGAATCTGACTATGAGATGGAATCACAGGATATTTACCAAAAATGTTTACAGAGGGGATACCCAGATAGAATAATACAAGAAGCAAAAAGAAGAGTAAATTACACTGAGAGGAGTTCCCTTTTGAAATATAAGACAAGAAGACCTAATAACAGAATAATATGCACGTTATCATATAAGAACATCAATACTTCTTTGAGACATTCAATATACAAGCACTGGTATTTAGTAAAAGACATACCGTAGCTGGATGTGACAGGAAGCCTATTGTAGCCTTTAAGAGAACTAAAAATATTAGAGATTTGATAATCAGGAGCAACACAGCTAAAGCCATCTCTCTGAATACACAATCCTTCCTACCAGGATTAGGTCTGCCTGTGGGGCATTTCCCATGCGGGCACTGTAAATATTGTAATCTGTCTTTAAAACTTAAAGAATTTGTGAACCCTGTGGATATAAATCCTGTAAAGCCAGTGTGGCGTCGTGGTTAGAGTGGGACTCAGGAGATCCGGGTTCTAGTCCCCGCTCGGCCATGAAACTCACTGGGTGACTTTGGGCCAGTCACTGCCTCTCAGCCTAACCTACCTCACAGGGTTGTTGTGAGGATAAAATGGGGAGGAGGAGGATTATGTAAGCCGCCTTGAGTTCCTTGCAGGAAAAAAGGCGGGGTATAAATGTAATAAATAAATAAATAAATAAATAAATATAACCTGATATTTTGTACTTGATAGAATTTCCTCTGTATTATAATCTTTCAGCCTATCTGTGTCTCTTTTTACATATCTATGTTGTATTTTGTTAGCTTTGTAAAACGTATATTATAAAGTTAAAAAAAATTTAAGGTTTTTAAGGTTTGAAGATATTTTAATTATATTAATATTCTTTTATAATAAGTTGTTTTAATGGTATATAATTATATGTTTGTATTTAGATTGCCCTGAGGAAGAACTTTGGTTCGAAACGCGTTGGCAATTTACGTAGTCTTTAAATAAAAACCTTTCTCATCCGCCGGTTCAGTCCTCTTGCCTTGGCTCCGTTTGCTGTTTCTTCTGCTAAGCAGCCAGGCAGGGTGGGTGGGTAGCCCTTTTCCTGGCCGTGAACCTGTGCCTCCGACACCTGCATCACACTCAGGAATTCAGCAGGGGCCGCTGGTCCCCACCACATTTGCATACGATACTTTGGGACCAAGAGTGTGGGCGTGCTTATCGGACCGCCACTCTTTCAGCAGACTTTGCACCAGGAGCTCTTTGAGGCTGCAGTTTCTCAAGACGGAAGGTCTTTCCTAATATTCCTTGGCCCCTCCCTTCATGTGCGGTAGGTGTGATCTGAGGGGCCCAGTGATGCACTGGCGCATAATTCCACACTAGGGTGGGGACGGGGTGGGGGAAGGCCGTGGTGCTGGCCGCACAGGTGGGATATTTCATGGTACAGGAGGATGATCCCTGCTAACTGGCACCAGTTTCACTGACGTTCCTTAAGAGGAAATGTTGGCCATTGGAGGCGGGGTGCATAGGGGTGGCCACCCCCTAAACGCCTCAGCAGCCACTTGGCAAACTGGCTGTTTTGGAGATGTCACCACTCTTGCAAGGTGTTTAAATAGCCAGACCTCCTTATGAGGTCATTAGCTTGACATGGGCTTTTGGACTCAGTTTCTGGGTAAGACAAAGGATCCATGTAGTTCAAGGGTGCCCAACCTTTTTGGCCCCCGAGTGGTCCATGCAGTGTTGCTTGGTGGGCTGTGGGCTGTACATGTGTGCATGCATGCACGCACACTCGCCGCCACAGGTATAAACCTCCCCTCCCTGCCCACTGAGATTTGGAGCCTGTGAAAACTTCTCCCCCCCCCCCCCCCAGCAATGGGTACAGAGATAACAGTTTCTCTACCAGTACTAGTGGTGGAGAAATAGTGATCTTGGGAGCAGTGCTGCTGAGGCTTGGCAGAGGCTTTCACCTCCCTGACCACACTTTCTCCACCACTACTAGAATTGGAAAAACACAATCTCAGAAGTAGGATCGCTGGGGATTAGGAGAGAATTGGTGGGGGCAGAAGCACTGGGCTGAGAGAGAAGCAGAAATGCTGGGAAAACCAGAGGGTGGGAAGCACCTGTGGGGGGCCGCATGTGGCCCGCAGACCCCGGGTTGTGCACCACTAATCTAGTTATTATTCTGTCTTCAACAGTAGCTACCTAACTGTCTCTGCATGGCCTACAAGCGAGACACGAGAGTGATTGCCTTCCCCCGGTGCTTATCTCAACACCAGGTACTCAGAGGTCCGTTGCTTCAGCAAATGGAGAATCTGTTTAGCTAACAGCTAACTTTCTCTCTACTGGGCTTTATTTATTTCTTTACAATATTTATATACTGCTCCACATCTAAACAGATTCTGGAGCAGTGAACAATAAAATACAAAAGGAACAGAACACCATATTAATTCCCCCCTCCAAATAGAATACCAACAAAAACTGTGGCTGGTCAGTCAAGGGAGGCTTGTTGAAATAAAGATGTCGCCAGCAGGCGCCAAAAACAACACGATGTCAGTGCCTGCCTGACCTCTGAGGCAGGGAGTACCACCAAACGGGCGCCACCACACCAAAGCGAGTTTCAGTTCGTTGGCCCTCATCCAGCCCATCACTGAGACTAGCCACTGACCCAGGACTTGCACAGCCTCACCTGATGCAGATGTCACAGGGAGACAGAGCTGTGTGTCATCAGCGTACTGATGGCACTTGGCTCCAAATCGCCCAATGGCCGCTCCCAGTGGCTTCATATGGGTGGTGAACAACATTGCGTACCCCGCGGAACCCCATAGCTCAGTTGCCAAGGACCCATGGAACAGTCACCCAGGGTTACTCTCTGTAATCGACCCCCTGGGTAAGACTGGAACCACGGTAGTAGCACAGTGCCTCCAATGCAGGAAGAAAGCATGGTCGATGGTATCCAAAGCCAATGAGAGATCGAGCAAAGTTAACAGGGTCGCACTCCTGCTGTCCCTCTCCTGATAGAGGTCATCCATCAGGGTGACCAAGGCTGATTCAGTCCCATAACCAGGACGGAACCCAGACTGGGTTCCATGTAGGCTGTCATCCCTCAGGCCAAGAGTGCAATCACTTCCATGTTTTTACAGGAACTGCTGGCATTCGGCCGCGGGGAGAGCAAGCTGTTGTGCTTGGGTGTTGTACGCTAGGATTCCGCATGCAATGAAAACTTTGGCAGGATGATCTCATCCCAGTGAGCCCTAGTCGGGGACGTGTGGGAGAAAACTTGTCCTGTGGTGGGCGGCGGCGGCCTCCCAAGCCACGAAGTCCATTCCTAGTGCAGGCAGCGGCAAGGTCCAGGGGCTGGGGAGTCCCCTTCCCACAGAAAGTTCCCCGGAAGGGCCCAAGCCTTCCTTACCTGCTCACTGAAGCAGCCCTGCTCCAGCCCGGTGCGGGGTCCACCCACAGGCAACTGGGGGGCTCTGAAGAGCCAGTCCTTGGGGAGGGAAGCGAGGGGGAGAGGGGAGGGAGCTGAGTGCTGAGACTGGGGAGCCCTGACATTCAAGCAAGCGGCAGCCAAGTTAGCGAAATCCTGACCTGCCTGGCTTCACTGGAATAGCCAGAATTCCTGTTGCTGTTGTTGTTATTATGAGAGCCAGTGTGGCGTAGTGGTGAGAGTGCTGGAGTGGGACTCGGGAGATCCAAGAAAGCCATAATCTAGTCAATTTCAAAAGAGTTTAATGGAGCGGAACTAATAGACTATAGGAATTTCACAGTACAGTAATACCTTGGATTGAGAGCATAATTTGTTCCGGAACCGTGCTTGTCATCCAAAACACTCTTATATCAAAGTGAGTCTCTGGCGGGCATGAGCGGGGCTGATTTTGTCCCGCTACGCCCACTCAAGGTGAGCGGTTACATCCCTAAGACTTGTATTGCAAAACGTCGCTTGTTTATCAAGTCAAAATTTATTTTAAAAATTTCCTTGTCATGCAAAACGCTCTCAGACTAAGTTACTTGTAATCCAAGGTATTACTCTATAAACATAGTAGTCAATATAGATAGCAGAGCGGAAGTATTCAATTTGCTTTCTAGGTAGGCTCAGCTCGATGCAGAGAGTTACCTTACATTAGTGAATCTGACTCAAAGTTTTAACATAGCGGCCTCCGTAGCCGGGCTCCGGGCTCCCTGCCCGGGCTTGGAAGTTGCTTGGTCCTGACCGGAGCCAGAGACCTGATCCGTGCAAGCCTGCACCGTGTTCCCAACCAACCACCTGATCTCTGTGTACCTGGTTATCAACCCTCCCTCGGCCCCCTACCCCACCCGTGACGATCAGGTGGCCACTTGTGCCCTGCAGGGTGATGGCGTCCCTGGGGCAGGCATCTCCTGGGTGATCTGGGGTACTTGGCAGCTCTTTGAGACTGCTTCTCACCTTTGCCATTCCAGTCTACCTCGAGGGTAGGTGTGATCACCCCCATTGAAAGTATGTAGATGTGGCTATGCAGGGCTGGTCACGTACAACCTGTCGGTTCAGACTGTGTCGCTTGCCCCCAGGTGGGGATTATGCAGAAAAGTGGGTAGAATGCGGGGTGTCAGCTACAGGGGGAACTAGGCAAGGGTTTGCTCTACTGTGTGTGCTCTGGCTTTCTCCACAGGTTGTTTGCTTTTTTTATCTCTCCCTCAGAATCCCTCCCCTCGCTGGGATGTATAAATTTGGCAGAGTGACCACAGCATGTTCAGATTGCCCTCGAGCTGGTATTGGCAGCAGAGAGAAAGACAGAATCAGACGAGAATCAGACGTAGCGGTGAGTTCTTGACCTTCCCCATCCTGTCTCCACATGAATGTACATCTGACCTGGCAGGCTAATCTCTTGAGCACTTCCAGTGATCTGGGAATCTCCACCTCGTCTGCAGCAGATCTGGAACTCTAGAGGAGATCCCTACCTAACGTTTGGTGGTGGGAGAGGAGGCAGGACAGCAGAAGGGCATTGCATGTTGTTGTTGTTGTTGTTATTTACAGTGTTTGTATACCGCTCCGGCCCTCTGGGGTTCCGAAGGTGGCCATGCCCCTTCCCCTGGACCTGCCCCCTTCCCCAAACACTGACTGTTTGGTGGGCTCCTGCCTCTGTGCAGCCAGTTTCCCCCATTCTAAAAGTTGAAATGCCACGCCTAAGGCTTAGTTGCTGCGCTTTAAGCTAAAATAGGCCGGCATTTTTGGCCCAACCCTTTTTGCCTTCAGTCCCGCCCCCTTTGACTTCAGGCCCACCCACCAACGGAACATGGCCCCTGAGAGCGTCCCCAAAATTGAATTCTGCCCTCACGCTGAAAGAAGTTCAACACCCCGGTGTTGACCCTCATCTTACACTCAATGTAAATAAACCTTCTCTCACAGAAATGCCGGGAACCTCCCATAATTTCCTTCTAAGCAAAATGAACCCTGGGTAAGTGCTGGAGCCCCTGAAACGTCTCCTCATGGAGAAGAGGGGCGCACAAGCAGAACAATAGGTTTCGTCAGCTCCAGTAAGGATTGCCTGGTGGAGCCCAGTGAAATGGTTTTGACAAGCTCCGCTTTGCTGGTGTCTTAACAGGAGAATTGAGAGGAAGATGGGACCAGGAACCTATTTTAGCCTCTGCTTCTGCCTCCTTGGCTTCGTGGTGTCTGGCACCCCAGTGGAGGAGGAGGAACCAACACATCAACCACTGGTGGAGAGCCGGGACGCAGCATCGCCCAATGTTAGCCTGCTTTTCGTTGCTAAAAAAGGTTGCCATAAGGGATGGCATCGCCGCTCACATCAGCCAGATAATACCTGCTATCGGTGCATAGACTGTCTCAAGACTTTCGAAGAGGCAGAGGTGAGATTGAGGGCCTTCTCAAGCAGCCCACTAGTGCTCAGAGTCCAGCACCACAGTGGTTACTTCTGGTTCAAGGGGTACAGGACCAGGCAGGGATGGGCGAAATCCTCCACCAGCTAGAAGGCAGGGTAAAAGCTGAGTTTGTCACTCTTCCCGACAGGAAGGAAGAACATCCATGCCAGCTTCAGCTGTGCCCTCGAGCTGGAAGCTGGAAGCAGGAAGCAGGGCACTTACCTGTTCCCGAGGCAGAAAGTTTTCTCTCCCTTCCTTTGCTGCTGCAGCTTTTCTTCTTGTCTTTTCCACCACCACGATCTCAGTTTCATGGTGGGTGAATTTTTGGCAGGGCAATGCGACTGGGTGTGCTCCCAGGCAACATCGGCTTCTACCTTCTTACATAAAGAGCCCTGAGGCTGGATCAGGCCAACGGTCCATCTCGTCCAGCATTATGTTCACACAGTGGCCAACCAGCTATTCACGGGAAACCCACAAGCAGGACAGGAGTGCAACAGCACCCTCCTGCCCATGTTCCCCAGCAACTGGTGTACACAGGCATACTGCCTCTGATACTGGAGGAAGCACATAGCCCATCAGGAGGACCAATAGCCATCGATAGCCTCTCCTCCTCCATGAATGTGTCCAACCCCCTTTTAAAGTCCTCCAAGTTGGTGGCCATCAGTACATCTTGTGAAAGTGAATTCCATAGTTGAACTATGTGCTGTGTGAAGAAGTCCTTCCTTTGATCTGCCCTGAATCTCCCACCACTCAGCTTCATGGGATGACCCCGAGTTCTAGTATTATGAAAGAAGGAGAAAGATGTCTCCCTGTCCACTTTCTCCACACCAGGCATAATTTTGTGCCCCTCTATCAACTCTTGCCTTACTCGCCTTTTTTCTAAGCTAAACAATCCCAGCTGCTGTAACCTTTCCCCGTACGGGACTTGCTCCAGCCCCTTGATCACTTTAGTTGTCCTTTTCCCCAACTCTACTGAATATCCTTTTTTAGGTGCAGTGACCAGAACTAGTGCGTTCGCACCATAGATTTGTATAAGAGCAGTACGTTATTGGCAGTTTTATCTTCAATTCATTTCCTAATTATACCTAACATGCCTTTTTCACAGCAACCGCACACTGGGTCGACATTTTCATCGAGCTGTCCACCACAACCCCAAGATCTTTCTCGATCAGTCACCGCTAGCTCAGATCCCATCAGCTGATACTTGAAATTGGGAATTTTTTTTTGCCCCAACCTGCATCATTTTACACTTGCTTACATTCTTCCCCCTCTGCCATTGCTGTGTTGGAATTTTCGTGTAACACAGCAACGTTGTGAGTCACGACTCATTACAAAGGCATGCAAGTGCCTGCACCTGCTAGCAGGGTGAGGCACTATTCTCACCACTATTTAAGACAGCTGTGCTGTGGCTGTATCTGCTGCCGTAGCTACTATGTTACTGTGAGCCTACCTCGTGTATGAAACTACTGCTATTGACTGGTAAGCTCCCTTTGCACAGGGAGATTGCAATACTCTGTAACTCTGTAAATAAACTGCATATATAATCTATACTGCTCCTCTCTGCTCCTGCTGTGCTGCGGAGGTAATTTCATTCCTCTACCTGCTGACATCCTGGTGGGGAGGGGCTGGGAAGCCAGCCCAATACACCCCACAGCATCCAGCCCACGCAAAGTGACCTTGGCAGTGAGGTCAGAGGGCCAGAAGAGGTGACGGAGCAACTGTTTGGGGCCTGGAGTCATAGTTGAGCACAGTCACCATTTGGGGGGCAGTTCCTGCTGCTCACGCCTGCTGAAGCAGGATGCCCCTGAAAGGGTATGTTGAAGCCCTGGTGATGCTTCCGGCCTGCCCATCACATGCACGGGTTAGAGCTGCATCTTCAGCCTACCGGGTGGCGGTGAAGGCAGCAAAAAAGAATTTCTATGCTGCCTCCATTGCGTCTGCAGAGTGCTGCCCCAGGAGGCTGTTCCAAGTGGTCCGGAGTCTGGTCGGTCCAGTCGCTCCGGACCCACTGGAACAGTCAAAAGCCTCCTGTGAGGCTTTAGCGAAGCACTTCGCAGATAAAATCGATCGGATTAGGAGTGGGATATCGTACGTCGTGGACACAGGGAGTGAGCGGGAGGAGGCCAATGGCAGACCGGTTTTGTGGGATCGGTTTCGGCTTCTTCCTTCTGATGAAGTGGACAAGGTGCTTTCATCTGTGAGGCCGACCACCTGCTTGCTTGACCCTTGCCCATCCTGGCTCATCATGAGCTGCAGGGAGAGACTGGGTGAGGGGATCAAGGCGGTGGTGAATGCCTCCCTCGAGGAGGGAGTGATGCCATCAGCCCTCAAGGAGGCAGTAATAAGACCGCTTCTAAAGAAGCCCTCCTTGGATCCCCAGGATTTAAACAACTTTCGCCCAGTCTCCAATTTACCATTTCTGGGCAAGGTGATCGAGCGGGTGGTGGGTGCTCAGTTGAAGGCACACTTGGATGAAGCCGATTATTTGGATCCGTGCCAGTCGGGCTTCAGGTCTGGACATGGGACGGAGACGGCCTTGGTCGCCTTGGTGGATGATATGAGGAGGGCTTTGGATAGGGGCGAATGCTCCTTTCTAGTCCTCCTCGATCTCTCAGCGGCTTTTGATACCGTTGACCACGGTATCCTCCTGGACAGTCTGGAGGGGTTGGGCTTAGGAGGCACTGTATTGCAGTGGTTCCGGTCCTTCCTCTCTGGAAGGTATCAGAGGGTAGTTCTCGGGGAGGAGGCTTCGGACCCTCGGCTGCTCACTTGTGGAGTGCCGCAGGGTTCCATCCTCTCCCCGATGTTATTCAACATCTACCTCAAGCCGCTGGGAGCTATCATCAGGAGGTTTGGGGTGCAGTGTCATCAGTATGCGGATGACACGCAGCTCTACCTCTGTTTTAAGTCCTCACCGAGGTTGGCCGTTGAAACCCTGTCCAAGTGCCTGGAGTCAGTGGCTGGCTGGATGGGAAGGAATATGCTGAAGCTGAACCCCGACAAGACCGAGGTACTTCTGGTGGGGGACAAGGGAAGGTTAGGGGATGTTGACCTGGTGCTGAATGGGGTACATCTACCCCTGAAGGACCAGGTCCGCAGCTTGGGGGTCATTCTAGACTCCCAGCTGTCCATGGAGGCTCAGGTGGCAGCTGTGAGCCGGGCGGCGCTGTATCAACTCCATCTGATACGGCAGCTGCGCCCCTACCTTCCTAATCACCTGCTCCCATCAGTGGTTCATGCCTTGGTCTCCTCTCGCCTAGACTACTGTAATGCGCTCTACGTGGGGTTACCCTTGAAGACGGTCCGGAAGCTTCAGCTGGTACAGAACGCGGCGGCTCGCCTGATTAAGGGCAGCCGCCGGCGTGATCACATCACGCCAGTGCTTAAAGAGTTGCACTGGCTACCAGTTGCTTGCCGAGCCGAATTCAAGGTGTTGGTTTTGACCTTTAAAACCCTACACGGCTCCGGCCCAGCTTATCTCAAGGAGCGCCTCCAGCAACATCAAGTAGGCCGCTCAACAAGGTCTGCCACGGACGGCCTTCTCCTTATCCCATCAGCCAGAGCAGCCAGGCTGGTGGGGACTAGGAAGAGGGCCTTCTCTGTGGCGGCCCCCACATTATGGAACTCCCTCCCTAGTGACCTTCGCCATGCCCCCTCCGTGATGAGCTTCCGCCGTGCATTAAAAACATGGCTGTTCAGGCGGGAATATGGGGTGGGTTAGGTTTTTAATGAGAATTTTTTAATATTGTTTTAATTATTATATTTTATTGTGTTTTATTGTATTTTAATTGTACATCGCCCAGGGTGGCCGGGTGACCGGCCAGATGGGCGATTGATAAATGTAATAAATAAATAAATAAATAAATGCTCTAAGGTGGCTGGGGGAGAGACCCTCCACCCTGATGTACCAAAATGAGTTTAATGATAAATTAAAAATATTTCATGAATTTTATTCAGAATTGTATACGGCTGGAGACTGTACGGAAGAGAGGATTAATGAGTATATAGGAAAGCATTTTAAAATTAGACTAGTGGATGAAGATAGAGAAATTATGGAACAACCTTTTTCAGAATTGGAAATAGAATATGCAAAAACTAAACTGAAAGAGGGTAAGACCCCTGGACTAGATGGTTTAGGGGCTGAATACTACAAGATTTTTAAGAAAATGTTGGTTCCAAGACTAAAAAGGTTATTTAATGATATTTTTTTGGAGGGGGGAGAGATCCCCTCTTCATGGAAGCAATCTAATAAGATTATTCTAATCCCGAAGCCAGAGAAGGACTTAACGGTGCCAGGTTCCTATAGACCCATTTCCTTAATAAATCAAGATGCAAAATTGATAACAGCAATATTAGCGAGAAGGATGAACAAGTTTATTACTAAATATGTTGGGACAGACCAATGTGGTTTTATGCAAGGAAGACAAATGGCAGATTTAACAAGAAGAGTTTTAAATATAATATATTTAATAAAGAAAAATAAATTGAGAGCAGGGGTAATAGCGTTAGATATTTTCAAAGCCTTTGATTGCGTGGAATGGCCAGCATTAAAAAGTTTAATTAAAATTATGGGGTTTCGAGAAAGATTTAGAGGAGTAGTTAATCAATTGTATTCTAAAAATGTTTCATCAGTTGTAGTAAATGGTGGTTTAACAGAGCAAATTTACCTAGGTCGAGGAACTAGACAAGGATGTCCCCTTTCGGCTATTTTGTTTGCATTGGTAATGGAGATTTTAGCAAATGTATTTAGAGAAGATAGAAATATAGGTGGGATAGGGATTAGGGAGAAGATAAAAATAAATCTTTTTGCAGATGATATTCTTTTGACAATTGAAAACCCTATGGAAAATATGGATAGAGTGGAGAATCATTTAAAGGAGTCCGGGGAAGTAACGGGGCTACAGATTAATTGGGATAAATCTAAATTTTTGTTGTTTAACTATAGTAAAAGAGAAGAGATTGAAATGTGTAAAAAAGAAAAAGTAATTATAAGATTAATAATGTAATTAAATATTTAGGAATTGTAATTCCAAAAGATATAGATAAATTGGGAGACCAGAATTATAGGAAATTAAAGAATGAGGTAAATAATAAAATAGAGGAGTATAAAAAAATTGGGCTTTCCTGGTTTGGTAGAATTGCTTTGATTAAAATGAAGATTTTGCCAAAGATAATTTTTTTATTTCGGATGATACCAAGTGCGATATCAGATAAGGAACTTAAAGATTGGCAATCAATTATTAATACATATTGTAATGGAGGGAAAAAATCTAGGATTACTAAAACAAGATGGTATAAAGCACAAAAAGTTTGGGTTTGCCGAATTTAAAATGGTATTATATAGCGAATCAATTAAGACATATAGTGGATATTATAGCATGCCCTAAAGAAATAATGTGGTTGGAGTTAGAAACGTGAATTACGTAGTACTTTGGGGAATATTTTTTTTCAAAATAATAATAATAAATTGATAAAACATATAGACAACCCTTTTCTAAGAAATTTGTTAATGATTTGGGGTACTATGAAGAGCATATTTATACCAGGGATATCTCCATTAACTCCTGTGGTAGCTCTTAAGGATTTTCCTGAAAACTTAAGATCAGAGCTGGAGGGTAAACTAAGAGAAGAAAGGGTTATTAGATTGTCCGATTGGGTGGCAAAGATGGGGACTAGAGATCAAATAATGGAAATTGTTGGGAGAAGATTATCGTGGTTAAATTTATTACAGTTAGAACAGTGGTCGAAGAAATGGAAAAGGAAAACTGAGTATGAGAGAGATTTAACTAATTTTGAACAGATGGTCATGTCTAGAGACGGCCTACCAGGTAATGCATCAACAAGAGGAATAACAAGGGATTTATATTGATTGTTTCAAAAAGCAAAAGGACAAGAAGATCAGCTTAAGGCAGTATGGGATAATGAATTTGAAGAGGTGACCTTGAAGGTGGGGTGGAACAATATATGGGATATAGACGGATTGTGAAAATGAAGTCAATTAGGATAAAGGAAATTTTTTATAAACTAATTTGGAGATGGTATTTAACTCCAGTAAGATTAAATAGAATAGATAATAATTGTTCTGCATTATGTTGGAGAGGATGTCAGGAAAAAGGGACATATGCTCATATGTGGTGGAGTTGTAAAAATGTATTCGTGTTTTGGCGAGAGGTTTTTACAGAAATATCGAAAATTATTGGTACTAATTTAGAGGTCTGTCCAAAATTAGCATTGTTATCAATAACTGAGAAGCTTATTTGTGATCAAAATACGAAGGAGTTAATTGTAAACTTGTTAACTGCTGCCAGGCTAATGATAGCGAGGAATTGGAAAGTACAACATGTTTTCCTAATAACAGACTGGTATAAGGAAGTTTGGGACATAGCCCTAAATGATAAACTAACTAGTAGTATCAAATGCCAAAAATGATTGCTAAAGAAGAATAATTTTATGGAGATATGGAATCAATTACTAGATTATGTATTAATAAAGGGGAAGGGTAACATGCCTTGTCAGGATATGTTATATTTTTGGAATTTAGCATTTATTTGATCAAGAGGATAGAAGTAAATTAATTGGTCCCTTGGAGGGTGGGGGGGAGCACTTCATGATTTATTGTATGTTGATTATGTTATATTTGTGTGATAATCTTGTAGTTTGTTATATATATTTTTTGTTATAATTTGTTTTGAAAAATAAATAAAATAATTTAAAAAAAACAAAACAAAACAAAACAAAATGAGTTAGCACACTGCTGATGAAAGACGCCATCCCTAAGCTAATAAGGGCAAAGAAAGAGGCAAATCCTCAAAACCAACCACAATGTACAAAACTTAGTGTAGAAGACAGCATGTCGAAGGCATTTGGTGTGCCACCTTCTGCAGGCCTGAATGTGGTGGAGAACCATCTGTTTTACTTACAAAGGATCTTATTCCACTATTGTGCTGTAGTAGTTCCCTTTGAGCATGTCGTGTTTCTAACCTTATTTGTATTTATTATATTAATATCCTGCCTTTTTTCCTCATGTGAGGAACCCAAGGTGGCTTACATAATCTTCCGGAAAAAAGGAGAGAACTAGGTTCTCAGGATGCAAAAATCTTTATTAAAGGAGCCCGACGCGTTTCGGCCTGTGTTTTTTTCAAGGCCTTCCTCAAGGGGCTGTGAATATTCAAAATACATACATTAAATTAACTTAACATGGTTAGGACAACACATAATAAAAATACTTTCTCATTGTGTTCTTAATAGAAATCATTTCAAAACATTTTCTTAAAAATGAGAAACAAGTACTGCTTTTTTAAAAAAAGGAATACATTTTCTTTATATAAATTATAACTTACTTGTAAAAGAGTCTTCAGATTACTTAAACAACTAATGTCTTTCACTGTTTCAGTGGCGACTGAAAAAATAGATCTTTTTGAACATGATTATATTATGGTACAGTTTTTTTCTTTTTTCTCAATGTTATCTCGTTGGCAAAATGTCAAGGACACCCAGTCAGGACACAGCTTGTTTTAAAGCACTACAGTGATTTTGCAGTCTCATTAATGGGAACAGTTCGAAATCCTCATTAAGACCTCTTGGTTTTAAAGTATTTAATTTAATTATCCACTGTATTTCCCTTCTTAATAATTGTTTTTCATTGTTAGTGTTAATTTTGTCCAGAGCCCAAAAAGTAAGGTCTGTAGGGGAATGTTGTTGTTCTGTAAAATGTTGAGTTAGTGGAGCACCTTGTTTTTTATTTTTTATGTTACTAAGGTGCTCTCCTATACGTTTTTTTAGGGGTCTGATAGTTTTTCCCACATAAACTTTTGGACATTTACACTGGATGACATAAACAACAAAGGAACTGTTGCAAGTGGTAAAGCATTTTAGAAAATATTTTTGTTGGTCCGAGGGATTTACAAATGCTGTGGTTTTGTTGGTGTATTTACAATAACAGCAATGTCCACAGGGGTGGTGTCCTATTGGCCTGTGAGAATCAAACAGAACATTCGAAGGGCTTCCATAATTTTCTTTGAATTCACTTCTTATTCGTAGATCTCTAAAATTTCTTGTTCTCTTAAAGGAAACCATTGGTTGAGTTTTATTGGCAAACTAAGGGGGTGGCTATGGGGTGCCCTATGGCCCCAGAAGTGGCTAATTTATATATGGCTGAGTATGAGAGGGAACTTTTTTCATCTGTGGGTCAATATAGTAAACATATTGTGATATGGTTTAGGTATATAGATGATGTTTTTTCAATTTGGAGGGGTGATGCAGTATTATTACAACAATTTATAACATACATAAATTCTAGGAATGAAGATATCCAATTTGATGTCCAGTATAATGCCTTAGAAATCCATTTTTTGGATCTGACAATAAGAAAAGAGGGCAAACATCTCATTACTTGTAATTACAAAAAACCTACAGATGTGCCCAGATATCTTCGGTATGACAGCTCTCATCACCATTCCTTAAGGAATAATCTCCCATATGGACAGTTTTTAAGATTAAGACGCAACTGTTCAAAAACATCAGACTTCATACAAGAGTCACACACATTGGCACTACAATTAAAAGAGAGAGGCTATCCTAATGCTGTCATTACAGAGGGTTTCAAGAAGGTTGAAAACAAGAAATTTTAGAGATCTACGAATAAGAAATGAATTCAAAGAAAATTATGGAAGCCCTTCGAATGTTCTGTTTGATTCTCACAGGCCAATAGGACACCATCCCTGTGGACATTGCTGTTATTGTAAATACACCAACAAAACCACAGCATTTGTAAATCCCTCGGACCAACAAAAATATTTTCTAAAATGCTTTACCACTTGCAACAGTTCCTTTGTTGTTTATGTCATCCAGTGTAAATGTCCAAAAGTTTATGTGGGAAAAACTATCAGACCCCTAAAAAAACGTATAGGAGAGCACCTTAGTAACATAAAAAATAAAAAACAAGGTGCTCCACTAACTCAACATTTTACAGAACAACATTCCCCTACAGACCTTACTTTTTGGGCTCTGGACAAAATTAACACTAACAATGAAAAACAATTATTAAGAAGGGAAATACAGTGGATAATTAAATTAAATACTTTAAAACCAAGAGGTCTTAATGAGGATTTGGAACTGTTCCCATTAATGTGACTGCAAAATCACTGTAGTGCTTTAAAACAAGCTGTGTCCTGACTGGGTGTCCTTGACATTTTGCCAACGAGATAACATTGAGAAAAAAGAAAAAAACTGTACCATAATATAATCATGTTCAAAAAGATCTACGGTATTTTTTCAGTCGCCACTGAAACAGTGAAAGACATTAGTTGTTTAAGTAATCTGAAGACTCTTTTACAAGTAAGTTATAATTTATATAAAGAAAATGTATTCCTTTTTTAAAAAAAGCAGTACTTGTTTCTCATTTTTAAGAAAATGTTTTGAAATGATTTCTATTAAGAACACAATGAGAAAGTATTTTTATTATGTGTTGTCCTAACCATGTTAAGTTAATTTAATGTATGTATTTTGAATATTCACAGCCCCTTGAGGAAGGCCTTGAAAAAAACACAGGCCGAAACGCGTCGGGCTCCTTTAATAGATTTTTGCATCCTGAGAACCTAGTTCTCTCCTTTTTTCCGTTGCATTTGGATGCTTATCTCCTCCTGTTTCTGTCTTACATAATCTTCCTCCTCCTCTCCATTTTATCCTCACAACAACCCTGTGAGGCAGGTTAGGCTGAGAGTCAGTGACTGGCCCAAACTCACCCAGTGAGATTCATGGCAGAGGGGCCTAGAACCTGGATCTCCCGAGTCCCCGCCCGACACTCTCACCACTACGCCACACTGGCTCCCAAAGAGCGTAAGCAGAAAAGCCAGAGATGGGGGCATGGCACTGATCTTCCCCCACCCCCGTCTCTTCAGAGCAGCCCAGGCTCCGCTTGGGATCTTGGCCCCATGGGTGGGCCACAGGCAGGAAACAACTCAGGCCCAAGGACTGTGACCGCCCCTCCCTCCATTGCCCTGCTGAGGCGGCTCACTCGGGTATGCCCCTTCTTTCCACTGCTCACCTGCACTCAGGTGAGGAAGAGGAGAAAGGTATTCTGGAAGGGTATCGCCTCTGCCCCAAGGGACAGCTCAGGGAGGGAGGATGGTAAACTTGGGGTGGGGGGAACGGAAACTTTCCCTGCCATTCAGTGCTTTGCAAAGTCAAAACCTGCCTGCTGTTGTTATTATTAACTAAAGGGCTATGCAGAGAGCAAATTCACAAGGCAGGCCCGGCCCACAGGCACCCAGTCAGAACACAGAGGCGAGCCCAGGACCATATGAGTTGGCAGCCGCCCCACACAGGGGCCTGGGGGCCTCCATGGTGGGGAAACGGGAACATCTCTCTTCTCTCTCCCCCCTACCACGGAGGTGCTAAAGCCCCGAGGCTGGGTTGTGCTGCGCTAACGCTAATCTTCCCTGTCCATTTCCCCTATTCTTATCCTTTTCTGCAGGCTGAATGCCAGAGTTACGGTGACAATGTCCACCTTCTGTCCATCCACGATGAGGAAGAAAGAGATTGGATTATTAGTAGGGTTATTCCAAGAACTATAAAACAGAACATCTGGATTGGTCTCAGGAATCTGAATCAAAATGTGAGTTCATGCCACATGTGCTTTTATGGCCCCCAATTTCTATCTGGGCCCAGAGCAAAACGGAACTTAGGGGAGGCCAGATGAGTATCACACGCTCAGAGATGCTTGATGAACCACCAGTAGCCCAGAGCATGCCATAATATGGGTGGAGGATGAAGAGGAGAGCAGAACATTCCAGATGTTTCTGGAACCTGGGGTACGAGGAAGCTGATGTATGAGGAAAGACTGGAGCAGTTCAGCTTCTCCATCTTGGTGAAGAGAAGAGAGTAGCCTGTGGGGTCCAGCTGCCATGATGTTGGAACTGGGTCTGGGTGGTGAGGCCGAACTTGACATCTCTGCTCAGCCAGCCATGGAGCTCAAAGGCTGACGCTGGACCAGATCCCTCTCTCTCCTTGTCTGACCGGCCTCCTCGGGTTGGGGTCGGGGGAAGGGTGGGACGGACAGGCAACACATAGGGCGGGTTCGCACGTCACGACAACCCATCGTGGTGATTTACCACGATGGGTTGGTCATTCCACGAAGCGCCCGCGATGAGCCCAACAGATGATCGGGCTCATCATGGGTGCTTTGCTCGCTCGCTCCCTCCCTCCCGCCCCCTTGGACCTCCAGGCGGTATTCCAGGGGACACTGCGGGAGGAACGAGTCCCGTCTCCCTTCCCGCCGCGAAGCTGAGCCATTTTCAGCTCGCCATGGCTGCTCTATCCCTTAAATTATTATTGTTTCTCTGGAGGTCGGGAAAGGCAGCTTGAGAGCCAGCTTCCCCGACCACCATTTGGACATCCACCAGCTCCCCTTTCAAAGTGCCACAGTGGCACTTTGGAGGAGGTGCCGGGGGCTGCCCAGTATTATTATTTTTTTTAATTTTTGTATGCCCAGAAATGGGTGCAAATTAAAAAAAATTTTTTTTTACTCCCATCAACTCAGGGGTGGCAGGTACCTTTCCTGCCAAGTGCCCAGCAGAGGCTTGACCCCTACCCCTGCCTTTCTCATGGCAGGTCGCACATGGCGAAGTGTAATGAGAAACCCAAGCTGTGCGGCGTATTCTGCTGAAAGGGGCTGTTTTGTGGGATCCCCCCCCCCTCTCAGCAAGATTCTCAACTTCTCAAGTTCCCCTTCCTTAAGAGACGATGGGGGGGGGCACTTTTGCACTTTCCCCTGATGCTCTAGCCACCGCAGTGTCCTCCAACCTTGGGTCCCCAGATGTTTTTGGCCTACAACTCCCAGCATGCTGGTTGGGGCATGCTGGGAGTTGTAGGCCAAAAACATCTGGGAACCCAAGGTTGGAGGACACTGCGTTAACCTTTTGTCACACCTCACTGGCTGTCTTCAGCTTCCATTGTGGCGAAGGAAGAAGCAAGCATTTTTGAATGCCAAGTTTTCCCTTACTTCCCACAGATGGGGGGAAATAGGACGAAAATGTGGCATGAGGGCATAAGCAGGCCTGACTGCGGAAATGGGCTTGCTGCAGAATCTGCGTACAGCAGCCGATTAGGAGTAGGACAGTTTAGAATCCAGCATTACTGAAAACATGCAGAATGGGGCAGGGGTGGGTGGGAGAATGGACAATCAAATTTAAGAAACCGCGAAGTGATGTACATCCATATCTGTCAGCTTTGGGCAAAGAGGTTTTGCTGGTCGATGCTGGAGAACGACCCTGCCTATTCCCAGGGCATTGTTTCAAAAGCCGCCTTGTGATCGTTGTTCTGGGCTTCCTCTGACTGACTGCAACTTCCTTTTCTGCCCTTAGTGCTATGCATGGGAATGGACAGACAATAGTAAATTCGAATACCAGCCCTGGCAGGATGGTCGGAATACTCTGTGTGATTTCAACCAAACGTGTGTCCAAATGACACAGATCTCACGTAAGAGACTTTATTTATTGATTGTATGTCTAGATCGCCCGTTTAGCTGGTACTGTGGTGCTCCCCCGGGGGGGGCATTCCATCCTCCGTGAAGAAGCAGGAGCCCCATCTACCCCAAGGAGCCCCTCCTGCCCAGCCCACAGCCACAAATGGCAATGCTGCCCTTGGGGAGCTACCGCTCATTCCCCCCGCCCCCAGAACTTGGCTGGGCCAATCCAGAAAACCCACTCAGGAACCAGAGAAGGCTCTTGCAAAGGGTGCGGAGCGGGGAAAGATCTCGTCTAATCGGGGCTGCAAGGTGCAGCTGACGAATTAGATGAGTCCGGGGAAACCCGATTGAATAAGGTGGCTCCGAGTCCTTGCCTGGCCTTTGCAGAGGCCTCTGAGTGTGTCTCCCGGGCCGCCAGGCCTCTTGGCTGCATAGCTGGAGACGGGACCTTCAGTGCTTTCCTTGTGGAGCTTTGCAGGAGGCGTGAGAAGCCTGAGTTGAGCTGTTCAAGATGGAGGTTCACTTAGTCCCCGAATGGTTCCACACATTCAGAGTCTCTTGGAGTCATGGGAACTGTAGTCCCCATGCCCAGAGAAAACTGGACTCTGGAACAGCAAAACAGCAAACATTTGGGGATATAGTCATAAGAACATAAGAAGAGCCAAGTCGGATCATCTAGTCCAGCGATGTGTTCACAAATTGGCCAACCAACTGCCCACAGGAAACCCACAAGCAGGACATGAGTGCAACAGCACCCTCAGCCCATGTTCCCCAGCAACTGGTGTACCTAGGCATACTGCCTCTGATACTGGAGGTAACATGTAGCCATCAGGAGGAACAGTAGCCATTGGTAGCCTTCTCCACCACAAATTTGTGCAATCCCCCTAAGCCATTGAAGTTGGTGGCCATCTCCACATCTTGTGGTAAAGTTAGTTCAAACGTCTCTGGATCAGATGGGTTGTCCAGCCCTTCCTCGACCGGTATCTGTGCCATTTCATGCCATACTGTCTTCACTCGATGGCGCCTGCAGAGCTGATAGGCCGTGTGTCAGGGAAACCAGGGTTCAGGGGCAAGCGCATGCCATTTCCATGCTTCCCATGCTGGCAGGCCAGACATGCCAGGCGCTCCAGAGCATCCTGGTTCCTGGGTTCCACACCGCTAACATGACAGACCCATGTTGCAGAATGCGCAGGATGGATACTGCTATCTGGATATACGTCTAAGGCTGAAATTCGATACACATTTACCTGGGAGTAAGTCCCGCTACATTCTGGATATGTGGAGACAGGTGTCGGATTGTACTGGAAGAATGATTCAAGCCAGGAGCTCTCTGCCCTCTAGTTCCTCACATGAACTGAAACACTTGTCTTTGTTTGTTTGCCTTACAGGTTATGGTGAGTGGGATGACACCGAGTGTGATGTCACTGCTCCGTATATCTGTAGATATGAACTCTGATGCTAAAACGTCCATGGGGGGATATGCCAGCTTTCCCGAGTTCCTTGACAGTCAAGCGCTGTGATGCTGTAGCTTCAAAGCTCTTTCTGCAAGAATCCAGGCCCTCCATAGAATCCATTCGCCGTCTTTCCAGGGCGCACTAAGCTCTTCTTTATCTATCGCACTCAATTATCCTTCTACGTGACCGAGAATAAATTTGCTATGATGCCTTACGGTTCTTTGGTAATCTCTTTACTTTCGCTTTGTCTAGAGGAGGGTTGGGACCCACGAGAAGCCAGCATTGCTGACCCATCACCCCGAGCCCAAAGCTCCCACTGGCAGTAGCATCAAACCAGCTGATCCTGGCCTTCCGCTAGAGACCATACAGGCCATCGTCCGTAGACCCCCCGTGTGTCCCGCACCATCAGTGCCCTCCTCTCTGTCCTCCCTCTCTGCCCTTGAAAGACCTGCAGTCCCAGCGGGAAGGGAGGAGGTGCCACCCGCAGAGCAAGGCCACCTGTCAGGGTGGGTAGAGAAGCAGCCCCGATATTACCGTGTGGTTTATTGTATGGAGAGATCTCCAGGTACACAAATAGGGGTTTTTATTAGGCCTGACCCATTTGGATAAATGTACTTCTTCAAGTGCACTATGGATATAAAACATACCGTAACAAAAATAAGATACACTTATATAAGCAAAGACTTGAGTAGGAAACCTCACAACTTTAGCTGGGGGAAAAAACAAGGAAAAAAGCAACTTAGATAATGGTAACTTAAAATACCCGTTTTAATACAAAGAAATGAACAGTTGATGGCCGTGATAAGATTATGCAGACACTAGTGGCCACTATCCTGCAACAGGGAACGATGCACAGCCACAGCCCTTTGCACAGTGCGGAGTGCCTTTCCCCGCCATTCTTTCCATTCCTAAACTCTAGTCCAGTGTCCTCCAACCGTGGGTCCCCAGATGTTTTTGGCCTACAACTCCCAGCATGCCCCAGCCAGCTACGGTTGGAGAAAAATGCTCTAGTCCATGCTCTAGAATCCTCCCCACCCCATTCTCAGCAAGATTCTCAGCTTCTCAAGTTCCCCTTCCTTAAGAGCCCATGGGAGAGACACTTTTGCACTTTCCCCTGATGCTAAAGCATGAAAATGTGCATGGGGGGGAGGGGTTTGCACAAGTGGGCATTTGTGCAAGTGTGCACTTTGGAATGTGAGCGCAAGTTTGGGAAATTGTGAAAATCTCCTGAATCGCATTCCTTCTCGCGTCCGCATCTGGGGGCGTGAACGGGCCACGTCCACATGATTTGCCAGCAGGAATGCCACGATCGTACTCCCCTAATTGAGAACCGCCCAGCGCAAGCTGCAGCCAAACAGCTCTGTTGTCGAGTTCCAGCTTATTGGAAGCCCAGATGCGTGGTTTGGTTGCAACTTGCAAGCTATTCTCGGCACTGCTGGAAGCTGGGCTGCCCTGGTCCCCTTCCTTCTGGCCTCGCTGTTTGGGACACATGCCTGTCGCTGCAACGGGGCACAGCGGCGGAAATGCTCCGGGCTTTCATGGCTGAGCATTTGGACCATCACACCCACCCCTGACACCCTGCCTGCTTCTTCCTCCTCACCCTGGTTATCTGGGCACCTTCAAGACGGCATGTACACCGGCCATGCTTCCTGGAAGGTGATGTTGTGAGCGTGTTGGACTGGGACTCGGGCGATCCGGGTTCTAGTCCCCGCTCGGCCATGAAACTCACTGGAGGGCTTTGGGCCAGTCACTGACTCTCAGCCTAAGCTACCTCACGGGGTTGTTGTGAGGATAAAACGGAGAGGAGGAGGAGGATTACGTAAGCCACCTTGGGTGCCTTGCAGGAAAAAAGGCGGGGTATGAATGTAATTATGGAGAAAAAGCCAAGTCAGGTACAGCCCCGCACCTGGCCATAACCAACAAGGCTTCTGCCTAGGGCAGAAGCAGCTCAGTCCCAGTCCGGACTGTCATTTACAGCAGCCGTCATTTACATTCACCTCAATAGGCTATCTACCCATATCTCCCAAGCACTTCCCCTGGCAGCCATATGAGCTGTGAAAAACCCCAGATACCAACAGGGGCGCCCAGATGCCAGGCAGTCTCAAAGAGCTGCTAAGTGTTGTCAAGTACCTGGGAGAGCCCAAGGAAAGGACCAGTTTTCCCAGGAATGAGAGGGGACGGGGGAGCGGGAGGAGGTAAAAGAAGGGCAACCTGGGCAAGGGGGTTGTTGGTCGATGGGCGTGAGGCTGCACGGATGTCCAGGGCTCCGGTCTGGACTCAAGGAAGGACTCAACCCCGGGAAGCTCCTGGTGAACAAGCTGGAGATTGCGTTAGCCGGCAAGCTGCGGCTTTCGAGGAACTTGGGTTCATTCAAGGTCACTCTGCACTGTGCTGTCTCTGCTTGACTCTGTAACAGTGAATTGGAGGCACGTTAACACTTTCTGTTTGTTTTCATACGCCTCATTAAACTCTGTTTATCCATAAACAGTGTAGTAAATTCATTCATTCACTGCTCCACGTCTATTTAGGTTGTGGGTCCGGTTAACTCTTAACACCCCGAACTCGCACACCGACCGGCGGCGGTCCGCTACACTAATAAATAAATAAATAAACTTTCTGGGCTTCACCTTGCAGACCTCAACCTTGTCTTCTGGTAAGCAGGAGTAGACAGGGAGGGAAAAAGCCCAGGAGTAGAAACAGCAAACAGAGCCAAGGCAAAATGGCTGAACCGGTGGATGAAAAAGGTTTTTATTTAAAGACTATGTAAATTGTCAACACGTTTCGAACCAAAGTTCTTCCTCAGGGCAATCTAAATACAAACATATAATTATATACCATTAAAACAACTTATTGTAAAAGAATATTAATATAATTAAAATATCTTCAAACCTTTAAAAAAATTGTATGAAGAAAAGTACTTATATTCTGTGAACAATTCATTTCTAGGGAAAATTAAGTTTTGGTGTCATTATATTGATGATATATTTCTCATACGGTGTGGAGATAGAGATGAATTTATTCTTTTCTGTAAATGGTTAAATAAACAGACAGACAATATGTGAAGAAAAGAGCCTTTGGGGGTTCACACACACACACACACACACTGCATGTGTGAACCGGCTGGGGTGGGGTGTGCATAGTTAGCGTGTGGAGAAAGGGGCTTTTGGGGGTTCTTGCATGCATACACTCACACACACTCCTGGTGAAATTAGCTGGTTTGAGAGCTCTAGTGAAAGGCAAGCTTTGTTAGACCCTACCCATCTCGGACTTGCGGGTAGATGTAATAATCTCTTCGGGCAGCGAGGCTGTGCTAGATTTAACCTTTGAAGAGAACACCCTCAGGTAACAGGTGTGTGCCTGAGAGATATTAAAGAATTAGGTTTTATTGTTTTGCAGCTTTACTGTGTACTAAAGTGTCTCTCTCTTTATTTTGTGTGCTTCTCTCATTTCTCTAATCTTGTTGTAAAATGCTACCAGAATAAACCTTGTCTTAGTTTTACCCCACATGGGTTTTGTAGTACTCTGTGAGTTCAGTATCTAAATCCAAGTTACAGAATTAAAGGCGAGTCCCTCAACAGAGATTCAAGTAGGGTTGCAGACAGCTGAAGCTCTCTGCAACCCTACTTTGGTACCTGGTACCTTGAGATCTCTGGGGGTCTTGGTTCCTTTAGAGTAGGAAAGGGTGGGGTGTGGCGGGCCAGCCAGCCCCCCCTTCCTCCACATGGTCATAGTGGTGGGATTCGAAGCTAAACCACAGAGTGTGTGCACGTAAGCGAATGAGAGAAATTAGAGAGGCTTTAGTGCATGAGTAGAGAGTTTATTATTTTTTAGAAATAAAGTGTGAGATTGAGCCTTAAAGAAAAACAGTTCAGATTGCTGGCAGTCTGTGGGAGCGTTGAAAGCAAGAAATTTCAACTATAGAAGAGTTCCAGAACAGCTTGTGTGCCCAGCAAGTGAGCAAAGGGCAACAAGTGTGAGATTGAGCCTCAAAAAAAGCGTTCAGATTGCTGAAAGAGCCTACCCCAGTCTGGGGAAGCCTAGCTCCCAGCAGAGAGCGTTGAAGGCAAGAAATCTTGATGTCTGTAGACTGGTGGAGAAGCAAACTGCCAAGCTAGACAACGGGATGAGGTTGTGCCGGCAGAAAAGGCAAGGCTAGTTCCCTTTTCCAGGCGTGGAGAGGCCAAAGAGACAAGCAAAAGAAACTACCCATCGAGTACAACAGAGGCTGGGAGTAGCAGTTGCCAGTGAGTAAGCGGAAGAGGATCCTACCCATCCAGTGCAAAAAGCGGGTGAGCAGATGGCGGCTGTGTGATCCCAAAGTTTGGGGGCTAGAAGAGCCCGAGAAGAGAAGAAGAAATAGTGTGTGCGTGCGCACGTCTGTTCCAGGAGGAGGGAGAAGACCAGAAAACCTCTCTTAAGAGAATGGTGAGCAAAACGTTGAGTTTTAAGACAGCGTTTGATGAGGGATTTTAGTTGTGCTGTGTGCTCCAGAAAAGTCGTCTAGACTTTGGGGGGGGGGGAGGGCACAGTACTGCCTTGCATCTCTCCCACGGGAGAAGGACTCAGAGTTTGAACTTAAGACTGTCCATTTGCTCTTGGGGGAGGGGGCATGGTGAATAGCCAGGCTGGGCAGCAGCAAGCAGTTGCGGGGGGGCGGGCATCAGAAAACACCCCCCCCCAGAAAAAGAGACTTTGTCCCTGTGCAGAAGAGAAAGGGAATTTCTCTCCTAGCTAGCAAGAGAAATGGAAAAAGGAATTCCCCCCAGGCATTTTCTGCTGCCACCTGAAGACAACGGACTGAGATTAAGTGTTTGTTTGTTTGTTTGTTTGATTAAAACCAACACATGTTGCTGACTTGTTCCTCGGAAAAGGAGAGGGGACAGGTGATTCAAGTTGTCTTTGTGTTGTCTTGTTGCTGAGCGGGCGATCCCAGTGTGGGCGGTAGAAAGCTGAAGAGAGCAGGGAGAGAAAAGGATTTCCCTCCTAGCTGACAGAGAAGCCCAGACAGAAGAATTTCCCCTTCAAGTGTCTCCAGCGAGAAGAAAAGAAGACTGAGATTAAGTGTTTGATTGTTGATTAAAGCCAATGAAAACTGTTTAACTGTACTAGCAGGGAAGATATGGGTGATCCAAGTGTATCTGTTATCTTGTCGATAGTGTTGCTGAGAGACCGAGGCCGGGTGCTCCCAGTGTAAACAACTGAACTATTTGTGTTGTCTTATATCATGTGCAAAGGTCAATTTGAAATGATGATGATGAAAAAATAATGTAATGCATATAAGCTTTCAAAGTGCCTCAAAGCAAAGAAGAGTTGCCAGAAAGAAAATCAGTCAGAGGCCAGAGAATAAAGCAAGATGTTAATAAGAATTTAGAGCCTCAAACAGCTGAAAAATTGCCAAGCTGAGCCTCCATGGCTAAGCATTTGATTCTGAGAGAGACAGTCATCCCGTGCAAGTTTAAGTGGTAAGCTAAAAGAGCCAAGCCCGAGAGGCTAAAAGATTGCCAGGCTGTGTGTTCTAGAAAATGCCTTTGGGAAAAGGGGGGTGGTATAAAGCCATCCCATTCAAGTCATTGTGTAGCAAGTGCTAAAAGCAAATCTTTGAGAAAAGAGAGGTGGTAAGAAGCCATCCCATTCAAGTCATTAAGTAGAAAAGTGCCAAATGCAAACCTTGGGAAAAGGGAGTAGGCATTCACGTTGTTGAGTGGTGAGAAGCCATCCCATCAAGCATTTAGAGGGGTGTGTGTGATAGTATTCATGTCGTTGAGTACAGAGTAGCAGAAGCAAGTCTTTAAAAGCAAACAAAGGCGAATTAAAGAGTCACATTTCAGTCCATAATCTGCCCCCTACAGGCTGTGTGAAAAACAGCAACCCTAAAGTTTTTTAATTAAAGAGTCACATGTTTCTGTGTATGCAAAACTGTGTAATGCAAAACTGTAAACTGCTGATTGATAGTTATTGATTGTGTTTTGCTGTTTAAAGAAATTTAAGAATTAAGCTTTAAGATGTTTAAGACTAGTTAATGTGTTTAATGTTTTGATGCTTGCTTTTTTGTTTTTTGTTTTTCTGTTTTGTGTGTGTGTAAATGAGAAAAGGTGTACTAGTAGTAAAATGCTAGCCAAGCTCTTTTCTTTGTGTGTGTGTGTTGTTTTTTTTTAGTTAGTATAGATGAAAGGAGAGGGTTAACCCCTCTTTTCATCTTTTCCCAAGAGAAAGGGTGTGAAGAAAAGAGCCTTTGGGGGTTCACACACACCTCATGTGTGAATCGGCTGGGGTGGGGTGTGCATAGTTAGCGTGTGGAGAAAGGGGCCTTTGGGGGTTCCTGCATGCACACGCACACACACACACGCCTCCTCATGTGTAAACCAAGTGGGGCCAGTTGAGGGGCTGAGAAGAAACGAAAGCCTCTGATGGAATGAATGGTGCCTAGATGCCTAGAGAAGATGGCCTAGAGCTTTCATATGTAAATAATTCAAGCCATGAGTCATGAGTTCCCTCCCCCCTGCCTGGCCAGGTGAAGTGCATTATAATTGGCTGAAAGCAAGAAAGCTACAGAAAGGGGGAGGGGGGAAGAGCTATTTCCCAACTGTAGCCTGTTTGTCTTTGTCTTGTCCTTTTAGACCCGCATGGTTGCGGTAGAGCAATGGCGGGCCAAGCAGAGGCCCCAAGCCTTCGGGAGGGCCATCAAGAACCGACCAGGTTGCTCCTGGTGAAATTAGCTGGTTTGAGAGCTCTAGTGAAAGCCAAGCCTTGTTAGAGTCTACCCATCTCGGACCTGCGGGTAGATAGATGTAGTAATCTCCTCGGGCAGCGAGGCTGTGCTAGATTTAACCCTTGAAGAGAACACCCTCAGGTAACAGGTGTGTGCCTGAGAGATATTAAAGAATCAGGTTTTATTGTTTTGCAGCTTTACTGTGTACTAAAGTGTCTCTCTCTTTATTTTGTGTGCTTCTCTCATTTCCCTAATCTTGTTGTAAAATGCTACCAGAATAAACCTTGTCCTAGTTTTACCCCACATGGGTTTTGTAGTACTCTGTGAGTTCAGTATCTAAATCCAAGTTACAGAATTAAAGGTGAGTCCCTCAACAGAGATTCAAGTAGGGTTGCAAACAGCTGAAGCTGGCAATCTGGTACCTTGAGATCTCTGGGGGTCTTGGTTCCTTTAGAGTAGGAAAGCGAGGGGGTGTGGTGGGCCAGCCAGCCCCCCCTTCCTCCACACAATATACAATTTGAAATGAGTTGTGATGCATATGAAATTATTTTTTTTGATATATAAGTGAAAAAAGATGGTAGGAAACTTTGTACTACCCTATATAGGAAACCTAAAGATAGAAATAAACTTTTAAGATATGACAGTTCACACCCTAAACCTATAAGGAATAATATACCATACGGACAATTGATTAGGATTAAAAGGAATTGTACAAAGGAATCTGACTATGAGATGGAATCACAGGATATATACCAAAAATGTTTACAAAGGGGATACCCAGATAGAATAATACGAGAAGCAAAAAGAAGAGTAAATTACACTGAGAGGAGTTCCCTTTTGAAATATAAGACAAGAAGACCTAATAACAGAATAATATGCACGTTATCATATAACAACATCAATACTTCTTTGAGACATTCAATATACAAGCATTGGTATTTAGTAAAAGACATAGCTGGATTGATAGGAAGCCTATTGTAGCCTTTAAGAGAACCAAAAATATTAGAGATTTGATAATCAGGAGCAACACAGCTAAAGCCATCTCTCTGAATACACAATCCTTCCTACCAGGATTAGGTCTGCCTGTGGGGCATCTCCCATGCGGGCACTGTAAATATTGTAATCTGTCTTTAGAACTTAAAGAATTTGTGAATCCTGTGGATATAAATCCTATAAAGCCAGTGTGGCGTAGTGGTTAGAGTGGGACTCGGGAGATCCGGGTTCTAGCCCCCGCTCGGCCATGAAACTCACTGGGTGACTTTGGGCCAGTCACTGCCTCTCAGCCTAACCTACCTCACAGGGTTGTTTTGAGGGTAAAATGGAGAGGAGGAGGAGGAGGATTATGTAAACCGCCTTGGGTTCCTTGCAGGAAAAAAGGCGGGGTATAAATATAATAAATAAATAAATAACTATATACATTGAAGGATTTCACCACATGTAATCCTAAATTTGTTATTTATGGCATTATATGTCCGTGTAAAAAACTGTACATTGGTAAGACCATAAGGTGTGTAAAAATTAGAATACAGTCATGCCTTGGATTGAGAGCATAATTCGTTCCAGAAATGTGATTGTAATCCAAAACACTCTTATATCAAAATGAAATCCCCCCCAAAAAAAATTGTACAGAGATTTTTAATTTAAGCCATTCTACAGTACTTGTATTACAAGACGTTGCTTGTATATCAAGTAAAAAAAGATTAAATAAATATTTAAAAAATTGCTTGTCTTGCAAAACGCTCTCAAACCAAGTTACTTGCAATCCAAGGTATTACTGTAGGTGAACATATTAGCAATATAAAATGAGGTGAGACAGGAGCACCATTGGTCAGTCACTGGAGAGAGGAATCACATGGAATAAATGATTTGCCTCCGCCATGCCCCCTCTCTGCTGAGCTTCCGCCACTCACTAAAAACTTGGCTGTTCAGGCGGGAATATGGTGTGGGCTAAGATTTTAAAAATTTATACTGTTTTAATGTATTTTATCCTGTTTTTATCAGGATTTGATAAAATCCAGGGTGGCCGGTTGCAGGGCAGCTGGGCGATAAATAAATGTAAATAATAATAATAATAATAATAATAATAATAATTTGTTGTTCTGGGTTATTGAAATTATTAGGAGGAATGTAGGTAAAGTCCTCTTACACAAGGAGGCTGGGTGGATAATTAAACTCAATGCAAGTATCCGTATGACAAACTACGTGAGGTTGACTACTGACAGCCTTTTCTTTTTTGCTGTTTGAGGCTTAGAGAGGCATATATCTCATTGTCTCTACCTTTCTGTACTGGGTGAATATCCTTGTTTTCTATGGAATCCTGAATAAGAGAGTATGTATTGGTTTTTTTGGTTTTTTATATACGTGTGTGGATATTTTATGTCTGTACTACTATATATATATATATTTAATTGTTGTTTGTTAAGATATCCTATAACCCGATATTTTGTACTTGATAGAATTTCCTCTGTATTATAATCTTTCAGCCTATCTGTGTCTCTTTTTACATATCTATGTTGTATTTTGTTAGCTTTGTAAAACATATATTATAAAGTTAAAAAAAAATTATTTTTTAATTTTTAATTTTTTTTAAAGGTTTGCAGATATTTTAATTATATTAATATTCTTTTATAATAAGTTGTTTTAATGGTATATAATTATATGTTTGTATTTAGATTGCCCTGAGGAAGAACTTTGGTTCGAAACGCGTTGGCAATTTACGTAGTCTTTAAATAAAAACCTCTCATCCGCCGGTTCAGTCCTCTTGCCTTGGCTCCATTTGCTGTTTCTTCTGCTAAGCAGCCAGGCAGGGTGGGTGGGTAGCCCTTTTCCTGGCCGTGAATCTGTGCCTCCGACACCTGCATCACTCGGGAATTCAGCAGGGGCCGCTGGCCCCACCACATTTGCATACGATACTTTGGGACCAAGAGTGTGGGTGTGCTTATCAGACCGCCACTCTTTCAGCAGACTTTGCACCAGGAGCTCTTTGAGGCTGCTGTTTCTCAAGACGGAAGGTCTTTCCTAATATTCCTTGGCCCCTCCCTTCATGCGCGGTAGGTGTGATCTGAAGGCCAGTGATGCACTGGCGCATAATTCCACGCTAGGGTGGGGTGAGGAAAGGCCGTGGTGCTGGCCGCACAGGTGGGATATTTCATGGTACAGGAGGATGATCCATGTAGCCTGTCATCCCTCAGGCCAAGAGTGCAATCACTTCCATGTTTTTACAGGAACTGCTGGCATTCGGCTGCGGGGAGAGCAAGCTGTTGGGCTTGGGTGTTGTACGCTAGGATTCCGCAGGCGCATGCAATGAACACTTTGGCAGGATGATCTCATCCCAGTGAGCCCTAGTCGGGGACGTGTGGGAGAAAAATTGTCCTGTGGTGGTGGTGGGCGGCGGCGGGGGTCTGCCAAGCCACGAAGTCCATTCCTAGTGCAGGCAGCGGCAAGGTCCAGGGGCTGGGGAGTCCCCTTCCCACAGAAAGTTCCCCAGAAGGGCCCAAGCCTTCCTTACCTGCTCACTGAAGCAGCCCTGCTCCAGCCCGGTGCGGGGTCCACCCACAGGCAACTGGGGGGCTCTGAAGAGCCAGTCCTTGGGGAGGGAAGCGAGGGGGAGAGGGGAGGGAGCTGAGTGCTGAGACTGGGGAGCCCTGGCATTCAAGCAAGCGGCAGCCAAGTTGGCGAAATCCTGACCTGCCTGGCTTCACAGGAACAGCCAGAATTCCTGTTGTTGTTGTTGTTATGAGAGCCAGTGTGGCGTAGTGGTGAGAGTGCTGGAGTGGGACTCGGGAGATCCAGGAAAGCCATAATCTAGTCAATTTCAAAAGAGTTTAATGGAGCGGAACTAATAGACTACAGGAATTTCACAGTACAGTAATACCTTGGATTGAGAGCATAATTTGTTCCGGAACCGTGCTTGTCATCCCAAACACTCTTATATCAAAGTGAGTCTCTGGCAGGCATGAGCGGAGCTGATTTTGGCCCGCTACGCCCACTCGAGGTGAGCGGTTACATCCCTAAACTTGTATTGCAAAACGTCGCTTGTTTATCAAGTCAAAATTTATTTTAAAAATTTCCTTGTCATGCAAAACGCTCTCAGACCAAGTTACTTGCAATCCAAGGTATTACTCTATAAACATAGTAGTCAATATAGATAGCAGAGCGGAAGTATTCAATTTGCTTTCTAGGTAGGCTTAGCTCGATGCAGAGAGTTACCTTACATTAGTGAATCTGACTCAAAGTTCTAACAGTGGTCTCTGTAGCCGGTCTCCGGGCTCCCTGCCCGGGGTTGGAAGTTGCTTGGTCCTGACCGGAGCCAGAGACCTGATCCGTGCAAGCCTGCACCGTGTTCCCAACCAACCACCTGATCTCTGTGTACCTGGTTTCCAACCCTCCCTCGGCCCCCTACCCCACCCCTGACGATCAGGTGGCCACTTGTGCCCTGCAGGGTGATGGCGCCCCTGGGGCAGGCATCTCCTGGGTGATCTTGGGTACTTGGCAGCTCTTTGAGACTGCTTCTCACCTTTGCAGTTCCAGTCTACCTCGAGGGTAGGTGTGATTACCCCCATTGAAAGTATGTAGATGTGGCTATGCAGGGCTGGTCACGTACAACCTGTCGGTTCAGACTGTGTCGCTTGCCCCCAGGTGGGGATTATGCAGAAAGGTGGGTGGAATGCGGGGTGTCAGCTACAGGGGGAACTAGGCAAGGGTTTGCTCTACTGTGTGTGCTCTGGCTTTCTCCACAGGTTGTTTGCTTCTTTGATCTCTCCCTCAGAATCCCTCCCCTTGCTGGGATGTATAAATTTGGCAGAGTGTCCACAGCATGTTCAGATTGCCCTCGAGCTGGTATTGGCAGCAGAGAGAAAGAGAGAATCAGACGTAGCGGTGAGTTCTTGACCTTCCCCATCCTGTCTCCACATGAATGTACATCTGACCTGGCAGGCTAATCTCTTGAGCACTTCCAGTGATCTGGGAATCTCCACCTCGTCTGCAGCAGATCTGGAACTCTAGAGGAGATCCCTACCTAATGTTTGGTGGTGGGAGAGGAGGCAGGACAGCAGAAGGGCATTGCATGTTGCTGTTGTTGTTGTTATTTACAGTGTTTGTATACTGCTCCAGCCCTCTGGGGTTCCGAAGGTGGCCATGCCCCTTCCCCTGGACCTGCCCCCTTCCCCAAACACTGACTGTTTGGTGGGCGCCTGCCTTTGTGCAGCCGGGTTCCCCCAGTCTAAAAGTTGAAATGCCACGCCTAAGGCTTAGTTGCTGCGCTTTAAGCTAAAACAGGCCGGCATTTTTGGCCCAACCCTTTTTGCTTTCAGTCCCGCCCCCTTTGACTTCAGGCCCACCCACCAACGGAACATGGCCCCCGAGAGCGTCCCCAAAATTGAATTCTGCCCTCACGCTGAAAGAAGTTCAACACCCCGGTGTTGACCCTCATCTTACACTCAGTGAGGAACTCATTTTCTGTCACAGAAATGCGGGGAGCCTCCCATAATTTCCATCTAAGCAAAATGAACCCTGGGTAAGTGCTGGAGCCCCTGAAACGTTTCCCATGGAGAAGTGGGGCGCACAAGCAGAACAATAGGTTTCATCAGCTCCAATAAGGATTGCCTGCTGGAGCCCAGTGAAATGGTTTTGACAAGCTCTGCTTTGCTGCTGTCTTAACAGGAGAATTGAGAGAAAGATGGGACCAGGAACCTATTTTAGCCTCTGCTTCTGCCTCCTTGGCTTCGTGGTGTCTGGCACCCCAGTGGGGAAGGAGCAACAAACACATCAATCACTGGTGGAGAGCCTGGATGCAAAACTGCGCAATGTTAGCCTGCCTGCTCAAAAAAGTTGCCACAAGGGATGGTATCACCGCTCACATCAGACATATAATACCTGCTATCGGTGCATAGACTGTCCCAAGACTTTCGAAGAGGCAGAGGTGAGATTGAGGGCCTTCTCAAGCAACCCACTAGTTCTCAGAGTCCAGCACCACAGTTGTTACTTCTGGTTCAAGGGGTACAGGACCAGGCAGGGATGGGCGAAATCCTCCACCAGCTAGAAGGCAGGGTAAAAGCTGAGTTTGTCACTCTTCCCGACAGGAAGGGAGAACATCCATGCCAGCTTCAGCTGTGCCCTCGAGCTGGAAGCTGGAAGCAGGGCACTTACCTGTTCCCGAGGCAGAAAGTTTTCTCTCCCTTCCTTTGCTGCTGCAGCTTTTCTTCTTGTCTTTTCCACCACCATGATCTCAGTTTCATGGTGGGTGAATTTTTGGCAGGGCAATGCGACTGGGTGTGCTCCCAGGCAACATCGGCTTCTACCTTCTTACATAAGAGCTCTGAGGCTGTATCAGGCCAAGGGTCCATCTCGTCCAGCATTCTGTTCACACAGTGGCCAACCAGCCATTCACGGGAAACCCACAAGCAGGACAGGAGTGCAACAGCACCCTCCTGCCCATGTTCCCCAGCAACTAATACTGGAGGAAGCACATAGCCCATCAGGACCAATAGCCATCGATAGCCTTCTCCTCCTCCATGAATGTGTCCAACCCCCTTTTAAAGCCCTCCAAGTTGGTGGCCATCAGTACATCTTGTGAAAGTGAATTCCATAGCTGAACTATGTGCTGTGTGAAGAAGTCCTTCCTTTGATCTGCCCTGAATCTCCCACCACTCAGCTTCATGGGATGACCCCGAGTTCTAGTATTATGAAAGAAGGAGAAAGATGTCTCCCTGTCCACTTTCTCCACACCAGGCATAATTTCGTGCCCCTCTATCAACTCTCGCCTTACTTGCCTTTTTTCTAAGCTAAACAATCCCAGCTGCTGTAAACTTTCCCCGTACGGGACTTGCTCCAGCCCCTTGATCACTTTAGTTGTCCTTTTCCCCAACTCTACTGAATATCCTTTTTTAGGTGCAGTGACCAGAACTAGTGCGGTCGCACCATAGATTTGTATAAGAGCAGTACGTTATTGGCAGTTTTATTTTCAATTCGTTTCCTAATTATTCCTAACATGCCTTTTTCACAGCAACCGTGCACACTGGGTCGACATTTTCATCGAGCTGTCCACCACAACCCCAAGATCTTTCTCGATCAGTCATCGCTAGCTCAGATCCCATCAGCTGATACTTGAAATTGGGAAAAAAAATTTGCCCCAACCTGCATCATTTTACACTTGCTTACATTCTTCCCCCTCTGCCATTGCTGTGGTGGAATTTCGTGTAACACAGCGACGTTGTGAGTCACGACTCATTACAAAGGCATGCAAGTGCCTGCACCTGCTAGCAGGGTGAGGCACTATTCTCACCACTATTTGAGACAGCTGTGCTGTGGCTGTATCTGCTGCCGTAGCTACTATGTTACTGTGAGCCTACCTCGTGTGTGAAACTACTGCTATTGACTGGTAAGCTCCCTTTGCACAGGAAGATTGCAATACTCTGTAAATAAACTGCATATATAATCTATACTGCTCCTCTCTGCTTCTGCTCCTGCTGCGCTGCGGAGGTAATTTCATTCCTCTACCTGCTGACATCCTGGTGGGGAGGGGCTGAAAAGCCAGCCCAATACACCCCAACCGCACAGCATCCAGCCCAGACACAGTGACCTTGGCAGTGAGGTCAGATGGCCAGAAGAGGTGACGGAGCAACTGTTTGGGGCCTGGAGTCATAGTTGAGCACAGTCACCATTTGGGGGGCAGTTCCTGCTGCTCACGCCTGCTGAAGCAGGATGCCCCTGAAAGGGTATGTTGAAGCCCTGGTGATGCTTCCGGCCTGCCCGTCACATGCTCTAAGGTGGCTGGGGGAGAGACCCTCCACCCTGATGTAACAAAATGAGTTAGCACACTGCTGATGAAAGATGCCATCCCTAAGCTAATAAGGGCAAAGAAAGAGGCAAATCCTCAAAACCAACCACAATGTACAAAAGTTATTGCAGAAGGCAGCATGTCGAAGGCATTTGGTGTGCCACCTTCTGCAGGCCTGAATGTGCTGGAGAACCATCTTTTTTACTTACAAAGGATCTTATTCCACTATTGTGCTGTAGTAGTTCCCTTTGAGCATGTCGTGTTTGTAACCTTATTTGTATTTATTATATTTATATCCTGCCTTTTTTCCTCATGTGAGGAACCCAAGGTGGCCTACATAATCTTCCTCCTCCTCTCCATTTTATCCTCACAACAACCCTGTGAGGCAGGTTAGGCTGAGAGTCAGTGACTGGCCCAAAGTCACCCAGTGAGCTTCATGGCAGAGGGGCCTAGAACCTGGATCTCCCGAGTCCCCGCCCGACACTCTCACCACTACGCCACACTGGCTCCCAAAGAGCGTAAGCAGAAAAGCCAGAGATGGGGGCATGGCACTGATCTTCCCCCACCCCCATCTATTCAGAGCAGCCCAGGCTCCGCTTGGGATCTTGGCCCCATGGGTAGGCCACGGGCAGGAAACATCTCAGGCCCAAGGACTGTGACCGCCCCTCCCTCCATTGCCCTGCTGAGGCGGCTCACTCTGGCGTGCCCCTTCTTTCCACTGCTCACCTGCACTCAGGTGAGGAAGAGGAGGAAGGTATTCTGGAAGGGTATCGCCTCTGCCCCAAGGGACAGCTCAGGGAGGGAGGATGGTAAACTTGGGGTGGGGGGAACGGAAACTTTCCCTGCCATTCAGTGCTTTGCAAAGTCAAAACCTGCCTGCTGTTGTCATTATTAACTAAAGGGCTATGCAGAGAGAAAATTCACAAGGCAGGCCCGGCCCACAGGCACCCAGTCAGAACACAGAGGCGAGCCCAGGACCATATGAGTTGGCAGCCGCCGCCCCACACAGGGGCCTGGGGGGCCTCCATGGTGGGGAAACGGGAACATCTCTCTTCTCTCTCCCCCCTACCACGGAGGTGCTAAAGCCCCGAGGCTGGGTTGTGCTGCGCTAACGCTAATCTTCCCTGTCCATTTCCCCTATTCTTATCCTTTTCTGCAGGCTGAATGCCAGAGTTACGGTGACAATGTCCACCTTCTGTCCATCCACAATGACGAAGAAAGAGATTGGATTATTAGTAAGGTTATTCCAAGAACTATAAAACAGAACATCTGGATTGGTCTCAGGAATCTGAATCAAAATGTGAGTTCATGCCACATGTGCTTTTATGGCCCCCAATTTCTATCTGGGCCCAGAGCAAAATGGAACTTAGGGGAGGCCAGATGAGCATCACATGCTCAGAGATGCTTGATGAACCACCAGTAGCCCAGAGCATGCCATAATTTGGGTGAAGGATGAAGAGGAGAGCAGAACATTCCAGATGTTTCTGGAACCTGGGGTACGAGGAAGCTGATGTATGAGGAAAGACTGGAGCAGTTCAGCTTCTCCATCTTGGTGAAGAGAAGAGAGTAGCCTGTGGGGTCCAGCTGCCATGATGTTGGAACTGGGTCTGGGTGGTGAGGCCGAACTTGACATCTCTGCTCAGCCAGCCATGGAGCTCAAAGGCTGACGCTGGACCAGATTCCTCTCTCTCCCTGTCTGACCGGCCTCCTCAGGTTGGGGTCGGGGGAAGGGTGGGATGGACAGGCAACACATAGGGCGGGTTCGCACGTCACGACAACCCATCGTGGTGATTTACCACGATGGGTTGGTCATTCCACGAAGCGCCCGCGATGAGCCCAACAGATGATGGGGCTCATCATGGGTGCTTTGCTCGCTCCCTCCCTCCCGCCCGCCCCCTCCCGCCCCCTTGGACCTCCAGGCGGTATTCCAGGGGACACTGCGGGAGAAACGAGTCCCGTCTCCCTTCCCGCCGCGAAGCTGAGCCATTTTCAGCTCGCCATGGCTGCTCTATCCCTTAAATTATTATTGTTTCTCTGGAGGTTGGGAAAGGCAGCTTGAGAGCCAGCTTCCCCGACCACCATTTGGACATCCACCAGCTCCCCTTTTAAAGTGCCACAGTGGCACTTTGGAGGAGGTGCCGGGGGCTGCCCAGTATTACTATTTTTTTTAATTTTTGTATGCCCAGACATGGGTGCAAATTTAAAAAAAATTTTTTTTACTCCCATCAGCTCAGGGGTGGCAGGTACCTTTCCTGCCAAGTGCCAGCAGAGGCTTGACCCCTACCCCTGGATTTCTCATGGCAGGTCGCACATGGCGAACTGTAATGAGAAACCCAATCTGTCAGGGATATTCTGCTGAAAGGGGCTGTTTTGTGGGATCCCCCCTTCTCAGCAAGATTCTCAACTTCTCAAGTTCCCCTTCCTTAAGAGCCCATGGGGGAGCCACTTTTGCACTTTCCCCTGTAGCTGGCTGGGGCATGCTGGGAGTTGTACGCCAAAAACATCTGGGGACCCAAGGTTGGAGAACACTGCTGTAGCGGTTGGGGAAAGGTTAAAAGTGCATCCCCCCTTTTTAAAGGGAAACCGAGTTGTCAGTTCAATGACAGGGCGGCTGTCAAAACTCGGGGTCCCTTTAAAATGGGGAGTTTGAGCGAGAATTGCTCAACCCCCCCATTTTGTGCAATGTCTCAGTCAAAATCCCCAAGTGTGTCTCAGTCAAAATGCAGTGGAATGCAGTGCACTAGCAGTTTGTATCTATGTGCATGCATCGATCTACATGTGCGTGAGCACTACAGTCAAAACGCATTGCCCTGCTGCCCTTGGGGATTTTACTTCTGGAGACATGGGGGCAGAGACCAAAATGTCAGAGCTGTGGCTCAAGTTGGCTCAGCTTGTCTGAGCGTGGAAAGCTAAGCAGGGTCAGGCCTTGTTGTTACTTCAATGGGAGACCCCTCCTCTAGTTTCCTGCATTGAGCAGGGGGTTGGACTCGATAGCCTTGTAGGCTCCTTCCAACTCTATGATCTATGAATCTTTGAAAATCTTCGAGATCCCCCTTGTGGCAGGGAGGGGGAAAACTAGTGCCAGCTGCCCCCAAGTGCTGCTTGGGCACTTGTGGGGCAGCTGGCTCTGGCAGAGGTCAGGGCTCGCACGGGAAGAGCAGCAAGGGGTTTCTTGCTGCTCTTGGCAAGCAAGTCACTGTTCGTGGGTCTTTGGCCACAGTGGGATCGGTCTTCCGGGTTCGGGCGACACGACAACCCCCTAAGGGGAAAACAAACCGTAGAACAGTCAATGGGTTCTTGTCATGGTTAGTTTGAAGAAAAAAATACTCCCTGCGGTGGGCAACCCACGCTGGGTTCGCACGATATGAGAGCCAACCATTGACTGTTATTGTTGGTTGGTTGTCATGTTGTGCGAACCCAGCCATAGCCTTGAAATACTGGAAGTTGCCTTAAAGAAGATAGTGCTCCACTGATCTCCGTGACTACTGCTATGAAGAAGTAAAAAATAGTAATAGGGTCAAGCTGCAGCCAAGATTTCAGCTTCAGGGAAACAAGTGGGACCCGCAACAAAATGTTGCAGTGTGCGGTGCTCCTGTTCAGTTTTCAAGCCAGTAAGGCAGAGCTTTCCAAACTTTTCATGTTGGTGACACACTTTTTAGACACAAAGACAGCGAAGGCTGTAGTTGATAATAGATAATATGTAAACAAGAGTGCCACAGAGCACACAACTGCACAGAAAGAAAATATATTATCGAAAATTATCACAGTAGCCCCTCAGAAAGAGATAGGTGTCGACTGACCGTGACACGGAATAAACAATATATATATATATATATATATATATATATAACTAACTAACAGTGAAAAAACATGTTGTGACAATCAACATGAGATATGGTACGTAGTAGTAACAACTAATAATGAGGACACCAGAATGCTGCAAGCGTGTGCCAAAATATATAATATAAACAAACACAGCCAATTAACAATTGATGATAAATATAACACAAAATGTAGGCAGGTCAGTAACAATAAGTAAAACTACAGTAAACAGAGTATAAGCAAAGGCAAAATGAGAGAGGGGAAGGGAAAAACAATCTGAATGCAATGATTAATAGCTTACGTGTCAAATCTGTGTGTTCCATTCTTGAGTTTGGTAGTTAGTTAATTAATGTCTTTATAATTGTTTACAGACCTTAAGAAGACTTGTTCTGATGAACTCACATATGACGAAACAGGCTTTACAATCCGGATTCTTGTATAACAGTCTGCTTATCGTAGTCTTATCTACTGTTATAACTTGCCAACATTGTTTGTCCTTCTTTTCTTTATCGTCAGCCTTGCTTTGATTTTGTTACCCGTTAATCATTACATTCCGGTTGTTTTTCGCTTCCTTGACGTGCATGCGTACGCCTCTCCTCCCTGCCCGGCCTGTGCGCCTTTCCAGCCCTGGCGCTCCTAGTGGGAGAAAGCAGGGATCCTGCATGGGGATTGGGGCCGCTGAGCCAGCTGGCCGCCTGGGGCGCTTCCTTGACGTGCGTGCGCATGCCTCCCCTCCCTGCCCGGCCTGTGCACCTTTCCAGCCCAGGCACCGTGCGTCGGGGACCGCCGGGCGGGCAGAAAGGTGGGCGGCTGTTGCAAATGGAAGAAAGAGGAGTGGCGGCACAGAGGCGGAGTGGAGGGAGGACCCTGCTCGCTGCGGTGGGAGGAGGCAGCGGAGGCGGGATGGTGATGGGGGAAGTGAGGGGGAGCAACAGCAGCAGCAGCAGGAGGAGGAGACAGAGACGAGGAACTGGCAAGAGGCATGAGGGACCGGCTTGGCAGCACGGCTGCGAGGGCACAGGAGTGGTGTCACTGGCGGCAGCGGCAACAGCAGCGAAAGCCATGTGAAACACCTACACACTGCAGCCGACACACTAATGTGTCGCGACACACAGTTTGGAAAGCTCTGCAGTAACGCATGCCTTCAACTTTTTAAGGAGACATGTTAGAGCAGTGTTCTCCAACCTTGGGTCCCCAGATGTTTTTGGACTGCATGGCTGGGGCATGTTGGGAGTTGTAGGCCAAAAACATCTGGGGACCCAAGGTTGGAGAACGCTGCGTTAGAGTCTCTACAATGTGGTGCACAGTCCTATACATGCTCACTCTGGAGTGAGTCCTCCTAAGGCGTCCAATGGGGCTCCTTTACAATTAAAGGATGGCCGTCTTACTTCTTACACGTTAACCTTTTGTCACACCTCACTGGCTGTCTTCAGATTCCATTGTGGCGAAGGAAGAAGAAAGCATTTTTGAATGCCAAGTTTTCCCTTACTTCCCACAGATGGAGGGAAATAGGACGAAAATGTGGCATGAGGGCATAAGCAGACCTGACTGCGGAAATGGGCTTGCTGCAGAATCTGCGTACAGCAGCCGATTAGGAGTAGGACAGTTTAAAATCCAGCATTACTGAAAACAAGCAGAATGGGGCATGGGTGGGTGGGAGAATGGACAATCAAATTTAAGAGACCGCAAAGTGATGTACATCCATATCTGTCAGCTTTGGGCAAAGAGGTTTTGCTGGTCGATGCTGGAGAACGACCCTGCCTATTCCCAGGGCATTGTTTCAAAAGCCGCCTTGTGATCGTTGTTCTGGGCTTCCTCTGACTGACTGCAACTTCCTTTTCTGCCCTTAGTGCCATGCATGGGAATGGACGGACAAAAGTAAGTTCTCCTACCAGCCCTGGCAGGATGGTCGGAATACTCTGTGTGATGGCAGCCAAGCGTGTGTCCAAATGACACAGACCTCACGTAAGAGACTTTATTTATTGATTGTATTTCTAGATTGCCTATCTAGCCAGCACCCATCTAGCCAGAGGTCACTGGGGAGAGAGTTCCACGGTTTGGGGCCCCCCACAGAAAAGGCCCTCTTCCTAGTCCCCTCCAGCCTGGCTGCTCTGGCTGATGGGACAAGGAGAAGGCTGTCCGTGGTGGATCTTGTTGAGTGGCCTACTAGATCAGGGCCGGTGCAAGGCAGTTTGGTGCCCTAGAAAAGATCAGATATTTAGCACACACCCCTTCCCACTTGAGCCCTCCCTCCCTCCAGCCCTCTGCCGATTATGAAATAAATTTCCCTCCATGGGAACTGCTGAGCCCCATAGAATAACTTTGTGGACTTTGAGACTTTTCCTTTGAGTTCACGCGGAAAGCAAAGAGGCCACATCAGCCCAGCTATGCCAGGAACTCCCAAGGGCCTTCTCCTACTCCATATATATGTAAAAGCCTGTCTCCTCCTGCGGGCAGCACAAGGGATATGAAAAAAGGATGTGAGAGAGGTGTGGTGGCGCTACCTGTGAGGAATAGAGACAAAAGGGCGTCTTGCAGCCTGTCCTACCTCGCAGGCTGGAGGTGCAGAGACACCGGTTTGACTCATACACCTTCTGGGTTGCAGGGGGCGGGGAATGCATGTAGTAGAAACATAGCAAAGAGAGAGCCCGTGGATCATCTGGTTCAAATTTAGCAGCTTTACGAAACTTGCTGCTTCTCTCTCTATCAATTTGTTGCAATATTTCTTTATCAGAATAATGTATATTGTGGAGAAAGCCAACCTAAAACCCCTTTCTGACACACACACACTCACCAAGGAGGGGGGGAAGGAGACCCAGGGGGGGGAGACAGCCAGTCTCCACAGAGACCAAAGGGGACAAACAACATCTGCATAGAATCACCCCAGGGGGGAAGGCAGGAAGCATCCCCAGGTTCGTCAATGCTCTCGTATATCAGCCCCATCTACATAAGACTTGAATGCCTTGCCAGAGCAGACACTTCGGCACCCATAAGAAAGGGCCATTCCACACCATAGGATGGGACCATTAAGCAAGTGGCTTCAAAGGGACCCCACCCCACAGGGGGAAGGTGGTAACCCACCTGATTGGCCGCCCACCTGAGGAGGGTGGCAACCCACCTGATTGGTCGCCCACCTGAGGAGGGTGGCAACCCACCTGATTGGCCGCCCACCTGAGGACGGTGGCAACCCACCTGATTGGCCACCCACCTGATTGCAGAGGGAAGGGCTACCTGAAACCCAAGGTATAAAACACCCTGCGCAAGGGAACTGAGTTGTTGGACCTGATCAGCAATCTTGCCCCATGCTTGGGGTAAGGGACGAAGGGATCGGCAACCCTGGGTAGCAGCACCCGGCGTGCTCCAGCTAGCTGAAATCCCTTTACCAGCCTAGTGCTCGAGGCAGACAACAATATTCAATGTACAGTAAAGCAAACATCAACAGCTCAGGGCACAATCCTAATTACACGTTGAGGCAGAAAAAAGCCCTGCAACTTTTTTCTGCCTCAACGTGCGTAGGATTGCGCATGGCTGGCTGGGGAATGCTGGGAGTTGTAGGACTCCCCCCCCCCCCGTCCAAACACGAGTAGGATTGCATCTTAAAAGCATTTAAAACCAAAACACAGAAACAGCATGGTAAATAATTAAAACATTGGAGCCCTAGCTAGCTTAAAATACGTTTCCCTCCCTCCCTGGTTGCTGGAAATAACTGCTTTCAGGGGACGCTGAGCTGAGGAACCTGAGGAGGGAAGGAGAAGGAGGTGTTTGCAGGTGCCTCCTTCCGGCGGCCCACCAGCCTCCCATCATTGGCCCCTGCCCGCCTCCGCCTCCTCCAACCTGTCGCCTTCTCTGCCTCTTTTGATGCTGGTTGTGAGGAGGAGCCTGCCTGAAGCAGGGAAAGAGTCTAATCAGGGCTGCAAGGTGCAGCTGACGAATTAGATGGGTCCGGGGAAACCCGATTGAATAAGGTGGCTCCGAGTCCTTGCCTGGCTTTTGCAGAGGCCTCTGAGTGTGTCTACCGGACCGCCAAGCCTCTTGGCTGCATAGCTGGAGATGGGACCTTTGGTGCTTTCCTTGTGGAGCTTTGCAAGAGGCGTGAGAAGCCTGAGTTGAGCTGTTCAAGATGGAGGTTCACTTAGTCCCCGAATGGTTCCACACATTCATAGAATCATAGAAAAGTAGAGTTGGAAGGGGCCTACAAGGCCATCGAGTCCAACCACCTGCTCAATGCAGGAATCCAGGTCAAAGCATCCCTGACAGATGGCTGTCCAGCCGCACCTTGAATGCCTCCAGATTGGGAGAGCCCACCACCTCCCTAGCAGGGATGTTGAAGAGTCCTTGGTCTTGAGTCACGAGTCGAGTCACGAATCTTTGGACCCGAGTCTCGAGTCCGAGTCCAAGTCCTTGGTCCAAAATGGTGACTCACGAGTCCCGAGTCCCGAGTCACTCCCAAAGCTGACTCCACGAGTCCCTATTAAAATCAATGGGGTTCTTCCCCAACAAAATAAGGCTACTTCAGATGTGTGGCTTAAATAAATTCTAGGCACAAGTGTGCCCTTTTATCTCAAAACTCTGCCACTGATTTTGACAAGAACAGACTAGGCAGACAAACCCAAAATAACCAGGCAGGCAGAGGAGGCGGGGAACCCCAAAGCAGGCAGGCAGAGGCATTTGTCTTGGACAATTCAAACTGTGGAACTGGTTAAGAAGAGACCAGGCAGGCAGAGGAGGCAGGGAACCCCAAACAGGCAGGCAGAGGCAGCCAAACCCAAAATGTCTGAAAGGTTGCATTAGGAAAATGATTTTAAAAAATAAACTTGGATTGTTACTGCAACTGGGTCCAGGCAGCACCTGCAGGTGGCATCAAGCAGGGATGTTGACGAGTCCTTGGTCTCGAGTCCCGAGTCGAGTCTCGAGTCCCATTAAAAATATTGGGACTCGAGTCCGAGTCGAGTCAGAGGGGGGACTCAGTCCGACTCACGAGTCGAGTCCTCGAGTCCGAGTCCCCATCCCTGCTCCCTAGGTAGTTGGTTCCATTGTCTTATTGCTCTGACAGTCAGGAAATTTTTCCTGATGTTTAGGTGGAATCTAGGTTCCTGTAACTTGAGCCCATTATTCCATGTCCTGCAAACTGGGATGATGGAGAAGAGATCCTGGCCCTCCTCTGTGTGACATCCCTTCAAGTACTGGAAGAGTGCGATCATATCTCCCCTCAGTCTCCTCTGCTGAAGGCTAAACATGCCCAGTTCTTTCAGTCTCTCCTCATAGGGCCTTGTTTCCAGTCCCTTTATCATCCTTGTTGCCCTCCTCTGAATCCTCTCCAGTTTGTCTACGTCCTTTTTAAAGTGTGGTGCCCAGAACTGGACGCAGTACACAAGATGAGGCCTAACCAGTGCTGAGTAAAGGGGAATTATCACTTCCCGCAATTTGGAAGCTATACTTCTATTAATGCAGCCCAAAATAGCATTTGCCTTCTTTGCAGCCATATCGCATTGATGGCTCATATTCAGTTTGTGATCTACCACAATTCCAAGACCCCTCTCACTTGTAGTATTGTTGAGCCAAGTGTCCCCCATTCTGTAACTCTGCATTTGGTTTCCTCTCCCTAGGTGCAGCACTTGGCATTTATCCCTATTAAATTTCATTCTGTTGTTTTCGGCCCAGCGCTCCAGCCTATCGAGGTCACTTTGAATATTGTTTCTGTCTTCCAGAGTATTAGCTGTTCCACCCAACTTTGTGTCATCTGCAAATTTGATAAGCATTCCCTGTACCTCCTCATCCAAGTCATTAATAAAAATGTTGAAGAGCACCGGGCCCAGGACCGAGCCCTGTGGTACCCCGCTCGTTACCTCTCCCCATTCAGAGTCTCTTGGAGTCATGGGAACTGTAGTCCCCATGCCCAGAGAAAACTGGACTCTGGAACAGCAAAATAGCAAACATTTGGGGAAATAGTCATAAGAGCATAAGAAGAGCCAAGCCGGATCACACCAAAGGTCCATCTAGTCCAGCGATGTGTTCACAAATTGGCCAACCAACTGCCCACAGGAAACCCACAAGCAGGACATGAGTGCAACAGCACCCTCAGCCCATGTTCCCCAGCAACTGGTGTACCTAGGCATACTGCCTCTGATACTGGAGGTAACATGTAGCCATCAGGAGGAACAGTAGCCATTGGTAGCCTTCTCCACCACAAATTTGTGCAATCCTCCTAAGCCATTGAAGTTGGTGGCCATCTCCACATCTTGTGGTAAAGTTAGTTCAAACGTCTCTGGATCAGATGGGTGGTCCAGCCATTCCTCGACCGGTATCTGTGCCATTTCATGCCATACTGTCTTCACTCGATGGCGCCTGCAGAGCTGATAGGCCGTGTGTCAGGGAAACCAGGGTTCAGGGGCAAGCGCATGCCATTTCCATGCTTCCCATGCTGGCAGGCCAGACATGCCAGGCGCTCCAGAGCATCCTGGTTCCTGGGTTCCACACCGCTAACATGACAGACCCATGTTGCAGAATGCGCAGGATGGATACTGCTATCTGGATATACGTCTAAGGCTGAAATTCGATACACATTTACCTGGGAGTAAGTCCCGCTACATTCTGGATATGTGGAGACAGGTGTCGGATTGTACTGGAAGAATGATTCAAGCCAGGAGCTCTCTGCCCTCTAGTTCCTCACATGAACTGAAACACTTGTCTTTGTTTGTTTGCCTTACAGGTTATGGTGAGTGGGATGACACCGAGTGTGATGTCACTGCTCCGTATATCTGTAGATATGAACTCTGATGCTAAAACGTCCATGGGGGGATATGCAAGCTTTCCCGAGTTCCTTGACAGTCAAGCGCTGTGATGCTGTAGCTTCAAAGCTCTTTCTACAAGAATCCAGTCCCTCCATAGAATCCATTCGCCGTCGTTCCAGGGCGCACTAAGCTCTTCTTTATCTATCGCACTCAATTATCCTTCTACGTGACCGAGAATAAATTGGCTCTGATGCCTTACGGTTCTTTGGTACTCTCTTTACTTTCGCTTTGTCTAGAGGAGGGTTGGGACCCACGAGAAGCCAGCACTGCTGACCCATCACCCCGAGCCCAAAGCTCCCACTGGCAGTAGCATCAAACCAGCTGATCCTGGCCTTCCGCTAGAGACCATACAGGCCATCGTCCGTAGACCCCCGTGTGTCCCGCACCATCAGTGCCCTCCTCTCTGTCCTCCCTCTCTGCCCTTGAAAGACCTGCAGTCCCAGCGGGGAGGGAGGAGGTGTCACCCGCAGAGCAAGGCCACCTGTCAGGGTGGGTAGAGAAGCAGCCCCAATATTACCGTGTGGTTTATTGTATGGAGAGATCTCCATGTGCACAAATAGGGGTTTTTATTAGGCCTGACCCATTTGGATAAATGTACTTCTTCAAGTGCACTATGGATATAAAACATACCGTAACAAAAATAAGATACACTTATATAAGCAAAGACTTGAGTAGGAAACCTCACAACTTTAGCTGGGGGAAAAAACAAGGAAAAAGGCAACTTAGATAATGGTAACTTAAAATACCCGTTTTAGTACAAAGAAATGAACAGTTGATGGCAGTGATAAGATTATGCAGACACTAGTGGCCACTATCCTGCAACAGGGAACGATGCACAGCCACAGCCCTTTGCACAGTGCGGGGTGCCTTTCCCCGCCATTCTTTCCATTCCTAAACTCTAGTCCAGTGTCCTCCAACCGTGGGTCCCCAGATGTTTTTGGCCTACAACTCCCAGCATGCCCCATCCAGCTACGGTTGGAGAAAAATGCTCTAGTCCATGCTCTAGAATCCTCCCCACCCCATTCTCAGCAAGATTCTCAGCTTCTCAAGTTCCCCTTCCTTAAGAGCCCATGGGAGAGACACTTCTGCACTTTCCCCTGATGCTAAAGCATGAAAATGCGCATGGGGGGGAGGGGTTTGCACAAGTGGGCATTTGTGCAAGTGTGCACTTTGGAATGTGAGCGCAAGTTTGGGAAATTGTGAAAATCTCCCGAATCGCATTCCTTCTCGCGTCCGCATCTGGGGGTGTGAACGGGCCACGTCCACATGATTTGCCAGCAGGAATGCCACGATCGTACTCCCCTAATTGAGAACCGCCCAGCGCAAGCTGCAGCCAAACAGCTCTGTTGTCGAGTTCCAGCTTATTGGAAGCCCAGATGCTCGGTTTGGTTGCAACTTGCAAGCTATTCTCGGCACTGCTGGATTCTGGCTGCCCTGGTCCCCTTCCTTCTGGCCTCGCTGTTTGGGACACATGCCTGTCGCTGCAACGGGGCACAGCGGCGGAGATGCTCCGGGCTTTCATGGCTGAGCATTTGGACCATCACACCCACCCCTGACACCCTGCCTGCTTCTTCCTCCTCACCCTGGTTATCTGGGCACCTTCAAGACGGCATGTACACCGGCCATGCTTCCTGGAAGGTGATGCTGTGAGCGTGTTGGACTGGGACTCGGGCGATCCGGGTTCTAGTCCCCGCTCGGCCATGAAACTCACTGGGGGGCTTTGGGCCAGTCACCGACTCTCAGCCTAACCTACCTCATGTGGTTGTTGTGAGGATAAAATGGAGAGGAGGATCATGTAAGCCGCCTTGGGTGCCTTGCAGGAAAAAAGGCGGGGTATGAATGTAATTGTGGAGAAAAAGCCAAGTCAGGTACAGCCTCGCACCTGGCCATAACCAACAAGGCTTCTGCCTAGGGCAGAAGCAGCTCAGTCCCAGTCCGGACCGTCATTTACATCAGCCGTCATTTACATTCACCTCAATAGGCTATCTACCCATATCTCCCAAGCACTTCCCCTGGCAGCCATATGAGCTGTGAAAAACCCCAGACACCAAGAGGGGCGCCCAGATGCCGGGCAGTCTCAAAGAGCTGCTAAGTGTTGTCAAGTACCTGGGAGAGCCCAAGCAAAGGACCGGTTTTCCCAGGAATGAGAGGGCAGGGGGGAGCGGGCGGAGGTAAAAGAAGGGCAACCTGACAAGGGGGTCGTTGGTCGATGGGCGTGAGGCTGCACGGATGTCCAGGGCTCCGGTCTGGAGTCAAGGAAGGACCAAACCCCGGGAAGCTCCTGGTGAACAAGCTGGAGACTGCGTTAGCCGGCAAGCTGTGGCTTTCGAGGAACGTAGGTTCATTCAAGGTCACTCTGCACTGTGCTGTCTCTGCTTGACTCTGTAACAGTGAATTGGAGGCGCGTTAATGTTTTCTGTTTGTTTTGATACGCCTCATTAAACTCTGTTTATCCATAAACAGTGTAGTAAATTCATTCATTCGCTGCTCCACGTCAGTTTAGGTTGTGGGTCCGTTTAACTCTTAACACCCCGAACTCGCACACCGGACCGGCGGCGGTCCGCTACCCTAATAAATAAATAAACTTTCTGGGCTTCACTCTGCAGACCTCAACCTTGTCTTCTGGTAAGCAGGAGTAGACAGGGAGGGGAAAAGCCCAGGAGTAGAAACAGCAAACAGAGCCAAGGCAAAAGGGCTGAACCGGTAGATGGAAAAGGTTTTTATTTAAAGACTATGTAAATTGTCAACGCGTTTCGAACCAAAGTTCTTCCTCAGGGCAATCTAAATACAAACATATAATTATATACCATTAAAACAACTTATTGTAAAAGAATATTAATATAATTAAAATATCTTCAAACCTTTAAAAAAAATTGTATGAAGAAAAGTACTTATATTCTGTGAACAATTCATTTCTAGGGAAAATTAAGTTTTGGTGTCATTATATTGATGATATATTTCTCATACGGTGTGGAGATAGAGATGAATTTATTCTTTTCTGTAAATGGTTAAATAAACAGACAGACAATATAAAATTTGAAATGAGTTGTGATGCATATGAAATTAATTTTTTGGATATATTAGTGAAAAAAGATGGTAGGAAACTTTGTACTACCCAATATAGGAAACCTACAGATAGAAATAAACTTTTAAGATATGACAGTTCACACCCTAAACCTATAAGGAATAATATACCATACGGACAATTGATTAGGATTAAAAGGAATTGTACAAAGGAATCTGACTATGAGATGGAATCACAGGATATTTACCAAATATGTTTACAAAGGGGATACCCAGATAGAATAATACGAGAAGCAAAAAGAAGAGTAAATTACTGTGGAGAAAGCCTAACACAAGTCTGCACACACACACACAGTCTCCGCCCAAGGGAGGGGGGCGAGGAAGGGGGGATGAAGTCACAGGAGAAGTAGCCAGACAGACCGTCATCCCCAACAAAGAAGAGTCTCGGTGGAGATCCACAAAGCCAAGGAAGGACCATCAAGAACCATCAAACTATCAGGGCAGTCTGAAAGAGCTGTAAAGTACCAGTACGTTACCTTCTTCCCGGGCAGGAATAAGCCCACCTGATACGAAGGGGCAGGCATAAGCCCCCACCTGACCTGGAGGGTGGGGAGAGCGGGAACTCAGGGGTAGAAAACCCCTCTCCCTTCCGGTAAAGGGTTGTTGGGAACCCAGGGTACTTCGGGGCCAGATTCGTCCTCCAAGCAGCAGCCGGAGTAAGCCACTCCCATCCCCGGATCGGCCGACCCGGAGCCAGGCTGAAACTGACTAGCGTAACGTCTCTGATCTAAGGTAACTGACCAGTTTCAATGCGCTAGCCTAAGAGCCTGTTTCATTGATAAACGCAGGGGTCAACTAAGGTTGTGTTGACATTGTAGTATTCCTGGAAAGCTGTTAGTTCCGCTCCGTGTTTTGTGTAAACAAATAAAAGCCTTATTTGGTCATTTAAAGGACTTTGGTTTCCTCTTGTATGCGAAAGCCTCCCAGGCGGTCTCCAGCGCTAGTTCGGGTTGTAGCTCAGTGCCAGTTAACCCGTTAAGCGCCGAACTCACGCAAAGGATCCTGTTAGTGATCCTTCACAATTACACTGAGAGGAGTTCACTTTTAAAATATAAGACAAGAAGACCCAATAACAGAATAATATGCACGTTATCATATAACAACACCAATACTTCTTTGAGACATTCAATATATAAGCATTGGTATTTAGTAAAAGACATAGCTGGATGTGATAGGAAGCCTATTGTAGCCTTTAAGAGAACCAAAAATATTAGAGATTTGATAATCAGGAGCAACACAGCTAAAGCCATCTCTCTGAATACACAATCCTTCCTACCAGGATTAGGTCTGCCTGTGGGGCATTTCCCATGCGGGCACTGTAAATATTGTAATCTGTCTTTAAAACTTAAAGAATTTGTGAACCCTGTGGATATAAATCCTGTAAAGCCAGTGTGGCGTAGTGGTTAGAGTGGAACTCAGGAGATCCGGGTTCTAGCCCCCGCTCGGCCATGAAACTCACTGGGTGACTTTGGGCCAGTCACTGCCTCTCAGCCTAACCTACCTCACAGGGTTGTTGTGAGGGTAAAATGGAGAGGAGGATGATGATTATGTAAACCGCCTTGGGTTCCTTGCAGGAAAAAAGGCGGGGTATAAATATAATAAATAAATAAATAAATAATAAACTATATACATTGAAGGATTTCACCACATGTAATCCTAAATTTGTTATTTAAGCATTATATGTCCGTGTAAAAAACTCTACATTGGTAAGACCATAAGGTGTGTAAAAATTAGAATAGGTGAACATATTAGCAATATAAAATGAGGTGAGACAGGAGCACCATTGGTCAGTCACTGGAGAGAGGAATCACATGGAATAAATGATTTGCCTCCGCCATGCCCCCTCTCTGCTGAGCTTCCGCCACTCACTAAAAACTTGGCTGTTCAGGCGGGAATATGGGGTGGGCTAAGATTTTAAAAATGTATACTGTTTTAATGTATTTTATCCTGTTTTTATCATATGTACATCACCCAGGGTGGCCGGCTGCAGGGCAGATGGGCGATAAATAAATGTAAATAATAATAATAATAATAATAATAATAATAATAATAATAATAATAATAATAATAATAATAATTTGTTGTTCTGGGTTATTGAAATTATTAGGAGGAATGTAGGTAAAGTCCTCTTACACAAGGAGGCTGGGTGGATAATTAAACTCAATGCAAGTATCCGTATGACAAACTACGTGAGGTTGACTACTGACAGCTGTTTCTTTTTTGTTGTTTGAGGCTTAGAGAGGTATATATCCCGTTGTCTCTACCTTTCTGTACTGGGTGAATATCCTTGTTTTCTATGGAATCCTGAATAAGAGAGTATGTATTGGGTTTTTTTTGTTTTATATATACGTGTGTGGATATTTTATGTTTGTACTACTATATATATATATATATATATATTTAATTGTTGTTTGTTAAGATATCCTATAACCTGATATTTTGTACTTGATAGAATTTCCTCTGTATTAAATTTTTCAGCCTATTTGTGTCTCTTTTTACATATGTATGTTGTATTTTGTTAGCTTTGTAAAACGTATATTATAAAGTTAAAATTTTTTTTTTAATTTTTAATTTTTTTAAAAAGGTTTGCAGATATTTTAATTATATTAATATTCTTTTATAATAAGTTGTTTTAATGGTATATAATTATATGTTTGTATTTAGATTGCCCTGAGGAAGAACTTTGGTTCGAAACGCATTGGCAATTTACGTAGTCTTTAAATAAAAACCTCTCATCCGCTGGTTCAGTCCTCTTGCCTTGGCTCCATTTGCTGTTTCTTCTGGTAAGCAGCCAGGCAGGGTGGGTGGGTGGGTAGCCCTTTTCCTGGCCGTGAACCTGTGCCTCCGACACCTGCATCACTCGGGAATTCAGCAGGGGCCGCTGGCCCCACCACATTTGCATACGATACTTTGGGACCAGGAGTATGGGCGTGCTTATCAGACCGCCACTCTTTCAGCAGGGGAGAGCAAGCTGTTGGGCTTGGGTGTTGTACGCTAGGATTCCGCAGGCGCATGCAATGAACACTTTGGCAGGATGATCTCATCCCAGTGAGCCCTAGTCGGGGACGTGTGGGAGAAAAATTGTCCTGTGGTGGTGGTGGGCGGCGGCGGGTGTCTGCCAAGCCACGAAGTCCATTCCTAGTGCAGGCAGCGGCAAGGTCCAGGGGCTGGGGAGTCCCCTTCCCACAGAAAGTTCCCCAGAAGGGCCCAAGCCTTCCTTACCTGCTCACTGAAGCAGCCCTGCTCCAGCCCGGTGTGGGGTCCACCCACAGGCAACTGGGGGGCTCTGAAGAGCCAGTCCTTGGGGAGAGAAGCGAGGGGGAGAGGGGAGGGAGCTGAGTGCTGAGACTGGGGAGCCCTGACATTCAAGTAAGCGGCAGCCAAGTTGGCGAAATCCTGACCTGCCTGGCTTCACAGGAACAGCCAGAATTCCTGTTGTTGTTGTTATTATGAGAGCCAGAGTGGCATAGTGGTGAGAGTGCTGGAGTGGGACTCGGGAGATCCAGGAAAGCCATAATCTAGTCAATTTCAAAAGAGTTTAATGGAGCGGAACTAATAGACTACAGGAATTTCACAGTACAGTAATACCTTGGATTGAGAGCATAATTTGTTCTGGGTCCGTGCTTGTCATCCAAAACACTCTTATATCAAAGTGAGTCTCTGGCGGGCATGAGCGGGGCTGATTTCAGCCCGCTACGCCCACTCAAGGTGAGCGGTTACATCCCCAAGACTTGTATTGCAAAACGTCGCTTGTTTATCAAGTCAAAATTTATTTTAAAAATTTCCTTGTCATGCAAAACGCTCTCAGACCAAGTTACTTGCAATCCAAGGTATTACTCTATAAACATAGGAGTCAATATAGATAGCAGAGCGGAAGTATTCAATTTGCTTTCTAGGTAGGCTTAGCTCGATGCAGAGAGTTACCTTACATTAGTGAATCTGACTCAAAGTTCTAACAGTGGTCTCCGTAGCCGGTCTCCGGGCTCCCTGCCCGGGGTTGGAAGTTGCTTGGTCCTGACCGGAGCCAGAGACCTGATCTGTGCAAGCCTGCACCGTGTTCCCAACCAACCACCTGATCTCTGTGTACCTGGTTTCCAACCCTCCCTCGGCCCCCTACCCCACCCCTGACGATCAGGTGGCCACTTGTGCCCTGCAGGGTGATGGCACCCCTAGGGCAGGCATCTCCTCCTGGGTGATCTGGGGTACTTGGCAGCTCTTTGAGACTGCTTCTCACCTTTGCAGTTCCAGTCTACCTCGAGGGTAGGTGTGATTACCCCCATTGAAAGTATGTAGATGTGGCTATGCAGGGCTGGTCACGTACAACCTGTCGGTTCAGACTGTGTCGCTTGCCCCCAGGTGGGGATTATGCAGAAAGGTGGGTGGAATGCGGGGTGTCAGCTACAGGGGGAACTAGGCAAGGGTTTGCTCTACTGTGTGTGCTCTGGCTTTCTCCACAGGTTGTTTGCTTCTTTGATCTCTCCCTCAGAATCCCTCCCCTTGCTGGGATGTATAAATTTGGCAGAGTGTCCACAGCATGTTCAGATTGCCCTCGAGCTGGTATTGGCAGCAGAGAGAAAGAGAGAATCAGACGTAGCGGTGAGTTCTTGACCTTCCCCATCCTGTCTCCACATGAATGTACATCTGACCTGGCAGGCTAATCTCTTGAGCACTTCCAGTGATCTGGGAATCTCCACCTCGTCTGCAGCAGATCTGGAACTCTAGAGGAGATCCCTACCTAATGTTTGGTGGTGGGAGAGGAGGCAGGACAGCAGAAGGGCATTGCATGTTGCTGTTGTTGTTGTTATTTACAGTGTTTGTATACTGCTCCAGCCCTCTGGGGTTCCGAAGGTGGCCATGCCCCTTCCCCTGGACCTGCCCCCTTCCCCAAACACTGACTGTTTGGTGGGCGCCTGCCTTTGTGCAGCCGGGTTCCCCCAGTCTAAAAGTTGAAATGCCACGCCTAAGGCTTAGTTGCTGCGCTTTAAGCTAAAATAGGCCGGCATTTTTGGCCCAACCCTTTTTGCTTTCAGTCCCGCCCCCTTTGACTTCAGGCCCACCCACCAACGGAACATGGCCCCCGAGAGCGTCCCCAAAATTGAATTCTGCCCTCACGCTGAAAGAAGTTCAACACCCCGGTGTTGACCCTCATCTTACACTCCAGTGTAAATAAACCTTCTCTCACAGAAATGCCGGGAGCCTCCCATAATTTCCTTCTAAGCAAAATGAACCCTGGGTAAGTGCTGGAGCCCCTGAAACGTCTCCTCATGGAGAAGAGGGGCGCACAAACAGAACAATAGGTTTCATCAGCTCCAGTATGGATTGCCTGGTGGAGCCCAGTGAAATGGTTTTGACAAGCTCTGCTTTGCTGCTGTCTTAACAGGAGAATTGAGAGGAAGATGGGACCAGCAACCTATTTTAGCCTCTGCTTCTGCCTCCTTGGCTTCGTGGTGTCTGGCACCCCAGTGCAGGAGGAGGAACCAACACATCAACGACTGGTGGAGAGCAGGGACGCAGCATCGCCCAATGTTAGCCTGCTTTTCGTTGCTGAAAAAGGTTGCCATAAGGGATGGCATCGCCGCTCACATCAGCCAGATAATACCTGCTATCGGTGCATAGACTGTCTCAAGACTTTCGAAGAGGCAGAGGTGAGATTGAGGGCCTTCTCAAGCAGCCCACTAGTGCTCAGAGTCCAGCATCACAGTGGTTACTTCTGGTTCAAGGGGTACAGGACCAGGCAGGGATGGGCGAAATCCTCCACTAGAAGGCAGGGTAAAAGCTGAGTTTGTAACTCTTCCCAACAGGAAGGAAGAACATCCATGCCAGCTTCAGCTGTGCCCTCGAGCTGGAAGCTGGAAGCAGGGCACTTACTTGTTCCCGAGGCAGAAAGTTTTCTCTCCCTTCCTTTGCTGCTGCAGCTTTTCTTCTTGTCTTTTCCACCACCACGATCTCAGTTTCATGGTGGGTGAATTTTTGGCAGGGCAATGCGACTGGGTGTGCTCCCAGGCAACATCGGCTTCTACCTTCTTACATAAAGAGCCCTGAGGCTGGATCAGGCCAACGGTCCATCTCGTCCAGCATTATGTTCACACAGTGGCCAACCAGCTATTCACGGGAAACCCACAAGCAGGACAGGAGTGCAACAGCACCCTCCTGCCCATGTTCCCCAGCAACTGGTGTACACAGGCATACTGCCTCTGATACTGGAGGAAGCACATAGCCCATCAGGAGGACCAATAGCCATCGATAGCCTTCTCCTCCTCCATGAATGTGTCCAACCCCCTTTTAAAGCCCTCCAAGTTGGTGGCCATCAGTACATCTTGTGAAAGTGAATTCCATAGTTGAACTATGTGCTGTGTGAAGAAGTCCTTCCTTTGATCTGCCCTGAATCTCCCACCACTCAGCTTCATGGGATGACCCCGAGTTCTAGTATTATGAAAGAAGGAGAAAGATGTCTCCCTGTCCACTTTCTCCACACCAGGCATAATTTTGTGCCCCTCTATCAACTCTCGCCTTACTCGCCTTTTTTCTAAGCTAAACAATCCCAGCTGCTGTAACCTTTCTCCGTACGGGACTTGCTCCAGCCCCTTGATCACTTTAGTTGTCCTTTTCCCCAACTCTACTGAATATCCTTTTTTAGGTGCAGTGACCAGAACTAGTGCGGTCGCACCATAGATTTGTATAAGAGAAGTACGTTATTGGCAGTTTTATCTTCAATTCGTTTCCCAATTATACCTAACATGCCTTTTTCACAGCAACCGCACACTGGGTCGACATTTTCATCGAGCTGTCCACCACAACCCCAAGATCTTTCTCGATCAGTCACCGCTAGCTCAGATCCCATCAGCTGATACTTGAAATTGGGAAAAAAAATTTGCCCCAACCTGCATCATTTTACACTTGCTTACATTCTTCCCCCTCTGCCATTGCTGTGTTGGAATTTTCGTGTAACACAGCAGGGTTGTGAGTCACGACTCATTACAAAGGCATGCAAGAGCCTGCACCTGCTAGCAGGGTGAGGCACTATTCTCACCACTATTTAAGACAACTGTGCTGTGGCTGTATCTGCTGCCGTAGCTACTATGTTACTGTGGGCCTACCTCGTGTGTGCTGCTGTGCCTCGTGTGTGAAACTACTGCTATTGACTGGTAAGCTCCCTTTGTACAGGGAGATTGCAATACTCTGTAACTCTGTAAATAAACTACATATATAATCTATACTGCTCCTCTCTGCTCCTGCTGTGCTGCGGAGGTAATTTCATTCCTCTACCTGCTGACATCCTGGTGGGGAGGGGCTGGGAAGCCAGCCCAATAAACCCCACAGCATCCAGCCCAGGCACAGTGACCTTGGCAGTGAGGTCAGAGGGCCAGAAGAGGTGACAGAGCAACTGTTTGGGGCCTGGAGTCATAGTTGAGCACAGTCACCATTTGGGGGGCAGTTCCTGCTGCTCACGCCTGCTGAAGCAGGATGCCCCTGAAAGGGTATGTTGAAGCCCTGGTGATGCTTCAGGCCTGCCCGTCACACCCTCTAAGGCGGCTGGGGGAGAGACCCTCCACCCTGATGCACCAAAATGAGTTTAATGATAAATTAAAAATATTTCATGAATTTTATTCAGAATTGTATAAGGCTGGAGACTGTACGGAAGAGAGGATTAATGAGTATATAGGAAAGCATTTTAAAATTAGACTAGTGGATGAAGATAGAGAAATTATGGAACAACCTTTTTCAGAATTGGAAATAGAATATGCAAAAACTAAACTGAAAGAGGGAAGGCCTCTGGATTAGATGATTTAGGGGCTGAATACTACAAGGTTTTTAAGAAAATGTTGGTTCCAAGACTAAAAAGGTTATTTAATGATATTTTTTTGGAGGGGGGAGAGATCCCCTCTTCATGGAAGCAATCTAAGATTATTCTAATCCCGAAGCCAGAGAAGGACTTAACGGAGCCAGGTTCCTATAGACCCATTTCCTTAATAAATCAAGATGCAAAATTGATAACAGCAATATTAGCGAGAAGGATGAACAAGTTTATTACTAAATATGTTGGGATAGACCAATGCGGTTTTATGCAAGGAAGACAAATGGCAGATTTAACAAGAAGAGTTTTAAATATAATATATTTAATAAAGAAAAATAAATTGAGAGCAGGGGTAATAGCGTTAGATATTTTCAAAGCCTTTGATTGCGTGGAATGGCCAGCATTAAAAAGTTTAATTAAAATTATGGGGTTTCGAGAAAGATTTAGAGGAGTAGTTAATCAATTGTATTCTAAAAATGTTTCATCAGTTGTAGTAAATGGTGGTTTAACAGAGCAAATTTACCTAGGTCGAGGAACTAGACAAGGATGTCCCCTTTCGGCTATTTTGTTTGCATTGGTAATGGAGATTTTAGCAAATGTATTTAGAGAAGATAGAAATATAGGTGGGATAGGGATTAGGGAGAAGATAAAAATAAATCTTTTTGCAGATGATATTCTTTTGACAATTGAAAACCCTATGGAAAATATGGATAGAGTGGAGAATCATTTAAAGGAGTCCGGGGAAGTAACGGGGCTACAGATTAATTGGGATAAATCTAAATTTTTGTTGTTTAACTATAGTAAAAGAGAAGAGATTGAAATGTGTAAAAAAAAAAAAAGTAATTATAAGATTAATAATGTAATTAAATATTTAGGAATTGTAATTCCAAAAGATATAGATAAATTGGGAGACCAGAATTATAGGAAATTAAAGAATGAGGTAAATAATAAAATAGAGGAGTATAAAAAAATTGGGCTTTCCTGGTTTGGTAGAATTGCTTTGATTAAAATGAAGATTTTGCCAAAGATAAATTTTTTATTTCGGATGATACCAAGTGCGATATCAGATAAGGAACTTAAAGATTGGCAATCAATTATTAATACATATTGTAATGGAGGGAAAAAATCTAGGATTACTAAAACAAGATGGTATAAAGCACAAAAAGTTTGGGTTTGGGTTTGCCGAATTTAAAATGGTATTATATAGCGAATCAATTAAGACATATAGTGGATATTATAGCATGCCCTAAAGAAATAATGTGGTTGGAGTTAGAAATGTGAATTACGTAGTACTTTGGGGAATCTTTTTTTTCAAAATAATAATAATAAATTGATAAAACATATAGACAACCCTTTTCTAAGAAATTTGTTAATGATTTGGGGTACTATGAAGAGCATATTTATACCAGGGATATCTCCATTAACTCCTGTGGTAGCTCTTAAGGATTTTCCTGAAAACTTAAGATCAGAGCTGGAGGGTAAACTAAGAGAAGAAAGGGTTATTAGATTGTCCGATTGGGTGGCAAAGATGGGGACTAGAGATCAAATAATGGAAATTGTTGGGAGAAGATTATCGTGGTTAAATTTATTACAGTTAGAACAGTGGTCGAAGAAATGGAAAAGGAAAACTGAGTATGAGAGAGATTTCACTAATTTTGAACAGATGGTCATGTCTAGAGACGGCCTACCAGGTAATGCATCAACAAGAGGAATAACAAGGGATTTATATTGATTGATTCAAAAAGCAAAAGGACAAGAAGATCAGCTTAAGGCAGTATGGGATAATGAATTTGAAGAGGTGACCTTGAAGGTGGGGTGGAACAATATATGGGATAGACGGATTGTGAAAATGAAGTCAATTAGGATAAAGGAATTTTTTTATAAACTAATTTGGAGATGGTATTTAACTCCAGTAAGATTAAATAGAATAGATAATAATTGTTCTGCATTATGTTGGAGAGGATGTCAGGAAAAAGGGACATATGCTCATATGTGGTGGAGTTGTAAAAATGTATTCGTGTTTTGGCGAGAGGTTTTTACAGAAATATAGAAAATTATTGGTACTAATTTAGAGGTCTGTCCAAAATTAGCATTGTTATCAATAACTGAGAAGCTTATTTGTGATCAAAATACGAAGGAGTTAATTGTAAACTTGTTAACTGCCGCCAGGCTAATGATAGCGAGGAATTGGAAAGTACAACATGTTTTCCTAATAACAGACTGGTATAAGGAAGTTTGGGACATAGCCCTAAATGATAAACTAACTAGTAGAGAGCACCTTAGTAACATAAAAATAAAAAACAAGGTGCTCCACTAACTCAACATTTTACAGAACAACAACATTCCCCTACAGACCTTACTTTTTGGGCTCTGGACAAAATTAACACTAACAATGAAAAACAATTATTAAGAAGGGAAATACAGTGGATAATTAAATTAAATACTTTAAAACCAAGAGGTCTTAATGAGGATTTGGAACTGTTCCCATTAATGTGACTGCAAAATCACTGTAGTGCTTTAAAACAAGCTGTGTCCTGACTGGGTGTCCTTGACATTTTGCCAACGAGATAACATTGAGAAAAAAGAAAAAAACTGTACCATAATATAATCATGTTCAAAAAGATCTATTTTTTCAGTCGCCACTGAAACAGTGAAAGACATTAGTTGTTTAAGTAATCTGCAGACTCTTTTACAAGTAAGTTATAATTTATATAAAGAAAATGTATTCCTTTTTTTAAAAAAGCAGTACTTGTTTCTCATTTTTAAGAAAATGTTTTGAAATGATTTCTATTAAGAACACAATGAGAAAGTATTTTTATTATGTGTTGTCCTAACCATGTTAAGTTAATTTAATGTATGTATTTTGAATATTCACAGCCCCTTGAGGAAGGCCTTGAAAAAAACACAGGCCGAAACGCGTCGGGCTCCTTTAATAGATTTTTGCATCCTGAGAACCTAGTTCTCTCCTTTTTTCCGTTGCATTTGGATGCTTATCTCCTCCTGTTTCTGTCTTACATAATCTTCCTCCTCCTCTCCATTTTATCCTCACAACAACCCTGTGAGGCAGGTTAGGCTGAGAGTCAGTGACTGGCCCAAAGTCACCCAGTGAGCTTCATGGCAGAGGGGCCTAGAACTTGGATCTCCCGAGTCCCCGCCCGACACTCTCACCACTACGCCACACTGGCTCCCAAAGAGCGTAAGCAGAAAAGCCAGAGATGGGGGCATGGCACTGATCTTCCCCCACCCCCGTCTCTTCAGAGCAGCCCAGGCTCCGCTTGGGATCTTGGCCCCATGGGTGGGCCACAGGCAGGAAACAACTCAGGCCCAAGGACTGTGACCGCCCCTCCCTCCATTGCCCTGCTGAGGCGGCTCACTCGGGTATGCCCCTTCTTTCCACTGCTCACCTGCACTCAGGTGAGGAAGAGGAGGAAGGTATTCTGGAAGGGTATCGCCTCTGCCCCAAGGGACAGCTCAGGGAGGGAGGATGGTAAACTTGGGGTGGGGGGAACGGAAACTTTCCCTGCCATTCAGTGCTTTGCAAAGTCAAAACCTGCCTGCTGTTGTTATTATTAACTAAAGGGCTATGCAGAGAGCAAATTCACAAGGCAGGCCCGGCCCACAGGCACCCAGTCAGAACACAGAGGCGAGCCCAGGACCATATGAGTTGGCAGCCGCCCCACACAAGGGCCTGGGGGCCTCCATGGTGGGGAAACGGGAACATCTCTCTTCTCTCTCCCCCCTACCACGGAGGTGCTAAAGCCCCGAGGCTGGGTTGTGCTGCGCTAACGCTAATCTTCCCTGTCCATTTCCCCTATTCTTATCCTTTTCTGCAGGCTGAATGCCAGAGTTACGGTGACAATGTCCACCTTCTGTCTATCCACGATGTCGAAGAAAGAGATTGGATTATTAGTAGGGTTATTCCAAGAACTATAAAACAGAACATCTGGATTGGTCTCAGGAATCTGAATCAAAATGTGAGTTCATGCCACATGTGCTTTTATGGCCCCTAATTTCTATCTGGGCCCAGAGCAAAACGGAACTTAGGGGAGGCCAGATGAGTATCACACGCTCAGAGATGCTTGATGAACCACCAGTAGCCCAGAGCATGCCATAATATGGGTGGAGGATGAAGAGGAGAGCAGAACATTCCAGATGTTTCTGGAACCTGGGGTACGAGGAAGCTGATGTATGAGGAAAGACTGGAGCAGTTCAGCTTCTCCATCTTGGTGAAGAGAAGAGAGTAGCCTGTGGGGTCCAGCTGCCATGATGTTGGAACTGGGTCTGGGTGGTGAGGCCGAACTTGACATCTCTGCTCAGCCAGCCATGGAGCTCAAAGGCTGACGCTGGACCAGATCCCTCTCTCTCCTTGTCTGACCGGCCTCCTCAGGTTGGGGTCGGGGGAAGGGTGGGACGGACAGGCAACACATAGGGCGGGTTCGCACGTCACGACAACCCATCGTGGTGATTTACCACGATGGGTTGGTCATTCCACGAAGCGCCCGCGATGAGCCCAACAGATGATCGGGCTCATCATGGGTGCTTTGCTCGCTCCCTCCCTCCCTCCCGCCCCCTTGGACCTCCAGGCGGTATTCCAGGGGACACTGCGGGAGGAACGAGTCCCGTCTCCCTTCCCGCCGCGAAGCTGAGCCATTTTCAGCTCGCCATGGCTGCTCTATCCCTTAAATTATTATTGTTTCTCTGGAGGTCGGGAAAGGCAGCTTGAGAGCCAGCTTCCCCGACCACCATTTGGACATCCACCAGCTCCCCTTTCAAAGTGCCACAGTGGCACTTTGGAGGAGGTGCCGGGGGCTGCCCAGTATTATTATTTTTTTTAATTTTTGTATGCCCAGAAATGGGTGCAAATTAAAAAAAATTTTTTTTTACTCCCATCAACTCAGGGGTGGCAGGTACATTTCCTGCCAAGTGCCCAGCAGAGGCTTAACCCCTACCCCTGGCTTTCTCATGGCAGGTCGCACATGGCGAAGTGTAATGAGAAACCCAAGCTGTGCGGCGTATTCTGCTGAAAGGGGCTGTTTTGTGGGATCCCCCCCCCTCTCAGCAAGATTCTCAACTTCTCAAGTTCCCCTTCCGTAAGAGACGATGGGGGGGCCACTTTTGCACTTTCCCCTGATGCTCTAGCCAGCGCAGTGTCCTCCAACCTTGGGTCCCCAGATGTTTTTGTTGGAATATGGGTTCCACATATTCAGGTTTTGCCTTCGGGCTAGAAGGTAAAAGAAACCAACAAGCCTGACCAAGGTCAGGAAGGAAAAAGATTCACCTTTGTCCCAGTGAGGGTAAGGTACAGTTTTTTGTGTCCAGCGTAACTGGAGCAAGGGTCAAGCTAAAGTGGATGCAGCTGGGGTGACATCATGCCTTGATGCAGCTGGCATTACCTCATTTAGCACATGACTGTACCATAATGTATATAAGTGTGTGAAGTCTTTGTAAGCTTGTTGGGAGTAGGAGTATAGGTAAATATATGGTAAGAGAGCATTCTGGTGTGATAAGAGTTTGTATGTATGTCATGACTGTGAACTGTTTTTGTCTGACATGCTATACTGTTTTTTCACTCTTGTAAATATATCACTCTTTGATCTGTTCGTGTTTTACAAGTTTAGTTTAGTAAACTTTAGAGTTTGAAAGAAACTGACTTGTGGTTTTGCTTTTTCACCTACTGGCCTTGCACACGGTTTTTTCTCAAACTACCCACACGCCACAACTCGAATCTGCAGCCACTGGGACAAAGTTGCTTAGCTTTGTTTTTCCCCCAGTGGTTCTGTATTCCAACAGGTTATGGGCCCAGCTGTGGCACATGGGTATTGAGATCCGTGGAGTTTTGTTTTTGGCAACGGTCCAGTGAGGTGTTTTTGTTTGGGTGCTGAGAAGTTTTGATCGCTACAAAGTTCCTGGCTAGGGCTTTGTATCGCAGGTCCTTCTCTGGCAACAAACCCTGAAAAGCTGGAAGAACAGACGGCTAGAGCGGTGGAGTCAAGGCCGGTGATAAAGAGTGATCCTCTGGAGATAGAGGAGGGAAGAATTCCAGAACCAGCTCCCCCTGTGCAGACCGTGGACGGCGTTCCGATGGCGGTGGTGCAACAGTACCCGGGAGTGGTGGTGGACAAGCTGACGGGTGAGAACTACCTGGCTTGGGAGTTCAAAACCAGAATGCTCCTGATGCGGGAGGATTTGTGGGACATAGCTGTTGTCAATCCCCCGTACGGCCCAACCCCTGAAGAGAGCAGACGGATGCAGAGGGCTCATGCAATGATTGTGCTGTCTCTGTCTGATGCACAACTCTTGCATGTCAGAGAGCTGGAGAATGCCGCCGACTGCTGGACTACTCTCAGGAGGATACATATTCGGGACTCTGCAAGTTGTAAAATCCTGTTGGCACGGCAACTGTACAGGAAGCAGTTGCTGCCCGGGGAAAAAGTTTCTGACCACTTGCAAGCGATACAGGAGCTGCTGATGAAGCTTGCTGAGCGGGGTCAGAGATATGAAGAAATCCATCAAGTCCAGATTGTTCTGTCATCCCTGGATGAGAGCTGGGACTTGCTGGTTAGTAGCGTTGCTTCGCTCCCAGAAGACGATCTCACCATGGATTATCTGGCTGGCCGTCTCCTGGAAGAAGAGGAGAGGAGGAAAGCGAAACAGCAACAGCAGAAACAGCCGGCATCTCCCTCCATCCGAAGGAATTCAGGCCGAGGAGTGGTGAGAGTGTCGGGTTACAGCAACAGCGCAGAGCGACCGAGAAATGCCGGAGAAGACACGGAGGCAGCTTTGAGTGTCAGGAGGTGCTACAGATGCGGGCAGCCAGGACACTACAAGAGACATTGTAAGACGGGCTTGCAGAAGCGCGGTCCACAGAGGAAGAAACAACCCCAGGAAGATGGACGTTGTAGTAACTCTGTGTCTGCCACTGTGAGGGTGAATGTAAGTCAGCCTACATCAAGGTGGATTCTTGATAGTGGGAGCTCCAAGACAATTTCTAACTCGTCTTTGCCTTTTGTATCATTTAACAAAGTGTCTAAAGAAAGCAGTAGTCACACTGTAACGTTGGCAGATGGGAGCACGTGTCCGATTGTGGGTGAGGGGAAATGCAAAGTACCCTATCTAGAAGCAGAAATGGAGAATGTTCTGTGTGTCCCCAATTTAGACTATAGCTTATTGTCTGTATCATGTTTAACAAATGATGGGTATGAGGTGGTATTCACAAAAGCTGGCTGTGAAATACTCAAAGGTGGGAAGCTTGCTGCCAAAGCCTCCCTGGTAAATGGGCTATATGTGTTGTCTCCCCACATTGCCATGGTTAATAATACACCGTTACACGAGGGCTGTTTACACACATTTCACAGAAAATTAGGGCATTCCGGATTTGGTGTAATCAAGAAGACTGCTGAGTCTTGTACTGGGGTTACATTGAAAGGGTGCAAGAAGTATCTAAACTGTGCAGTGTGCAAACAAGCGAAATCTAGGGTGCAGCCAATAAGTAGAAAATCAAACAGGCAGGTCAATGAAGTGTTTGAGTTGGTGCATTCCGATGTGTGTGGCCCCTTCAAACCCAGTGAAGGTGGTGCAAGATATGTGGTACTGATTATGGATGAGTATTCCAAGTTCACATGGGTGTATCTGGTGAAGCAAAAAGCTCAGTGTTTTTCTGTGTTCCGTGACTGGGTAGCATATGCAGAACGGCAGTTTAACACAAAAGTACGTACTCTACAGACAGACCGGGGTGGGGAGTACTTGAGCGGAGAGTTCCAAAAGTTCATGAAAACAAATGGTATAATGCACAAGGTCACAGATACTGGTATTGTGTCTGGGAAATTTAGGGATCTTCAACAAATAATGAGGTGTTTGTTAACTGACGCTGGTCTAAGCACAAACTCGCATTTTTGGGGTGAAGCAATCCTTGCAGCTAACTACCTGTGCAATAGAACCTGGTCTATGGTGATTGATAATATACCGTATACAAAGCTATTTAACAGGGCTCCGGAGCTTGGCCACCTTCGAGTCTGGGGTAGTTTTGCATACGTGCATATTCCCAAATCAATGAGAAGGAAGGGAGAACAAAGGTCACAAAGGTTGCGTTTTGTGGGATATGCTGGCACTGGAAAATCCTGGAGGTTTTCACGAGGTAATGCCAGGGTGATCATTTCTCAAAATGCAGATTTTGTTGAAGAAGGTTGGCAACGTATTCATGCAAACCCCGAGGTTTTAATTCCGGTAGAGGACTCTGAGCCAGTCAAGCCGCAGCAGCTGACGAGAGAGGGGGGCCAAAGCCCAAGGAATGTAAAACAATCTGTACAAGCCGATTCAAGTGGGGAAGGGCAAGCCGGTGAAGGCAGTACTGAAATTGAGATCCGAAGATCTCAGAGGAGTAACAAAGGTGTTCCACCCCAGAGGTTTGTGATAGGAGGGGCAAGAGTTTGCAATGTCACATATGTTGAACCTGAGAATCTTGAACAAGTAAATAATTTGCCTAATACTGAAAAGCAACAGTGGTTGGAGGCAATGAGAAGCGAAATGGAATCATTCAAACGAAACAATGTATATACAGAGGTGAATGCACCAACAGGAGTAAAAGTAACTGGCTGCAGGTGGTTATTCAAACGGAAGGTGTCAATTTCGGGAGAATTCATATTTAAATCAAGACTGATCGCCAGGGGTTTTTCGCAAAGGTGGGGGGAGAGTTATGATGAAACATTTTCACCCACTGCAAAGGCAGAAACAGTTAGGTTACTACTGTCACTGGCTGCGAAAAGGGATTTAAAGGTGCATCATTTGGATTTCACAACTGCTTATCTAAATGCTCCTCTGGAGGAGGAAATATACATGGAGCCGGCTCCGGGGTTTGAATGTAAACAGGGAAAGGTCTGGTATCTTAACAAAGCGGTTTATGGGCTGAAACAGTCAGCCAGAGCCTGGAACATCTGTCTTAATGAAACATTGCTGGCATTTGGTTTCAAACGTGGTGTAGCTGACCCGTGTCTGTACACAAGAGGGTCAGGAAACAGCTACATGGTTTTAATCACGTTTGTGGATGATATTTTGTGTGCTGGGTCAAGCAGCAGCCAGATATCCACATTTGCACAGCAATTAGGGCAGAAATTCAAAATAAAATCTCTGGGTGAAGTCTCACAGTATCTAGGTGTGCAGGTGGTCAGATCAAAAGAGTCTATTTGTCTGAACCAGAAACAAAAGGTGGTAGCATTACTTGACAAGTTTGGTATGCTAGAGTGTGCACCGGTCCTGACACCTATGACCACAGATTTTGTTAAATCGGTAACTGCAACAGACAAAGTGTTCCATGAAGTAGAAAGGTATCAGTCCCTGGTTGGCAGTCTGCTGTATCAGGCTCAGTGGTCACGACCAGAGATAGCTGCCAGTGTGGGAGTTTTGTGTCGGTTCACGGCACAACCCACTGTTCCTGCATGGAATGCAGCAAAGAGAGTACTGCGGTATCTCAAAGGCACACTCGACATTTGTTTAAGTTTACCGGTGAAAGGGTCTGAAAACTTACAAATATGGGTGGACTCTGACTGGGGAAACTGTGTATTGTCCCGGAAATCAGTCAGTGGCATGGTCATGCAATTTGGTGACACCATAGTGAACTGGGTTTCAAGGAAGCAAACAAGTGTAGCCACATCCAGTTGTCAGGCCGAAATGGCAGCAGTTTCACTGGCATGTGGGGAGATAACTTGGTTTCTGCAACTGTTCAAAGATATGGGTATTGATCAACAACTGCCGGTAGAGGTGTATTGTGACAGTACAGCATGTATATCTTTGGCCAACACAGAACATTTGAAAGCCCAGACTAAACACATAGCGGTTAAGTATTGCAATGTAAGGGACCACATCCAAACTGGTGTAATCAAACTGATGTACTGCCCATCAGAAGGGAATTTGGCAGATGTCATGACCAAAGCACTGCCCATGCCCAAATTCCATGAAATCATAGCAAAGTTTGGAATGTTGTAAAAATGAATGTGTTTAGGGAAGAAAATGTAATAAAGCTTCAAGCCTCTCAGGCAAGGAGGGGTGTTGGAATATGGGTTCCACATATTCAGGTTTTGCCTTCGGGCTAGAAGGTAAAAGAAACCAACAAGCCTGACCAAGGTCAGGAAGGAAAAAGATTCACCTTTGTCCCAGTGAGGGTAAGGTACAGTTTTTTGTGTCCAGCGTAACTGGAGCAAGGGTCAAGCTAAAGTGGATGCAGCTGGGGTGACATCATGCCTTGATGCAGCTGGCATTACCTCATTTAGCACATGACTGTACCATAATGTATATAAGTGTGTGAAGTCTTTGTAAGCTTGTTGGGAGTAGGAGTATAGGTAAATATATGGTAAGAGAGCATTCTGGTGTGATAAGAGTTTGTATGTATGTCATGACTGTGAACTGTTTTTGTCTGACATGCTATACTGTTTTTTCACTCTTGTAAATATATCACTCTTTGATCTGTTCGTGTTTTACAAGTTTAGTTTAGTAAACTTTAGAGTTTGAAAGAAACTGACTTGTGGTTTTGCTTTTTCACCTACTGGCCTTGCACACGGTTTTTTCTCAAACTACCCACACGCCACAACTCGAATCTGCAGCCACTGGGACAAAGTTGCTTAGCTTTGTTTTTCCCCCAGTGGTTCTGTATTCCAACAGTTTTTGGCCTACAACTCCCAGCATGCTGGTTGGGGCATGCTGGGAGTTGTAGGCCAAAAACATCTCGGAACCCAAGGTTGGAGGACACTGCGTTAACCTTTTGTCACACCTCACTGGCTGTCTTCAGCTTCCATTGTGGCGAAGGAAGAAGCAAGCATTTTTGAATGCCAAGTTTTCCCTTACTTCCCACAGATGGGGGGAAATAGGACGAAAATGTGGCATGAGGGCATAAGCAGGCCTGACTGCGGAAATGGGCTTGCTGCAGAATCTGCGTACAGCAGCCGATTAGGAGTAGGACAGTTTAGAATCCAGCATTACTGAAAACATGCAGAATGGGGCAGGGGTGGGTGGGAGAATGGACAATCAAATTTAAGAGACCGCGAAGTGATGTACATCCATATCTGTCAGCTTTGGGCAAAGAGGTTTTGCTGGTCGATGCTGGAGAACGACCCTGCCTATTCCCAGGGCATTGTTTCAAAAGCCGCCTTGTGATCGTTGTTCTGGGCTTCCTCTGACTGACTGCAACTTCCTTTTCTGCCCTTAGTGCCATGCATGGGAATGGACAGACAAAAGTAAATTCGAATACCAGCCCTGGCAGGATGGTCGGAATACTCTGTGTGATTTCAACCAAACGTGTGTCCAAATGACACAGATCTCACGTAAGAGACTTTATTTATTGATTGTATGTCTAGATTGCCCGTTTAGCTGGTACTGTGGTGCTCCCCCGGGGGGGGCATTCCATCCTCCGTGAAGAAGCAGGAGCCCCATCCACCCCAAGGAGCCCCTCCTGCCCAGCCCACAGCCACAAATGGCAATGCTGCCCTTGGGGAGCTACCGCTCATTCCCCCCGCCCCCAGAACTTGGCTGGGCCAATCCAGAAAACCCACTCAGGAACCAGAGAAGGCTCTTGCAAAGGGTGCGGAGCGGGGAAAGATCTCGTCTAATCAGGGCTGCAAGGTGCAGCTGACGAATTAGATGAGTCCGGGGAAACCCGATTGAATAAGGTGGCTCCGAGTCCTTGCCTGGCCTTTGCAGAGGCCTCTGAGTGTGTCTCCCGGGCCGCCAGGCCTCTTGGCTGCATAGCTGGAGGTGGGACCTTTGGTGCTTTCCTTGTGGAGCTTTGCAGGAGGCATGTGAAGCCTGAGTTGAGCTGTTCAAGATGGAGGTTCACTTAGTCCCCGAATGGTTCCACACATTCAGAGTCTCTTGGAGTCATGGGAACTGTAGTCCCCATGCCCAGAGAAAACTGGACTCTGGAACAGCAAAACAGCAAACATTTGGGGATATAGTCATAAGAACATAAGAAGAGCCAAGTCGGATCATCTAGTCCAGCGATGTGTTCACAAATTGGCCAACCAACTGCCCACAGGAAACCCACAAGCAGGACATGAGTGCAACAGCACCCTCAGCCCATGTTCCCCAGCAACTGGTGTACCTAGGCATACTGCCTCTGATACTGGAGGTAACATGTAGCCATCAGGAGGAACAGTAGCCATTGGTAGCCTTCTCCACCACAAATTTGTGCAATCCCCCTAAGCCATTGAAGTTGGTGGCCATCTCCACATCTTGTGGTAAAGTTAGTTCAAACGTCTCTGGATCAGATGGGTGGTCCAGCCATTCCTCGACCGGTATCTGTGCCATTTCATGCCATACTGTCTTCACTCGATGGCGCCTGCAGAGCTGATAGGCCGTGTGTCAGGGAAACCAGGGTTCAGGGGCAAGCGCATGCCATTTCCATGCTTCCCATGCTGGCAGGCCAGACATGCCAGGCGCTCCAGAGCATCCTGGTTCCTGGGTTCCACACCGCTAACATGACAGACCCATGTTGCAGAATGCGCAGGATGGATACTGCTATCTGGATATACGTCTAAGGCTGCAATTCAATACACATTTACCTGGGAGTAAGTCCCGCTACATTCTGGATATGTGGAGACAGGTGTCGGATTGTACTGGAAGAATGATTCAAGCCAGGAGCTCTCTGCCCTCTAGTTCCTCACATGAACCGAATCACTTGTCTTTGTTTGTTTGCCTTACAGGTTATGGTGAGTGGGATGACACCAAGTGTGATGTCACTGCTCCGTATATCTGTAGTTATGAACTCTGATGCTAAAACGTCCATGGGGGGGATATGCAAGCTTTCCCGAGTTCCTTGACAGTCAAGCGCTGTGATGCTGTAGCTTCAAAGCTCTTTCTGCAAGAATCCAGGCCCTCCATAGAATCCATTTGCCGTCTTTCCAGGGCGCACTAAGCTCTTCTTTATCTATCGCACTCAATTATCCTTCTACGTGACCGAGAATAAATTTGCTATGATGCCTTACGGTTCTTTGGTACTCTCTTTACTTTCGCTTTGTCTAGAGGAGGGTTGGGACCCACAAGAAGCCAGCACTGCTGACCCATCACCCCGAGCCCAAAGCTCCCACTGGCAGTAGCATCAAACCAGCTGATCCTGGCCTTCCGCTAGAGACCGTACAGGCCATCGTCCGTAGACCCCCGTGTGTCCAGCACCATCAGTGCCCTCCCCTCCTCTCTGTCCTGGATGAGAAGTGGATCTTACTAATACTAAACGGCATGAGCATTCGAGGGTCGGGTGCTGCACTGGGCTCCTCCCTCTCTGCCCTTGAAAGACCTGTAGTCCCCGCAGGAAGGGTGTTACCCGCAGAGCAAGGGGCCACCTGTCAGGGTGGGTATAGAAGCAGCCCCAATATTACCGTGTGGAATATTGTATGGAGAGACCTCCAGGTGCACAAACAGGGGTTTTTATTAGGCCTGACCCATTTGGATAAATGAACTTAAAATACCCGTTTTAGTACAAAGAAATGAACAGTTGATGGCCGTGATAAGATTCGCTGATGCAGACACTAATGGCCACTATCCTGCAATAGGGAATGATGCACAGCCACAGCCCTTTGCACAGTGCGGGGTGCCTTTCCCAGCCATTCTTTCCATTCTTAAACTCTAGTCCAGTGTTCAGTGTCCAGCTATGCTGGCTGGGGCATGCTGGGAGTTGTAGGCCAAAAACATCTGGGGACCCACGGTTGGCGAACACTGCTCTAGTCCATGCTCTAGAATCCCTCCCATTCTCAGCTTCTCAAGTTCCCCTTCCTTAAGAGCCCATGATGGGAGAGCCACTTTTGCACTTTCCCCTGATACTAAATCATGAAAATGTGAATGGGGGGAGGGGTTTGCACAAGTGGGCATTTGTGCAAGTGTGCACTTTTGAATGTGAGCGCAAGTTTGGGAAATTGTGAAAATCTCCCGAATCGCATTCCTTCTCGCGTCCGCATCTGGGGGCGTGAACGGGCCACGTCCACATGATTTGCCAGCAGAAATGCCACGATCGTACTCCCCTAATTGAGAACCGCCCAGCGCAAGCTGCAGCCAAACAGCTCTGTTGTCGAGTTCCAGCTTATTGGAAGCCCAGATGCGTGGTTTGGTTGCAAGCTATTCTCGGCACTGCTGGATGCTGGGCTGCCCTGGTCCCCTTCCTTCTGGCCTTGCTGTTTGGGACACATGCCTGTCGCTGCAACGGGGCACAGCGGCGGAGATGCTCCGGGCTTTCATGGCTGAGCATTTGGACCATCACACCCACCCCTGACACCCTGCCTGCTTCTTCCTCCTCACCCTGGTTATCTGGGCACCTTCAAGACGGCATGTACACCGGCCGTGCTTCCTGGAAGGTGATGCTGTGAGCGTGTTGGACTGGGACTCGGGCGATCCGGGTTCTAGTCCCCGCTCGGCCAGGAAACTCACTAGGTGGCTTTGGGCCAGTCACCGACTCTCAGCCTAACCTACCTCATCGGGTTGTTGTGAGGATAAAATGGAGAGGAGGATTATGTAAGCCGCCTTGGGTGCCTTGCAGGAAAAAAGGCGGGGTATGAATGTAATTGTGGAGAAAAAGCCAAGTCAGGTACAGCCCCGCACCTGGCCATAACCAACAAGGCTTCTGCCTAGGGCAGAAGCAGCTCAGTCCCAGTCCGGACCGTCATTTACAGCAGCCGTCATTTACATTCACCCCAATAGGCTATCTACCCATATCTCCCAAGCACTTCCCCTGGCAGGCGTATGAGCTGTGAAACACCCCAGACACCAAGAGGGGCGCCCAGATGCCGGGCAGTCTCAAAGAGCTGCTAAGTGTTGTCAAGTACCTGGGAGAGCCCAAGCAAAGGACCGGTTTTCCCAGGAATGAGAGGGCAGGGGGGAGCGGGAGGAGGTAAAAGAAGGGCAACCTGGGCAAGGGGGTCGTTGGTCGATGGGTGTGAGGCTGCACGGACGTCCAGGGCTCCGGTCTGGACTCAAGGAAGGACCAAACCCCGGGAAGCTCCTGGTGAACAAGCTGGAGATTGCGTTAGCCGGCAAGCTGCGGCTTTCGAGGAACTTGGGTTCATTCAAGGTCACTCTGCACTGTGCTGTCTCTGCTTGGCTCTGTAAGTGAATTGGAGGCACGTGCGCCCTGTTAACACTTTCTGTTTGTTTTGATACGCCTCATTAAACTCTGTTTATCCATAAACAGTGTAATAAATTCATTCATTCGCTGCTCCACGTCAATTTAGGTCGCGGGTCCGGTTAACTCTTAACACCCCGGACTCGCACACCGGACCGGAGGCGGTCCGCTACACTAATAAATAAATAAACTTTCTGGGCTTCACCCTGCAGACCTCAACCTTGTCTTCTGGTAAGCAGGAGTAGACAGGGAGGGGAAAAGCCCAGGAGTAGAAACAGCAAACAGAGCCAAGGCAAAAGGGCTGAACCGGTAGATGGAAGAGGTTTTTATTTAAAGACTATGTAAATTCCCAACGCGTTTCGAACCAAAGTTCTTCCTCAGGGCAATCTAAATACAAACATATAATTATATACCATTAAAACAACTTATTGTAAAAGAATATTAATATAATTAAAATATCTTCAAACCTTTAAAAAAAATTGTATGAAGAAAAGTACTTATATTCTGTGAACAATTCATTTCTAGGGAAAATTAAGTTTTGGTGTCGTTATATTGATGATATATTTCTAATACGGTGTGGAGATAGAGATGAATTTATTCTTTTCTGTAAATGGTTAAATAAACAGACAGACAATATAAAATTTGAAATGAGTTGTGATGCATATGAAATTAATTTTTTGGATATATTAGTGAAAAAAGATGGTAGGAAACTTTGTACTACCCTATATAGGAAACCTACAGATAGAAATAAACTTTTAAGATATGACAGTTCACACTCTAAACCTATAAGGAATAATATACCATACGGACAATTGATTAGGATTAAAAGGAATTGTACAAAGGAATCTGACTATGAGATGGAATTACAGGATACAGTAGTACCTTGGATTAAGAGCATAATTCGTTCCAGAACCATGCTCGTAACCCAAAACACTCGCATATCAAAGTTTTAGAAATAATGGGAACTCAGATGATTCGTTCCACAAGCATTTAATCACTGCTTTGCCGGCTCCCTGGCAGGGAGCCCCATGGAGGGAGCTGGCAAAGCAGTGATTAAATGCTTGTGGAACAAATTCCCAGGAACTGGCACAGCAGCGAGAGGCACCCGCACAGCAAGCGGCCGCGCTGCACCGCGCCTCCACTCGCTCTGCGGGCGCCTCCCGCGCTACCATGCCGGCACCCGGGCTCCCGGTCGCGCCTGGCCTCCGCGCAGCTCCATGGCAGGGATCTGCGTGGAGGGCAGGCGCGGCCGCTCACTCTGCGGGTGCCTCGTGCGCTGCCATGCCGGCTCCCTGGCAGGGAACTGCGTGGACACCTTCCCGCTGCTCCCTACCTCTTCCAGGCGCTGCTATTACCGGTCCCATTGCGTCTCTTGCTGCCCCGGAAGTGATGCGACGGGACCCTGCAGTTCCCGTCGTGTCACTTCCAGGGCAGCAAGAGACACGATGGGACCAGCGATAGCACAGCGCCTGGAAGAGGTAGGGAGCAGCGGGAAGGCGTCCACACAGCTCCCTGCCAGGGAGCTGGCAGTGCGCTGCCGGCTCCCTGGCAGGGAGCTGTGGCTCTGCCGCTCGCTCTGCTGGCGCCTCGCGCTGCTGTGCCGCTTCCCTGCCCGGGAGCCGGCATGGCAGCGTGCGAGGCACCCGCAGAGCGAGCGGCTGCGCCGCGCCTGCCCTCCACGAGGCTCCCTGGCAGGGAGCCGGCAAGTGCTTTATTTATTATTTATTTATTTGTGGCATTAAAAGCCATTTCCAGTTCTGCTGAGCTGTTCTGGATAGCTGCTTCTATTTCATATGTGCCAAACCAAGGGAGTAAATATTGGAAAGTAGCATTAACCCACATCGCCCAACCCATGAAGGAAGCAAGCCCTTTTAAAAAAATTTTTTTTTAAAGGTTTGCAGATATTTTAATTATATTAATATTCTTTAATAATAAGTTGTTTTAATGGTATATAATTATATGTTTGTATTTAGATTGCCCTGAGGAAGAACTTTGGTTCGAAACGCGTTGGCAATTTACGTAGTCTTTAAATAAAAACCTCTCATCCGCCGGTTCAGTCCTCTTGCCTTGGCTCCATTTGCTGTTTCTTCTGGTAAGCAGCCAGGCAGGGTGGGTGGGTAGCCCTTTTCCTGGCCGTGAACCTGTGCCTCCGACACCTGCATCACACTCGGGAATTCAGCAGGGGCCGCTGGTCCCCACCACATTTGCATACGATACTTTGGGACCAAGAGTGTGGGCGTGCTTATCGGACCGCCACTCTTTCAGCAGACTTTGCACCAGGAGCTCTTTGAGGCTGCTGTTTCTCAAGACGGAAGGTCTTTCCTAATATTCCTTGGCCCCTCCCTTCATGTGCGGTAGGTGTGATCTGAAGGGCCCAGTGATGCACTGGCGCATAATTCCACACTAGGGTGGGGACGGGGTGGGGGAAGGCCGTGGTGCTGGCCGCACAGGTGGGATATTTCATGGTACAGGAGGATGATCCCTGCTAACTGGCACCAGTTTCACTGACGTTCCTTAAGAGGAAATGTTGGCCATTGGAGGCGGGGTGCATAGGGGTGGCCACCCCCTAAACGCCTCAGCAGCCGCTTGGCAAACTGGCTGTTTTGGAGAAGTCACCACTCTTGCAAGGTGTTTAAATAGCCAGACCTCCTTATGAGGTCATTAGCTTGACATGGGCTTTTGGACTCAGTTTCTGGGTGAGACAAAGGATCCATGTAGTTCAAGGGTGACCAACCTTTTTGGCCCTGAGTGGTCCATGCAGTGTTGCTTGGTGGTCTGTGGGCTGTACATGTGTGCATGCATGCACGCACACTCACCGCCACAGGTATAAACCTCCCCTCCCTGCCCACTGAGATTTGGAGCCCGTGAAAACTCCCCCCCCCCCAGCAATGGGTACAGAGATAACTGTTTCTCTACCAGTACTAGTGGTGGAGAAATAGTGGTCTTGGGAGCAGTGCTGCTGAGGCTTGGCAGAGGCTTTCACCTCCCTGACCACACTTTCTCCACCACTACGAGAATCGGAAAAACACAATCTCAGAAGTAGGATCGCTGGGGATTAGGAGAGAATTGGTGGGGGCGGAAGCACTGGGCTGAGAGAGAAGCAGCAACGCTGGGAAAACCGGAGGGTGGGAAGCACCTGTGGGGGGCCGCATGTGGCCCGCAGACCCCGGGTTGTGCACCACTAATCTAGTTATTATTCTGTCTTCAACAGTAGCTACCTAACTGCCTCTGCATGGCCCACAAGCGAGACATGAGAGTGATTGCCTTCCCCCGGTGCTTATCTCAACACCAGGTACTCAGAGGTCCGTTGCTTCAGCAAATGGAGAATCTGTTTAGCTAACAACTAACTTTCTCTCTACTGGGCTTTATTTATTTCTTTACAGTATTTATATACTGCTCCACATCTAAACAGATTCTGGAGCAGTGAACAATAAAATACAAAAGGAACAGAACACCATATTAATTCCCCCCTCCAAATAGAATACCAACAAAAACTGTGGCTGGTCAGTCAAGGAAGGCTTGTTGAAATAAAGACGTCGCCAGCAGGCGCCGAAAACAACACGATGTCAGTGCCTGCCTGACCTCCGAGGCAGGGAGTTCCACCAAAAGGGTGCCACCACACCGAAGCGAGTTTCAGTTCCTTGGCCCTCATCCAGCCCATCACTGAGTCTAGCCACTGACCCAGGACTTGCACAGCCTCACCTGATGCAGATGTCACAGGGAGACAGAGCTGTGTGTCATCAGCGTACTGATGGCACTTGGCTCCAAATCGCCCAATGGCTGCTCCCAGTGGCTTCATATGGGTGGTGAACAACATTGCGTACCCCGCGAAACCCCATAGCTCAGTTGCCAAGGACCCATGGAACAGTCACCCAAGGTTACTCTCTGTAATCGACCCCTCGGGTAAGACTGGAACCACGGTAGTAGCACAGTGCCTCCAATGCAGGAAGAAAGCATGGTCGATGGTATCCAAAGCCAATGAGAGATCGAGCAAAGTTAGCAGGGTCACACTCCTGCTGTCCCTCTCCTGATAGAGGTCATCCATCAGGGTGACCAAGGCTGATTCAGTCCCATAACCAGGACGGACTTCCGGGTGAACATGGAGCCTTGAAGTCCAACTGATACAGCGTTCCTGGCCAGAGAAATTCTGACTGGGGAATCTACTTCTGATAAGAAGCTAAGATTTGAGGTTACCCCCAAAATATCTCGCAGGGTTATAAATTGCTTTCTGTTTGCCTCTCGGCGGACAGATTCTGGCTGTAACCTGAGGTGGGGGAAAACGGCGCCGTATTCAGGAGATCGGCTTTCACCGATCTTAGAGGTGTACGTGTTCGCTTCCAAAATGATGGATTATATCTGGACTGGCCGATTTGGAATCTTTCTACAGCACAGTAGGAATTATAATTAACTGTAAGTTGAATGTGGGTATATCTGGGAGGCAAAGAAGATAAGAAGTGCTAATTGGAAGGAGGGCTATAATTCTTTTATGTGCAGTGGAATTTTGGAAGTACAAGGGCAATATGACTTCAGCATTTATGTTGCTCTGGAAAAAGTTGGAAAACAATATTCTAAATAAACTGGAAAGAAGAATCCAAGGTTGGGATGTAAACTTTGAAGTAGACTTAACAAAAAAAAAAGACGGGAATTGGACACTACACAGGAGGAGAAAGAAGTAATTAAGGATGTTGGAGACTTTCCAGAGATTCACAGAGGCGTTGAAGTGTTAACTGGACTGAATTTGTTTAAGGAGAATACTCGGAGAAAAGTTATGACGCACTTTTTAAAACCCAAGATGGTGAATGCTGAGATTCACAGAGGCTTTGAAGTCTGGATTGGACTGAATGTGCCTGTGCAGAAGATTAATGAAGCCGGTGAGCAAGATCCCCAGAGTAGGCTTGCTTTGTTTTTTGTTCAGAATCTGGAATTTAATGATTATCCATTTGACAGAGGGAAATATGAGATTTTTTAAAAATCTGATTTTGTTTTGACTGGGAAAAGATAAAAGGCTGTTGTTTATTGAATTATTCAGATAAAGGGATTGCCTATATGATTTGTATGGACTTTAAACATTTAAGAAAAGGGATTGCTTATATGATTGTTCTGGATTTCAAATATAAATGGTGATGTAAGAGAAAATATTATTATTATTAAGATATAAGCATATTAGGTCTGTTTGGAAATATTTACTTAAAAATGTCTTTTTAATCTTGTGTGGAGTATTTGACATATTGAAGGGGAAGGTTGTTTTTTTTTGTTTTTGTTTTTTGGAGTTTTTTTTTTTGTCTTTTACAAGTAGAATGATGACTACTTGTATGTGCTTCTGTTGTTTTGTTAGCTGTTACTTATTTTTTAAATTTCAAATTTTTCTTTATAAAAAAAAAGATATCATTAAAATTAAAAGTGAAGTGGTTTATGGATAGATAGAAAGAAACAAGGAGTAAATGTACTATACTAGAGAGGGATTCTTAATATTCTTAATAATGGGGTTTTAAATTGGATTAAAATGTTGTTTTGTTTTTGGTTTGCCGTAACTGAATGTGAGGTTTTAACAGAAAATGTTGTAAGAATAACTGTGGTTGCTTAAGCTGTGGAGAAGATTGGAAGTCCTTTTTAATTGTGTATATTGTTTGTTATATATGTGTTTTTGTGTTTGTATGAAATGAAATAAAATTCACAAATTCAAATCCATAACCAGGACGGAACCGAGACTGGGTTCCATGTAGCCTGTCATCCCTCAGGCCAAGAGTGCAATCACTTCCATCTGTGGCGTAGTGGTGAGAGTGTTGGACTGGGACTCGGGAGATCCAGGTTCTAGTCCCCGCTCGGCCATGAAACTCACTGGGTGACTTTGGGCCAGTCACTGACTCTCAGCCTAACCCACCTCACAGGGTTGTTGTGAGGATAAAATGGTGAGGAGGAGGAGGATTATGTAAGCCGCCTTGGGTTCCTTGCAGGAAAAAAAGGCGGGGTATAAATATAATAAATGAATAAATAAATAAATAAATGTTTTTACAGGAACTGCTGGCATTCGGCTGCGGGGAGAGCAAGCTGTTGTGCTTGGGTGTTGTACGCTAGGATTCCGCATGCAATGAAAACTTTGGCAGGAAGATCTCATCCCAGTGAGCCCTAGTCGGGGACGTGTGGGAGAAAAATTGTCCTGTGGTGGTGGTGGGCGGCGGCGGGTGTCTGCCAAGCCACGAAGTCCATTCCTAGTGCAGGCAGCGGCAAGGTCCAGGGGCTGGGGAGTCCCCTTCCCACAGAAAGTTCCCCGGAAGGGCCCAAGCCTTCCTTACCTGCTCACTGAAGCAGCCCTGCTCCAGCCCGGTGCGGGGTCCACCCACAGGCAACTGGGGGGCTCTGAAGAGCCAGTCCTTGGGGAGGGAAGCGAGGGGGAGAGGGGAGGGAGCTGAGTGCTGAGACTGGGGAGCCCTGACATTCAAGCAAGCGGCAGCCAAGTTGGCGAAACCCTGACCTGCCTGGCTTCACTGGAATAGCCAGAATTCCTGTTGTTGTTGTTGTTATGAGAGCCAGTGTGGCGTAGTGGTGAGTGTCGGACTGGGACTCGCGAGATCCGGGTTCTAGTCCCCGCTCGGCCATGAAACTCACTGGGTGACTTTGGGCCAGTCACTGACTCTCAGCCTAACCTACCTCACAGGGTTGTTGTGAGGTTAAAATGGAGAGGAGGAGGAGGATTATGTAAGCTGCCTTGGGTTCCTTGCAGGAAAAAAGGCGGGGTATAATAATAATAATAATAATAATAATAATAATAATAATAATAATAATAATAATATCCCACCTTTCCCCTAATACTGGGACTTAACTGCTGGCTCCACTCGCTCACCCCGTGCCCAAACTACTTACGGTAATCCCACTGCTCTACCACAACCTGGGATCGCAGTCCTCAGTCATGCTATAATCCACTGTGGCTAACTCCCATATTAAACTTCATGGGACCCAAGTCATGACTAACTGCAACAATGCGTTTGCGGGGAGGGGCCCACTAGGAGATACAAGGGAGATAGTCTAGTGCCCGGCTGAAAATTTCTTCAGCATCCCCCCCCCCTCCATTGTAATTCAATCTGATAGAACAGAAATTGCTTTTGAATCTTCCTTTAAAAGGAGAAGAACTGTTGGTGAAATTCTCACAAGTGGAGTGCAGGATTCTTGCCCTCATTTCAGTTACGAGGTGGCCTGGGGGGGTATCCCTGTCTCTCCTTGCGTAATTATCTCTCTGGCAGCTGGCGCCAGGAGGAGGAGGGAGCCACCCCCATGGGGCTTTATTAGGGTAAGACGTGCAGGCAGTGGAGGAATCCAGTGGCGGTTGGTGGCCAATCTGACTGCTGGGGTGGGGAGCAGGTCAGCACAGGCGGAGCCCAGGGGGCACCAGAGGAAGGGCCAACATTGTGAAGAGGAGCCTTTAAAGATATGAAAGTTGGCAGCCAGCCATCCGGCACAGGTTTCTTTTTAAAGACATAACATGGTGCAAATGCATTATAAGCCAGTCTGTGATATCTGCAGGCTAGTCAGTGTATCATTTCTCCAGGCTGACAAAAGTGTCATAACCCAGTTTATCAATCATTTCTCCAGGCTGAAAAAAGCAGTATAGGCCACTTTATGATTTTTCCAATGTCACAAAAACATTATAAGCCACTTTATGATTTTTCCAATGTCACAAAAACATTATAAGCCACTTTATGATTCCCCCCCACCCCCCGCTCCAGGGTCTTCCCTGATTGGCTCGCTCAGACTACGCGTGGCTGAGCTGAGCTAGTTTCATACTGCTGTTTGGAAAATTTTGCCCTGATGCAGGGGCGTGTGCCCTGCCTTGAAAAGCCAATCCCCTGTGGGAAAAGGCTCTGTGCATGTGAATCAGTGCGCATGCACAATCCTTCAAATGGTGCTGGTGTGCTGGACCAGGAGTTCCTGGTCCCAGTGCGGAGCACTGCAGCAGCAGCAGCAGCCACCCCACTTTCTGTGTGATAAGGTAAGCTCAAAAACACTCCCCAAAGGAACCCACAATAAATTCTAAACCACCCTGAGAACTATAAGGGAAAAAATTGGAAAATTTCAGCACAGCGCTAGGTGATACTCTGTGCTGGTTTTTGTAGTCGGATCGTCACCTTGAAGTGGTGAGTGGGCTTGCGTGTTCCGATGAATCCTGTGAGCAATGCCGTCGGGAGCTATGTACTCCCAGTAGGGTCACCCATGGCGGTAAGGTCCGGGGAGAGGAACCAGACAAAGAACGATCCAAAACATAAAGTCCTCAACGGCAGAACAGGCGGAAGATAATTAAACCTAAATTACAACGGCTGTGAAGGCGGATGAAGGCTGCAGCAGAGAATGGTTTTCCAATCGTCAGGGTAACCGTGCCATTGGATCTCTGCCGTACTCTGTCAAGTTTGTGTGGTGATTCGTTGTGCACCGATCTCCCCACATAAAACAGTTTCACGCACAGGCGTCTTCCAACCCAACCCACCCAACCCAACCCAACCCAACCAAACAAACAAACAAACAAAAAAAAGTCCCATGGCGACTGGCGAATGGCAACGGGGGCAGGACTGTGAATCTGGAAGCCCCTAGTCATGGACCAGCACATGGGCGGTGGATGCAGACTCAGTCGCCCTGTTCAAGGAACGAGGTAGTCGAGCAGCTCGGCAGCTGTATCCATGACTGAGCAGCCCTATTTAGGATCCACTCTGCTCACCCCGTATGGGGAGGGGGCTAGAAAAGGTGCCCTAAACATAGTCTACCTCTTTCTCCCCTGACTGGATTACCGCGTCCAGTGGGGTCACCATTTTAGCGGTCGAAAAAGACATTTGAATTTTGGAACATGGAATATACGGACATTGCTGGATAACATAGATAGTGAACGCCCTGAGCGTAGGACTGCTATTATTGCAAGGGAGCTGAGACGGTTTAAAATTGACATAGCAGCACTTCAAGAAACTCGAAGGGCAGGAGAGGGACAGCTGAAAGAAGAAAAAGGAGGTTATACCTTCTTCTGGAAAGGACTACCTGAGCAGGACCGACGAATACATGGTGTAGGCTTTGCCATCAAAAATGAACTAGTGAACTCTTTGTCAGAAGTTCCTACTGGCATTAACGAACGCCTGATAACTCTTCGATTAAAGCTCGCCAATAACCAACAGGTAACTATTTTGAGCGCTTATGCACCAACATTAGATGCTGATGATGACATCAAGGAAAGTTTTTACAGCCAGTTGGACACTCTCCTGTCAGAGATACCTAAGGAGGATAAAATTATCCTCCTAGGCGATTTTAACGCAAGAGTCGGGCGTGACTTTGATTTATGGCCAGAAACTATTGGAAAAGACGGAGTTGGTAATAGCAACCCGAACGGACTCTTACTTTTGTCTATATGTGCAGAGCATAATCTCACTATCACAAACACGCTCTTTCGACAAAAGAAAAAGTTTAAAACATCATGGCAGCACCCACGGTCAAAGCACTGGCATCTTCTGGATTATGTAATTGTCCGTGCTAGAGATCGCCGCGATGTACTTCTTACTAGGGCCATGGTGAGTGCCGACGACTGCTGGACAGACCACCGACTAATCCGGTCCACTATGGTTATCAACATTGCTCCCCAACGTAGGCTTCAAGGAAGGAAACCAAGGCGTAAAATGAACATCCAAGTCCTTCAAGATCCTATTAAGCAAACTCACCTTCAATCACTTCTTAAGGAACATCTACCTACGGAACCTCCTGACAACATTGAGGACCATTGGTCTAAGCTGAAAACCTCCATTACTGCAGCTTGTGAACAAACTATTGGATATGAAACTAAGAAACATCAGGATTGGTTTGATGAAAATGACAATGAGATTAAATATATAATTGACCAAAAAAGGAAAGCCTTCCAAATATGGCAAAATGATATTAACTGCGCTGCCAAGAAAAAACCTACGCTAGCGCAAAGGCTGAGGTCCAAAGAAGAACAAGAGAACTTAAGAACGCTTGGTGGAAAAAGAAAGCTGAAGAAATTCAACAACTTGCAGAATCTCATGATGCACGGGGCTTTTTTAAGGCCACAAGGGCCATTTATGGACCAAAAACCTATGGTACAAACCCTTTACAATCAAAAGATGGCACCAAACTCTTAAAAGACAAAGAGTCTATTGCACTGCGTTGGAAAGAGCATTATTATGACCTTTTAAATCGTAAGTCTAAGGTGGATAATGAGATTTTTTCGCAAATCCCGCAAAAACAAATTAAAGAGGAACTTGCAATACTCCCCACTTTGGATGAAGTAAAAAAGCCATTAATCAAATGAAGAACAACAAAGCTAGTGGACCAGATGGGATTCCTGCTGAAATCTTTAAAGAAGGGGGGCCCGAACTTGTACAACATCTTCATAAACTCATCGAAAAAATCTGGATAAGAGAAGAGATCCCAGAAGACTTCAGGGATGCCATAATTATCACCCTCTTTAAGAAGGGTGATAGAACAGACTGTGGAAACTATCGGGGCATTTCTCTCTTAGCAACCGCAGGTAAAATATTTGCTAGGATTCTCGCAAACCGTCTTCTATCTATTTCAGAAGAGATCCTCCCTGAAACTCAATATGGTTTCCGCCCCTCTAGAGGGACAGTAGACATGATTTTTACTGCACGTCAGCTCCAAGAAAAATGCCGGGAGCAAAATCAACCCCTTTATATGGCATTTATCGATTTGGCTAAGGCCTTTGATACTGTAGACCGTACAGCTCTCTGGACTATCCTTATGAAAATTGGATGCCCCAATAAATTTGTGAATATCTTGCGACTTCTCCATGACAACATGACGGCAACGGTTTTGGACAACAACGGCTCTCATGGTGCTCCATTTAAAGTGGGATCAGGTGTTAAACAGGGATGTGTTATCGCCCCAACATTATTTGCCATTTTCATCGCCATGGTTTTACATCTTGTCGAGGGGAAACTTCCCACCGGTGTGGGAATTATATATCGAACAGATGGAAAGCTTTTTAATCTCAGCAGGCTGAAAGCAAAAAGTAAGGTAATTACAACCTCCGTTGTGGAACTTCAGTATGCTGATGATAATGTGGTCTCCGCACATTCAGAGGATGATCTCCAAACTATCCTAAATGCTTTTGCAGAAGCATACGAAAAACTTGGTCTCTCACTTAACATCAAAAAAACCAAAGTGCTTCATCAGCAAGTGCAAGCCAATCCTTTGGTGATGCCATCTATCCAGCTTGGCGGGACAATACTGGAAAATGTCGATCATTTTCTCTATCTTGGCAGCTATCTTTCTGTTACAGCTAACATCGACAGTGAAATCCAGCATCGTCTCAGCTCCGCAAGTGCCGCATTTTCTCGAATGAAACATAGAGTGTTCGAGGATCGGGATATTTGTAAGAAGACCAAAACACTGGTTTATGAAGCCATTGTATTACCAACTTTATTGTATGCCTGCGAAACATGGACTATCTATAAACGTCACTTCCACCTCCTTGAAAGGTTTCATCAACGTTGCCTCCGGAAAATCCTGCAAATTACTTGGGAAGATAGGCGAACAAATGTCAGTGTACTGGAAGAAGCAAAGACTACTAGCATTGAAAAAATGATCCTTCAACGCCAACTTCAGTGGACCGGTCATGTTGTTCGAATGCCTGACTGCCGTCTCCCAAAGCAGTTACTTTACTCCCAACTCAAGGATGGAAAGCGGAATATCGGTGGTCAATATAAGAGGTTTAAAGATGTTCATAAGGCTAATCTAAAAAAATGCAATATAAACATCGAAAACTGGGAAGCTCTGGCCCATGAACGATCTAAATGGAGGTTGGCCTTTCACAAAGGATCCATGGACTTTGAAGAAGCCCGAGTGCAAGGTGAAAGGGAGAAACGTGCTAAGCGAAAAGCACGTCAAATGAATCCTTTACAGGACCATCTTCTATCTGGTAACCTGTGTCCTCACTGTGGGAAGCTGTGTGGATCTAGAATTGGCCTCCACAGTCACTTACGGACCCATCGCTAGAGTCTACACAATCTTTCTTTAGAATCTCCTCCTTTTATCCCGGAAGACAATCTTACTCGGTCACGAGTGATCGCCTGATGATGACCGGTAATCTGTTGGTTTTTATCCCCCCCCCCCCCAAATACTGTTAATAAGTCAGTGCTTTTAATGTTTTGCTTTGTAAGCTACTTTGGAGACCTTACGGTTAACTGGTAGGTTAAAAAACTTTCAGATGCTTTAAGTAAGTAAATAATACTCAGCAACATAGGTTGAGCAAAGCTTATTTTAATTCATTAGCTCACAGATGAAGTGAGGAGCTGCGAGTAGGCATGCTTTCATCCAGCAGCTTGAGTTTCACGCTCAAACCCTATCCAGCTACATAACTCAACGAATAGTACGGTAGCTAATGTGAAGCCTGAATCCCTATTGGGGGCCTTTTCTGTGGTAGCCTCCAAAGTGTGGCAGAAGCTCCCCCTTGAAACCCGCCTGGCACTAACCCTACTATCTTCTCAGCACCAGGTTAAGGCTTTCAACAGCTAAACAGTACACTGCACCCCAGTTCCCTTCCAGTGTCCCTGATAATGCAGGGGTGCAGGTGAAGCTGGCTAGTTCCACCCCGTAGATTCTCCTACCTTGCCCCAAAGCTCCCTGGCTTCCGGGCTCCATTTCCTCCTCTGCCTATAACCATTACTCTCTACTATCTTTGCAGCTGACCCCTTACCTCTATGTCTCTCCAAGCCACACCGGGTCCACGGCTCCTGAGGAAGTCCTGGCAGGCTTCCCCTCTGGCGAGCGCCTGTGGTGGAACCTGGGCCAGGAGCAACTCAGCATCCTGGGCAGAGAGGTAGCCATCACGGTCGGAGTCCAGGAGCTGGAAGTCCCAATAAAGCTGGGGAGGGGGAGACCAAAACAGCCCACTTTTAGCCCTCCCTGGAATAACCCACATTTCTGCATTCCTTCTGCTGCTATTGGCAGCCGGTGGTTGTAGGCTATCATCATGTAATATACATGTATTCTCATGTATCATTCAGTCCTGGCAGAAGGAGGAAGATTTGGAAGCTAGAGCTGAAACTCATGTTTGCAAATATTTGAAATTTGCCAAGGTTTTCTGTGGAGAAAAGCAGACCCTTCTCCACCACCACGTGTAAACAAGTGTAACCCCAGCCAGAGGCTGGGAACCTCATGCAAATGTACGTACATAGTTCCTCTGATGGCCCTGTGCCCGCCTCAGGGTCTCCCATGTATTCTCATGCAAATGTTCCCCAAGCACTCTAGTCATGGTCAGGAGTTCACCCCTCCAACACCTAGGAGTCACCCCTCCCCTGCCGAGCCCAGATGGAATTCATCCTCATTGGCCAAGGACAGCTGGGCTACAGAAAGGGGGGGGGAATCCATACTGCCAGCCGTGGCTTCTGGGTTTGGTTGTGGTTGTCTGGACACGAAGGGGCGCGGAGTAGGGCTTTTGCTGAGGCAGGCCCTAAGAACCCCCCCAGGCAAAGAGTAAGTGCCTGGGTGTTAATATAGTAAAGGAACTAGTTTTGTTGTTTTGTAGCTCTACTTGTGTATACCAAAGTGTCTCCCCACCTTTCTCCCTCTTCCCTCATTTCCCAACTTTTATTGTAATCTGTTTACCTTAAATAAACTTTCCTGGTTCTACCCCACACGGTGTGTGTGTGGTTCAGTGCTAAATCCAGTGTATAGACCAGTGTTCTCCAACCTTGGGTCCCCAGATGTTTTTGGCCTACAACTCCCAGCATGCCCCAGCCAGCTATGCTGGCTGGGGCATGCTGGGAGTTGTAGGCCAAAAACATCTGGGGACCCAAGGTTGGAGAACACTGATCTAGACTCTTCTAGCTTCCATTGAAATGCCAACAGACATTTCTGGTGATTAACACACATAGCCACAAGAAACAGGAGGGACTCTCCTGAAAATAACCTAAAGATAGCCCCTGAAAAAAGAGATGGCTCCCCCACCCACCCATAGAAGGAGTCAACCAGAAGCTTAAACCCATCAAGGTGGGTCTTTAAGATTTAGAGCAGTGTTCTCCAACCTACGCTGGCTGGGGCATGCTGGGAGTTGTAGGCCAAAAACATCTGGGGACCCAAGGTTGGAGAACACTGGTACAGACTAAGGGTAAAGCCCTGAGAGAATCAGTGTCAAGACAGCGGAGCCAAGGCTGGCAGTTTCATAGATTTCATAGATCATACAGTTGGAAGGAGCCTACAAGGCTATCGAGTCCAACCCCCTGCTCAATGCAGGAAACTAGAGGAGGGGGGTCTCCCATCCAAGTCATAACCAGGCCTGACCCTGCTTAGCTTTCCGCGCTCAGACAAGCTGAGCCAGCATCGTGAGCCACCTTATAAAGGACCCGGCTGGCAGTCCTTCACATTTCCCCTTTCGGTTTTTTTGCGTGGAAGGTTTTCCACGCCTGCCATTCGAAATGCCAGCGTGATCCTTGCTGTTGTCGCGGCTGGTACGACTAGCCGCACTGAAAAGAAATCCGGGCTGGCCACATTTACCCGCATCAGATGTGGCCATCCATCCACCCACCTCCCCCTACTTTTCCTCCAGCAGGCTGTGGTAAAATATAATTCAGTATATGATCACATAACTTGCAACAAATATTTCCTATGCTTTTACTTGTATGTAATCCTATGCTACTCTGTATATAGAAAGTTCTACAAAAGGCCTCTAAGGGGCCTCTTGATTTCTTGTGACCTGTTGAAGTAAACCTGTGTCTAACAGTTAATTGGTATTGAGATAAGGAAAAGTTACTTCAAAGATGCCTTTCACTCCCTAAAAACTCCTCAGTACACACATGTCAATTAATTGTTATTTACTGCTTGAAAGAGAGACCAGATATTGTAAAAACATCATTATGTCACAGTAGAAAGAAACAATTGAGCTCACCTTATAGAATTTGTTAACACGCATGCGCAAGAGTAAGATGCTTGTAGAAAGAGTATAAGAATGCTTGTATTTCTAATGGTGGATTTGTCTCACTCTGCTTTGGAGTGGAACCATACAGCGCTGTATTTGAATAAAGGAATTCTTTTTACCCGCTCTGGTTGATTTATTGGGCCATAAGTCAGCTGGAAAAACGAACCAAGGAAGTGGCTTAACTTCCTTACCACAGGCTCAGTAGGTCTCATTTCAAAGTGGGGGTGGGCCTCACTGGTCTGACTGGTCTCAGAAGATTATTCTCTCATTGAATACAGCTTTGTTCTTAAACTTCGTTACCTGCGTTGGTGGCTGATGATGGATTTGACCTGATCGCCTGGACTCGGAGCTCAGGGCAACTGGTTGAGCCCTCACCACCACACTGGCCCAGGAAGAGAAGAAGCTCTTTGTGAAGGATTGAGGCCTACACAGGCCTAAGTTAGTTTGAAGCCTGTAGGCCCCGACCCTCTCCGAAGCTAGTTGAAGCCTGAAGGCCCAAACAGTTCCTGATGGGAGGGAACTGGGGCGCATTTGTGAGTTTCAGTTCATCCAATAGAATTTTAGTGTTCTTTCTCCTGTTCGAGGTCACATGGGTGTTAACCTTCCAATCCTGGGAAGGGTTTAGAAGGAGGTGGGGGTGTGGCTAGAGTCCAGTATTGCTGGTTGGGGGCATGCTGGGAGTTGTAGGCCAAAGACATCTGGGGACCCAAGGTTGGAGAACACTGGGTTAGACAGTCTGTGGACAGTCTAGGGAGGAGAGAACTAGCTAGTGAGAGCTAGGCCGACTGGGGAAGGAATCTCTGAACTGAGGCTTACCAGTGACAGAGTAGCTAAGTTAGAGAATCATAGAATCATAGAAAAATAGAGTTGGAAGGAAGGGTCCCACAAGGCCATCGAGTCCAACCCCCTGCTCAGTGCAGGAATCCAGGTCAAAGCATCTCTGACAGATGTCTGTCCAGCTGCACCTTGAATGCCTCCAGAGTGGGGTACAGGAGGGGCTCTCAAAGAGGCAGATATCTTTAAGGAGCTGATCAAGGTGGAACCTTGACACTCTTCCACATGGCTTGGGAAGGCTCTTGCTTGCGGACCTCCAGGGAAGCCTCCTTTTAACCGTTTGCAGCACTAAAGTGTGCAGAGAAGAAGATGCTGCCTTCTGCAAAGTCACTCTGAGCATCAGGTCCAAGAGACTGTGAACCAACTATTTCTTTGCTGTTCTGTGTGGCCTGGAGGCTGAATTTATCTGTGTTTGCTTATGTAGATAATTGATTTTGTTGTTGCTATAGTGTTCTCCATTGGGTCCCCAGATGTTTTTGACTGACCTACAACTCCCCGCATGCCCCAGCCAGCAAAGTTGGAGAACACTGCTATAAAGCATTAGCAATCAGATTGTTAAAAGTACCGAGAGTTATTACTAACACCTCAATGCTTTGGTTAATCATAGAATCATAGAAAAGTAGAGTTGGAAGGGGCCCACAAGGCCATCGAGTCCAACCCCCTGCTCAATGCAGGAATCCAAGCTAAAGCATCCCTGACAGATGGCTGTCCAGCTGCACCTTGAATGCCTCCAGATTGGGAGAGCCCACCACCTCCCCGGGTAGTTGGTTCCATTGTCTTATTGCTCTGACAGTCAGGAAATTTTTCCTGCTGTTTAGGTGGAATCTGGGTTCCTATCACTGGAGCCCATTATTCCGTGTCCTGCAAACTGGGATGATCGAGAAGAGATCCTGGCCCTCCTCTGTGTGACATCCCTTCAAGTACTGGAAGAGTGCGATCATATCTCCCCTCAGTCTCCTCTTCTGAAGGCTAAACATGCCCAGTTCTTTCAGTCTCTCCTCATAGGGCCTTGTTTCCAGTCCCTTTATCATCCTTGTTGCCCTCCTCTGAACCCTCTCCAGTTTGTCTATGTTATATATAAAAACATTGTATTGAAAAATATTTAAGTCTTATATTTGTTCTTCCCTTTTTAGACAATTGCAATGGTGGCTTGGGATACTGCAATTATAGGTAGGTGTCCTGTTGTCAATGCAGACTGGGGTTGCACAAGTGTGGAATCTGCATTGTGAATGTTTACCTCAGCATTAGAATGGTTTGGGTGTGGGTATCTGTATCTCTCAATAGTTTTGTTTTCAGCAGGAATCACAGAATACGTAGAGTTGGAAGGGGCCTATAAGGCCACGGAGTCCAACTCGCTGCTCAATGCAGGAGTCATATGCAAATTTTTTTTTAAAAAAATGGTCAACTGTCAAGTGTCTGATCCCATTACATGTCAGCTATCAAATATTGTCAGGGACTACATGCCATTGCACGACAAGTGTCAAATATAGTAAACGTATATTAAATATGCCACTTATCAAATACTGTCAAATATTATCCAATAATAAAGGACTATTCTGGGAATATCCAACATTGGATGCCAACATTTTCAGGTGAGTGTTTTAGTTTTCCGAGACGAGGATTTTGCAACTCAGCTGGCAGCGGGGCTGCATTAGAGAGCCCAGATGTGTCTCCTGTGTCTCAGGCCCATAAAAGGACGGGCGTGTGTGCAATTATGGGATTCCTCCCTCCCTCCCTCCCCCCGCTCCCGTCCCCAACTCACTTGCTGCTTCAGGTAGCACTGCTGTCCTGCTTCAAGAAGTACCTCCAAAAGCTTGTCAGAGCAGCAGCCTTCCCAAGGTCGGCCCCCAAAGACCTGTGGGGCAGAGGGAGCAGTTCACAGCGCAGCTTCAGGAATCCTCTTTTAGACGCAGTCGCAAGGGTGCTGCTATTGTTAGGTGGCTGTGGGGGGGGGCGGCGGCGGCGCATGATTTGGCTAAAATTGGAGGGACAGGGGGGAGAGCTTGTGGATTTCATTAAGGGGCCACCTACTGTTCCCCACACACTTTGCATCCTGGTGGACCCACCGGGGTTTCCTGCCTTTGAATGGAGAAGCCAAACCATGCGGTTGCCGGAAAGGGGAGCGACATGTTTATGAAACAGCCCACACAGCCCATCGTGGTGGAGCAGCTGCTTTGCATGCCAAAGACCCCAACTTCATTTTCTGGCATCTCTGTGGAAAAGGACCTCGGGTGGCTGGGCCATGCCGATGAGTAATCTGACGCGTGCCGGCACGCTGCCGCCTCTCCCGACTCAACTCCCTCCTCGGGCCATGCCTTGTTGGTGCCTCCCTTACACCACATACCCCCCCTGAAGCCTTCCCCAACCGGGTGCCCTCCAGATGTGTTGGACTACAGCTCCCATCATCCCGAGCCAGCATGGCCAAACCTAAACCCAGTAGGTGGAGCAGAGGCAGTGGCATATTGTCCCCATCGGCCCCGGCCCCTGTGTTGCATTTTGGACTGTAAGTTCATAGGGGCAGGGACCCGGCCTCTTGTCCTTCGTAAAGTGCCACGTACAGTCATGGATGGAGTGCTGTAAAAAGATGATTAAAAAGGCACTCTCCCCTATGTAAAAAAAAAAAGTGTGTTGCCTCCATGGTCCAAAACAGTGTATCTCTGACTGCCGGGAGCCGAGGTGGCCTTCATGCCTTGCTTGGGAGTATCCAGAGGCCATCGTCCCCAGCCAGCATGTGCCGGTGACAGGATGCTGGAATAGCAGCCAGACCTTGGCCAGGCAATTCTTAGGTTCTTGCCATTTGCCCCCCGCCTGTTGCAATGCAAAATGATTTTGGCTTTGGTCCCTCACCTGGTGCACAGCAGCCCGCAGCTGGTCCCGCTCTGTGGGTGTCTGGAATAGCCCGTGCTGGAGGCCGTGCAGATTCCGCAGCCCCCAGCCCACCAGGCCAGATCCTCTTGGGTCCATCAGGAAAGCTTGAAGGCAGGCCACCTGCTCCTGCAAAGGGAACAGACGGAGCCTACCTTAATCCCAGCTGGGATGTCACAAGACTGGCAAGTGGACAGACCCTGTATCCAGTGCCTTGTGGGAAATCTCTCAGCATGTGGTGGCCATGGGGGCGCGGCGGGGGCGAGGAGGAGGCATGGAGCTCAAAAGTGGTGCAGAAATGCCTGTGGCTTCCCTGGGGAGAATCCCACCAGCGCAGTGCTTCGGATCATCTACAAGTCAGGCACTGTGTGGGAACTGTTAGACAGACAGGCCTTTGGTCAAATTGGTCTGATCCAGCATGGCTCTTCTCATGTGTCCACAGACATGGTGTCTACCTGTCCTCAGCGTACACACATGCTGAGAGCCAGTATGGCGTCGTGGTTGGACCGGGACTTGGGGAGTACAGGGTTCTAATCTCCACTTGGTGACTGGGTGACTTTGGGCTGGTTGCTGATTCTCACCCTAACCTGCCTTAGAGGGTTGTTGTCGCAATAAAATAGAGAGGAAGAGGATCGTGTAAGCCACCTTGGGTTCCTTGCAAGAGGAAAAAAGGTGGGATACAAACAGAAAATAAATAAATAAATAAATGCTTGTTTTTGGAGTCCTGCTATGGTCTCTGGTCAAACTGGTTTTGTAGTTTTCTGTAGCCCTTCAAGCAGTATTTTAGGAGACATCTGGCCCTCAGATGCACAGAATTAGTAAACCTGAAGCGAACGGGCCTCTATTTGAGTGTGATACCCTCTTGTGGGTGCCTATTATCAAGTAATCCTTGTAGACCATCTAGATTGATAGTTGACAATTTAGATGGTCTACAACGATTACTTGATAAAGTCAGTGAAGTAAGTAATGAACATGGTAAAAAAAAAAAGAATGTTAAGAAAACCAAGTGCATGGTAATTCTTAAAAATCAAGTAGTCCAAGAAAAACAGTTAAAAATTCAAAATGAAAATGTGGAGTGGGTTGATCAATATAAATATCCTGGAATTTGGTTGAACAAGTAGTGGGATCCTTATAATGCAATCAAAGTTAGAACAGAGATGGCTCGGAGTAGCTTTTTTAAGAAGAAAAATGTAATATATAACAAAAACTTAAAATTAGCCTTGAGAATGTGCATTGCACGGTGTTACATATTTTCAGTTCTACTGTATGGCATGGAATTGTGGACTTTAACACAGACCACCATAAAAAAGATAGAAGCATTTGAAATGTGGATTTGTCACAGGGTGTTATGAATTTCATGGGCTGAGAGGGTTACCAACACAGAAGTATTAAAGAGAATGTATAAAGATCAAGAAATTATAAAACACATAAAATGCAGAAAACTAGAAGGTTTTGCTCATATAATGAGAAATGAAAAATACAGACTGTTGCAGCTGATTATGCAAGGGGGGGGGGAAATGGGAAAAGGAAGTGTAGGAAGAAGGTGGTGGTCTTGGCTGAAAAACCTTAAAGAATGGTTTGGGGGCAACACAACATCATTGTTTAGAGCGGCCCGTATCTAAAGAGTGCTTAGCCAGGATGATGTCCAACCTCCGGTAGGAGAGGGACAAGGGGAAGAAGAAGACGGGTGCCTATTGGACAGTGCGCATGGCAAAGAAAACACTCACCTAAGCCCTGAATGCCCACAGCACTTTTGCAACTATTTTTTAACGTCTTAAAACTTTTTTTTAGTATGTGACAGAAATGGGTGCTTATCCATGATTGCTCACATAGCCCTTTGAACAAGGAAATGAAGAAGAGGCAGCTCCCTATGCTTCAGCAATACCCCACCACACAAGCGTGCCTTCCTTCTTGCCTTCCTTCCACTTCAGCCACAAGAGCGGCTCAGGAGTTCCACTTCCACCACCTTAACTGGCTTCCTCCGTCCCAGCTCTCCACCATTAGCCCTGGCTGCTCTTTTTACCCCCGAATAATGGCCTGTGTGCAAGGCCCAAGCGCGGTGACACCAAGAGTGTGATATCATGCATGTGACAATTAGTTAACTATGATTAACTAATTAATAATAGTTAACTATTTAAATGTCACCGGGGCTGGCCCAGGGCACTCCCTCCCGTTCCCTGCACGGAAGCTGACCAGCCTGGCAGTGGAATCTTGCTATGGCACAGGCTAGTGTCTTCCACTTCACCTCCGGGCAGCAGCCCGCTTAGGGGCCCAGGTGTCAAGGGGTGCCCCCCCCCCCCCGCTCTGTCCTCCAGCATCTCACCACTGCTCCCTGCCGCCTGATCTTCCGTGAGGCGGCTGCCTCACTCTGCCTGCATCAGCTAATTGAAATTAACTACTTCAGTAGCACCTTTCTGCTAAAAGCCATCAGGGTGGTGCTCAGCAAACCAATAAAACCATAAAAACAACCATAGAACCATTTAAAAATATTAAAAACACAATAAAACACTAAAAGTAGAGCCAGTGTGGCACAGTAGTTAGGGTATTGGACTGGGACTCGGGAGATCCGGGTTCTAGTCCCCACTTGGCCATGAAGCTCACTGGGTGACTTTGGGCCAGTCACTGACTCTCAGCCTAACCTACCTCACAGGGTTGTTGTGAGGATAAAATGGAGAGGAGGGCCATGTAAGCCACCTTGGGTTCCTTGCATGAAGAAAGGCGGGACATAAAGATGATGAGGATGATGAGGATGAGGATGGCCAGTTTACAGAGATCTGGCATGGCACTTCTAAAAACAGAAACTGGGGGACAATCGTAACTCTAAAGGCAGGGCATTCCACACCATGGGAGTGACGCAGGATAAGGCCCTTTCCCATCACGTGCCCAACAAGTGGACTTCTGAAAGTGGGGTATCCCCCAAAAGGGCCTCACTTGAAGATCCTAATAATCTTCTTGGTAGGTTCATAGCAAGACAGTCCCTAAGCTGTTTAGGGCTTTAAAGCTTAAAACCAAGACCCTCCTCAAATTGAGCCTGGGAAACTATTGGCATCCACAATACCTGACGGAACGTCTCTCCCAACCGTTATCTACCCGGACACTGCCCTCCTCTGGGGCCCTCCTCCGACTGCCACCTCCAAGAGAGGCTCGGTTGGTGGCAACAAGGAGGAGGGCCTTCTCGGTGGTAGCCCCCCAGTTATGGAATCAGCTCCCCACTGAGACCCGCCTGGCGCCAACCTTACTATCTTTTCGGCGCCAGGTTAAGACTTCCCTCTATGCCAAGGCATTTAGTTAGGAGCTTGGAATAGCACGGGGGGGGGGGGGATTGTCACCTGTAGGCTCAGTTTTATTGGCTTTTGTATTGTTATTTTAAACTGTGTTTTTAAATTTGGTTTTTAATTTTTTAAACTGTTTTGTATGTTTTAATGTTGTTTTTATGTATAGAGTGTTGTGAACCGCCCAGAGAGCTTTGGCTATGGGGCGGTATATAAATGAAATAAATGAGATGAAATGAAATCCAAGGGAGTTCTTTCAATATTGGTGCAACGTGATCTCTATACCATGCACCGGTTAGCAGCCTCGCTGCTGCATGTTGCAGCAATGGAAGCTTCTGGGTGCTCTTCAAGGGCCCACCTAGGTAGAGCTCATTGCCACAGTCAAATGTGACATGACCGAGGCATGGATAACGAACGGCTGACACGCATCACACACACACACACCCTGGGAAAACCTGCAGCCACTTCTAGGACGTGCACCTTTTGCTTTGTGTGTGTGTCTGGCAGGGCTCCTGTGCCTTGTAATGGCTCTGCCTGCCCAACAGGCAGAAATTCAACGGGTGACGTGTGGCACTGCTGCAGCAATGGAGAAAACATCCCCATGTTGAATTTCTGCATATCATGCAGTGGTGAAAGGAACAGTAGGCCTCTGGACCTCGGAAGACTTTGCAAGGTTGATCTTAATCCAGAAACTGTGTCTGTACCTTTAAAAGCCACCAACACCCCCCACACACCCCCCAGGATGCAGCCCTGGCTGGAATTTTCTGCCTCCCTTGTCCACCCATCCCTTTGACCGCCCCCCCTTTCCGGCCTGCTGTCTGTAGGGCAAACATTCTGCTTGCTGGAGAAAGAGGGGGGTGGGCTCCCCCTCCCCCATACCTTGCTCCCTGGTGCAAGGGAGGTCAGACTCCAGGAGCATTGACAGGGGCAGTGCAGAGGAGAGCTTTCCCAGGTACACGAACCCGATGCATACGTACCCCTCCCTGGCACAGACGGGGGGCAAGCCAAGAGCTCTGCAGGCCACGCTTCTGCCCCTTTCCTCCAGCAGTACTCGATGCAGGCAGATGCTGGACGCTCTCTCCGCCCGCCCCGCGTCTCCCTGCAGGCCGTTGGGACCTCAATTATTCATGGGGCACCCGGGTGCTTTTGTGTGTGGATATATGAGACCCTTTATGTAAATGAGGCTGGCAGCTGCGTCTATTTGGGGACGCGTCCCCAATAGCATTTCTTCTTCTAAAAAAACCCTATTGTTCCGTTCTCTCCAGAACGCAATGATAATTCACCCGGTATTCGTTTTCTTATGCCGAAACCTGCTCATGCACAGCCAAAGTTGAGGCTGAAAGTCCCAATTTGGCTACAACCCCCCAAAACAGGCCGTAGCCACGATGGCTGTGCCGTGACATCACTAGTGCCGCTCTTTCTTTGAGGCCTGGTCGGCGAGCCTGGAGAGCGACATTTCCTGTCATAACACGACCAAGACCAACCCATCCTTCGGCAAAATCCAGAAAGTAAATATGGCACATATAGTGCCATCATGCAAGGGAACAGCGCAAAGCACATGCGACAAGATATTTGTGTGACGGGGTAGGCTCCGGTAATTTTGCTGCCTGAGGTGAAGGATAAGATGGCGCCCCCCCCCCTCCCCGTTCCACATAAAGAAGCCAACTGAACTGACAGCTGAATTTTGCTTCCACACTGGTGATGGGAGAGCAACCTCTGCCGTAGCTGAGGGCAGCAGGGTAGCATGTTGTTCAAATGCCTGACTGCCGTCTCCCAAAGCAGTTACTTTATTCCCAACTCAAGGATGGAAAGCGGAATATCGGTGGTCAATATAAGAGGTTTAAAGATGTTCATAAGGCTAATCTAAAAAAATGCAATATAAACATCGAAAACTGGGAAGCTCTGGCCCATGAACGATCTAAATGGAGGTTGGCCTTTCACAAAGGTTCTATGGACTTTGAAGAAGCTCGAGTGCAAGGTGAAAGGAAGAAACGTGCTAAGCGAAAAGCACGTCAAATGAATCCTTTACAAGACCATCTTCCATCTGATAACCTGTGTCCTCACTGTGGGAAGCTGTGTGGATCTAGAATTGGCCTCCACAGTCACTTACGGACCCATCGCTAGAGTCTACACAATCTTCTTTAGAATTCCCTCCTTTTAACCTGGAAGACAATCTTACTCGGTCACGAGTGATCGCCTGATGATGATGATGATGATGATGATGATTAGCTTAGGGGGCACAGGGCAGGCAGCGTGGGGGCACACAGCCCTCTACCCTCCAACTCCTTGCAGCCACTCCCTGCCCCACAGCATCTGCTGCCTGAGGTGGCTGCCACACTCCGCCTCAGGGCAGGGCCGGCCCTGTTGTGCGCTGCGCATCCCTGTGGGAAATTTATTTATTTATTTATTTCATTTTTATACCGCCCAATAGCCGAAGCTCTCTGGGCGGTTTACAGCAATTAACAAGACAATCCCTGCCCACAGGCTTACAATCTAAAAAGACATGACACACAAGGAAAAAGGAATGAGGGGAGGGAAGAAGGGGGAAATGGGTAGATGCTGTGAGAAAAAGCTGACCAGTTCAATGTTAGTACAAATCATAGATAAAATGCTTATTGCCCTCCACTGTTGCTATTTTTATGCAATTTTATTTTATTGGACTCCCCCTTTTAAAAAAGGAATGTCGGCACTGACAGGGGAGGGGGAGCAAACGGTGGGCGGTCTTCAGCTGTGGAAATAGCAGAGAGGGGCTTCTGTGAGGGCTGGTCAAATCTGCCCCCACCCACCAAGGAAGGAGAAATGTCTTCAAAATAAAGGGCAGCCATTAGACTGGATGGCGTAACGCATGCGTCTTAGATTAGGCCTGTTTGTTGCATAGGCCTCGCCTCTTAGCGGGAGTACCAGGACTGCTTCTGTCTGAGAATGGCCTCCTCCTCCTCCATTCTGCTTTTTACCTCACACCTGCAAGGCCTCACCTGATAAAAGGGAGGGGCTGCCGAGTTCCTGGTGTGGGGCAGCGGGCCCGGGACTCTCACCGGGGGCATGACTAGCAGAAGTTCGACAGGTGCAGCTTTGCCTGGCGCATCAGGATGGAAAGCAGCACCTGTGGATATTCTGCCGGCACTTCAGCAGAACTTCCATCTCTGGAGAGAACGAACAAAGGTGCTTAAAGGAAAAATATGCAGACGTGTGTTATCAGTTTCTAATGACATCCGTCTAAATACTGTCACGGTTTGAACTCAGGCGGGGGGATCCTGCAAGCCTAAAGTCTGCCCACCCCTGGTGTAGAGTCTAGACCAGTGTTCTCCAACCTTGGGTCCCCAGATGTTTTTGGCCTACAACTCCCAGCATGCCCCAGCCAGCTACGCTGGGGAGTTGTAGGCCAAAAACATCTGGGGACCCAAGGTTGGAGAACACTGATAAGGTAAGAAACTAGAGCTACTGCTAGGTAGAATATTATAAATAATAAGATTTTAACCTGGCTGAGCAGAGAGATCCTGGGAGAACGAGAAGGCTGCCAAAAGTGTTCCTGTTAACCCTGTCAATACGCTGGCTGGGGCATGCTGGTAGTTGTAGGCCAAAAACATCTGGGGACCCAAGGTTGGAGAACACTGGTCTAGACCAAGGGTGGGGAACCCGTGGACCTCCAGAAGTCCATATGTTGTTGGAATCGATCTCCCACCATCCCTGACCATTGGCCGTACTGGCTGGGGCTGATGGGAACTGGAGTCCGACAACATTTGCAGAGCTGCTGTAGGTTTTAAGAGCGGCATGGAAAGAGAATCCCGCCAGCTGCGGCTTTTTTGCGGCATTGTGCAAAGAGGGCGCTGCTGGCCAGAAAGCATCGTGCTGGCTGCATTCCACATTTTTGATCTGAGCACTAACCAGCCCCTTCTTTGGCTGCAGGGCAGGCACCCTGCTCTGTCAAACCTGAAGTGGAGTGATCCACACTGGGTGGCTCCCGAACGCCACTGTCCAAGAAGGGGAAATGGGACGGTTTTGCTGAAGGAAACAAATAGATAAATGGAACAGCCACAAGGCAATTGTTGTTGTTTTTTTAAAAATTTAATTTAGTTATTATAAACTACATACAAACAACACTGTAAAACAAAAACATACAACTACAGTGAATCATAAGGTGCACCCCCCCACCCGCCTAGGGACCAACTAATGTACTTCCATCCCCTTAATCAATTGAATTCCACATTCCAAAAATATAACATGTCCTGACAAAGCATACTCCCCTTCCCCTTTATTAGAGCAATAAGACAATGGAACCAACTACCTAGGGAGGTGGTGGGCTCTCCCACTCTGGAGGCATTCAAGGTGCAGCTGGACAGACATCTGTCAGGGATGCTTTGACCTGGATTCCTGCATTGAGCAGGGGGTTGGACTCGATGGCCTGGTAGGCCCCTTCCAACTCTACTATTCTAGGATTCTCTGATAATAATTGATTCCATATATCCATAAAATTATTCTTCTTTAACTGTCCCTTTTTGCATTTAATACTACAAGTTAGTTTATCGTTTAGGGCTATATCCCAAACTTCCCTATAGCAATTGTTTCCAGGGCTTTATTTTACATTTTCATTGACATAAATGGACGGGCTGGAGAGATTGTAGCTGTGGTACTGCAACATTCCCATCAATTCTCCATGGGAACCTGTCCGTCTGTCCGTCCGTCCGTCCCCAAACACCACAAAATGGTAGGAGTTTAAACTATTTACAAGGTGCAACAGGAGTTTATGGGCAGAATCCAACAGGAAGTTCTCTTACACAAGCTCCACGGAACTGAACGGGGGCGGCACAAGACCACTAACCAAGCTCCTGCACAGACACCCCTTCATTTCAGTGAGGTTTTACGCAGGAGAACTTTCCACTGGATCGTGCTCTTTCCGCTTCCTCTGTGGCTTCCCCAAATTTCTTGTAAAGTTGAAAACGTCACATATCTAGATGTCTTGTGTAAATATAAATGCACAAAACATGCAACTTCTGCAGGCCCCCTGCTCTTTCTAGGACAGTGTTCTCCAACCTTGGGGTCCCCAGATGTTTTTGGCCTACAACTCCCAGCATGCCCCAGCCAGCTACGCTGGCTGGGGCATGCTGGGAGTTGTAGGCCAAAAACATCTGGGGACCCCAAGGTTGGAGAACACTACTCTGGGAGATGCACAAAATCACAAATGCTTATTTTGCGGAAAGGATAGATAACTTGCTCTAAAGAAAAAGCCTCCCCCCCCCCACACACAAAATCCTATATGATTAACAAGATCCAAAGGTGCAGTCCAGGCCCCCAAAGATGGCATGTTCCCAAGCAGGGAGCAAACAACGCAGCCTCCTCTTTTATCGTCCTCTCTACCTCTGAAGTACAGAGATCCCTGGAGTGGCAGCCAGTGGGAACCCCTCTACCTCCAGGCCCCGCAGCTGCCGCGCTGCATGGCTCCCCTCCTTCGAGCTGGACCCAGAACTCCCATTTCTTGAAGCAAGCCGTAGACCGCCTGAGCGTGATCCCTTTCACAGCCTTCCTGGAACCGCCTCGCCAAGTCCCTCAGACGTGCCACCAGCTCTCTCCGTTCCAAAGGATGGTCCCCATGGACTCTGGAGCACGCCCTGTACATCTCCAGCGCCTCGTGCTTCAGCCCCTTCTTGTGGAGGAGGAAGTCCCCGCAGTGCAGGTAGATGGCCTGCTGGCACCGCTTGTCCACGCTTGGCAGCTCTTCCATCAGGTTCAGATAAATCTCTTCCTCATAAGCAGGGGACGTTTCTCCATACACTTTAGCCAACTTCAACCTGGCAGACACCGATGGAGGATCTCCTGCCAAAGACAGTTTGAAGCTCTCAGTCGCAGCGGCAACAATCTCCTCTCTCTTTTCTGGTGACAGGCTCTCCATCAGGTTCATATAGTAGACGCCGAGGTCATAGTGAAGAAGGTGGTAGCTGGGATCCAGGGCTATGGCCTGCTTCAGGATGGAAATGGCTCGGGGGAGGGACTGTGGCCTACAAACCTTGGCGGCATTTCTCAGGACTTCTGGACTGAGGCTGTTCTGGACAGCGTCCTCCACAAGGTGGTTTGCTCTCTCTGGGTCTATATTTTGAAGGACTCTAGCCAAATACACTTTGGCTTCAGCATTTTGGGACTGGTGATCAACTACCCCTTCCAGCAATCTTTGGGCCTCTTCCCGAAGGGCATCCGACCAAGAGTGAGTCCAGGAGGCAAAGACGGAGGTGGCCAGACCGGCCTGGTATTCCTCATGGGACGCATCTCCTTCCAGTGCTGTCCGGAAGCACTCCGTGGCCTCCTCCCCATTCCGGAAGCCCCCGGCCAGGAGGGACCAGCCTTTCTGGGCATGGATTTCAGGGATCAGGACGGAATACGGCTTGGGGCTGGACAGGGATCGGCAGATCTTGTGAATCCGGCCCAGGTAGTGCTGCACCATGTCGTAATCGGTCAAGTGATAATAAATCCAAGCGTAGTTCCCATAAGTCACCAGGGCCTGGCGGGAGAAGTTGGACAGATGGTCTCGCTTCAGAACGTCCTCTGCTTCTCGGAGGCTGTCCAGAGCCGCCTCGTGCTGCCCTTGCAGGTCGTGCAGGTACGCCTTCATGGCGATGTAGGTGCCACGGTTGTGGTTCGTTGTGTGTTCCGCCTGCAGAGCCAACGTCTTCAGGATGTGTGCGATGTCCACCTTGCCCTTGATCTCAAAGCGCCAGGTGAAGTGGCACTGCAGGAGCTGGAGCTTCTCTCTCAGCGGTTTGCGGCTGCGGAGAGAAGAGACACGCAGGGAAAGGGTGAGGAAAGTTGCTTGGGCAGGACGCACGGGAAGAGGGAGAGAGAGGTCCCTGCCGGACCTGCTACCTGAAATCATTTCCACGGGAGATGGCGGGGACGGCACGGCTGTGCTCGCTGCCACGGAGGCTCCTTTGCCTCCTCAGATGCTCCCGCAGAAGGGGGCGTTTCAGCAGGTGGAGCTTTCCTCAACCCTGCAACTCTATGGCATGAGAAGGTGCAGTTGCCAAAACTCCCTCTCCTAAACAGCTCTTAAATGGCCTGGCTTCCTCTTCCTGTGTGTCACCCTACAATGCCCCCTGCAGGGGGCACTACATGGGATATTCCTGCTTCCCCTGGCTCCCAACCTTATTAACCACTAAAGGGCAGTAAAAAAAGTAAAGAGTGGTGAACAACTGGCAGGCAGCCAGAGACTGGATTCGTGCAACACGCTAACCCACTGTGGCTTATAAGCCGTGGTAGGTTAACATGTCATGCAAACGCGTGATGGGTTTGTCTGAGTGGCTTATTTTTGGGTCATCATCAGCCACCCTGACAACCCATGGATTGCCACCCGTGCTCAGCTGTGGGCAATCGCAGTTACATGATGCGGGTGGCGATGGGGACCCCGGGGTGGTGCCTGGGCGGGGCGTGTGTGCCTGCGGGCAAAGACCAGCAGGCAGGCACCACCCTGTCCACCGCCCCCCTAAGGATGCAGGTAAGTAGATCCCCCCCCCATCTTTTTGAAGTCATTTGACAGCTGTCACGCTGAGCCGTCCAATGCTTCAAAAGCCCCGGGAGACGGTTGCTAGCAAAATGGGGGGGGCTCAACCCCCCTTTTTGCAGCAAGATCCCTGAGATGTTTTTTAGACAACGCCTATGTCCCTTGCAAAAAGAAACTTTGCAGCCCCCTCCAAACCTGCTGTAGAGAGTGGGATGTAAAAAAAGGTGGTGGTGGGGGCTTAAGGAAACACCCTTAGCAGCAGGATCCTTGGGATTTTGGGGGGTGGGGTTATGCCTCCCCAGTGTCCCCTCCAGGGTGGGTGGGGAGCAATTGCAACCAATTATCCCCCCCACCCCCAGGCAAACCCCACTAATTTTGCATGTTCCCGAGGTGGCAGCACCTCCGGAACAGTGGCAAAAGGGAGGGGACACTGCAGAGAGATGGTCTCCCCGCAAAATCATGGGGATCTTCCTGCAAAAAAGGAAGCTCTGAGCCCCCCGTTTCGCTAGCAACCATCTCCCTGGGCTTTTGAAGCACTGATTTGACAGCTCAGTTTGACAGCTGTCAAATGCTTCAAAAGGAGGGGGGGATCCCCGTTGCCACCTGCACTCATGCATGGGTGGCAGTAATTAAAAAAAATTTTTTTTTTTGCAAATATTAGTGAAAATTAATTTGGCCAAAAAAATTGAGAAAGTACTTACCCACCTCCAGGCAAACCCCACTAATTTTGCATGTTCCCGAGGTGGCAGCACCTCCAGAACAGTGGCAAAAAGGAGGGGACACTGCAGAGAGATGGTCTCCCCGCAAAATCATGGGGATCTTGCTGCAAAAAAAGGAAGCTCTGAGCCCCCCGTTTCGCTAGCAACCATCTCCCTGGGCTTTTGAAGCACTGATTTGACAGCTCAGTTTGACAGCTGTCAAATGCTTCAAAAGGAGGGGGGGGATCCCCGTTGCCACCTGCACTCATGCATGGGTGGTAGTGATTTAAAAAAAAATTATTATTTTTTTTGCAAATATTTGTGAAAATTAATTTGGCCAAAAAAATTGAGAAAGTACTTACCCACCCCCAGGCAGCCCCTCCAAGGTACCGCTGGTGACGCTTGGAAGGATTGCTCGGGGATGGGTCAATTGGGATTGCGAAAGCCGGCCTGAGAAGGTTTGGTGATTTATTTGTTTTTTTTAAAAAGTGATATGTATTTCAAGTGGTAGCAAGCCGAAAGTGGCTCGTGGCAGTAGCGGGGAAGGGAGGGACACCTCAGACAGTGCTCCCATGGGGTCTGCTATGGGAGGAACGAGAGGGGAGAAGGTGAGCACGGACCCACAATGTGCCCCATCGTCTGTCAGGCGCAGCGCAGGCCCCGGGACAACCAACCAACACAGTGCATGTGTGGCAAAAGGGAGGGGACACTGCAGAGAGATGGTCTCCCCGCAAAATCATGGGGATCTTGCTGCAAAAAAGGAAGCTCTGAGCCCCCCGTTTCGCTAGCAACCATCTCCCTGGGCTTTTGAAGCACTGATTTGACAGCTCAGTTTGACAGCTGTCAAATGCTTCAAAAGGAGGGGGGGACACGACAGCTCAGGTGAGGACTGCTCTGAAGCCGCATCAGGACTTTGATGGGGAGACTTCCGAGATTCGGAAAACGGAAGCGAGGACCGAAGCGAAGCAGCCCCCGCCCTACCCAGAGCACCAAAGTGGGTTCAAAGTGAATCGTTGTTGTGTGTGTGAACACGCCCCTCACAGCACCCACGGTTTGTTCTCCAACCTTGGGTCCCCAGATGTTTTTGGCCTAGAACTCCCAGCATGTGCCAGAGTGTGGGTTGTGTCGTGTTGTGTGGGCCCTCTCAGAGGCTCCAAGATCCTTGTCCACTTTCTCTGCCTGTCTACGAGTCATGGGCAAACCTTTGTCAGGTGATTGGGGAGCTGTGTCAAATGGGGAAACGAAGAGCTGAACCCCTGAAAATGACGGGGTGGGCGTGAACTGCCCACCGCGATGCAAGTACTCTTTGTTGGGGAGTGGGCTTCCCCCCCACACACACACCTTTGACATCTGCCCCGATATACACGACAGCTCGGGTGAGGACTGCTCTGAAGCCGCACCAGGACTTTGATGGGGAGACTTCCGAGATTCGGAAAACGGAAGCGAGGACCGAAGCGAAGCAGCCCCCGCCCTACCCAGAGCACCAAAGTGGGTTCAAAGTGAATCGTTGTTGTGTGTGTGAACACACCCCTCACAGCACCCACGGTTTGTTCTCCAACCTTGGGTCCCCAGATGTTTTTGGCCTATAACTCCCAGCATGCCCCAGCCAGCTACGCTGGCTGGGGCATGCTGGGAGTTGTAGGCCAAAAACATCTGGGGACCCAAGGTTGGAGAACACTGCGCTAGAAACATACGCGCATAAGAAGAGCCCTGATGCTGGATCAGACCACTGGCCCATTTAGGCCAGCCTTCTCTTCACACACAGTGGCCAACCAGCTGCCGGCGGGAGCCCACAGGCAGGACTGGAGGGCAACAGCACCGAGCACCCTCCGCTCCATGTTCCCCGGCAACTGATGTACACAGGCATTCTGCTGGGTGAACTCTGGGGTGAGCTAAGAAATGTTTCGTGCTTCTCTGCAAGGCTGCAATAAATGGGCAGATCCCATAATGTCTGCTGCAAAGCACCGGGCTGCCAATGTGTTTTCCTCGCAGGGCTCCTGTGCCTTTTACACAGATAGGCGAGGAGCAGCAGAAATTCTGCTGCTGAAGAGATCAAGGAGGGTGAAGCCTTGTACTGTGGGGACCAGGTGAAGAAGAGGGCACGGGGGCGCCTCTGCCAGTCATATTTATTTATTTATTTATTTATTATTTATTTATTATATTTCTCAATCGCCCATCTGGCCGGTCACCCGGCCACCCTGGGCGATGTACAACCAAAATACAACAAAACACAATAAAATATAATAATTAAAACAATATTTATTTATTATATTTATTTGGGCCAGTCACTGACTCTCAGTCTAACCTACCTCACAGGGTTGTTGTGAGGATAAAATGGAGAGGAGGAGGAGGAGGAGGAGGATTATGTAAGCCGCCTTGAGTTCCTTGCAGGAAAAAAGGCGGGGTATAAATATAATAAATAAATAAATAAATAAAGGTGGCTTACATAACCCTCCTCCTCCTCCTCTCCATTTTATCCTCACAACAACCCTGCGAGGTAGGTTAGTGCTGAGAGTCAGTGACTGGCCCAAAGTCACCCAGTGAGTTTCGTGGCAGAGCGGGGGGACTAAAACCCGGATCTCCCGAGTCCCAGTCCAACACTCTCACCACTACGCCACACTGGCTCTCGGTCATAGTGGTGGGGAAGGGAGAATTCCAGCAGGCACAGCTCCCCCCCCCCCCCAGTGCCTGTCCCAAATCCCCGTTTGTACACCTCTGCTACATACAGGAGCAGCCTCCTTGCGATCAGGGGTGCAGTTAGATAATTTCAGACTCTGGACTTAATGGTGGCATAATCTCCAACAACTGCCCTTAACCTGGGTCCCTTATTTCAACCAGGAGGAAGTTCCCTGCTCACCCCATCCTGCAGTCTTTCAGCGGCTTCCACGGAGCGGGGTGACGTTCCCAGGCGGAGGCAGCCTTCGCTCAGCACAGCCGGTGGGGAGAGAGCGGGCAGGATGGCGTCCCCGCGGCCGGAGCGGCGTTTATATCTCGCTCCAAGCTCATCCTTGGGAAACGGAAACCGAAACCCAGAGAGCGGGGCGCTTTCCTTCTGGCGCTGAGCCGCCGCCGCCGTCCCCCTCCGCTTCGCGCGAAGAGGCGTCTCGCACTCGAGAATAATAACTACAGATGGTGATGATGAGTGTTTTAGGCAGCAACCTTCCAGCCAAAGGCAGCTGCCTGCCGTGATATGAGCAGATGCCTGTGCCTGACGAAAAGATCTGCACAAGCTCAAAGCACAAGCACTCCACGCTAGCAAGACTTACTGCCAGCAGTGGGAACGTAGCGGTTCCCAACAAACAGCAGAAATGCTAGTTTTCTGGAAGGTCATGGATCAGTAGAGCTCAGCTCACAGAAGGGAGCTTTACCGACCGGTCTTGTTTCAGAAACAAGTGTTTCTGGGGTTTCAAAACCTCCACAAGTCTGATTAGCTGCTCCAAAAGGTTTCGCCCAGCCTTTCCCAACCGCCTCCCACCCCCAGATGTGCTGGACCACAACTGGCTGTGGATGATGGGGACTGTAGTCCAGCACATCTTGAGGGCGCCAGTGGGGGGGGGGGAAGCGGGCTAGCCACACGAGCCAGATGGCGTGGTGTACGTGATCAGGGATGGGGACTCGGACTCGAGGACTCGACTTGTGAGTCGGACTGAGTCCCCCCTCTGACTCGACTCGGACTCGAGTCCCAATATTTTTAATGGGACTCGAGACTCGACTCGGGACTCGAGACCAAGGACTCGTCAACATCCCTGGGCTGTTGACGAGTCTTCTGGCTGTGCCAGAAGGAGCGCGATCACCGGTGAAGAGCGCATGGAAGCGAGGCGCGCCGCTGCTCAGCCACTATGGACAGCTACCAGGAGCGCAGCCCCAACGATGTGTTGAGATTTATTTTGATTGATGTGTTGTTGTGGGGGGGTTTGGGTTAGGGTCAGACATTTTGGGTTTGGCTGCCTCTGCCTGCCTGTTTGGGGTTCCCTGCCTCCTCTGCCTGCCTGGTCTCTTCTTGACCAGTTCAACAGTTGAATTGTCCAAGACAAACGCCTCTGCCTGCCTGCTTTGGGGTTCCCTGCCTCCTCTGCCTGCCTGGTTATTTTGGGTTTGTCTGCCTGGTCTGTTCTTGCCAAAATCAGTGGCAGAGTTTTGAAATAAAAAGGCACAATTGTGCCTAGAATTTATTTAAGCCACACATCTGAAGTAGCCTTATTTTGTTGGGGGGAAACCCCATTGATTTTAATAGGGACTCGTGGAGTCAGTTTTGGGAGTGACTCAGGACTCGTGACTCGTGAGTCACCGTTTTGGACCAAGGACTCGGACTCGAGTCCAAAGACTCGTGACTCGACTCGTGACTCGAGACCAAGGACTCTTCAACATCCCTGGTACGTGTACTAGAGAGGGCGTTGGACTCGGATCCGTGAGGCCTGGCTTCAAAACGCTGTCCTATGGCACTGAGTTCCCGGGGCTCAAAGAGGCGTGCTGACTGTGAACAGTGCCTTTTGCTGGCCTACTACCCAGTTCAGTGGATGTCAACACGTGTTTCCTATACTTTGTACGCACTGCCCCGGCCCGCAATGAGACCCAGCATGGTGCGGGATATGCACACGTTTTGGACACGTGTTCCAGGGAAACCTGGGTGCAATTCAAACTGGAACACTGCCATGAAGCTCTCCGGGACAGCCTGGACCGGGGGCCCCACTTTGGCCTAACCAGGCTCAGGGGGTCACGGTGAGGGAAAAACCAGTGGGAGTTGCTGAAGGATGCCGGGCGTGGAGGGGTGGGTGGGTGGCTGGAACCACCATCGTAAGGGAGTCAGGCGTGGAGGCGCTGGGTGGCGGGTGATGGGAGCAGCTACTTTTGAGGAGGGGCAGAGACGGAGCTGGCGACGCATGGCATGAGTCTTATCTATTGTTATTGTCCCCTGCGTGTGAGAGATTCCCACCTGTGAAACTCAAGGCCAAAGCTGTGGGTGTGTATACTATGCACACACACACACACACACGTTCTGCAGGGGGCATTTTAATCAGGAGCCAGGGCCGGCGCTACCATTAGGCCAACTAGGCAGCTGCCTAGGGGCAGGGCTAAAGGGGGCACCAGAAATAGGGAGGGAGGGCTCAAGTGGGAAAGGGGCGTGCTAAATATCTGATCTTGCCTAGGGCACCAAACTGCCTTGCACCGGCCCTGTCAGGAGCTCAGGGCATGGCTGGCTGGGGGGTGATGAGAGTTCATAGATTTCATATTTCATAGAGTTGAAGGAGCCTACAAGGCCATCAAGTCCAAGCCCCTGCTCAATGCAGGAAACTAGAGGAGGGGGTCTCCCATCCAAGTAATAACCAGGTCTGACCCTGCTTAGCTTTCCACGCTCAGACAAGCTGAGCCAGCGTAAGCCACAGGTCTGTATAGTTGTAGTTCAACACTGCAGGGGGAGTTTTCATCAGCTCAGGGCATGGCTGGCTGGGGGAGATGGGAGTTGTAGTTCAACACCGCAGGGGGAGTTTTCATCGGGGCATAGATTTCTTGGCTGGCTGGGGGTGATGAGAGTTGTAGTTCAACAACACAGGGGGAGTTTTCATCAGCTCAGGGCATGGCGTGCTGGGGGTGATGGGTGTTGCAGTCCAACACCACAGGGGGAGTTTTCATCAGGAGCTCAGGGCATGGCTGGCCGGGGATGATGGGAGTTGTAGTTCAACACACCTGGAGGGCGCCAGGTTGGCAGAAGCCTGTGGGCCGTTTTCCTGCCATCCCCATAAGAAAGGAAATACTAGCCAGGGCGCTGGGCGAAATGTCCAGCAGTCCCACCAGCTCGACCAGTTCAGCAGAGTCCACTCTTACAATCAGAGACTCGCCCGAGAGGTCATCCAGCCCACCCTCCGAGTCTCCAGCGAAATAGCCCCGCTCTCTGAGGATAACAGTCAAGGATGATCTCATTCCGTCATGTTCCGAGGGCAACTCTCTCTGTGCTGTGTTTTCGCCACCTTTCGCTTTCCATTTCTGAAGGGCGAGTGAGTCCATCGTTTCCTCCGCGCAGGAAAGGGAAACTGCCAGCAGCGCCTCGGGGGGGGGGGGAGCGGGCGGGGGCGCCGCAGAACTCTTCGCGTGCTTGACGGGGGCCGGGGGGGGCGGCTTAGGAGGCGTTGCCGCCGCCGCTCGTATTCCTGGCGCAGCCCTAGCTTGCCGTTTGCCATTTCCCCGCAAGTTTCGCTTTCCGTTTCCCAACAAGGCGCTCGCGGCCTCTGCATAAGAAGGAGGCGGCGAGCGCCGCCCGCCAGACGCGGAGAGAGGCCGGTCCTGCTTCAGCAGAGCCGCCGAGCAGCTGCGCCGGAGCGCGGACCAGGCAACGCCGCCCCCAGGAAAGGCCCCCAGCCTCCCGGCAAGGCTCCGCGACGCCGCCCGGGAAGAAAGCAGGATGCAGTAAGGGGGCTGTTGTTGTTGTTGTGTTGTTGTTGTTTAGCTTTTAGGGCTGCTCTTACATCCTTATCTCGGTCCATTCCGGTGCTGTCTGTTGTTTTGCGTTGTACCCTTTTCACTGTTTGCACTTCACCTACCAGAATGTCGGCGACTGGGCAGATTAAAAATGCAACAGAGAAAGGAAGGAAGAAGCGACCCGCGCACTTCGCTGCTTTCTGCGGGAGGCAGCCTGGGAGGGACCCCCGGGACACCCCCCACCCCACCCTTTTACAAGGCAATCCTCTCCGATGCCAGATTTATTTACAGGGCACTTCCGGAATGCGAAGTACAGGGGTGTGTGTGTGTGTGTGGGGGGAAGACGCATCGCGGGGCAGCGGGGTCCCTCCTCTGCCTGCCCTCGCTGTGGTCGAGGGGGGGGGATTGCAGGAAGCACCGCTGCCCCTCCCCCCCCCAAGAAGAGCCGTGCTGGATCTGGCCAAGGGTCCATCTGGGCCAGCGTTCTGTTCGCACAGTGGCCAGCCAGCTGCCCTCCCGCCCATGTTCCCCAGCCACACACACACACACACACACACACACACAAGCACGCCATCTCTGATACGGGAGGTAGCCCCTAGCCGATCAGGGCTCGTAGCCCGTGGTAGCCTTCTCCTCCTCCGTGATTTTGCCCGCCCCACCTCAAGGTGCGTGTGAGACTTGAGAGGTCCCTGGGGCGCAGCGCCCAAGCAGGCGCGCATTCCTTTGGAGGGAGGTCGCTGGAGGCTTGCTGGCTTTTTTTTTAAATCTTTGCATGTATTTAGGGAATATACGGGCTGTGCCTCGGCGGAGGCACAGCGCCAGCACCCCAATATAGCGCCCCCCCCCAAGTCCGCTGCTCCCCGGGCAGACCGTGCTCGGCGCCCTCGGATCCTCACCGAATGCCCAAGCCGGGTCGCTCTCCCACGCAGACGCCGGGATTGCCCCACCCTCGTCGGCCCAGGCGGGCGGCGGCGGCGGGGAGCGGCGCGCGTGCCCCTTTCCCTCTTGCTCCTTCGCCGCTGGTCACCCCAACAAAACACGCCTTCCGCAGCCCCGGGTCTGCTGCTCTCCGGCTGGGTGATGCTCGCTTCTCTCACGCTTTCCACGTTCCTCTCGGAAGCCGGGCGCTGATTTCTGCCTTGCAAACAAGTGAGAAATATTTACCAGCAGCCGATAAGAAGAACGTTTCTTACTTGCCTGGATTTGGGATGGAGGGATTTTGAAAAGAGAAAAGGCTGGTGGGGGTGTGGAAGCGGCAAGCTGCTTGCCAGGCTGCAGGTGTGTGTGTGTGTGTGTGTGTGTGTGTCCCCCGCCCCCAAAGCCGTCTCCCGTGCGTGTTTCCTCACCCTCCGCACAGGCTGGAACAGCCCTTGCTCTGACGCAGCAGAGCTTTCACGCAGACTTCTGCAGCTGCCTCAGTTGGACCCGTTGTGCCCGCCCCATCTGAGTGAAGCCACACCCACTGCGCCCCTAGGCACGCCCCCAGGCACGCCCCCTGGCGTGGTGCACCCCTCCATTGCTCTGAGTCACCTCGCTGCTCACCCATGACTCCAAATAATTCATGAACATGTTAAAAAAAACACTGGTCCCAGTCCAGACCCCTGTGGGACTCCACCGTTGACATCCCTCCACTGAGAGAGCTTACCTTTTATTCATAGATTTCATAGATCATAGATCATTGAGCATCATAGATCCTGCTCAGTGCAGGAAACTAGAGGAGGGGTCTCCCATCCAGGTAATAACCAGGCCTGACCCTGCTTAGCTTTCCACACTCAGACAAGCTGAGCCAGCATGAGCCACAGGCCTGTTTCTCTGCTTTCTGTTCTTGAACCAGTTACCAGTTCCGGATCAACAGCCCCACCCCCCCCAGATGTTCTTGCCACCCTTCTGTGGGGAAGGGGCCACCAACTGGCCTGGCTTCGGGAACTCGCATCAAGGAGTGGCAAAATGTTTCTTAGTTGTCGATTAGATTCATTTATCCCTGCCTTCCTCCAAAGACAGCATCCATAGTTTCCACATCCACCCGTAATCTATCCTCACAAGAGCCCTGTGACACGTAGTGGGTCAGGCCACGTAACTGGTCCAAGTTCACCCGGTGAGCTTTGTGGAGGAGCAGGGAGACCGAACGCAGGTCCCGCCGTCTAAGCCTGCCCGGCGCTCCCTCCGCCACACAGCTCCGCATCTCCAGCGCCCAGTTTCCAAAATGCGCTCCCTGGTTAGAGGCATTGTCTGTTGCAGTTGCGGCTCTTTTGTTCGCTCACCTGTTCACCCGGGTGCCTCTTCACTTTGCAGGCCACTGCGCGAGAAGCTTCGGAGCCTGCAGTGCCATTTCACCTGGAACTTTGCGGTCAAGGGGAAGGTGGACGCGGTACACCTCCTGCAGAAGCTGGCGCTGCAGGCAGAACACACGCCGCACTGCAACCGCGGCGCCCTGCTCGCCATGAAGGCCTACCTGCTCCAGCTGCAAGGGCACTGCGGGAGGGCTCTGGACAGCCTCCGAGGAGCGGAGGAAGTTCTGAAGCGAGACCATCCGACCGACTTCTCCCGCCGGGCCCTGGTAGTTTATGGGGACTATGCCTGGATTTATTATCACCTGAGCAATTACGATAACGTGGAGCTCTACTTGGCCAAAATTCACGAGATCTGCCGGTCCCTGGCCAGCCCCGAGCCGTATTCCGTCCTGATCCCTGAAATCCATGCCCAGAAAGGCTGGTCCCTCCTGGCCGGGGGCTTCCGGAATGGGGAGGAGGCCACGGAGTGCTTCCGGACGGCACTGGAAGGAGATGGATCCAGTGCGGAGTTCCAGGCCGGTCTGGCCATCTCCGTCTTTGCCTCCTGGACTCATTCTCAGAGAGGTGACCTTTGGGAAGAGGGCAGGAGACTGTTGGAAGAGATTGTCCTAAGCCAGCCACAAAACGATGAGGCAAAAGTGCACTTGGCCAGCCTGCTTTCAAAGAAAGGCAGGCAGGGAGTGGACTGCCTTGTGGAGGACGTTGTCCAGAACAGCCTCAACCCGGATGTCCTCAGGATGGCTGCCAAGCTTTCTAAGAAGCAATCCCTCTCCCAGGCGGTTTCCATCTTGAAGCAGGCCATAGCCCTGAATCCCAGCTACCACCTCCTTCACTACGACCTCGGCATGTGTTACAAGGAACTGATGAAAGGAGCATCACCAGAAGAAAGACCCGAGTTGCTGGTGGCCACTACCGAGAGCTTCAAACGAGCTGTGAGAACGGATCCTTTCTCTGTGTCTGCCAGGTTGGAGTTGGCTAAAGCCTGTGGCAAAACGTCTCCGGCTTATGAGGAAGAGATTTATCTGAACCTGATGGAGGAGCTGCCGAGTGCCGACGAACGATGCCAGCAGGCCATCTATCTGCATTGGGGGGACTTCCTCCTCCACAAGAAGGGGCTGAAGCACGAGGCGCTGGAGATGTACAAGGCCGGCGTTGCCATTTCCAAAACCAAAAGCGAAAACCACCACTCGTGGCAGCTGAAGTTCCGGCTGAAGAAGCTGGCAACGGTGCTGCAGGAAGACTCTGAAACGGACTAAGCCAAGTCTGTCTACGATATTGTTGGGCTTCCTTGTGGAGTGGAGTCCAGATCAAAGTTTCAGAAGTGAACAAAAGCTCCAAGGGAAGGGAAGTCAGGAGCTGCAGATGGGGATATATTTCTACAATTTTGGGACCGACCGGATGAGTCGGATTAGGGAAGCACACACAAGCAAAACGCAAGCGCGTCAAAGTCCTTCGGATTCCACCTCGAAGCTGGTTTATCTTGTGGCCGCATCAGATTGTGATCTTTGTTTTTTTCTTTTTTGCGTGGAAATTTGTGCATATTTCCCCAAATTTGTGCATCAATGGCGCGCATCCCCGAAACATTTTTCTCCCATTGATTAAAGCGTGTTTGAGCACATTTCCCCAAAGTATGTGTTTTTTTTTCCATGCACGTGCTGTCGAATGCGTTTTTGGATCCACACATCACATTGCAAGCTCGGAAATGTACGGACCTCGAAGACCACATTCAAGTCCGTGTTCGGGTCTGGGATGTGTGAACCGAGTAAAACCTGACCAAAACCAAGCTGCAACTAATTTCTCAGACTTTCAGTCCTTCTGTGCCTGCAGAAGCAAGGGCCAGGCCAGTCCCTCTTGGATGAAACTGCTTTTGTAGATCCATTTCAATCAGGCTTCAGGCCTGGATTCGGAGCGGAAGCTTCCTTCATCGCCCTTTGGGATGACCTTTGCTGAGAGAGAGACCAAGCGAGCGTGATCTTGTTGGCTTTCGACACCGTTAACCATGGTATCCTTCCGGAGAGATTGGCTGAGTTGGACTGTTGCAGGGGTTCTGCTCCTACTTGGATGCTCACTTCCAGAAGGTGGTGGCTGGCGGGTTATTGCTCTGCCCTTTGGCAGTTACCCGATGGGGTTCTGCAGGGCTGTATTTTATCCCCAGTGCTATTTAACATCTGGGTGATACCCAGCTATCCCTCCCCAATTCATTTAATCCTGGTGAGGCGCTGGGTGTACCGAATCAGTGCTAGGGCACAGGAATGGACTATTAACTGGGACTGACTGATGCGCTCACATGATGCCAGGACTTTGCCATGTGTCGTAACTGCCAGCCCGTTTCAAATTCAAAGTGCTGATATTAACATTTAAAGTCCTAAATAAATGGCTTCAGGCCAGGAGGAGCATCTCCTCCTGTCTTTTCCAACTAAGATCTTAGGATAATCTTCAGGGGGCTTCTCCAGGCGCCTCCTCCAAATGAGGTGTCGAATATCCTCTCCAGAAAGGCTTCCCCAGAACCTATGTTGTGTTCCTTTTGGCACGAGCTGAAGATCTTTTAATTTCTTAAGGTCTGCCACGGACGGCCTTCTCCTTATCCCATCAGCCAGAGCAGCCAGGCTGGTGGGGACTAGGAAGAGGGCCTTCTCTGTGGCGGCCCCCACATTATGGAACTCCCTCCCTAGTGACCTTTGCCATGCCCCCTCCGTGATGAGCTTCCGCCGTGCATTAAAAACATGGCTGTTCAGGCGGGAATATGGGGTGGGTTAGGTTTTTAAAAGAACTTTTTATATTGTTTTAATTATTATTATATTTTATTGTATTGTTTTATTGTATTTTAATTGTACATCGCCCAGGGTGGCCGGGTGACCGGCCAGATGGGCGATTAATAAATATAAGAAATAAATAAATAAATAAATAAATTTCCCCAAGCATTTTAATTCTGAGAGCTTTCAGTGCCTTTCCTCTGCTGTATTGGAGTTCTGCTGGTAATGATTTGATTTATTTTAATTTGCATTGTGGTTGTTTCATTCTGTTTTGATTTTAAGCTTTGATTGTAGTTTTAGATCTTTACACTGCTGCCGACTCTTAGTTTGGTTTTACACTGCAGTTTTAAATTGATAAAAGTTTTTTTTAAAAATTATGTTTTATGTTGTTGTATTTTGTGGTTTTTAATTGTGGTGAGCTATCCAGAGAGCTTCTGCCATTGGACAGTATAAACATACAATAAATAAATACATAAATAAATAAATAAAGGTTTTAAACTTTTATGTCAATCACTCAACCATTCAGGGTCTGGAGTCAGGGGAAAACTTCATGAGGCAGTGGCCATGTGGCCTGGGAATGGGGTGGGTAGGTTTCTACCTCCCGTTCCATTCAGGGTGTCCTGTATTCTTTTGCAACAAACGGAATGCTGACATGGGGAGGATCTACATTACATTGTATATCGTCAAGTTAGCACAGTGTTCTCCAACCTTGGGTCCCCAGGTGTTTTTGGCCTACAACTCCCAGCATGCCCCAGCCAGCTACGCTGTCTGGGGCATGCTGGGAGTTGTAGGCCAAAAACACCTGGGGACCCAAGGTTGGGGAACACTTGAGTTAGCAGAACGGTACTGCTATATTCACACGTACCGCAGCCACTCCTCACAGGGCACACTCTCGTTAAATGCACTGCAGGCATCCTGGTTTGCCACCCCCACCCCTGATCTCCATTGCGGTAGAACTGGGCGTTGCCTTGAACAGGGTGTTTAAAAATTTTTTTGCTTCGTCGTCTCTGCGCAGCTGCGAATGTGCGCAGGAGAGGTCTTTAAAAAAAAAAGAGAGGAAAAAGCTCTTCTGGCCCCTCACCAAGAAGAAGGCGAAGGCTGCTGCTTGCTGCCACCCTCCCACAGGGTCGGGGCGAAGCCAGCAGGATCAGCGCCCCGCGCCCCTCTCCCGCACCCAAATGCAATTTCCCAAAGCAGTGTTCTTCCCTGTTCTGAAATTGCCGAGCACAACAAGACTCCTGTTAAATCGATGTGATACACTTGGGAGTAAGGGCATTGGAGAGAATGTGATTTCTGAGCAGACAGGCCTTCTGGCTAATTTACAGCTCGCTGCTCTTCCAGCAATGTGAGTGAACGCAGCTGTTTTTAAAAAAGGGGGGGGAAGCCTCTCACTCCTGTCCCTTCTCAAACTCCATGGTGGTTATCCTGGGGCGGGGGGGGGTACTGCCTTTGACATGCAGGGGAAACGGCTATTTCAGAAGAAGGTTTTTTTGTTTCTGGTCCGATGCTTATGCGGAGGTGCGCACGTGTGCAGGAGTGAAATTGTGTGTGTGTGTTTTTTAAAACAAAACACTGACACACAACTCCCTGAAGCAGCCTGCTCGGAGGTGCAGAGGTGTGCAGGAGCAACGTTTACAAGCGAACAAACACAAATTAAGAAGCTTAATTTAATAAGGATGAACCACCGCACAACAACAAATGGTGGACACCTCTCTTCCCCACCAGAAGCACATGACCCCGCATTCGTCCCCGCCCCTTGAAAACTATTGGCTAACTCCAGTAACGACACTTCCATGGCCACGCCTCGGACGGGCAGCTGCAGTGGAAATTTAGCACATACTAGCTGCATACTGCGACAGTGAACCGCAATAACTTTTTAAAAAACCCATGATAAACCTAGTCTGGGAAATTCCAGAAGAAACGAAGAATGATTACGCAGGGCTAGCACAACCGGCACTGAAAAGTGTGTGTGTCGTGTGCCCCACAAGTCGGGGCAGCGATACAGTCCCGTAATAAACCTTAGTGTGGATCTGGCCTTGGTAACAAGATCTGGGTGTTTTTTTCCCTCTTAATTTGCATTTCTAAGAAATTGAAACATATCCTTTCAACAATAAAAGAGATTGTAGGGTTTCTCCTTATGTTGTTGTTTCTTTGGAATCACCAATTTTTTCTTCCTGTCCTTAACTGTGTGACCACATCATATTAAGGAGATGTGACCTGCCCACGTTTAGAATCCTGTCTGCCGTTCTGGCTATTGTATGTCTAAAGGATATGACAGAGCTGGAAAAGGAGTACCCGAAAGGAGTACTTAAAATGATTATAGGTTTGTATTGAGCATCTTCCTTATGAGAAAAACACAAAGAGGCTTTTCTTTTCTTAAGCTATTTATTTATTTATTTATTTGTTTATTCAATTTATATCCCGCCTGTACACAAATGCCCTAGATAACTAAGGCTGCTTTCCTAAACACGCCTACTAGGGAGTAAGTCCCATTTAACAGAGTGGGACTTTCTTCAGGGTAAATGTGCATAGGATTGCACTGTAAGAGGAGGATTATGATTAGTGGGTTATAAAATTACATTTTGCAAACATAGATAGTACCCACCTCTGCTACTGGAAACCCCTCCCCCTGCTTCCCGTGTGCCAGTGCTTCTCAATTATTTTCTGTCATGCCCCCCCTAGGAAGAAGAAAACATTTCGCGCCCCCCGCGCGACTGTAAATAGTATCATTTGTCTATAAAATTGTTATAAGTACACCTCTGCATAACACTGTATCCTTATTAACGTATAGGAGAATAAAAAAAGAAAGAAATGTGGATCAATTTACAACAAAGAATAGCTTTATTAACTGTAGCAGAAAAGATTTAAAGGAGCACAGGATTTAAAGGAACACAATATTAAAAAAAACTTTTAACTGAGGTCAAACGAGCCCCCCTTTACGGAGCCTCGCGCCCCCCCTGGGGGGCCCGCCCCACTATTTGAGAAGCACTGCCGTGTGCGAAGGGGCATCTGAGGGGCAGCAGAGTCAAACGGCTGCTCCGTACGTGGTTTTGCTTGCTCTGGGTCACAATCGTGGGCTCCTTTATGAGCTAAAACTTTCTGCTTCGAGCTTTGACTCTTAGGTGTCAAAATGTCCCATTTCCATATTGAATGCTTCTGCGATGGCAGCACAAGGGCCCGTCCAATCTGGAAGCTCTTTTGCTCAAGCCCCTGAGCTAGAAAACGGGGGAATTGGGATGACACAGGAGGTTTCCTTCGGGCGTTCACTCTCTTCCCCTTGAAGAGAAGTCCAGCAGGACAAAGCCTGTATGCCCAGGGCTGTGTGCTTATTCCAGGGCAGGGCAAAGGGTGGGGTGGGGGTGAGAGGAGACAAAAAAGGGCAAAACCTGAAGGTGCTCTGTTGCTCCCTCACACACATGAAGCCGCCTGGGCATGCGCACGGTGTGGTGTGATCCCCAAGAACAGGAATGTGTGTCCGGGCTTCCAGATATGAGCTGAATTGGGTTAGTATTTTATAAAAAGCCAGTGATAGAATACCCGACAGCAACATGTGGCAGAAGAACTCCAGAGAGCAGTCTTCCCGCACCCCAAACATGTTGGACTATAGTTCCCATCACCCCCCAGCCAGCATTGCCCCTTTGCTTTGCAAGATGCCCTTTATTGCAAGGGTAGAAGAAAAGGGGGCAGCAGAAGGAGGGGCTGGATTTCAGCGGCCGAGCCGGGCTTTGCACACGCAGAAAGGCCTCGGGGTCTTCAGCCCCATTTGCTGTGGCCGCCAGTCACAAAATGAACCAAGTGCCAGGTGATGCAGGTGATGTGTAAATACCCTTCTCTGTCGTAAATCAGCCCGGTCCACAGATAAGCCCTCGTGGTTAACACAGTCCAAGGTTGAAAGCCAAGAGATCTGCCCAAAACCAAAACCAAACGAAGCAGTGTAGGAGGAGCAGTCTGAAGCGTGGATCAGGGGCGTTCCGAAGTCAAGAACGCACGAGTCTCGGTCCGGGGGCTGGCAGGAGTGTCCGGCTACGGTCGAGTTGCAATGACAACGGCTTCCAGCGTCCGAAGTGTGTTTGGGGCCTGTCTTTTAAGCAGGCGCTGACTGGCGAGGCAGCACAGCTGGACCAGGCCGCAGAGGACACGTGCCTGGCCGGCCCCGCCCCAAACACACTCTGGCACGGCTGCTCCGCGCCTTCCAAACGGAGGCACAACACTCTCTGCCCCAGACTCTGGAGAGCTCTGGAGGAGATGTTAGGAACCATTGATAAGCACTCTTTGAGTCCGATTCTGTAGCCAATTGTGGATCCACCTGATAGTTGTTCCATCCAGCCCACTTTTAGCTAGCTTGCTAATCAGGATATCATGAGGCACTTTGTTAAAATGTTGGACTACATCTCCCAGCAAGCCATTCCGAGGTCAGAACTGGGGCTCCGAATGTTCCCATGGCCGTCTAGCAGCCATAGGATTGTGCCCTAACTGGCTGATAATGCCTTTAGAAGCCTGGAGAAAATCAGAACGTGGTTTATAATACTTTGGTTAGTATGCATAGAGTGTGAATTGGCTTATAATGCTTTTGTCAACCTGGAGAAATCATAAACTGGCATATGTTTTTTGAGGCTGGAGAAATCATTACGGTAAGTGGCTAATAATGGTTTTGGCAGCCTGGAGAAATCATGGACTGGCTTATTGTGGGTTGTGATGGACAGCTTGATGAGAAAATGTGAACCCACCGTGTGGCTGCTGTGAAGAAGGCAAACTCCACGATAAGGCATAATTAGGAAGTGTACTGGGAATTGCAGAAGATAATCGAGGAGTGACAGGGGTGTTGTACAGAGTTCTTCCTCTATGCTCTGGGCTTGATTTAAGAAACTATAAAATGTAGCTGTGTTATCAGCGAACGGCCTTGGCTAATTTACTGGTATGTGACCTGGCTGCTTGCCCGCCTGATGCAATCATCGCCCCCAGGTTGATGAAATTGTACGCAGCACAGATGTTATCCTTTAAACATGAGGTCTGCAGCCCATGGAGTTTGATGCTAGAATTGTGTATATAACACTAGCAAATGCAGCGTGGTGGTGTGGTGTGAGTGGTTGAAGTGTGCTGAGAAGGAAGAGAGAGACCCAGGGGCCGTTCGGCTGCCAGCCTGAAGAAGGACAAGGAACCAGCAGGAGCCCTGACACGGGACGGAGGAGGAGAGAGACCTCAAGGCTGAGTGACGACAGCAAGGACACAACTGATACTGGAGGCAGAACTTCCTGACTGGTTGGTTGGTGATATTGTGGTTGCTGTCTGTCCAAGGGATGGTGCTCTTACTAGGGAAGCTGGGATTGCTTAGCTTAGGAAAAAAGCGAATAAGGGGAGACACGGGATAGAGGTGTACAGAATTATGCCTGGTGTGGAGAAAGTGGACAGGGGGGGGACCTTTTTCTTCCTCTCTCCTAACACTAGAATTATTTACAATATGATACTAGAACCCAGGGTCATCCCCCGAAGCTGATTGGGTGGGAGATTCAGGGCCGATAAAAAGGAAGTACTACTTCTTCACACAGTGCATAGTTTAAACTATGGAATTCACTTCCACAGGATGTGGTGATGGCCACCAATTTGGACGGCTTTAAAAGGGGATGGGACAAATTCATGGAGGATAAGGCTACCAATGGCTACTAGTCCTGACTGGCTATGTGCTTCCTCCAGTATCCGAGGCAGTCTGCCTATGTGCACCAGTTGCCGGGGAACATGGGACGGGAGGTTGCCGTGTGGCACTCGTGTCCTGCTCGTGGGATCCCATGGGCAGCTGCTTGGCCACTGTATGAACAGAATGCTGGACGAGATGGACCCTTGCTTGGTCTGATCCGGCATGGCTCTTACGTTCTTAAAAGTGTGCAGAATTCATGGCAGCAGACATTTGCTCCTGCACACTTGTTAGGACTGAAAATAAAACAATTAAAAAAACACTTGTGAGCATATATGGAACACACTCTGGTGTCCATGCTTCAAGATTTGTAGGGGGGGGAAAATAAAAATCCATCCTCCCCCCCCCAACTTCAGGTAGATTTGCACAAATGTAACTTTATTTTCTAAAAAAACTTTCGGGTAGATTTGCACAAAATCACAGTAACCCCTGTGCTTATTCACAGTAACAACTGCACTTTAGCGAATTGGCGCAAAACTCCCTGAAGGTGGGGGGAAAAAGTACACACACACCCCACTGTTAATAAGCGCATTTGTGTTCATTAGCGGCGTAGGCTGCTGAGGTTGTGCTGCAACGGCCCCTGGGATACGTGCCAGGAGCAGGCGGGAGGACCAAGGGGGAAACAAGCCACAGAGCGCTTGATTGTCTGTCAGGAGTACCGTGGATTAGCAATCGAACAACCGAACGGCCCAGTTTATCTCAAGGAGCGCCTCCAGCAACATCAAGTAGGCCACTCAACAAGATCTGCCGCGGACGGCCTTCTCCTTATCCCATCATGGTGGGGACTAGGAAGAGGGCCTTCTCTGTGGCAGCCCCCAAGTTATGGAACTCCCTCCCTAGTGACCTTCGCCATGCCCCCTCCGTGACGAGCTTCCACCGTGCATTAAAAACATGGCTGTTCAGGCGGGAATATGGGGTGGGTTAGGATTTTATTGTATTGTTTTAATTGTACATCGCCCAGGGTGGCCGGGTGACCGGCCAGATGGGCGATTAACAAATATAATAAAAAATTTAAAAAAAAAAATAAAAACTTTCCTCCTCGGTGATGAGGACTAGAACCATGTCTTTCAATGAACACTACAATTAGCAGGATGCAACATTCCACACCAGAGAGCAAACTCTGCCCTTGCATAGCATGCCAGCTGATACACCACCGATTTCCTTTGAGAGAGAGTGTGCATGGGGGTGTGTGTGTGTGTGTGTGTGTGTGTGAATGTGTGTTTCGCCTTGGCTGCCAACAGCTCCCCTGGAACATCCGGGGAGACCCCCTCTGAAGTCTCCGGCTTCCACAGACAGGGTGAGGGCAAAGCGGGCGGACGGTTTCCCCAGAGACGACCCAGTTCCGCAACCAGCTCAGGGAGTGCCGTAGATGACGCGAGGACAGGCCTCGGGCAGGATGCAGTGCGCCTCGTGCTCCACCAGCCCTGCGGGGCACTGGCAGCCCGGCACGCAGGGCTTGAAGCAGCGCGACTCCACCACGCCCAGCGGCACGGCACGGTTGAGGCAGGTCTTGGGGCAGGGAGGGCCGCACTCGTCGAACACGTAGCCCCGGTCCTGGGGGCAGCCCACCGCTGTGGGGAGACAGAGAGACACAGTGTGAGAGCGGGGCCGCGAGCGGAGGATCCGGCCCGTGGGGAGCGAGGCCCGGTTCCTACCGAGGTGGTGCTCAACCTGTGTCTGGGCTGCACCACTTCGGAGTGCAGGTGTGTGTGTGTGTGTGTGTGTGTGTCACGTAATTGAGGGGCCTCTTCCGTACTAAAAACAGATTTGTTTTTTTAAAAATCCCTCCACATAGAAATGCTGACATGTTGGGGGGGGGAAGGGGTTGTAGTCTAGCCTTCTCCTTGACACCCTAGATTTCTACATGTAGGTCCCGCCTTTTGTATGGAGGAGCATTCAGTCCCGTGAGCCACCTCTACCCCCTCCCTCAGTATGACCAAGTGAGAACTAGGCCTTGGATCGGGGGACAGAGGATGATGAGGATGATCAGGTGAAGACCCTGCAGGACCCCCCCCCCGAAGCCTCACACCCCTTTCGCCCCTCCATCTTCTTCGCCCTAGGATCCCTTGCAAGTGTTGCTGAGAATCAATGCTGAGATCGTCAGACTGGGCGGGCAAGGCAGGGGGCCGAGGCTGAGAAGATTGTGGTCTGCGTAGGGCCCCCAACAGCATTAATGGCAGAGGCGAGGTTTGAACTTCCCGATTTGTAGCTCAAGTCTCTCAGCTGCGATGCGACACCAGATCTCACCGCAATTTTTATAAACCATTTCTGTGGTTTGAGGCCACAACCAGGAAAAGAACCACAAGCCACGGACGGCCTTCTCCTTGTCCCTTCAGCCAGAGCAGCTAGACTGGTGGGGACGAGGAAGAGGGCCTTTTCTGTGGTGGCCCCCGTAATGTGGAACTCTCTCCCGAGTGACCTCCGCCATGCCCCCTCTCTGATGAGCTTCCGTTGCTCATTAAAAACCTCGTTGTTCAGGCGGGAATATGGGGTGGGTTAAGATTTTAAAATTTTTATATTGTTTTAATGTATTTTATTGCATTTATGTATTTTATTTTGTGTACATCGCCCAGGGTGGCCGGTTGCCGGCCAGATGGGCGATAAATAAATATTAATAATAAAAAAATAAATAAATTGGGTGCAGACAGTGCATGAGCAAGGGCAAGGAGTCCACCCTGCTTGCCTAATCAAGCCCCTTCACTATTTAATGGGCACTTGAGATTTGCTAAGCTGTGCCAGAAGCCCTTCACCATGGCAAGTTCAGTCGCCTTTGAAGTGTTGCAGCATGCTCCGCTTTCGGAACAGCTTCTGCCCGGAGCAATCACCTTTCACTGGAACTCTCTAGAGCAGCTTTCCCCAACCTGGGGCCCTCCCGATGTGTTGCACTCACTGGGGGATGCTGGGAGTTGTAGTCCAACACATCTGGAGGCAACCAGGTTGGGGGTCTGCTCTGCTTCCCGCCTCCACGCTCCACCGTCTGCAGAGCACCGGTCTATGCTGCTGGCCCTGGATATACAGCATACCACGGTGGCAGTAGCGGAGGAGAGACGAGGTTATGGAAAACCCCACATGGGGCTGGCAGCAGCCGTACAGCGAGAGGGAAGCACTTTTGCCAGCCCCCCCCCCCCCGGGCCTGGCCTCCCCTCGCATTCCAGGATCTTCAAAACCAACTCCAGGGGAGGCCGGTGACTCCTGTTTCAGTGGGGCTCCATCTCCATTACAGGTTTTGCAGCTTTTATTCGGAGCCCCATGGGAGCTATCCGTGGGGTGGAATGCAGCACCACGGATAGCTCCCACGAAGCTCCGAATAAAACCTGGAACGGAAAAGGAGCCCCACCGAAATGGGCGTCCCCAGCCTCATTCGCTCCTCCTTTCCTGCCGGCTCCGCAGCCCCTTCGCCCCTCCGCTCAGCCCCGCGGCAGCTCCCACGCCCTGTCCGCGCTTTCGCCACGCCGCAGGGAGCCAGTCAGAAGGAAGAGGGGGGCGGCACCCAACGCTGTGGGAGGGGGGCCGATGGCGGCGCGTCCGTGAGCCTCGCGAGGCCCGCTCGGGCCCTCCTCACCGCAGAGGGTGGGCGAACGCCACTGCAGCACCAGCCCGGCGTGGCGGCACTGGGCCGCGTAGGCCTCCAGGGCCTCGCAGAGGCAGTCGTCGCTGCCGCCGGCGGCGCCACAGGCGCAGAGGTCGTACACGCAGGAGGCGAAGAAGGGCTCCGGGGGGACGGCGGCGTGGCAGCGCTCGAAGGGCGGCGACTTGAGGACTTTGCAGCGGGCATTGGCCTCTTTGCGGGAGCGGTAGCCCGACTCCTTGCAGGGGTCCACGTCCGTCCCGTCGGCACAGCTGCTGCCTCGTCCCGTGGCGTTGGCGGCAACCACCTGGGCCAAAGAAACGCAAGCCCCGTTCACAACACACACACACACACACACACGCGCGACGATACCAGCCCAGGCTGCCCCCCTGTGGGGTGGGGGGCAAGCCTCCATCGCTGCCAATGGCAGCCGTGGTCTTCTGGCTAGAGAACAAGTGGCCGGGAGAGGGAAGAAGGCTTAAACTTACCTCTGCGCGGTCGGTGGCTGCACTCTGGATCAAGGCTCCCTGGGCTTACTTAAGAGTAAGCGGGGGTCAGCCGCACACCCCATGTTTAATGTACTGTGTCGTTGCGTATCCTTTCCTCGTGTTCTCCTGCCTCCATTTCTCCCCCCCCCCACTTCCTCCGTTGGTATTGATTTCTAGATTGCAAGCCTCTTGGGGCAGGGACTTGGCCTCGTGTGCCTCAAGCACCACGCTCACTGATGGCACTGTGTAGACGACTGCTGTCGTCCTGACGGGGCACCCTTTCTCTCCCCTTCCTATCTAGGCTCCCTTGGGATTTTGTGGTCCCGGCTATGGAGTGGGTGGGTGGGTTCTAGCACTCCTCCCCCCCCCGCCTCCTCTCTGCCTTTACCTTCCAGCTGTTGCCAAAAGCAGCCTCCGACAAGGTCAGGTGCCCCGACCGGAGCCGCAGGTCGTCCTGGGGGTAGCTGTTGAAGTTGCCACAGAGCCCGCAGGTGCGGCCTTTGTACGTGCCGGGCACGCTGACCTCCAGGTGGGAGCGGCCGTTCCAGAGCACCTGGAAGGGGGCGCGAGGCCAGGGGGACAGAGATGGGTCTCCGATGCCCAGTTGCTCTGCAGCCACCCAAAGAGCCCCCTCCCCCAGATGCGAGCCGACCATGAATCCAGGCAAGGCAGAAGCCCCCCCGCCGGGCGGCAAAATCCAGGGGCCATCACCGGTGAGAGCTGGCCAGTCGGAGCCCCCTGGATGTGCCGGACTGCAACCCCGTCAGCACACCGCTGGCAGTGTGGGCTGGGGATGATGGGGGGGGGTTTGTAGTCCTAACAGCTCTGCAGGGCGCCAGGCTGGAGAAGGCCGACCTATTGGGGGGGGGGGAGTGCTCCCACGCTGCTCTTCGCGGCGGATCGTGCTCCCCGTTCATCGGCACGTAGGTTGAGCTGCGATCCAAAGGCCCTGCGCTCACCCAGACGCACCGCCCCCCCCCCACGGCACCCTCCTCCAGCCTGGAGCCCTCCGGATGTGTTGGCCTAAATTTCCCGCCATCTCCAGCCAGCCTGCCCAACAGCTTTGCTGCCCGGGGATGATGGGTGCTGTAGTCCGACTCATCTGGAGGTCCCCGGCCTGGCGAGGGCTGCCATACAGCCACAAGACAAGGATGTGGGGGGAGGGGGGGGGCAGATGACGCTGCTCTTGCGCTTTGGGGCTCGCACAGAAGGGGGCTCCCCCCAATGGACCGTGCCCACAGCTTTCCCATGGGAGGACTCTCGCAGATGCCGCTTGCCTAAACGGCTAGCGAAATGGCCTCTCCGCCTTCCCGGCAGCCCCCCCCCGTCTGCTCCCCTGGGATGCTTCCCACCCCGCCCCGCCCCGCAAGCCCCCCTGCCCCCTCCGCACCTGGACGCCAAGGTTGGTGTTCAGCAGGAGGGTGCTGGCCTTCAGCTCCACGTACAGGTGCGGCTCCTTCAGGAAGGGGAGGGTCACGGTCCGGGTGTCCACCTGGGCGAGGGCGGGAGGATCTCGCTCAGGCCACCGCCTCTGCCCGCGGCAGGCGCCGACCCGCCCGGCTGCCCAGACCTCGTGGCGGGGTGGCGGAGAACAGGTGCCGGGCGGATGGGGAAGAGCTCGGACCCCGCCCGCCCTACCCAGTGCAGCAGCTAAGGCCGTCCGTGCACCGGTGCCCCCCTCCCAAGCTCCAGCTGATGGGGGAGGTTTTCCAGGTGGAGGAACAGCCAAGCAGAGCCCTCACCATGACCACGCGATCCTGGAGCAGCCGCACGGTGGCGTCCCCAATCAGCACAGTCACTTCCTTGGTCCAGGACACGCCCTGGCGCCCACGGTCCTCGTTGGTCACATGAATGCTATCGTGCGGGGAGGGAGGCAAGGTAGCCCCAGGGTCAGTGTGGGCACCGCAGGGCTAAGTGGAATGGAACCCCAAAGCCTGGGCTCTCCCCGCTTCCCGCACAGCACTGCAGACCCCAAAGTGAAGGGTGCAGAACGGCCACTGAAACGGCCTGGCTCCTTCCGAAGGGCCTATAGGAACGCACTCAATTCCAGAATGGCCATAGGGGCGCATGACGGACAGAGCGATTGGTCGACTCAGTGGGATGCTTTTTATTCAGGGTTTGCATAGAAGAAGAGATCCTGGCCCTCCTCTGTGTGACAACCCTTCAAGTACTGGAAGAGCACTATCATATCTCCCCTCATAATATGATGTCAGGGTGCAGGATCCAACCCACCCCAATTCATCCCAATGGCCATTCCGACAGACGGTGCCTTTATTTTTGGCTCTTTACGGACGTGCCCTGAAAAATCCGCTGTGCCAGCCGCCAATCGCCCTGGGCGCAAGGCATCCCAGCGGTGCCGTTCTGAAAGGACCAGTGTATTTCAACGGCCATTCTGTGCCCGTCGTTTCAGTTTGCCCCTTCTTGCCATCTTGGGTGCCCTTTGCTTCAGGGGCAAAAGAGGCTGTGTGTTTCTTCCCTGGCCCCCAATCCTGAGCCCCCTTTTCCCTTCTGGAACTGGGACAGCACCAAGAAATTCCGGCCCACTGGGTCTCCATTCTCACCCATTCGGCCCCACCTCTCTCCCTGTAAAGAAAGCACGGCTCCCCCGCCCCGCAAATCCATGCCCCCTCCGGTTTCCTCCCTGAAGTGAGTGGAGAGAGAGGGGGCTCACCTGAAGTCTCCCCCATCACAGTCCTGGGCGAGGATGTACGTGCAGCCGCCCTGGAAGTGGACCATTTTGCCGTCGAAAGTGCGGTAATGTGGGTCCCCAAAGGCCACGCAGGTCGCGGGACGTGGGACGCAGTGTGGGCAGCACACGCCCGGGATCAGGGTGGCCGTCTCGTCCTGCCAGGTGAGGGAAGAGGGCGAGAGCCTCAGGACGACTGCTGGACGCCTCCCCCGCCCCGCCCCCCAAATCTGTCGTCTCTCTGCTCCAGACCATGTTTAAACGGCCACAGGCCGCACGCTGGTGCATGTTTCCCCCCCAGGCTCTGCTACCTGACGGGGAGACGCCTCTCAGGATGCAGCCCTGTGGCTTTGGGATTAGCAGCTGACCTCATCTGACCCCCGGCCTCCTCGGGCTCCCGTGTTCCCTCTGAGCTGAGCTGCACTCCTCATAGTAGCTTGGGGTGGGGTGGGAATACATTTCCCCAGGAGCGGTATGTGGTTCCCTGTTGTAATGCAAACTACTTTGGGGTGGCACGGGCCAGTGTTCTCCAACCTTGGGTCCCCAGATGTTTTTGGCCTACAACTCCCAGCATGCCCCAGCCAGCGTCTGGGAGTTGTAGGCCAAAAACATCTGGGGACCCAAGGTTGGAGAACACTGGCATGAGCAATTCAGGCCCCTTGGCTTTGCAAAAGACCTGCTCCCAGGGGGGGAGATGAAAACTGCTGGAACCGGTTTGTTGATACGGATCCGATCGACGCCCCGCTGCCTGCGCTCCTGGCCTCCCTTTGAGGGCGTGGCTACGGGGACTGTCGGGATGCGCGCCTGCAGTTCAGAATTTGCCACTACACCCAGTGCTTTGGAGCGCGGCCGGCGGCAGCAGGAATAGAGAGGCTATCCCTGGAACGGAGCCGGTCCCCTGCAAGAGGGAGGAGAGCTGCCGCCACTCCCCGACGTTCCCAGCGCCCCCAAGAGGAAAGCCGCCCCCCCACACACACCTCCGAGGGCCTCGGACTCACTCGCCCCTCCCTTCAACTCACAGCGGCGCAGGCGGCGGGGGGGCATCGCTCGCTCCGGCAGTGCACGTCCCCGGACACACAGCTGCAAGTCGTGCATTCGTCCACCTGCCAGTGCTCGTGGGACTGGAAGATCCGGCCCTGGTGGGAGCAGTGGCTGCCGGGATCTGCGGGGGAAAAGACCGGAGGGGGTGGTTGGTTCCTTGCCGCTTGAGAACGCACCACCACCGCCTTCCCGAAGCACAGCCGGGCTCTTTCACCACGACCCTCCCCAAGTTCAGGGCACTTTTGTGTGTTGAAAGCACTGCGCCTGCATCCTCTGGTCACAATCCTCACAGACAGTCCTGTAAGGGAAGTCAGCATTATTATCCTCTGTAGTGTGGATGAGCGGGTTGAGGCCGAGCGGCTTGCATAAGGTCGCCTGCTGAGTTCGGGGTGGATGGGAGATTCGAACCATTCGAGCCAAGTACACTTCAATAAACAAGAAAATTGCTGTAATTCCAAAAAAGCCTAATGTCATAACCACGAAACAGCAGAAGCCCAAACGCACCACAGAAACAGTTATGAATACCTGGATGCTAAAAACAGCAAGCTATAAAATGGCACAGCAGTAAGACTAGAGCCACAGAACATGTGATGAGCTGAGAAGAAAAATATGCAGGAAAAGCAAAGACAAAGTAATATGCAAAAAAAGAGAAACAAACGTAGTACGGCCAAGGGGGATTTTCTGTATGTCCACTGCTGGCAGAAGAATGCCAAAACAGAAACGCCTGTGTCACTTGCCAGCAGGATGATATTATGCCCTGGAGAATCCCTTTGTTTTAAAAAAAAAATCCCACCACTTGGGTGCCACAACAGAAAAGGCCCTGCTCCCGGCTGCCACACAGATTTTATTAGATCGGCTAACTCAGCCGCCGGGATGCCATTCTTACCTCGGCACTCAGTGCAGCACTGTCCGGGCCCTTGCACCTTCACCAGACCATCTTGGCACACCACGGGCAGGCACTCCTGGATCTGGCACTCAATGTGACCCAGCTGAACATCAGACAAAGAGGCAGACATCAGAACGGTGAGGGCAGGAGGGCTGCGCTGATCCGGTAGCCTCTCCTTCCTTCTCTTCTGCTCTGTGACCCACAAACCATGAAAACTGTGGGGCTTTGTCCTACCCACCCCTTCATTTGCAGTTTGTTTTCTGCCCCATCTACACACAGTTCTGGAGAGTACCAACAATTGAAAGTAGATTTACAAAGACGTCAGCTATTAAAGGCCCTTGGAATACACTTTGCTAAAACATTCCTGTGCCTAAAAGTCAGTGCATGTCCCTGCGGGTGAGAGCACTGGATCCAGGCGTCAGGCTTCGCAAAGCCGCGGCCATCCTGCGAGTGACCCTTTCTCAGCCTCAGTCTCCCCACTCTGTAAAATGGCCCCGGGGCTTCAGTCACGGGCCAGAGAAATCCTGCCAAGCAACACCCTCGTTGTCAGTGATATGTGGGGACTCCTTCCAACTGCTCAACAACCAGAAACACACCACTCATGGGTTGGGTTGGGGTCTTGGCAGAGAGCCCCTCCCGGCCTTACGTTGCACGAGCAGGAGACACAGCTGTCGGCACTGTCCTTCCAGGTTTCGCCATCGGACACACGGCGTCCCTCAACTTCAATCACACACTCTGCAAAAGGGAGGGTTGGAAGAGGGGCCGTTAGGGGGCAAGCACAGACGTCCCCTTGTTCAAATCAGGAGGCCGCACGCCTGAGGGGCGGCAGCTGCTAAGGTTTTAGGGAAAAAAGAACTTTACAGTCATGCCTTGGATTGAGAGCATAATTCGTTCCGGAAACGTGCTTGTAATCCAAAACACTCTTATATCAAAACGAAATCCCCCCCCCCCAAAAATGTGTACAGAGATTTTTAATTTAAGCCGTACTACAGTCCTTGTATTGCAAGACGTCGCTTGTATATCAAGTCAAAAATAAATAAATATTTAAAAAATTTGCTTGTCTTGCAAAATGCTCTCAAACCAAGTTACTTGCCATCCAAGGTATTACTGTAAATGTCTGTATGCAAGTTCAGAGTGGGTCAGGCCACTAGGCAGGTCGAGCCAATTCTGGTCTCATCAGTTTTTCACTCCTAAAGGGAAAATGACTGCGTTCCTAGGCACACTTACTGAGAAGTTAAATTAGTGGGGTTTACTTACGAGTAAATATACTATAGCAGCCTTTCCCAACCTGGTTCCCTCTGGATGCGATGGGACTCCAACTCCCAGCATCCCCCGGCCAGCTATGCGTTGCAGTCCAGCACATCTGGAGGGCACCAGGTTGGGGGAGACTGACCTACTGGGTGTAAGTTTGACTAGAGCAGAAGCTGGTTTTGAGAGAGGGCTCCTGGCCTTGAAATAGCAGCCTGGAGCTCTCTCTCCCTTGAGGAAATCTGCTCCGGTGAACGTTTGGTGGTCCCTTCTGTCCTTGGTGATCGTTTGGCCTTGTTGACCCCTTCTGTCCCTGTGGGAATTTGGCACAACCGAGACCGACTAACCCAGCGTTCTCCAACCTTGGGTCCCCAGATGTCTTTGGCCTACAACTCCCAGCATGCCCCAGCCAGCGTAGCTGGCTGGGGCATGCTGGGAGTTGTAGGCCAAAGACATCTGGGGACCCAAGGTTGGAGAGCCCTGGTCTAACCGTTCAGAAGTAGCACCATATATCGTAGAAATGATGAGACAGAATCAGTGCTGGCAGGCCCAGAGGAGATGAAACCAAGGGGAAACCTTCTTATTGAGCATGTCATGGGGCCGAGCCCTCTCTCTCTCTTCCACCCGAGGTGCCACTCAGCCTTCTCTGCCCGCCCCCCCCACACACCTGCCAGTCCCCGGCTGCCCATCCCTGCGGGATCAGGGCTGCAGCAGGACCCCGTTGGGGAGCAAGGAGAGGGGGGGGGATGATGATGAGAGGGAGGGGAGAGATGCCTCACCGTCACAGATCGGGCAGCAGGCGCCCTGCGGGGTGAAGCGCTCCACGGGGGGACAGCTCAGCGGCGGGCATCCTTGGTGCACACAAACCCAGGTCAGGTCCTGCGTGGAAATGGACAGCAGCCAGGGCTGGGGACATCGCAGGGACGGCGTAGAGGACGCGCCACCCACCGGGGGTTTACCGTCTCCCTCGGGGAAAGAACGGCGGTGGCAGCAGGGAACGAAGGGCCTCCACCCCCCAGATACAACTGAGTCCAGCGCCACCAGGTGACCAAACTATAGAATGACACTATCCACATGGCAGGCTCCGCCCCCTCCCGCCCCCCCCCCCCCGAGCCTTGGGAACGTCAAGAGAGCCAGCAACCCTAAGCGCAGATCAGTGGGATTCCCACAAGTTTATCGATCTCGAATACTTCGGTTTGCACCCTTAATTCTAAGCTCGATGTTTCAAGGAGGGGACGGGATGATCTTGTGGTTGTGGAAAGGGAGGGGCGGGGTGGGACGGCAAGGATTTGGGGGCGGCTGGTGCCAAGGAGTGCAGGAACCCCGCCCACACACACTGGCACCCCCATTTTGCCGATGTGGCCGGCTGGCTTCCATACATGTTCAGAGCCTGCTGAGGCTCACCGGGCCACCCGGATCGGCTGCACCGCGGCTACATGGGGCGGTGGGCGCCCCGGCATCCTTCGTGACTTTACAGGGGATCCCGAGATGCGCTTCCCCGATCGCACGATCTCAGGCTGGCACCCCTTAACCGTGTTGCCGCCTTCCCCCAGCAGTCGCTTGGGCCGCTTGTCCCTTGTCGCCTTCACGGGGGAACCAGCGTGCCCGATTCCGAGATTAGTTTTTAGCAGGCGGGCAGCTCTGAAGTCGCGGGCCGTTCCTCAAGCGCGACAGCGGCCCCGGCGGGTCCCAGCTGTGCGGAGCTGCTCAGGGGCGTACGCCACGCCTCCGCCAAGGCCTGGAGGTCACGCGGTGGGCTCACCTTGCAGTGGCAGGTGTAGCAGGGCTCGTCAGTGGCGTGGACCTCGTTGCCCAGCAGGCTGGCGGTACAGTTGCTCAGGGCTTCTGCAAAGCGGAAACGAAGGAACAATGAGCATTAAAAAAAAAGCACTTTGCCTAGATGCTCAAAGCGCTAGCACTCCTCACAACAGCCCTATAAGGTAGGCCAGTGCTATTATGATCCTCAAATGGCAGATGGGAGGGGCTTGCGGTTGAGACTAAGAGATGCTGGCTTGCCGGAAGGCACCTACTGAGTTCACGGTGAGCGAGATCTGAACCAGGGACTTGCAGGGCTCACCCTCTCGGCTTTCGTGCTACGACACCTAACCCAAGGGGTGTTGGGCCTCTTTCAGCCTGAGGGCTGAATATAATTTTGCAGCGGGGGGGGGACACACGACACATTCCAGCGATGGGCAGGGCCAGAGGCAAATGGGACGGGGGCCGAAAACGCCAGCATATTTTAGCGTAAAGCTCTTCGTGCCAGTAACTAAGCTGTAAGAGAGCCACTTCAACCTTTCAGAACCGGGGGGGGGGGGGGACGGGGACGGGACGGACAGACTCACGTGCACAGGTTGGGCAGCAGTGCCCGGGGCCAGGGGGCTGGATCTGTGCCCGGGGGCAGTCCACGAGGCTGGGGCACTGCCTGCGGTAGCATTGCAGGTGTTGCTCTCCGTCTGACATCAGCTGGGAAGGAAAAGAGGAGGTGACGGGCGGGGCCGAGGGCTCATCCAGTGAGGCTCCCTCAACACACACGGGGCGGGAGGAGGTGCGCTGATGCATCCTTATGGCCTCTCGCTGCGGCGGAGCTCGGCCGGTGCGTGGTTCCACTTCAGCAAAAGGTGCAACCCCCTTTCTACCTCTGCAAAAGGTGCTTTCCGTTCTGCCTCTGTGGTTCTCCCTCCTCTACCCACCCAGAGACACTGCCTGTTAACTCCTGAGCTCTCCTTCCTGTGCCACGTGGATCTTTTCCGGGAAGAGGAGGGCCAAGTTACTAGTCCTCATCCCCCTTCCTCCTGCTGCCAGCAAGTTCTGCTGCTTCGTGCGGTGCACAGCCGTACCTGCCCAGAGCAGTGGAAGAACTGCTGGCGAGAGTGAAGCGGCGGGTGGGCAGGGGGGGGGGGGCTTGCTGATCAGCAGCTCCGGCCTGCTTCTTGAAGCAAAGCCCTTTCCGGCCAGCAGATTCGCTTCGGCTCTTCATGGGAAGCAGATCCAACCCAGCAGAGGGAGGGATGTTCCTCTTTAACGCGGGACTTGTTACCCAGAAGGACCTCATTAATTAGGAAACAAGCCCACAAGTGGAGAGCACCGATCATAGAGCCGGTCCGAGGAAGAGTTATGTGAGACTCAAAAGCTTGCTCCCAACTTGGTGGCTTCCAGCTGTTCCTAAGGAAAGCCCTGGGCCAACCAGGAGTTTGGATTTCTCTAACAGACCAACACTCCATTTTCTGTCTATTTTTACCCAGAGGACCTTCTCTTCTGCTGCTCCCAGATTATGGAATGGCCTGCCGGAGGAGATACGTCAACTTGTCAAGTCTTTTGGACTTTAAAAAAGCCATAAAGACTGAACTCTTCCGGCAGGCCTATCCGGCGGAATTTTAGGATGTTTTAAAGATGTTTTAAAGATGTTTTAAGATGTTTTTAGGATGTTTTAAGATGTTTAATAGTATATATTGTGTTGTTTTAGTTTAGGTATTTTATATTTTCTGTTGTTCCCCGCCTCGATCTAGATGGAGAGGCGGGTAATAAATAAAATAATAATAATAATAATAATAATAATAATAATAATAATAATAATATTATTATTATTATTATTATTATTATTATTATTATTATTATTATTATTATTATTATTATTATTATTATTTTCCGTGTGCTATGAACTGAGCTGGCTTTTCCCAGGGGAAAAAGTGGTGAAAACATATCCCACCCCTAGCTCTCTCCTAGTGGAACTACATTGCACCGGACCCCTGGTCTGATCCAGCACGGCTGTTCCCTCGTGCTGATGTTTTTGCACAGCCTTCCCTGCTGTGCGCAGCTCCTCAAACTCTGGCGCTGGTGGGCTGGCGGCCTCTAGTGGCCAAAGTAATAACCACATGAGTCAATCTTTATTTTTTAAGCGATGCAGTTAAGCCAGGGCTCTCCAACCTTGGGTCCCCAGATGTTGCTGGCCTCCAGCTCCCAGCATACCCAGCCAGCATGGCTAATGGCAAGGGATTCTGGGAGCTGTAGTCCAGCAACATCTGGGGACCCAAGGATGGAGAGATGCTGGACAGACATCATTGAGCAGGGGGTTGGACTCGATGGCCTTGTAGGCCCCTTCCAGCTCTACTTTTCTATGATTCTATGATTCTAGCCCTGAATTAAGCTGTTCCCGACTCAGCAAGAAACATCATGCCTGTGGCTCACGCTGGCTCAGCTTGTCTGAGCATGGAAAGCTAAGCAGGGTCAGGCCTGGTTATTACTTGGATGGGAGACCCCTCCTCTAGTTTCCTGCACTGAGCAGGGGGTTGGACTCTAGCCTTGCAGGCTCCTTCCAACTCTATGATCTATGAAATCTATGAAATCAGTGGATGAAAAGAGTTAGCATTCGGGGTTAGCCTTGCTTGCAGAAAATGGCCTGAGTGAGGTGCGATGGATACGGGGACGGGAGTCTGGCCCTTTACGGCTTCCCCACTGTGGCACCTTCCAGATGTTTTGAACTTCAACTCCCATCAGCCCCTGCCAACATGGCCAATGGTCAGGCATCCTGGGAGTTGTAGTCTTAAGAGACACCTGGACGGCACCCTGCTGGGGAAGGCTGATTTAGGGACCGTTTGGCGATAGGAATCCTTCCAGGTGGGGAGGGGGGCTTGCCAAGATGACCTCAAGGCACCCCTGCCCCATAATTCTTCCAGAGCCGTGGTCCTCACCTCACAGGTGCAGACTTCACAGGGGTCCTGTCCTGGCTGGAAACTCTCACCCGGTTGATACACACGGCCCTCGTAACTGCAGTCTGGGAGAGGAGAAGAAGCCAAGATGGGGGTTTGGGGAGGGGGAGACATAAAATGGAGCCCCCGCATGTCTCTAGTGGAATCTCTGCCGTTTCAGGGAGGGCAGAGAGTGGGCAAGCTGAGGCACAGGAGGGAGAGCAGGGGGCTGCCCCCCCCCAGGGATGAAGAGGGAACCCAGGAGTTCTGGCTCCCAGCCCCCCCCCCCCCCCCCAGCCAAAACAATGGATTCACTGTCAAGTTTCCAGGGATTCAAAGAGATGGGCGAGTTTTCCTTCCATTTAATGAACGAATGAATGCATTTATTGATTTATGTATTTTTAAATTTTATTTATACCTCCCAGGAAATGTTGGGAGGGGAAAAGACAAAATCTTTTAGGTAGGAGACAGACAATATTTGGCAGTGATTTGAAAGAGTCATTGCTCCCCATAGTTTACATACACCTTTCTCTTGTCCCAACACAGCCTCTGGTCAAAAAGGTTTTGCAGGTTCTCAAAAATGATACACAAAACCTGCCGAACCTGTTGACCAAAGCAAATGGGATCAGAGCATATGCCTTTCCAAGCCACCTTGAACTCTCTGAAAGAACCACTGCCCTTGCAGACCATTCCCTTGACCATCAAGACCAAACTGGGTTCCATCCTGTGGGCAAAAATCAATACATGAAATGCAGTTTCCCTGACACTCCCATGGGCAGGGCCGGTGCTACCATTAGGCCAACTAGGCAGCTGCCTAGAGCGCAGGGCTAAAGGGGGTGCCAGAAATAGGGAGGGAGGGCTCAGGTGGGAAGGGGGGGCGCTAAATATCTGATCTTGCCTAGGGCACCAAACTGCACCAAACTGCCTTGCACCGGCCCTGCCCATGGGCGTGCCCAGCGGGACGTGGCACCCACCAGAAAACACACTGGGAAGAACGTATTCAGGTCTGAGCCCAGCTGGCCTGAAGGAAGAGGCGCTCTTTAATGATTTCTGGCCGGGCCGTGTGTCAGAATGAATGGAAGACCCATTTCGCCCCCAGACTCCCCTGCTTAGCCTATCCTGGACTCCTGGGTCACTGCATCCGGCCTGCTCAATGTGCAACTCACCGAGGCACATGCAACCCGCCAGCCCCACACGTGTATGGTGGCCCATCGGGGGCTCAAAGTCCTGGTGTTGCTGCCGGCCCGCGCCTGCAAAGACTGGGGATTGGTCAAGTCACAAAACGTGGCCGTGGAGCTGAAGCCGGCACGGACAGAGTCATAAATTGTGCAGCAAACGGAATGCCGGGGTTATATTTCCAACTCCCAGCCGGCTCCCCGCTTGGGTTGCCCGCTCTGCTCACAGGACACTGGGCGTCCTGGTTCCTCGGCCCACTCTTCCTGGAGGAGGAGGACGAGGAGGAGGAGGAAGCCCTTCTCCCTCCAGCCGTCCTGGCTCTGCGTCTCCCCCACAACATGCCAGCCCACGAGGAGCCACTCCTGGCGCTTCCACACGCGCCCCTGGCTTCCGCTTCCCATTGGCCGCCCGAGTCCTCCCATCATGCCCCTCTCCACCGGGGCGGCAGCACCATACCTGCACACAGCGGGCAGCATTCTCCAGGAACGTCGATCTGGTTGACACAGGAGCTGATGCAGGCGATCTCGGCACAGGTGGCAACGCCGTCCACGCACATGCAGGCCATGCAGGGCCCGGAGGAGGAGAGCCAGCCGCTGCCATCGGCACGCTCCCGGCCCCCGTACAGGCAGCCTGTGGAAGGCGGCAGGGGCAGCGGTCAGACCCACCGTGGCCCCCCACCCACCCCGAGCCCTGTGAAAACACAGCCGTTCTCCTTCTGGCACCTGCAGTACCACCTCCAAGAGACTAGGGGCACTAGATCCAGGGGGTTGCGATTTACTGGAGTCACTCTAGGCTGCACAGCTGTGGCTCTGTCAGGGCGCAAATCCTTCCGGGCGCGGCTCCCTCTCAGCGGCGGCTCCTTCCTCCTCCGTCACGGCTGCCAAGTTAAAAGCCCCCCGGGGAGCCTGGGCGTTGTTGGGTGGGGCAGATGAGCCATATCGGCCACGGTTTTATGAGTGGGTCAGAGTGGGGCGATTGGACCAGCTTAAGGGCCAGGGACGGGTTTGGGGACAGGGAGGTGCCTTCCCCACGGGCCGAGGCCAAGCATGCCGGCACCTTTGCAGCGAGGGCAACAGACCCCAGGCTCCGTCACTGGGTGGGAGCACGTTGTCGGGGGGCACCGGATCACCTCACAGCGGACGTTCCCCTCCTGCAAAGGTGGAAAGCAAGAAGATCGGTCCAGCCACCTCCCTAGTCCCCCCGTATGCCTCCCAACAGGGGGAACTCTCCCCGGAAATCAGCGCATGAGGCGCAGGGGACGGGGAGCTCACCTGGCAGGCGCACTGGAGACAGGACTCCGGCTTAAAGGCCTCCCCGTGGGCGTGGCGCTCTCCTTCGAAGAGGCAGTCGTGGCAGAGAGGGCAGCACTGCCCGGGGCCCGGAGCCGGGTGGGAGCAGAGCGTGTCTTCGCAGGGCACCGGCTCGCACGAGGTCTTGCCACGCTGCAAAGGGGCGGAGAAGGAGCGGGGCTGGGCTGGGCTGGGCTGTGTGGGCAGATGTGGTCGGGCACCTGGGGTGGGGCTATCGGGGGCTGATGGTGCTCCTATAAAAGCATCGATATATAAAGAACTTGCAAGCGTGTTGCCTCTGTCTCAACTGGGGCTACCTTTTCCGGGAGGCTGGCCGGCCAACCCCAGTGCATTTTAAGAGCTGTGCAGAAGAGGGCATCGCGGAAACCTCTCTTGCCCTGCTGCTAAAACGCTCTCTGTCTGTTGCACTGCTGCAAAAGGTCCAGGAGACCCACTGGTCTCTTTTGTATTTTTTCGTCATGCTAAGGACTGGAGTGGGTGGAGGAAACATCTGACCAATCCATTCCTTAGGACTTACGCTGCAAACGACAGGTTGAAAAGCACAATATTTAAAGAACACAGTGAAGGAAAAGCGGAGCCCGCGAGGCATAATGGACGGAAGGCTGAACCAGGACAAGTTCTCCGGCCAAATTCCGGCTGAGCTATACAAAGTTCATTAGCTAGCTTTGGATAGGTAAGTGCACCGGAGTCGAACCTACCTCTCAGGGGCGTTGTGAGGCTAAAATGGGCTACCACCACAGTGCGTGCCGGGGGACACACCTGGCCCTCCAGATGTTGCTGGACTGCAACTCCCATCAGCGCAAGCCAGCAGAGCCAATGGTGAGGGCTGATGGGAGTTGATGTCCAGCAACATCTGGAGGGTCACAAGCAGCCCACCCCGACGTGTGTCAGAGGGCGTGAGTAATAAATAAAAGACTCAATGCAAACATGAAATCCCTCTTTTAAGACCTTGCTGTGGGAAGTTATTTTAATTTATTTTTTATTTTATTTATTCTATTTATACCCCGCCTTTTTTCCTGCAAGGAACCCAAGGCGGCTTACATAATCCTCCTCCTCCTCCTCTCCATGTTACCCTCACAACAACCCTGTGAGGTAGGTTAGTGCTGAGAATCAGTGACTGGCCCAAAGTCACCCAGTGAGTTTCGTGGCCGAGCGGGGACTAGAACCCGGATCTCCCGAGTCCCAGCCCGGCACTCTCACCACTACGCCACACTGGCTCCACAGGGCAGAGGAGCAGCCAGGGCCAGACCCCCAGGCAAAGGTCCGGGGGTCCCACAACCCAGAGCCCCCCCAAATGACAATGGGGGGGGGGAATTCTCTACACAAGTTGTGATCCCTCCCTCACGGAAGTTTGCAGGGCCTTTTCATGACGTCGTTATCCTCCAGGGCCTCTCCAGTGTTTACCAGCCATTTTCATGGGTTTTAGAGCGAGGGAAGTAAGCTATTAAATTTCAAACTGGAACAAATCAGAATGAAAGCCTCGAGTAAAGTCGCAATTCCGCTATGCTGCAGCAATACCACAGCACCACCTTGTGGCTGGTGAATAGAATGTATAGAAAGGCTGAGAAAGACAAACCCCGGAAAGAAACCCTGTATAAAGGACGCACTCTTCCTCCCGCAAAGAAAATGGAAGAAGCTTCAGCAAAGTGGCGGGTTAACCCCTCATGTAGAGAAGCACTCAAGAGAGGAACTCTGGGAAATTAGGAGGGCAGGCCTTGCTCTGCAACAGCATGCCCGCCCTAGAAAAAGATTTAAAAAAGAAGAAGGCAGAAGACAAGACTGCAGCCGCTGCCACCACCAGTGTCCCCAAAAGCCGGGACGGGGGGTCGCGCGGGTGGGGTGCTTAACAGATACTTCTTTCTTCCTCCTTTTAAAACTCTTTGGATGTGTTACCCTGAAAACTCGTGTAAAGCATTTTAAACAGAAGAAAGAGGGAGTCCCCCAGCTCTTTCTCGCTGCCGAGTCAGGGGGAGAGGGGACCGGGGACTCCTTCCAAGCTTTCCTGCCCGCCGGTAAGGGGGAGGGGGAGAGACGGCGGTGCGGCCCCGCCAAGGCCCTCTTGCCCGGGGCCCCCCACAGGCCCGGCTGCACCGCCACCAGCAGGGCTTCGGGACAGGCAGGGAGACCGTGAGCCTCCGGCACCCGGATGGCCAAATCACAAGACGCTTGGGAGGGACGGAGCGCGCCGAGGCTGCGCCCGGGGTTTCCGCCAGGGACGGCTGCCACTGTGCCGGGCTTGGGGCGGTACACGGAGGGCAAGAAGAGCGGGCAGGAAGGAACGACGGGGACCCCGGCTGTGTCGAGGAGGCCGGCCGGCCGGCGCAGGGCAGGGGTCTTACCACACAGGAGCACTGCTGGCAAGGGTCCAACGGGGAGAGCCACGGAGTGCTGCCTTCGGGGTACTCGCGGCCTGCGTGCTGGCACACTGTGGGGGAGCGGGGAGAGGCAGGTCAGGGTTCCTCCCAAGCGCCGGTCTCCCCCCCCCGCCCCCCAGCCTTGACCGCTTGTCTACAGCCCTGTCCTCAAGTGAAAAGAGCCGCTCCTGCCCCACACCGCTTCCCGTGGGCCACACACGGTCCGGCCACTTGCCTGCTGACCGGACAACCCGCCCTGGAGGGAGCGTGGGAGCGAGAGCCGCTGCAGCCCCGCCCCACTTGATCCAAATGCACGTCTACTCAGAAGTAAGTCCCCCCGGCCTCCGCGCAATAAGCGAGGTCCCTCCGATGCTGGTCCGCTCCTCACCTGGGCATTGCGGGCAGCACTGGCCAGGCCTGCGACTGGGAGCGGCGCACCGAGTCTGGGGACAAACCACCGGGGTGCAGAGCACGTTGCCGCCCAGGCAGCTGCAGCGCTGGCAGGGGTCGGCGAGCGGGGCGAAGGCTTGTCGGTCGTCATGCTTCTGGCCCTCATAGAGGCAGCCGTCGCAGGTCGGGCAGCAGGCCGGAGCGGTCGGGGGCAAAGGGTGAGTGCACTGCTGTGGGCAAGGCTTCGGCTGGCACGTCACAACTTCGGCCTGCGGAGGGGGGGGGGAGGGGAAAATAGCTGTGGCCGCCACACCAGTGCTCAGTCCCTAAGAATACAGGTTTTGGATGTTGAGCCACAGCTCCCAATGGCACAACCAACACAAGGGTCTCAAATAGGCCTGATGCGCCCAGAGCCAGTTTCACAGCCTGGCCTTCCTTGGGAGAGAGTTCCGCAGCGAGGTGCCCCTACAGAGAAGGCCCTGCATGGGATACCTTCTGCCCCGCCACCTGACTGAGTGGCAGATGGGGACCCACGACAGGGTCTCTTCCGGAGGTGCCAAGACCGTGAGGGGCTGGGGAACACAGGAGGAGGCACCCCTTTAGGGCCCAGACCATGAAGGAGTTTACCAGTTAAAACCAGCACTTTGAATTGGGCTTTGAAGCTCTCAGCTAGTCAGCTTCGGGACACGTGTGATGCAGTCTCTCAGACTTGCGCCTGCCAGCACCGTGCTGCCCTGAAGGGGCTGCAGTTCAACCATAGGGCACTTGCTTTGCATTCGGAAGGTCCCCCGGGTTCAATCCCCAGCATCTTCTCGTGGGGCTGGGAATGGCCCTGTCTGAACCATGAAGATCCCCTGCCGATCAGGGCAGACAAGCCTGAGCTAGATGCTTGACTCAGTGCAAGGTGGCTTCCTGCGAGTCTGTGCTTGGAACCAGGTGGAGTTTCTGAGCACACTCCAAAATGCACATAGTGGATAAAATGGCTTGGGACCACAGTATCTAAAGGCACGCCTCTGCCCACATATACCTGCCCGGATCCTGAGGTCATCTTCGGAGGCCCTCCTCCGGGTGCCCCCGCCAAACGAAGCTAGGCGGGTGGCTACAAGAGAGAGGGCCTTCTTGGTGGTGGCACCCCACTTTTGGAATAAACTCCCGCAAAGAGGTTTGCCGGGCACCTACGCTGTTATCCTTTCGGCACCAGGCCAAGACCTTCCTTTTCTCCTAAGCATTTTAGAGACCTCGTTCTAGGATATTATGGCTGTTTTATCGATCCCTGTGCCGTTTATTGTTTTGCATTATACTGTATTTTATTCTTTTAAATATTTGCACTGTATTTTATATTCTAACTGTGTTTTAAAACGGCACTTTAGTTTTTTAACTGGTTGTAATCCGCCCAGGGAACATTAGTTGTTGGGAGGATTAGAAATGTACTAAAGAAATGAATGAGTCACACTTAGGATCACAGAGTTGGAAGGGGCCTACACCAGGCCATCGAGTCCAACCCCCCTGCTCAATGCAGGAAACTAGAGGAGGGGTCTCCCATCCAAGTAATGAACAGGCCTGGCCCTGCTTAGCTTTCCACGCTCAGACAAGCTGAGCCAGCATCGTGAGCCACAGGCCTTGTAACTTGCCCGACCTTGACGTGACTGGGCCACGCATCGCGGTGGGTGTTCGGGGTGGGTGGGTGGCCTTCCCAGGAGAGGGTGCAGCCGGCATGCCAAGGGAAGCTGGGCAAAGGCCCTTCCTCAGCCTGCGCCCACTGGGTGCCCGGGTGCCCACCACTCCCCCGTCACTCACCAGGCAAGTGCAGGTCAGGCAGGCGTCTTCCGGCGAGCTGAAGGCCTCTCCGCTCTTGTAGAGCTTCCCGTGGTCGTGGCAGGTGCCCGTGCATTTTGGACAGCACTGGCCAGGCGGAGTTTCGGGGTTCTGGCAGGACGTGGGTGGGCACGGAGTCGGGGAGCATGTCACGGCGCCACCCTGTGGGGCAGGGAGAGATGAGGCCCTGCCGTTTAGTGACGGAGCATTGACGGGGCACATTTCAGGGGTTCAGAGACCTCCACAGACGCTACAGAAGGAATTGGTTACGCCCCTCAGTCTGCACAGGAGGTGGCTGGATCCTAGAAATCCAGCACTCCGCCCGCTATATCACACTGCCTCATCCTACCGTTCCTGCTATATTACTATCTATCACCGTCGTGACAATGTGCCTGACAGGGTTGTAGAAGAGCCGGCGACTCGTGGGGTCAAAGCCCCTGGACGTTTTTGACGAGTAGGGATGCTGACATCATCTGCCGCGCCCCCCCCCGGACTGCCACCCCCCCCCCCCCCCCCGCCGAGTTTAGCTGCAATTTTCACAGGAGCTGGAGGGGAAATGGATGTTCCCAGCAACAATATATTGTTCTGAGCGATCTCTCACAGAAATAAGGGGAAGTTATCTTGGGGTGGCCTGGTCTTGAATGAGCAATTCGGACCCGTTCGCTTTCCAAAAGACCTGCTCCTGGCGGAGATGAAATACGCTAGAATTGGTTTATTCCAGTGTTCTCCAACCTTGGGTCCCCAGATGGTTTTTTGGCCTACAACTCCCAGCATGCCCCAGCCAGCATGCTGGGAGTTGTAGGCCAAAACACTGCTCTATTGTAAGTAACATTCGGTCTTTCTACTCTTATATCTTAATAAAGTTGCATGACTTTAACCACATATTTCCCCACTGTTTCACCCAAACCCCAACATTTTGAAATTCCTGGTCGACACAAGGGACTCGGATTCAAACACGGTCAGGCGCCATCAGGGCAAGACTCCGTGGTCCGGCTGGCTGGGGCATGCTGGGAGTTGTAGGCCAAAAAACATCTGGGGACCCAAGGTTGGAGAACACTGGTTTATTGGCACGGATCAACACCGCTGCCTGCAGTTTGGGTTCCCTGTGGGGGTGTGGCTATGGTGACGGTCAGGAGGAGCGCATGTCCCACTGCGCCACCGGTGCATAGCGCTTCAGAAAGGAACATGAGCGACAACAGCAACAAAAGGGGGAAAAAGAAGAAGAAAGGTCCCAGTCGCAAGGCGCTTACACTCTACACTCGGAGACAGCAGAGAGAGGAGAGGGGCAGGGGAGAGGAAAGAAAAGGCCTAGGGGAGAACGCAAGCAGAGGCCGTGATGGGCACGTAGGGTTCGTAGCCACGGCAGCTTTAGGGCTGAGAGGCTAAGGCCGGTGGCCTTCCGCAGCCTAGTGCCTTTCCAGATCTGCTGGATTGAAACCGCATTATCCCCAGCTGGGGAAGATGGGAGTTGTAGTCCAGCATCTCTGGAGGGCCCCTGGCTGGGGAAGGCTGGGCTATGGGCTCAGGCTTCAGGGAAAGGAAGGTTCTGGGGCAGAAGCTGAAGGAAGCGCCGCGCCCCAGGCCCACGTACTGCTGTAGCGCTAGGAGGGACGGAGGCTGTGGGGGCAGAAGAGGACCACGGAGGGGGCGCGGGGAGGGACCACCATCGCCCCCTCCCTTCTCTCTCCTCCCTGCTCCCGTTCCTTACCAAACACTCGCACTGGCTGCAGGTGTCCCGGGGGTCAGGGAAGTGCTCGCCATCCCGGTACTCTCGCCCGTGGAAGCTGCAGGCGTCGCATGTGGGGCAGCCGCAGGGGTCGCGGGACGGGTGGGGGCAGAGGGGCGCGGGGCACAGGCGAGGCCCACAGGAGACGTCGCCTCTCTGGGGAGGAAGGAGAGAGCGCCGTGCGTGTATGAGGCAGGTTGCTCTGGCGACCCTCGGACCGGAGCTGGCCGAGAGGGCCTCGACCAGCTGCTGCCTCGTCCACTGCGCAGACCGGGTGGAACAGGAGGTCTCTTTCTCTGGGCAGACACAAGGGCAGCAGGTCCAGGGGCGCGAGAGGCCCCGTGGGGCTCTTCCCGGTGTACAGCACCGTGCTGTGAATTCCCAGAGAGCCCCTGCGGTCCATTTATTTATTTATTTCTTATATTTATTAATCGCCCATCTGGCCGGTCACCCACCTGGCCATGCGGGGCGGCCTTCCCCAATCCGGTGCCCTCCCGCCAGCAGGGCCGAGGGCCACTCCGAGACACGCCTGCCGCCCCAGCCTGGCCAGATACAGGCGCCCCCCCCACCCCCCAAGCGCTCTGCCCCCTCTGCCCCATGGCTCACCAGGCACCGGCATTCCTCGCAGGGCTTGTCGCGGGCAGCAAAGGTCTCTCCATCCTTGTATTCGCGCCCCTGGAAGCTGCAGCCTGGAGAGGGGGAAACAGGCCTCTCAGGACCAAAGAGAAGACAGCCCCCCCCCTCCGCCCCATAGGAAGTCATACATGTGGGCCCTGCATGCCCACCAGCCATTCCAGCAGGCTGTGCAGAGGGAGAAGAGAGGGAGCGCAGGGCCATTCCACCAGCCCTGCCAGGAGTAATCATTCATATTCCCCCTTCTTCCCTCCCCATTCCTTTTTCCTTGTGTGTCGTGTCTTTTTAGATTGTAAGCCTGCGGGCAGGGACTGTCTTGTTAATTGCTGTAAACCGCCCAGAGAGCTTCGGCTATTGGGCGGTATAAAAATGAAATAAATAAATAAATAAATAAATGCCCCAAAGAAGGCCTCCCTGCATGTCCCTTCATGGTGTCTTAGAGCCAAACGACGGGCTCATAAATAATACCACATTGTACAAGCCCTTCTTGGACCATTTCAGTGCACAGGTGTAAGATAGAACATATTGACTCTCAGCCTAACCTACCTCACAGGGTTGTTGTGAGGATAAAATGGAGAGGAGGAGGAGGAGGATTATGTAAGCTGCCTTGGGTTCCTTGCAGGAAAAAAGGCGGGGTATAAATATAATAATAAATAAATAAATAAAAATAATGCTCTCCCATGTCAAACACTCCCTGCAAATGGAAAGGTAGCATTTCAGGAAGAAGGGGTTCAGCAGGGTTGGCTCCAGACTTGAGGGGGGGGGCTGGGTAAAGTGGCCTCTGTTGGGCCCCCTCCTCTTGTCAGTGGACCCTGGTGGGCTGATGTGCAGCTGAGTCTAGCCACCCTTTCAATTTCCCACAATGCTCCTGGGCGATGCTAGGTGGCGGCCATTGTGAGAAATTAAAAGGGCGGCACTGCTTGGAGCGCCAGCTCAGGGGGAGAAATAAGGGGGGGTACGGGGGGGGCAGCAGTGGGCCATGCCAGGGCGCTGTGGCCAGCCCTGCATGTTCGCCTACCCTCCTCCCTCACGCGCTGGCTTTTCACTTGCAGGGATGTTGTCGTTTATTTTAAGCGTGTGCGTGTGTGTGTGTGTGAGTTTGAAAGTAGGATCTTCCGCCCACATTCTGAAGCGGCACCCCCAGTATTTCTGAGTTGGCCTCATTCAGCCCTTAGAGCTGCCCTCTTGCACATTCCATCATAGTATAGTCCCATTTGGAAACTGCGGCCAAGGAGCCAGTGGTGCTCAGCGCAACGCCTTTTCCTTGGAGACGCCTCCAAGACGCTGTGCAAGACCGCCCTCCTTTGCGGCCCCTGGCGTTCGGAGCCTGGCACAAACCTGGGAGGACAGCTTCGGCAAAGATTATATTCATAGATTTCATAGATCATAAGAGTTGGAAGGAGCCTGCAAGGCTACGGAGTCCAACCCCCTGCTCAATGCAGGAAAGTAGAGGAGGGGTCTCCCATCCAAGGAATAACCAGGCCTGACCCTGCTTAGCTTTCCACGCTCAGACAAGCTGAGTCAGCGTAAGCCACAGGCATTCATTCATTCATCCTTTATACCGCCTAACAGTCAAAGCTCCCTGGGCAGTTTACAAAGATTAAAGTCGTAAAAATACAATATGGTAACATTGTATCTATCTATCCATCTACACACACACACACACACACACACACCAATTATATTCAATATCATCAGGCGATCACTCGTGACCGAGTAAGATTGTCTTCCGGGATAAAAGGAGGAGGAAATTCTAAAGAAGATTGTGTAGAGTAGACTCTAGCGATGGGTCCGTAAGTGACTGTGGAGGCCAATTCTAGATCCACACAGCTTCCCACAGTGAGGACACGGGTTACCAGATGGAAGATGGTCCTGTAAAGGATTCGTTTGACGTGCTTTTCGCTTAGCACGTTTCTCCCTTTCACCTTGCACTCGGGCTTCTTCAAAGATTCTTATCAGCAATAAGAAATCCCAGGAAAACTATATTTGTCAAATCCCTGGGAGTAGGGGAAGGTCTTAAGCTGGTGCCAAAAGGATGACAATGTTGGTGCCAGGCAGGCCTCAGTGGGGAGAGCATTCCACAGTCAGGGGGCCACCACCAAGAAGGCCCTCTCCCTTGTTGCCCCCCCCTCCGAGCGCCCCTCAGAATGAGGCACCTAGAGGAGGGCCTCAGATGATGAGCATCGTATATGGGTAGGTTCATACTGGGAGAGACGCTTCATCAGGTGTTGTGCTCTCAAGCCGTGTAAGGCTTTATCGGTCAAAACCAGCACCTTGAATCAGGCTCGGAAACATAAAGGCAGCCAGTGCAAGTATGCCATAATCAGTGTTATGTGTTCAGACCTTCTTGCCCCTGTTATCAATGTTGCTGCCACATTTTGCACAAGCTGCAGCTTCAGAACCGTCTTCAAGGGCAGCTCCACGTAGAGCACATTGCAGTGATCTCACTTGGAGGTTACCTGAAGATAGACTACGGAAGCCAGGCTATCCCTGTCCAGACAGGGGTGTAGCTGGGCCACCAGCCGAAGCTGCGAGGAGGCACTCCGTGCCACTGAGGCAACCTGAGCTGAGCCTCAAGCGACCAAGATGGCTCCAAGAGAACCCCCAAGCTATGAACCTGCTCCTTCAGGGGGAGGGCACCCTCCATCGAGAACTGGATGGACACCCTTCATCTAGTCCAGGGCTCTCCAGCCTTGGGTCCCCAGATGTTGCTGGACGACAGCTCCCAGAATCCCTTGCCATGAGCCATGCTGGCTGGGGTATGCTGGGAGCTGTAGGCCAGCCACATCTGGCCGAGCTCGATGACATCGAGGCCCTCAGCTAAGCACTTCAGGTTCTGATCCTGTAATCTGTCCCAACCTAGTGTCCTGCAGGTATGTTGGGCTACAACTCCATCATCCCCAGCCACCAGGGACATATGCACCGGGGATGATGGGAGTTGCAGTCCAACACATCCGGAGGGTGCCAGGTTGGGGGAAGGCTGATTTTGGGCCCTCCCCGCCCCCGCCCCCCAGGGCCCCACTCACCTTGGCACACGGGGCAAGCGCACGGGCCAGGCGCCGGGTGGGCGCAGGGGGCAGGAGCGCAGAGCTTCCTCAGGCACTGCACCGAACCAGCCTGCAAGGAGGGAAGTTTCACCGCTTTGCTTTCATCGTCCCTTCACGAGGGATGCAACCCCACAGTTCCCATGTCCAGCCAAACCCCCCTTTCAGAGCTGAATTCCATTTCCTTTTGGTGTTCTTATTTTGCTTTGACAGGTCTGTTGGCTGCCTCAGGGAAGTCTGGGTGTGTGTGTCGGAGGAAGATCGTTGGTGAGGTAGCTCATCAGACTGCCTGGTCTAGCTCCTCCTCCCTCAGCGGCCACCAGCAGCAGCCATTCCAGCAGGCTGTGTGGAGGGAGAAGAGAGCGAGAGCAAGGCCATTCCACCAGCCCTGCTGAAAGAATTAATTTCCCTCCCTCTTCCCTCCCCATCCCTTTTTCCTTGCGTGTCGTGCCTTTTTAGATTGTAAGCCTGCAGGCAGGGACTGTCTTGTTCAATTGATTATATGTAAACTGCTCTGGGAACATTTCTGGCTGAGGAGCAACATAAAAATACTTCAAATAAATTAATAATAAAATCATCATCATTATCATCATCATCATCATCTGTAGGGGAGCCGATGTGGCGTAATGGTTAGAGTGTTGGACTGGGACTTGGGAGATCAAGGTTCTAGTCCCCATTTGGTCATGAAGCTCACTGGGTGACTTTGGGCCCGTCACTGACTCTCAGCCTCGCCTACCTCACAGGGTTGTTGTGAGGATACAGTGGAGAGGAGGAGGAGGATTATGTAAGCCGCTTTGGGTTCCTTGCAGGAAAAAAGGCGGGGTATAAATATAATAAATAAATAAATACAATTAGGAGAGGCAATTCAACCATTTAGAATGAGGGGGAAACTGCACAAGAGCCAGGAAACCAGCAAATGATTGGTGGTTGGGGGAAAGAGGTGTGGCTTTCGGGGGAACCCCAGAGGGCAGGATTTGACCCCTGGCCTGAGGTTTCGCACCCCTGGCCTATTGTAACTCAGCCTGCAACCAAGCCGAAGCCCACGAAAGAGGAGCAGCGGCAAATCCCCTTCCCTTCCTCAGTCCTGCTCATTAGCCCCGGGTGCACCAAATTATAAAAAGCACGGAGGAACCTCGGCGTAGGAACGGCCTGCGTGCGCTTTGCAGATTGCCGTGTTTCCTCGCGACTTGGAAGGTTTCCAAATTAAAACGCAGCTGCTTCTTCACTCCGATGCAACTGTACGGAATTATTTTCTGACGATCGACTAATACTGATTGAACCCGTCCCGGGTGGCCCACAGGTAACATGCATGCACTCACTACCTGCGGCCCCCCTTGGATTTCTGGGAAGGTTTGAGGAGGAAGGGGGGGGAGTGGTGATTTGACCCTTCCCCCCCACTCCCACTCCCACTCCCACTCCCACCCCGCCCGTTTCCATCCTCGGCTTTCCACCTTCGACTGACCAAGCTTGGAAATGTAAATATCTGGGCTGGCGTCAGCATCGGGCCTCTTTGGCCACCTGCCAGGTGCCCTCCCCCACATAACAACTGGGTCCCCCCACCCCAAATCATAAATATAAAAATAATGTGAAAAACCCCTTAGAGATACTGACGGGGGAAAAAACCCTGCTCCTCAGCTGTATTCTTTGCCACAGTGGAAGCCCCGCACGTCCAAGGGCAGAATGTGGGGTGCCCAATTCCCAGCCCCGTGTTCTGGCCGGTGCCCTCCTCCGGCCTGTGGCCAGCCGGCTCCCGGCTGCGGCACTCACCCGGCACGTGCACTGGGAGCAGAGGGGGTCCCCGGGGTCGGCGAAGCTCTGTCCGTTGCTGACCGTGGCGCCGTTGTAGGAGCAGCCTGTTTGGCAGCGGGAGAGGGGGGCGAGACGAGGTTACCCGGAGCCTCGGGGGGCCCACCTTTGCTGCCGCCGTTTTGGGTGGGGCAGCCTGAGGGGACTTTGCCACCTCCCCATTAGGGCACGGGGGCATCGGAAAAGCAGACCACCACCACCGCTAAGCTATGGTCCTGTTAGGCCCGGAAGGGAAAGCTGAAAACAACACGAGGAAGGGAGAAGATGCCAGAAAGTGTCTGCGGCTCTCCTGATGGAATTCATAACTTGATGCGTGTTGCGCGTGCGTGCGTGTGCGCGCGCGTCCCCTCCAGATACAACCTACATTTGGGTTTAACTTGAGCCAGGCCGTCTTACCCTGGAAACTGCTTCTCCGTGCCAGCACTCAAAGCTAGAACTTACAAAGAAGACAGTGCTCGTGAGCATGTGCAGAATGCACCTCCAGCTGTTAAGAGCAGGAGCGGGCAACTTGTGGCCTTCCAGATGTTTTGGCCTACAACTCCCATCAGCCTTAGCCAGCACAGCCAATGGTGTGGGACGATGGAAGTTGTTCTAGGCCCAAACATCGGGAGGCCCGCAAGCTGCCCAGCTGTGTTTTACAGGCCAGGAGTGAACGTCTCTCGTCCTCGCTTCCGTTTATGCCACACCTTCCGCCCCCTCCCCGCAGCCAGTCAGTCTCCCCGGCCAACGTCCCGGCGCTCTGACCTCACCGTGGCACACGGGGCAGCACAGCCCAGGCGGCCGGACGGGGTGGCTGCAGCCCGCCTGGTAGCAGGGTTTCTTGGCGCAGGTGACAAATCCATCCAGGCAGGAGCAGAGGCCGCAGGCGTCCTGGGGGTCCGAGAAGTCCTGGCCACTCAGGTAGTGCTCAGAGAGGTACTCACAACCTGAGGATGGCGGGAGGGGAAAAAAATTACAGGGGAGAAGGTCCCTCCGTCTCTCTCTCTCTGTCTCTCTCACACACACTCACACCGTACCTTCACAGGCCTTGCAGCAGGGCCCCAAGACGGGGAAGGGGCACTCTGTTTGGGGGCAGGCCTTGGCCTTACAGGTGACACTCCCCTCCCAGCAGGAACAGACATTGCAGGGATCCGAGGGGTCTTCAAACTGCTCTCCGTTTGGGAGCTCCTTCGCATGGTAAAGGCATCCTGGGGCAGGAAGCACAGGACATCAGAAGAGTCCTGCTGGATCAGACCAAGGGTCCGTCTAGTCCAGCATTCGGTTCACACAGTGGCCCACGGGATCCCACAAGCAGGACATGAGCCCCACGGCACCCTCCTGCCCTTGTTCCCCCAGCAACTGGTGTACATAGGCACACTGCCTCTGATACTGGAGGAAGTGCATAGCCAATCACCAATGGCTACAGAGAAGGAGAGAGGGTCGTAGGGGTGACTGGGAACCAGGACTCCTGGGGTCTGAGAGGGAAGTGGTGGAGAGGAGAATGCAGCAAATAAGTTAGGACAGAGGGAGGCATGTGAGGATAATAGTGGCAGTCTGGACTTCCATAGTGTGTTATTTTGTGTGAATGACAGCACAGGCACTAGCCAATAGATGCCTGCAGCAGCTCTACATATGATGGTTGCAACAGCCAGATCACTGCCTCAGCCTCGGGTCCCCCAGCTCGTAAAATGGGAATATCAGTGGCCCACCTCACTGGGCTGTTGTGAATACAGGCAACAGCTCAGAGCCTGGCAGACTTTGAACATGTGACTGCTACCCAAACGAGGATGCTAGGCCTCATAGAATCATAGAAAAGTAGAGTTGGAAGGGGCCTACCAGGCCATCGAGTCCAACCCCCTGCTCAATGCAGGAATCCAGGTCAAAGCATCCCCGACAGATGGCTGTCCCGCCGCACCTTGAATGCCTCCAGAGTGGGAGAGTTGTGTGGTGACCCCCGGAAAACCTTCGATCGGGGTGCAACCAACTGGGTGACTGTTGGTTGAAGGCCAACGGGTTACAGCAAAGAGGGGTGGCTCTTCCGGAGCCTCAGGCGCGGGGCCCGGACTCCTGGATTCTAGTCACAACTCTGGAAGGGGCACGGAGCTCCGAGAGCAGACGTGGCCCGTTACCATCGCAGGAGCGGCAGCAGTCCTGCTGCAGTGGGTGGGAGCACTGGACCGGAGCGCAGGGCTGGCGTTGGCAGGTGATGGTCCCATTGCTGCAGATGCAGTCCCGGCACTTGTCCGACGGGTCATAGAACCGCTCCATGTGCCGATAGGAGACGCCCAGGTACAGGCAGCCAGCTGGGGGGGCTGCAGAGGGGAGGGGGCAAGGCTGTGAGATGGGGCGGGGGGGGTGCAGGCTGGCACTGAAGATGAGGGAGAGAATGCCGGGAGTGCCTCCCATCCCATTTCCGCCTGTTCGGGGTTTCCCCACCACTGGCAGCCTCCCTCTACATTCCAGGGATGGGGACTCGGACTCCAGGACTCGACTCGTGAGTCGGACTGAGTCCCCCCTCTGACTCGAGTCCCAATATTTTTAATGGGACTCGAGACTCGACTCGGGACTCGAGACCAAGGACTCGTGTTCCAAAATCGTGTTCCTCAAATGCAACATGGATAGGTTTCAGGAAGTACAGCAAGTTTATTTTTTAAAATCATTTTCCTAAAATGCAACCTCCCAGACATTTTGGGTTTGTCTGCCTGGTCTGTTCTTGCCAAAATCAGTTGCAGAGTTTTGAAATAAAAAAGGCACACTTGTGCCTAGAATTTATTTAAGCCACACATCTGAAGTAGCCTTATTTTGTTGGGGAAAAACCCCCATTGATTTTAATAGGGAGTCGTGGAGTCAGCTTTGGGAGGGACTCATGACTCGTGACTCGTGAGTCACCATTTTGGACCAAGGACTCGGACTCGAGACTCGGGTCCAAAGACTCGTGACTCAACTCGTGACTCGAGACCAAGGACTCTTCAACATCCCTGCTACATTCCCCCTCCAACTCCCTCCCATGGCCCATTCAGCCTCCCCTTCCGAGGCCAGTCCACCTGGGGAAGCTGCAGCCAGCGCCGTTCCATACCTGGACACCGGGGGCAGCACTCGCCGGGCGCCACGAACGGCTCAGGGCAGGGCAGGGGCGGGCAGCGGCGCGAGAGGCACTGCACGTTGCCGTTCTGCAAGGGGAGAGGGGCTGGCTGAGCAGGGGTGGGCAGTGCGCACGCCAAGCAGGCCACTGTGCTGGCAGGGGCCCCCGGGGGCCATCTAGTCCAACCCCTTCCTTTCTTCCCCCACGGAGGCCAGCTCAGTCTTTCCTCGAGACCCTCCGAGGGGGTAAGCCTTCAAAGTCTCTCCCGGCAGCCTCTTCGGGCACTCACGATGCAGTGGCATTGCCGGCACTTGTCCGTGGGGTGGGGGAAATCCGCTCCGTTGGGGTACTCCTTCCCAGCGTAATTGCAGCCTGTGGGGAGAGGGAAGGGTTAATTGCCAGCCGCAGCAGTGGCTCTGGGGACGGAGAAGGGGCCGTGGGAAATCATGGGTGGGGCTGGCGTGGATTCTAGGCACGTGGCCTGCTCCACTCAGTGGGCCGTTTTACACATGGATGAACACAGGCTGGGGGGCGCTTAGGTGGGGTCTACACCTGCAGCAGAATGACGATGAGGAGGAGGAGGCGGCAGAATACACTAGACCACTTTAGGCTGCAGGTGAAGGATGCCATGTTTGAACACACCCACACATTTTTTTTTAAAAAAATCCCTCTCTGCAAGCAGGGCCGGTGCTACCATTAGGCCAACTAGGCAGCTGCCTAGGGCGCAGGGCTAAAGATGGCGCCAGAAACGCCTTGAGAAAAAAAATACAGCGCTAAAATGCGTATTTTACCAACTTGGGGGCGCTAAATATCTGATCTTGCCTAGGGCACCAAACTGCCTTACACCGGCCCTGTCTGCAAGTAACAACGTAGCACTTCAGTCCCTGTTGTGCTTTTGCGGGGATTTTTAATTTTTTTTAAGATAGGGGAGCATTCAAATATGTGCTTCTCCTGCCTGCAGTCTGAAGTGGGGTAGTCCGTTCTATTATTTCAGGACTCTACCACCTCATTCAGCTGCAGGTGTAGGCAGGCCTCAGCCGGATGCGTGAACTGTCCCCAGCGAGTGGTACTGTGTGTGTCTGAGCTGGCCGCGAGGGATACGAGAGTTCCAGCCGAGGTGGATTCCTGTTCGACGTGCTGGTCACGCCAACTAACGCCCACGGATATGTGTGAGCTGGCCTCTAGAAGGAAAATATTTATAACTACGATATTTATATATTGTATATTATAAATATTTATAACTACAAACTAATACAAATTCTACTTTTAAACATTAAAAAAAAAAAAAAATCAGGCTCAACATTCAAGTTTCATTTTCCTAAATGAAGAGACAATGGAAGTTGGGGAGAGAAGTATAATGGTAGCCAAGGAATGGACAAGTTGGAAAACCGTTAGAGGAGTCAGATAAACGTCACAAGTGACACGACCACATGCGACGGGGCTGAACAGGGGCTGAACAGGGGCATTCCGACCAGAAGTGGTGGGCCTGGACGTGTCCTACCATTGCAGTTGTTCTGGCAGCAGGAGCCCGGCAAGGGGTGGGCACACGTGGCCCCCGGGCACTGCCGCTCGGTGCAGTGCAGCTTCCCGCCGGTGCACACGCAGGCCTGGCACGGGTTCAGCGGGTTGGGGAGCTCGTCTCCATCCGGCACCACACGGTTCTCGTGAGTACAGCCTAAAGCGGGTGGGGAGGGAGGAGAGATGGGCCAGGGAACATCGGCAAGACGCACTGCAGAGAAAAGGAGCCAAGACCCCACGGGGCGGCGGGGGGGGGGCCCACGACCATTCGGTGACTCACCGGGGCACTTTGGGCAACAGGATCCGGGCCTCTTCTCTGGACGGGGGCAAGTCACCGGCGGGCAAATGATGGGAGAGCAGCGCACGGTGCCGTCCTGCGGGGCAAGAGACGGAAGTGGCTCTACATGCACAGTGTGGCGTAGTGGTGAGAGTGTTGGACTGGGACTCGGGAGATCCGGGTTCTAGTCCCTGCTTGGCCATGAAACTCACTGGGTGACTTTGGGCCAGTCACTGACTCTCAGCCTAACCTACCTCACAGGGTTGTTGTGAGGATAAAATGGAGAGGAGGAGGAGGAGGAGGAGGAGGAGGAGGAGGATTATGTAAGCCGCCTTGGGTTCCTTGCAGGAAAAAAGGCGGGGTATAAATATAATAAAACAAACAAACACACCCCGCCCCTGCTGCAGCCGCCAGTCGTGTAGGCCTGAGACACAGCGCCTGTGGCAGTGGGACACAGAGTTTTGGGGACAGCTGGATTTGGATATAGCTGTGTTATGGAAGGTGGTGGTGGGCATTTTCTTCTCCCGTAAACACCGGCGAACAGTGTAAAGAATGCTGTGGGGACGCCTCACAACCCACAGTCACAGCTGCCAGGTCTCCCTTTTCAAGAAGGGAGATCTGATGTCAAAAGCTCATTTCTCCCTCCGCGCTGCTTTGTCATGAGACTGTCTCCACTTTGCCACTTTGGTTCTCTTGCTTGTTTCACTTCCTTTTGAGTTTTCTAAAGCATACCACTGGCAACTAAAGGAAGCTCTGCAAGAGCGCTGTTTGTCAGGCCAAGGGCGAACAGTGTGCAAGGCAACTCGGCTTCTTAAAATAATTACAACTAATTAGAATCAGCTTTGCACAATGTCAGCTGTAGGAAACAAATCAAGGCCTGGCTTGAAGATAGCCTTTGCTAACCCTGACCTGCTATGTATCCGAGAGTCAGGTCTTGAAAGTAGACAGTGAAGGGACAGAGCCTTGTCAGTGGTGGCCTCACTTTGGAACCCTGTCCCGAGGGAAATACATAAGACTTCGTCACTGCTGGACACTGTCCCCTGAAGACATTTTTATTCCAGTCTGCTTTTGATTAAGTAACGTGCTGTGCTTGAAGAATTTTAGCAGCTGCTGCTAAAATTACTGTATTATTCTTAAAATTTTAAATTGTAATTGCTATTTTTATGTGTTTCAAAATGTTAAACTTTATGTAAACAAGCCTGGTGAGGGCAGCGTGCCCTGAAAGGCAGGGTATAAATCTGTGAAGGAAGGAAGGAAGGAAGGAAGGAAACTTGGTAAGAGCTTGCAACATCTGATTAGTTATTTGGCTTGTGAAGGAGCCAGGATCCGGCAAAAGAACTTCGGGGCCCAGCGGGGCCATCGGCAGGCAACGCCAGTTCGGTCCCAGCTGGCTCTCACCGTGCAGCGACAGCTCTGGCAGGGACTATCTGGGTCGGCAAACTCTTGCCCGTTGTTGTAGAGCCGCAGCTGGTATGAGCAGTGCTGGCACCCCGGGCAGCAGGAGCCTGTGGAGGAGGCAAAGCATCAGCGCCACTACGGAGCATGCCCCGGGGCGACAGCAGCGTCATTTTAGGTGCTGTGCAGGAGCCATCATTCCACCTCTCCGTTTCCACCACTGCTCTGCTCTTTTTCCCGCCTGGGCAGGGTGTTGGCAGGGAAGAGACAGCCAAGTCAAGAAGAGCCAGTGTGGCCTAGTGTTGGCCCGGGACTCGGGAGATCCGGGTTCGAGTCCCCACTCAGCCATGAAGCTCCCTGGGTGACTTTGGGCCAGTCCCTGACTGTCAACCTGACCTACCTCACAGGGTTGTTGTGAGGATAAAATGGAGAGGAGGAGGAGGAGGATTATGCACGCTGCCTTCGGTTCCTTGCAAGAGGAAAAATGGCAGGATATAAACGTAATAATACATGTGATAATCAATAATAAGAAAGGGACCCCCATTCTCTGACCCCTTTGCAAGACATTTCACAGATCTTTGGGATCTCAACCAGCCTTTCCCAACAACCTGGTGCCCTCCAGATGTTTTGGATTACAACTCCCAGCATACCTGACCAGTAGCCATGTTGGCTGGGGCTGATAGGAGTTGGGAGTCCAACAATATCTTGACGGCCAAAGGTCCCCCACCCCTGCGCTGGGTGCATGTGGGCACCGGAGCCACAACAAGTGGTCTTGGCGCTCTGGGCAGGCCCTAACTTTAACACCCAGACCGCTCGGGGAGGAATGACTGGGCTTGCATGACATGACTCGACAACGCATCGTGGGCCGCTACCTGAAACTGCTCGTGATTGTGGCAGGGTTAGGGGAGACAACTCGGTCCTCCCACGGTGTCCCCTGGTGTCCACGGTTTCCCCTGGGATACCTGTGGGAGGACTGAACGGGGCGACAGCCCGCGAGAGCCCGACTGACAGTCGGGCGCACCACGGGGTTGTTCGCACGGCAACCAACCCATTGTGGCTTATTGCCAGGGTGGGTTGCCGCGATGTGCAAACGCGCCCAATCTGTGCGGATGGGTAGGAGGAGGGGAAAGCCGCCTGGGAAATCCCGACTCCCCTAAACGTGCAGGCCTGTGTGGCTCACGCTGGCTTGTCTTGTCTTGAGCGCGAAAAGCTAAGCAGGGTCAGGCTTGGCTATGACTTGGATGGGAGACCCCCCCCTTCCTCTAGTTTCCTGCATTGAGCAGGGGCTTGGACTCGATGGCCTTGCGGGCTCCCTCCCGACTCGATGATCCACGAATCTCTAAGAACCTGGAGGTGACTCACCGTGGCATGAGGACCGCGCACGCTTGCCCATGCGCCAACTTGCTCTTTTGTCTTTGCTGCTCGGCTTTAGTTTTGCAGTGGGAGGGAGGCACTCACCTTGCAGCCGGGCCGGATGCTGGCAGGAAACTGGGGGGCACTGGAGGGCACTGCATACGGGCTCCCCCTGGAGACAGGTACAGATGGTGCAGGGGTCCCCTTCTGGCTCCCACTCAGTGCCATCTTCAAACTCCACGCTGTCGAGGACGCACACTGGCGGGGCACAGCGAGAGAGCAGCGCAGGTCAGATTCAGCCCTGCGTTTGTCTCTCCACGGCAGGAATGCTGACACACACACCCCGCCCCCCGCTGTCCCAATCTGGCCCTACAGCAGTGTTTCTCAACCTTGGGTCCCCAGATGTTTTTGGCCTACAACTCCCAGCATGCCCCAGCCAGCATAGCTGGCTGGGGCATGCTGGGAGTTGTAGGCCAAAAACATCTGGGGACCCAAGGTTGAGAAACACTGCCCTGCAGGATTCCCCAGAGGGCCACCCCCCCCCAATGTTAAACATCTGTCGGTCACATAAAGGTCACTTTCCAGCACCAGTACCGACAACCTCCCCCAAAAGAACTTACTTGGATTGATCGAGAAGATATTTATGCCGCCTTTCATTCTGAAGATCTCAGGGTCGTTTATAATATAATCAAAACGGTAAAAAATAAACTGGAGTGTGCTAACACTTTAAAACTAAAAAGACTAAAACAAACAAAAACCCAGCAGCAAGCCAGAGAGCTACCGACAAGAACAAGTGTTAAAAAAATACTTCAGGTGTGCAAATACAAGGACATTCTAAAGGCACACACCAGTGTTTCAGTTTAAAGTCAGTTTATCTCAAGGAGCGCCTCCAGCAACATCAAGTAGGCCGCTCAACAAGGTCTGCCACGGACGGCCTTCTCCTTATCCCATCAGCCAGAGCAGCCAGGCTGGTGGGGACTAGGAAGAGGGCCTTCTCTGTGGCGGCCCCCACATTATGGAACTCCCTCCCTAGTGACCTTCGCCATGCCCCCTCCGTGACGAGCTTCCGCCGTGCATTAAAAACATGGCTGTTCAGGCGGGAATATGGGGTGGGTTAGGTTTTTAATGAGAATTTTTTAATATTGTTTTAATTATTATGTTTTATTGTGTTTTATTGTATTTTAATTGTACATCGCCCAGGGTGGCCGGGTGGCCGGCCAGATGGGCGATTGATAAATATAATAAATAAAATAAATAAATAAATAAATGCACAAAGCCAGGACAAGATTCAAGACCTCGGCTGAAGTATCCAAATATTAGACCCTCTCCACAAGATAAATTAGGAGAGTTTTTTTAAAAAAATCCATCCCACCTCCCACCCCCACCACGGCTAATGCTCGTAAGTGTGATCTTTACAGCACCGCAGAAGAATTGCTGGAGGTGGCTCCGCCAAGCGAGCCAAGCTGCATGCTGGGGAACGGGGACAACCCCCGTGGGGGGGGGTCACTGACCACTGGTGGAGGCTGCACCCAAAACTGGATCCGGCTCCTCACTAGGGAGCAGAGAAGGGTCCCAGGTTTGGTCACGCCCAAGGCTCCCCCTGCTGCGGGAAGGGTCCCGGGTTCAAGAGTCACCTTTGCAGAGCGGGCAGCAGCGCTCCGGGTCTCGGACTGGCTGGGAGCATGGCACGGGGGGGCAGAGTTCCTCCCGGCACCGGACGTGCCCATCCTGAGTGAGACACAAAGCAGGAAGTCAAGCAAGAGCCCTTCGAAGGGCATCTCAGAAGGCGCCGGCACACGAAGACTGCTAGGGTGTGCATTCGGTTTTATGGATGTTTCTAAATTGAAATACTTGCCCCTGAGAGTTGTGACTGATACATCTTCTACTTCAAACACCACACAGCTTATAGAAGGCACCACCACTTGGTCTCTAGCTTAAGGTGCAATCCTATGCAAGGTTAGACAGAAAAAAGGCCGGCAACTCCCAGCATGCCCCAGCCAGCAGAGCTGGCTGGGGCATGCTGGGAGTTGCCGGCCTTTTTTCTGTCTAACCTTGCATAGGATTGCACCTTTAGCTTTTTAAGGTCTATGGAAGATGGCGGTTCGTTAAGGGCCACCAGCCACAATACCGAAGATGAACCTCCATGTCCAGAAGCAGTATACCACCGAGTGCCCGATGCTGGGAACAACCGCAGGGCAGGGGCGTCGTGCCTCTTCCAGCCAGCGGGCCGAATTCAATTTTGGAGAGGCTCTTGGGCGGCGGCACTCCAGCGGTGGTGGGGCTGCAGGCAAAAGGGGGTGTGGCCAAAGGCAAAAGGGGCGAGGCCAAAAGACCAGCATATTTTAGCGTAAAGCTCTTAATGCCAGGAACCAGTTCTTAGGAGAGGCATTTCAACCTTTCAGAGCGGGGGGGAAAGCCGCACAAGTGCCGGGAAACCACCGAATGACTGGTGATCAGGGGAAAGGGCGTGGGGGCAGGGAAGGGGGCGTGGCCCTCTGTGGAAGGGCCAGCCTGGGACCCCAAGCAGGCCGGATTTGACCCAGAGGGCTGCGGTTCCACACCCCAGCCACGGGGGATGTTGTCGGTTGGCTTCCTGTCCGGCTTATGAACTTTCTGCGTGGCTCCACGCAGAGGGCCACAGCTGGAACCAGATCAAAGGGACCAGCTGGACCCCTGGTCTGGTCCAGGAGAGGGCTCTTCTGATGACTACCTGGTCATAAGGTGGTGAGCCAGGAAGCCTAAGCACTCGGGGAGAGCACCGCATCAGTGCCGTTATAGTCATCACTGTTACCGTTAAACGGGAGGGCGCGTGCGAGCGATTTGGAGAGGAACGGAAGGGGACGCCGGACGCCCCTGGTGCATCCCCCGTCCTGTGATCTCCCGGCCCAGCCCCTCCCGCCCCGCCCCCGCCCCACTCACTGAGCACGTGCACTGCAGGCAGGGGCTGCCCCCGGCAGGGGTGAAGCTCTCCCCGTTCTGGTACAGATGCGCTTCGAATCCACACACTGGATTTTGAGACAGGGGGAAGAAAGACACGGCAGGTCAGCCGCGACAAGGCACTGAATCCCACGCCCACGTGCCAGATTAGCCTCAGGACAAGCCCCCCCCCTCGGCTCCTGCCCTCCCCGTAGCCCCCTCCCCGCTCCCTCTGAGCCCCTGGTAACCCACACACCAATTTCCGCCCTTGCAAGGGAAGTGGCTGTGCGCAGGCGGGCTCGCGCGACGTCCGTGCGCACAAGCGCACATGCCTCCCCCCATCCTCCTCCCCATGGTTAATTCTTTTTTTTATAGTTACGTAAGTCTTTTTAATAGCGCCTTTCAGGGCAGAACACCCAGGGCTCAAGTGCTGGCTTTCGGGTTTCTGGTCCAGTCAAGATGGCCCCCGGGGAAGACCCGAGAGCTTCCTCCGTCTCTCCCTGCCACCTGCCTGGTGAAATTTGCCCCACTCGTGGCAATTCAAGGGGCGGAAATTGACTGAGGACTCCGGGCACCGAAACCACTCGCCCCCTGGGGACCCCGTCCGTCCACCCTGTGAGCGTTGTCAGTTTACGTCCTGCCCCCTCCCCCCCGACCCCTGGATTTGCAAGAGGCCTGGCGCGTTCGTGGACCTCCATCTGGGATCAGGGCCAGAGATCTGCTAGGTGCGGGGGCGCGAGGGGGGAGCTCACCATCGCAGGCTGGGCAGCACTGGCCCGGGCGTTGGCCAGGATGGCTGCAGGGTGCCGGCGGGCAGGGTGCCTGTTCGCACGAGACCTCCCCGGCCTGTCGGAGCAAGCAGAGCGTTCGCGTGGTTACTCCCACGCAATCCTAACCCCCCACCCCCACCCGCAAACAGTTTTGGCATCCCAGACCGGAGCGGTGTGAGACGGGGGAGCAGCACCCACACCGCTCCTGCGCCGCGAGGGACGCCAGACTCACCGTGCAGGTGCAACGCTTGCAGGGGTCTGCGCTCTGCGCCGTGTCTCCGCTGCGGTACTCTCGCCCTTCCCAGTGGCAACCTGGAGGCACCACGACAGGAGGGGTTCGTGCCAACAAGTCCGAGAGCATCGTGCGTGCCACTGGGAGCTCGGAGCGCACCCTTCGTAGGCACCAGCAGGGGGCAGCCCTGAGTTGGCACATCCATCTATCTCAGGGCTCTCCAACCGTGGGTCCCCAGATGTTGCTGGACTACAGCTCCCAGGATCCCTTGCCATTAGCCATGCTGGCTGGGGTATGCTGGGAGCTGTAGGCCAGCAACATCTGGGGACCCAAGGTTGGAGAGCCCTGAATACCTCTGTCCTCAAAATCAAATCAAACGCCCTTTTCCTCTCCCCTGTCCATGCACCCCTTCTAACAGATAGGGGTGTCCTTAGAAGACAAGCGAAAAGCACGTCAAACGAATCCTTTACAGGACCATCTTCTATCTGGTAACCTGTGTCCTCACTGTGGGAAGCTGTGTGGATCTAGAACTGGCCTCCACAGTCACTTACGGACCCATCGCTGGAGTCTACACAATCCTCTTTAGAATTTCCTCCTTTTATAATCTCCTTTTTGTAATTTTATCCTGGAAGACAATCTTACTCGGTCACGAGTGATCGCCTACTACTACTACCCAGGGCTGGTGCTACCATTAGGCCAACTAGGCAGCTGCCTAGGGCGCAGGGCTAAAGGGGGCGCCAGAAACGCCTTGAAAAAAAATACAGTGCTAAAATGCGTATTTTACCAAGTTTGTTTTACCAATCATATCTTGACTTGTAGTAGACGGAATTTCACAACTGACTTTTATTTCATAATGGGCATAGGGCTGGAGGGAGGGAGGGCTCAAGTGGGAAGGCCCCCCCCCCGCTAAATATCTGATCTTGCCTAGGGCACCAAACTGCCTTGCACCGTCCCTGCTACTACCTTAGAAGACACACACACACAGACTTTAGAGTGCATGTAAATCAGCCTAATCTGTGCCTTTTTTTGGTCCCGTGGGCCTGAGTCCTGGATCTTTTCGGCACCTAGCACCGCCCGTGGTGCCGGCGCTCAACAACCGGGCCTTGCTCTGTGAACCCACCGGCGTGCTGGAAGCAGGGGCACAGAGAGCCAAGCTGCCTGGCCCTTCTGGCAGAGTGCTGAGCTTGAAAGGCCATCCCGCCCGGCTTAGCCTTTTGCCCCAACACTGCCTACTGACAGCCTTCATCCTTACCCCACAAATAGAGCCTTGTTTGACTCACCGCCCCGCCCCATGAGATCAGTGGTGCAGTGGAGCCGGGTGTGTGTGTGTGTGTGTGTGTGTACAGGGACACAGCCGGGGCACTTTTGATTAGCAGGGATGCGGACGCCACCCCTCCCCACTCAGAAGGCGCCCTCCGAGCGTAGCTGCAACCCCCACAGCCGCAGGGGGCGGGCGATGAATGATCCCAGCAACAACATATTGTCCCCTGCTGTACAGCAAAGGGCTCTCCGGAGGCTTGGTAGCCGGGCAATTAAGAATGGGGGGGCGACCCAGACCCATTCGCTTTACAAAAGACCTGCTCCGGGGGGGGGGGGAGATGAAAACAGGTTTGTTGGCATGGATCAACACCACTGCCTGAATTTCGGGGCTCCTCTTGGGGGGCGTGGCTACGGGGACCGTCAGGATGAGCGCCTGCACTTCCGAGTTTACGGCGACGCCGCTGCTCGACATGCTCCCCGTCCCAAGAGAACCTCGGAGCAGCCCTTCCCACGCAGCCCAGGGAATGCAAAGCTCCACACGCCCTCGCGCTCCTTCCACGGGACTCACCATCGCAGACGGGGCAGCAGGTGCCCGGGCGCGGGCGTGCCGGGTGGCGGCACAGGCTGGCGCAGTGCCGCCTCTTGCAGACCGCCTCGCCCTCCTGTGGGGAAAGGGGGGTGGCAAGGATGACATATTTCAGAACTGCTCTTCAGGGTGGTGCACACGGCTCGAAGGCAGGGCCGGTGCTACCATTAGGCCAACTAGGCAGCCGCCTAGGGCGCAGGGCTAAAGGGGGCGCCAGAAACGCCTTGGAAAAAAAAATACAGCGCTCTCAAGTGGGAAGGGGGGCGCTAAATATCTGATCTTGCCTAGGGCACCAAACTGCCTTGCACCGGTCCTGCTCGAAGGTACAGCCTCCTCTGGTGGGTCTCGATGGGTGTCGGACCCCACATCCTGGCTGAGCCCAGGGAGCCTCTGATCAAATCAAGCTCTGAAAAACCATGGGGGGGGGAGGGGAGAGAGAAAGAAAGAAAGAAAGAGAGAGGTGGGGGGACGCAAGTGTCCACCGGCGCCCCCTCCTGGCCTTACCAGGCACTTGCACCTCAGGCAGGGGTCTGTGGGAGGCGTCCACTCCTCGCGATGCTCACGCCGAGCAGTTCCATCCACACAACCTGTTGGGTGCAGGGCGGTGGGGGGCGGACGGAGGGAGTGTCATTCATGTGGGACGGTGGAGGCACTTGCAACATCAGACCCAGCTGGCAACCCGGATCGGGAATGGCCAAGGGAGGGCTGGGACGTCATCTTAAGGGCAGCCGCCTGCCCTCTCGAAGGAGGGGGCTCTTTAAGAGCCGCAGGGCAGGGGGGGGAGTGCCACGAATGCGAAAGGTCTGGCTGACCGCATGGCTGGTTTTATTCTATTCTATTTTACTTCTACATTTATGAGTCCCCTTTTGGCTCAAATAGGGACCCCAAGGCAACTTTCAATTCAAACTTGAAACCAAATTTGAAAACGTTAAAGCCAATCTGAAACTTTAAAACCTTAAACCCCTTAACATATCACCAACAGCAGAATTAAGAGCAGGAGAGAATCTTAAAACTAGAGTGTGGCGCTAATACATGGATAGGGCAATCCTATGCATGTTTACTCGGAGGTAAGTCCCACTGCATTAAATGGGGCTTGCTCCCAGCTATGTCTGCATCGGACTGCAGCCTTAAAATGCTGAAGAGCCATACGGAACAGAAACATTTTAATGGCCCACTTAAAACTGAACAGAAAAGGGGCCGGCCTAACTTCCTTCGGGGGGGGGGGGGAGTTCCACAGGCGGGGTGCTGCTACAGAGGAGGCCCCGTCTTGCGTTCCCACCAACTTAGCCTCTCTTGGTGGTGGAGCAAGCAGAAAAGGGGGGAAATATAAAGTGCATAATCCAGTGGGAAGTTCTCCTGCACAGGCTGTTCCGCAGCTCCTTGCCTTTATTTCAACGGAGTTGGTGCAGCGGAACTTCCCACAGGACTGTGGGCAGCGGCAGGTCTAAGCCCCTGCAGCAATGCCTGGCTGCCTGGGAAACATTTAATACAAATTAAAACAACAATGAATGCTGTGTTTGTCCCACCCACTTGGCACAGGGAGTGACCTCTCCTTTAAAGTAGGGCAGCCTAGCTGGAACACCATTCCCCCCCCCACACACACACAAACGACAAAGCTATTTCCCCCGCTCCCGTCTATTCCGTGTGGGTTAGAGCAAACATGAATATCCCAAACTGGCTAAATTTTCCAGTTTCACTACTTCAATTCCGAACGTGAAGTGGAGGCTGCATTTTGAATGGGAGGTTCTATCTCAACATGACGAACCTGAGGGCTTTCAACACACTGGCATCTCCTGATCGATGTGGTGGGCACCAAATGCGAAATGTAATATGCGGTCACCTAATAAATACTGATACCGTTGCATGTCAGTGATCAAGCACCAACCCTGCTGCATGTCAGCTGTCTACCCAATCCTGCCAAATACTAAGAGCATTACATGGTGACTGTCAAATACAAATATCAAACATTCAGCAAATGTGGAGCCTATTTGACATCAGAATTTGGGGTGCGGAGGGAGGGAATTTATTTATTTTATTTATTTATTTTATTTATACCCCGCCTTTTTTCCTGCAAGGAACCCAAGGCGGCTTACATAACCCTCCTCCTCCCCCCCCTCTCCATTTTATCCTCACAACAACCCTGTGAGGTAGGTTAGGCTGAGATGAGAGTCAGTGACTGGCCCAAAGTCACCCAGTGAGCTTCATGGCCGAGCGGGGACTAGAACATCCTGAAACTGAACCCCGACAAGACCGAGGTACTTCTGGTGGGGGACAAGGGAGGGTTAGGGGATGTTGACCTGGTGCTGAATGGGGTACATCTACCCCTGAAGGACCAGGTCCGCAGCTTGGGGGTCATTCTAGACTCCCAGCTGTCCATGGAGGCTCAGGTGGCAGCTGTGAGCCGGGCGGCGCTGTATCAACTCCATCTGATACGGCAGCTGCGCCCCTACCTTCCTAATCACCTGCTCCCATCGGTGGTTCATGCCTTGGTCTCCTCTCGCCTAGACTACTGTAATGCGCTCTACGTGGGGTTACCCTTGAAGACAGTCCGGAAGCTTCAGCTGGTACAGAACGCGGCGGCTCGCCTGATTAAGGGCAGCCGCCGGCGTGATCACATCACGCCAGTGCTTAATGAGTTGCACTGGCTACCAGTTGCTTGCCGAGCCGAATTCAAGGTGTTGGTTTTGACCTTTAAAACCCTACACGGCTCCGGCCCAGCTTATCTCAAGGAGCGCCTCCAGCAACATCAAGTAGGCCGCTCAACAAGGTCTGCCACGGACGGCCTTCTCCTTATCCCATCAGCCAGAGCAGCCAGGCTGGTGGGGACTAGGAAGAGGGCCTTCTCTGTGGCGGCCCCCACATTATGGAACTCCCTCCCTAGTGACCTTCGCCATGCCCCCTCCGTGATGAGCTTCCGCCGTGCATTAAAAACATGGCTGTTCAGGCGGGAATATGGGGTGGGTTAGGTTTTTAATAAGAATTTTTTATTTTGTTTTAATCATTATATTTTATTGTGTTTTACTGTATTTTAATTGTACATCGCCCAGGGTGGCCGGGTGACCGGCCAGATGGGCGATTAAAAAATATAATAAATAAATAAATAAATAAATAGAACCTGGATCTCCCGAGTCCCAGTCCAACACCCTCACCACTACGCCACACTGGCTCTAAGTTTAGCTCTCTAACCCACATGGGATATGCCATCCCTCTCCTTGAAAAGGGCAACGGAGCCTGCCTGGAAGGGGTCAAAGCAGAGGCTGGCCTCTTCCTCTCACCCGGGCAGCGGGGGCAACATTGTCCAGGGACTTCTTCCACTGTGGTGCAGTCCAACTTTGGGCAAACAATGGGGGAGCAGAGAATGTTCCCATCCTGGAGGGGAGAGAAGAGAAGCAACATGAAGAGCAAGGAAGGGCAGGATGCTTACAGAGACACCTGCTCCAGACGACTCAAGAAACTGAGCCAAGCCAATGTGCTGGGGTGGGGTGGGGATATTGTCCCGTTCCTGCCAGCAGGGGAGCTAAGGAGCGTAAGAAGAGATGTTGTTTCAGCAACCGCTAGGCTCCAACGGAGCCGCGTCACTGGGGGAAGCTCCTGTCCCACTCCTGCCTGGCTCGTCATTAGGGCCCTGATCCAGGGCACGCCTGCTCCTCACAAGTGGGGTTCAGATATATTTGGCATGCTGCCAGGCGACACCATGGTCTCATCAAACGGGGGCATCGTCCTGGGTGGTCTCGGGAGGGCTATCGGCGTCCCGACTCGACTTGACCCCCCACAAACGCTGTGGCCAGCAGTAGGATCTTCCACCTGCTCTGAAGTCTTGTCCAGTTCCTGGGTGGTTCTATCAGGAAGGTGGCGGGACATAGAATCATAGAATCATAGAAAAGTAGAGTTGGAAGGGGCCTACAAGGCCATCGAGTCCAACCCCCTGCTCAATGCAGGAATCCAGGTCAAAGCATCCCTGACAGATGTCTGTCCAGCTGCACCTTGAATGCCTCCAGACTGGGAGAGCCCACCACCTCCCTAGGTAGTTGGTTCCATTGTCTTATTGCTCTGACAGTCAGGAAATTTTTCCTGATGTTTAGGTGGAATCTAGGTTCCTGTAACTTGAGCCCATTATTCCGTGTCCTGCAAACTGGGATGATCGAGAAGAGATCTTTGCCCTCCTCTGTGTGACATCCCTTCAAACATGGCCGATACCTCCCCCTCCCCCAGGTTGGAAATGAATCCGAGCAACGCGATATTCTTTCTGACCTCCAATATGGCCATCAGACCCTTGGGGTGAACTCAAATCAGCCCCCGCCTCTTCCCAGGGCATCCCCCTCAGCTGTCCAGGCCCGCCGTCCCTCAGGGCACCCACCTTACAGGCACAGCGTTCGCAAGGGCCGTCGCCGGGGATTTCCCCGCCGCTGGGAACGGGCTGCCCGTGGAAAAGGCAGCGGCTGCAATCTGGGCAGCAGGAGCCGACGGCAGGCGGCAGTCCGTGAGCGCAAGCCTCGGCACACCGCTGGGCTGGGATGCACACCAGCGCCCCCGCCTAGAGAGAGAAGGGAGTCGGTCCGTGCCTCCTCCCGATTCCAGCAACGTGGCGGAGAGACTCGCTCGGCAAACCAGATCATGTCAGGCAGACAAATTAAACGTGGTCACATCAGCTGAGGCTGGAGGGCACGGTGACGGCACGATGCCATGGGACAGACGTCCCCAACCTGGCGCCCTCCGGATGTGTTGGGGCTGCAACTCCCATCGTCCTCTGGCTTGGGATGATGGGAGCTGTAGTGCAACACATCCGGAGGGTGCCAGGTTGAGGAAGCCTGGATTAAAGCCTCAGGGGGCCAAATGTCGAGGCGTGGGTTTGGCCCCACATGCCTGAATGTTAAAATACAAGCAGCCGGCGTGGCGGGGCCTACACGGGGGCCACGCGGTGTGGGGAGAGGGCTTTAACCCTTTGCTTCCACTGTGGTCCCGATCAGAATCCCCCACTGTGCCGCACAGCTGGTGTTCTCGATGGGAGGGAAAGCTTCCATTGGTGGCACCAGGAGCCCGCCTCCCGTGGCGAGCAGTTGCTGGCGCACCGGCTTGACCCGCTCCTCAGAAATAGCCCTCTGGCTGGGTGGCTGCAGCCGGGAGCAGTGTCTGACCCAGCCGGGCTCTGCTTGCGCTTGGGAGTGAGTTTTATGGCTTCTCCATCTTCCGGCGGCTCCTCCCCTTCCACGTGCATCCGTGGTCATCGGAAGCGCCTGCCCCCGTAGGGCTCTCGAGATGGGAAGGGGAGACTGGCAGCGGGGGGAGGGGGGGCGCAGGAGGCCACCCAGCCGGGGCCACGAAGTTGCGCATCCTTCTTCACAGCACCTGCTCCTCAACGAACGCCAAGGCGGGGCAGGGGCCTAAGTCGCTGGGAGCAATGCATTCTGGGCAGGAGCGGGGGGGGGCGCAGCTAAGAGAAGAATTAGCCAGTGTGGGGTGGGGATTAGAGCACCAGTGCAGAGCTGCCCCCTTCCGTCGGGTGGCTTCCTGGCTTTGTACAGTCCCCGTTCTAGAAGGTTCAAATGCTTCTCCCAAGGCTGAGTTTCTAGCAGGAAGAGCTTTAAGCTAAGATGCTGGTATTTGGGGGCCCACCTGCCTCCGGAATAGGGCCCCTGGTGGCTCCTCTGAAAAGGGATTCGGCCTTTGGGCTGAAAGAGGTTCAGATCCACCACCACCACCACCATCCCCCTCAGCTGGGAAGCTCGGTGGGTGACCCCTGGGCCAGCCATTCTCTCTTCTCAGCCAGGCCTACCCCACAGGGCTGCTGTGAGGATAAAATAGGGGTAGGACCACCTATGCCACCACCCTGGGTTCCCTGGAGCAGGAAGCGTGGGTCATAGAAATGGAATCAATCCATATTCCACGTTTGCCATGAACGCACGCATGGGGAGAGGTTGCAGCAGGGCGCTGTCCCAGCTGGTGCGTTCGAGGCACATGAGGCACTTCTGATCAGTGGCGGGCAAGAGGGGAGAGCGCACCCCCCCTCCTGCTGCCTCCCCCCACCCCTGGGAACTGCACTGCACCTCCCACCCCCATAACTCACAGAACAGGAGCAGTGGCGGCATCCGTCCTCCGAGGTGACCTTCTCTCCTGGCTCCAGCGGCCGACCATCCAGCTCACACGCTGAGGAGAGAGACGGGATTAGGGAGAAGCAGGCCAGCCGGATCCTAAAGTGTACATCTTGGGGGGGGGGCAGGATGAATCTCGCCTAGACTACTGTAATGCGCTCTACGTGGGGTTACCCTTGAAGACGGTCCGGAAGCTTCAGCTGGTACAGAACGCGGCGGCTCGCCTGATTAAGGGCAGCCGCCGGCGTGATCACATCACGCCAGTGCTTAATGAGTTGCACTGGCTACCAGTTGCTTGCCGAGCTGAATTCAAGGTGTTGGTTTTGACCTTTAAAACCCTACACGGCTCCGGCCCAGCTTATCTCAAGGAGCGCCTCCAGCAACATCAAGTAGGCCGCTCAACAAGGTCTGCCACGGACGGCCTTCTCCTTATCCCATCAGCCAGAGCAGCCAGGCTGGTGGGGACTAGGAAGAGGGCCTTCTCTGTGGCGGCCCCCACATTATGGAACTCCCTCCCTAGTGACCTTCGCCATGCCCCCTCCGTGATGAGCTTCCGCCGTGCATTAAAAACATGGCTGTTCAGGCGGGAATATGGGGTGGGTTAGGTTTTTAATGAGAATTTTTTATATTGTTTTAATTATTATGTTTTATTGTGTTGTTTTGTTGTATTTTGGTTGTACATCGCCCAGGGTGGCCGGGTGACTGGCCAGATGGGCGATTGATAAATATAATAATAAATTGATAAATATAATAATAAATGAATCTCCTGCTGTTTCAAGGGGCAAATATCTTGCCCTGAACGCGCTGCCCCCCCCTCCCCGGCACTGGCCTCAGGCTCCAGCAGAAGTGAGGAAATACCACCTCCGAGGGAGACGGCGGGCGGGTGGCCCACAGGGGCTCCCAGGCAGGGCTTCCTCTTATCGCCTTGCCTCACCCACAGAATTGTAGGGCGCGTGGGGTGTGTGTGTGTGTGTGTTATTTTCAAGTGTCGCGGTCTTCCATCTGTAACCCCCTCCCCGGTGTTTTCCCCACCGCTTCTTTCAGCTGGGCTCTCGCCCGCTTCACGGGCGGACTTGCAACGGGCGGGCGTCTCACCTGGGCAGACGGGGCAGCAGTGGCCAGGCCGGGGCACGGGCCGGGAGCAGCGGCTTGGCGGGCACTGGACGGGGCGGCATCGCACCAGGCTTCTCTGGAGGGGAAAATGGAACAGGGTGGCAGGGCGCCTCCCCCAGCCCCCCGCCCACAAAATGGTCTCTTTCTTGGCTCCCAGAGTGGTGACCCTCAAAGACCACCTCCGCCCCATCGCGCCATGCATCCCTGCCCAGATGAGTGTGTGTGTGTGTGTGTGTGTGTGTGTGTGTGTGTGTGAGGGGGCCTGTAGTGATCAGACAGTGAGGGGGGGAGAAAGACACTCTGCACATGCTCAGGCGAACTCTCACACAGAGCATAATTAACGCATGTAGTTATCTACCCCCAAATTCAATCACCGCAGCCCTAAATGGCTATACAAAAAAGAACGGTGATCTATCAGGGTCTGTTAAGTATGACCGCTTGCTGGAACCTCTGAGTCCGAGGGGCAGGATACTGCTGGGTGCCAGATGCTGGGGGGGGGGGGACAAACGCGGGAGCCCCCCCCCCCCCGTCCTTCCTGCTTTGCTGATGGGCTTCCCAGAGACACCCGGGTGTGTCCACTTCTTGGAAACGCTGCACGAGGTGAGCCAATGGGCCGATTCCGCAGGGCAGCTCTTACAACCCCGTCACGTGCCCCGGGGCTCAGTTTTGGCACCGCAAACAGGTTCCGGGGCTCTGCTCTAATGCTCCAGGACCCCCCCCCTTTAAGCCCAATTTCCAGCCCACCCCTCACCCCCCCGCTCTTCCAACCCCTGGCTCTGCGTGAATGCTGGACGCTTTGCCCCTTACCGAAGCCGCGGTCTCTGCCCTCTCCTGACTCACTCACCAGGCAGGAGCAGTTCATACAGGGGTTGGAGGCGGCCACAAAGACATCCCCATCTTGGTAGCGCCGTCCTTCGTACTCGCAACCTGTGCAAAATGGGAGGGGGCCAGGGGGGGAACCATCCTGGGTACCGCGGCAGCATCCCAGGAGGTGAGCGGCGGCACCCTGCCCCCCCCCGGGCCCAAAGGCATCTCTTTCCCTGACTTGCCTCTTTGTTATTTCAAGTTTTATTGTTTTATTATTTATTCATTTAATCCGCTTATACACTGCCCTTCATTTAACAAATTCCAGGGCGGTGTACAAAATCCATTTTAAAAAATTCACTACAAAAAAACTGCAATAAAAATCCACAGTAAAAACAAGGAATCCAACGAAGGAATCTCACACTAAAACCGGCAAAATGCTTGGGTTAAACAAATACGTTTTGAACAGGTGCCAAAACACCATCAAGTTCGGTGCCTGCCATACCGAGGGGGGAGGTGGGAGAATTCCAAAGGCGGGGCGCCACTACCAAAAAGTCCCTCCCTGGGTGCTGTCAGATGTACATGTGGAAGAGACGGAATGAGCCCCCCCCGCCCCCAAAATCCATAAGTCTCAATGAACATGATATGGGAGAAGGCGCTCCGTCAGGTAACTTGGTCCCAAGTTGTTTAGGGCCTTCCATGTCAACAACATGGCCTGGCAACATATTGACAGCCAGTGCAGTTCTTTGAGCAAAGGTGTAACATGCTAGTTAAAATAATAATAATAATAATAATAATAATAATAATAATAATAATAATAATAATATCTACAACTACAACAACAACTCTTTTTGAACCCTCAAGGGATATAATTTGTCCCCCTCCTTCCCTCCCCATGTTCACTGCATTTTCACTGGTGCCAGAAACTGTGTGTGTGTGTCTGTGTGTGTAGATTAGCACAATATCAATAAACTAGGCCGACATTTGGGTACTACTGCAGTCTGCTTGGGAGGGCTTTGATGGAACTCGATTTGCCTGCCTGGAGCCGCCCCTGGCGCTCCGCCTCAGCCCTTACCTGGACGGCAGACAGGGCAGCACTCCCCAGGTGGCGTGTGGCGCTCTCGGCACGAAAGCTCCGGGCAGTCGGCGGCTTGGCATTGCACGGTGCCCGCCTAGCAGAGTTCCAGAGAGAAAGAGTAGAGAAACTCATCTGCCTTTGTGAAAATGGTCACAAAATAGCCCGGGGGGGCGGGGGGCAGGCCCTTGGCTGAGGCTCCTCCCCCTCCCCAAAGCCCCGCCCCCTCTGAGAAGGGATTGGGGAGCCGGCTCTGTTAGGAACTTCCAGGCGCACCAACCCATATAAACACACACCACCCCATTCAAAGACACGCACACGCTCCATTGGTACCGCCACAGGGCAGTCGACGGGCAGGAGCACCTGCACCCGAGAGCAGTGTTTGGGAGGGCATGACTTGTGCATTCACAAAAGGAACATGGGGTCTTTCAGCCTCAAACACCCCTCCCGACATCTATAATATGGGGATAATCAGACTTCCCTGTCTTTCAGGGTTGTTGAGGTATAGAAATAATAATGATTGAATGATATGTTGACTTGTAATATCAAATGCAAAAGGGGTCAATTAAAGAAAAATATTTTCAAGGATATTTGGGGTTTATTTCTGGAATATGTGTTAAAAAAGGGGAAAGGGAGTTTACCCTGTCAAGATATGTTGTATTTTTGGAATAATGAACAATTATAATAGAGTCATTGTATTATTTGGTCCCATGGTGATGGGAGCACTATATTAGTTATATGTGTGTGTTATTTTCTTTGTATTGTTCAAAAATTTAAATAAAAAATATTTACAAAAAAAAAAAGAAAAGAAAGAAATGATGATGATGATGATGATGATGATGATGATGATGATGATGATGATGATGATGATGAGAGCCTGTGTGGCCTGGCCTAGTGGTGAGAGTGTTGGACTGGGACTCGGGAGATCCGGGTTCTATTCCCCGCTCAGCCATGAAGCTCACTGGGTGACTTTGGGCCAGTCACTGACTCTCAGCCTAGCCTACCTCACAGGGTTGTTGTGAGGATAAAACGGAGAGGAGGAGGAGGATTATGTAAGCCGCCTTGGGTGCCTTGCATGACAAAAGGTGGGGTATATTCATATTATTATTCATATTGGTTAATGGGGTAAATGATCCAGAGTTGAATATGAGCCCCTCCTCCCAACAGGTGCTCCCCCCATGGCCATTTATCCGCCAATGCGCCCCCCCACCCCGCCAGGCTCACCTCGCAGAGGCACCGCGTGCCGGGCTCCTCCAGGTAGGCCTGCCCATCTTCCAGGGGGCGCCCCTTGTACAGGCAGCCCCCACACTCCGGGCAACATTTCCCCTGCGGGGCGACGGGGTGCCGGCACAGAGGCGGAGCACACTCCTCCGTGCGGCAGGACACTTTGCCGTCCTGGTCGGAGAGAGGCGCACAATTCACTGAGCAGAGGTGTGGGTGGGTGGGGTGTTGGGCGGGGGGGAGAATTCTGTAATTCCCTGGTGTAACGGATGAAGCGATTGCCGCTGTCCCCACGCTCTGCACATGCTCTGGCCCCAGATGCGGGCATGCCATTAGGGCAGTGGAATCAGAGGCGGGCGGGCGGCTCCAACGGGCGCTCGCCACCGCCAGGCGGGACAGAGCGACACGTGGTGGTACGGCCCTGGCCCAGGCCCGCTCCTCACCTCGCACCGGCAAATCTGACACGGTTCCGGCCTCCAGCTCTCGCCTTCCTGTCGCCCGTCCACGCAGCCTGCGAGGAGAGAGGACGGAGGTCAGTGCGGTTACGGGGGAATCTGCACCTCTTGGGATTCCTGCCTGTGGTGAAGCTGTTAAAAGGCACAGGAGCCCCACCGGTAAAAAGAAAGATGGCAACCAAAAGGCCTGCAGAGAAAAGCCGATTGTGTGTCTTCACAGTGGTGGTGTCTCGGGTGGGGGTCTCTTTGGGGTTGAAGGCACACGAGCGGGAGGGAAGAGGGGGAGTCTGTAAGAAGGCAGGAGGGCCTCTATTCCGGTACGGGGAGGGGCAGAAATGGGGGGGGTTTTCCTTCTTTTCTCTTCCGGGGGAGCCGCCCCGGTAGGGATGGGCGAACGAGCAAAGGTCAAGTTCTCTAGGACTCTCCGAACACCACCTCACGGCTCCTCTCGTGCCCGGTTCCTGTTCAAGTTTGGATCGCTCTGCGCGAACAAGAAGACTGCACAAATTCAGTGGCACGCGAATGTGAAGTGCATGCACATTCCCCCAAATCTGTGCAAATGTCCGAATTTGAGCCACTGTCCTCCGTAGACTAAAGCGAGGCTGATTCAGCCTTTGTGCAAAATTAGGAAAGTTGCACAGATCGAACTGCCCACGTCCAGCAGTTCACGAAGGTTTTCGGCAGACCTGTGCTTGCGCTCGCAATCGCGTTTGGGGCTTCGAACAGGGTCTGCTCGCGTGTTTTGAGAGCAAAACCGAAATCCTCCTACATCTCTCCGCCTCCACCACCAGGCAGACGGCGGCGGCGGTGGGGCATTCCTCAGGAGGCCCTGTGCGACTTCCCCGCCCCATGGCTTGTTCCACGTATTTGCCAGGGGAAACTCTCCCTCCGTGGATCGCTCACCCAGGCAGTGCGGTCGGTCACGTCGCAATGAACACTCCGGTTTGCCCCGAACACACATGCAGGCGGTGCACAGGTCTTTGTCCCAGGAAGCGCCATCTTCGTAGCGCTGCCCCTCCCAAAAGCACGTCAGTTGCCGGCACTCACAGTCCTCCAGGGACTTCACACGGCCCAGCAGGTCGGAATTCTACAAAGGGAAGTTGGCAGAGTGAATGAGCAGCGGTTACTCCGGGGGCTGAGGATGGGACTGGGCATATTCCTTCCATGTAAGCGCAGAAATGGGTCCTTAGCACAGAAATCTGTATTATGGAAAGGCGGCTTTTGTTTTTATGTTTTAAAGTTTCTAGTCCTTATGGTTAAAGAGAGAGAGAGAGAGAGAGAGAGAGAGGAAGAAAAAAACAAAAAACCAGGAACTGCATGGACAGTACCTAGGCAAACTTCAAAAAGCCAAAGAGGGGTTGAAGGCGGCTTCTAGCAGTCAAGTGCTTGGCTTTCAAAGGCCATGGCTACTAAGCCCAGGTAGGCGCCACCAGGCCCTTCCTCCTCCCACAATTCCCACGTCCTTCCCCGCATTGGCAAAGCCTGCATCATTGTTCTGTTCTCTGCATTACGTAATACATTTAAAGAAACAGGAGCAGCGGGCGGCGGGGGGGGGGGGCACTTGCCAGGTTCCTGCCCTGAGAAGGGGGTCTGGCTAGCTGACCTCCAAGGTCCCTTCTGTGGAAAATTAGAATTTATCCAAACACGCAGTTCCACTTCTGTGGAATTTATCCAAACACTCAGTTTATTTGCAACGTGTTGGAAGAAGAAACTTGCACAGAAAATCCCGCTGCTTGTGTGACGCATACACATCTCTTTTATAAGGCACCGCAGGGCAGACAGCACTGATTGGTTTATTTTGTTACTCGGGAAAGCCGTCCAGCAGATTGGCTACCTACAAACTGTGCCTTATCTACAAACACCCCGCCTAGTTTCTACATTCTTAACATTCTTCACTCATCCCCTACGATCTCTTGCTGTACCACATCTCATAAAATAGTTTCCCCACCCTACAATTCTATGAACACGGGCCCTTGGGGGCGGGCTGTGAGGCCGAAGGAGCTTCCAGAGAAGACCCTCACCTGCTCTTTCACCATGTCCAACATGGTCCCGAGCCCATCCACCAGCTCTTCCAGCCTCCGGATCCTCTCTTCCGGGCTGGCCGTGTTCGAGGGTGCCGCTCCCGGGGGCGGGAAGTCAGACTCGCTGGGCTCCCGCTGGTAGTGGCGGATGTCAGTCAGGGCCGGTGGCTCGAGGGGTGGCGGGGAGTCCAGCTCGAGGGGCTGCAACTCGCTCAGGTCCATGTAGCGCTCCTCGGGCATGGCATAGGGCAGAGGCAGCAGGTCCGGCTCTGTGGGTCAGCAAGGCGGCAAGATGCTCAGAAGCTTCTTAGGGTGAGGAAAGAAGGGTATCCCCATGCAGTCGGGCTGGAAGGTGAGCGAGTGGGGTTACCCAATTTCCTGGGGCGATGAATAGGTATCCAGGCATTGAGGACTCATCCCCCAAAGATCACACAACATATGAACATCAGAAGAGCACTGATGCTGGATCAGACCAAGGGTCCATCTCGTCCAGCATTCTGTTCGCACAGTGGCCAACCAGCTGCCCACAGGAAACCCACAAGCAGGACAGGAGGGCAACAGCACCTTCCCGCCCGTGTTCTCCAGTAACCAGTGTACATAGGCAGACTGCCTCTGACGCTGGAGGCAACACAGGGCCATCAGATCTAGAACCCACTGATAGCCTTCTCCTCCTCCATGGATTTGTCCAATCCCCTTTTAAAGCCACCCAAATTGGTGGCCATCACTACATCTTGTGGAAGTGAGTTCCACAGTTTATCTATGTGCTGTGTGAAGAAGGACTTCCTTTGATCTGTCCTGAAGCTCCCACCACTCAGCTTCATGGGAGGACCCCGTTGGGTTCTAGTATTATGAGAGCGGGAGAAAAAAGGTCTCCCTGTCCACTTTCTCCACACCTAGCATAATTTTGTAAAACCTCTTATCATGTCTCCACTTACTCCCCTTTTTTCTAAGCTAAACAATCCCAGCTGCTGTAACCTTTCATCATAGGGCAGTTGCTCCAGCCCCTTGGATCACCATCACTTTAGTCGCCCTTTTCTGCCCTTTCCCCAACTCTACGAGTGTCCTTTTTTAGGTGCAGTGACCAGAACTGTACACAGTATTCTAAGTGTGGTCGCACCATAGATTTGTATAAAGGGAGTATGATATTATCAGTTTTATTTTCGATTCCTCTCCTAATTATGCCCAACATGGAATTTGCCTTTTCTACAGCTACCACAGACTGGGTCGACATAGTCATCGAGCTGTCCACCACAGCCCAAGATTTCTTTCTTGGTCAGCCACCACCACTAGCACAGATCCCATCAGCTGATACTTGAAGTCGGGATTTTTTTGCCCCAACATGCGTCACTTTGCACTTGCTCACATTGAACCGCATTTCCATTTGGATGCCCATTCTCCCAGTTGGGAGGGATTCCACTGGGAAGGGGAATCGCTCCCCCCACTTCCACCCCCCGCCTTTGCTGGGTGCAGTGCCCGTAGGTGCCCCACTGAGCGAGAGAAGGGGGGCGAGCAGGGGTCCGCTGGCGCCTCCTCCTCCCCAATCGCCAAGGGGATTGGGGAGGAGGAAGTGCTGCCGTCACCTCCACTGCTGTCCTTTCGCCTGAAAGCTTCTGCTCTCTGTTGTTTTCCTCATTTGGGCAAGACTCCCAATTGCGACTCAAGACCAAGCACTGGCCTAAGGTGTTTTGATTGGACCTGAGTACAGAGAAGCCAAATGACACCTCCTGTGCACGGAAATAACGTGGGGCAGAATCCCTTGGGAAATTCGCCCTTAGGAGACCCGTTGAAATGAATGGGCAAGAGCTCCGTGGGCCAGAAGTGTGCCAATCTGCCATCTCTAATTGGTAACACAGAGTCCAGTTTTTGAGCTGGTCAACTCTCCTCAAAACCCACCAGAACAAATAGCTGTGCCCAATGGAAACTTGAGGTCACACTTCCCTGTGTCTTTAGCACTGCACCTACGTATAGTTCAAAAATGCAGGAGAAATTGCTTTTTTAAAAAATATATATTTTTCACAGCTGCATGATGCTGGAAGCTGACTTGAATCCAGTCACCTTCCACACACACACACACACACCCAGATACTGCAAGAGAAGCTGTGCCTTTAAAAAATATTAAGTCCAAGTCAAGGACTTTTGGGGGATGTGTCCAATGCCCTTGTAACACAGCAGGCAAGAACAACATTTGGTACTGGGCACAGGATCCAGCAAATTTTTGCTGTCAAGATTTGGCGGCAACCTGCTATGGAAGCTTAAAAAGGAAAAAAAAAAAAAAAGTTTGTTTTTCCATGTCGCTTGTTTTTCTGCTGCTGTGCCACCAAATTCGGCAGCAGGGCGGAGGAAAGGTGCCGGACCTGAGGAAAGGTGGGCCACGTGCAGGCTGCAGCCTGCCTGTTGACCACCCCTGGTCTAAATAAAGAAGCATGCTTCTAGTCCTCAGGACTGCAACGCTGCAGTTGAGAGTTCAGAAGTCAGAAAAGGGGAAAGCAGGGGGCCAAGCCCGACTTCCAGGGGCTGTGGCTCCATTGCTGCACAGCGTCATAGAATACATGCCAGTGTATACAAGGAGAGGCAGAATAAAGCAGTGTTCTCCAACCTTGGGCCCCCAGATGTTTTTGGCCGCTGGCTGGGGCATGCTGGGAGTTGTAGGCCAAAAACATCTGGGGGCCCAAGGTTGAAGAATACTGGAATAAAGTATGCAACACCCCCACCCACCCCGAAAGTAGGGATTCATTATGCGGAGGCAATTAACGCACATGACTTATTCTTGGGTGTTTTGCTTTGTTTGTTTTAAATTCATAGTAAACAGCCCTGGACCTCGTCCAGCAGAGCTAGCTGTCCAGGGTTAGGCACAGGCCCGCAACTGTGCCAGATCATGACGGAGCCAGCTGGCACAAGGAGGGCTCTGTCTGGCTCACGAAGCCGCCCGCGTGGCCTGACATTACTGGGGCGGGCCCCTCCACCTCCGGAAGGAATTCCCCCCTGTGGCCTGACCTTGCTCTGGTGCCAGAACCGCCTGACCCGCTGGCGGCCACCTGGAGCAAGGGGGGCACCGGAGTGAGATGGGAGGAAGCCTGGACCCCCCCCTCCGCTCAGGGCTCGGGGAGGGCCGGCCCTGATGCGAGCAGTTCCCCCTGCCTTGACCTCGCCGGAGAACTGAAGACAAGCGGCACTCAATTAGCAAAAGGGGCACGCAGGGGCCAGCCCGTTCCAGCTCCGCTGCAGCTCATTAGCAGCATGGAAGGGCAGGCCCGGCCAGAAGGTGCGGGTGGGGAGAGGGGATCATCGGGAACTGCGGCCAGCTGAGGAAGGCGGGAGACGAGGGAGGGAGGGAGGGAGGAAGACATCGACAGGCAGGCACTGGGCCGAGCGGGATCTCCTGTCTGCGGCAGGACGGAGGAACTTCTGTAGGTGCCTCGTCCTCAGGGGACCAAGGAGGCCGCCAACCCACGTGGATGCAACGAGGGCCACCGGCCCGCCCAGATGTCGACGCCAGGAGGACGGTGAGGGCCAGACGGAATGGGAGGCCCCTTCGTGCAGCTAGCCCTTGCGTGAATCGTTTTTAAAGCATAAACCGCAGGCGTGCCCCCCCACCCCCACCCCAGCTGGAGCTGGATTGGGGTCCTGGTGGGGAAGGGCGAGAGGCGTTAACCCTTTGCCCCCTGTGGCGGTCCCAATCCAGACCGGCCCTCCTGTGATTCTCCCACTTCTGAATCACCAAAAAAGAGAAAGTACATCACTCAAAAAGGGGGGGGGCGCCAGAATAAAGCAGTGTTCTCCAACCTTGGGCCCCCAGATGTTTTTGGCCTACAACTCCCAGCATGCCCCAGCCAGCAATAAAGTATGCAACACCCCCACCCACCCCGAAAGTAGGGATTCATTATGCGGAGGCAATTAACGCACATGACTTATTCTTGGGTGTTTTGCTTTGTTTGTTTTAAATTCATAGTAAACAGCCCTGGACCTCGTCCAGCAGAGTTAGCTGTCCAGGGTTAGGCACAGGCCCGCAACTGTGCCAGATCATGACGGAGCCAGCTGGCACAAGGAGGGCTCTGTCTGGCTCACAAAGCCGCCCGCGTGGCCTGACATTACTGGGGCGGGCCCCTCCACCTCCGGAAGGAATTCCCCCCTGTGGCCTGACCTTGCTCTGGTGCCAGAACCGCCTGACCCGCTGGCGGCCACCTGGAGCAAGGGGGGCACCGGAGTGAGATGGGAGGAAGCCTGGACCCCCCCCCTCCGCTCAGGGCTCGGGGAGGGCCGGCCCTGATGCGAGCAGTTCCCCCTGCCTTGACCTCGCCGGAGAACTGAAGACAAGCAGCACTCAATTAGCAAAAGGGGCACGCAGGGGCCAGCCAGTTCCAGCTCCGCTGCAGCTCATTAGCAGCATGGAAGGGCAGGCCTGGCCAGAAGGTGCGGGTGGGGAGAGGGGATCATCGGGAACTGCGGGAACTGCGGCCAGCTGAGGAAGGCGGGAAACGAGGGAGGGAGGGAGGGAGGAAGACATCGACAGGCAGGCACTGGGCCGAGCGGGATCTCCTGTCTGCGGCAGGATGGAGGAACTTCTGTAGGTGCCTCGTCCTCAGGGGACCAAGGAGGCCGCCAACCCACGTGGATGCAACGAGGGCCACCGGCCCGCCCAGAATCTGTCGACGCCAGGAGGACGGTGAGGGCCAGACGGAATGGGAGGCCCCTTCGTGCAGCTAGCCTTTGCGTGAATCGTTTTTAAAGCATAAACCGCAGGCGTGCCCCCCACCACCCCCCAGCTGGAGCTGGATTGGGGTCCTGGTGGGGAAGGGCGAGAGGCTTTAACCCTTTGCCCCCTGTGGCGGTCCCAATCCAGACCGGCCCTCCTGTGATTCTCCCACTTCTGAATCACCAAAAAAGAGAAAAATACATCACTCAAAAAGGGGGGGGGGGCGCCAGAATAAAGCAGTGTTCTCCAACCTTGGGCCCCCAGATGTTTTTGGCCTACAACTCCCAGCATGCCCCAGCCAGCAATAAAGTATGCAACACCCCCACCCACCCCGAAAGTAGGGATTCATTATGCGGAGGCAATTAACGCACATGACTTATTCTTGGGTGTTTTGCTTTCATAGAATCATAGAATCATAGAAAAGTAGAGTTGGAAGGGGCCTACAAGGCCATCGAGTCCAACCCCCTGCTCAATGCAGGAATCTAGGTCAAAGCATCCCTGACAGATGGCTGTCCAGCTGCACCTTGAATGCCTCCAGAGTGGGAGAGCCCACAACCTCCCTAGGTAGTTGATTCCATTGTCTTATTGCTCTGACAGTCAGGAAATTTTTCCTGATGTTTAGGTGGAATCTAGGTTCCTGTAACTTGAGCCCATTATTCCGTGTCCTGCAAACTGGGATGATCGAGAAGAGATCTTTGCCCTCCTCTGTGTGACATCCCTTCAAATACTGGAAGAGTGCGATCATATCTCCCCTCAGTCTCCTCTTCTGAAGGCTAAACATGCCCAGTTCTTTCAGTCTCTCCTCATAGGGCCTTGTTTCCAGTCCCTTTATCATCTTTGTTGCCCTCCTCTGAACCCTCTCCAGTTTGTCTACATCCTTCTGAAAGTGTGGTGCCCAGAACTGGACGCAGTACTCAAGATGAGGCCTAACCAGTGCCGAGTAAAGGGGAATTATCACTTCCCGCGATTTGGAAGCTATACTTCTATTAATACAGCCCAAAATTGCATTTGCCTTCTTTGCAGCCACATCGCATTGCTGGCTCATATTCAGTTTGTGATCTACCACAATTCCAAGATCCTTCTCACTTGTAGTATTGTTGAGCCAAGTGTCCCCCATTCTGTAACTCTGCATTTGGTTTCCTCTCCCTAGGTGCAGCACTTGGCATTTATCCCTATTAAATTTCATTCTGTTGTTTTCGGCCCAGCGCTCCAGCCTATCGAGGTCACTTTGAATTTTGTTTCTGTCTTCCAGAGTATTAGCTGTTCCACCCAACTTTGTGTCATCTGCAAATTTGATAAGCATTCCCCGTACCTCCTGATCCAAGTCATTAATAAAAATGTTGAAGAGCACCGGGCCCAGGACCGAGCCCTGTGGTACCCCGCTCGTTACCTCTCCCCAGTTTGAGAAGGAACCATTGATAAGCACTCTTTGAGTCCGATTCTGTAGCCAATTGTGGATCCACCTGATAGTTGTTCCATCTAGCCCACTCTTAGCTAGCTTACTAATCAGGATATCATGAGGCACTTTGTCGAAAGCTTTGCTGAAGTCCAGATATATAATGTCCACAGCATTCCCACAGTCCACAAGGGAGGTTACCCGATCAAAAAATGAGATCAGATTAGTCTGACAGGATTTGTTCTTGACAAATCCATGCTGGCTTCTAGTAATCACTGCATTGTTTTCAAGGTGCTTGCAGACTGACTTCTTTATAATCTGCTCAAAAATCTTCCCGGGGATTGATGTCAGACTGACTGGCCTATAGTTCCCAGGTTCCTCCTTCTTGCCCTTTTTGAAGATGGGAACAACATTTGCCCTCCTCCAGTCGTCTGGCACTTCACCTGTCCTCCATGATTTCTCAAAGATAATAGACAGTGGTTCTGAGAGTTCTTCTGCCAGTTCCTTTATTACTCTAGGATGCAGCTCATCAGGCCCTGGAGATTTAAACTCGTTCAGAGTAATCAGGTGCTCCTTGACCATTTGCCTATTAATCTCAAGCTGCAATCCTGCCCCTTCAGTCTGCACTTCAGGTTTGCCAGGGGGGTCATAGACCCTCTTTTGGGAGAAGACCGAGCCGAAGTAGGAATTGAACACTTCTGCCTTTTCTTTGTCTTCTGTTATCAATTTGCCATCCTCATTGCGTAGTTGAACCACCAGTTCTTTCTTCTGTCTTTTACTGTGCATGTATCTGAAGAAAGCTTTTTTGTTGCTTTTAGCATTCCTCGCTAACCTTAGCTCATTCTCAGCTTTAGCCTTCCTGACACTATTCCTGCAGTTCTGTGCTACCTGCCTGTACTCTTCACTTGTAGCCTGTCCTTCCTTCCACTTCCTATACGTGTCCTTTTTTGTTTTCAGGTCGTCTTTGAGTTTATTGTGAAGCCACATTGGCTTCTTCTGTTGCCCTCTGCCTTTTTTCCTTTTGGGAATTGTTTGCAATTGTGCCTTTAAAATTTCCTTTTTTAAAAACTCCCACCCCTCCTGGGCTCCCTTTCTCGTGAGAGTCACTTGCCATGGGATCTTACTAATCATTGTTCTGAGTTTGTTAAAATTGGCTTTCCTAAAATCCAGGGTACGTGTTTGGCTACACTCAGCTTTTGCTTCCGTTAGAATCAAGAACTCAAGTATAACATGGTCACTTTCCCCCAGAGTTCCCGAAACTGCCACTTTATCCACTAACTCGTCTCTGTTGGTTAGAATCAGGTCAAGGATAGCCGATCCTCTAGTTCCTTCCTCCGCTTTGTTTGTTTTAAATTCATAGTAAACAGCCCTGGACCTGGCGGCAAAAGAATCACGTAACATTTGCATATGCTAAAGAATATGCGTAGATGCCAATTTAGACATGGCGACTAGGAGTTAAATAGAAACGCAGTCGCCCATCCCACCCTCGCGCGGGCCACTGGGACCCAGGTGAGCTGCGTGCTGGGCCGGGCTTGCCCAACCTGCTGCCCGGGTGCAAAGACTTGATGGGGAGCAGTTCTTATGGGTCTTTGTCCTCAAACTGGAATTGGACAGGACAGTCCTTCAAATAGAGGACGCCTTCAAAAATAGAGGACACCCCTCCATAAAAGAGGGCACACTTTTATGCCCAGAAGTGAGCCTGTGCCTGCTGCCAACAGCCACGTGATCTCTCAGATCACCTCTCGGAGATTTATCCTGCGCAACCTCATTTCTGGAATTCATCATCCTATTTGCCCTTCCTCCTTGGCCCCAGGGGCAGGGGAGAACCCCGGAGCGTTAATTGACCAGTGACTTGGGAAAGAGGCTTCCACAGGTCATGAGATTGAGTCTGACCTTGCATGCCAACTGCGTGCAACTGCGCGCAGGACGGAGGAACTTCTGTAGGTGCCTCGTCCTCAGGGGACCAAGGAGGCCGCCAACCCACGTGGATGCAACGAGGGTTGGCGTGTTCGGAATTCATCCAACTCATCCAATTCATTCAGCCACGTGTTCGGCTGAAGTGGCTGGAAGAGAGCCCGTGGGTGCGTTCGCGTGTCTTGCTAAGCCACCCCGTGAATAAACCACGAGGGGTTGGTTGTTCGCTGAGCAAGCCACGGCACTTCCAACAGGCGACCGGGTGTGCTCTGGGTTGCCCTCCCACTCCTTCCTCCTCCTCAGTCCTCCGGCCGGCTCCGGCACATATCCCAGTGTCCCCCCCTCCCCGCTCCGATCGCTACCCCTTTTTGTTTGCTGCCGTTTTTTTCTTTTTCTTTTTTGGAGCCTCAAAACAGTGCAATCAGGGTCGTGTTTTTCTTTCAGCCCCTGAAAAATGAGCAACGGTGTTCGTAATTATTTTTTTGGGGGGGTGTGCGTTTTGGTCTTTTGCAAGTGTACTCTTATGGCTGTCCCATATGTGTGGTCTTGCCTGGTCAATTTCCTAGTCTGTTTCAGCTGCCAAAAGGGAACAGGGGAGCGGACAAACTGGAGAGGGTTCAGAGGAGGGCAACAAGGATGATAAAGGGACTGGAAACAAGGCCCTATGAGGAGAGACTGAAAGAACGGGGCATGTTTAGCCTTCAGAAGAGGAGACTGAGGGGAGATATGATCGCACTCTTCCAGTATTTGAAGGGTTGTCACACAGAGGAGGGCCAGGAGCTCTTCTCCACCATCCCAGTTTGCAGGACACGGAATAATGGGCTCAAGTTACAGGAACCTAGATTCCACCTAAACATCAGGAAAAATTTCCTGACTGTCAGAGCAATAAGACAATGGAATCAACTACCTAGGGAGGTGGTGGGCTCTCCCACTCTGGAGGCATTCAAGGTGCAGCTGGACAGACATCTGTCAGAGATGCTTTGACCTAGATTCCTGCATTGAGCAGGGGGTTGGACTCGATGGCCTGGTAGGCCCCTTCCAACTCTACTTTTCTATGATTCTATGATTCTATGAGCAGGTAACAGACAGGCTCATTCGCAGGCAGCTGCCAGGGACCAGTTGCCACATTGTCAACTGAAGAGCACCGGCAAAGGGGTGGGGGAAGGGGCAAAAGAAGGTGTGCCAAAAGTGTGTGTGTGGGGGCGAGCAATATCTCCCACTTAACAATGTAATCCTCTCGATTTTAAGTGTTGAACTGACAGTTTTCAGTACCCTCCACCTGCATTTCCCAGGATGCCATGAACTGCTTGAAGACTGTATTATATGTTCTGTCAGACGTCACTTATTTCTTAATTTTTTAGACTTATCTTTCTTTTCTTTTCTTTTAAAAAAAAATATATCTTGGAGATTAAAAGTGAAGGAATTTCTGCTTAGATAGAAAGGAATAATGAGTAATTGGAATAATACAAATGTGTTGATTCGATGGTTAGGTACTAGAGAGTGCGGGAGCGGTGGAAATACAAAATGCTTTTGGTATGTGGTCATTTGCTAATTAGTTTATAGTTACTTTTTACTTTTGGGATTCTTAATATACTGTATTTTGGAATTGAAAACACTATTTAATGAAACTATAGGTTTTCTTTTTTGGAGTATCTATAAATGTTGAATTTAATAGATTAAATAGTTGATGTTTATTGGGGGAGAGCGGAGACCTCTGGTGTTTGTTCCTTTTAGGGTTCTTTTTTGCCATAACTGGAAGTGATTTTTTGTTAACAGAAAAGATTTTAAGATTAACTGTGGTTGATTAAGCTGTGGAGAAGATTGGAAGTCCATTATTGTGTTTGTTTGTTTGTTTTATTATGAATAAAAAATAAAAGTTTGAAGAAAAAAAAAGACTGTATTATATGAAGTGGTATATAAGTATTATAAATAAATAAATAAATAAATAAATAAATAAATAAATAAGCCTCGATAGCTAGTTAGGCCCAGTCTGTAGCAGACGAAGGGAGGGTTTCACATGTTTGGCCGGCTGCTGGGCTGAATGCGGTTGGCATGCAAGGTCAGGCTCAATCTCATGACCTGTGGAAGCCTCTTTCCCAAGTCACTGGTCAATTAATGCTCCGGGGTTCTCCCCTGCCCCTGGGGCCAAGGAGGAAGGGCAAATAGGATGATGAATTCCAGAAATGAGGTTTTCATAGATTCATAGATCATAGAGTTGGAAGGAGCCTACAAGGCTATCGAGTCCAACCCCCTGCTTGATGCAGGAAACTAGAGGAGGGGTCTCCCATCCAAGTAATAACCAGGCCTGACCCGGCTTAGCTTTCCACCACAAGCTTTCCAGACAAGCTGAGCCAACATGAGCCACAGGATAAATCTCTGAGAGGTGATCTGAGAGATCACAAGGGTGTCGGAGCAGCCCTGCTGGATGAGAACCAGTTGCCTCTGGGAACCCCACAAGCAGGACAAGAGGGCAGCAACCCCCTGTGGCCGTTGTCCCCGCGCAAGTGGTTCCCAGAGGCACCCTCTCTGATGCTGGGCGTTCCACACGGCCTCCACCTCAGTGGTGCACAACCTTGTTCAGCCCGAGGGCCAAATCCCATTTCAGAGCAGCTGTCGGGGGCCACATTCAAGGGGCAGGCAGGGCCGGAGGCAAAGCAGTCGGGGCCAAAAATACCCCCAGAAGCCAGCATATTTCAGCTGAAAGCTCTTCCTGCTAGTAACGAAGCATCAGGAGAGGCATCTCAACCTTTTAGAATAGGATGAAAACTGCACAAAAGCCGGGAAACCACAAAATGATTGGTAGTGGGTGGGGGAAGGGGAGTGACCTTCTGGGGACCCCCCGAAGGCCAGATCTGGTTCTGCACCCCTGCTCCACCTCAGCGGTGCGGACTTTTTTTTATGCTTGGGTCTTATGACCAATGTGTGTGCTTACTGGCGGCAACTTGACTCCGAAATTATTTGGAGAGGTCCAAGAAATGAAAGCATCTCTTAGCAGATGCTAAATCGGTGCTCAGTAACGAAATGCGCAGGACAAGAGATCCGGTTTCGCGGCCAACCTGTCCTGCTAACGCCACTAGAGCCAGAGCATCTTCTGTCATCGGTCCTAAAGTAATTCTTTTGTTGTAACAATAAAAACATATTTTTAAAAAAGCAATTCCTTTAGCTCAAAACTTTAGAATAGATTTGCTCCATACGGACGGAGTCACGAAGGTTTGCATCGCCTCGAGGGCGGCCTCTGGACAACCGTTTGTATTCTGCTGCTGACAGAGGAGGTTTCTAGAGCTGCAGAGAACTTTGTGTCCCCGTTGAAGGCGATCCTTTGGCAGCTGATGGTGGGCATTCTCCTGAACCTCACGGTTCAGTTTCCTGAACCATCGAAGGCTGGTCTGACAGTTCCATCCCTCTACCCCAATATTGCCTTCTCCGACTGGCAGCGGCTCTTTGAGGTGTCAGGTAGAAAGCGGCCTTTTCCATCACCTGCAACCTGATCCTTTTAACTGAAGATGCTAGGCTTGAACATGGGAAGGGGCAGAGAGAGCACCCACTTTGCATGCAGAAGGGCCCAGGTAAAATCCCGGCCGTCTCCAGGTAAGGCTGGGAAAGAATCCACCTCCTGAAATCCTGGAGAGCTGAAGGACAAAGCTGAGCTAGATGGACCAAGGGGGTTCCTGAGCTGGACCTTCTGCTTGAAAAGCCTATGCCTGACCACCATGCGACGGCCCCCTTCCCCCAAACCACCTGTGCTGTGAATGCTATGATTTCCCCCTAATAAAGCTGGTTCTCTCCGTGCCCCCACCGGGCTGCCCCTGGTGCAGATTGGGTGAGCGTGAAGAACCTCCAGCCATGAATCAGCCCGGTAATATATGCCTGCAAAATCACGGGGCGAACCCTCTGAAACAGGGCCGTCTGAAGAAATCAGGGGATAGGGCTCAAGAAAACAGGGCCCAGAACGGAGACTTTCCCCACTTGTTATTGTTCTTCTCTTTCCACAGTGTTCCTAGACTTGGCAAACTGTCTCAAAAATAGTTAAGACCAAAGTTAATCTCCTTGATTAACTGTGCCATTTTCCATTTAATCCCATTAGAGCAGTGTTCTCCAACCTTGGGTCCCCAGATGTTTTTGGCCTACAACTCCCAGCGTGCCCCAGCCAGCGTAGCTGGCTGGGGCATGCTGGGAGTTGTAGGCCAAAAACATCTGGGGACCCAAGGTTGGAGAACACTGCCTTAGAGGTTGTATCCACGGTCTGCTGCCCCAATCTGAATCTGCCTCCCTCAACCTGGTGCCCTCCAGATGTGTTGGACTACAACTCCCATGCTGGCTGGCAATGATGGGCATTGCAGTTCAACACACCTCCAGCACACCAGGTTGGGGGGAGGCTGATTTAGATCCTACTCAAGACGCGAGCCTTCAGGCGCAATCCTATGGAATTTATTCACACGTGTGCACAGACGGGGTGGTACAAAATGCTGCCCAGATTGTGATTAAAGTTTGGCGCCATAAAGAAGGGAAAGAGACACTCTCTGTTCTCCAGATGTTTGATGTAAAACTTGGTCTATGGTTTCTAGATGCTGAGGAAGTCTGGGGGCACAATTTTCTTCCTCAGATTTGGAAAATGCACAAAACCACGTGCTGTTTTGGGTACCCTAAGCGCACCCCTCGTGTTCCTCAAGCTGGCATTTTCCCTTATCAAAATGATGGCTTATTTGGACATTTTCAGTTATTGGCTTAAAGGTCAAGCCATCAGGGGAGAGAAGCTACTGAAACAAGGCCCTCTGAGGAGAGACTGAAAGAACTGGGCATGTTTAGCCTTCAGAAGAGAAGACTGAGGGGAGATATGATAGTGCTCTTCAAGAACTTGAAAGGTTGCCAAACTTGCCACACAGAGGAGGGCCAGGATCTCTTCTCGACCATCCCACACTGCAGGACACGGAATAATGGGCTCAAGTTACAGGAACCCAGATTCCACCTAAACATCAGGAAAAACCTCTGGACTGTTAGAGCAATATGCCAATGGAACCAACTACCTAGGGAGGTGGTGGGCTCTCCCACTCTGGAGGCATTCAAGGTGTGGCTGGACGGCCATCTCTCAGGGATGCTTTGACTCGGATTCCTGCATTGAGCAGGGGGTTGGACTCATCGATGGCCTGGTAGGCCCCTTCCAACTCTACTTTTCTATGATTCTATGTTCTTATACCTCCCCAAGTGGAAGCAACAGGTCTGTGGAGGGACACTTCCTTTGAGCCGTCCTCCGGCTCCTCCCCAGCATATTTTGCCAGTCTTAAACTGGTACATGCTAAAGCAGACTTCCAAAAGAGATTGAGGGATGTCTTGACCCAGCAGTGTGATGCAAGGACGGCTCCGTGGCACCCTCCGATAACGTTTGATCATGACTGTGAAATGTATGTTTCCTATGCGGGGCTTTGACTCTGCAAAGGAGGAGGCATGGCGGATGACTCCGCCATTATTTGCCTAATCCGACTCCTGCCTCACGTTGACTTTCGGTCAAGCCAGCAACAAGCCCAAGAAGACCTGCTGGCGAAGACAGAAAAAGTAGCTTCATCCATGTCAGCGTCAGAGAGATCAAGACGAGATTATGGGCTTTTCTACATGAGGCTTTTAGCTCGCCACTTTGCCGAGGCTTCTGCTTCTGGCTCCTTTACACATCGCCCCCCCAGGGTTTTTTTTTTTTCTTTCTCTGCCTTTCTATACATTCCATTACACAACCACAAGGTGGCGCTGCAGTATAGCGGAACTGTGCAAATACAGGAGGGTTTCATGCCGCCATTCACGGATATACCAGACTTCCCTCATTAGGAAACCACCCCACCACCCCGCTATAATGGTTGCAAAGCATGGGACAGGCCCTGGAGGAAGATGACATCGTGTAAAGCACCCACAAATTACCACGAGTGAGGGATCACGAGTGCAGAATAAAAATGCCTCATGTAGAAAGGCTCTATGTAGATGTTCACGTGGTCCAAGAGTCCAGAAAGATAGGAGCTACCCCCATATTCCGCACAACGGGCTGCTCATTCCATACTGTGTCAGATAACTGCCACCACCCTGCTGTCCCTTTCATAGTGAATTCGTAGCATGCTCACTCGACGCGAAGCTTGAGAGTTCCAAGTGGGAGGAGGCTTGCAGAGTAGGACACGGATGGTTAAGAGTGGCGGGGAAGAGGGGGGGGCGAGCCCTGGGGAGATGGACTTCCGGCCAGGATCCCGTGATGACAAAAGCCTTTGGGGCCTGTCAATGGGGGAAATGCCCAACATCAGCCGGTGTCCTCCAGTGGCTTTGGATGTCAGTTCCCATCAGCCCCATCCAGCATGGCTAATGGTCAGGAATGCCGGGAGTTGTAGTCTAAAATAGTGTTCTCCAACCTTGGGTCCCCAGATGTTTTTGGCCTACAACTCCCAGCATGCCCCAGCCAAAAACATCTGGGGACCCAAGGTTGGAGAACACTGGTCTAAAACATCTGGAGGGCACCAGGTTGGTGAAGGCTGTGCTGTACGACGCCATTACGGAGGGAGTGAAATTGAGTGCCACGATGAGGAAGGCGGAAGGTGGGCAGATCCGAAGCCCGGGTGCAGTCTGCCCGCGACAGAAGTGCCAGCCGGAGGAAAGACACTTCAGTCCTTTGCCACAACAATAACACTGAGTGTGCAACCAGAGGATCGTCTGGAAGCCGCTCCAAAACGCCATCTGGCTGGCTTAGAATCAGACAGAAACATCAAGTTCTGTTGTCAGCCCCGTTCGGAGAGTTTCCCACCCACCCACCCGGGCGTTCCCTGCTCTTCTGGGCCTGAAATCCAGCCGGTCTCCCAGATGTCCACTGACTCCACTATCCAGCTGGCGGTCATCCAGGGCCCATGGATCTTACCCGCCCACGACAGGGAACATCTGGCCCAGCTGTGCTTGCTCTCAGCATGAATGTCAACACCTTGACGGGGAAGGGGGGGGGAGGAAACTTTCCCAAAGCCAATGGTTTGCTTTGATGGGCCCCATCCCGCCAACTCCATTCCGTCTGGATACGCCTCGCGTCCCTCGTTCCCGGGGCCGAGCATGGCACAGCCGCCGCCTTACCCAACGGAGACGCACAAACACACACCCCCTCCAGACGTTGCCGCCTCGCTCCCTCCGGCTCTTACCTGGCAGGTTCTCGCAGTGCCAGGGGCGGTGTGGGAAGCCGCTGGGCGAGATCTCTGCTGTCTGCCAGTAGCCCTGCGGAAAAAGGCACAGAGAGTCACCCCAAAAAATGCCAGCGGGGAGGACTGGGAAAGAGCGGGGGATATTGGGCGGGTGGGGGTGGTGGCTGGCACAGTTAAGCTCAGGGGTGGATAAGAAGTGAGCAACGGGCGACACACCTTCACCTCTGGGCGCCTACTGAGTCGGACCCGGGGTCCGTCCAGCCCAGCGTTGTCTGTTGTTCTGCCCGGCAGCAACACTCTGGGCTCTCCAGTGGAGGCAAGACGGATCCTTCCCACCTGCTGCCACCACATCCTTTAAACTGGAGAGTCCGGGGACTGCGCCGGGGGACGCACAGCATGTGCTCTGCCGCTGGGTGAAAGCCCTTCCCCACCCAAACTTCCTAACTTTCCAAGATGAAATAAAAGTACGGTTTACGGCAGGGGCGCAGAGCCTTAGACCTGAATGCCAAATCTGGCCTTCCAGGGATCCAAGAGGACCGTGCTTCCTTGCCCTAGGCAGCCGTTCGTTTGGGGGCTTCCCCGGCTTTCCCCCCCTGAAGTTTCCCCCACATTCTAAAAGGTTGGAACGCCCCTCCTCAGGCTCAGCGACGGGCAGGAAGAGCTTTAAGGCACAATCCTATGCATGTTTATAGACAGGGAAAAAAAGCCCGCTGGCCATGCTGGCTGGGGAAGATGGGAGTTGCAGTCCAACACATCTGGAAGGTGCCAGGTTGGGGAAGCCTGGCCTAAAGTGACCATCTAAGCTAGGGGTGGGCGGAAGGCAGGCCTCCAGATGTGTTGGACTTCAACTCCCAGAATAATAATAATAATAATAATAATAATAATAATAATAATAATAATAAATTTTATTTCTTACCCGCCTCTCCGTCTAGATTGAGGCGGGGAACAACAAAAATATAAAATACACAATACATACTATTAAAACATCTTAAAACATATTAAAAACATCATAAACAACATCAGCCCCTGCCAGCGTGGCCAATGGCCAGGAATGCTGGGGGTTGAAGTCCCAGACACCTGGAGAGCTACTCCCCGCCCTGCTCTAAGCCAGCAGCCCCCTTCCGGCCGGGAATGCCTTCGTTAGCCGTGGGAGGTGTTGGGTGGCCTGGCGAGCACCCTCTGCTCCGGAGAGCCTTTCCGCCTTACCAGAAACTTGCTGGCCTTGTCCCCGTACAGGCTGGCAAAGGTGATCTGCAGGTCGAGGGGCAAGATGAGGCTCAGCAGCTCCTCCCCGCCGCCCTTCTCGAACACGACGGGCTCCTGGCACTCGACAAAGAGCGAGACCCGCTGGGGCTCCAGGTTCAGCGCCAGCCGGGCCCAGCGGCCGTGGGCCAAGGGGTTGCCCCCCGGGAAGGTCAGGGACGCGGGCTCCATGTTGTGCACCGCGCGGTAGTCCAGCCGGAGCCGGTCCTCCCGGGCGCTGGACACCAGCTGCAGCAGCGGCCGCCCGTCCCGCTTGGTGGCGGCCGGCGACGCCAGGGAGATGAGGGCCCCCTCGGAGCCACGGCTCTGGCGGGCCACAAAGTGGAATCCGAGGGCGCCCTGCACGGTGGACAGCAGGTAGACGGAGTAATCCCAGGGGAGGGTGAGGTGGGGCACCCGCTGGCGGAACTTCCAGGCCGGCACTCCCGGATCGGGCCCCTTGGCCCTGGTGACCCCGGCGACGGAGCGGGTGATGTTGAGCGCCTCCAGAAGGTCAATGACTGCAAAGCAAGAGCGCGGGCTTGGCGGAGGCGGAGGCCCTTCCCGCACTACCTTCCGGCCCAGGGGGCGCAGCAGGTCAGGCCTGGGGTCCCAACCCAGCCCTCCTGAGGCCCCAATCCGGCCTGCCGGGGATCCCCAGAGGGCCACGCCCCCTTCCCCCCTTCCCCCCAATCGTTTGGTGGTTTCCCGGCTTCCCTACAGTTCCCCCCGGCCATCCTGAAAGGCTGAAATGCCTCTCCCGAGGCTTGGCTCCTGGCAGGAAGAGCTTCCAGCTCAAAATATCATAGATTCCATAGATCATAGAGTTGGAAGGAGCCTACAAGGCCATCGAGTCCAGTCCCCTACTCAATGCAGGAAACTAGAGGAGGGGTCTCCCATCCAAGTAATAACCAGGCCTGACCCTGCTTAGCTTTCCACGCTCAGACAAACTGAGCCAGCGTGAGCCACAGGCCTGTATAGTCCTGGTGGGGTTTTTTTTGCCCCACCCTCTTTTGCCTTTGGCCCCACCCATCGCTGGAATGCGGCCCCCGAGAGCATCTCCGAAATGGATTTCTGCACCCCTGTTCTAGCATAACCTACCTCGTGGGGTTGTTGTGAAGATAAACCATGTGCACCACCTTGAGTTCCTTGGCAGAAAGGTGGGGTATAAATGTAATAAATACACGAAGAAATGATAAATAAATAGAATTGTGATGGGGGAGGATTGGGGGGGGCTTTGGGGTGGGCCCGGATCCACTTGGCCCATCTACTCACTGTTATCTTGGGGTCTCAATATTTAACCTTTTCCTTAGATTAAAAGATAACCATAGAAATATTATATAATTAAATTACAGTTTATCGTAATTTAATTAAAATATTAAATGTACACACACATACACACCATCATGTAGACTAGAGCGGGGTTGGCTTGACTGACCTCTGGGCCATTTCAGCCTTTTGGAACGGGAGGGGGGAAACTGCACAAACGCGGGAAACTTGCAAATGATTGGCAGTCGGGGAAAAAGGGGTTGGTGCAGGCGAAGGGGGCTGGCCATCTGGGAAACTCCCCAGGGTCGGATTGGGACCCGAGGCAGGCTGGTATTTGGCCCCAGGCCTGAGGCACTGCACCCTTGCTCTAAATCCCTTGGTGTAAGCCACCTAGGGGTTCCTTGCAGGAAAAAAGGCGGGGTATAAATATAATTAAATAAATAAATAAATTCCTCTCACCCAGCACGGACCACTCTGCCTGCCGGGGCTGTCCAGTGTCTCGGGAATAGAGGGGCGTCCCCCTTCCCCTGCTCCCGGACAGTCTTTACTGATGGAAATTGTAATATTGCCTGCTTAAATCAACGAGGTAATGTAACCACTAGTTGGAGTGGGAGGAAAGGGTTAACTGAACAATCCCCAGGATGCATGTTTTGTAACCCCTCCTCCCAACTTCCAGCTCCCTCTGTCTCTCTCCAACCTGATGGACACACAGTCTGAGCTGGCTTCCAGCCAGTGACCTCCAATGAAGCAGACTCGTAACACCAAGGACTCTAACCTGCCTATATGCATCAGGCATATATGAATAAACGGTCTGTAAGTAAAACTAATAAACGTCTTTATTAGTTTTAAACCTTGTATGGACAATCCATTTCCTTTTAAGAGCCTTTTAGCAGGGTTTAACAACCCACGTGGTGATAATAAGTGGGCTGTGCATAAGGGGGAAAGCTCTGCTTCGTCCTAACCACTATAGAACTGACTCCTTCCCATATCCTCCCAACATTTACTTGGAGATGCTGGGGGGCTGAACCTGGAAGCTTCTTCTGGCAAAACGGGCACTTAAAAGCAAGCTGCAGCACATCCCTGCCGCAGCTGGATGTGGCACTCAGTCTCAGGTCAAAGAGAAAAGGGAAACAAGGTGGGCCAAATGTAGTAATTTGAATTCCAGCCAAGTCCAGCTGCCCGCAGTTCCGCAGGGGGCCGTTAGCGCATTTTTTATGCCGCCAAAACTCTCTCTGGGCTGCCCGGAGGCCCTTGCTCCTTCTCCTGGCAGCTCAGTAAAATTGTGTCCTTTTAGACCCAGGCAGTCGCCACTTGTTTAAATCTGGCAGGGCTGCTATGCCTTTAAAGGCTGTGTGTGTGTGTGACAGGCAGAAGTTGAACAGGCAAAGCTTTCCTCCTCGCTGCATCTCCCTGCCAGGCAAATCCTCACCTGCTGAACTTCTGCCTGTCACATTCGTCCAAAGCACAAGAACCTTGTCAGGAAAAAAAGTGGGGACCTTTCTGGGGGGGGGGGGTTATGGGATTCCTTGCCTCCACTGCCCAGGGCTCTGGGGCTGCAGGACCCTTGTCGATAAGGGACGTGTCGGAGGCGAGATCCTGCTGCTCTTTCTATTCCAAACACGATTCCCGGCTGAGAGCCGGCCGCACATTCCGCAGGCCACTCGGCCCCACGGGTCCTACAAGCCCCCCTCCCCCACACACATTCCACCCCTCCCACCCCCCAATCTCGTTGGAGCAGCACCAGCTGGACTTAATTAAACTGAATTTCAGAGGGACTTTCTGGGAAAGGGTCCCAGACAGCGGTTTGTGTTTGGTTCCAGCCAAGCCTTCCCTGCGTAGACAAAGGGAGCGTCGCGTTTGCCGACCGAGCCATCTGCCCGCAAATGCTCCGCGCCGCGCAGGCGCAGCCCCGCCTTTTGGACGAGGCAATTTATGAATCAAAGAGAGGGATCCATGAACGTGCCGCTTAACCCACAGCTGGCTTTCTACAGAGCCTTTTCACACGCAGAGCCTTTTCACGCCACACGCACGGTGAGCACGTATAATAATAATAATAATAATTATTATTATTATTATTATTTATTTATTACCCGCCTCTCCATCTAGATCGAGGCGGGGAACAACAGAAAATATAAAATACCTAAACTAAAACAACACAATATATACTATTAAACATCTTAAAACATCCTAAAAACATCTTAGAACATCTTAAAAACATCTTAAAACATCTTTAAAACATCTTAAAAACATCTTTAAAACATCCTAAAATTCCGCCGGATAGGCCTGCCGGAAGAGTTCAGTCTTTATGGCTTTTTTAAAGTCCAAAAGACTGACAAGTTGACGTATCTCCTCCTCCGGATTGTATGTTCCGCGTTACAGCACAGAAAATGCGTAAACCGGTGCCTTCCAGATGTTTTGGACTACAACTTCCATAAACCCCCAGGCAGCATGATCAGGGATTATGGGAACTGTAGTCTAAGACATATGGAGGGCGGCAGGCTGCCTACCGTGGCATAAAATGTGTGCGGTATTTACGCATACCTGTGCATCTTTCATCACCCATGTAGCTGAGTCTGGGAAATACAGCTGGGTGTCGGGGCCTCGTGTTCACGGGGTCTTAAAAAGGCATGTGGGCATGCATGTGCTCACCGTGCAAAGGACCGAGTGACTGCGTTCGGAGTACTGACTCAGTTATCTCCTTACAACATTTCTAAACCCCTCCCTTCAGCCAAAACAAATAAATTCTGTGATTTACACAAAAATATGTACAAACCATACAAAGGGTACAATAAAACTTTTATCAATCAAAGCCATCGGTTAAAACTAGTTCAGACTTAGAACTTTAAAAAACCTTCGAGAATAAAAAGGGGGTTGCCTGGTGCCAAAGGCGTAACGACGTACATGGCAGGTGAGCCTCCTTGGGGGGGGGAGGGCGCTACAGGAGCAGGGTGCCACCACTGAGAAGGCCCTCTGCTAGGTCACCACCAGCATCACTTCAGATGGCAGAGCACCCAGAGGAGAACTCCCACAGATGATCAAGACACAGGAAGGTTGACGTGGGACCAGACATACCTTAATTTTAAAAAATCTGTGTTTAAATAATTGTAAAGTCGTTTCTTAGGGCCACAGCCTCACAAAGCAGACTCTGCCTCTTGTACATGGCAACCTTACCAATCTTAGTGATGGGCATGAAAGAAGGACCCCTGAAGCAAATGTGAGTCTAATGGGCAGGATTGTACAGGTGAGGCAGCCCTTTAAATAACTGGGTCCCCAGGTGTTTAGGGCCTTAAAGGCTAAGACCGGCACTTGGAACTGGGGCTGGCAGCTAATGAAACTGGTGCAAAATTGGAGCAATCTGTTCAGACTTTCTGGCCCTCGCCAGCATCCGGACAGTCTGCAGAGGCAGCTTGTGGACCATCTTCAGAGGCAGCCCCACGTAAAGAGTGTTGCAGTAGTCCAGCTTGGATGTAACCAATGCATGGGTCACTGAGGCCAGGTCCGACCAGTCCAGACAGAACTGCAACTGCCGTACAAGCTGGAGCATGTAAAAAAAAAAGTGCTCCTGGCCGCTGCTGTTACCTGCACACCTCTCCAGAGAGCGACAAATCCAAGAGCGCCCCCCCGGTCTGCGCACCAGACTTTTCAGTGGGAGCCAACCTCGCCCAGGCCTGGTTTCACACCGCTATCCGGATCACTCTGTTTCCTGACTCACAGAGCCTCACTTTGTGCCCCATCCAAGTGTGTCGCTCTGGGCTTCTGGTCCCAAGCCACTTCGGGCTTTGCAGGAAAACCCCCAGCACCTTGAACTGTGCCTAGAAACAGACCGGAAGCCGATACAACATGACGTTGGCGCAAGTAACAGAACAGGGCCACATTGTAGACCAAACGTCCCCAAGCTGGTGCCCTCCATATGTGCTGGACTAAAACTCCCATCATCCCCATGCTAGCCAGGAGACAATGGGAGTTATACTCCAACACGTTTGGAAGGTATCGAATTGGTAAAGGCCACTGTCGACGCCACTGTTTGCATGGCCCACTGGGATGCCGGTGGCGCACTGGAGCCTATGAAGATGCTCAGAACCTTGGCCAGTAACATGGAAGGCTGATCGACTTATGTGGGCTCCTGGTTTGCTTAGGGCAGTGTTTCTCAACCTTGGGTCCCCAGATGTTTTTGGCCTACAACTCCCAGCATGCCCCAGCCAGCTCTGCTGGCTGGGGCATGCTGGGAGTTGTAGGCCAAAAACATCTGGGGACCCAAGGTTGAGAAACACTGGCTTAGGGGCAGACAAAGGACCCCCCTCCCGACCAATGCAACTGAGAAGAATTCAGGGGGCAGGAACGAGAAGACGTCACTGTTGGGGCTTTCTGTCCGAAGATGGGCTGGGAGAGAGCACCTTCCACGTGCGGGCAGGCTTTTCAGTTACAAAATTATACAAACAGTGCAGAGGGACTCGGTGGTGTTTGTTTTCTTCCTCTCTCCTAAGACTCAACGTCACCCGGTGGAATTCATCGGCCGTGGATTCCGGACAGGCGAAAGCACGGTCATCTCCACAAAACTTATGGAACTCACCGCTGCAAGATGCGCGCGCGCGGGGGGGGGGGCGGGCAGTCCCTGGCATCTAGTCTGCCCACTTGAGGGCATTAACAAAGGATTAGATCCAGCCTCCGCGGATTAGCCATGAGAAGGAAATGAAACTTCCAAGGCCACAGGCAGCGTATCTCGGAGAACCAAAGAGGCAGGGGACACACGACAGGGTAGTGCCCATCGCCTTTGCGTTCTGGCTGTGAACCTTCCAGGGTGACCACAGCTGGAGGCAGAACGTCGGGCTGGACGGGGCTTTGGTCTGATCCAGCGAGGCAATTCCTGTTGTCTTAACCACCGGGCGCTGGTTTGTGCCAAGAACTCATCCGAGACACCAGTTTTCAATGCCAGAGCTGCAGCTGGAGTGTGCAAAGGGTGCATCTGAGCACATGCAGAATGCTTTCCTCTTACTACTAGGCAATGACAGCATGTCTCCCCCCAATCCATGCCTGGTCTTAGGGGAGGGGGCTTTCAGGTGAAGTGACCAGTTCAAGTCACCGCACCTGAAAAGTGCCACTGCAGAAACGTGCCGTTGCCGGGAGCCCCTCGATCTATTTCTACCATTAATCCTTCGGGGCACGGTCCAGCCAAGCCGAACACCATTTTAGGCCTCATTGACTTCAGTGGGAACGTGCGACATCCGCGCTTAATTCCTTCCCTTGAAATCGTGGGGCTTGCAAGTGCTCTCTTTGCTTGGGCTGGACTGTGCCCTTTATTTCGGGAGGGGGGCCACAGACCATGGAGGGGGGCTCCGGTACTGGTGCTCTATAACAGAGGAGAATGTAATGATTCCTTTTGTTTCTATCCATCAAGGAGGAGTCCTGTGTAACTGCAAAGCCTGCACACAATTGTGCCAATAGAAAATCACTAACTTTGAGGTCTGGAAGTTTTCTCTCTCAGTTCAGAGAACAGTAAGAGTTTTACATGTTAGCCTCCTGCACCCTTTTGCTTTTTGAAGTTTGTTTATTTTATTTTATTTTTAAATTATTATATTTATACCCCACTTTTTTTCCTGCAAGAAACCCAAGGCGGCTCACATAATCCTCCTGCTCTTCTCCATCTTATCCTCACAACAACCCTGTGAGGTAGGGTTAGGCTGAGAGTCAGTGACTGGCCCAAAGTCACCCAGCGAGCTTCATGGCCAAGTGGGGACTAGCACCCAGATCTCCTGGGTCCCAGTCCAACACTCTCACCACTACGCCACACAGCTGTGACACTATTCTACTATTTAGGGGTGATTTTGGCATGGTGGGGGCAGGCCGGGGGGAAGAGAGCTCTCCGACTTTGTGATTTGCCCCAAGTTACTCCCACTGGAATCACTCCCTCCCACACTGAGCCAGATCCGCAGTGCCCTGTGTGTGTGCACACACACTCCCCACCGCCCTGCCGAAGAGTTCTATGTCACCGACAACTCTGCATATGCTTTCCAGCACCAAAATGGATCTAGTGTAGTGACCATGGAGCCAATGCTTACGCCCGCCTACCTACACACGCGCAGCCCTCGGCGGCCCCTTGCCACGCTCACTCACCGTTGTCGCCATAATAGTGCAGCGGGGTCTCCACGGCGGCGGCGCCCGGGCTGCTCCGCCAGGCGCACTGGAGGGCCAGCGCTGCCCACTGGACCGCGTAGAGCTGCCAGCTCCCCGGCATGACTCCGAAGCCCCACGGCTGCCCAATGCATTGGGCACCCGAAGATGCCGTGGGGGGCAGCGGCTCTTCCCGGACCTAGAAAGTTGTGCAGGAGGAGCCGGGCATGGGGCACCGTGGCAGAAACAGCCGCCAGCAGGAGCAGAGAGTCCAGCCAGACGTGTGTCGGGGGGAGCGGAATCTGGGGGCGTTGCTGAAGTCGGGGGGGGGGGCCCTGCGTGGCAAGGAGCAGGGGAGGGGGCTTCCTTTGGCCAAGCAGCCTCTGCCCTGCCCTCTCCACGAAGGGAAAGGGTCGTCCCGCCAGAGTTCTGCAGCAGCAGGCGGAAGGAGAGGCTGGGAGGGAGGGAAGGAGGCGCGCTCTTTCCCGGGATCTCCACCCGCCCATGCTTTCCTGCAACCCCGGGGCCTCCCTCCCCCCGCCCCCGCAGCACCGCTCCGAAAGCTCGAGGGGTGGGAGAGATGCGCCGGCTGGAGCCACCTCCGGAGGGGCCTGAGCGAAAACCCGGGGCGGATCCCGGCAGGGGGATTGGAGGTGGTCGAGGACGGACGAGGCGGGATGGAGCCCGGCAAGGGAGGACCCCAAGGGCACGAGGCAAGGGGTGCAACGACTGAGGCTGTAGAGCAGGGCTCCCCGACCTCGGGTCCCCAGATGTTGCTGGCCTACAGCTCCCAGCATGCCCCAGCCGGGAGCTGTAGGCCAGCAACATCTGGGGACCCGAGGTCGGGGAGCCCTGCTGTAGAGGGTTCTCCTGGCGCAGCGCAGCGGGGCAGGTACACAATCCCCTCCGGCTGGGGCATGCTGGGAGCTGTTGTCCAACACATCTGGAGGGTGCCAGGATGGGGAAGGCTGCTTTAAGTTGCCATGAGCTGCTGTGTTTTAGGTATCAAAAGGACACTTTACAACCCACCCACCCCCACACATCTATAAACACACACACACACACACACACACACACACCCGATAGAGGTGAGAGTGGCGTCAACTCCGCAGTCTTTTCAGTGCCAGGTCAAAACTTTTCTGTTTGCCATTTTCATACAAATGTCCCAGCAAATACCATCATCATCATCATCATCATCATCATCATCATCATCATCATCATCAAAATAAATCCATGCAGGGAGTTGTAAGGGGAAGTGAATCGCCTACCCTGCTGCCACCCCCCCCCCCAATAATTTCAGATAGGTAGATATTTGAACATTCCTGCTCCATATACATGCTGCACCTGTCCCAAAATCATAGAATCATAGAAAAGTAGAGTTGGAAGGGGCCTACAAGGCAATCGAGTCCAACCCCCTGCTCAACGCAGGAATCCCAAGTCAAAGCATCCCTGACAGATGGCCATCCAGCTTCACCTTGAATGCCTCCAGACTGGGAGAGCCCACCACCTCCCTAGGTAGTTGGTTCCATTGTCTTATTGCTCTGACAGTCAGGAAATTTTTCCTGATGTTCAGGTGGAATCTGGGTTCCGTGTCCTGCAAACTGGGATGATCGAGAAGAGATCCTGGCCCTCCTCTGTGTGACAACCCTTCAAGTACTGGTAGAGTGTGATCATATCTCCCCTCAGTCTCCTCTTCTGAAGGCTAAACATGCCCAGTTCTTTCAGTTTCTCCTCATAGGGCCTTGTTTCCAGTCCCTTTATCATCCTTGTTGCCCTCCTCTGAACCCTCTCCAGTTTGTCTACATCCTTCTTAAAGTGTGGTGCCCAGAACTGGACACAGTACTGAAGATGAGGCCTAACCAGAGCTGAGTAAAGGGGAATTATCACTTCCCACAATTTGGAAGCTATACTTCTATTAATGCAGTCCAAGATAGCATTTGCCTTCTTTGCAGCCACATTGCATTGCTGGCTCATATTCAGTTTGTGATCTACTACAATTCCAAGATCCTTCTCACTTGTAGTATTGTTGAGCCAAGTGTCCCCCATTCTGTAACTCTGCATTTGGTTTCCTCTCCCTAGGTGCAGCACTTGGCATTTATCCCTATTAAATTTCATTCTGTTGTTTTCGGCCCAGCGCTCCAGCCTATCGAGGTCTCTTTGAATTTTGTTTCTGTCTTCCAGAGTATTAGCTGTTCCACCCAACTTTGTGTCATCTGCAAATCTGATAAGCATTCCCTGCACCTCCTCATCCAAGTCATTAATAAAAATGTTGAAGAGCACTGGGCCCAGGACTGAGCCCTGCGGTACCCCGCTCGTTACCTCTCCCCAGTTTGAGAAGGAACCATTGATAAGCACTCTTTGAATCCGATTCTGTAGCCAATTGTGGATCCACCTGGTAGTTGTTCCATCCAGCCCACTTTTAGCTAGCTTGCTAATCAGGATATCATGAGGCACTTTGTCGAAAGCTTTGCTGAAGTCCAGATATATGATGTCCACCGCATTCCCACAGTCCACAAGGGAGGTTACCCCCAATCAAAAAATGAGATCAGGTTAGTCTGGCAGGATTTGTTCTTGACAAATCCATGCTGGCTTCTAGTTAGGGCCATCTCTGCGCTGTCTGTCATTTTCATAATAATTGCCCACAAGAGAGAAGAAGCACATCCTTTTTTGGGGGGAACCCCCCAAAATTGTAAAGGCTGCTCTTGCACAAAGCTGCTTGCACCTATTTACATGAAACCTGGCAGGCTTGATTCCCTCGCAAGGGGCAACTATCTCTGTAAATTTCATCCAATTCTGCCAAGAAGTAAAAGGGTTATTGATAGTTCCCTTAAATATCTATGTATCTGTGCATCTATCTATAAGCATTTAAAGGCACATAGCACAAAACCCCCTGCACCTATTTGTCTGATCTTTGGCAGGCATATTCTGCTCATATGGGACTACTATGCCTGCAAATTGTGACAGATTCTGACAAACACAAGAAAACAACCTATAGCCATTTGTTGATTTCCAAAGCTAGTCAATGGCAGCCATGAAGATTTGGATTTCCGAATCAAGATTCGGAGCCACGTAGAAGAGCAGGGCCTCTGAATCGGTCTGAGCTGAATCTGCCAGTTTCCATATCGCTTAATCGGGGATCCGAACAAAATCTTGTGGTTGGTGCACACCCTAGCAAGTCCTGCCTACTGCATCACCTTGTTTCTGAGTGTGCATGCGCTGTACCCAATGGATGCATGCTCAGAAGAAGCACGAGTCGAGTTAGGGTTTTTCAGGCTGTGAACTTGCGCACTGATTTATGCCAAACACTTTGCCGTTAGTAAAGATGCAGCGATGGCTTGCTGGGAGCACTGAATGCAAAACCAACCAGGGCCTCAAAGTATGGACCCGTGTTTGCTTGAGTGCCTAGAGCAGTGATGGCGAACCTATGGCACAGGTGCCACAGCTGGCACGCAGGGACCTCTCTGTGGGCACTCGAGCCATTGGTCACCAGATCGCGAAAAGACTGTCCCCTTCTGCAAAACACTAATGATTTTGTTCTTTCTCATAGTGTGGAACAGAATGATTTTATTCTAGAATTCCTGTTACAGAATTCTTTTTCTACATTGTTATCACATTTAAAAGATTTTGAAGAATGATGCACAGAGCATGGCTTGGATGTAAAGCCCTAACAGTTGACCTGAGTGCTGCATGTGTTGCTCTCAAACTAACGGAGTATGAGCCAAGGTTTGACAAATTATCAGCATGCATGCAAGAGCAAAAACCACATTAATTGTGCAAAACCATGCCCAATGCAAACTTTTACCTAATGCAGTGTTTAGACATAAAGTGTTTAAAATGTGTTAAGCACATTTCGTTTTCTTGTCTATCTTGCTCATCCTAGTACAGGTTGACTTTTACTTTTACTAATCCAACACCTGTAGAAGCAGGGAAAGGACCCGGGGTAAAGCTTGCCCCATACAATTTCAGTCTGGCATATAATCATATTACAAGTTGAGAATCCCTTATCCAAAAATACATTGCCTAATTATTTAAAAAGTTTGTATAAATTCCCTTCAGGCTATGTGTACAATGTAGTACTATAATAATTTTTTGAGTTGATTTTTTTTCCAAAAGAAAACTGTTTGTATGATATCATTGAAAGCTCTGTTATTGTGTTTTTCTTTTAAGACAAAAGATGTTAATTAGTTCGGACAGCTGTATGAGTTGTTTTTCTAAAACTAAAACCTCGGTATTCAGGTTTAATTGCAGTGTTGGCACTTTGAAATAAATAAGTTGGTTTTGTGTTGCAGTTTGGGCACTCGGGCTCAAAAAGGTTCGCCATCACTGGCCTAGAGCAAGCAGGCTTCATAGATCATAGAGTTGGAAGGAGCCTACAAGGCTATCGAGTCCAACCCCCTGCTCAATGCAGGAAACTAGAGGAGGGGTCTCCCATCCAAGTAATAGCCAGGCCTGACCCTGCTTAGCTTTCCACGCTCAGACAAGCTGAGCCAGCGTGAGCCACAGGCCTGTGGCTCACGCTGTCCATGGACCAAGTCCATGTCCAGTGGACTTGGTCCATGGACATGGTCCAAGTCCTCATGTCCATGGACCAAGTCCAGCCCAGTGGGATCCCAATTTGGCCCTGCGGGGTTTCCCAGATGGGCACCCCCTTCCCTTGGCCCCACTCCCCTTTCCCCGATCACCAATCGTTCGATGGTTTCCGCGCTTTGCGCATATTTCCCCCATCCTAAAATGTTGAAATGCCTCTGCTACGGCTTAGCTGCTTGCAATGAGAACTTTAAGCTCAAGTATGCTGGTATTTTGGGGGGTGGTGGTGTATTTTTGCCTTCAGCCCCGCCCACCCCTGGAATGTGGCCCCAGAGAGTTTCCCCCAAAACTGAATTCGGCCCTCGGGCTGAGAGAGGTTCAACACCCCTGGCCAAGAAGGAGCATCATATGGTCCAAAATAGTACACTTGTGGCACAGAATTGGCCGCTTGATTCTCCCGGTGGCGGGCTGGTTGGAACGCTGCTGTCCTCTAGTGGGTGTATGTGGCATTGGCCAGACGTGGTTGTGTGAGTCCTCCTCCATAGTTCTCTCTGCAACTTTTCAGGATAAATCTTTACGATGCTGAAGTTGGTTCCCAGTTTCTTATTTGAGTGAAAGTTCAAAACAGAGCTTAATCAGTAAACTGAATCAGGAGCTAAAGTTTATGTCCTCCTGGCACCCTAAAATAGGCTTCGGACTACCTCATATCGTTGGATTGGAGAGAATGATTGTTCATCCTGAGGGGGACAGTGTCGTCGTCCCCGTCCCCCCCCCATCATGTTGATATATTGGCCATTGCATCGCTGGAGCAGACTTCTGTTTCATGCCAGCTCCAAACAAAATTCACAAAAGGTGGATTCGTGGTTCGTGCAATCTTGATGTTGCAGTGTGGCAGCGAGCAAAACAGCAAAGGGTCTTGTGTGTACCTTAAAGGCTAACACGTGTATCGTGGCATGAATTTTCGTGGACACGGTCCACTTCATCAGATGCAATGAAGTGGACCGGGTCCACAAAAGCTTACGCTGCAATAAATGTGTTAGTCTTTAAGGTGCCACAGGCTCTTTGCTGTTTTTACCTCCAGATCTGTGTGAGCAGATCTGGAGCCCGGTGCTCTTCAACATTTTTATTGTGGGTTGGGGCTGCCGGGCCTAATATTGGCTCCTGCAGCCCCGCCCCCATGCTAGCTAATTACCTGCGTAAACAGGTAAGCCTCGACTCTCCTCCCCCACGTCCGCAAAGTTTCTCCCCGCCCACAGCTGCGCGTGCTCGGGGGAAGGTCCTAATGACTTGGATCAGGAGGTACAGGGAATGCTTATCAAATTTGCAGATGACACAAAGTTGGGTGGAACAGCTAATACTCTGGAAGACAGAAAAAAAATTCAAAGTGACCTCGATAGGCTGGAGCGCTGGGCCGAAAACAACAGAATGAAATTTAATAGGGATAAATGCCAAGTGCTGCACCTAGGGAGAGGAAACCAAATGCAGAGTTACAGAATGGGGGACACTTGGCTCAACAATACTACAAGTGAGAAGGATCTTGGAATTGTGGTAGATCACAATGCGATGTGGCTGCAAAGAAGGCAAATGCAATTTTGGGCTGCATTAATAGAAGTATAGCTTCCAAATCGCGGGAAGTGATAATTCCCCTTTACTCGGCACTGGTTAGGCCTCATCTTGAGTACTGCGTCCAGTTCTGGGCACCACACTTTAAGAAGGACATAGACAAACTGGAGAGGGTTCAGAGGAGGGCAACAAGGATGATAAAGGGACTGGAAACAAGGCCCTATGAGGAGAGACTGAAAGAACTGGGCATGTTTAGCCTTCAGAAGAGGAGACTGAGGGGAGATATGATCGCACTCTTCCAGTATTTGAAGGGATGTCACACAGAGGAGGGCAAAGATCTCTTCTCGATCATCCCAGTTTGCAGGACACGGAATAATGGGCTCAAGTTACAGGAACCTAGATTCCACCTAAACATCAGGAAAAAATTCCTGACTGTCAGAGCAATAAGACAATGGAATCAACGACCTAGGGAGGTTGTGGGATCTCCCAGTCTGGAGGCATTCAATATGCAGCTGGACAGCCATCTGTCAGAGATGCTTTGACCTAGATTCCTGCATTGAGCAGGGGGTTGGACTCGATGACCTTGTAGGCCCCTTCCAACTCTACTTTTCTATGATTCTATGATTCTACTGGGAAGGAGTTAGCCAGGGACGGGGTGGGAGTTCAACCTGAGCATGGAAAACCACACAACACCGGCGCATGCATAGTAATGTGTTCCCTTGCTAGTCCGCGGACCATGAAATGTCTTTTATTTATTTATGATTACATTTCTATCCCACAGTTTTTCATCTTGCAAGCAACCCAAGGTGGCTTACAGGGTCCTCCTCCTCTCTATTGTATCCTCACAACAACCCTGTGAGGTAGGTTAGACTGAGAGACAGCGACTGGACCCAAAGTCACCTAGTAAGCTTCATGGCCAACACTTTGGATGGCTTAAACAGGGGATCGGACAAATTCCTGAAGGAGAAGGCTACCAATGGCTACTAGTCCTGATGGCTATCTGCCACCTCCAGTATCAGAAGCAGTCTGCCTATGTACACCAGTTGCTGGGGAACATGGGCGGGAGGGTGCTGTTGTACTCGTGTCCTGCTTGTGGGCTTCCCGTGGGCAGCTGCTTGGCCACTGTGTGTGAACAGGATGCTGGACTACTAGATGGACCCTTGGTCTGACCCAGCCACAGGGCTGTTCTTATGGTCGAATGGGGACTAGAACCCGGGTCTCCCGAGTCCCAGTTCTAACACTCCAGCAACGACACCACACTGGCTCTCTGCAATGATGAACTCAGTGGAGTGGATAGGGGAGGATGCATAGAAGTGCACAGATGGAGCATGGCATGTTTGGAAGGGGGAAGTGTGTGTGTGTGTGTGTGACAGAGGGAGCGCGCATGCAGCCCTGTTAATCACACCAGAAGTTCTTCCTTCCATCCAGGGCTGTTGAACCTCCTTGAGCCGGGAGTGCCAAATTCAATTTCGGAGAACCTCACTGAAATTAGAGGGCTCTCCCCAAGGAGATGAAGATTGCTACGCTTCCGTTTCCACCTTCACGGGGCCCGGGAGCCCGGGACGGACGCTGAACTGAGAGACACGCCCCTCCCTCGCCCGCCTCCGCCCTCCTCACTCACTCACTGACCCCTCGCTGGACCCCTTCATAGCAGGGACGTTTCTACCCTCCCTGCACCTCCAGCTGCTGGAAGTCGTTAATCCTCTTTGTCAGCAAAGCCTATTAGCTGGGATCAGTGATGGTTAGAATGGGCACAGCCACTCGCCCTGCGGGCCAGCCCACCATGCTTTGCTTCTTCACCAGGGATCCTCCCCCGCCACACCTTGCCTTCCTCCTCGACTTCCTCCTCCTCCTCTCCATTCTATCCTCACAACAGCCCTGTGAGGTAGGTTAGGCTGAGAGTCAGTGACTGGCCCACAGTCACCCAGTGCGTTTCATGGCCGAGCGGGGACTAGCATAGGATTGCTCCCTTAAAGTATTTTTTTATCCCGCTCCTCAGCCAAAAAGATTCCCGGAGCAGCTTATGTGCAAGCAGTAAAACAAGACGGCCCCTGCATGTGGGGTTACTATGTAAAAAGACATGACACAGAAGGAAAAATGGATGGGGAGGGAAGAGGAAAACAGTTGGGGGCCACAGCACATTGCGTTGTTGTGACCTTGTTCCCTGGGCCTCTCTGTCCAAAGTGGCTTTGGACCTGGGGTGTGGCCTTCTGTCGTGCAAGGATGGAGGGTTCACACGGCATCCCTGCCCATCAGATCTGCAACCAGTTACGCTCTGGATTCTGTTTCAGCCTTCCCCACACTGGGGACTACAGCTCCAATCATCCCCAGGGGACAATATAAGGGTTGAAATCCAGCACATCTGGAAGGTATCAGGTCGGGGAAGGCTGCTGTTGGGCCTCTCCTCGGAGCTAGAGCGACAGATCCTGCGTCACAGCGTAACCTTTCATAGATTTCATAGGTCATCGAGTTGGAAGGGGCCTACAAGGCCATCGAGTCCAACCCCCTGCTCAGTGCAGGAAACTAGAGGAGGGGGTCTCCCGTCCAAGTCATAACCAGGCTTGACCCTGCTTAGTTTTCCACACTCAGACAAGCTGGGCCAGCACATTTATTCAGAAGTGAGTTGCCTTCTGTTCGAGGGGGTTGACTCTGAACAGCCCGATTTCGTCTGATCTCAGAAGCTAAAGCAGGGTCGGGCCTGGTTAGTACTTGGGTGGGTGACCGCCTTGGAACACCAGGTGCTGCAGGGAGGGACCAGAGCTCAGCGTGAGAGAGCACCTTCTTGGCATGCAGAAGGTCCCAGGTTCGATCCCGGGCCTCTCCAGGTAGGGCTTGGAGAGAATCCTGCCTGGAACCCCGGAGAACCGCTGCTGCCAGTCAGTATCGACTGACCAATGGTCTAACTCAGTATAATAAGAGGCAGCTTCCTATGTTCCCAGGAAAATGTGTGCAGCATTCTGGCCTAAGTTTGTGCCAGATCTGGTAATCTACAACTGAGCAACTCATTCCAGCTGAAGGAAGGCCTCGTAGTAGTGCCCTGCAGGCACATCACCTGCCAGGAACAAAATGCAACCCAAAACACTCACCCGCCTCGGGTCCCACAGGGCAGGCCAGTAAGATTGCAAGATCCAGTCCCCAAGAAAGACGGAGAGCCAGCACGAGGACAATTCTGGTAGACGTAGGTCCGGTTGCTATTAGTGTAGCTCAGCTTTAGAAGTACCGTAAGTTCAGTGCTCACCACAGGGCGGCCAATTCTAAATTGCAAAAAAGGAGGAAAAAGATTGCCCACAAAGAGGGCTGAAGTGGACACGGATCTGCATAAAATGTGTACAAGCTCATTTATGTGGCTAGATCAGTGCTTCTCAATTATTTTCTGTCATGCCCCCCCTAGGAAGAAGAAAACATTTCGCGCGCCCCGCGCGACTGTAAATAGTATCTTTTGTCTATAAAATTGTTATAAGTACACCTCTGCATAACACTGTATCCTTATTAACGTATAAGAGAATAAAAAAAGAAAGAAATGTGGATCAATTTACAACAAAGAATAGCTTTATTAACTGTAGCAGAAAAGATTTAAAGGAGCACAGGATTTAAAGGAACACAATATTAAAAAAAACTTTTAACTGAGGTCAAACGAGCCCCCCTTTACGGAGCCTCGCGCCCCCCCTGGGGGCCCCGCCCCACTATTTGAGAAGCACTGGGCTAGATGCACACTGAGAAATAATTATTATAATGTAAATAGAAATACAGCACAACTCACCCTAGTGCAGAAGACTGTGACCTTGTGCCGGCCTGTTCAGTCTGCTCTCCAGGTGCTCAGCTGTGCAACAACTCTTATGGCTCTTTATCTTTCAACCGGGTTGCGACTGGGCAGTCCTTCAAACAGAGGGTGCCTTCAATTAGAGGAAAGTCCTCTGCAAAAAGAAAAGAAAAGAAGGCACATGGCCATCCTAACTCAACGGCAACCTGGCCGCATAACAAGCAACAGGAATTATGCCCGTAATATGCATACACACGGAGGGTATCATGTTTTACAATTATATCCTGTCCTTGCTCCCTTTTTCTTGTAAGGCACTGACTACATCCAGACCTGCCCGAGCTTCCCCAAGGTTGCTGCAGCATAATATGGCTGCAGAGAATGACTGAACCCAATGACTGGGTTCAGACAACACGATAACCCACACTCAAGGGTTGAGTGTGGGTTGTCGTTGAACCGTGGGTTGTCATTGAACCGTAGGTTATCGTGTTGTCTGAACCCAGCTGCGCTAACAAGCCATGGCTTGTTAACCACAAACAACCCATGAAGAGAACCCATAGTTTGCAGGGATGGGGACTCGGACTCCAGGACTCGACTGGTGAGTCGGACTGAGTCCCCCCTCTGACTCGAGTCAGGCTCGAGTCCCAATATTTTTAATGGGACTCGAGACTCGACTCGGGACTCGAGACCAAGGACTCATGTTCCAAAATCGTGTTCCTCAAATGCAACATGGATAGGTTTTAGGAAGTACAGCAAGTTTATTTTTTTAAAATCATTTCCCTAAAATGCAACCTTTCAGACATTTTGGGTTTGGCTGCCTCTGCCTGCCTGTCTGGGGTTCCCTGCCTCCTCTGCCTGCCTGGTCTCTTCTTGACCAGTTCCACAGTTTGAATTGTCCAAGACAAAGGCCTCTGCCTGCCTGTTTGGGGTTCCCTGCCTCCTCTGCCTGCCTGGTTATTTTGGGTTTTTCTGCCTGGTCTGTTCTTGCCAAAATCAGTTGCAGAGTTCTGAAATAAAAAGTCACACTTGTGCCTAGAATTTATTTAAGCCACACATCTGAAGTAGCCTTATTTTGTTGGGGGAAAACCCCTTTGATTTTAATAGGGACTCATGGAGTCAGCTTTGGGAGTGACTCGTGACTCGTGAGTCACCATTTTGGACCAAGGACTCGGACTCGAGACTCGGGTCCAAAGACTCGTGACTCGACTCGTGACTCGAAACCAAGGACTCTTCAGCATCCCTGATAGTTTGTTGCTTGGTTGTGAACTGTGGGGCTGTTCACCATGGTTTGTTATCTTGGCTGGGTTCAGACAACATGATAACCCACGTTTCAGTGACAACCCACGGTTCAACGACAACCCATACTCAACCCTAGAGTGTGGGTTATCATCGTGTTGTCTGAACCCAGTCAGTATGTAACCGACAGTGAGATGGACAGAAGAGGGAAAACATGACCGGTGACTCCGTGTAAGCAATGGAGGAGCCTGTCTGCAGGCGCAGATAATTAAGATCATGTTTTCAAGTGCTGGTGCATAGCTGAGCGCTAAGGATTTGCAAGCACACCTTGCTTAGGGGACCACTTCTATTCAGCTGCTCAGCTCGTCATCAGTTTGCTACTGGTTAGCTTCGCTGCCTCTCCTTTGCCGGCAGTTTAGTCAGAAAATGTGCCTTAGATGAGAGCAAACAGAACAGCGTGCTGTGAACTCTGGAAGTAGCGCTGGCCAGGGGCAGCCTGAGACATCTGGATGATGCCTCAGTTGGAAAAGCCAGATTGCAGCCCTCCTCACCAGTTAAGGTCATAAGAACAATCCTGCTGGATTGGACCAAGGATATAGCTAGGACTAGTCTGCGGTCCAGTTTCCGCCAGCCAGAGGCTCCTGGGAAACTCACACGCAGAGCAAGACAGAGAACGAAGAGCCCCTCCCCAAGTCATTTGGGCCCTGCAGCTGGCATGCAGAGAGAGAGACAGCCTTGAGACCTAAAAGTCAGGTGGCTAGTAGTCAAAGGTGGACCTACCTTCCTCCGTGGATTTGTCTAAATGCTGCTTTAGAGCAAGCTAAGCTAGTGGCAATCGCCACGGTCCTGTGGAAGTGAGTTACGCAAGGCAATCAAGTGTTGTGTGAAGAAGAAATAGTCATACTTAATGTATGAAGAGCATCTCGGGTGTTCGGAGCTCGGCATAAGCATCTAGTTGTAATCCTTTTACAACAACCTTGTAAATAAGTCAGCATTATTAGCTCCTATATTGCATATCTGTGTGTGGGGGACGGACGGACGGGGGGGGGGGGGGACTGAGGCGGAGATATAGCAGCTTGCCTAAGGCCACCTGGGGCACAATCGTATGCATGTTTAGAAATTTCTTGAACATGCATAGGATTATTGCACCCCCAGTGAGTTCCAGGCAGAGCCGGGATAATTTCAAACCTTCTGATTCGGTGCTCTGACTCTCAGCCATCGGGCTGCGCCAGCTCCTTTCTTTTTGTCTATCTTGAACTCACCGCTAGTCACGTTCTGGTGTTATGAGAGAGCAGCATTCCCTGACCCGGTGCCCTCCAGATGTGTTGCACTGCAACTCCCATCCTCCCCAGCCAGAATGATGGAAGTTGCCACACATCTGGAGTGCAACCAGGTTAGGAAAGGCTATGAGAGAGGCAGAAACAGTCTCGCCCCCCTCTCTTTGCACCGTTCTGAGTTTTCTGCTGCTGCTCAGCAAGCTGATGTTTCCACAGAGTTCTCTGCTGCAACCCCAAAATCTCTGGGATAGCCACAGCCCAAACATAGCTGTCCAGTGTGTGACGGAGCTTGTGCAGGAGAAGTTCCCCCTGAGCTGTGTGTAGATAGCCAGGGCTAGCACACAGACCAACTTTTCACTCCAACCCAAACACTGTGCCCCCTGCCGGCAGGGATGGGGACTCGGACTCGAGGACTCGACTCGTGAGTCGGACTGAGTCCCCCCTCTGACTCGACTCGGACTCGAGTCCCAATATTTTTAATGGGACTCGAGACTCGACTCGGGACTCGAGACCAAAGACTCGTCAACATCCCTGCTTGATGCCACCTGCAGGTGCTGCCTGGACCCAGTTGCAGTAACAATCCAAGTTTATTTTTTAAAACCATTTTACTAATGTAACCTTTCAGATATTTTGGGTTTGGCTGCCTCTGCCTGCCTGTTTGGGGTTCCCTGCCTCCTCTGCCTGCCTGGTCTCTTCTTAACCAGTTCCACAGTTTGAATTATCCAAGACAAAGGCCTCTGCCTGCCTGTTTTGGGGTTCCCTGCCTGGTTATTTTGGGTTTGTCTGCTTGGTCTGTTCTTGTCAAAATCAGTGGCAGAGTTTTGAGATAAAAAGGCACACTTGTGCCTAGAATTTATTTAAGCCACACATCTGAAGTAGCCTTATTTTGTTGATTTTAATAGGGACTCGTGGAGTCAGCTTTGGGAGTGACTCGTGACTCGTGAGTCACCATTTTGGACCAAGGACTTGGACTTGGACTCGAGACTCGGGTCCAAAGACTCGTGACTCGACTCGTGACTCGAGACCAAGGACTCTTCAACATCCCTGCTGGCCTCCCACTCTGCCTCCCTTAATTCATAGATTCATAGATCATAGAGCTGGAAGGGGCCTACAAGGCCATGGAGTCCAACCCCCTGCTCAATGCAGGAAACTAGAGGAGGGGTCTCCCATCCAAGAAATAACCAGGCTTGACCCTGCTTAACTTTCCACGCTCAGACAAGCTGAGCCATCATGGGGTGGCCAATTACATGTTGCCAAAAAAAAGAGGAAACGCATCCAGAAAAAAAGAGGACGCCAATCTGCATATACCAGGGCTCTCCAACCTTGGGTCCCCAGATGTTGCTGGACTACAGCTCCCAGAATCCCTTGCCATTAGCCATGCTGGCTGGGTATGTTGGGAGCTGTAGGCCAGCAACATCTGGGGACCCAAGGTTGGAGAGCCTTGGCATATAGCAATGCCTACATGTAGGTGCACACTGAGAAATAATTACTGTAATTTAAATAGAAAAAATTAAATTACTAACCACTAGAGCCAGTGTGGCATAGTGGTGAGAGTGTTGGACTGGGACTTGGGAGATCTGAGTTCTAGTCCCCGCTCGGCCATGAAACTCACTGGGTGACTTTGGGCCAGTCCCTGACTCTCAGCCTAACCTACCTCACAGGGTTGTTGTGGGGATAAAACGGAGAGGAGGAGGAGGAGGACTATGTAAGCCGCCTTGGGTTCCTTTCAGGAAAAAAGGCGGGGTATAAATATAATAAACAAATAAATAAATAAATAAAAACAAAGCATCCCATCATAGTGGAGGAGACTGACGGGTATGAGCCCTGTGCCTTTGCCCAGTCTGCTGACCAGGTGCTAAGTGCTGATGGCGGCAGCCTCAACTCAAGGCACTTTTGCACTTCCTTCTGAGGGTGCTCGGACATTAAACCAGACGTGGACCGGGCAGCCCATCAAACGGAGGGTGCCTTCAAACGGAGGACTGTCCTCTCTGCCAGCTCTCCAAATTAGAGGATAGTCCTCTGTAAAGTAGGACACTTGGCCACCCTATGGCGGCACCCCAAATCCATGGCTGAGGAGGCAGCTGCTCCTTCGCCGTGTCCTGGAAGAACCCTCAAACCTTCTCGCGTGTGAACAGAGCAGAAAGCCAAGAACTATGGGCAGATGGAGACGACCGAAGCACAGCAGTGGGTGGCTAGCAAGCAATCCCCGCCACAAGCCTCTTGGGCTGCAGTGTGAACCCTGGAAGATCCAGTGCAGTCGCTTCCGGTCCCCCAAACCCTTTGTGCAAAGGTAGCACAGGATCCGGCTCGGTTTCCCCTCCATTTTCAGCTTGCTGGCTTATTCCAAGCAGAATTACCTCTTTCCAAGAAAAGCCCTCTGTGTTTTGCATCAGGGCCTGCTTGCTTGCTCCACATGTAAACTGCCTCCCACTCCCCGGCCACAGCCCCCAGCCCAGGCCCCAGGAGCAGCTGGTCTCGCTTAAAGCCCTCATGTAATGTAAGAACAGCGCCCGCCCCCCTCCAAGCCTAACCTAAATCAGCTGCTGTCAGAGGCTCCAATATTTCTTGGGCAGAAACGGAATTTTGCCTCTCCTTGCTAAATGGTTTAGGGCAGCCTCTCGCACCCCCGGTGCCGCCAGATGTGTTGGACTACAACTCCCAGCATCCCTTCCCAGTCAGCCTGAGATGCATTCTAATCTCCATCAGTGACCGGCGGGGTGGGGATGCAGAGGGGGGTAGAGAACATGGGGTGGCTCTTATTCTAGAGCAGCGAGCAGAACCTCATCCCTGAGGATGGACCTGGCCCTTCTGGGATCCGGATCTGACCCCTGAGGTTTCCCAGAAGGCCACGTTAAACAGGGATGTGTTATCGCCCCAACATTATTTGCCATTTTCATCGCCATGGTTTTACATCTTGTCAAGGGGAAACTTCCCACCGGTGTGGGAATTATATATCGAACAGATGGAAAGCTTTTTAATCTCAGCAGGCTGAAAGCAAAAAGTAGGGTAATTACAACCTCCATTGTGGAACTTCAGTATGCTGATGATAATGTGGTCTCCGCACATTCAGAGGATGATCTCCAAACTATCCTAAATGCTTTTGCAGAAGCATACGAAAAACTTGGTCTCTCACTTAACATCAAAAAAACCAAAGTGCTTCATCAGCAAGTGCAAGCCAATCCTTTGGTGATGCCATCTATCCAGCTTGGCGGGACAATACTGGAAAATGTCGATCATTTTCTCTATCTTGGCAGCTATCTTTCTGTTACAGCTAACATCGACAGTGAAATCCAGCATCGTCTGAGCTCCGCAAGTGCCGCATTTTCTCGAATGAAACATAGAGTGTTCGAGGATCGGGATATTTGTAAGAAGACCAAAACACTGGTTTATGAAGCCATTGTATTACCAACTTTATTGTATGCCTGCGAAACATGGACTATCTATAAACGTCACTTCCACCTCCTTGAAAGGTTTCATCAACGTTGCCTCCGGAAAATCCTGCAAATTACTTGGGAAGATAGGCGAACAAATGTCAGTGTACTGGAAGAAGCAAAGACTACTAGCATTGAAAAAATGATCCTTCAACGCCAACTTCAGTGGACCGGTCATGTTGTTCGAATGCCTGACTGCCGTCTCCCAAAGCAGTTACTCTACTCCCAACTCAAGGATGGAAAGCGGAATATCGGTGGTCAATATAAGAGGTTTAAAGATGTTCATAAGGCTAATCTAAAAAAATGCAATATAAACATCGAAAACTGGGAAGCTCTGGCCCATGAACGATCTAACTGGAGGTTGGCCTTTCACAAAGGTTCCATGGACTTTGAAGAAGCCCGAGTGCAAGGCGAAAGGGAGAAACGTGCTAAGCGAAAAGCACGTCAAATGAATCCTTTACAGGACCATCTTCCGTCTGGTAACCTGTGTCCTCACTGTGGGAAGCTGTGTGGATCTAGAATTGGCCTCCACAGTCACTTACGGACCCATCGCTAGAGTCTACACAATCTTCTTTAGAATTTCCTCCTTTTATCCCGGAAGACAATCTTACTCAGTCACGAGTGATCGCCTGATGATGATGATGATGATGGTGGATTCCTGGATTTTGTGCCGTTTTCTCCCCCTATTCTAAAAGGTTGAAATGTCTTTTCTAAGGCTTAGTTACTGGCTATAACTAAATAAAGAGGTTTATTTAAGCTAAAATATGTGGCTATTTTTGTCTCCCCCACTTTTGCTTTGCTCCCCTATATTAGATGGCCTACAAGCCCCCCCGCAGACCCTACAATTCTATGCCTTGGGGACTGATAGCCGGCAGCGGCTGGTGGCTCCAATGTCAGTGGGGTGGTGTACCCACTCCGGGTTTCAGTCTGAACTTTAAAGGCGCTCTCTGTGGTGCCAAACGTATTTTGGGGATAGGGCTCAGCACCATGGTTAGCTTCTTAAAAGTTCCGGCTGAAACCCAGGCTGGAGACACCGCCCCACTGACATTGGAGTGACCAGCCTCCGCTGCTCGTAGCCAATGGGCCGGCTACGAATATTTAAAAACAATCCATCAATAAAGCAAGAAGATCTCTGCTGCTCTAGCCTGCTGCTGGTCTCGCTCTGTGCGTGAGTCATTCATTGTAGTGCCCACATGGAAGGGACAGGATGTCAGATTTCTCTGCAGAGCTAGACAATATCTGGGCGTCCGAGGGACCCTTCCTTTTCACGCGCTCTTCACATGCCCAGGCACGCTCAGGTTTAAAAACGAACCCCACGGCCCTTCATTTGCCTTGGTGGGGAAAGGAGTCTCCACACCTGATCTGAGGCATTCAGTCCAATTATTTGCAAGAGAGGCTCGGTTGGTGGCAACAAGGAGGAGGGCCTTCTCAGTGGTAGCCCCCCAATTACCTTACTATCTTTTTGGCGCCAGGTTAAGACTTCCCTCTATGCCAAGGCATTCAATAGTTAAGAGCTCAAAATAGCACATGGGGCGGCGGGGAACTGTCACTTGTAGGCTTAGTTTTATTAACTTTATTTATTTATTTATTTATTATATTTATACCCTGCCTTTTTTCCTGCAAGGCACCCAAGGTGACTTACATAATCCTCCTCCTCCTCCTCCCCATGTTATCCTCACAACAACCCTGTGAGGTAGGTTAGGCTGAGAGTCAGTGACTGGCCCAAAGTCACCCAGTGAGTTTCACGGCCGAGCGGGGACTAGAACCCGGATCTCCCGAGTCCCCAGTCCAGCACTCTCACCACTACGCCACACTGGCTCTCTTTTTGTATTGTCATTTTAAACTGTGCTTTTAAATTTGGTTTTTAATCTTTTAAACTATATTGTATGTTTTTTTTTTTTTTTTTTTTTTAAATTGTTGCTGCTTTTTATGTATAAATTGTTGTGAACCGCCCAGAGAGCTTCGGCTGTGGGGCGGCATAGAAATGGAACAAATGAAATAATGGAATGAACACTGCAGACCTTCCCAGCAGCCTGTGCAAAAGTGAGGCGCTGCCTCAGGGGCATGCTCAAATATACCGGGCGCAGCAGCCGCCCCCTCTTCTCAGTCCTGGGCTCCGACTCCAGGCTGTTCCGGACAGCCCCCCCCCCCGTCTCACGGCCGCCAGCTGCTTGTTGTGGCTCTCCCGCCGCAGGCCGCTGGGCGCCACTGGCGGCCGCCTTCCTTTGCCCCGGCCTGAATGCAGGTCAATCCTCCATGTGAGCCCAGCCGAATCCAATTACCCGGCTGGCGGGAGAGCATGATGAGCTTGACGCCCACCTGACCAGGCCCCACGGGGTTAACGCTGAGCCGCCACCCTCCTCCTCCTCCTCCTCCTCCTCCTCGGCCACAGCTGCCGCGGCTTGTGCTCGTGACTGTCTCGTGTCTGGCCGGAGCCCCGTGCTGAGAGCGGTGGTCCAGGTCGGCTGGCAGGTGAAGATGGAGCCCCTGCACCAGCGCAGGACTCGGCCGGAGCCATGAAGGCCCTACGGCTGGCACAGGGCGCAGGCTTCTTGAAAAGGCGAGACTGACCCGGACAGGTGCAACGTGGGACACACACACACACACACCCCTCCGGTAAGGCGCTTGCCCAGCCGAGCCTGGGAATCCTGGCTGTCGCCGCACCTCGCCGTGGTCTTCCTGCACTCCCTGGACAGACAGGAATCGGCTGTGGTTCTTCCGTTTCCCGGCCCTGCTCTGCCTGACCCCTGAACTTCCCCCCCCTCTTCCGGACACAGGGGCTCCCAAGGGGCAGGAGTACCTTGGCGTGAGCCAGCGCGGTGGGGCGCAAGGAAGGCTCCGGGCTCCGGGGCGCTACGCCCTTGTGGAGAAGAGGGGGTTTCTCCTGCTCAGCTGTCAAAAGCGTGGGAGACGCGCTAGCCCGCGGCAGCCCTGCCCAACCCTGGCAACCTCCAGACGTGTTGGACTACTACTGCCATCATTCCCAACCAGCATGGCTGCTGGGAATGATGGGAATTGCATCCAACCCAACTAGAGGGGACCAGGTTGGGGAAGAGGGTTTTTTTTGGGGGGGGGGGAGAATGCTCGACTGGTGTTTTAGAGGAAATTTCTCTCCATTTAATTTTATGCTTTTAGATGCGTAAAAAAAAAATCTGCCTAATTCGTTGTTCTCTTCCGCTGTGGTTATCTGTTGGCTTTATTATATTGCGCGTCTACGTTTGCGCTCATGGTTCCATTCACACTTTTGTGCGCTGCCCTGGAATCCTCTGGATGAAAAGCGGTTCAGAAAGATTGGGAATCAAACATACATAAATACTTCTTTTACCTTGCGGTAGCTTCACCCGTCCCGGGTGGATCCCATTCTAAATCTTTCGCTCCTGCCTTCAGTGACGGCGCAGGAACGCTCTCGGAATAAATACGTAGGGGCTTCCCCCCAACCCTGATCCAGAACCACAGGATCTCGATTCCGGCTCACCCCGCTTTTCTAACCTGACCCATCCAACTTTGCAGCGACTGAACAATCAGGCTGGAGTCCCCGAAAAGCTGGAATCATAATAATAAAGAAGAGAGTGCCATTGAGCATGTGCAGAATTTCTCTCTCATTTCTCTCTCCCACCCCCCCACTGAATAAACACAGGCACCCAACTTCCACAGCCTCTGTGTTCTCCCGTATTAGAAGCCCCCACCATTCAAGAGCACGAGACCCCACCACCCTTCAAGAGAATGCTTGCAATCGCCCTCTTTCTAAGGGGCAGCCAGGGGTCTGCAATGGGGTGCCGGTGGGCACCGATCTGCCCGCAGACACCTCTCTTGGTGCCCAGCACGCTGCCTACCACTCCTGATTTAGTATTTTATTTCTTAAGATTGTTAATTTTTTTATTTTAACTGGGAGGCTGCTGCAATGCTGCCTTCCAGCGCCATCTTGATCTGTGCTCAAAAGAGTACAGTCATGCCTTGGATTGAGAGCATAATTCGTTCCGGAAACGTGCTTGTAATCCAAAACACTCTTATATCAAAACGAAATCCCCCCCTCAAAATTTGTACAGAGATTTTTAATTTAAGCCGTACTACAGTACTTGTATTGCAAGACGTCGCTTGTATATCAAGTAAAAAAAAATTAAATACATATTTAAAAATTTGCTTGTCTTGCAAAACGCTCTCAAACCAAGTTACTTGCAATCCAAGGTATTACTGTATTTTCATGCTTTGTAGCTCAGTCCCCACCTTGGTCTTGTAATTAGGTTCCAGCAGGGCAAATTACTTTTCCTTTAGACAGGCCAGTTGGCCTCCTGGGAAATGAGTGTTTTGTGACCGGCCACGCCCACCACGGTAGCCATTTTATGAATGGGAAACTTCCCCCGTGGCAGCCATTTTGTGAGAGTGCCCACAAGACCCCCCCCCCCAAAATCGCAGACGTGCCCACCGACTCAAAAAGGTTAGGGACCCTGACTCAGGTGCAAACGTTTGGCCCTTTCTTCGCCCACCACTTCTCTGCTCCCCCGGGCCGGCCCCCTCCCAAAAAAGTGGCTTTTCTAGTTTAGAAAGGGGCCATCAGGCTACCAGTGTTTGTTTTGGTGTGTAACATGTAGTTTGGCCCTAAGCCACAAGCCTATCTCCAAAAGAATCCTGGAGTACTGAAATGCAGTTCCGCTTCTTGAGTGTGCAAAGTTCAACGACTCCGCTCCTTTAAGGCGCAATGTAGGGCTCCTGTCACGGATTCCCAACGTGGTGCCCGCGTGCCCGTTTAATAGCACTGTGAAGGGGTCCCCGGCAATGTGGCGCCCGCAGGCACCTGCAAAACCTTTTAAAAAGCTTTTTTTAATTCCCCCCTCCCATTGTTTAAAATATACGTACACTGATTTGTATATACTATCCATAACAATGAATACATATGAAATGCATACACCTTTCTAGCGCAATTATACGTAGGCTTCAACAAAAGTGGACCAAATATCCAATTAAGTATCCATTTGAAGGTGGCGTCTATATGCCGCCCATTCAAATATTGAAAGTGCTGTAAGGTCTTCAGCCCAGTGCATTATAGGAGGTGAGCGTTTATCCTTCCAAGGTTGTAATATCAGTCTTTTAGCTGTCAAAAGGGCACCGAGACTCCCCTTCCCTTTCCATTTGTTAATTTCCCTGAAGCAGGTAATTAATTTAAAAGAGTGTGTACAACAGTGAATATGAAAGGCTGTTCCAGTACAAAAATTATCTGTGTAAATAACTTCCTCCCGTAAAGAAGCAACTACTGGACATTGTCAAAACATATGCTTAAAAGAAGCATTAGCTGTATTGCACTGCCAGCAATTAGCCAAATTAGACAATCCCTTATTAAAGAGACTTTGCCGTGCCCAATAGACACGAAACAAAAGTTTTTGCTGAATAAGACACATCCTAAGATCCATAGATGCGGCAGGTAAATGCCCAAGTGGTGACCCACTGATTAGGCATTTTGTGGTGGTGCCCACAGCAGTTTCTCAAATTCCCAAATGTGGCCGCGCGGGTCCAAAACGGTTGGGAACCCCGTCCCATATCTTTATCAGCTGCATAACAAGCAGAAGCCGAATGGGCGAAGCCGTTTCCCAACTAGCCTTGCAACAGTTGAAGGCGCAGAGAAGCCCAATCAGAAGAAAAGTTGGCCACCCTTCGCTGGATCTTTATAGAGAACAGGGGAGCCCAGATTCTCAATCTGTACTGACATGAAAGTGCCAGCTATGGGCTCACGGGTACCTGTGGAGGATGGGTCTGCAGCTCCCTTTTCTTGTAATGCGGCTTGTGCAAGAGAACTTTCCCAGTTGGTTGTACTTCTGGTGGGTTTTGTTTTTTGCTGTTTGGGGTGGGGGCGGGGTTGCATGCGCGCTGGATTTATATATCTAGCAGGCTTCTGTGCTTTGGTATCTTGGGGCAGGCTTCCCCAACTTGGGGAAGGACAAGGAACCCCCACGCACCTTTCGCAGCGGCACAGCGGCGGGCATCTCAGCGGGTGTAATCGCTGGTCATCATCAGTGACAGGTGCAGGAGCCTTGCTGCCCTCTTTTGTGGGTACCTTGGCCGCCTTGGTGCCGGCCTGGAACGTTGTTGGCTCCAGGCAGGTGGAGATGGAAAATTGCCGGCTGCTTTTCCTGGGAGTGCTTGGAGGGATCACCAAGAACCAGCACCAGACAACTCCATGGGGTAGTGTGCACCTTACAGATTCCTAGGACACAGCCTCGTCCAGCGTGGTGCCCTCCAGATGTGTTGGCCTACAACTCCCAGCATGCCCCAGCCAGCATAGCTGGCTGGGGCATGCTGGGAGTTGTAGGCCAACACATCTGGAGGGGAGGCGGGTCTACTCATTGGCCACCACTCCCCAGGCCTTTCTCAGAAGCAGACTCAAAGGTACCCACAGAATCGCTCTTCTTCCCCACTCATGGGGTGGCCATATTCACACACACACACACACACACACACACACACACACACACCTAGTAGTATAGCATCGTGGTGGGACTGTGGTGCCCTTGCGGCTCTGTGAGGATAAAGGAAGCCCCAGGGAAGCCTTCCCCATCCTCCAGATGGATTGCACTGCAAGCCCCATCATTCCCAGCCACCTGAAGGGCTGCCGGTTGGGGAAATCAAGTCTGGTGCCGAGGGGGCCATCCAGCTGAGAGCCGCTCGCTTCGCCAGGAGACCCGTGATTGGGACCCCCTCTTTCCCCATCTGCCTAAAACGCAGGGATCTCCCACCTCACCTCTAGTCTCTGGACCTTAAACAAAAGCAAGGGGAAACTATTTTCTGAAGGCAGAACTTGCATGTTACGAGGTGAGGGCCGCCGGCGACCCCTACATTTTCCAAGGAAGGTAAAAGGTGGGACCATAGTAGAAGGGGGGTGGGTGGGCAATTGCAGAGAAGCATTGGTGGGCAGGAGGGCGGTGTTTAACCCTTCCCCCTGGCTGCCTTCTCCCCCCTGGAAAAGCTCCCCCCCCCGTGGTTATTTTTAATTTTTTCTCCCCCCACCCCAGCCATGCTCCAAAACATCATGTAAGCCCAGTGGAGAGAAAAAGGCAGGCAGGCAGGCAGGCAGCGTGTGAGTGTGTGTGTGTGTGGATTTGCAGAGCAGAGGAAGCGTTGGCTTTGGGAAGTGACAGGGGACATGCGGCGTCAGAAGCATGGGTGGCTCCTCTTAGTATCAGCCGCTACTCTTGATCTCGGCTCAGAGAGAGCCAAGAAGGGATGTGGTTTCAGCGGCATAAATCCTGTGGCTGTATGTGGAACTTCTCTCTCCGCTCTGTGATTGGGAAGTGTGTGTGCCACTAGAGACGAGAGATCATTTTTATGACACAGAAATGAGTGTGTGAAGTACTTTACAAACCTGTTCTCAGCACTTTTTTTGCTTAGTTTCGGTTTTTTGCTGTAGATATTTGCTTTCCCCCCATTTATTTATGTATTTCTCTATTGCTAAAGTTCATAGTCGTTCAGTGACGGAACCCAGGCGTTCCCAGGGCAGCTTAGAAAAGAGTAAAAGTACAAATATGACGCCACACAAGCGAGGCAAGGAAACAGCCCTGCACAGGATAAAAAACTTCAATCAATCCGTTTGCAGGTGAGAGGCTGAGGCTGAGTGAGGCTTTGTCCCTGCCCTGGGTGGGGCAGCCCACCTGCAGAGATAAGTCCCGCCTAGTGTATCCCCATGGCCCGTGGATCGTAGCAGCAATGCTCGAGAAAGGAAACACTGGCTTAGGCTTGGCACCGCAACCAGGAAAGAGGAAGCTACGGATGTACCGACTGTGTTAAATTCGTTCCGTTGGTGCTTTGCGGATTGTCAGGCACCATTTGTTCTGTTGTCCATTTGTAGGGATGTATGAGAATTTCCTTCCACTCGCACTAATACACACTAGCACTAATGCACACTTGCGCTCATGTGCATTACTGCAAGTGCACATTCGCACTACTGTGCATTAGTGCAAGTGTGCATTTACACAATTTCCCCCCCAAAAGTAAAATCCGTGCTATCTGCGCAACTCAGAAAAAGCCGATCCGCTGTGGAACCCGCGGGGAATCTGAACCCAGTTGAATCTATTGTGGGTCTCTCTGGCATCCCTAAATGACACCCTGTCAGCACGGCTAGGCCCTGGTTGCAGGCAGGGTCAAGTTACTGGCTGGCCCCTGTGGGAGGAAGAGCTGAACGAGGCTGGCCACTCAGGCCCCACCAGAGAAAAGGACAAAAGAGGTCATGATGTGCATACAGTTTGCATATGCTACTTTATACAGTATGTCTAGATTCATAGATTCATAGATCATAGAGTCGGAAGGGGCCTACAAGGCCACCGAGTCCAAACCCCTGCTCAATGCAGGAAACTAGAGGAGGGGTCTCCCATCCAAGTAATGACCAGGCCTGACCCTGCTTAGCTTTCCACGCTCAGACAAGCTGAGCCACACGTTTAGAAATGCCTATGATTGAAACTGAGATCCAGTACATCTCACCCTAGTGGGGAAGATAGGGCCAGGGCCAGGTGAGGTGTGACCGTGACCACTCTAAGCTGGACCAGATGATCCAGAAGGCTCTGCTTATGCTGCAGCTGAAATGAATGGGAGTATATTTGGACTGGGGGGGGGGGCGCTTTCACGTTGCCAAAAAAGAGGGAATGCAGCACCGAAAAAGAGGACAAAGGAAGATACCCCAATTTGCATAAAAGGTGTGCATGCAAATGTATATGTATATCTCAAGGAGCGCCTCCAGCAACATCAAGTAGGCCGCTCAACAAGGTCTGCCACGGACGGCCTTCTCCTTATCCCATCAGCCAGAGCAGCCAGGCTGGTGGGGACTAGGAAGAGGGCCTTCTCTGTGGCGGCCCCCACATTATGGAACTCCCTCCCTAGTGACCTTCGCCATGCCCCCTCCGTGATGAGCTTCCGCCGTGCATTAAAAACATGGCTGTTCAGGCGGGAATATGGGGTGGGTTAGGTTTTTAATGAGAATTTTTTTATATTGTTTTAATTATTATATTTTATTGTGTTTTACTGTATTTTAATTGTACATCGCCCAGGGTGGCCGGGTGACCGGCCAGATGGGCGATTGATAAATAAATAAATAAATAAATAAATAAAATATGGATAGGTGCACATTTAGAAATAATAACTATAATTTAAGTAGGCATACAAGACATCTCGCCATAGCAGAGAAAACTGACCGGGTGGCCCCCTGTCTCTTTTAGCGCTTCCTTCCGAGGATTGTTTGACATTAAACCAGATGTGGACCGGGCAGCCGATCAAATAGAGGATACCTTCAAATATAGAGGGCTGTCCTCGGCCAGCTCTCCAAAATAGAGGGCTCTCTCCTCAGGGAAGTAGGACAGCCGACCACCCTAGGATTGTGGGGAAGGGGACCCTCTGTGCAAGCAAGAAGGTTGCGAAACAAACAAAGGCCCTTCACGCACGGCACTGACGATCTGCACTGTGCTACCTGGGATGAGTTGGACACCGGAAGCTGCCTTCCACTGAATCAGTCCATCTAGCCTGGTATTGCCCGCTGTAAGCAGAAGCAGCTCTGTCCTGACTCTTTCCCAGCCCTGCCTGCTGCGAACCTTTCAACTGGAGACGGTGCTTGGGGCAGGGCCGGATTAACATAGGGGTGATTGGAGCGGCTGCTCCAAATCCAGGCAGGATTTGAGTTAGCTCTGATCGTTATCATTCAGCACAATTAATGATTTTTTCAAGATTAGAAAGGTGTTCTAAGCACATCTGCATTACAGGCTTGAGGCAAGACCTAGCAAGAACTGTTGTTCTCAAATTAGCATTTCGGTAGGTTTTTGCATTTCAATCACTGTTACTACATTTCTTTGAAGCACATGGGGGCTTGCTAGGGTCTGTAATATTCAGATTTAGAAGGGACCTCTCTCTCCAGCCTCGAGCAAAAGATCTTTCTGATTCGCAGCTCAATTGTTCAAATGCTAGTTTAACAAAAAAACAAAAACGAAACAAAGCAACAAGAACAACACAATTATTCTTGGTCAAGCAAAGCTTCCTGGCTTTTTGTTGTGGCTGCTTTTTCTTTTTTTAATAAATAAATTTGGGGGAAATTGGGAAGACCCTTACTGATGAGCTGCAGGAGTTTTTGAGTTTTGGCACTTTAATGGTAATTAAAATATTTAATTTGTTTTAATATAAAATTGCGTCTTCATTTTATTTATTTCCATAAAAAGGCCCACCAAAATCCTCAGCACCAGGCCCATAATGCTCTTAATCCGGCCCTGGCTTGGGGGCATGGGCGTGCAGTAGGTCCATGTGCTCCACCGCTAAGCTATGGCGCCCCCACAGAGTGTGACTGGATATACTCGTCTGGCGCCCTCTTTGGTGCCTCGCCCACTCAAGATACTCAGCGGCGAGGGCAAAGTTCACCACTCCTCGAAACAGCCCTTAACTCCCTCAGAGATGGGTCCGTTATCCTATTTTGGGAACCTTTGGCCTAAAGGGTAGAAGAAAGCCGGCCTATCCTATTCAGTGGGCCCATAAAGAATTTCCTGAGTGCACAGAGGCCGCTGTGACAAAGGAGCAGTTCACTGTTGGTTAAAATGGAGCACAGTGCAACATTTTTCAGAGACCGATGGAGTTCAGAGTGATTCAAGATGAGCCTTTTATTGTGCAGTCGCCCTGCCATCCTTCTTGGGGAAAGGGAGTGCAGTCCGGGCAAAGTTGTCTTCCATTTTTAACCCTTCCGTGTTTTCCTGCTGCTTCCCCTGCCTTTTTTCTTACCATAAAATATGCATTAAAGAGGGAAAGGCAGAATAGCTGCCCGGTGCCTTTTGATTGGTAGTGCTAGGAACTATTCATCTGGAAGCATCGTTAATCAATATATGTTCAGTATTCAATATATTGTGACAAATATTTACCCCAGAAGTCTTTGCATTCTACTTTGGGTGTCTTGGGACACTCTTGCACCAACCTGCATAATAGGTTGCCTTGCAAATATTCACCCTAAAGAAACAAAATATTGGTCTATACATCTCTCATAAGCTTACAGCTTTCATTAAAAAGCATGTGAAATCTTAAGAGGAATTCTCATACTAAGTTTGACTCAGTTTGATTCTAGCAAAGGCATTCACACTCACGGGCTGTGACTTTTGACTGAACTTCTCACTGACTTATGAGCCTGTTTTGTTTTTTTTTAAAGTCACATGGGAAAAACAAGGTAGAGCCATTTCCCCATCTACAGACAGGAAAAAGTAACATGTGCATCACATAGGAAGTGTGACGGAAGGATGACTGCTTACGTGTAGTATTGTTCATATGTTCTGCTTATGATGTAAATAGTAAGTAAAAATGATATTAAATATTTTGGGAAGTGAATGGAACTGAAAAAACAGTCCAGGGCTAAGCTAGCAAGACAACAGACCTGTGGAAAAGAACACAGATGGCATCCTGTACTGTTTAGGGAATTTGAGGAAATGTGGTTGAGCAGTGCTGGGAAATATATTAAGTAAATATATTCCTCCCAAATAATAGCTGGGAATTTTGGAAAAAGTAACAGTTAATTGTTAAAGAATGCTGCCCTTGAGTTCTGTTGTTTGTAAAACATATGTAAGCAGTTCAGAAGAATCATATACTAAATATGAGAGCCAGAGCTGAGAAAAGGTAGAACAAAACATCTGCCATCATTGGTTGTGAGTCAGCTTGACTCACTGCTGCTTTTGCTACCACTCAAGGATGTCATTTGGGTAAAGAAGGTACTTTAATTCTTTTAAAGAAAGGCATGCTCCTAAAACAATTCTTAAAAAGTTTTTTGAAATGTGTTTCAAATACAAATACATTTTTTGTCTACGGCCTGTGCTCTTATATCACATTTTATATTCATGTAAAGATTGCTTAAGATTTTGAAGTAAAAAATAAAAAGACACGGCTGATCTCAGAGTCCTGTTAAATTATCTCTGTGTGTTTATACCAGAAGTCAGTAAACCTGCATTCCTGGTGGCACTTTGTTCTTGGGAAATTGAATGGGAGGGGTTAGCTCTGGATTCGGGACCAGCTAAATACAGAATTCTCTTCTCATTGAATCCCTCGGCAAGGACAAATTCATCACAATGTGCCTCCATTGTTGCACATCCATTGCCAGTTCTTAAAAGGGAGTTGTGAAACAATGAAAGTGACAGGGTTTTAAAAAAGGCATGCTAAGATTTTGGAATGTTCCGTCCACAACATCTTTAAAACGAAGTCAGCAAGGTCAAATGGATTCCATCCTCAATCAGTTCAAATGCATCTCAAAACCAGAAAGAGACTGAGATTCGGGCATTGATCAGTCTCCTGGGATGGGAGATGGAGTTGTGGGCCAGCCATCACAGGCCAAGGGGTCTCTCTCTTGTGCTGTAAATGTGTCATCTTTGTGGCGTGGGATTTGGACATCTTCCTTCTGTTGCAGGGTTATTATCACATTGTCCCCCAGCGGTTGTTCCCCTACATTTTGCATCTGGGGAAATGCAATTCTTCTTTGTCCAGGTGGTGCGTTCTTTGCTCTTGCCACTGCCATCTTCTTGGAATATAGTTGGGTGAGCTTCACTATACCTGGTAGGGAGAAAAATACCTGTGAGGCGCCAAATGCTGATGTGTCGCAACCCCCCTCAAGGCCTGAACCATTTTGTTACCGCTTAAAAGAAAATTAATTGTGGATGTTGTCGTTATTGCTAGTAGTTGTATGCACGCAAAGATTTTCTGCTGCATTTCCTTACAACTCCATTCTCAGTCACATACGTGATGCTCTAATTCTGCCTGTGCTGGGTCCTGCAAAGCGCCAGATGATCCCAATTACCTGGTGGCCAGAGAGAGAGATGCCTCGATTGGCTGAGCGCATTGCGGCCTCCTGTTACCTGTGACGACGGCATTGGCGAGAACATCCCATCCCGCGCCCGCCGGGGCCAGGCTATTTTTAGCTGGGATGTTGATTCTGGAGATCCAGGAGTCTGGGATTCCTCCATTGCCCTCTCTCCCACCTTCCTCCTCTACTCCAGGTAACGGTGGATTATCTTTCCCCGAAAGATCAGCACCACTTTGGCCTATTCAGGGTCACACTGCGTCTGCGTATCAGACTGAGCGTGCAACATACTTGAGGGAGGAAAATGACTGAGGTTGGGACGAGTTCCCCATTCTCATGAACACCTGGTTGAGTTCAGTTTTGTATCCAAGCTGGAGCCCTTCTACAGGAGGAACCAGATGAGTGTGTGTGTGTCAGAAAGGGGTTTTAGGTTGGCTTTCTCCAATGAACCAACAGTGGTTCACGGGGAGGTGGAGAACTAAGAAGTGAGAACAGCAGTGGCCCACTGCAAGGTGGTAACACGTGGATCCTTCCGTGGCTGATGGGAGGAGGAGGAAGGTTCACCTTTCCATTTGCCACTTTGGAAGCACACCCCAAAGTCTATGACAGAGACCTTCTTTTAAAAAAAAAAAGGCATATAGAATCACCATTATCACAATCAATGTATATATAGCTCACCATATCTAAAGATATCTCTAATTGGGCTACAGAGATTAAAATTCATCATAATAAATGCAGAAACTCACTAGTTAAAATGTTTAGAACATTTAAAACCAAAGCTAAAAGCACAATAATTAATGAAGAAGCTAACTGGGAAGCACAATCATTCAGGGAAGGCTTGGGTAAAGAGAAGGGTTTTAACAGGCACCTAAAACATGCCACATTTGGCACCTCCCAAATACCAGGGGGAGGCATTCCATAAGGTGGGTGCCACCACGGGCAAGGCCCACTTCTGGTTTGCTGCCAGATGGCAATCTGGAGATCACGGTCCAACCAGTAGGGCAATATGGGAGAAGGCAGCAGGCAGTCTTGGACCCCTGTTGGCAGTCCTAATGATTACTGGGGCAATGGAACCAAAGGGGTTTCCCATGGGCAGTTGGTTGGCTATTACATATGTGAACAGAATGCTGGATGAGATGGACCCTTGATCTTATCCAGCATCAGGACAGTCTCCAGGCTCTGTGAACTCCCTCGTCATCACCTTGTGTGCAAGTCTGAGCATGCCACATGGCTGAGCAAAGGTGGTAGCATCCAGCAGCATTCTTGAGTGTTCCTGGTAAGGTGGGCACTTATGAATTGCCAAAAGAGAGGAAATGCAGTGCCCCAAAAGGGGGACAAAAGAGGACACAGATTTGCATATGCTGATTTGATGTGGACAGTTGCAAATTTGGAAATAGTTATTATAATTTAAATAGAAGTACAGGGCATCTCACCATAGTGTGGAAGACTGTGACCAGGTGAGTGGTCTGTCAGTTACGGACCCATCGCTAGAGTCTACACAATTTTTTAGAATTTCCTCCTTTTATAATTTTCTTTTTGTAATTTTATCCTGGAAGACAATCTTACTCGGTCACGAGTGATCGCCTACCACTACTACTGCCTGCCTGTTCAGTCTGATGCGCAGCCTCCTCACTGCAGATGGGCAACAGTTCTGACGGTTCTTCATCTTTAAACTGGAATTGGATAGAACGGCCCTTCAGATAGAGGGCCCATTCAAATAGAGGACGGTCCTCTGACTGGCAGCCCTTCAAGCAGAGGACTGCCTTCTGTCAACGAGGGCACATGGCCACCTATGGCGATGCTCATCCAAGTTTTCAAAGCGGGACGGGGCGCGGTGTCAATGCCTGGCTGCCGGGATTATCTGAGGGGCTGAGGCAAAGATCCCACAGAGAGCTGTTAAATGCTTCTCCGTGCTGGCCTTGGCCTGTGGCCAGATTCCGCCCCCCCCCCTCGAGCCGTCACCTCATCAGAGCGATCAGGCTAAGTAGAGGCCAGGCCTCGGCCGGCCAGAAAGCCGGAACACGTCTGAGCCTGGAAGAGCAACACGGCCTGGAGGTTTTTTGGGGAAACTGCCGTGTGTCACAACAAGCCCCATTCAGACACAGGGCCGGTGCAAGGCAGTTTGGTGCCCTAGGCAAGATCAGATATTTAGTGCCCCCCCTTCCCACTTGAGAGCGCTGTATTTTTTTTCAAGGCATTTCTGGCGCCCCCTTTAGCCCTGTGCCCTAGGCGGCTGCCTAGTTGGCCTAATGGTAGCACCGGCCCTGTTCAGACACTAGCCTCTCACGCCCTCGTGCCAGCGTGTGGAGGGCTGTAGGACCCCAATCTTACACGGACTCCCAATCGCACAAGGGGCCCGTTGCACGCAGTGCCAATGTGCCTTCAGCTGGACCCACCGATGGCTTCCATGCTCCACCTGTGGCTGCCAGGCATGGAGCCAGATGGGGTCCTGCCAGCAGAGGCGAAACCAGGGGGCGGCGCAGTCCGGGCAAATGGAGGCTTCTTTCTGAGTGGCTCCCTGGGGCTTCCTCCAGTCCTGTTTTGGTCCACGACCGTGGTACGTATGTACAACGGCCGCTCACGAATCGTACGGTGGCTACCGATGAATCACCAAGAAAGAGGAAATGCATCCCTTGAAAAGAGGACAACCCACCTGCATGAAATGCGCACGCGCAAATGTATATGTATAGATGCACGTTTAGAATTAATTCCTATAATGTAAATAGAAATGCAGTGCATCTCACCGTACTGGGGGAAAGACTGGGACCAGGTGACCCGAGTGCCTGCCTGCGTAGGCTGCTGTCCAGGTGGTGCTCCCGTTGGGTGGGCCACACTTCTGATGGTTCTTTAGCTTTAAACCTGAATTGGGAAGGACGGCCCTCCAAACAGAGGACTGTAAAAGAGGACAGGTGGCCGCCCTGCTGCAGCTACGACCCGTGCAGTGTACCAACCTGGTAAAGTCAGGAGAAAAAAGCAGGTGGGGCGGTACCCGGCGGTAGGAGTGAGGAAAGCGGTCACAGAGGGCCGCTCACACCGGCATTGCCAGCGTGGTAGGGCAGGGCTCTCCAACCGTGGGTCCCCAGATGTTGCTGGACTACAGCTCCCAGAATCCCTTGCCATTAGCCATGCTGGCTGGGTATGCTGGGAGCTGTAGGCCAGCAACATCTGGGGACCCACGGTTGGAGAGCCCAGGTAGTGGCTGCCATGTTGGCTGCCAACTTCTGGTTCCCAGGACGATGGCTCGGGTTTTATTTTGAACAGATGTTACAAACGTGGCTCTCTCTCTCTCTTATTATAAAATGGGGTGGGCTACAGGGCCGGTGCTACCATTAGGCCAACTAGGCGGCCGCCTAGGGCGCCGGGCTAAAGGGGGCACCAGGAGCATAGGGCTGGAGGGAGGGAGGGCTCAAGTGGGAAGAGGGGGGCGCTAAATATCTGATCTTGCCTAGGGCACCAAACTGCCTTGCACCAGCCCTGGGTGGGCAGGAATTTTTTCGATGACTACCTCAGAAGACACAGTTTTGGATCTCAAGCAGTCTCTCAAAGGACTTACTGGAGTGCTTCCAGAGTGCCAAAAACGTATTGGACTTCGAGTGAAAGGCAAGCCAGCAGAGATGGATGCTCAGCTTGGATCACTGAAATTGAAATTGGGCGGAAGGGTGCTGTTGCACTCATGTCTGGCTTGTGGGTTTCCTGTGGGCAGCTGGTTGGCTGCTTGTGTGAACAGAATGCTGGACTAGATGGACCCTTGGTCTGATCCAGCATGGCTCTTCTAATGTTCTTATGAAACCAAATACTAAAGTCATGATGGTGGGGACTCGTGTGGAAAGCTTGGAAGATGTCCTTGGCCCACCCCCTGATACGGAAGATGTAGTCAATGATTTTGATATTGAAGAGGAAGTTGTTGAGGTAGAGAATAGGGAGGAGACACTACTAAAATCTCCCACAGAGTTAAAGAGTATTAAGTGGAAATATTGAATCGTCCATGAGAAGGGAAGAGATTGTTGATCCTGGGTATTGATTACACAGTGTCTGACCACTGGTCATGTGCAGAAACTGGGACTGAACTGATGAGGCCACACCTTCATGACATGAGTTCCTGACGTCTGCATATGAGGACCACAATATTGTAATTTGGTCCACTACTAATATGAAGTGGATTGAAGCTAAAATGAAAGAGCCGGGAGAGAGCACCAAGGCAAATTACAAGACAACCTTCACATTGAATGGTGCTGCCATTTTAATCTCAGCAGGCTGAAAGCAAAAAGTAAGGTAATTACAACCTCCGTTGTGGAACTTCAGTATGCTGATGATAATGTGGTTTCCGCACATTCAGAGGATGATCTCCAAACTATCCTAAATGCTTTTGCAGAAGCATATGGAAAACTTGGTCTCTCACTTAACATCAAAAAAACCAAAGTGCTTCATCAGCAAGTGCAAGCTAACCCTTCAGTGATGCCATCTATCCAGCTTGGCGGGACAATACTGGAAAATGTCGATCATTTTCTCTATCTTGGCAGCTATCTTTCTGTTACAGCTAACATCGACAGTGAAATCCAGCATCATCTGAGCTCCGCAAGTGCCGCGTTTTCTCGAATGAAACATAGAGTGTTCGAGGATCAGGATATTTGTAAGAAGACCAAAACACTGGTTTATGAAGCCATTGTATTACCAACTTTATTGTATGCCTGCGAAACATGGACTATCTATAAACGTCACCTCCAACTCCTTGAAAGATTTCATCAGCGTTGCCTCCGGAAAATCCTGCGAATTACTTGGGAAGATAGGCGAACAAATGTCAGTGTACTGGAAGAAGCAAAGACTACTAGCACTGAAAAAGTGATCCTTCAACGCCAACTTCAGTGGACCGGTCATGTTGTTCGAATGCCTGACTGCCGTCTCCCAAAGCAGTTACTTTATTCCCAACTCAAGGATGGAAAGCGGAATATCGGTGGTCAATATAAGAGGTTTAAAGATGTTCTTAAGGCTAATCTAAAAAAATGCAATATAAACATCAAAAACTGGGAAGCTCTGGCCCATGAACGATCTAACTGGAGGTTGGCCTTTCACAAAGGTTCTATGGACTTTGAAGAAGCTCGAATGCAAGGTGAAAGGGAGAAACGTGCTAAGCGAAAAGCACGTCAAATGAATCCTTCACAAGACCATCTTCCATCTGGTAATCTGTGTCCTCACTGTGGGAAGCTGTGTGGATCTAGAATTGGCCTCCACAGTCACTTACGGACCCATCGCTAGAGTCTACACAATTTTCTTTAGAATTTTCCTCCTTTTAAAATCTCCTTTTTGTAAATTTTCTTTTTCTTTTTCTTTTTTTTTATCCTGGAAGACAATCTTACTCGGTCACGAGTGATCGCCTGACTGACTGCCATGATAACTGTACACACTCCGAGGCTGATGTGAACTGATGTGAAACCTCTGGGGGTCATATGGGGCACATTTTCAGTGTTTTACAACAAGAACAATACTATCAAGTTTGATGACATTGGATGAAATTTTCTGAGGAACCCACAAAATGGTCTAAAGATAAAACCCTTTAAACAGAGATAAAGATAAGGAACTTTTAAAACTTACTAACAGCGCAATCCTATGCATGTTTGCTATGCTGGCTGGGGTATGCTGGGAATTGTAGGATTTTTTTCCCTGTCTAAACATGCATAGGATTGCGCCCTAAGTATCTCAAAGAAATAGCAAAATTAGCTGCCCTGGAAGGCCATGGGGCAGGGAGATTTGGGTATCGGTCGGTTGGCAATGGAATGCATCTCCAAGAGACAAAATGCTAACACTTCACTATGGTGGATTGTAGTGTTTGTCAATTTAATTTAGAGTAATTATTTCTAAATTTGCATCTGTCCACATAGATTTGCAGGTGCTCACTCTAGCAAGAACACTCAAGAATGCTGCTGGGTGCAGCCACCTTTGTCCAGCCATGTGGGCATGCTCAGACGTGCGCATGTGCATATAAACCAGTGTATGCCCTTTTAAAGCAAATCAGCATCCTCTTTTGTCCTCTTTTTTGGCAATTCACCAGAGGCCACCCAAGTGAGAGCTAGACTGTGTGGGGCGATGCCTGTTGAGAAAGAATTCAGTGTAATGTTTGCTGCTGTGGCCTTTATAAAATGATGCCACAGTAGACTGAAGCGTGGAACAGACGGACTTCACTTAACACCGTGCGACAGATATCAAAATGGCTGCTGCCCTGGATTCCAGTTCTCGGTTGTTGTTCCCCAGAACTGTCCCCTGCCATCCTCCCAGTCATGGACCACTTTGATCCGTACTGTCCTTACACACGCTGGTCCCAGTTCTGGGGGAGGGAGGAACATGCTCTCCTCTGGAAGCACTTGCATCATGCGCATGCAGAGACTGACCTGGTTCGCACGTCACGTTAAGCCATGGTGGGTTGTCACCATGGGTGGTTGCAGGCTGGCTTAGCATGACGCCTGGACCCAGCGCAGCTTCTCTGTTGTGGGTTATTTTTCACAAATAAGCCACCCTGAGAACCCACGGCTTGTAGTACGGTTGTTTAAGGTGCTTGTTTCCAGGGTGGCAGTTGTGTTACTGTGCTAAAGCAGAGTCGTTACCATGCTTTAGCAGATTTGTGCAAATCTCACCGGAAGTTGAAATAAATTGCACTAATTAAATTTAAATTTGCACTAATTTAAATTAAATTTAAATTTGCACTAATTTCCCCGAAGGTGGAAAAAAAAAATGGTTAAATTTGCCTTAAATCTTCCCGAAGGTGAAAAAAAAAAAATCTACAAACCCCCCTCTGCTCTGCTAATTAGTGCAAATATGCTCATTAGCGGAGTAGGCTGTGCTGCAACGGGATACGTGCTGGGAGCAGGTGGGAGCACTGAGGGGGAAACAAGCCCACGACAAGCCGCAGAGTGCCTGATTGTCTGTTGGGAGTAACGTGGGTTAGCAAGTGAACAGCCAACCCACCGTAGCTTATTTTCAGGGCGGCTTATTGTGACGTGTGAACCGGTCCGTTGTGTCCCTTTCAAGCCTAGCCTGTGTCAGGGCCGATCTGAACGCGCAACCCAACCCAGCAACTCAAGCAATTGCTTGGGAGGTCACTCTCGCCAGGGGCATAAACTGAGTAGCATGTGGGCCAAAAAGTGTACCCCACACACATACCTTTGGCCAGGGAGATGCTGAGGCTGCAGTTCTTGGCTCTGCAGGATGTTTCTGTAGCATCCTTTGCTGGGGGCTTATGGGAGTTGTAGTCTAACACATTTGGAAGGTGCCAGGTTGGGGAAAGAGATGTGCCTCTCTGACTTTGTGGCACAGCAGCCCCGGCTGGCTTTAAGTTGCAGAGATTACTATTCCACGGTTATTATCCTGGAATGACTTTACATGTCAACCCAAATAAAGCATTCGAGGATGTCACAGCTAGCGATGCAAGAAGACCCTGCGGAGTTGGCAGGGAGAGGGAGCCTTATAAGGGGAGGTGCCTGGCACTTTAGTGCCAGAGTGGGATCTTCTGGAGTACAGAAACAGTTATAATTTATTATGAGAAATGCGGCGGTGTGTGTGTGTTTTGCCTCAAGGTAGTTTTTCAGACTGGACTGCTTACCTGTCAGATGTTTGCTGACATCGCTATAATAACTGCAAATCATAAAGGATAGATGGAGGTGTTTTGGCTTCATGGACAGGGGAGGGGGGAGGATTAAAATGGTTGCGGAACTTCTGCAACATACAGAATGTTGCAGAATAACGAAGGCATTCCGGTTGCTAGCCAAGGCTGGAGATGAGGTGTTTTTACAGGAAAGGGCCAAATGTCACCGCATAAATTTGACTTCATGGCCACAGACGGAAGAGAGCAAGCCAAGCCACTCCTGCCCCCCCCCCGACAGAAGGAGGAGTGTGGGTGGGGCGCCCCCCCAGGACAAATTTAAATGATGCTTGGATTGGGCGGAGGGCAGATCTGCTGTGCCAGCCTGGAAGATCGCTCTGGAAATGCAACAAGCCACCCAGTCTCATCCAGCCTCCCCTAACCTAGCACCCTCCAGATGTGTTGGGCTACAATTTCCAGCATTATGGGAGTTGTAGTCCAACACATCTGGAGGGCACTACATTGGGGAAGGCTGCTTTGATCTAAGGCAGGGAGGGGGACCCTTCAAATACTTCAAGAGTCCTTGGACCCCGGGGAGTCCTTGGGCCCAGGGAAGGCAGGTGTTTAAGAACTGCGACGGAAGCTCTGAGAAGAGCAAGGCCTGCCCTGCCCTGCCCCCTGTGTGTGTGTTTACCTGCTTCCTTGCTTGGATACCTACCTACATGCATAATGTGTGTTTGTGCTGCTTTTCTCTTCTACATAAAAAATGCAAGGGAATAAATGTATTGACAATGCATCCTCCTCCTCCTCCTCTTCCTCTTCCTCCCCCTCCCCCTCAGCACTTATACAGTGCTTTTGGGAGCATGCCCCATGCATTATCTAGTTGCCATCTGCACAACAACCCTACAGGGCAAGTCAGTATTGCTGACGGAGAGACTGAGGCTGAGAGAGGGCAGCTTGCCTAAGGCCACCAATTAAATTCATGCAGAGACGAGAGATGAACCGGGGCCTTCCCGAGTCGTAGCTCAGTCTCTTATGGCACAAGCCTCTACATCAGCCTTCCCCAACCTGGTGCTTTCCAGATGTTTTGGACTACAACTCCCAGCATTCCTGACCATTGACCATGCTGGTTGGGGCTGATGGGAGTTGTAGTCTAACATCCCAGGAGGGCACCAGGTTGCGGAAGGCTGCTCTGCGCACCTAATCAGATGTACATCCCATAGAGTCCAATGGGACCTAATCCCAATGAAATGGATATAGGGTCACAGACTTTGTCCCTGTACCAAACTGTACCTGCTAATCCTGACCAGCATGATGTTGGTGTTCCTGCACTAAAAACAGTTTCCCAAATCTCTGACCCACCAGGATGTGGGAAAGTGCCTCTGAGTCTACACAAAGTGCTTTCCCCAACCATTGGGTAATCATCAGGCGATCACTCGTGACCGAGTAAGATTGTCTTCCGGGATAAAAGGAGGAAATTCTAAAGAAGATTGTGTAGACTCTAGCGATGGGTCCGTAAGTGACTGTGGAGGCCAATTCTAGATCCACACAGCTTCCCACAGTGAGGACACAGGTTACCAGATAGAAGATGGTCCTGTAAAGGATTCATTTGACGTGCTTTTCGCTTAGCACGTTTCTCCCTTTCACCTTGCACTCGGGCTTCTTCAAAGTCCATGGAACCTTTGTGAAAGGCCAACCTCCATTTAGATCGTTCATGGGCCAGAGCTTCCCAGTTTTCGATGTTTATGTTGCATTTTTTTAGATTAGCCTTATGAACATCTTTAAACCTCTTATATTGACCACCGATATTCCGCTTTCCATCCTTGAGTTGGGAGTAAAGTAACTGCTTTGGGAGACGGCAGTCAGGCATTCGAACAACATGACCGGTCCACTGAAGTTGGCGTTGAAGGATCATTTTTTCAATGCTAGTAGTCTTTGCTTCTTCCAGTACACTGACATTTGTTCACCTATCTTCCCAAGTAATTTGCAGGATTTTCCGGAGGCAACGTTGATGAAACCTTTCAAGGAGGTGGGAGTGACGTTTACACAGCCTCACATGACCACACCTGAGTAGCAGGGGCAGTGATTCCTGGGTAATTTCATGGCTGGTTTGAGCTGCAGCACTTTTCTTTTAAAAGAAAAGAACTACCCTAAGCTGAAAGAATCTACAAGACATCCTAATTTCTTCTTTGAAAGCTCAAGGAAACAGGATTCCAAAATGGCCTGAGGTTCTGCGCCCCTGGACTAGAGGGTGCCTCCTTGAGTTTCTGTGTTAAGACTCACACGCCTTGGAGCCACAGTTCTGCCAGCGGCCTGCGGGAAGGTGTCCTACTAGGAGAGCCAGTTCCTGGAATCCAAAACCCTGATTCCTAGCAGGAGGGGCTGAGGCCAAGCAGAGCCCAGCGTGGGTCTGTGGGCAGGGCGAAGGAGGATCCCAGTGGCTTTGGGTGGGGGCAGCCCTACACAAAAAATGCACATCTAGAGTGCACAACTAAAAACGCCTCCTGCCCCTACTCCCATCAAACCCAGCCTTGCCCCTTGCCAGTTTTGTCAAGTAGGTTGAAAGCCAAAACCATGGGCAGGCTGTTTTTTTTGTTCCTGGCAGGGATGGGGACTCGGACTCGAGGACTCGACTCATGAGTCGGACCGAGTCCCCCCTCTGACTCGACTCGGACTCGAGCCCCAATATTTTTAATGGGACTCGAGACTCGACTCGGGACTCGAGACCAAGGACTCTTCAACATCCCTGGGCTGTGCCAGAAGGAGTGGAGAGGAGCGTGATTGCCGGCGAAGAGCGCATGGAAGCGAGGTGTGCCGCTGCTTGGCCACTATGGACGGCTACCAGGAGTGCAGCCCCAACAGTGTGCCAAGATTTATTTTGATTGATGTGTTGCGTACTTGGGAGAGGCAGAAGAAGGACCTGAGATTACTCTGTGTGGCTGCTCTGAGTGTGTTTCTGGTTCCAGCAAGTTCATCACCAGTGGAGCAGGTGTTCAGTGAGGGTGGAATTATGATGAGATCTCACCGTTCCAGAATGGGGGCCAAACATTTAGAAAAAATCATGTTCCTCAAATGCAACATGGATAAGTTTTAGGAAGTACAGCAAGTTTATTTTTTAAAATCATTTTTCTAAAATGCAACCTTTCAGACATTTTGGGTTTGGCTGCCTCTGCCTGCCTGTCTGGGGTTCCCAGCCTCCTCTGCCTGCCTGGTCTCTTCTTGACCAGTTCAACAGTTGAATTGTCCAAGACAAAGGCCTCTGCCTGCCTGCTTTGGGGTTCCCTGCCTCCTCTGCCTGCCTGGTTATTTTGGGTTTGTCTGCCTGGTCTGTTCTTGCCAAAATCAGTTGCAGAGTTTTGAAATAAAAAGGCACACTTGTGCCTAGAATTTATTTAAACCACACATCTGAAGTAGCCTTATTTTGTTGGGGAAAACCCCCATTGATTTTAATAGGGACTCGTGGAGTCAGCTTTGGGAGTGACTCGTGACTCATGAGTCACCATTTGGACCAAGGACTCGGACTCGAGACTTGGGTCCAAAGACTCGTGACTCGACTCGTGACTCGAGACCAAGGACTCTTCAACATCCCTGGTTCCTGGTCTGTTGATAAGCCTGTGTCCTGGAGCTGGCCTGGCCTGGCCTGGCCGGCATTGCCCCTAATTGTAGGGTCTCTTGCATTCCAGGTACATGGGGCCTGGTCAGTGTGCTAATTCAGTAGTGACCGAAATGAGCTCTCTGCACATGGTTAGGGACACTCACTCAGTTCTCCATGTCACAGGCATTAACACCCCACATTAATTCAGCTTTGAAAACAGGTTGTGGGGCTGCCGAGTCCTCAAGCTCAGATTAAGGCTGCCCTGAGCTTCCCGCTGCCCAGAAGAACTGGCTGCTTCTCTCTGAGGAGGCCACCCTCTCTGCAACCCCCCCGCCCCAGCTCTTCAAGTAGAATTTGGACAAACAAACAGGAGGAAATTAGATTAGGTGGGGAAATGCCAGCTGTCTCCATTCACTGTATATAGATTGACATCCCGAGGCCTGTGCGAAATCCTGGAACTGGAGGCGGAATGAATGAGAAAATCTGGATTCTGCGGGGCAGTCGGGGGAGTGGAGGATGGAGGCGCGGCGGAGGCTGTGTGTGGGGCGCGGTGGGGGCGCTTGGCTCCTCGTAAGCCAGACTGGGCCACTCCAGGATCCTTGGGTTTTTTTTCCTATCTTGCTGCTTCCTTGAGCTCAGCCTTTAAAAAGGTTTTGCATGAAGAGTGAGAGACAGAGAAGGAAGGAGATTGCCGGTCATAATCCAGTCATGGATGGGCTCTGCTCTCCACCAGTGGTGCTTTTAGGCGAGTCTCCCTGCCTCAGTCATCATGGCGTTGTACAAGGGGGTCCAGATGACAGCGTCTTCCATTTGCAGCCCTCCCATGTTTTCTTACTGCTGCTTCCCTTTGGATTGTTAGCGCTAGGAGCCTTCCATCTGGAAGCACCCCAGGCAAGGATTCGGGGGTGGGCGGGTGGTGGGTTATCCAGGATGACTTTCTCTATTCCAGCCCCCTCCTCAGGACAAACAAACATGGCGCACCTCTCTCCTCAGCAGCCAGCTGACCCAGAACTGTTACGCAGAACTTGGAACTGCTCAAATCCCTGATTTGAGCAATGTATATAAGCACTTTTCACACATTGCATTCAACATACAGGGTGTGTGTGTGTGTGTGTGTGTGTAATCGCATGCCCTGCTCCCGCTCCCGAACTCTGCGCGCGCTCAGTTTAACAGGCACATGTGTACGGCTGTCTTTCAGCACGATTGGGACCCCTGCATTTCCAGGGCTCCGGGTTGTACAGAAGGAGCCCTATATGCATGTGGTTGGTTCTATGCGCGCAGGATCCATGCACATGTGAAGCTGAATGCATGAAATTTGAGGCTGTGAGTGGTGCGCACGAATCCTATTCCCACCCCCCCTGCAATTAATGTAATAAGTGCTATAAAGGGCTGCCAATCTGAGGATCTCTTTACGCAAGTGAAGGGCTTTGCTCTGACCTATGGATTCATGTGGTCAGTGCCCTATCTAACTTGTGTTGAAAATGTATTTGATGCAGTGGGATACAAATGTATTAAATCAATAATGGAATGACCCTGCTGCCCGGATGGTCTTGATTGAAGCTGCCCCCCAGCCGTGGTTCTGCCAAGATTTTTCCTTGGATCCAGTTGTGAAAAGACTTGAGGGAGGTTCTCACAATTCCACCCATGACCCGGGAGCCTGACAGGAAGGGAGCCTGAACCTTTGCAAACTTGCAAAGGGCCATCTGCTGATTCTGCTCACCTGAGGGGCAGGGCGACAGAAGTGGAAGCGTCACTCCCTCCCTCTTCTCTGGACTGCCTTTGGAAGCTTTTATCAGCAACAGGACAGGGCAGCAATAAAATACTGAACAGCCGATTCTGTGGTGCTGGTGAAGGTGACTTCCCATGGTAGTTCTTTATAGCAGTAATAGACAGAGTGAACGTAACCCCGAAAGCCAAAGACGCCATGGTTTTTAGTGTTGCCTGTTGTTCCTCTAAACTTGGATGGGCAACTTGTGGCCCTCTAGATGTTTTGGCCTACAACTCCCATCATCCTTCACAATTGGTTCTCCTGCCTAGGGCTGATGACTGCTAATTGTGCTCTAATGCAGTGTTCTCCAACCTTGGGTCCCCAGATGGTTTTGGCCTACAACTCCCAGCATGCCCTGGGGCATGCTGGGAGTTGTAGGCCCAAACCATCTGGGGACTCAAGGTTGAAGAACACTGCTCTAATGGATGGCATGTTTGGTTCAGATGTGGTCGTCCCGAGATCCCACCCTTGCTCAAGCATAAATACCTCCTGGTGGCCTCAATCCATAGTTTGTTAACCAGTTAGCCTACCTTGGCAAGACTCTTGGTCTAAAGGAGGTGTTTGGGTGGTTTTACACAAGCATGTTTTTTGCCCCAGAACTGCAACACCAAGAGTGACCGGTATGTGTGAACGGCCAGCACAGATCAAAAACACCACAGTGCTCTCATGTTTCTCGAAATACAGTCTTCTTTCAGGTGAGGCAAACGGCACACTCAGCTACAAGGCCATCCAGTGACTGGGCCCTGAGTGATGTACACACTTGTGTGACAGAGTTCCTCTTGTTGGGTGATGCAGAAGGTTAGCGAGCCAAAGAGGTCAGTTCCCCTCTTCTGACTGCCCCCATGGCAGAACTCGGCCACAGCGGAGGGTGGACCTCCAGTGGGATAGGTGCTGGCCTCTTTTGTTTTGCTAAGTTGTCTCCAGCCCCATGGGCCATGGCAGAAGGCGGTGTTGTGGGTTTCCCATCTGAGTTCTATGAGTAGCGCTGTCAGTGCGGTTCCCTGAGGCAATAGCTCTTAATGAGACTTGCCAAGAGCCTGGGAGCCAAGAAGGCATAGGGGTTGGGCGGGAAGAGGACGCCTCCTTATTCCCCCACCAGCCAGGTGTCATGTGAAAGGAAACCAAAGGACAAGGCTGCAGTTGGAGTCAGACTGAGAAAGGGACAGAGCGCTGGGATTTTTGGAGCTCTGGCGGTGCTGGTGGTTCCTACGGAAGACATTATGTGGGTGCAGTGAACCTTATTTGGGTGTGTGTGTGTGTGTGTGTGTGTGTGTTTGTTGGTGTGTTTAATGCTGTACCCCCACCTAAGCTCAACCTATATATATATATATATGTAAATAAATGCAAATACTTCAAAATGGCATTAAGCCCAGTGACCGGGGGAAAGCACAAACACACGCACCAAACCCTCCCCGGCCAATTGGGAGAGGGAGCAGCTTGCGCGGGAATCCCGGCCTTATCTCTGGTGTGCAGAGGGAGCAGGGCGTGGGGTGGCGGCAGTGACCTGTAGATGGTGCCCAAGAGGGCCAAGACTCCGTGGGCCAGAGGGGAAAACTCCACGGGCTGCAGGTTCTCCATCCCGGTGTTACCGCTTGCTTGTACCTTAAAGTTGTTTCTTAGATCTGTTTTTTTTTAAAAATCTCTGTGGATATTTTCCAACCTTTTTAGTATCTTTTGCCTTTGACATTTTAGTCTTCGCTATTTTACATTCTGATTGTTACTGCTTTTAGTTTCTGATAGTAGTTTACTGGATTTTATTGGATTTGTGATGTTTTCTTTTATATTTATGTGCATTATCATGAGAGCTTTGTTGATAGGGCAACCCATCAGTTATATGAATGAATGAATGAATGAATGAATGAATAATCAGCTAGCCCGGGTGGGTTTTCTTTCTCCTCCTTCAGGTAACTTGTGGCTGCCGCTCTGATCCTGCACCCGCAGTTCTGCATGTGAGAACGGCTTTTCCTGGGGCCCCGGCAGCAAAATATGCCTCCTTTGACATGGGGAGTTCTCCTCCTTGCCATCTACATGTCCTTCCACCTCACCACAGGTAGGTCAAGGGTAAAAAATATAAAAGTGGGAGAGAGGTGTGATACCCAGGGTCGGCAGGGTTCTTTGGGACCCAAGCAACAGTCTCTCTTTATCCAGGTTTGGGGTGAAGCACACAGGCAGAGACATGAAAGGTGCAATCCTACGCATGTTTAGACAGAAAAAAGTCCTACAACTCCCAGCATGCCCCTGCCAGACACGTTAGCCCTTTTCGGACTTCAGTGAATGCCAGGAGTGGAAAAGGTTAAGTGAGTGGGATTTATTAGGTATGCAGATTTCTGTTGTGAATCTGTGCTGAACCCGGTGATACCAGACGGGTTTCACCAGGGAGTGAAATTCCTTAATGAATCCAGAGACCTTTGTGGAGTGCAGGAAGGAAGAGCTCCACGCAAGCTGCTTTGGATAAGGGGTTTAAATCAAGTCAGCGTTTACAAGCCTCCCACAGCCCTCAGATGTTCGTACGGCCAGTGCGCTTCAGCTCTGCTAGTTGGTGTCACGGTGCATTCATAGACATAAAAGACAAGCACCATGTTCAATTACATATATCACTTTCTATTTTCCAAATCTTTGTACATGCTCTGCAGCTGCAGCATTACTACTGCCTGCATGAAGCCTTTTCAAAATGACCACAGCATGTAAACCAACGTGGTATCATTTTATGGACAGATTCCATTTTGTTTGCACATGGCGGCTTCTTCTTTTTTCTTTTAAAGTCACATGCAGAGTGATGGGAGTTGTAGCTACAGAACCAGCTGGAGCAGGAACCACAGCAATGGCCCCACGCCATGCAACGAACTGGATTTGGCCAAACCGTTCGTATTTTGGCAACATAGCGTGCATTCCATGGACAATTATTATATTTACCACCTCCTAGTTTAAAAAAAATAAACAAATCAAAAATCAAACATGCTGGCCGGGGATGATGGGAGTTGTAGCCCAACACATCTGGAGGTCAACAGGCTGGGGAAGGCCTAGTTCATGCCTGTTGGTTATTGTATTGTCCCATGTGCTTATTATTATTTTCTGGCTGGTCAATGTGTCAGTTTTCACAAACGTCAGCCATAAGCTTTCCACCTTCTCTCTCTGATCATCCTGACTCCAAATTGCTGTTTCTTAAGGTGCAATCCTATGCCTGTTTAGGCAGAAAAAAGCCCTACAGCTCCCAGCATTCCCTAGCCAGCATGGATAGGTGGGGAATGCTGGGAGTTGTAGGACTTTTTTTCTGTCTAAACATGCACAGGATTGCACCCTTTACCAAGTGTACCTTCTGCGCAAGAGTCGCTGCCCCACCCTTGCTGGAGAATTGTGCATTCAGAAATGCCCACCGTCTTTGAAAAAGAGGACCACTTTTTTGCTGAGGCTCGTTCTCAGGGATCAAGCCAGTCCAAGTCACAACAGTAGACCTAAGGGGCTAGACAGGTATCACCAAGGAATCCTATGCCGATAGCCCCACTCACAGGGGCCTGATGGGAAAAGCCATCATCACACCACACGCTCTGTCCCTCCTTTGCCCTGTGGTTCCCAGCGGTAGCTGACCAGTGCAGCGGAGGCAGCAACATCTTCACAGAGATTCCGGAGAACAGCCCCTACGGCACCTTGGTCTCCTACCTCGCGGGATTCGGCGATCCGGCGGAGAGCGACACCCTACAGCTGACCTTGAGCGGGACTGATGCCGATTGGTTCTACCTGGATGGAAAGGCCGTGCGGCTGAACGTCTCCGAGGAGAGGGTGCTGGACAGAGAGGTGAGCGCTTCTCCCAGCTGCCATCTTGCTAACCTGCCGTGATGACGATAATTTCAGTGATCCCAGAAACAGATTTGAATTATTTGGCAGGGAATGGCGGGCTGGGAAGGGATGGGGGGGCTCCCTCCTTAATAGATTTTCTATAGCAGTGTTCTCCAACCTTGGGCCCCCAGATGTTTTTGGCCTACAACTCCCAGCATGCCCCAGCCAGCATAGCTGGCTGGGGCATGCTGGGAGTTGTAGGCCAAAAACATCTGGGGACCCAAGGTTGGAGAACACTGACTTAGTGGAATGAGGAGCAGTGCAGTAAGAGGGAGTCCCTGCTGTTATCTCCGATCACTGATCGGAGATAACGGTGGGCATCCCTCTCCCTTCAGGGGGCGGGGCTTGGGGAACGGGGAACGGCTTGGCGGAGGGGAAGGGCCTTGCCCAAAGCCCTGTGGACTGGATGGGCAGGCTTGGTAGTCCAAATATGTTCCCCATCCCTGGAGTAGACCCCTCCCCCCACTCATCCCCAGGATGTCTCTGTCCAGAAGCATAGAAGAGAGTGATGAAATGCCCTCACATATACTTCCCTAAAAATGTTATTTGTGAAAGCAAATATTGGGGCATGTATTCCTATACATAATGATGTCAACAGTCTGTGAACAAGCGAGAAGTGAGGCAGCTAGTCCTCAGTAACCCCCCCCCCCATACACAAGTTCTGAACATATTTTGAAATGAAAGCTTTGTCATCTCTCCCACTTTTGAAATTTACATTGTAAGCACGTTGGGGCAGAAACCTACTAATTCTGAGAAGAAATGGGCCATGTGCATTGATGTTGCTCTAGATAAACAACGAATAACAATTTTGCGCTTGCAACGACAGCAGCGTGGGTGACACGGGGTGACACTCTGCTTGTCTTGTGTTCCAGGTATTGGAAACCCCAGTTCTGATGATCTCTTTCACTTGCACAGAAGATGGTTTCTCACCGGTACAAATTATTTTATTTTCTTATATCTGCTAAAATGTGCTTTTGACATCCTCAGACTCAGGCAAAACCTTCAAACTTCTCTCTCCACCCAAAGTTACTCTGGCTTCTACTGTTCCTGCCCCATGCCTAGCATCGCTCCTGCTTTAATGTGCGAATGGCTTTGCCATCCTGATTTTGTTTGCCCCCCCCAAACACCAACCCTGTGAAGTAGGCCATTCATGTTTTCAGGGTACGAATGGGGAAAGAATACAGAGAAGGAGAGACTTGCCCAGGCAGGGCTGCATGCTAAGTCTGCAGTAGAGACAGGCTCTGGATCCAGGTGAAGGTGGAGTCCCATGAATTTCCCATGCGAACCGCCTACCCTCCAAATCAGTCAGTGCCAGAGATACTGAGTTAGTTCAGAAGTGGATGCTCTTTGCTTGTGGTCTAAGGCACCATTGGGGCATTTCCTCCCGATGTACGGTAATATGAATATATGACAAAAGGGATATCAGTCCAGATTGACACTTTTCCTGGGCCTGCGACAGCCTGTCCAATTGCTCTCCCAAATCACAGGGTTTCCCGGTCCAGTTTCTCCCAGCAAACGCCACTATCGTCAGTGGGGTAGTAGGAGTTCAGGCGGAGACCCTCATGGCCTCTTCCTTGCCCTCAGGTCGAGTACAGGATCATAGTCCAAGTGATGAACGAGAACGACAACAAGCCACGGTTTCAGGAGGACTCCATTTTGACGCAGAACATCAGCGAGGTGAGACGGACCGGGTTCAGCTTGTCCTGGCAGGCGCCGGAATAGCCAGTTGTCTCCGGAACAGGGACTCCTTAATAGATTTTCTATAGCAGTGTTCTCCAACCTTGGGCCCCCAGATGTTTTTGGCCTACAACTCCTAGCATGCCCCAGCCAGCATAGCTGGCTGGGGCATGCGGGGAGTTGTAGGCCAAAAACATCTGGGGACCCAAGGTTGGAGAACACTGACTTAGTGGAATGAGGAGCAGTGCAGTAAGAGGGAGTCCCTGCTGTTATCTCCGATCACTGATCAGAGATAACGGTGGGGATCCCTCTCCCTTCAGGGGGCGGGGCTTGGGGAACAGGGAACGGCTCAACGAAGAGCCACTGCTTTCATGCAGGGCAAGGAGAGGGCAGAAATAACGTGCTCGTTTATTTTAGAGGTGCTCTTGCTTTGCTTCGTGATAATCCAGGGGTTCACGTGGCCCAAAGTCACATAAGAGTCAGACCCCGGGTCCATCTAGCCCAGCAGTGTTGACACCACACCGAATGACCAAAAGCATTGCTGTGCTATAGCAGAATATCGCAATTACACAAGTAGGAAACTATCTTTACTTTCGCTTTCAGAAAAAACACCCCGTTTCCCCCCGCTGTACAACACAACAATGCCACAACAATGGCTCTCCAGGGTTTCAGGCAGAGGTCTTCCCCACGGAGCGATGGCCCCTGTCTTGTAAGGCCTTGAAAGCGTGAGGGGGATCACTCTCCGGCTGCCCGTGCCCCTGCCAGCCACATGCTTGGCAACTACGGGGTGTGTGTGTGCGCGTCCACCCTCATGCCTCCACGTGAGAAGGTGCGGCTAGCTAGTGTGACCCCGCAACCCCCCTCGGGCATGCTTTCAACATGCGAAGGGGGATATATAAACCCCCCGGATATTACCAGAGTCAAGCCCTCTCCACATGATGACCACCCTGTCACTGGACTTCGGGTTCTGCTAACGATGTCTGCGTGTTTCAGCCTTCCCCAACTTGGCGCCTTCCAGATGTGTTGTTATTATTTGCATTTCTCTATCGCCCATCTGGCTGGCAAACCGGCCACCCTGGGCGATGTACAGAAAATAAAACGGAACAAAATACATTAAAACATTTTTCTCCATTAAAATACATTAAAACAGTATAAAATTTTAAAATCTTAGCCCACCCCATATTCCCGCCTGAATAACCAAGTTTTTAATGAGCGGCGGAAGCTCAGCAGAGAGGGGGCATGGCAGAGGTCACTTGGGAGAGAGTTCCATAGTACGGGGGCTGCCACAGAGAAGGCCCTCTTTCCGACCAGTCTAGCTGCTCTGGCTGAAGAGACAAGGAGAAGGCCGTCTGTGGCAGATCTTGTTGAGCGGCCCACTTGGTGTTGCTGGAGACACTCCTTGAGATAGACTGGACCGGAGCCGTATAGGGTTTTAAAGGTCAAGGCCAACACCTTGAATTCAGCTCGGCAAGCAACTGGTAGCCAGTGCAGCTCCTTGAGCACTGGCGTGATGTGATCCCGCCGGCGGCTGCCTTTAACCAGGCGAGCCGCCGCGTTCTGTACCAGCTGTAGCTTCCGAACCGTCTTCAAGGGTAACCCCACATAGAGCGCATTACAGTAGTCTATGCGAGAGGAGACCAAGGCATGAACCACTGAAGGGAGCAGATGATTAGCAGATGTGTTGTACTGCTGCAACTCCCCTCATCATTTCCAGGCTGCATGGCTATATGCTGGCTGGGGATGATGGGAGTTGTAGCCCAACATATCTGGAGGGCACCTGGTTGTGGAAGGCTGCTTGCTGCGCAGCACACGGGAAGGTCCCAAGGGAAGGGACTCAGAGGAGAAATGGGGCACAGGCATTCAAAACAAAGGTGCATGGCCAAGTGTGGTGCCTTTTAACCCTCATGGCGGTACCTTTGCGCCTCGCAGTGCCTTTCCTCCAAGGAGCTCAGGGGGTTCACGTTTCCCCCCACAATCCTGTTGGGACTGATGATAAGAAACTAGGAGAGGATATATCTGTGATATTATCCCTCCTTTCCCGCGTTTGCGAGAGTAGCAGAGTTAGTCCCTTTTCAGCTTTAAGTGGAAGCTTGGATCTGCCTGTTACAGCAGTATTGGCTTTTGGTCATTCAGGATGCTTCGTAGCAGACTGGATTTCCCTGGATTGCCCCCCACCCACCCCCGTTTATCTCCCTTTAAAATACCAATCAGACAAACAGTCTTGTAAAGGTTAAAAACAACATTTACTCACTCAGATGTTGCAGCCCAACTTCAGGCGGACAAAAAAGACATGTACAGGTGCAAAGTACTCATTCGTCCGGGTTCATTGGATCTCTGAGCGAAGAGCTGGGAGATCAGGTCAGGAGCAAGATTTATACACGGCTGCCACACGATGAGTTCCAGGATTCAAGCCTCCGCGTGTGTCCGCGGGCAGGAAGAAGAGAGGCAAAGAGAACGTTCAGGAAAACTCTGTCAGGCGGGCCTCCTCGTGGCTAAACACAACTCTATGGCAGTGTTCTCCAACCTTGGGTCCCCCGATGTTTTTGGCCTACAACTCCAAGGTTGGAGAACACTGCTCTACGGTTTTGACTGTAAACATCCCACAAATCCCACCTGTTGTATCCTCACCACAGCCCTGTGAGGTAGGTTTAGAAGAGAAATCGTGACTGGCCCAAGGTCGCCTAGTGAGCTTTTGTGAGCTGAGTGGGGATTTGAGGTCCTCGCCTAACATTCTCCTCTCTGTCCTTGTCCAACGCTTTTAAGGCGCAATCCTAGGCATGTTTAGAGAGAATAAAAGCCTACAACTCCCAGCATGCCCCAGACAGGTGAGCGAGCCCTTAACTGCTCTACTACTCTGGCTTAGGTGGAAATGCTAGTACTCAGGACTGGGTCCAGACAACACGATAACCCACACTCAAGGGTTGAGTATGGGTTGAGTGTGGGCTGATGTTGAACTGTGGGTTGTTGTTGAAATGTGGGTTACCATGTTGTCTGAACCCAGCTGAGCTAACAAGCCATGGCTTCTTAACCATGAACATAGGCCTGCAGGGTCAGGCCTGGTTATTACTTGGATGGAAGACCCCTCCTCTAGTTTCCTGCATTGAGCAGGGGGGTTGGACTCGATGGCCTTGTAGGCTCCTTCCGACTCTATGATCTATGAAATCTATGAACAACAACCCATGAAGAGAACCCATGGCTTGTTGTTGGTTTGTTCAACTGTGGGTTGTTTGTTATCTCAGCTGGGTTCAGACAACACAATAACCCACTTTTCAACAACAACCCATGGTTCAATGACAACCCTCACTCAACCCTTGAGTGTGGGTTATCGTGTTGTCCGAACCCAGCGAACGACTCAATATTCAATCACCACACAATGTTTTCTGTTCCTTCCCAGCAACATATGTGGCCTGTGGCTCACGCTGGCTCAGCTTGAGTGTGGAAAGCTAAGCAGGGTCAGGCCTGGTTATGACGTGGATGGGAGACCCCCTCCTCTAGTTTCCTGCATTGAGCAGGGGGTTGGACTCGATGGCCTTGTTGTAGGCCCCTTCCAACTCTATAATTATGATATCCTATGATACAGAATGAGAACGTGCTTCTCTAATGGGCCACATTGCCCAGACCTGTTTTATCCTTATATCCCAGGAAGCATGTGGGTCACAGGGGGAGGCAGGGGGACACATCCAGGCACCCAGTCCTTCCTAATCCAGCCCTCCTTCCCTCCCTCTCGCCCCCAGCTAGCTGCCGTGCACTCAGTGGTCCTCAGCACCCAGGCGGAGGACGCGGATGGAGACACCCTCATGTACGTGATTGACAGCGCATCGGTGAGTCCCCGCAGCAGGGCCACACCCCCCAGGGCCTCTCGCGGTCGCCGTGGCGACCCCAAAGGCCGGAGAGAGGAGGGCCAGCTAAAGTGGGGGGCGGTGGCCACACATTGGCATGAAGGGGAGATATTTGTGCAGACCCCCCCTAACTCTCGCCTCTCACCTTTTTGCTGGGGGTTTTGTCAGGGGAGACTACTGGCTCTCCCATGTCAGTGGGGCGGTGCATCCACTCCAGGTTTCAGCCTGAACTTTTAAGGAGCTATGCGTGGTGCCGCCGAACCCTGCCCCCAAAATAGGTTTGGCACCATGGATAGCTCCTTCAAGGTTCAGACTGAAACCCGGAGGGGATACACCACCCTACTGACATTGGCTCCGCCAGCCGCTGCTGGGTTTTGTAATAGCTCCTCAAGTCACTGGAAAGCCACAGCATATATTTCATTATTTCTTTGAAATGCATACACCGGCTTTCCATTCAAGTGCAGAAGGTGAGGTGAACGATCAAAGGAAAAGAAAATGTTCACTAAGAGAGTAGCGAAAGTAGTACAAAAACTGGCTGCCACCGCCACCCTCATCGGCTCAGCCATTTTAAAAGCAGCTTTGCTTTGTTTGGTTCTTTGCCTCTTTTTAAACATGCCCTTAAAAGGCTTAAAGCCATCAAGGGCGCAATCCTGTGCCTGTTGAGACAGAAAAAAAAGGCCTACAACTCCCAGCATGCCCCAGCTAGCCTGCCTGCCTGCCTGACTGGGGCATACTGGGAATTGTAGGACTTCCCCCCCCCCCCCCGTTTAAACATGCACAGGATTGCGCCCTGACCGTCTAGCATGAGGGCCTCAGGACACTTCGTACAGAAAGACCTGTTTTATATAAAATGGTTCCACTAACGACTGTCCGTCACTTTTGGCAGGAAGCAGGTTTGGGGAACCCGGCATGCTCTTCTCCCCTGCCAAGCAGTGGGAGGGATTTGCAGGGGAGGAGCAGTGGGGGGGGGGGGCTTGCCCGTCTCCCCCTGTGACCCCTCCACAGCTGCTTTTCCTCACTGCATGTGGGGAGGAGCGTGCTTCTGGGGACCCCGAATGAAAAAAAGTGCTGGGGGAGGGGATTGCAGGGGGGAAACGGGAAAGGATTACGCACTCACATCTCAACCACAGCTTTGCCCCTGCAAATCGCGCTCTCCCCACCGCTTTGCAGCGGAGATGATCTACACTACTAGTACTAGATCATCATTCCTAAGGCCCCACCGCATCCCAAATTTAGGACATGTAATACCGTAAATAAATAAAAGTATCCCGTCTCACACCAGGATGAAGGCAAGACTCATATGTCACATCGTATTAATAAGTGCATTTTTAAAAAACTTTATTTGATTTTATTGCACTGCATTGCATTTCATTGCATTTTTATCGTGTCCTTTCCTGAAGGAACTCAGGGCAGGGTACATGTCCCCCCCGCCCCATTTCATTCTCACAACGACCCTTGTGAGGTAGGTTTAGGCTCAGAAATAGTGACTGGCCCAAGTCCACCTAATCAGCTTCATGGCTGAGGGAGGATTTGAACCTGGTCCTTCCTGGTCTCAGTCCTGCATTTCTAACGAACTACGCCACACTGGAAATGAAATGAATGGGAGAGATGCCATTTTGCACATTGCAGGCGGTCCGCCGCTCTCCTGTTGACTCCCTCCGCTCTTCTCCATGGCAACGCCCCACGGAAGAGCCAATGGGAGTCGTCCTGAGCAGGCCCCGTGCGTGGGTGTGAGATAAGCCAGGGGAACAAGGACACCGAGACATGGGTGGGTGTGGATTATGGGAATACGTGTGTAGAGCGAAATGCAGGCGGATTTGCAGGGCAAGGGGTGACGAGGCGAGCGGCACCCTTGGGAGAGGGAAGGGAGGCATGGGTTCAGAGGGCTGCTCTGTTTGTCCCGCAACGCAGGCACACCGTGTACCATCTTGCGCACCTCTGCGTGCCGGCTACCAACCACTTCCATCTTAATTTCCAGGCTGACGCCAAATACTTCCGGATCGACCTGCCCAACAGTGGCAAGATAGTGCTGGCCAAAGCATTGGATTTTGAGACCAAGAGGCACCTGGAGTTCGTGGTTCACGCCGTGGTGAGGAGGGGGAGGCCGCCTGTGGGTACCGGGGTGGGGATCCTCAAAGGCAGAAGTTCTCGCCTTGCCAAGGCCCCTCACTGCTCCCACCGACACCATGATGCCAGGGGGTGTGGAGAGTCCCAGCCCCACACGGCCAAGAAGAATGGACTATCTAAGGCAGTGCCCTCCAACCTTGGGTCCCCAGATGTTTTTGGCCTACAGCTCCCAGCATGCCCCAGCCAGTTCCACATGGTCACACTCCAATCGATCTTACCTCTACTCCGCAAGACCGATTGGTTTGCATCCATTGACTTTTAGCTTCCTTTAAACTTTGTTTTTAAAACAACAACAACAATACAGGCTTCAGAAGTTCTGTGCTCTACCGCTGTATAATTTATGCAGGGAAGATCATGACTAGCCAGCCCTTTTTTCCTTTAAAGAGGCAAAACCGTAGCACAATTTATCCCGAAGTCCTACTGCAACTATGCCTAAGTCCCCAGGATGCTGTAAGAATCACACCTTTTCCTCCTGTTTAGCCCTTTTCTCATCTCCCACCCGCTCCTCTGTTGTATCCCTTGTGTCTCTTTTTATATGGTAAGCCCCTAGGGGCAGGGACCTAGGCTCCCTTTCTTGTAGCATGGATGGTGCAATATAAATCAATCACTCTTCCCACAGTCCAGCAAGTCTTACCCCTCGTGCGCGCATGCGTGCGTGCATGCGCGCGCGCACACACACACACACACACACACAGCACCTCCCATATATTACATGCGGGTAGGATATTGTAGTGTGCAAAGTCCCTTTGTGGGAGTATTGCACGCTGCCCAAAGCCAGGCCAGTGACATACTTTTTCAGCGGCCATGCAGAAATGGCCCCACAGATGCGGAAGACGGGTCACGGGTCACGGATTGGCAGCTTGGATGTGGAGATGGGCGGAAGGCGGAGGATGGAGGCAGAGGAGCAGGGAGGCATCGTCGGGCTTCAGAACCGGCTTTCTGCTGAGCCGGACTATCAGCCCACGAAGCACCTCTGCTTCTGGAGGGCAGGTAACTTGGAGGAGCTGGGAAGGACAGGGTGCCTCTCCTGCCATGGGGAAGTGGAACTGTGGCAGGCAAGGTGGCTGACAGGCGGTGTGCCAGGGGTGGGCGGTGGGATATGTCTGCCTGGCAAACTAGGCTTGCCAACATTGTCCCCTCTGGTGATGAGTGAATCGGCAAAACCTGAGCTTGGTGAGATTCTCTGAATTCCAATTTTCCCCACATGTCTGCATCAGTTGTGAGCAATCTTGAAATGTGCACATTTCTCTCCCATTTCTCTCCCATTCTTTTCTCCAAGAGGCATTGATTGTGTGCTCGTGATTCCTTACTCATGGTAGTTGACAGGTGCTTTAGAGGACGTCGTGATCCTCCAATTTCACTCTTTTCTGGGTTTTTTTTTACAGCGGGGAAAACGGGGTATTTTTTCTGAAAGCAAAAGTAAAGATAGTTTCCTACTTGTGTAATTGCGATATTCTGCTATAGCACAACACCACCTAGAGGTTGTGGAGTGGAAAAGCAGGAAAGAAAAAGCTCTTTCCGTAGAGCTTGGATCTCAATTCTGCAAGGAATAGATACAGGGATTAACAGCCTTGTGTAAAAAAGCTCTAAACTGTGTTTGTGCACATACTTCAAAAGTGTGCACTTTTTCATGCACCTTTTTTGAACGTGTTTCTTCTCTCCCCCCCCCCCCGCAAATTGCACCGCAAGCTCAGAAATGTACAGACTTAGACAAAAGATTGCGTTTGGGTCTGCGTTCAGTTCTGGTAAGATGCTAACTAGCTAAATTCCAGTAAAAATGAACTGGAACAAGTTTCTCACATGCCCCTCGCCCCTGCAGCAGCAGCAGCACTGAGATCTGATTCTGCAGCAGTCGGCAGGCTGAGTGCCATGCCGTGACAAGCTTAACGCCGTGCTGGTTTCCCGTGGTTATAGGCAGAAAAGTCTGGGGGGATGCAGTTTAGAAAGGGAGCTGCTGACTGTCGCCTGCCGGAGCTCCCTGGCCCCACAGCATCTTCCCCCGAGAGGGGGCACGGCTGCCGCACCAGTTTAAGTGGACACGGCCCAAACGCAGAGCAGAGTGAGCAAGGAGACGGCGGAGGAGATACTCCTGGGACGGCCGGGGCGGGTGCTGGAAGGAAGGAAAGGGGCAGCCTCCTGGATTTCGTTCAGGGAGTCACACAGCCATCCTGCGCAAGGACTCGGGGAGAGGTGCGGCCCGTGGAGGCCGGCCGGGGAGGGTCCAATGTCAGCGGGGCAGTGGATCCACCCTGGGTTTCAGTCTGAACTTGGAAGGAGCTGTCCTTGGCGCTGCTGAACCCCTCCTCCCAGCTCCACATAGGGCCAGCACCGCAGAAAGCTCCTCGGAGGTTCAGACTACAACCCGGAGCGGATCCAGCGCCCACCGACACCGTGGCCAGCGGCTTCCGCCGGGTGCGGCCCGGTCGAAGCAGCGGGAGAGAAAGAGGCGTCCAGGGGCCGGGCGGCAGAGCAGAGCGGCTCGGCAGCCGGCTGCCTCTCTTGCTCCTCGCTGGCTATTTTCGGGCCCCCTCCCGTCCCCTCCCCTCCCTGCCCACTGGCTCATTAGCGGCCGCCTGGGCCTCCTCCCTAAGCCCTCTTCCCCCGGCTAATTGGGGGCGACGTGATCTCGTCAGCTCCCCTTTCGGCATTAATGGCTTAACTCCCCCCTTTTTAATTTCCCTAAGAGGGGCTAATGGGAAGAGACACACCTCTCTAGGCTCAGAGCAAGTGTTGCCCCACGCCCACCCCATAGCCCCCTCGGCCCTGGCGCCGGGAGCATTTGTAGGGCCCCCCCCCTGCTCCCCGTCTCCTGCCTCTCTCCCCTCTTTTCCAAATTGTGCACGCTTCCGGCTTCGTCCAGTCGTTCTGCGCCACACGCACCTGCCCCGTCTGGGGGGGGGATGGGATCTGGGCTGCCTTCCAGATGGCAGGGTGCCCGAGGCCACCTGCTCGGCGCAAGGCCCGCGTGATGCTCCAGATCACACCTCGCCTTCCTTTGTTCCACTTGCTTGTTGTTCCTGAGCTGAACGCCCTTCAGGTACGCCCTGCAGGAGCCTCCCGGTCCACGTGAGGCTGTAAGGCTCCCGGGTACATATCTGTGGCCCCGGTTAACAACACCTAGCATGCCCCAGAGCACAGCTGACCATGCCACGGTCCGCACCATAGGATCGCTTGCACATTGGCACGTGCCCCAGTTTTGCAACTGGGGCACAGGATCTGCACAAACTCTGGCGGACTGGAGCGATCTTGGCACCATCTTGTCCACGTCAAGCACGTGGGGTGGGGGCCAAAGGAAGGAAGGGAGAAGTAAATTCGGGGAAAGTTGGCGTAGTGGTGAAAGTGTTGGACTGGGACTCAGGAGATGCGGGTTCGAGTCCCCCGCTCGGCCATGAAACGCACTGGGTGACTTTGGGCCAGGCACTGACTCTCAGCCTCACCTACCTCACAGGGTTGTTGTGAGGATAAAAATGGAGAGGAGGAGGAGGAGGATTATGTAAGCCGCCTTGGGTTCCTTGCAGGAAAAAAGGCGGGGTAGAAATATGATTAAATAAATAAATAAATAAATATGTTGCACTGCAAATTCCCCACCTACAAAATTCCACTCCATCCGCTCTTTTTCAGGGAAGCACAGAGAACTCACAGCACAGTGAAATCCTGTCCTTTGTTTAGCGTTAGAGGAAGAAAGGATGGGGACGCTGGTATTTATCGTGCCTGCCACACTTCTTTCTCAGCACATAGCCAGTGTGGCATAGTGGTTAGGGTGTTGGACTGGGACTCAGGAGATGCGGGTTCTAGTCCCCGCTCGGCCATGAAACTCACTGGGTGACTTTGGGCTAGTCACTGACTCTCAGCCTAACCTACCTCACAGGGTTGTTGTGAGGGTAAAATGGAGGAGGAGGAGGAGGAGGATTATGTAAGCCACCTTGGGTTCCTTGCAAGAGGAAAAAAGGCGGGGTATAAATATAATAAATAAATAGATAAATAAGTTTCTCTGCTGGGGGAAAAGTAAAATGGGGGAATAATTCTTTCAGGGTGTCAGTTGCTCCCTTGAATATGAGATTATTTATGGCCAGGCTGTTGCCTATTATTGAGCTTTTCGACACAAAGCTGTTAATCTGCTGTGTCTAGCTTCAGTTTCATAATCATTGCAGAATTGAGATCCATCCAAGCAATACACGAAGAGTGTTTCCTTTCCTGCTTTTCTGCTACATAACCTCTAGGTGGCACGGTGGTATGGCAGAATAGTGCAAATACACAAGTGAAAAAAGTGGTTTCTTTCACTTTTACAATTAAATACATTTTCCCTGCTCTTAAAAAAAACGTGCTGAAAGTGCTCTTTAGACCCAGAAGCAAAACTGGAGGGTCACAACCTTGTCTAAAGAGCCCATAAACAACCACGAGTAGGGAATGTCGAGCACACAAGAAAAGCCTCATGTAGAAAAGCCCTCAGAGGCAGGCATGCCTGCGGGACTTCCTTGTGTTGCCCACCTGTTGACTCCGTGTGTGTGTGTGTGTGTGTGTGTCAGCCTGTATGACTGACCAAACTTGTGTTCTGCTGGCTTACCTTAAGTAATAGAAATCCCGAGTCTGTTTTTATACCCTTGAGATTTTGAAGACACTCTTGTGATTTAGAAGGAAATCGACAGACTTTAATTTGTAAACCAAATTCAAGTCACTGGTAGCTTTCGAGGAATGATACGCCATTCACACAATTAACAGTTGCTTGGACGATTTTAAAGTGTAAATGGCAGATGAAAGGCCTGGCCCAGAGGCGTGGGGTGGGGTGGCTGGTTTAGGGAGTCTCTCACTCCTGCTTCCGTCCCAGTCCAAACTGGCTGCTGTTTGCATCGGTACGACAGCCACCTCTTGGTTCTTTCCTTCACGCACATGAAGAAATGGCTTCCCAAGAAGAGCCCGTATCTTTGGCACCACCATCCTGACCTGCCGGAGCCGTGGCCGCAGAGGCTGAGGCCCCTGGCGGAAAAGGCCATCGGTGGCTACTAGTCATGATGGCCGTGTATTACCTCCAGGATCAGCGACAGCATGCCTGCTGTGAGTTCCACTCCCTGGGGGAGCAAGAACGGGCTGGGACCATTGCCCCTATGTCCCGTTTGCGGGCTTCCCACGTAGGCACCTGCTTGGCCGCTGCGAGAAACAATGGCTCGGACTAGATTGCGGTCTGATCCAGCAGGGCTGCTCTTATGCCCTTGCAGGTGAACCCAGAAGGACGGCCCTCTGGGCCTGCCCCTGCCAAAGGCGGTGAGATTGCAAGTGTCTCTGGAGCAACCGATTGCCTCTCCATCTTCCTCGGCGGGCGGCTGCCCGGCTTCTGGTTCCGCCTACTGTACTTTGTGCTCCAGCAGGGGGCCACTGTAGCTCAAGCATGCCTTGTTTGTTAAGGCAGCCTTGCAAATCTGTTAAGGCGCAATCCTATAAGATGGGGAAAAAAGCTCCACAACTCCCAGCTGGCCAGCTATGCTGGCTAGGGAATGCTGGGAGTTGTAGGACTGGCTGGCTGGGGAATGCTGGGAGTTGTAGGACTGGCTGGCTGGGGAATGCTGGGAGTTGTAGGACTGGCTGGCTAGGGCATGCTGGAAGTTGTAGGATTTCCCCCCCCCCCGTCTAATCATGCATAGGATTGCACCCTAAAGGCACAATCCTATGCAAGTTTAGACAGAAAAAAGGCCTACAGCAGGCCCCAGGCGTGCTGGGCCTTGCGGGCCTTTTCTCTGTCTAAACTTGCATGGGATTGCGCCTTAAGTCAATTAAACTAGAGATCCACAGGCTGGGGCTAATTCAAATAGATAATACAAAATGCAGTATCTTCACCTCCTCTCTCCCCACTTCAGCCTCTGGCCTCATCATCCCCTCGGCCCACTGTACTCCTTCTTCCCATCACCCTCCATGGTGTGTGTGTCCCCCCCCCCCATCTTTTTGGAGTTCTCCAGCTCTTTCACATGCCTTTAACAGCAGCCCGGCACGCGGAAATTAAACTGGGGAGTGGGGAGCTTTTCCTGGCCTGACTGATCAGCGGTGATGGCTGAGCCTTTCCATCGGGCTTGCGCAGGAGATCCTCTCGCTGGATCATGCTCCCGATGATGCACTGTTCCAGCTGTCACGATGGCCTTTTCCATTCCTGTTTGCTCTGAGTCTGCCCTGGCACATTTGGCCTGGCCTCTGGAGTGATTGGTGTAAGACTGCCCGCTTCTCTTTCTCCAGCTTTCAAGGGGCGGGTGGTGATGGGGAAAGACCCCTGCAGCAGGCGGCCGTGTTAGGTTCAATCTCTCCTGGCCAGGGCCGGTGCTACCATTAGGCCAACTAGGCGGCTGCCTAGGGCGCCGGGCTAAAGGGGGCACCAGGAGCATAGGGCTGGAGGGAGGGAGGGCTCAAGTGGGAAGAGGGGGGCGCTAAATATCTGATCTTGCCTAGGGCACCAAACTGCCTTGCACCGACCCTGCTCCTGGCCCTTCCACACCAAGGAAGGGATCGTCATGAGCTGCTCTCCTGGCCGAGTGGCTGATGCAGGGAGCCAAGGCGACGCCCATGAGCACCGGTCCTGCCGAGGTCCAGGCACCTCTGGAGCATGAGCAGTCCCAGGGCAATCACGATTTTGGCCACCCCGGTAGCCCCGAGCCGTGGAGATCGGGGAGACGACGAGCAAGACTGAGCGGTAAAGATTTTGTCGTCGGCGCCCTGGCTAACGTCTGTTGGCTCCACAACAGGAAATGAACACGAAGGAGAGATACAACTCCTCTGCCCGGATCCGGGTCAATGTAATGGACGGAGACGACCAGTACCCCCAGTTCCTGCCATGCAACTTCCTGTCACACGATGGGGTCAGCGTTTGCGTCAGCCCCATCTACACTGCAAACGTCACAGAAGGGGAAGCCAAGGTGAGAAGGGGGAGCTGGGGGTGGCGGCATTTAAAAGGCGGCGGCCTGCAGGGCGACGCCTCTAGCTTGGCATGAGAGTTAGTTAGCGCCTCCTTTTGGCAGGAGAGGTCCGCGGGGCCGGCGGCAGTATCTGCTATCCTTGGGCTGCTCTCCGGGTCCCAGCACCTTGGCGGGGGCCCACTGCTCATGCCTGCCCTGGGTCTTCTTTTCTCGCCTGGCTCTCTGAGCAGCACAGGGGCCCCCGCCTAGCATCACTCTGGGGGGCATTGTGGGAAATTAAAAGGATGGCGAGTCTCAGCCGCGGAGCTCTGCTTATAGACCGCTGCCACTGCAGCCCGCTGGGGCCTGCTGACGGATGAGGTGTGGGGCACTGGAGGGCGCGGCCCTTTCAACTTGGAGCTAGCTCTGGGTTTCCTTTAGTTCACCTTGGAAAGCCCACTTTTTTCAACGCAGGAATGGTGTCGCCAATTGGCTTGTTGCCTGTGACATCACGGGGCAATGTCAAAACCATTTTAAACAGGCCATGGTGACCAGAGATTTCATAGAACATAGAGTTGGAAGGAGCCTACAAGGCCATCGAGTCCAACCCCCTGCTCAAGGCAGGAAACTAGAGGAGGGGTCTCCCATCCAAGTAATGACCAGGCCTGACCCTGCTTAGCTTTCCACAAGCTGAGCCAGTGTGAGCCACAGGCCTGTTTCTTCCTCATGTCTCCTGATTCCTTTCCCACAGCTCCAGCTTAGATGATCTAGTTGTGCCAAGGGCATGCAATCTAGCCTCCAGTGCAGAATTTGCCAGACTCTGGAGAACAACAACAACAAAAAAATCTTTTTAAAACACAGGAAAGTTTCTAGTCCTCATGGCCATGGGGCGGGGGAGAGATAAGTGAATTGTGCTAAAAATATACAATCCAGAGAATAACCGGCTTGACAGTAGCTGGGATTTCTTCATTCCATTCAAATCCCAGTTTCTTTTCACCCACAGCTGTCAGTTCTCCAGTCCAAACCTTGTTCAACAGTTTGCAGCGGTAAAAAAAAAAAAATTAAATAAATTTGAGCTATCAATTCTGTGTAGATCCAAAACATATTTTGCATCTGAAATTAAGCATTACATTAAAACAACCACAACCACAACCACCTATCTTCAAATTCCCCAGACTTATGGAAAGGATCCAGAAGGATGGCGTCAGTTTTGTGTTCTAGTCACACCACTGATGTTCTGCAGAAGGAGAGGAGGAGGAGGAATGCCAGGGAGTGCGGGACGGCTGGCGCCATTGGGATAGGGGCCGTGGAGAAGGATTCGGGGATATACAGAGAACCTTCTGGAATTCGTCTCCCTGATAGATGGACAAGACACCATTTCTCAAGTGGAGACACACGCACCCCCCCCCCCAGGCACCCCCGTTCCTCTCCATGCACTGGCCCTGATCCCATGTGTGTCTCTTGCAGACAGAACCCCTCCACTTCCTGCCTGGGGCCATCCACGCCGAGGACGGAGACAGCGATCTGAAGGCGGCCATAGCCTATTCCATCCTCTCAGGTGGGCTGCGGGCGGCGGGGTTTTTTTGCTGGGGGCAGCGGGGGGGGGCGGGTCTGTCGAGTAATGCTGCAAGAGGAACACAAGGCAGCTGTTTTTACTTGGTAACATCTCCCCCACACAGCCAGAGGGCAGCTTTGCGTGGTGGAGGTTAGCCGGGTTGGTGTGCCTGAGCTGCTGCAGGGAGGAGACGGATGGAATTCCTTCTTCAGATTTCAACTCTGCATCTTAAATTCTGCATTTCAACAGCTGCTTTGAAAATGCAAACACCCCCCCTAAACCCCCCCCCCCCGATTTCAGGATCTGATCAGTTTTATTCGTGTGTTTTTTTTATTATTTCTAGGCTGCCTTTCAAGGCAGGAGCCCTCCCAAGACAGTTTAGCACAATAAAATCCCAAATAATAAAAATATGCAGTGATAAAACAGCAAAAATTCATTAAAAAAAAAACAACACACACCAGCAATATAACGTCTGGCCTAGACAGCACTCAAATTCAAAACACAACTGCAGGTGCAAACCAGAACACTCTGGTAAAACATAATCAGGGGAAGGCCAAAATAGACAAGTAAGTCTTTAGGACCTTCCTAAAAGCCTGCATTGGGTGGATGGGTGGGGCTGACGGACTCCCAATGGCAACCCATTCCAGAGGTTGGGGGACTCCCAATGGCAACCCATTCCAGAGGTTGGGGCCACTGCCGAAAAGCTTGGCAATGTGAGTCTCTCTCTCTCTCTCTCTCTCTCAATCTCACACACACACAGAGAGAGACACACAATGCTGACATTCTGGTGGCAGGTAAGACTTGGCTTAAAGCAAAAATGAAAAACATCAAAGTGAAACATTTCATTCCCCTGCTGTTTATAACTATTCCCAGACATGTAAGAGCTCTTCCTCACACAGGGAGGGAAGGACATTTGACTGACATTTCTCTAATTTTGAATTTGTATTTGAAAAGAAATATCAATCAATGAAATTTCTCAGCATGCAGATTTTTTTTTTTTCATTTGGTAAACTCTTCGATTCCATGCGGAATTTCACATGAGCAGCAGTCACACCAGCTCTGTGCGTGCGCAGAGCAAGGAGACACGGGCGGGGTTTGATGCTTTGCTCAGCCGGGGGAGCGCCCTGCAAGGAACTGCTGTAGTGTTTAGCTAACCTGGGCACATGGACACCCATGTGCCACTGCCTGAGGGCGCCCAGAGTGGATTGTCAGGAAGGCTATCTGGGGGCGCTGAAGCAAAACTCTATTTGCAATGCTCTTAATAATTTCCAAAGAACCCTGCCGCCTTCTCACGCAGTCCCCAGGATGTGTGTGTGTGGGGGGGTCCCCTCTCCCCTTCCTAGATCCATCCATCCAGCAGCTCCCACCCGTCTCCCCGCCCCCTTCTTGCTCCCTCCAAGGCACCTTTTGCCCCAGGCGCACACAAGCGCATCCGGCGTAAAGCTGCCGCGTCCCCACGGCGACAGCGGAGCAGTCCAATTGCCCGGCCCAATGGCCGTGCGGGGAGCACATTGGGTAACTGGATGGAAGGTGCTGAAGGCAGGCGATACGGGGAGCGGTGTGTGTGAAGGATGCAACTGGGAGGGATATTGGCACTTTGAGCTGGGCTGGGATTACGTGGCAGGTGGCACTAGTGGGGGGGGGGGAGAGAAGTTTGCAGGGTCTGGATTGCCCCGCCGCGCTCCTTCTTCTCTGCCAGCGGTGTTCCGACGAGGCGCTCCGAGCGGCTGCCTTTTTCCACGCTCCCGTTGCTTCCTCCCCCCCCCCCCCCCCCAGGGACAGACCACGGCTACTTCCACATGGACAACGTCACGGGCACCATCAGCCTGCTGCGCCCGGTGGAGAGCAGGATGCGCACGCCTCTGTACAGCCTCAGCGTCATGGTAGGCCGCGGGGAGCGGAGAGGGAGAGGTGGTGGTGGTGGGGAGTCTTGGTCCATCAGGATTGGAAGAGGAGGAGGAGGAGGAGCCGCTGCCGCAGTCCGGCCCGAGCAGCAGCTGCGGCAGGATCGGGGCAGAGCCCCTTTGAGCTTCTGGGCCCTCGGCAGCTGCCCACCCCCCCTGGCGCCGGGCCTGCCCCCCCCCCCCGGCATTCCTGACCGGCACCGGTTGTGCCTGCCGCGACGACCCCTTTCAGAGCTGGAGTGGAAACCCAGAGAGCCCTGAGCACTCCTGCTTCATTGCCCACACACCCGCTTGCCCTCCAGTCATTTTGCACCATTGAGGAACGGGAGGAAGGGCCACGCCGGTTGCATATGAGGTTTATGGCATGCATCCGCCCCGGCGTCCCCCCAAACAAACAAACAAACAAACTCGGCATTACATCATTAGTTGTTAGGTTTTGTTTTTTTTTATTAATGGGTTTTTTAAAAAAAATCCTGCCCTTTAATAAGAATTCCCCTGCGGGGAAGCACTTCTAAGGAAGGGAATGGGGGGAGCTGCAGCGCGGCCACACGAGTTCAAGGATGAGACAAAAGAGGCAGCTCCGAAAGGGGATTTGGTCTTGCGGCCAAGGAGAGGGGAATCTGAGCCTGGGGTTTCCAACATGGGACCCGGCTGTGGGCACCTCTCTTGACGCCTGCTGGCTCCCTGCCACTCCTGGTTTTAATTGTCTTTAAGTTTTTGTTTAATTATTTTTTTTTAACCAAAAGGCTGGCATTTATTTAATGTATTTATTATATTTATACCCCGCCTTTTTTCCTGCAAGGAACCCAAGGCAGCTTACATAATCCTCCTCCTCCTCCTCTCCATTTTATCCTCACAACAACAACCCTGTGAGGTAGGTTAGGCTGAGAGTCAGCGACTGGCCCAAAGTCACCCAGTGAGCTTCATGGCCGAGCGGGGACTCGAACCCGGATCTCCCGAGTCCCAGTCCGGCACTCTCACCACTACGCCACACTGGCATGGTGCCAAGCCTAGCGCTGCCTCGAGTGCCGTCTTTATTTAGGTTCAAAAGAGCGGCTTTGTGTTTGGGGGATCAGCCCCGACCTCCGCCTTGTGCTGAAGCTCTCTGGCAAGTGACTTTTCTTGGAGTCTTCCCAGTTTGCCCTTCGGGGGGAAAAAAGCATTTTGTTTTGTGGCTGGCCACGGCCACCATGGCAAGCCCCTCCCAAGGCAGCGGTTTTCTCAGGGCACCGACAACGCTCAAAATTCCAAACATGCCCCCGAGCCGAAAACGTGCTGTGGCCAAAAGGGTGAGGACAGGGTGGCAGCTGCCGAGCCGCACGGACCTCTCGGGCGCTGGCGGGCTTCTGCCCCTCGCTCGCCTGCCAGGCTTGTGCCACAGCCGCTCCCGCTTGCTCCCACCCCAGGCCTCTCAAGTGAACGACGCCAAGAAATATGCGGTGACGGAGGTCCGTGTGAGAGTCCTGGCAGCCAACAGCCACGCACCACGGTTCGGAAAGCCCCAGTACCAGGCCTTCGTGCACGAGGGCAGCAGCATGGCCTCGCTGGTGGTGACGTACAGCGGGCGGATATTGACCCTGACTGCCGCCGACATGGACTTTGCTGATGTGAGTCACCCGTGGGGAACTTCTGGTGGTAAGAGGGTTGGCTCCTCTGTCCTCCTTCCGTCCTCCTCTGGGCCTGCAGGTGTTGCTGGTGCATCCCGGTGAAGGTACACAGGGCCGGATTAAGAGCATTATGGGCCTGGTGCTGAGGATTTTGGTGGGCCTTTTTATGGAAATAAATAAAATGAAGACGCAATTTTATATTAAAACAAATTAAATATTTTAATTACCATTAAAGTGCCAAAACTCAAAAACTCCTGCAGCTCATCAGTAAGGGTCTTCCCAATTTCCCCCCAAATTATTTATTAAAAAAGAAAAAGCAGCCACAACAAAAAGCCAGGAAGCTTTGCTTGACCAAGAATAATTGTGTTGTTCTTGTCGCTTTGTTTCGTTTTTGTTTTTGTTAAACTAGCATTTGAACAATTGAGCTGCGAATTGGAAAGATCTTTTGCTTGAGGCTGGAGAGAGAGGTCCCTTCTAAATCTGAATATTACAGACCCTAGCAAGCCCCCCATGTGCTTCAAAGAAATGTAGTAACAGTGATTGAAATGCAAAAACCTACCGAAATGCTAATTTGAGAACAACAGTTCTTGCTAGGTCTTGCCTCAAGCCTGTAATGCAGATGTGCTTAGAACACCTTTCTAATCTTGAAAAAATCATTAATTATGCTGAATGATAACGATCAGAGCTAACTCAAATCGTGCCGCGCATCCCTATATTGTGGGCCTATTTTCTGTTATGGGCCTGGAGCTTCCGCTCCAATCGCCCCTATGTTAATCCGGCCCTGAAGGTACATGCCCTGTGGATAAGCTTCCGGAACCCTCCGTCTAGGACCCACCAGGGGAAGAGAATCTCAGTCCCGGGCAGCAAATCCAACCTGCCTGGGCTCCCAGCCTGGGGGACCGCAGATGACCATGCAGACGATCTAAAAAGGTCGAGGTGGCTCTCCTGAGGCGTCAAGCTGCACCGGGGGGGGGGGGTATTTTTGGGCCCGCCCCTTTTCTCTTCAGCCCCGCCCTCCGCTGGAATGTGCCCCCCTCCCCCCCGAGCTTCTGCTGAATGGAATTCGCCCCTCTGTCTGAAAACGGTTCTGCACCCCTGCCCCAGCCCAGACCCTGGGGGATGGCACGTGCGTCCCCCCCCCAACCCCAGCATGCTTTGCAGACTGTATCCTCAATAGGATGGGGGCTGCCGCTCAGCACTTGGCTCCCCGCCACCTCTTCCCTTTCAGCTGCTGCCCCCTCGAACCTGACTGGCCTTCCTCAGGGTGACCACGTTTCTTAGTCACAGCGAGCAGCGGCGCACACGGGAGGCAGCACAGGATAGGATGTGCGAGGAATCCACTGGGGGGGAGGGGGTCAAAATCCGGTGGCTTGACCCGGCTTCCCCCCCCCCCCCCCCCCGGATCCTGGCCTTTCTACCCAGCGCTGGCACCGACTCGCTCTGACGCAAGTTGAGCCGGCACGACGACTTCTGCTTTTAAAGTGGGCTGCGATTTGCATTTTTTTTTTTAAATGCAGAGAAATTTGCACAAAATACAGCTGCAGTTTGGGACTGCATTTTGTGCAAACTGCAGCTGTATTTTACACAAAATTCCCTGCCTTTCAAAAAAAACACATGCAAATCGCAGCCCACAGTAAAAAGCAGAAGCTGCGCACACACACACAAGCCCTGACTCAGCCTGCTTCCGGCTCTCCAGTCGGTCTGCGGAGCACAAGCGGGTCGAGCTCTTTTCAGGGTCGCCCCTCCCCCCTGATTTTTTATTATTTATTTATTTATTATTATATTTATCAATCGCCCATCTGGCCGGTCACCCGGCCACCCTGGGCGATGTACAATTAAAATACAACAAAACAACACAATAAAATATAATAATTAAAACAATATAAAAAATTCTCATTAAAAACCTAACCCACCCCATATTCCCGCCTGAACAGCCATGTTTTTAATGCACGGCGGAAGCTCATCACGGAGGGGGCATGGCGAAGGTCACTAGGGAGGGAGTTCCATAACTAGGGGGCCGCCACAGAGAAGGCCCTCTTCCTAGTCCCCACCAGCCTGGCCGCTCTGGCTGATGGGATAAGGAGAAGGCCGTCCGTGGCAGACCTTGTTGAGCGGCCTACTTGATGTTGCTGGAGGCGCTCCTTGAGATAAGCTGGGCCGGAGCCGTGTAGGGTTTTAAAGGTCAAAACCAACACCTTGTTCCGCGGACACCTGGTCCATCTCGCTGAGTATTGTCCACGCTGGCCAGCAGTGGCTCTCCAGAATGTCAGCCAAAGGACTTTCCTAGCCCTACCCGGAGCCGCCAGGGACTGCCGCCTTCGGCATACGAGCACCTGCTCTCCTCTGGACTGCGGCTCCACCCACCCACCCATTATCCAGTCTGGTATTGCCTTCTCTGACCAGCAGCAGCCCTCCAGGGGGTCGCTCACATCACCTGGTCCTTCCCCCCCCCCCTTTTAAACTGGAGATGCTGAGGATTGCTGAGCCAGCAATGCGATGTGGCTGCAAAGAAGGCAAATGCAATTTTGGGCTGTATTAATAGAAGTATAGCTTCCAAATCGCGGGAAGTGATAATTCCCCTTTACTCGGCACTGGTTAGGCCTCATCTTGAGTACTGCGTCCAGTTCTGGGCACCTCACTTTCAGAAGGACGTAGACAATCTGGAGAGGGTTCAGAGGAGGGCAACAAGGATGATAAAGGGACTGGAAACAAGGCCCTATGAGGAGAGACTGAAAGAACTGGGCATGTTTAGCCTTCAGAAGAGGAGACTGAGGGGAGATATGATCGCACTCTTCCAGTATTTGAAGGGATGTCACACAGAGGAGGGCAAAGATCTCTTCTCGTTCATCCCAGTTTGCAGGACACGGAATAATGGGCTCAAGTTACAGGAACCTAGATTCCACCTAAACATCAGGAAAAATTTCCTGACTGTCAGAGCAATAAGACAATGGAACCAACTACCTAGGGAGGTGGTGGGCTCTCCCAGTCTGGAGGCATTCAAGGTGCGGCTGGACAGACATCTGTCAGTGATGCTTTGACCTAGATTCCTGCATTGAGCAGGGGGTTGGACTCGATGGCCTTGTAGGCCCCTTCCAACTCTACTTTTCTATGATTCTATGATTCTATGATTGAACCAGGGACCACCTGCAGGGGCTCCACCACTAAGCAACTACGTGCCCCCCCCCTCTAAAGTATCCTGCACAGACCATGCGTAAGCAACATCACCACCACATGTGAGTCCAGAAGGCCCTGGGCGAGGCATCTTCACCCAGATGGACTCTGCCCTTTGTCGAGGTCTGCGGGGAGAGGTTTGCCCGCGGGAGACAAAAACGCTGCTGCCAGGCAGGGCAGAGGGGTGGAGAGAGTCCTCTAGGCCAGGGAGCCTAGCCTAGAAAGGAGCCTGAAGAGGTGGCACGCATGCCGTGGTTTTGGGAGGGGGCCGGCTCCAGCACACAAGCTGCCTCCTCGTTTAAGGCAGGGGTGGGCAGAAAGTAGATCTCCAGAAGATCTACAAACGGTCGTGCCGGCAGGGGCTTCTGGGAGTTGAACTCCACAAGCACCTGGAGATCACCCGATTTAAGGTGTACAGCCCCAAAACATACCATTCCCTGGGTGTAAATCAGTCCCCCCCACCACCACCCGGCCTTTGCAAGAGGCGCTGAGCAGCTTGCCCTGGGCTACCCCATTGCTTTCCCCTTAGCTGCTTGCTAGCACTAGCAAGGGAACCCCCGGGGCTTCCCTTGCCAGCGCCAGCGCTAACGAAGGGAACCTCTCCAGGCAGTGCCGCCGTGGTGGCAGGTGCAGGGGTGTCCGGTGGGCTGCGCTCCTTGCGCCCCTGCTGCAGCACCTGGGGACAACCGGGGCGGGGGGGACGGGACTGGGTGAGTGTCTCCTCCCTGTAACCCGGCTCTCGCCTCTTGCTTGGGTACTTCCCAGGGCTTCAACCCCATGGTGCGCTACAGCCTGAAGCGCCAGTCCAACCACACGCAGCTCTTCCAGATCACGCCCGGAGGACTCCTCGTCGCCCGTGCTGACCACCTGCGGGCTCTTCAGCGCTACGCCTTGCAGGTACGAGCCACACCCCCGCCCCAGCCAGACCAGGTCCCTTATATTTATATTTATATTTATATTTATATTTATTATATTTGTTAATCGCCCATCTGTCCAGCCACCCGGCCACCCTGGGCGATGTACAATTAAAACAATACAATAAAACATGATAATTAAAACAGTATTAAAAAATTCTTTTAAAATCCTAACCCACCCCATATTCCCGCCTGAAAAACCATGTTTTTAATGCACGGCGGAAGCTCATCAAGGAGGGTGCATGGCGGAGGTCACTGGGGAGAGGGTTCCATAACTAGGGGGCCGCCACAGAGAAGGCCCTCCTCCTAGTCCCCACCAGCCTGGCTGCTCTGGCTGATGGGACAGGGAGAAGGCCCGTCCGTGGCAGATCTTGTTGAGCGGCCTGCTTGATGCTGCTGGAGGCGCTCCTTGAGATAAGCTGGGCCTTCTCTGCAGGAAGAGGTGGGCTAGGGACATGACCCGCTAGCCCGGCACTGCACCAGACCGGCCCCCCCGCTTAGACCTGGGCAGACTCGGCACTGGTTAGGCCTCATCTTGAGTACTGCGTCCAGTTCTGGGCACCTCACTTTAAGAAGGACATAGACAAACTGGAGAGGGTTCAGAGGAGGGCAACAAGGATGATAAAGGGACTGGAAACAAGGCCCTATGAGGAGAGACTGAAAGAACTGGGCATGTTTAGCCTTCAGAAGAGGAGACTGAGGGGAGATATGATCGCACTCTTCCAGTATTTGAAGGGATGTCACACAGAGGAGGGCAAAGATCTCTTCTCGTTCATCCCAGTTTGCAGGACACGGAATAATGGGCTCAAGTTACAGGAACCTAGATTCCACCTAAACATCAGGAAAAATTTCCTGACTGTCAGAGCAATAAGACAATGGAATCAACTACCTAGGGAGGTCGTGGGCTCTCCCACTCTGGAGGCATTCAAGGTGCAGCTGGACAGACATCTGTCGGGGATGCTTTGACCTGGATTCCTGCATTGAGCAGGGGGTTGGACTCGATGGCCTTGTAGGCCCCTTCCAACTCTACTTTTCTATGATTCTATGATTCTATGACTGGCTGGGATATGGGAGTTGCAGTGCAACACATCTGGAGGGCACCAACCAGGTTGGGGAAGGCTGTGCTAGATGCTTTGCACAGCTGGGTACAGGCACCCCGAAGGGCCCTGTTTTTGGGGGAAGGCAAAGTAGGGACACGAGAGGGCTTGCTTCTGCAACACTCCACCAGGAAGCCCCCCCCCCCCGAGATACATTTTATACTTGGGCACAAAAACTCAAGTACAAAATGCCCCATTATGAACAGCACCCCCTGTGACTCAAACACAGCTTTCCTCCTTAAAAGATGCAAGGAGCTGCAAGTGGGCAAGGATCGGGCCCCTCTGCCATTTATTTGAGAGGGTGTCTGTTTCTGAACACAAAAGATCTCACGAGAAGAAGCCCAAAATGTCCACCTATGGCAGTGTTCTCCAACCTTGGGTCCCCAGATGTTTTTGGCCTACAACTCCCAGCATGCCCCAGCCAGCTACGCTGGCTGGGGCATGCTGGGAGTTGTAGGCCAAAAACATCTGGGGACCCAAGGTTGGAGAACACTGACCTATGGGCTGGTGCTGGTGCTGGTGCTGTGCTGCTTCTTCCTTTAGATCATTGCGCGAGACGAGGAGTCCGGGGAAACCACCAACACGACGGTCAACGTGGAGGTGCTGAGACCTGGCCAGGCAGGTACGCTGGGGTGGGGCGGTGGATGCCTGGGCCGTTTGGGCGTCTCCGTTACCTGCAATGCATTGTTCTCAGCGTGAAGGTACATAGCCAGTGCCTTCTGCCCTTCTTATTCGATGTATTATCAGGTGTACACAGAGGATATATGGCCAACCTTGTGTGCAGTCTGCACTACATATTCAAACTCTGCTGCAGCCTAGCTCATGCCAATGCATTAACTAATTATGCAGATTAAGCCAACATGCACGCAGACCAGGTCCACGTGTTCCTTGGCCATCCTGAGCAGGTGTTGTGTAATCCCTGTGGCCTCTTTGTAAACAACTACGGGTGCGCTTTCTGGTTATTGTCACAGTGTTGGGATGTGCAGGGAGGGGGGGGCGGTTTGGCGTCGTAGGGCTCCGTATCCTGCACCCTGGTTCCCCAAAATGATGGATGCAGAAAGATGGTCAGTGATTCAGCAACTTACACCTTGATTCAAATCCAGAGAAATCGAGGCAAGCACTACGAGGCAAGCCCCAGGGAGATGGTGAACTCTCCCACTCTGGAGGCATTCAAGGTGCGGCTGGACAGCCATCTGTCGGGGATGCTTTGACCTGGATTCCTGCACTGAGCAGGGGGTTGGACTCGATGGCCTTGTAGGCCCCTTCCAACTCTACTTTTCTATGATTCTACTCGGCTTCCAGTCCTTCAAGACTCTCCGTTAGGCCTTCCTTGGAGGTTCTTTGCCATTCAGGGGCAAAAGATCCCAGCTGCTGCAACCATTAATTATTAGACTGATTAATTATCAGTCCCCAACCCCAAGTAACTTAGATCTGCATATTATAAAAGTGCACGTCAAATGCAAAGATGCATTGAACATCACATTTAATTTGCCCTCTCCATGCTTGACTTGGGATTTGTGCTTGGCGTTCTGAGATTTCTCTGCACCATTTACTGCTCCACTTCAGAATGAGACGTTTGTTCCTTTCCTCCCCACCCCTCCCTTCCAACAACAGTCCCCATGGATCCTTTGGAGGTCGGACACTCGGGCACGCTGGACGCCGGGATCCTTGCTGGCAGCTTGGGGGCGCTGCTGCTGGTGACCGCCATCGTCCTCTTCCTCATCCTGCGCGCCATGAAGAAGAGGCAACGCCACCAGCAGAACATGGAGCGGGCGGCTTTGGCCATGGAGAAGCACCCCAACGTGGTAAGCGGGAAGCATGTGGTGGTCGGGATCTGGGGGGGAGAGCTCCAAGGGATGCTCACTTCTAGAGCAGTGTTCTCCAACCTTGGGTCCCCAGATGTTTTTGGCCTACAACTCATGGCTGGGGCATGTTGGGAGTTGTAGGCCAAAAACATCTGGGGACCCAAGGTTGGAGAACACTGCTCTATTGTGTGGGATATTCAAGTCTTTGGGCCAGTCAGTGACTCTCAGCCTAACCTACCTCACAGGGTTGTTGTGAGGATAAAATGGAGAGAAGGAGGAGGATTTTGGATTCCTTGCAGGAAAAAAGGTGGGGTATAAATATAATAAATAAATAAATACATACATACATAAATTTTGGCAAGTGCTTTCCACTCTTTGGGCTTCTCTACCCGAGGCACTTTTTGTGCGCTGGTGATTCCTCACTCACGTCTCACGGTAGTTTGCGGGTGCTTTACACAACGTCGTCATCCTCCAGGGCCTCTCCCGTGCTTTCCAAGCATTTCCGCAGCCTCTTTTAGATCAAGGAAAGCGTGCTGTTATCTGGAAATCACGCTACGAGAACCTCCTCTATTTTTGCAATTCTGCTGTACTGCAGCGCCACCTTGTGCTTGTGTAATGGAACATATAGAAAGGCAGAGAAAGAGAACCCCAGGGGAAAAGAAACACGTGTAAAGGAGACGATCATAATCCCACAAAGAACCCGGAAGCAGAAGCCTCTGGAAAGTGGCAGGTTAAAAGCCTCATGTAGAGAAGCCCTGCTATGTTAGGACGCTTCAAGGCCAATGGTTTTTGGAGTACAGTACCATTGATTCCATGAGCCCAAACTCTGTTTTCTACCTGGGAATCGGGCCAATCCATGTGCTGATTTCTGTCACTCCAAACAGCATTCAAGATTCAGAGGTGTGTGTCTCAGTGTGGTTCAGGGATTGTTGTGCAAAGCCCTCTGCAATCTTGGACTGCTCTTCCCCCCCCCCCTTCTTTTTTTTTTGCACGGAACCAGCAATATGGGGAGCAGAAAGGCAACAAGTGTGAAACTGAATTTGTTTCAAAATTTAGCAAAATCTGCTTTTGCATTCTGAAGCCTGAATCTCAACATTTGAAGTCTGAATGTTGGATAAATGTTCCAGTCGACTTGAGAATATCGGCTGCACTTTTAAGGGAAGGGCAGGCACTGGTGCTTAAATGTTCACTGCCCCAAACCCAGACACACAATACGCAGGCAGCAGCAAGAGGTTCTTTCTCTCAGGGCCTAGCAGGGATTGACCCGACGGAACTCTGGAGAGTGGGAAGGGGTGGATCCAGTTCCCAACAGGGATGAAGTCCGACACGACACAAAAAGAGAGCTCTCAGCTATAAAGTATCCCCAAGTTCCTCCTGGCTTCACAACTAAAATTATAACTGTGCCTATTGGCCAATTTATTTATTTATCTGTTTTGTACCCTGCCTTTCTACCAAGAGAATGGCACCCAAATCCGATGCTGGCTCAGCTGTTGGTCCCTTCCCCTCTGCTTTCAAGCGGGATGTCTACCTTTAAAAAAAGTAATAATAAAAAAGTGCCACATGTGCTTTGCTCAGTTCATTAATCACTGTATTCTTTTCTTTTTTTTCTCTTTTTTTAAGTAATCCTTTTAAAAGTGCAAAAGTGGTCTGGGCCTGGCAAGGTGGAAGTTTTCTTGGTGATGTCAACAGCATTGACAGTTCCCTCCCCCCCCCCAGCTTTACTTTAGAAAGAAATCTGTACATTGAAATGCACCGAAGGTGCTTCTAGAGCAGCCCCACTGCTCTGAAAATGCCATGTTTGTCTGTCTCCACCCTGAGAAGCACGAGGGCCGCCGCTTCCTTTGCCTGACAACCCCTGCCTTTTCCTTCCTCTTCCCTTCCTTCTGTTTCTGTGCTGCCTTCCTCGATGGGCATTGATCCCCCGCCCTCAAGCCCTTGACCCTGACCCGGATGCCTGGCATGCGCCTCCCCCAGCCTGACCCCCTGCTACCGACGGGGGGAAACCACCACCCGTTCACGGAAGCTGCCCACTGGAGGGGTCGCTCAGGAATAGAGCCCGGTTTCCAGCGTAAATGTTTTCTGTGAATCGAACGGCCTTTTACAAATGGGTTCGTGATGGTTCACTTGTGGAGAAGCTTAAGAAAGAGTGGGTCATTTTTGTGGCTCTTCCCTGAGATGGATCCTGCGAATGCAATTGTGGTTGGCCCTGGGGAAAGTTACATGGACGGAGAGCCCATCCGGATGCATCATTCCCATGTTCACGAATTCATGGAGTTGCTTTAAGAAATGATTGTGCTGACAAATCAGAACTGGCCGTAGTCCCTGGGCCAGCCTGCCCCAACCCAGCGCCTTCCAGTTTTGTTGGACTACAACTCCCACCCCCCAGCAAGGAGGACCACTGGATATGCTGGCTGAGGATGGTGGGAGTTGTAGTCCAACACATCTGCAGGCTGTCCTAGGCAGACACTGATACTGGGATGCGGAAGCTCTGACCTTCCCGTTGTTCTGTCCAACTCTGGGAGAACAGGACACTGCTCGTTAGTGGGGAGCTGGAAGAATCTTCCACCCAGACGGACACATCTGCACTGCAGACAGACTCAGAACTGGTTCAGTAGTCATCCCTCTTGCCTGGGAATTGTTGCCCAGTCTGCTAGGGCGCCATAACGAAACATTCTTGGCCCCCTTGCTGAACCGCAACTCCCAGGTTCCCCATGAGAAGCCACAGCAGTTAAAGTGCCACGAAAGAGATGGAGGTCTGCAATGGAAGCAGAGCTTTCATCCGTCTCCCCAATATGAGGCCTTTGGGGGTGGGGCGGGGAGACAGGCTTGCTTCACAGGCGCCGAGAGGCGCTCACTTTTTTGCCCCAAATATTTTGGGTGCAGATGGAGCCTCGGAATTGGCTCCTCGGCTGCCACCCCCTGCAAGAACGTGGGAACTGCCATGTTGGGCCAGACCAAGAGCCCGCCTGGTTCAGCTCTCTGCACTTCTCAGCCGTGAAGATGAGCAGGACAAGATGGCAGTGATCACCCCCTTGGGTTTGATCCTTGACATCTCTGACCATCCGCTGTAGTGCTTGTGTGAACAGGGAGGTTGCCTTTCTGGGTATCATGGCTAGTAAGATGAAACAGACCTGTCCTTCATGGAGTCAAGTATCCCTTTCTAAAGCGGCATGAATTTGTTGCTTGCTGCCGTGATCTCCTGTGGCAATGAGTTCCATAGGTTAGTGGCACACGGTGAGAAGAATGTCCTTTTCTCTGCCTTAAGCTGGCTGCAGATCAATCTCAGCAGATGACTGCAAGTTAAGTTGTTATGTTGTGTGACAGTGAATGATTCCCCCCCCCCCCCCGGTCAGTGAATCATTGTACCTGTATGATACAACTTCCTGGTCTAATTCTATTGTCATGTTTTTATTATTGCAATCCTGTAAACTGCCTTAGAAACTTAAGTGCTGTTTAAATAAGCACATCATGCTTTTCAGATCCCACGTAAGACCTTTTGGGTGTGGTATACCTCGAAGTGTTCTCTGTGGAGGATCTGTCCTACATCTTTCTTTTTAAGGGGTTCCTGAGCTGTCCGTTGCTCAGAGCAAATGGACACATATATATTCAGCTCTTTTGGAATGCAGGGCTGTTCATATGAATTGACTTTGCTCTGGGGCAAAAAAATTTATTGCTTCAAGATGTCTTCCAAAAGGAACTTGACGCATCTTCAAAATGGTTCCCAAAGTAGGTTGTGGCAGGGTTCCCTCCACCCCACCCCACCTGCCCCCATCATCTGGGGCAACGGGGTGGCCACATCAGTCACTGTACATGGCTGAATGAACTTGGAACCCGAAGATTTTCAAGTTGGAGCATGTTCGGTCCTGGGACCGACTGGTTATCTCAAATCCAAGGGATCACCAAATTTACCAGGGGAGGCTGATGATGACTCCTATGTCGGTGGGTCAAGATCTCTTCTTGACCATCCCAGATTGCAGGACATGGAATAATGGGCTCAATGGGCTTTTCCATTGCAGGATTTGTGGGTTTAATTTGGATCTCCACAGGAGCTATCCATGGTGCGCCATGGTGGTGGACCTATTTGGGAGATGGAGTTCAGCACCACAGAGAGCTCCTACGAGGCTCCAAGTAAAACCTGATAAACCTGCAATGGAAAAGGAGCTCCACCGAAAGAGGTGTCACTGTCACCAGCCTCCCCTGATGATTACCTAAAGTTGGTCATGAAAACCCACCTGGGTCAGGCTGTGGGGTCTCCCCTCCTCTCACGTGTCTGTGCTGTGTTTCTGCTGTTCACGCTCATTCTCACGCCTTTCCCTTCTCTCTCTGTCTCTCTCGCTTTCTCTCCCGTCTCTCGCCCTTGGCCTCAACCTGCCACCGGACAGAGCTTAAAATGGTTCCAGCCGGTGAGTGTCCAGAGGGGAGGGAAGGGAAGAAGGGGTGTTGTGCTATACAGTAGAAGTGCCCCCAGCCCCTGAGGCTGCCCCCTTCCAAATTGCTCTCCAGGCAAACCCAGACCGGAAAAGCCACATTTTGGAAGTGCATGGCCAACAGACTGAAACTATGCAGACGAAGGAAACATTATCCTCTAAAGTGGTCAAATTTAATTGATATATGCATCAGATTCTGGAAAGACACCACCCACCCACCCACCCACCACCCACCCACGCCTTTCTGGCATTCATGGGTTATATCAGTGTTCTCCAACCTTGGGTCCCCAGATGTTTTTGGCCTACAACTCCCAGCATGCCCCAGCCAGCGTAGCTGGCTGGGGCATGCTGGGAGTTGTAGGCCAAAAACATCTGGGGACCCAAGGTTGGAGAACACTGGGTTATATGCTTGCTTTAAAAATAAAGGCTGGCAGGAGATGGAGGAACGTGGGGCCACTGGCAAGGGCAGCCTGAACAAGTGCTTTGTCATAACTTTGGAGGGGCCGCCGTAGCTCGCTAGCAGGGCACAACCTTCGTATGCAATGGAAAAACTCCCAGGTTCAATCCCTGGCACCTCCTCCAGTGGGTTTTTAAAGAAAGGATCTGGGGTGGTAGGGCTAGGGAAGACACCCCCCCCCCTCTACCTGGGACCTTGGAGGGCCCCTACTACTCCGAGGGGATGACACTGGGCTAGATGGAAAGATGGTCTTCCATGGTGCGAGGCAGCTTCATGCACCTGTTTCCCGGTGGGTCTGTCTCACCTGGGAGTGTAAACCCTGTCCCGCTTACATGCTCTGGAAAGGTTTTAGTTGAGATAGCACTCTTCAAGTATACTTGAAAACAGAGGAGGGCCAAGATCTCTTCTTGACCATCCCAGATTGCAGGACATGGAATAATGGGCTCAAGTTACAGGAGGCCAGATTCTACCTGGACATCAGGAAAAACCTCCTGACAGTTAGAGAAATATGACAATGGAACCAACTACCTAGGGAGGTCGTGGGCTCTCCCACTCTGGAGGCATTCAAGGTGCAGCTGGACGGCCATCTGTCAGGGATGCTTTGACTTGGATTCCTGCATTGAGCGGGGGGTTGGATTCGATGGCCTTATGAGCCTCTTCCAACTCTACTCAATGATTCTATGGGAGGGCCAAGCTAGTCCTGACCCCAGATCCCATCATTCCTTGCCCAGAGTTCTCCTTTGCCCCAGTTTAACAAGGCCCCATTAAAGCAGGAGAACAGCTGAGCGAGAGGTTGAAGATCATGGGGGAGGTGTGGCCATGGTCAGAGCCTCTGGTATTTCTGGGGAACAAAGGGGCCAGCAGCCAAAGGTAGAGAACCTGTTGCCGAGCCCCTCTTCAGCCCTCCACTTCCTCCTGTAACCCCCCCTCTGCCCTAGGCAACCGCTCCCCACCCTCCGCACCCTTGCAGCCAGTTATGGGAGGGGGCTTCAAGGAAGGGCATCATGGAATGGGCCAAGGAATCCGCAGGCACAGCACAACAGCATGGGCAGCGGGGGCGGAAAGCGCTGGGCCGAAGGAACGAGTTTGCAGTCTGATTGAGGAGGTTGCTGGCAGTGGTGGGGGACTGGGGAACGTTGCATGGGAGCATGGGTTGGAAGCCTCTGGAGCCAACAGGAAGTCTGTGCAGGGCTGAACTGGAGCTACAGTTCAGCCTCAGAACCTGGTTGGTCTGTTAAGGGGAAGCTCTAGGACAGTATTCTCCAACCTTGGGTCCCCAGATGTTTTTGGCCTACAACTCCCAGCATGCCCCCAGCCAGCTATGCTGGCTGGGGCATGCTGGGAGTTGTAGGCCAAAAACATCTGGGGACCCAAGGTTGGAGAACACTGCTCTAGGAAATGCGGATGAATCATTAAAATGAAGCGCTCCTTTTACTCAGCCGCAGCACAGTCCTTGCACATCCAGGAGGAGAGGGCAGGGCTCACTAGGCAGGAGGTGCGGCCGCCATACTGGTTTGAACCCCGGCACCTCTCTGCCTCTTTCGAGACTAAGCACTGAGCTGACGAGAGCAAGAGGAGGTTGCGATGACACGGTCCCTTACACTTTAGGACCAGGCGCACAAACCCTCCTCAGGCCAAGCATCAACACTTAAAAACCTGGGGGAGGTTTTCAAATGAAACCTTTCCCCTACTAATGAGGGAAAAGATTAATACTGGTTATTAAGGATCTATTTTTAAATTTATGATGCTGTGGGTACAAAGGTGTGTGTGTAGATTTGAAAGTAATGCAGGTTAATAACGCCAAGCTGACACGTAGGATTTGGGTAGCAAACAAAATAAAAGTTTATTTTAATTCTCAAAATCTTAGTTCCAGAAAATAACTTAAACCTGCCTACACCAAACACTTTATAATTAACCTAAGTCCCTATAACTCCAAATACTCTCACTCCTCATACAATCACTGATTCTTCTTAAAACTCCTGACAAGACACAAATAATCCAACTAACCTAACTCCCAAACTCTCTAACACTCCCAACACCCTACAACCAACACTCCACTAACTCTGACCTCACTCAGACACTCCTTATATACTCCTCCCACCCTTTCCAAGACATAAACCACACCCACTCAGTTCAACATTCTAGACACACTAAACATACTAAAGCAGACCTACACCAGGGGACTGAATTGTGGGGTTACGCCACATAGGTCCAAAAGACATCCTTGCAAATGTCTTCTAACAGGCAGGGAGAAATTCAGGTAGGAAGCAGGTTGGTTCTAACCAGCACAGTTCCACCCGGTGGTCATTCTCCTCTGTTGAAAGGATCACAAGCAGCTCAAAGAGCTCCATCTTTCTGCAAATCTCCCAGTTCTTCGTCATCCTTGTAACTATGTTTATAACCTGGCTGTTTCCAAAGACGGTGGCACGGCACCCATATTTAACAAAATGTAAAAGATGACCTCTCCCTGTTACCCAGTTTGTACTAAAAAAAAAGAAAGAAAGAAAAGAAAAGCCTTCTCCGAGTTCGGATGCCAAGACCACTCCCTGCATGAGACTGCCGATTTTGAAATGTAGCATTAGCGATATGGAATGACATGGGGCCGGGGGTGAAAGGGAGAAACGTGCTAAGCGAAAAGCACGTCAAACGAATCCTTCACAGGACCATCTCCCGTCTGGCAACCTGTGTCCTCACTGTGGGAAGCTGTGTGGATCTAGAATTGGCCTCCACAGTCACTTACACAATTACATCGCGAGAGTCTACACAATTTTTCTTTAGAATTTCCTCTTTTTATAATTTTCTTTTTGTAATTTTATCCTGGAAGACAATCTGACTCGGTCACGAGTGATCGCCCTACTACTAGTGAAAAATGGCACAGTTGAGTTGAGCACAAATTCTTCTCTTCAGATTGGTTTCAGCCCAAGCATGATGTCTCCTCCTCTTCTGCTGGGTGTGCCCCAGGCAGGGCTGGCTCCAGGTTTTTGTGGGTCCTGGACAAGGAGCCTACAGGGGACCCCCCTCCCAGTAGTGAGCTGCCCTCGTGCAGTGTCTCCCCCCCCACACACACACAATACGATTGGGCCAGGGGAAGCTGGTGAGCCCTATTTCGGTGGGGCTCCTCATCCATCCATTGCTGCTTTATTTGGAGTTTTATAGGAGCTACCCATGGTGCCCCATCGTGGCGAACCTATTTGGGGATGGCTCCTATGAAGCTCCAGCTAAAAGCGGCAATGGATGAGGAGCCCCACAGAAACAGGAGTCACTGGCCTCCCCTGGATTGGGCTAGCGGGCTGGGTCTGATGGTGGCGGCGGCTGCACCTTCTCACCACCACCGCCGCCACCACGTTTCCTCTCCTGCCCTCTCTGTTCATTTTATTTATTTGTTCCATTTATGGATCGCCCATCTGGCTGGCAAACCCGGCCACTCTGGGCGATATACGACATGATAAAACACAGAATAAAATACATTTAAAACAGTATAAAATTTTAAAAATCTTAGCCCACCCCATATTCCCGCCTGAACAGCCATGTTTTTAGTGAGCGGCGGAAGCTCAGCAGAGAGGGGGCATGGCGGAGGTCACTCGGGAGAGAGTTCCACAGTGCGGGGGCCGCCACAGAAAAGGCCCTCTTCCTAGTTCCCACCAGTCTAGCTGCTCTGGCTGATGGGACAAGGAGAAGGCCGTCCGTGGCGGATCTTGTTGAGCGGCCTACTTGATGTTGCTGGAGGCGCTCCTTGAGATAAACTGGACCGGAGCCGTATAGGGTTTTAAAGGTCAAAACCAACACCTTGAATTCGGCTCGGCAAGCAACTGGTAGCCAGTGCAGCTCCTTGAGCACTGGAGTGATGTGATCCCGCCGCCGGTTGCCTTTAACCAGGCGAGCAACTGCATTCTGTACCAGCTGTAGCTTCCGAACCGTCTTCCAGGCTAATCCCACATAGAGCACATTACAGTAGCCTAGGCGAGAGGCGGATCCAGCAGCCGCTGTAGTTGGCTGATCCTCCCATGCTCTCCCAACGAGCCTGATAGGATGGAGGCAGGAAGCGGCACTGAGGAGGAGGAGGAGGAAGGGGAGGAGCAAGTGCCATTACTTCTCACTGTCTTGTTGAGCCCAGAGGAAGTGTGGGTGGGCAATTGCGGGAGCTCAAGGCAGACGCCGCTCTTCCTCCTCCTTGCCACTACCGGATTGGGCTGAAGAGGAAGCGGATCAAGGGTGCTGGTGATGGCCGTGGCGAGGAGGAGGAGCCAACAGTACCGCCATCTGGGGAAGCAGTTCCCGTAAGCGGTGGGCCCCCCGCTGGAAAGTGGGCCTTGGCGAGTGCCCAGTGATGTGGACCCCTGACGCTTGGGCCTGGCCAGCACAATCTATCCTTTCAACGGGAACCTTTTCTTTTTGTTCCTCACAGGTCAATGCTGGGAAGGCAGCTCCGAACCCTGGAAACATCTATTTCCAGAATGAAGGGTACAGCGACCTGGGCGACGAGCCGCCAAAGACCTACGGGGGCCAGGCGCTGAACGCCAAGCCGGCTTCGGTGAGGAGGAGCGAGAAAGCCCCGACCGCCCAGGAAACCCCGGTGGCTAATTCGGTGGGAAAGTGTGATAGCCAGCAGGGAAGCCAGGCCAGAGCGAGCTCGGTCCCCAAGGAGCAAGAGGAAGGGGCCAAGACAGCTCTCCTCAATGGGAAGACCCCCGAGCAGCCAAGCGGCACCATGCCCGGTCGGGAAGACAAGGCCTTGCCGAAAGACTCCGTTGCAGAGCAGCCGGCAGGGGGCTTCCCGGCAGACGTGCAGGCCGTGGAAGGGGAGCCCCTCCTCGCCCCCGGCGCCCCAGCGGGCAGTGAGGAAAAGCAATCGGAAGACGCCTCGTCTGGATCGGAGGAAAAAACGCCCCCGGAGGCCAAGCCCCAGCAGGAGGAAAAGCCTTTGCAGGAAGGCAAGGTAGACGCCAACGGAGGCCCGAGCCGCACGGGGCCCGCTTTCGGAAGTCCCTCTGCCGAAAGTAACTGTGCGGACACTGAAGGGGGAGAGGAGCACACAGACCCCCCCAGCAGGGTCGGCGAAAGTGCCCAGCCCTCCCTGGCCGTGAACGGCACCTCCCCCCCGGCCCCAAGGAAAGAGCCGGTTGCCCCACTGCCAATGCTGGAAGAGGTGCCCAAGGAGGCATCCGAGGACGAGGACGACGACGACGGGGGGGAGACGCCCAAGGCTTCGTCACCAACGTTTCAAGACCCCCTGGCATCTCTGCCTGTCAGCGATGTCCGGATGCCTGCGGTGACCCTTTTGCAGCTGCTGGAAGATTCCATAGAGTGCTAGTCCGGCCCCCACGGCCGCCTCTGACCGCGTGGAGAGCGGGGCTGGACGGGGTGCGGCAGCCAGACAGGCGATCTCCCGTCTCCATCCCAGGGAGGGTGGCGACGTGGCCTGTGGCTCCTCCGCACGCCGACGCTCGTGCAGCCCGACGTGATGAGCGGTCGCGAGGGTTGCCTCTGGATTCCGGGGCGGGTGGCGGTGACGCCGGGGGTCTCCTTTTCCAAGCTTCGTGTACATGTGTGTGTGGCCCTGTCTGTGTCTCTTTAATCCCCTTATAGAGCTGCAAGGCCCAACACGGATCCAGTACTGTGCTGCAGGTCAGCAAGCCGAGGTCCCCGGGTTTCCTACGGGGTCCACGGCCTACCTAGAATCACCTCGAAAACCTCCAGATCCTGAATATGTTTCAGTTGCTTTTGTCCAAACATCTCAGCTACGGTATGATGAGTGACTACTTGTGTTTTTTTTTTTGTAGGGGTGTTTCTGAAGAGATGTTTGTACAGTTTGAACTCCCATTTCCAAAGCTTGTGGGGGGGGGGGGAAGCCTACACAGCCATGTCTAGACACATGCCCAGGCGGCTTCCCTAAAATCCCATCTTCAGATTGCCATGATGGGTCAGAGCAAAGGACCGTTGTCTCTCGAGTCCCGCGTCCCCGCTCTGAAAGCTGCCCGGCAGATGCTTCCGAGAAGCAAAGCAGCAGGGGAAGGGAGGTCGCGGCCCTTGCCTGTGGGAGGAACACATACACAGCCTCTAAATTTAATAAATAAATACATGAATATTATTATTGCATCGGGATTCAAAGTTGAACAGGCATCGTAGTGATGGGAGAAGCAGCTTTTTTTGGTGCAGTTCTTTGTGCTTGTCTCCTGGGTTAGTGAGTGAGCCCGTGGTGGTTGCGTCCCTCGCTCCAGAAACGTGTTCTGAAGGAGGCAGAGCGTGAGAGCCTGCCCCCCCCCCCGCCAGCCAGCACTGTATTTTAAAAAAGGGAAGAAGAAAAGGCTGCTTCTTGGGCGTCAAGCCGTCCCCTTGTCTATTTATATTTTCAAATTAAAAGTGTTTTAAAATAAAGAACGTCTGGTGATCTTTGTACCCACGAGGGGGAGCAGTGGAGCAGGGTTTGGCCATGGGGACCTTCCTCCACTCCCCTGGCTTCATTCAGGGCTGTTGTAGCTGCTGGTTCCCTCGTCAGGTGGGCCACCTCCATCTTGCAGAGGATTCTGGGACACAGTCTTGGCTCGTGCAGGATTCCGGTGGTGCCACTGTAGTGGTGTGAGAACCAAGACTTGTGTACTGCCTCTGGCACGGTGGGTGGCCTTTGAATAAGGCCACCCCGGGCAGCAGGGCCAGTGCTACCATTAGGCCAACTAGGCGGCTGCCTAGGGCGCCGGGCTAAAGGGGGCGCCAGGAGCATAGGGCTGGAGGGATTCATAGATTTCATAGATCATAGAGTTGGAAGGAGCCTACAAGGCTATCGAGTCCAACCCCCTGCTCAATGCAGGAAACTAGAGGAGGGGTCTCCCATCCAAGTAATAACCAGGCCTGACCCTGCTTAGCTTTCCGGGAGGGCTCAAGTGGAAAGAGGGGGGCGCTAAATATCTGATCTTGCCTAGGGCACCAAACTGCCTTGCACCGACCCTGCCGGGCAGCTTCCTACTTTGCCTGTATGGTTGGGCCCGCCCTGGCTGGTTCTCTCCGCTCTCCCTGGGCACGTTACTTGCAAGTGAAACAATCCGTTTTAAGACAGCTATAAGTGATTGGAGAGAGGTTTTGCTTCCCACCCTGCAAGCACGCAGTTCTTCTTCCCGTGCAGCTCTCATTCAAGTCTGGGCACCTCCTTTCTGCAGGTCCCTTTAGCACACGGCCTGTGTGGAGGGTTTGCACATAGCTCTTTCAGGCCAGTTTTCTCAGATGTGTGTGTGTGTGTGTGTGTGTGTCACACTTTAGTGTGAGCGTAGGGGTTGCTACACAGAAGCGCCCCTCCCTATTTTCAACTAGGCAGTTATGAAGGGGATGCCAGAATCCAGGGATGTTGAAGAGTCCTTGGTCTCGAGTCACGAGTCGAGTCACGAGTCTTTGGACCCGAGTCTTGAGTCCGAGTCCTTGCTCCAAAATGGTGACTCACGAGTCCCGAGTCACTCCCAAAACTGACTCCACGAGTCCCTATTAAAAACAATGGGGTTTCCCCCCAACAAAATAAGGCTACTTCAGATGTGTGGCTTAAATAAATTCTAGGCACAAGTGTGCCTTTTTATCTCAAAACTCTGCCACTGATTTTGGCAAGAACAGACCAGGCAGACAAACCCAAAATAACCAGGCAGGCAGAGGAGGCAGGGAACCCCAAAGCAGGCAGGCAGAGGCCTTTGTCTTGGACAATTCAAACTGTGAAACTGGTTAAGAAGAGACCAGGCAGGCAGAGGAGGCAGGGAACCCCAAACAGGCAGGCAGAGGCAGCCAAACCCAAAATGTCTGACCCTAACCCTAACCCCCCACAACAACATATCAATCAAAATAAATCTCAACACATTGTTGGGGCTGCGCTCCTGGTAGCTGTCCATAGTGGCCGAGCAGCGGCGCGCCTCGCTTCCATGCGCTCTTCACCGGTGATCGCGCTCCTTCTGGCACAGCCAGAAGACTCGTCAACAGCCCAGGGATGTTGACGAGTCCTTGGTCTCGAGTCCCGAGTCGAGTCTCGAGTCCCATTAAAAATATTGGGACTTGAGTCCGAGTCGAGTCAGAGGGGGGACTCAGTCCGACTCACGAGTCGAGTCCTCGAGTCCGAGTCCCCATCCCTGCTAGAATCCAAGAGAGTGACTCCACTCTGTGACCCACCCTGTGAAATGCACTGTCTGTCAGCGTAGACGCATCCCCGGTGGTCCCAGGTGGAAGGACGCTCTCCTTCATCCCAGAAGTCTGGGGTGGGCTGGGGAAGATGTGTAGGGTGGGGGTGGGGGAGTGATGGAAGCTGAGGCTGAGAAAAGGGGAGAAGAGCCCCTCCGGGTGCAGACAGCTGGGAAGAGACGGGGCAGTGAGGAAGATCACCCACTTCTGACTCCAGTGTACCCAAATCCTGCAACAGCTCGGCATCAGGCTACAGTGTGTGTGACGAGCAGACCAGAGGTGGCCTCTGATATGCACCCTGCAGCATCAGGGCTGTGCCGGCATTTAAAAAAATAATTGTTAAAAGCATCTGAGTTCCGTAAAAATCATGCATATTTCACAATGGGATGAGCTTTTCCTTATACTGCATCCTTGTACGCAGGACTAGAGAGAGGATAGAGCAGGCTATATATGCAACTTAAAGCAAACCCGTTCAGAGCAAAGCCATTAATTAGGCGCTATAACACCTGCTCCGCTATAACACATGAATAAGTCCAACAATTTTTATCATCTCCCTCTTGGCAGCATGATTTAATACATCCTCAGGAAATCTGTTTTCATGGCAGTCATGGCTTCTTCTGAATGCAAGCAGCCGGTGTCTGGTCCAAGGAGGTTCTTGCCTGCATCCCTGCGTTCTTCTCCAATCTTTCCTTGCTGGGGCTGTGAGATTCCAGGTGCTCAGGCTTTCCACCACCTCTTCTCCGTGCCTCCTTGCGTTCTCGTCCTTCTCTTCTGCTTGCCTCCAGCTCCACCAACCTTCTTTGCTGTTCCGTTCCTAGCTTTTCCTCTCTCCATACTGTGGCATGCACCCTGCCTTCAGACTCTTTAACACAGGGCTCTCCAACCTTGGGTCCCCAGATGCTGCTGGACTACAGCTCCCAGAATCCCTTGCCATTTGCCATGCTGGCTGGGTATGCTGGGAGCTGTAGGCCAGCAACATCTGAGGACCCAAGGTTGGAGAGCCCTGCGCCCTGCACCCCGTGCCAAAATGCAACCTGTCATTACTACACAAGGTGAGGGCAGCAGACAGGCAGGGAGACGGGAGCATTTTTACTCCAAAGCCCCTATTTCCCAGGGATGGTCCCTTATTGGGGAACTGGAACCAAACGCTGACCCTTGGGGAAAGCTGGAAGAAATCTGCTGCGAATGGCTGTGCTGTCCTTGGGGGGGGTTTCATTCAGTTTGCCACTTCCCATTCTGGGGAGAAATAGGAGAGCAAATTATACAGTTTTCTAGTATATCTTTGCTTTAAATCATGTGACCAAAACCAGGGGGTAACTGAACTGAATCTTCTTAATTGGTTATCTAACTGCAACAAAAAAAGTTCCCACGCCAGCCCTCCCCAGAGCTATATATCTAGATGTGTTACACTCACCCCAGTTCTCCAAGCACTGAGAAGTTGTGGAGTGGCTCCCTTTGGAACAGTGTTCTCCAACCTTGGGTCCCCCCGATGTTTTTGGCCTACAACTCCCAGCATGCCCCAGCCAGCATAGCTGGCTGGGGCATGCTGGGAGTTGTAGGCCAAAAACATCGGGGGGACCCAAGGTTGGAGAACACTGCTTTGGAAAGAGGCCAATGGAGAAATATTGCCGCCTTGTAATATTTGCGTCTGTTTACAAATACGCAGGTGCACGGCTCAGACACTCCTACAGACAGCTAAAGTTCGCTGCTGCCAGGGCCAGTCTCCGAGGCAGGGGGTGGCTAATCTATTTTCGGCCTGAGGGCTAAATCCAGTTTCAGGGAAGCTCTGTCTGGGGCTGCATTCAAGCAGTGGGTGGTGCTGAAGGCCAAAGGGGTGGTGTCAGAAATACCAAAGATACAACACACACCCGCACCCCACCAGCATACATACCCTCCAACTGCCCCAATTATCGATTATCCCCCCCCCCCCGGGACCTTCACGAATCCCCTTAAGCCATCACGGCTTCTCCTGTTATGCAAAGTCCCGAATTTTCTGGTGCCTCCCGCAAACTGCTTTAAACTTTTAGCTTAGCTGCAATTTTGCCGATGGCCCCTTCAAGAAACAATAAGCATGGAGGGAAGGCGCCCGCGCCCGAAAAGAAAAGGCGGCTGCTGTTGCCTCCAGGGCCGGTGCTACCATTAGGCGAACTAGGCGGCTGCCTAGAGCGCCAGGCTAAATGGGGCGCCAGAAACGTGGGGGAAGGGGAGGTGAAAGAAGCGCGCCCTTCCCTCTCTCTCCTCCACCTCAGGGCTCCATCTCCAATCTGGCGCCGCGGAAGCTTCAGGCAGGCTCCTCCTCACAACCAGCATCAAAAGAGGCAGAGAAGGCGACAGGCTGGAGGAGGCGGAGGCGGGCAGGGGCCAATGATGGGAGGCTGGTGGGTGGTGGGAAGGATGCACCTGCAAACACCTCCTTCGCCCTCCCTCTCAACGTCCCCTGAAAGCAGTTATTTCCAGCAACCAGGGAGGGAGGGAAAGGTATTTTAAGCTAGCTGGGGCTCCAATGTTTTATTTACCATGCTGTTTCTGTGTTTTGGTTTTAAATGCTTTTAGGATGCAATCCTACACGTGTTTGGAGGGGGGGGGGAAGTCCTACAACTCCCAGCATTCCCCAGCCAGCCATGCGCAATCCTATGCCCATTGAGGCAGAAAAAAGCCCCCAAAGGCAGAAATATTGCAACAAAGTGATAGAGAGAGGAGGGGAAGCAGCAAGTTTTGTAAAGCCCCTCCTAAATTTGAACCAGATGATCCACGGGCTCTCTCTTTGCTATGTTTCTACAACATGCATCCCCCCTCCCGCAACCCAGAAAATGTATGAGTCAAACCGGTGTCTCTGCACCTCCACCCTGCGAGGTAGGGTAGGACAGGCTGCAAGACACCCTTTTGTCTCTATTCCTCACAGGTAGCACCACCACACCTCTCTCACATCCTTTTTTCATATCCCTTGTGCTACCCGCAGGAGGAGACAGGCTTTTACATATATATGTAGGAGAAGGCCCTTGGGAGTTCCTGGCATAGCTGGGCTGATGTTGCCTCTTTGCTTTCCGCGTGAACACAAAGGAAAAGTCTCAAAGTCCACAAAGTTTTCCTATGGGGCTCGGCAGTTCCCAGGGAGGGATATTTATTTCATAATGGGTATAGGGCTGGAGGGAGGGAGGGCTCAAGTGGGAAGGGGGGGGCGCTAAATATCTGATCTTGCCTAGGGCACCAAACTGCCTTGCACCGGCCCTGGTTGCCTCTAACACAGTGTTCTCCAACCTTGGGTCCCCAGATGTTTTTGGCCTACAACTCCCAGCATGCCCCAGCCAGCTACGCTGGGTGGGGCATGCTGGGAGTTGTAGGCCAAAAACATCTGGGGACCCATGGTTGGAGAACACTGCTCTAACAGGTAAGGACAGTGTCAGAAGGAAATGCAAGAAAGTTTCTCTTCTCTCTGAAGCTCCGTGTTTGGGTGGGGTGGGGGGTAAACTTCACCTGTTGAATTTGTGCCAGTCCTGACAATTTTAAAACAAAAAGAAAGGGATTGCCCTGCAAGCACTGACTGACCACCCCCCATGTATATACACTTTCCTGTGAGTAAGTCCCATTGAACGTAATAGGACTTACTTCTTACACATGCATAGGATTGCACTGTTACTCTGTTTTCAGAGCAGTGGTAAATTTTACTTGGCTCTACCCGTGTACCCCATGTGAAAGTCTTTTTCTTCTAACAGATGCTGAAATGCAGTGGAGAAAGCTTTCTACGGTAATGATTAGGATTATTCTGCAAGGATTTTGGATTGTTGTTTTTTTTTTTTAATGCATTAGAAATTTTTAAAATTTAAATTTTTAGCAGAAAACACACCCTCCTCAAGAGAAAGAAAGAAAAAAATCCCAACGACAGCAGCAGCAAACATCAAACAGCAGCAGCAAACATCATCATTCCATTTTGGCATTATTGTTCAATCACAGTGTTGTTGTTCTTGTTTTTTTTTTTTTTTAAAATAAAGCACAATAGAGCCCACTTGTTTTTTTTCTGAGTGGAGAAAATAGGAGCTTGCAGGGTGGGCCTGTGAGGGTGATGATAGCCCCCCACTTTCCTCCACTCTGCAGCCGGGAGGGGATTGCACAGGCCAGGCATCTTCTGCTTTGGGGCCCACACCAGATCCTGAGTGTTACATAGAGCCAGGGCTTTTTTTCTCAGAGAAAAGGTGGTGGAACTCACCCCCCTCCCCTGGCCACGCCCCTACCCACCCCTAGGACCGCCCCCTAAAACCGCCCCTTTAGAGAACAGGGGTGCAAGTAAAATTTGGGGGGGCTATAAAAGTAAATGTATGGAATTAAATAAAAAGCAATGCAGTAAAATGTGCAAAAAAATTGGAATACTTACCAAAAGTAAGCTCGGAGACGTTTCCTTTTCAAAAGGTGTTTATTTATAAGTTTTGCAGTTACGCATATTAATCACAGTTTAGTAAAGTGAATACATGAAAAGAAAGGGGGGGATAACAGGGGACCAATTACACATTGCCTAAGCAAATATATTTGGGGGCCTTAGCGACCCAGTAAAATCAATGACATGGCATTCAAGGTGCAGCTGGACAGACATCTCTCAGAGATGCTTTGACCTGGATTCCTGCATTGAGCAGGGGGTTGGACTCGATGGCCTTGTAGGCCCCTTCCAACTCTACTTTTCTATGATTCTATGATTCTATGTCTTAAAATATCTCCCTTTCACTGGCTTACTAATCACTTCAAGCATCTTGATCCTCTTCTCTCCCGTCCACTACAAATTCGGACCCAAGTGAGTCACGAACAGCAAGATCTTTTGTGTTTGCTTTTGTGTTTCTTAATTGACTTAATTGACTTAATTACTAACTCTGAGTCTGAAGAAAACCCCCACTGTACTTATGCTAATTGCTAAATACCTTGCTAAATTCCTAAGGGCAGGAATATTTGTTTTGTAATGCTGATGATTTGCAGCAACACAACATACATTCTTCAATCTACATTCCTAGTAGAAAGTTCACAATAATAGTTAATGGGGGATTACGAGCTGCTGTTAACATCACAAGAATTTAATTATGCTGAGTGATAAAGCGAGCAGCGCTTTCTAATTGACTGAAAATAGGTGGCGTTCCGCCAGAAAAAAAAGCCCTGCATAGAGCAAAATGATGACAAGAGTATTGTCTGGGTGGGGGCGAGCTATTCTGTGCTCTTGATCTCAGGGGTCCTGGAGATGTGCAACTGGGCCGAGAGGCGAGGGGTGGCCATCGCACGGCCACTGACGCATTGCCAGAGAAGAGGGGAAAAACGAGAACACCCGTTTGCATAACATTTACATGTGCAAATTTATACGCATAGGTGCAGATTTAGAAATAATAGCTGTCGTTTAAATAGAAATACAGTACCTCTCAGCATAGTGGGTAAGGCTGACCAGGTGCCCTGTGTGCTTCCTCAGTCTGCTGGGGCCAACTCTGGATGGGCAACTTCCCGGATCTGGCCTGCTCTCCCTCCTGGTGGTTCTTTCACTTTGAACCAGACTTGGACTGGGCAGCCCATCAAAGAGAGGACACCTTTTCAAATAGAGGACACCTTCAAAGAGAGGATGGTCTTCCCCGCTCCCCTTTTTGTCATATTGCAAAAAGATTAAAAAATTAAGGAGGAGGAGGGTCCTCTGTCAACTCTAAAAAATAGAGGACTGTCATCTGTAATGTAGGACACCTGCCCACCCTAGATGGTCAACACTTGAGCTCAGCCAGGGATCACAAGGGTTAAGCCCTCGGACAGGATTGACAGCGGAGAGGCTGGAGTTGCGCTGTATGTTCAAGATACGTTTCTCTGCACAGAGATACAGGAAGAGGAGCTTGGCAGCCCCATTGAGAGCATCTGGGTTAAAATAAAGGGGGCAAAGAATAAAATGAACATGGCAGTGGGAGTCTACTACCGACCACCCAATCAAGGAGAAGACGAGGATGAAACTTTTGAAAAGCAAATTGCCATTGTTTCAAGGAGGCACGATGTGGTAATAATGGGGGACTTCGATTTCCCCGATGTCTGTTGGGAGACTTATTCAGCCAAGCATGGCCCCTCCAAGAAATTCCTGAGTTGTGCTGCTGATAACTTCCTCTTGCAGAAAGTGGAGGAAGGAACTAGAGGATCGGCTATCCTTGACCTGATTCTAACCAACAGAGACGAGTTGATGGATAAAGTGGCAGTTTCGGGAACTCTGGGGGAAAGTGACCATGTTATACTTGAGTTTTTGATTCTAATGGGAGCAAAAGCTGAGTGTAGCCAAACACATACCCTGGATTTTAGGAAAGCCAATTTTAACAAACTCAGAACAATGATAAGTGAGGTCCCATGGCAAGCGACTCTAATGAGAAAAGGAGCCCAGGAGGGGTGGGAGTTTTTAAAAAAGGAAATTTTAAAGACACAATTGCAAACAATTCCCACAAGGAGAAAAGGCAGAGGGCAACAGAAGAAGCCAATGTGGCTTCACAATAAACTCAAAGATGACCTGAAAACAAAAAAAGGACACGTATAGGAAGTGGAAGGAAGGACAGGCTACAAGGGAAGAGTACAGGCAGGTAGCACAGAACTGCAGGAATAGTGTCAGGAAGGCTAAAGTTGAGAATGAGCTAAGGTTAGCGAGGGATGCTAAAAACAACCAGAAAGCTTTCTTCAGATACATGCATAGTAAAAGACAGAGGAAAGAAATGGTGGTTCAACTATGCAATGAGGATGGCAAATTGATAACAGAAGACAAAGAAAAGGCAGAAGTGTTCAATTCCTACTTCAGCTCAGTCTTCTCCCAAAAGAGGGTCTATGACCCCCCCTGGCAAACCTGTAGTGCAGACTGAAGGGGCAGGATTGCAGCTTGAGATTGATAGGCAAATGGTCAAGGAGCACCTGATTACTCTGAACGAGTTTAAATCTCCAGGGCCTGATGAGCTGCATCCTAGAGTAATAAAGGAACTGGCAGAAGAACTCTCAGAACCACTGTCTATTATCTTTGAGAAATCATGGAGGACAGGTGAAGTGCCAGATGACTGGAGGAGGGCAAATGTTGTTCCCATCTTCAAAAAGGGCAAGAAGGAGGAACCTGGGAACTATAGACCAGTCAGTCTGACATCAATCCCTGGGAAAATTCTTGAGCAGATTATAAAGAAGTCAGTCTGCAAGCACCTTGAAAACAATGCAGTGGTTACTAGAAGCCAGCATGGATTTGTCAAGAACAAATCCTGCCAGACTAATCTGATCTCATTTTTTGATCGGGTAACCTCCCTTGTAGACTGTGGGAATGCTGTGGACATCATATATCTGGATTTCAGCAAAGTTTTTGACAAAGTGCCTCATGTCATGATATCCTGATTAGCAAGCTAGCTAAAAGTGGGCTAGATGGAACAACTATCAGGTGGATCCACAATTGGCTACAGCATCGGACTCAAAGACAAACAGTGCTTATCAATGGTTCCTTCTCAAACTGGGGAGAGGTAACGAGCGGGGTACCACAGGGCTCGGTCCTGGGTCCAGTGCTCTTCAACATGTTTATTAATGACTTGGATGAGGAGGTGCAGGGAATGCTTATCAAATTTGCAGATGACACAAAGTTGGGTGGAACAGCTAATACTCTGGAAGACAGAAACAAAATTCAAAGCAACCTCAATAGGCTGGAGCGCTGGGCCGAAAACAACAGAATTAAATTTAATAGGGATAAATGCCAAGTGCTGCACCTAGGGAAAGGAAACCAAATGCAGAGTTACAGAATGGGGGACACTTGGCTCAACAATACTACGAGTGAGAAGGATCTTGGAATTGTGGTAGATCACAAACTGAATATGAGCCAGCAATGCGATGTGGCTGCAAAGAAGGCAAATGCAATTTTGGGCTGTATTAATAGAAGTATAGCTTCCAAATCGCGTGAAGTGATAATTCCCCTTTACTCAGCACTGGACTGGTTAGGCCTCATCTTGAGTACTGCGTCCAGTTCTGGGCACCACACTTTCAGAAGGACGTAGACAAACTGGAGAGGGTTCAGAGGAGGGCAACAAGGATGATAAAGGGACTGGAAACAAGGCCCTATGAGGAGAGACGGAAAGAACTGGGCATGTTTAGCCTTCAGAAGAGGAGACGGAGGGGAGATATGATCGCATTCTTCCAGTACTTGAAGGGATGTCACACAGAGGAGGGCCAGGATCTCTTCTCGATCATCCCAGTTTGCAGGACACGGAACAATGGGCTCAAGTTACAGGAACCTAGATTCCACCTAAACATCAGGAAAAATTTCCTGACTGTCAGAGCAATAAGACAATGGAATCAACTACCTAGGGAGGTGGTGGGCTCTCCCACACTGGAGGCATTCAAGGTGCAGCTGGACAGACATCTGTCGGGGATGCTTTGACCTGGATTTCTGCATTGATCAGGGGGTTGGACTCGATGGCCTGGTAGGCCCCTTCCAACTCTACTTTTCTATGATTCTATGATTCTATGAGGCATCAGAAGCACCAATTGTGACATCATCACTGTGATGGTTGGCGGCACCAACCTCACTGCCTCCTTGGGAAGTTCTCAGGTCCACCAGTTCTTATCAGGCAGGCCAGGACCTGGTCAAGGTCTTGTCATGCTTGCTCTTAGTTACGGCTGGACCTGTCTGGCCTTTTGTTTCCCGTCAAATTCTGTCTGGTTAGCTGCCGAGAGGCTGTGCTTTCCTCTCCTGACGGACAAAGTTTTGCTTTGCATCAATATATAAGGTTGGACCGGATGCTATTAGAATCTGCCTGGGCTGGTTGACGAGTTGGCCCTGGCTGGGTCGGGCCTTTGTGCTAGCTCAGCACAGCCGCTTCGACCCAGGAGGTGAGACTGTTTTTAAACATTGGATTGGCTTTTCTGATTTTTCAGATGTGTCGGACTGCAACTCCCATCATTCCCAGCTGGCATGGCCAGCGGCAGTCCGACACATCTGGAAGGCACCAGACGGAGGAAAGCTGCTCTAGTCCTTTTCAGATGTTCAGTTGGGGGTAGGATGAACGTGTGTGTGTGTGTGTGTGTGTGTGTGTGTGTTGGGGGCGGGAGAGAAGCATTGTGGGTCAGCTGGCCGCTGGTTCTGCCCCAGGCCAAGCAAGAACATGCATTGGAAGGAAGGAAGGAAGACGCCCCCGCCCGCTGCATACTCAGCCCTTGAGTGCGGGTTATCATGTTGTCTGAACCCAGTCTGTGTGCGTGTTTCAAAACTATCTAAGCTAGTGGCCATCACCAGCACCACATCTTGGGGCCGGTCCTTCTGCACATGGTGTGGGGGGGGCTCCGTAAAAATCCCCCCCCCCCCGCGCGCCTCTCTTTCAGAATGTCTGAAGAAAAGGACTTTGCTTCATCTCCCTTCGGCCATGTGGTGCAGAAGCAAAGATCCACACTGGCGCCTCCAGATCGCCTGGAGGAGGAGACGTTCCTATCGGAGGGCACAGCCTTGTGGGAAGGTGAGCATTGCGCATTCTGCTGCGCATCAAAGTCCTCCTAAGCCCATTTCCCTGACTTCTGGCCTCGTTTCCTGCTCTAGCCCATTCCGAGTGACCTTCGGGCCAGGCAGGGATCGATCAAGCGATCCCAGGCAGGTCCTGCTGCTGCTGCTGTCGCCTCCCCTTCTCTAGAAGGAAGGACCCTGGGCCCACTCGCACTCCAGAAAGGTTGAGCTGGATAGTGGATGCCCCGCACCCTGTGCCTGCAGCCTTACCAATGCCCTGTTCCCTCTGCACTCCTGATGGAAACTGGGCTAACTGCTCTGCCCTCTGCCCAGGGAACCCTGGGAAATGTAGTTCTGTGAGGGAAGCTGGGGAACTCTCACACTCAGGGCCGGTGCTACCATTAGGCCAACTAGGCAGCTGCCTAGGGCGCAGGGCTAAAGGGGGTGCCAGAAACGCCTTGAAAAAAAATACAGCGCTCTCAAGTGGGAAGGGGGGGGCGCTAAATATCTGATCTTGCCTTGCACCGGTCCTGCTCACACTCAGCACCCTTGCCCAACTACAATTCCCAGCAGGGCCGGTGCTACCATTAGGCCAACTAGGCGGCTGCCTAGGGCGCCGGGCTAAAGGGGGCGCCAGGAGCATAGGGCTGGAGGGAGGGAGGGCTCAAGTGGGAAGGGGGGGCGCTAAATATCTGATCTTGCCTAGGGCACCCAACTGCCTTGCACCGGTCCTGATTCCCAGGATTCCCTGGGGAGAAAGCCAGGACAGTTTAGTAGTTGGTTTAAAGCCAATATTCATTTGTGTGGAAGCGATGCCAGGAATGGTCGAATGTGGCAGCCCAGCAAGTGGGGTCTCCAGAGCCCCGTGGGAGTGTGGGGTAGGGATCGGGCCAGTCCACCGTCCACCCTTCTTCCCTGGCCACTAAGAACCACGCTCGCTTTACCTCTGTGCTAGATGCGGCATCTTTGCAAGCACCTTCCTTTGAGAGCTGCGTAAATGAAGAGCTGGAGAAAGAGGCCCTGGAGTATGTTCGGTCTTTCATGCAGAGCAACGAGCAGGTATCCGCATCCTGCCCCTCTTCTGCCGTGGTCCGTTTTGTGTGGGTTGTGCTGGATCCTTCCAGGCGGGAGTCTCCTCGCTCGCTCTTAAAACCCTCTTAGCGGGGCTGGCGGTCTGGAGCCAAGTCGGGAAACATGGTGGATGGACAGGACCAGAGCAGCTCCGTCAGAGCCAGCAAAGGCCTTTATGTCACCTGACTCCCGCTGCACCGCGCTGACAGCTGCAACACTACCACCTGGCCATCTGCAGTGGGGGCGCTGAAGGGCAGCCGAGCAGAGGGGCGTCTCCCGTTGGCATCAGGCAGAGTTCGGCACCCGCGTCCTGCAGCCGGAGTCGTCCCTGGCTGGAGAGCCCAAGGGTTTTGTGCTTCAGCATCCCACGGCCTTCCCCTCGGCCTGCTGCCCCCCAAGATGTTGTGGACTTCCAGCCCCATCAGCCCCAGACAGCATGGCCAATGGTCAGGAATGCTGGGAGTTGTAGTCCAACACAGCTGGAGGGCAGCCGGGCGGAGTCATCTGGTGTGGACAAACGAAGCTGCCTCTGAGGCTGATCCAGGTCACTGCTCCGGCCAGCTTGGATTGCCTCCTCGGACTGGCAGCGGCTTGTCCAGGAGTGGGCTGAGGAAAGCTTTTTCCCAGCCCAGGCACCTGAGGCCCTTTTAACAGGAGATGACCCGACTCCCTTGGGTGGGGGCTCTGCCACCTGCACTAGCCTGCTTGTCCAGAGGGACCACGAATGCCCTGTTGCAAATTGAAGCGTGACCCGAAAACCTCTGTTCAACTTGGGAGACATAGGTGTTGGACTTAGTGTGAACTGGGTAATTGCTGCTGTGATTTTTAGTTTTATTGCTTGGTGGTTTTAATTATTTGTTGTTGTTAATTTAAATTTACTTGGATTGTAGCCCATTTTAAGTATTTTAATGTAGTTTTAGTTATAAATTGTAATGATTTATTGTTTGAGTTATTTTGTATATTGTACTGCACTCTGGTGTAGAGCGCAATATAAATTTGTATTATTATTACAGTAATATCTTCGATCGCAAGCATAATTCGTTCCGGAACCATGCTTGTAATCCAAAACACTCTTATATCAAAGCGAGTCTCTGGCGGGCGTGACCGGGGCCGATTTTGGCCCACTACTACGCCCACTTGAGGTGAGCGGTTACATCCCTACGCTTGTCTTGCAAGACCTTGCTTGTTTATCAAGTCAACATTTTAAAAAAAGTTTTGCTTGTCTTGCAAAATGCTCTCAGACCAAGTTACTTGCAATCCAAAGTATTACTGTATTATAATATTAGTATTATTGTATGGCCAGCTGTGGTGTTGCCGGGCGGAGGAACTCTGGGCAAGATGCCTTCTGCCCCCCCTCCTAAACTTGGGTGCTTCACACACACACACACACACACACACACACACACACACACACACACACACAGTTTCTCTCCCCTGTCCACGGATCTGTGCCTGGTAGTCTGGCCCCTGGCGCTGCCTCAGATGGCCCATTTTGTGCTGCACGGCTGATCCACTGTGCTTGTCATTGCAACTCTGGTGACTGACAACGCCCTTCGGCCGGCATCTGTGATGGCGGGAGTTCCCGACAGCAAGGGCCGCCACCAGGACCCCGGCACACTTGACCGGCTGATGTCAATGGCGATGAGGCATGGTGATAGCTAAACAGAGCCTTCCTGTTCCTAGGCAGCGTAGCTGTGTGTCCTAGATGCTGCGGAGAAAAACACCTTTCGCACTGGCTGGTTCAGACAGCACGACAACCCGCACTCAAGGGCTGAGTATGGGTTGAGTGTGGGTTGCTGTTGAACCGTGGGTTGTTGTTGAAATGTGGGTTATCGTGTTGTCTGAACCCAGCCAAGATAACGAACCGTGGTGAACAACCCACAGTTCACAACCCAACAACAAACCATGGTTTGTTAGCGTGGCTGGGCTCCGACAACACGATAACCCACATTTCAACAACAACCCATGGTTCAGTGACAACCCACACTCAACCCTTGTCTGAACCCAGTCACTGTGTTCCATCCATCCCTGTGCCTCTTTGGAAGCTTATCAGGGGTTCTTCAACTGGAAGATCAGCCATGGTGGACAGCGTTTCCAATTTCCCCCTTCTCGCTGTTGGGAATAGAACGCAGGGCTAGATGGCCCAATCCACCTGAACACTTTCCATTTAGGGCTCATAAGAACATAAGAAAAGCTCTAGAGCTGAACGAGACCGAAGGCCTCTCTAGTCCAGCCTTGTGTTCACTCAGTGGCCAACGGGTTGCCTGTAGGAAGCCCACAAGCAGGCCGTGATCCCAGATAGTTATCTTGGCTCTTTTGCTCCACAACTTGTGGCCCTCCAGATGGTGTTGGATTGCAAATCCCAGCAGCCCCAGCTGATTTGCAGTCCAACAACATCTAGGGGACCACAAGCTGCCCTCCCCCCGCTCTAAGAACATGACCAAAAGGGTCATGGAGCTCAGCAGTGGAGGCCTGCTTGGCACAGAGGAAGTCCCAGGCTCAGTATCTTGCTAAACAAAGATAGGTCGCAGCAGGTGACCAGGACGTGACCTTTCTCTCCACTGGAGGCCCTGGCGAGCCGCTGTCGGTCCGAGCAGACAATGCTGGGGCCAGATGGATGAACCATCTGATCTGGCACAGAGCGCTTCCTACATCCCTTCTAAGCAGGCCCTGCACACGGTTACCTGTTTCTCTCCTTCCCACGCTCCTCTTCTCCACTGTTTCTCACCTTGGCTGAGGTGCAGGATTGGTCCAAGAGGCTGGGCTTCATGCAGCGGGTGGACATCCTCAGCAGCGCCACCAGCATCAGTACTTTTTGCAGCTCCTCATTGACCGTCAACATCATCAAGGTGAGCGGGGCTGGATGGAGGGGCAGGTGTGACCCAAGGAGTCCTGCAGAAGCAACAACGCGGGAGGTCTCGGCCTGGGGCAGTCTTTTGTGCTGATCGGCAGAGAAGGCATTTGGCACAAAAGTCATAATCACGGCCTGTCTGGACTCCCATGGAAGAAGGGAGTTCTTCTTCCCGTGACGTCCTGGGGTGTAGGCGCCTTTTAAAACACACGGTTATGCTTTTGTCTTAGTCTCTGATCGCTTGGACGGCGTCTAAAAATGTCGACGAGCGGGAGAGGGCAATAAACAATATTGTCCTGCTCTGCAAAAAGATTTTCTCCCATTCTGGCTGCAAAGTAAGTTCTCCGTTCTTCTCTTTTAGAGGACTAGTTTCTGGTTTGGTTTGGTTTTAAAGCGACAGGACAACATATTCCGCATGGTGACTCCCCACTCCTTTCAAATCTCTCCCCCTCAAAACTCACCCTTCCTGTGAAGCCTGGCCTATTATAGCCCCCAGGCCGAAATGAAGTCTACGTACCTGTAACTGCCTTTGCTCTAAACCAGTGTTCTCCAACCTTGGGTCCCCAGATGTGTTTGGCCTACAACTCCCAGCATGCCCCAGCCAGCATAGTGTAGCTGGCTGGGGCATGCTGGGAGTTGTAGGCCAAAAACATCTGGGGACCCAAGGTTGGAGAACACTGCTCTAAACCATTCTTTGTTTGCTTCCAGGCTAGCCCTTTGTAACTATTTCACTAGACAAGAAATCCAGGGGAGTGGGGGAATGCAAGGAAACCGGTAATTAAAGCCCCATTGCTGGGTACAGGAGTTGACTAATAAGGGGCAACTTGTCATGAATCCCCCAGCCATGCTCAACTGGAAGCAATAAAACAGGGGGAACTTTCACACTGCAAATGGGCTTTGCGGAACAGGGCTTATTTTCAGTGTAATGGTTAGAGTGCCAAACTAGGACCAGAGAGACCCTCCAACCCCTCACTCAGTCATGGAGCTTGCTGGGTGAGCCTTGGCCACTTAGTTGCTGTCTCAGCATAGCCTACCTTGGGTGCCACCCTGTGCTCCTTGGAAGAAGGCAGGATAAAAATTATTGTTATTTGTTACGTATTGTTATTTTATTGATTGATTGATGGCTCTGTGCTACCGTGTTTCCCTGAAAATAAGACCTACCCCGAAAATAAGACCTAGTGTGTTTTTCTGAGCCAAAAAAGATATGACAGTGTCTTATTTTCGGGGAAACACGGTACAGAGGAGGGCACTGCTGGATATTCGAGTCGAGTGGTGTGTGTGCGCGCACGCGACCTCCATTTTAATTCCACTTCCAGCGAATGGTAGAAAAGCAGTGCCCTGGCAACACTAAAGGGCTACCCTTTCCTTTCCCTCTTGCTGGGAGAGTTGCCAAGATTTGCCAAGTCACCCCAGGTCCCCAGCTGTCAAAGGCAAGGATTTTTCTTCTTTGTTTCTTTTTAGATGCGTGAGAGAAGAGGGGAATCCCTCTTTCAAGATGACGCTGGCCATCTCCAGGTTTGATCAATACTTCTAATAAGAGTAATGCTTTTTTTTAAAAAAAAAATCAACTGTTTGGTTAATCAGGAGTGCAAACGTTTTTTAATCAATTGATCTGATTAATCATTGCAGCTTTGCTATGGACAAAAATAAAGCCATGCTCTAGGGCAGTGTTCTCCAACCTTGGGTCATGCTGGCTGGGGCATGCTGGGAGTTGTAGGCCAAAAACAACTGGGGACCCAAGGTTGGAGAACACTGCTCTAGGGGATGCTATAGCTATGCGGGCACAGACGCACCCTCTGTTTCGTGACCGTGGGTGGCCTGGCCTTCACTGAGAGGGACCCCGTCTGCGTCAGGGGTGTGTACATCCGTGTGATGTGCCTCCCTGTGCCGGCGCAGTGTGCCTTCTGAGGTCCTTGCCTCTTCATATACACGCTGGCCGTCATGAGCACGGGCATGTTGCTAAGCATGACACAACACAACAAAGCCGAAGCAGCCTCGGTCACTCTGTGCCACTTTTTCGAGACCTCTTTTGAGCAGTGATGCTCCCTGTTCTCTTTTCCTTTAGGGGATCCTGTCTAACTTCCCAATCACAGGCCAGCTGGTGGGATGCTTTGTTTTGTGCTGCTCTGACCGCAATGAGGTGGTTTCCCACTGTGCATCAGAAGGTCTCCATCACCTCTACAACTTCATGACCTATCAGAAGAGTAAGAGAAGAGCAGATGTCCCACCCCCTTCTCTGAGCAATGGGCCATGTGGGTCTCACCAAGCCCAGTTTGCCCCAGGAATTCTCCTGTTGGTACTAGCCATTTTCAGGAAAAGAGGTGAAGCACCATGTCAGCGGCTAAGAGTGAAGGCAGGCATAACATTTTTGAAACACCCATTTGTGTGAATGGCACTGACTGGCCAGCAACTATGGTGTCACCAATTCATTCCCTTCTTCACACTTTGCAGCAGTTCTGCAACTGTTAATAGAATGTTTGCAAGGTTGTTGTGGTTTTAAAGGAAGGGTGAATGTATCAACAAAGATTTACTTGCTGGTTTTTGTTTTTTTAATTTTTTTAAGGCCAAGGCCCCACTTGATATATGGGGAGGAAAGGGCAAGATTGGTGGCTGAAACTACATTTAATTTGTTGATATGCCCTGTCTGTCATGCAATGCTGGGCTCGTACGTGCGGAACATGCCGAGAGCGGTGTTTCAATGTCAACCTCTGACTTCACCTACAGCAGCCTTCCCCAGCCAGGGCCGGATTAACATAGGGGCGATTGGAGCGGCCGCTCCAGGCCCAAAGCAGACAATAGGCCCACAATATAGGGACACGCGGCACGATTTGAGTTAGCTCTGATCGTTATCATTCAGCATAATTAATGATTTTTTCAAGATTAGAAAGGTGTTCTAAGCACATCTGCATTACAGGCTTGAGGCAAGTCCTAGCAAGAACTGTTGTTCTCAAATTAGCATTTCGGTAGGTTTTTGCATTTCAATCACTGTTACTACATTTCTTTGAAGCACATGGGGGCTTGCTAGGGTCTGTAATATTCAGATTTAGAAGGGACCTCTCTCTCCAGCCTCGAGCAAAAGATCTTTCTGATTCGCAGCTCAATTGTTCAAATGCTAGTTTTACAGAAAAACAAAAACGAAAACGAAACAAAGCAACAAGAACAACACAATTATTCTTGGTCAAGCAAAGCCTCCTGGCTTTTTGTTGTGGTGCTTTTTCTTTTTTAATAAATAAATTTGGGGGAAATTGGGAAGACCCTTACTGATGAGCTGCAGGAGTTTTTGAGTGTTGGCACTTTAATGGTAATTAAAATATTTAATTTGTTTTAATATAAAATTGCGTCTTCATTTTATTTATTTCCATAAAAAGGCCCACCAAAATCCTCAGCACCAGGCCCATAATGCTCTTAATCCGGCCCTGTCCCCAGCATGGTGCCTTCCAGGTGCTTCGGACTACGACACCCAGCCAGCATGGCCAATGCTCGGCAATGATGGGAGTTATAGTCCAAAACATCTGGAGGGCACCAGGTTGGGGAAGGCTGGCCTCACGTGTCTGTGGAGCCACTGTACCGGAGAGGCTTCTGCTCCGCTTCCCGTTCACGGGTCTTGGCGCAAGTTGGCCTGCTCCCGTTGCAGGACGCATGCATGCGCTTGGGGTGCCCAAGGGTGCCCTGCGACGCTTAGCGCTTTCTCTGCATGTTTCAGGTCCGAGCATGGCAAAGGGAGGCGGGTTTGTTCCGACGGAATGGGAACAAGAGGACAACTTGCTCTCTTACCCCGTGGAACTCACTCTGTTCTCCGACCCCGTGGAAGTCACCCAGGTAACTGCATCCTCAGAACATCCAGGATGGCTAGCAGCAGAAGATGTCGCTCGCTCGTGGCTAGGGGCACAATGCTTGGCCTGCGGGAGGGAGGTCCCAGGCTCAACCCTCGGCAGCACCTCCCGCTAAAAGGATGGGTTTTTTTTTTTTTTTTGCAGGGCTAGGAAAGACTGCTCTCTGCCGGAGATCCCGGAGAGCTGCAGTAGACGCAGCTGGGCTAGCTGGGCCAGTGGCTTGCTTGACTCACGATAACATTAGGGCCTGTAACACCCAGTGACAGAGCTTGTGCCTTGATGAAGATGGTCCCGGGTTAAAAAAAACGGACCCCACTTAGCAGGGCTGAGAAAGGCCCTTCTTAGACAGAGACCTAAGACTCTAAGGGTGCAATCCTATGCACGTTAAGACAGGAAAAAAAAGGCCTACAACTCCCAGCATGCCCCAGCCAGCAGAGCTGGCTGGGGCATGCTGGGAGTTGTAGGCCTTTTTTCTGTCTCAACGTGCATAGGATTGCGCCTTAAAGCAGGGGCTGGCACTGGCACTGGCACGAAGAGCTTCCAGCTGAAATATGCTGGGCTTTGGGGGGGGGCACCCCTTTTGCCTTTGGCCATGCCCACTACTGGAATGCGCCCCCCCCCCCCAGACCTTCCCTGATACTGAATACGGTCCCTGGGCCGAGAGGTGCTCGACAACCCAGCTCTAAGGCTTCGAGCGCCACTGCCCGTTGGAGCGGACAGCACCGGGCCGGATAGGCCAATGATCCGGCATAAAGCCACGTCGTGCGTTCACGTGGTCTTGACTCCGGATTAATCAATCTGGAGTTTTAGCCAAGTGATCTAATCTATAAAAGATCCCAACTGACTGCAACTCAGGTACTGATGAAGCAAGGGAAATGGGGTGGTGGTGGATCAGGGAACCCCAAATAAATTGCAGCTCATTGTCTTTCTCAGCCCTGCCCAGTGGGGTCCATTTTAACCTGGGACTGTCTTCATCAAAGAGCCGGTGTGGCCTAGTGGTTAAGAGTGTTGGACCAGGACTCGGGAGATCCAGGTCCTAGTCCCCATTCAGCCATGGAGCTTCCTGGGTGACTTTGGGCCAGTCCCTGACTCTCAGCCTCACCTACCTCACTGGGTTGTTGTGAGGATAAAATGCAGAGGAGGAGGAGGACTATGTCAGCCACCTTGGGTTCCTTGCAGGAAGAAAGGTGGGATATAAATATAATAAATAAGTAAAATAAACAAATTGTTCCAGTAACTGGGGAGAGGCCCAGCTCTTCCTTTTGGGGATGCTTCCTTGCTCCTCGAACGACCTCCCTTCTTCTTGCAGGCATTCACAAAACGCCTCCGCCCAGTGGAGCTGACGCACTTCATCATCGCCGCCATCAAAGGCATGCGGGACGACAGCGCACACAGCACCAAGGCAGCCATCTACATGCTGAGGAGTATCCTGAGGGACCCCAGCCTGGCCTTGGGGAAGGTGAGAGCCTCGGAGCCAAAGGGGGCCGTTCCCTTCTCTGCCCCGAGGCAGAGTCTTGCCTTTGGCGTCTTCTCCCGATCCGTCCTGGACAGGGCCGCTGGGAAAGGTCCCCAACAGCGTGAGCAGGCGGAGAGGTGGGCGGCCCAGGCCGGGGCACTCCATCAGGCATTTTGCACGCGCATGCGCCAGGGATGTTGAAGAGTCCTTGGTCTCGAGTCACGAGTCGAGTCACGAGTCTTTGGACCCGAGTCTCGAGTCCGAGTCTGAGTCCTTGGTCCAAAATGGTGACTCACGAGTCACGAGTCACTCCCAAAGTTGGCTCCACGAGTCCCTATTAAAATCAATGGGGTTTTTTCCCCAACAAAATAAGGCTACTTCACACTCAGAGCAGCCACACAGAGTAATCTCAGGTCCTTCTTCTGCCTCTCCCAAGTACGCAACACATCAATCAAAATAAATCTTGACACACTGTTGGGGCTGCACTCCTGCTAGCCATCCATAGTGGCCGAGCAGCGGCACACCTCGCTTCCATGCGCCCCTCGCCGGCAATCACGCTCCTCCCCACTCCTTCTGGCACAGCCCAGGGATGTTGAAGAGTCCTTGGTCCCGAGTCCCGAGTCGAGTCTCGAGTCCCATTAAAAATATTGGGACTCGAGTCCGAGTCGAGTCAGAGGGGGGACTCAGTCCGACTCACGAGTCGAGTCCTCGAGTCCTGAGTCCCCATCCCTGGCATGCGCGGCTCCGCTTGCACACGAGGTGTGCTGCTGCTGCTGCGTTTATTGGAGCAGGCAGAGAGCAGGCGCCGGGTGCCGGGTGAGCAAGGAGTGGCAGGGGGGCGGGTTCTACTCAGCTTTGCTTTTTCCGTCCAGGTGTCCAAGGCCGTGGTCTCCATCCACCAGAATCTGGACTGCATCAGTGACCCCGTAGCCCGGCAGGAGACGCTCCGCGCCCTCCGCTTCCTAGGGAAGTGCTACATGAACAAAGTGGTGAATACGCTCCTCATCTGCTCCTTGGAGTGTGACAGGTACGCACCAGCAATACCCCGCCTGCCTGCCTGCCTCCCCCCGCCCCGGTCGCTATTCCTCTTATTCTCCAGAGCAGGGGTGGGGGACCTCCGGGCTGCAGTCCAAATCTGGGCCCCCAGGGACCCATGCCCCCTCCTGGCGATGCTCCAGCTGCTTCATGCCATGGTCAGCTTTCCAGGCTCCTGTGTTTGACCGACAGCCTGCCTGCCTCTGCACATGCTCTCTCTGTCTCTCTGTCTGTCTCTCTCTCATTCTCCACTGCAAAAGCCTGGAGAATGAGAGAGAGACAGACAGACAGAGAGACAGAGAGAGACCAGAGGCAGGCTGGCAGGAAAACACGAGAGTTCAGAGTGTGTCACCTAGAGTGTCTAAAGATGCACCAGCTGCCACACGCTGTGCTTGTGCGTTTGCCTGCCTGCCTGCCTCCTTGTCAGCATCTCTGCCTCTGTTGGGGGATTGAGAGAGAAAGAGAGAGAGAGAATGCGGACCTAGAAGCAGGCACATACAGATGCATGACCATGAGCATTAGACTAGCCCGCCAGCCTGCCTCTGTGTGTGGAGGTCCTTCTCTGAGAATCTCCTCCAAGGCAGGCTTGGAGGGCGGCAACAATGGAGAGGGCCTTCTTGGTGGTGGTCCCCTGCTTGTGGAATGCTCTCCCCAGCGAGGTCTGCCTGGCTCCGGCACTGGCATCTTTTCAGTACCAGGTTAAGACTTTCCTCTACTCCCTGGCCTTTGGCGGCATATGATGGGGCTTTTAAACGTTAGTGGTTTTTATCAGGTCCTGGTAGTTTACTGTTCATTATTTTTAGATGATTCAAAGTGCTTTACACCTTTTGTATGTTAAAGGTTTTATATCCTATATTATCATGTATTTTAGGGCCTGAATTTGTGTGAACCGTCCAGGGAGCGGCTGAAGGACTGTAATGACTGAATGGATGTGTGGATGGATGTGTGTGTGTAACGCAGCGTTCTCCAACCTTGGGTCCCCAGATGTTTTTGGCCTACAACTCCCAGCATGCCCCAGCCAGCACACCCACTTGCTTTGCCTCTGCCCACCTTCGGCTCAGGCCGTGCCCACAGATAGAACGCAGGTCCTGACAAGTTCTGACCAAAGCCATGTGGGCCTGCTTCTGTTTGAAGGTAGCACCTGGAGAATTACTTTCTGATTTGAGAGATCACTTGGTTTTTAAAATACTCATATCTGCATATTCAGGTTTGAGAGGCTGAAGACAGACACAACAAATGGTTCCGCAGCACGTGGCATTACAATGTGCTTTATACGTGTTGTTCATACGTGCAAGCTGAACGCTGGATCAGTTCTCAGCCCTGCCTAGCCCCATGTGTTGTGTCTGTGTATTTTTAAATAGATATTTCAAATTGGCACATTCTTCATCTTGTGAAAGATGCACACCAATATTTTAAAAACTGTTTGGGGGAAGGGAGAGCTGTGCGGGTGCTGGATTGATTTTACTAGCATGCTGGGGATCGCAGAACCATTTCCCTCCAAGAGAGAAAATGGGTGGGTGGGTGGGTGTGCAGGCCATTTCAAATGACCTCCACCATGCTTCAAATAGGACTTCCGTCTTCACCCAGAATCTCTGCAGTCAAGCGTCGACAAGCTGCCTAGTCCGATTAGGTCCCACTTTGGGGTTTCCAAAGTCAGGAGAGGCTAAGTCAACAAGGACACAGAGGCTGCAACCCAGAGCACACTCAAGTAGGCAATAAAACCCGACTGATCTCCGATTGTGGGAGTGCGTGTGAGCAGACATGCTCCAGGTCAGGCTCACAGCCCTTCTCAGCTGGGAACAAGAATGAACGAGAGAGAATCGGACTAGATGTACCATCAGCCGTGACTGGCTTCTGCTGTGATCTTGCATGACTGGTTTTCTGCTTTGGAGCCCTCTGATCGATGGGACTGTCAAGGTTCCCCCTGTACCAGGACACCTTGATCAGCTCCTTAAAGATATCTGCCTCTCTAAGAGCCGCTCCTGTCTCAGGATGCCAATTCTCTGCCTTTTACCTTCTCTTCCCAGTAACGTGGGATTAGGCCTTAGGCGTGGTGCAAAAGACACTCCAATGAATGTTAACAATAACTGTTTACTTTAGTAGATTTTGGTATATTATTCACAATAACTTAAGGTAATTACACAAATAGAGCTGTATACTTTCAAAAAGCAGGTATAATAGAAATAAAAATAAATAAATAACGCAGTTCTCTCTAACCTAGCCACTCTTTCACCTGTAAGCCTCATTTAAGAGATTCCGTCTCCAGCCTAGCTTTGGCTGTTCTGCATTCTTCAGTGATATTCAGACTCTGCTTCTCTGTCTGCTCTCTGCTTCTTGGTGCCTGCAAAACCTTTCCTCTCTCTCTCCAATTTAGCTCTCCCTCCAATTTCGCTCTCTCCCTCCTGCAGCTTCTGCCTCCCCTTTATATGCACTCTCACAGAACTAGAAGGTTACAATCCTGTGACCTCAAACTGGGGAAATGAAACTTAACTCCATTAGGGGGGAAAGGAGACTTTTCTCAATGAAAAGGAAACTTTAACTCCATGAGGAGAAAATGAAACTCATGAATGCCCCCCTCCCATCAGGAGATGTTTGGGCCTACAGGCTTCAAACTAACACAAGCCTGTGTAGGCCTCAGTCCTTCACAGGGACTACTCAGAGAAACTCATGCAGACAGCAGAGGCTGGGGGTAGCTCCAGTGTCAGTGGGGCAGTGTATCTGCTCCGGGTCACAGCCTGAACTTTCAGGGAGCTACCCATGGTGCGGACCTATTTTGGTGGCTAGGGTTCCAGCAGCATGGACAGCTCCTTGAAAGTTCAGGCTAACATCCAGAGTGGATACACCGCCCCACTGACACTGGAGCCACCCCCAGCCTCCACCACATCTGGAGCTGAACCTCGGCTTTCAAATCAGGCTCTGGGACTGAGGACCGGCTCAAGTTCAGCCCTGCCCCCCCAAACCCCGTTCTCTGAGCACCCTCCTACAATCCCCCCGCATCCGGCCACATATCATTTCCTTCTCACATCTCAGACAACTAAAAGTCAGTAATTGGAGAACTTTGAATGTGTTTGGAAGGGAGGGCGGCTCCATTCCTTACAAAATCGAGGAACTTTCAGTTTGTACAGTGGCTAAGAGCTGTTATCTCTACATGGCGAGTTTAAAGATATATCCACGAGACGGCAGCGCCGCAGCGGAGGGTTCTAACTCTGGGGAACAGGCTATAGGGCCAGGCAGCAGGAGGACATCCTTAAAGGTAGTGGGGGTGTGTGTGTCATTATTTACATAAATGTCCAAAGCAGGTAAACAGGAGACACATCTTTGCTTACTAGAGATGAAGGCACACAGTCACAGCAATAACAGGTGGTATCGCAGAAAAAATAAAAGCATACTTTATACGTTCATTAAATGTAGGGGAAAGGAAATACAATATTGCAGTCTCCCCCAATCTGGTCCCCGCCCCCCTCCAAATGCTATGCTGGCTGGGAATGATGGGAGTTGCAGTCCAGCACACATGTTCTGGATGGCGCCAGTTTGTTGCAGGCATGGAAGAAATAATGCAATAATGAAATGAAACCATTGGTTTGGGTTACTGCAATGTGTTGTATGTGGAGGCACGTCACTTGAAGGTGGTCTAGAAACTTTCTTAACCGGGTGTCACGTCACGTGCACCTGTTGCCAGTTCTTTCTCCTCTCCACAGGGCTTCCAGTCTGTTTCTAGGCCTATTCAATGTGCTGGCTTTGATCTATAAAGCCTGGCCCAGTACGTACCTAAAGGAAGGCTTCTCCCCGTACGTACCTATCTGTGTCCTGCTGAGATCATCAAGGGAAGCTGGTCTTCTCCGAGTGCCCCCTCAGTCCGAAGTAGGAGGGTGGCTATGAGGCAGAGGGACTTCTCGGCAATGCCCCCCGCCCCCCAACATTTTGGAACACTCTCCTTAGGCTTGCCTGCTGCCCACGTCCTTTCAGTGCCACGCAGACACTGTTTTATTCACCCAGGCCTTTTAACATCACAATATGAGTAGTCTCTGCTTTCTGTTTAGCCTGTGTGAGGTTGTTGTCTCAGCTCTTCCTGCCATTTGACTGAAGTTGACATTTTGTTTTATTTATTTATTTATTTATTTATTTTTACATTTATTAATCGCCCATCTGGCCGGCAACCAGATTCAATTTTACTCTCTATGCTGGTTCTTCTGGATTTTTCTGTTTATAGATGGCATTATTGGTATTTTGTCGTTTTTATTGTACGTCGCACAGAGAATTTATGTTACGGGGTGACTAACAAATACAGTAATACCTTGGATTGCAAGTAACTTGGTTTGAGAGCGTTTTGCAAGACAAGCAAATTTTTAAATATTTATTTAATTTTTTTTGACTTGATATACAAGCGACGTCTTGCAATACAAGGACTGTAGTACGGCTTAAATTAAAAATCTCTGTACAAATTTTTTTTTGGGGGGGATTTTGTTTTGATATAAGAGTGTTTTGGATTACAAGCACGTTTCCGGAACGAATTATGCTCTCAATCCAAGGCATGACTGTATAAGTAATAAGCAAGTAAGGAAATACTATTAGATAAAATGGAAATAATTATCATAAATTATTATCATAAATTATTATAATTATTGCTGTATTGGCCCATTTTATTCTTTCTAAGCTGCCCTGGGAGGGTTCCTGCCCTGAAAGAAGGCCTAGAAATGTTTTAAATATTTTAAATAAATGAATAAATTGAACAATCTGTAAATGTTCAAAGTGGCATTTGGAAATGGCACTCTGAGCTGTGACGTAGGAGGCCAGGGCTACGATGCCCGGACTTCCCACCTCGCTGCCAAGCCAGCTCTGAAACCCTGCTTGTTGCTATTCACAGCACCCGCGGCTGAGATGTGGAATGCCCTCGTGCGCTCTCCGTGTGGGCCTGCAAAGTCCTGAAAAAACCTCCTCGTCTGCTTGCAGGGAAAGCCTGTGGGGCAAAACATTTCTCAAAAGGAGGCCATTCTTTTTCGGGTGGCGGTAAGTAACTTCAGAGGTCTTTGGCATCTCTGTTTTGTTTCCAGATAGATGCTGCTGAGAATAAGTAGGGACAACCAATACACCCCCACCTCCCCACCCCCGATGAGCAGTCAGCAGAGCTGCTATATACCTCGAATCAATCCCCTGCAGACACAGCCAAAAGGGAGTTAACTTGTAGGCAGGGCCGGTGCTACCATTAGGCCAACTAGGCGGCTGCCTAGGGCGCCGGGCTAAAGGGGGCGGCAGGAGCATAGGGCTGGAGGGAGGGAGGGCTCAAGTGGAAAGAGGGGGGCGCTAAATATCTGATCTTGCCTAGGGCACCAAACTGCCTTGCACCGACCCTGCTTGTAGGCCAGAAACATCTGGGCCCCCAAGGTTGGAGAACACTGCCTTAGGGGAAGCATTTCAGCCTTTTAGAATGAGGAGGAAAAAAATGCAACAAAAGCTGGGAAGCCACCAAATGATCAGTGGTTGGGGGGAAAGGGGACAGGGGTGGCGTGGCCATTTGAGGAACCCCAGAGTGCTGGATTTGGCTCCCAGGGCTGTGGTTGTGCACCTCTGCTCTCAGGTGTCCCTCTAACATTCTCCCACTATCTGGAGGGTGCCCCCTTCCCGAAACGTGATGGGCATCCCCCCCTTCCAAGGCTGGAGAGAGATCCCCACCTATGAAGGACCACAGACATTCTTTGGGCAAATGCCTGACCTCCATCAATAACACACCCCAGCGATAGACCCATTCGTGGTAACTGAGGTGGCCCAACGTCACAGTGCTTTTCCTTCCAGGCCACCGAAGTCCTGGATCAGATCCTCCAGCACCCGCTGCCGGCCTTCAGAGAGGAGCTGAAGCATGTCTGGGAGAAGCTCAGCCTGGTCTTGATCTTCTGGATTTCCCACACGTTCCACCTCCGAGTGTGGGAATGGGAGAGCATCAGAAGCCACCTGCAGGAGGAGAGCACGGACATGTCCCCATTGAGCCTGACCAGGTGACTCCAGCCCAGCCCCTTGTCAGCCCGGGGAGCGGCAAGAGCAGCTCAGCCGTCTCCCGTCAGTAACAGGGAGTCGACTCTACATGCAGGTCCGCCGTCAGCACCCTGAGAAAGGTCCTGCAGTACGCCAGCTGCGAAAACGAGAGCCTGTTGATGAAGAAGCTCACCGTCTGGGAGCTCCTCGTTGATGTGGAGACGTACCACCAAGGCGTCTCATTCTTTGCTCGGTAAACGGCACATGAGGACCACTCAGCTGAGAGGAACTGGGGCTCACGCTTGCCTGCAGTTGATACCATCTGACCAGGGAAGCTTTCCCGCCCCAGTCCCCTGGGTACTGGTGGGGTGGGCAGATGGTTAGTTGGTCAGTGGCGAGAGGGTGGGCGGGCGCTATAGTGGGAGGGTGCTGTGCGCTCGTGTCCTACTTGTGGGCTTCCTGAAGGCATCTGGTTGGCCACTGTGGGAACAGATGGAGGCTAGAGATAGGCCTTTTGGTCTCAGAATCATAGAATAGTAGAGTTGGAAGGGGCCTATAAGGCCGTCGAGTCCAGCCCCCTGCTCAGTGCAGGAATCCAAGTCAAAGCATCCCTGACAGATGGCCGTCCAGCCGCACCTTGAATGCCTCCAGTGTGGGAGAGCCCATGACCTCCTTAGGTAGTCGGTGCCATTGGCGTATTGCTCTAACAGTCAGGAATTTTTTCCTAATGTTTAGGTGGAATCTGGCTTCCTGTAACTTGAGCCCATGATTCCGTGTCCTGCAATCTGGGATGATCGAGAAGAGATCCTGGCCCTCCTCTGTGTGAGAGGAGTACTTGAAGAGCGCTATCAATGTCTCCCCTCAGTCTTCTCTTCTGAAGGCTAAACCTGCCTAGTTCCTTCAGTCTCTCCTCATAGGGCTTTGTTTTGGGTCTGATCCAGCAGGGCTCTACTTATGTGCTTATTAAAGCCACGCCCAGGCTGAAAGTGTTGCCAAGAGTGAGCTCCCTTTTCAGAAGAGGATCAAGAGAACCAAGAAACACACGGGAGCTAATCCCTTCACATTGATCTGTATACATCACAGGTGGGCAACCTATGGTCCTCCAGTTGTGGTTGGACTGCAACTCCCATCAGCCCTAGCCAGCACGGCCATGGTGAGGGATGATGGGAGTTTTGGTCCAACAACATCTGGAGGGCCATGAGATGCCCACCCCCGGTATACATAGATCAGTCTTCCTCAAGCTAGTGTCCTCCTCTGTATGCGAGGGATACAGCGAGGGATCCCTCGCTGGATCGTCACCTTGAAGTGGTGAGTGGGCTTGCGTGTTCCGATGAATCCTGTGAGCAATGCCGTCGGGAGCTATGTACTCCCAGTAGGGTCACCCATGGCGGTAAGGTCCGGGGAGAGGAACCAGACAAAGAACGATCCAAAACAAAGTCCTCAACGGCAGAACAGGCGGAAGATAATTAAACCTAAATTACAACGGCTGTGAAGGCGGATGAAGGCTGCAGCAGAGAATGGTTTTCCAATCGTCAGGGTAACCGTGCCATTGGATCTCTGCCGTACTCTGTCAAGTTTGTGTGGTGATTCGTTGTGCACCGATCTCCCCACATAAAACAGTTTCACGCACAGGCGTCGTCTGATGTGTCCAACTGCAACTCCCATCATTCCCAGCCAACATGGCCATTGAGAGTGATGGGAGTTGCAGTCCAGCATATCTAGAAGACACCAGGTTGGGGAAGGCTGACATTTGGCCTGGTTTCCCTGGATTGTCACCCTTCCTACTTCTCTCGTGGTGGTGCCACGACTGGCTGGAGAGTTTGGAGGGCCCCCCGCACAGCTGGCCAGGTTCTCACCGCCCACCGGCGGGATATGGCAGACGTGCTGCTGCTCCTTCATCGCCAGGGCTGCTCGGCAGCTCAAGCGGGGGCGAGAGAACAAGCAGTGGTGAGGAGCAGCAGCAGCAGCAAATCAGGGGGTTGGTGGGCGGGCTCTTCTGGGATGCTGGGCCCTGCCGCCTTGGCAACTGCTGGCTTCTGATGCTGGCCCCAGTTGGTGCAGTTTTTGGCAGCTGCACCAGAGGCACATGCTCATCAAATGTGCTTGTGCAAAAACCAGGATGGACAAGGCTAAAAAGTAGGGCTATGGGTCTTTTTGGATGGGGAGGAGGCACAGAAGGAAGGTTGAAGAGAAGAAGGTGGCAGAGTTCTGCCCCTCTCATCACCCCTACAGGCGTTGTGGTTTACAGCTGTGTTTGCTCCTCTAAGAAGGGGCTCTGGTCTTTCCCCAACGTTAGGACTATCGCCCGGATCCCTCCCCGTGAGCTGAAATGGATGCTGGAACACATCATGGTCATGCTGGATAACCCAGATGAGACTTGCTACGTGACCGCAATGGCCTTCTTTGTCGAGGTGGGCTGATTGGTGGAGGAGCGTGGGGGTGGCTTTCTTCTCTCTGACGGGCTCCGTCCCAGGTCTTTTGATTCAGATGAGAGCGGCCAGGGAGCGGTCCTCGGGGGGATTTGGAGCCAAGTGCCATCAGTATGCTGATGACACACAGCTCTGTCTCCCTGGGACATCTGAATCAGCTGAGGCTGTGCAAGTCCTGGATCAGTGCCTAGACTCAGTGATGGGCTGGATGAGGGGCCAATAAACGGAAGCTGAATCCTGGCGTCCGCATTCACCACCTTGGGCAGATGATGGTATGGCCAGCAAAACCCTACAGAGCTCCGGCCCAGTTTATCTCAAGGAGCGCCTCCAGCAGCATCAAGTAGGCCGTTCAACAAGATCTGCCACGGACGGCCTTCTTCTTATCCCATCAGCCAGAGCAGCCAGGCTGGTGGGGACTAGGAAGAGGGCCTTCTCTGTGGCGGCCCCCAAACTGTGGAGCTCTCTCCCTAGTGACCTCTGCCATGCCCCCTCTGTGATGAGCTTCCGCCGCGCATTAAAAAAGTGGCTTTTCAGGCGGGAATATGGGGTGGGTTAGGATTTTAAAAGAATTTTTTAATACTGTTTTTAATTGTCATGTTTTATTGTATTGTTTTAATTGTACATCGCCCAGGGTGGTCGGGTGGCCGGCCGGCGGCCAGATGGGCGATTAATAAATGTAATAAAATAAAAATCAATCAATAGAGACGGGACCTGCCTCCGGCCCCGTTTTCCAGCTGTTGCTTGTGTTCCCAGTTGAGTATCAGCAGGAGGGAGGCTTCTTGGCCCTTCAGAGCAACTGCAGGGTTCCCCGGGATGTTGAGAACCAAGAACGCAGAAGATGGGCGGGAGGCGCTGGGCTACTTGGCTGTGGTTTGTGAGGACTGGGCTGGTTGTCGGGGGCGGATGTTGCCGTGTGTCCCTCCCCCATGAAACGGCAAGGGACGTGAACGCAATGAAGTGGGCCTCTTCTGAGTTCTCGGGTAGAGAGGCATTTCGCAGTCCTGCTATCAGAGATCCTTCTAAACTGGAGATGTCAGAGAGTGAGCCTGGGACCTCCTCGTGCGTGTGTCGTATCATGTGTGCCGCTGCCACTGAGCGAAGGCCCCCCCCCCCACACCCGCCGCAGACATCGGCTGGGCTCCAGGCAGCACCATTGTGGGTACCAGGAAACCTCTGCGGGCATGAAAAGAGGGTGGTGATGGATGATGATGATGATGGAAGAAGGCAGGGCGCATGCAACTTCTGCCCTCAGTCCGGGGATCTGGGACTTGGGCCCGGGAACATTATGGGTTGCAGCTGGGGTGGCCTGGGCCTAGTAAGCAACCCAGGACCACATAGGAGGGAGCCCTCAGATAGCGGTGGTGGGGACACACACACGCCACGTGGTGTTTCTGCCACTCATCTGGGTTGAAGGGCTGGGGATGTGGAAAGGGATTGATGAAGGGGTTGATGTGCCATGATCCCCCCATCCCAGAGAAGAAGCTAGGCCAGTGTTCTCCAACCTTGGGTCCCCAGATGTTTTTTGGCCTACAACTCCCAGCATGCCCCAGCCAGCTATGCTGGCTGGGGCATGCTGGGAGTTGTAGGCCAAAAAACATCTGGGGACCCAAGGTTGGAGAACACTGAGCTCGGCAAAGGGGAAGGATTTCTGGTAGGAACTGGGGGAGACCACCTGTTTGGAGAGGGGGCTTGACACTGTTCTTGTGCTTGGGAACATTGGGTGGTGGTGGTGGTGGTGCCGCCGGAGCTTTAACTGGAGAATGCTGTGCCCTTACCTGCTGTGGTGGTGGTTGTGTGCTCGACCCGGTGGCCAGCCGCAGCTGCCCTTTTTTTTTTAAAATACCCAGAATTCCTTTGAGCCTTCCCCAACCTGGTGCCCTCAGATGTGTTGGGCAGTAACTCACTTCATTCCTGGCCAGCATTGGCCCTGCTGGCTGGGAACGCCGGGAGTTAAAGGCCACCGCATCGATTCTGGAGGGCACCAGGCTGCAGAAGGCTGTGCCACTCCATAACGTAGCGTCATCCTGAGCAGGGTGCTGATTCCAGCGGCCACTGGGAGGAGAGCTGCCGCCCCCGCCGTTGCAAAACTGGCCGTGATGGTGGCCAACGGGGTGACGGTGGGCTCCACGTTGCTCCCTCTTTTTGCCATGCCCTCAGGCTCCCCAAACATGGCTCGCGGTTCTCGCTGGAACACCTTCAGCCCAGCAGCCTGTAGGCAGAATAAGTGAATGAAGATCCCGTCGTGTGAGGCCTTACTTCAAGTTGAGGCCTCTCTGGCAGGGCCGGTGCTACCATTAGGCCAACTAGGCAGCCGCCTAGGGCGCAGGGCTAAAGGGGGCGCCAGAAACACCTTGAAAAAAAATACAGCATTCTCAAGTGGGAAGGGGGGCGCTAAATATCTGATCTTGCCTAGGGCACCAAACTGCCTTGCAGCGGTCCTGCTCTCTGGCCATCAGGCCTTTTCAAGAGCCGGATATTCCCTCTCGCTTCTTTCAGCTTCTCCAGTGCCATGACCTCAGCGTCGTACAAGATGAAGAACTCATTCACCGTCTCACCAAGCAGCTCTCCTCTTCCAGGGCCGTCCTTCGCTCACTGGCCTTGGAGGGCATCCTCCATCTGGTAGATAACCCAAGGACGGTGAGAAGAGAGACAGTCCCACCCACCCCTGCACCCTCCGCCCCTAGAAATGACTGCAGTGCACCCCGTTGGCTCTGGAGTTGCCGAAGCAGGCAGGATCGGGAGGATTCGTGGGCCCTCCAGTCGCTGCTCCGGCCTCTGTCAACATGGGGGGGAGTGGTGGTAGGTTGGCTGGTTGAGCTCCTCCGTTTTTCCCGTGGAGGCATGCAGTCCAGTGACCAGCTTGGAGGAGTCCTCCTGGAGAAGTTCGAAACGGACACGGTTCTTTTATGGCAGATGTTTTAGCACCAGCTCCTTCGGGGCGTGATCCAGTGGGACGGTCTCCTGAGCACGCCCCATTGAAACGAATGGGAGCTGCGCAAGAGCACGTCCTGGTGGATTGGGCCCTTGGCTGTGTATATGAACTTGGGTACAGGTAGCAGGCCAGGTTGGGCACCTTCCACCCACCTCGGTCACAGTCACACCGCTTACAGAACCTTTGGCAGCTGAGGGTTGCCGTCGAAGGGTTTTTAATAGCACAGCCGATGCTCCGCTTCTTCCCTGGTTCTCAGCGGGGCCCTGATCCAGAACATACACCGGTGAACAGTTGAAAGAACTGGGTATGTTTAGCCTGGAGCAGAGAGGATTATGGGTAGATATGATAGTGGCCTTCAAATATCTCAAAGGCTGACGTTGTAGAAGATGGAGCGGTGTCGTTCCCTGTTGCAGGACTAGAACCAATGGGTGGAAATTGCAGGGAAGCTAAACATTAGGAAACACTTCTGAACGTTTGTTTAGCAGTGGAACAGACTGCGTCAGGAGGTGGTGGGCTTTCCCTCGCTGGAGTTATTTCAGCAGAGGCTGGATGGCCATCTGTCACGGAAGCTGTAGCTGCACCCTGCAGTACAGATGGAGCAAGGTTGGGTTAGATGAGCTTCCTCCAACCCGATGCCCTCCAGATGTGTTGGACTACAACTCTGGGGTTCTGGGAGTTGTAGTCCAACACATCTAGAGGGCATCGGGTTGGGGGAAGCCGGGTCAGATGATCTCCAAGGTCACACAACTGTTACATTCTGTGATTCCCCTCCTCTAGCTGACTAGGACTGTTGCAGGGGAGTGCTTGGACTGCCAATTGGACACTAGCCCACCAGCTCTGAATGTTGGTGCGAGCCCAGCGGTGCCATCATCCCTGAGGCCCTGGGACCCCTCACCCAAAGCTGGGTGAGGGGTCCCATCAGAAGGCATTGATTCCATCAATATTATAGCCTCCTCAGAGAGGGGGTCAACAGGGGGCAGGCTCCCTTACTGGGTGTTGACTCCCCTGGACCCTTGATTTTTCTGTGGGCTGGAGCAGGGTCCTGCTACTCCCCCTTGGAGGAGAGCTGGTCAAGATTCAGGGTCCGGGCACCGATGGATCTCGACATTGTGACTGTCACTCACTGCAGCATTGCGAGCAGGGCCGGTGCTACCATTAGGCCAACTAGGCAGCCGCCTAGGGCGCAGGGCTAAAGGGGGCGCCAGAAACGCCTTGAAAAAAAATACAGTGCTCTCAAGTGGGAGGGGGGGCGCTAAATATCTGATCTTGCCTAGGGCACCAAAATGCCTTGCACCGACCCTGATTGCGAGGGGGGGGGAAATGCCGAACGCCACTGGTCGAATGAGCCTGCTTCCTCTTAGACGGCAGGCTTCTAGTCAACACACCTGTTGCTCGTCAGATCACCCGTTGCTGGTGGAGCTTACTAAAAGCAGGTCTCTGAAGGCTGCTCCTGCCTCCTGTCCTGTTCCTGGCCCTAAGTCAGAAAGAGAGAATACTCCAGGGTCAGGGCAACGAGACCAGCCATTCGCCAGCTTCCTTTCGGTGAACAAGCAGAATGTTACGGCTGGGAGGGACCTCGGAGATCATCTGGTCTCATACGAGATGACGTTTGCATCCGCCCAGATTCTCCTGAGCGTCAATTGGACGCTCACCAGGGCCGGTGCTACCATTAGGCCAACTAGGCAGCCGCCTAGGGCGCAGGGCTAAAGGGGGCACCAGAAACGCCTCGGGGGAAAAAAATACAGTGCTCTCAAGTGGGAAGGGGGACGCTAAATATCTGATCTTGCCTAGGGCACCAAACTGCCTTGCACCGGTCCTGACGCTCACCTCTCCTTCGATGTCCGCGAGTGCTTGCAATCGCTGTTGGCTTTGTGCAAATGGGGAAATGGGCGCAAATCAAACGCAATCAGACAGGAAAATTGCACCAAAGTTTGAGTATTTTTCAAAGTAGCATCACTTTCCCCCAGAGACTTAAGCTTGAAATTGCATTTCCCCCAGAGACTTAAAAACATGAAATTGCAAAAAAAATATATGTGCAACCAATTTCAAACTGCTTTTTCTCTGAAATTTGCACAATTTCCTAATGCAAGCACATGTTTTGAGAATTCACAAGCATTTTCAGAGAACACGTTCTCCTGCTGGCGTTCAAGGCTGCAAACGGGGCATGCTTGACTGTTTTGCGAGCCCAAACAAGATTCTTGTAGATCACTAGAAAAATGGATTATTGGCCTCCTTAAAGTAAAGACTGGTGAGGAGTATCCTGCCAGGCCTCCTTGGGCTACAACAGCTTCCCCCCAACGTGGCATCCTCCAGATGTGCTGGATTACAACTCTCATCCTCCACAGCCAATACACATCTGGGTGGCTCCAGGTAGGGGAAGACTGGACTACAGAATGGCTCTGACGGAACGGATGCCCTGAATGTGCCTCCGCAATTCTATCTCTCTTCTGTTGCTGCTGGCAATGGTTTTATCTCTTGTCAGGTGGTGAAGCTTCAGCCCTTCTTGCCGGAGATTCTGAAAAGGCTTCAGGAGACCGACCGGGAGACGTCCCTGAAGGCCCTCCGGCTGGTGAAACACCTGGTCCATCACCTACAGGGATCCAAGTGTGTGCCTCTCGCATTAGAGGTAGCAGCTCAGGTGCTCCCGCGCTTCGATGATGTAAGTCATGCTAAGCGTGGAGGAGGAAGCGATCAGTGGCTCCTAGGCACGGTGGCTCCGTATTCCTTGCAGCGTCAGACTCGGTATGCCTCTCAGTGTAGAAGTTGCTGGGGAACACGAGCGGGAGGCAGGAACGGTGCAGGGCTGTTTGGCGCCCTAGGCCAAATTATATTTAGCGCCCCCCCTCTCGTGCCGTGGGGGGGGGGGCTCCGGAGCAAAGCAGCCCTGCTCTGCAACACCCCCCCCGCGCCGCCGCCGCCCCACCACCACCTACCTTCCCCCCGCCCCCGCTGCTGGCTGCTGCTGCTGCCGCCGCCGCCACCTCCTCCTCCGACGCGACGGGACCCCCACGCTTTTTTTTTTTTGCCGGGGAAACCAGGGCAACAGGGCTGTTTAAGCCCTGTTGCCCTGGTTCCTCCTCCCACCAAAACAACGCCAGCGGGGCTCCAGAAACGACGGGAAGGTAGGTAGGTGGCTGACGGGCGCGCACACGCGGGGGGGGAGGTGCGGCGGCGGCGGCGGCGGCTGGCAGGCGGGCGGGGAGGCATGGCGGAGGCGGCAGGCGGGGCAGGAGCGCGCCAGAGGCGAGGAAGGGGCGCAGAAACGCTGCGCCCTCTTCCGCCACACGCCCTAGGCAGCCGCCTGGGTCTGCCTAGCGGTAGCGCCGGCTCTGGCGGGAGGGTGCTATTGCCCCCATGTCCTGTTCCTGGGCCTCCCATTGCGGCATTTGGTAGGCCACCGTGACCAGAATGCTGGACTAGATAGGCCTTTGGTCTGATCCAGCATGGCTCTTCTTATGGGTCATTCTAGCTGTAGGAATGAGCTTGCAGGTGTGGGGCACATATGAAGACAGCAGCACTAGCATGGAGGATGAAGACAGAAGTAATGTTGAATGAGAAGTCACTGTGCATTCTTTGCCTGCAGTGTGCAGAGCCTGACTTTGCAGCTGAGTTTCTGTGACCGATGTCCATATCTACTGATCAAATGCTGGTTCAGTTGTCAGTGGTCTTGACTCTTCCTTGATACTTCAGCCATTTTTTAATGTCTGAAAACACCACATGCTCATTCTTCACTTATATATTTCTCCATTGCCTTAGTGAAACAGATCCATCCAAACAGATCCATTTTAAAAAGGCTAAGGATTTGGGGTGGGTGATGTCACAGCTGCAGGCAAATCAGTGCTGACTACATCTGACTCCCCCCCCCCTTCAAATTAAACATCCTGCAATGGCTGCAGAACAGTTTTCTCTTTCTCCAGAGGTTACCCTGGAAGAGGGGAAAAGAGAAACCAGCTTGATCATTCTGTAAATATTATGTCTGTCTTCAACTGTCAGAGATCAGTGCTCCATTCTTTGTTCCTGCATCTGTCTTCTGTACATATATGATAATATTCCTATGAGATGGCTTGCATGAGATTAGCTTGGAAATAAATAGAGCCATTTCTGCCAAAAATCAGGAAATGGCTCAGTTAGTTTCTGAGCAAATCCAAATTTATGGTCCCACACAGACACATTTGCCCATGCAGCCTGTTTAAATCTCTCCTATTCAATCTAATCGAGTGCCTTTTCCCACTCAACACAGAGGATCCTTTGCCCCAAGGGCCCTCTATGGTGGGTAGGTGGGGGTTCTTTACCCCACCCTAGCATTTTGCCCCCACAGCCTCCATATACCTGCCCCTATTCATTCTAAAGGAGTGAATGAGCTGGAGAATCATAGAATCATAGAAAAGTAGAGTTGGAAGGGGCCTACCAGGCCATCGAGTCCAACCCCCTGCTCAATGCAGGAATCCAGGTCAAAGCATCCCCGACAGATGGCTGTCCAGCCGCACCTTGAATGCCTCCAGAGTGGGAGAGCCCACCACCTCCCTAGGTAGTTGGTTCCATTGTCTTATTGCTCTCACAGTCAGGAGGTTTTGGGAGGTTGAAAAGCTTACCTCCCCCTTGAGGTGGGCTTTCACGAGCCCCCAAATTTCCTTTCTGAGCGTGAGCTTGGAGAAACTCACCAGCAGCTCTACCTGTGAGTACTTCAGACCTTTATCCCTAACATAGAACCAGCTCTGACTTACACTCAGAACCCTTCCGCGTGAAAGTCAGAGCAATGGAAAAGGATCTCCCCAGTCTCCAGGGATATTGTGGAGATGGGACGGGCCTCTCCTGCGGGAACGGTGAGCTCATCATGCCCCTTTCCGGACTATCTCAACCTGTCACTTCCTCGTCTGGATGGGGAAAGCCTTCCTGCACTTCTTCCGTTCCTTTCTGGTGTCACCTGCAGGATTCCCACAAAGTCCGGTCGCTGGCCATCTGCCTCTTCGGAAACCTACTGGAAAACACCATGAAGCAGAACAAGGGGCTCATGAAGGACCATGTCATTCGCAGCTTGGTGCCGCTCGTGATGCACCTCCATGACCGAAGCCCCATAGTGAGCCAGGTATGCTCCTGGCAGGGCTGGCATCCAGGGTAGGCATAGTTGGGCTCTTGCCAGGGGCCCACACCCCACTAGGGGCTCTCCGACCAGGGCACCCTGGTCTGTCTTCTCCTCTTCACCGCTGCAACCTGCTTATTCCCCTGCCTCTTGCTCTGGCCCCGGCAACGACGGTGAGGAGGAGGAGGAGCCGGAGGTGGCACGGCTGAATTGCTCACTGGCTTCATTTCTCCCCAGCTCTCCATTTCTCTACACATTTGGACTCCCGCCCGCCCGCCCCGCCCCTGCTGTCCCTCCTTTTCTCTCCTGACAGGAGAATTCTGAACTGATTCAGAATTCTGATGTTACACTTGAATGTATGTCAATCTTAATATTCAGTTCTCTTTTATGTAAAGCCTCCCATAGCTTTAATTTAATATTCTCAAAGGAAACAACTGAGTCGGTTAACATAGATCACAAGGATGTTTTCCTAATGATAAGCATTTGAAACATCTTTCTAAGCTACCGTACCTTTCATATGGTGATAGTACTGGAGGAATCAGATCTTGCTTGGTGGTACCAGACTTTGTAAATATATATTAAAAATAGGAGAGACTCTCAGAGTTTGACAAACAGTTGTAAGACCCAACCCAGATCAGTAATGCCAATGTACAATATTAATTATACATTTTGCTTCTCCTAAAGAATATGATTTGTTCATTCATTTTGTCCAGGTGAATGGCCTGTATTATGAATTACAAATCCTCTCGATTGCTAAAATCGAGCAAAAGAGACTCAAGTGCTAAAATCCACGGGTTAGGGGGCGCAAATTACTTGCCTTGCCCCGGGTGCTGACAACCCACGCTACGCCACTGTCTCCTGTGCATCTGGGATTTGCATTTCAGTCTTTGCTTTCCCCAGCTCTCCTCTTCTCTGTGCATCTGGGGGTGGGTGGGTTTCTTGCTGTTCCCCCCTCCCCTTCTCTCCCACTCTCTAGGTATCTGTGCATCAGAGGTTTTAATTTTATTTTTTGCTGTCTCCTCCTCTTCTCCCCAACTCTCCTTTTCTCTGTGCATCCGGGATTTGTATTTGTTCATTTTTGCTGTCCCTTTTCCTTCTCTCCAACGCTCCCGTTCTCTGAATTCCATTTCTCTATGTATCAGAGAGGTTTGTTCATTTTTTGCTGCCTCCTCTCCCTCTCTCCAACTTTTGGTTCCTCGGTGCACCTGGGTTTTGTTTCGGGTTTTTTGTTTGTTTGTTTGCTTGCTTGCTTGTTTGTTTTTTGCTGCCCCAACCCCTTCTCTGTTCATCCCCAACCCCGTTTGTTCCTCAGTGCATCTGGGCTCCCCCCAGTCCCCCTCCTTTGACATCTGACACAGAGCAGTTATTTACCTTTCCAGTTTGACAAATTTGAAATCGTTAGTTGTTTGATTATTATTGTATTTTTTACTGCTGGGGACAGCGAGAGGCACTTGTGGGATTCTCTGCCTCACCTTGGCCAGCCTTGGGTTCTGTGCACCTTGACTGTGGTGTGTGTGTGCCCTTAGCTGTTCCATTTCAGGCAGCAAAATGACTTGGGCCACCCCTGCTCAGAGCTTACTGAACGGGGTCCACCTGTGGCTGGACAGGTGGGGGCTAACCTGATTGAACACTAGAAAAAGAATATCAATCTAATGTAGAAAACTCGATGTCAGGGAGAAGGTGCTCCTAATGGACTCACAGAATCATAGGATACGTAGAGTTGGAAGGGGCCTATAAGGCCATCGAGTCCAACCCCCCGCTCAGTGCAGGAATCCAGGTCAAAGCATCCCCGACAGGTGGCTGTCCAGCCGCACCTTGAATGCCTCCAGAGTGGGAGAGCCCACCACCTACCTAGGTAGTTGGTTCCATTGTCGTATCGCTCTGTCAGGAAGTTTCTGCCCTCCTTTGCTGTGTGCATGTCAGACATGTGAACCCCCCCCCCCCATTGGAGTCTTGAGTGGGACCGTCCAAATACAGGTGGGCCCCTTCCGTGAGAATGAGGCCTGCGAGAGCCCCAATGGCTCTGCTGACTGGGGATGCTGGGAGTTTATTTATTTATTTCTTTATTATATTTATATCCTGCCATTTTCCCCCTGCAAAGAACCCAAAGTGGCTTACATAATCCTCCCCCTCTCCATTTTGTCCTCACCACAGCCCCATGAGGCGGGTTAGGCTGAGAGTCAATGACTGGCCCAAAGTCACTTCGTGAGCTTCGTGGCCGAGTGGGGACTCGAACCCGGGTCTCCTGAGTCCCAGTCCCACACTCTCACCCCGCCCTACGCCAGACTGGCTCTCCTAGAGTTGCAGTCCATAATATCTGGAGGGCACCAGGTCGGGGAATGCTGGTTTAAGAAATCCACTCTGGACCGTGGCGTTTGAGCAAGTTCTGTGCATACTTCTTCCTGCAAAGCATGTTCATATGTTGGCATCTTCTGGAAGCCAGAAGATCCCTAATAGAAGCAAAATGTTTTCTTGGACTAACCACTCCCAGGCTGTTCTGCCAGATGTCAAGAGCCAGTGTGGTGTAGTGGTGAGAGTGTTTGGGACTGGGACTCGGGAGATCCGGGTCCGAGTCCCCGCTCGGCCCATGAAACTCACTTGGGTGACTTTGGGCCAGTCACTGACTCTCAGCCTAACCTACCTCACAGGGTTGTTGGGAGGGTAAAATGGAGAGGAGGAGGAAGAGGATTATGTACGCCGCCTTGGGTTCCTTTCAGGAAAAAGGGCGGGGTATAAATATAATAATAAATAAAAGCAGAAGGATGGGAAGAGGGTGGTGGTTGCTAACTGTTCACCACAGCTCTGTGGTTCCGCAGGCCTGCTGGGACACCCTCTCCACCGCAGCCAAGTTCCTCAACTGCAACGAGCTCCAGCCCTTGATCCAGATCCAGGATACGTGGTGCATCTGCCTCCACATGGTAGGTGGCCTTCCTCCTCCGCACTCCTTGCAGACCCTCCTCTCTCTCCGTTCGGAGAAGGACAAGAAGAGCCTTCTCAGATACTTGACAGCAGCATGAGAGGGAAGTTGCCCCCCTTGATACTTTGGTGTCCTCTGGTCTGGGACAGAAAGAAACGACCGAGGGTTGCACACCAGGAACAAAGTTGCCTGTGCGTTTGGGTCCCTGAGCACCCACAAAAGGAGAAGCTGAGCGCCAGAAACGATGGCGTTCCCTGGCCCCTGGGAATGGTGCAGACAAGGGCGACTAAATTGATCCAGGGGCTGGAGCAGCTCCCTCCGGAGGAAAGGATCGCCTTCTCCCGTACAATCCACCCCGCACACTTAGGTCCTCTGGGAAGAATCTGCTTCAGTCAGCCAAAACTAGGCTGACAGGCATTACCCAGAGGACCTTCTCTTCTGCTGCTCCCAGATTATGGAATGGCCTGCCGGAGGAGATACGTCAACTTGTCAGTCTTTTGCACTTTAAAAAAGCCATAAAGACTGAACTCTTCCGGCAGGCCTATCCGGTGGAATTTTAGGATGTTTTAAAGATGTTTTTAGGATGTTTTAAGATGTTTAATAGTATATATTGTGTTGTTTTAGTTTAGGTATTTTATATTTTCTGTTGTTCTCTGCCTCGATCTAGATGGAGAGGCGGGTAATAAATAAATTATTATTATTATTATTATTATTATTATTATTATTATTATTATTATTATTATTATAAAGGTGACAGCAGCTGGGAGTGTTCAACTGAGAGAAAAGATGAGTGAGGGGAGGCATGGTGGAGGTGCACAAAATTAGGCATGGTGTGGAGAAAGTGGGCAGGGAGACAGTTTTCTCCCTCTCTCTTCATGCTAGAACCCAACGGGGACAGGTCAAAGGAAGTCCTTCTTCACACAGTGCAGAGTTAAACGACGGAATTCTCTTCCACGAGACGCAGCGATGGCCACCCATTTGGACAGCTTTAAAAGGGGACTGGACAAATTCAGGGAGGACGAGAAGGCTATCGATGGCTACTGGTCCTGATGGGCTGTATGCCGCCTCCAGTGTCAGAGGCAGTGTGTCTATGCACACCCGCTGCTGGGGAACATGGGCGGGAGGGTGCTGCTGCACTCTTGTCCTGCTTGTGGCTTTTCCATAAGCAGTTGATTGGCCACTGTGGGAACAGCATGCTGGACTGGATGGACCCCCTTGGTCTTTTGAGATTATGTCATTATCAGGGATGGGGACTCGGACTCGAGGACTCGACTCATGAGTCGGACTGAGTCCCCCCTCTGACTCGAGTCGGACTCGAGTCCCAATATTTTTAATGGGACTCGAGACTCGACCCGGGACTCGAGACCAAAGACTCGTCAACATCCCTGCTTGATGCCACCTGCAGGTGCTGTCTGGACCTAGTTGCAGTAACAATCCAAGTTTATTTTTTAAAACCATTTTACTAATGTAACCTTTCAGACATTTTGGGTTTGGCTGCCTCTGCCTGCCTGTTTGGGGTTCCCTGCCTCCTCTGCCTGCCTGGTCTCTTCTTAACCAGTTCCACAGTTTGAATTGTCCAAGACAAAGGCCTCTGCCTGCCTGTTTTGGGGTTCTCTGCCTGGTTATTTTGGGTTTGTCTGCCTGGTCTGTTCTTGTCAAAATCAGTGGCAGAGTTTTGAGATAAAAAGGCACACTTGTGCCTAGAATTTATTTAAGCCACACATCTGAAGTAGCCTTATTTTGTTGGGGAAAACCCCCATTGATTTTAATAGGGACTCGTGGAGTCAGCTTTGGGAGTGACTCGTGACTCGTGACTCGTGAGTCACCATTTTGGACCAAGGACTTGGACTCGGACTCGAGACTCGGGTCCAAAGACTCGTGACTCGACTCGTGACTCGAGACCAAGGGCTCTTCAACATCCCTGGTCATTATGTCCTGACACTATCTGGTTACTTTCAGCTCTCACCCTATTATCGTATCTTCATCCTCCCTCTTTTTTCGGGGCCAGGTTGCATGTGCAACAACAACAGTGCAACTCCCAATCTCTGACTCTTAGGCAAGGGGTGGGAGGGATCACTGACTACTAGGGGACCACTGGCCAGTTTCTGGTGGACTGCCTAGTTCCTGGGAGGATGATGATGATGATGATGATGATGATGATGATGATGATGATGATGATGTGCAAAGAACACTTGCCCAGGCGAACCTTGAGAACATAGGAAGCTGCCTCAACCAGGCCAGAGCATTTGTCCGGTGTGGCTCCCCTGACTCCCCTGGCCGTGGCTCTCTGGGGCATAAGCAGAGGTCTTTCCTGCTGGCCGCTCCCTGTAACTGGGGCGGCAGGTTCTGGACTGGGGCCCTTCCACATGCAAAGCCAGGGTTTGGCCGCTGAGCAAACGGGGCCCCACCGGTGGTGCCTGATCCAACCAGAACGGCACTTCTTGCGGGCTTAAACAACAGCGCGGACTCTCGTCCTCGCTTTGTACAGATGAGTTATGATGCCCTAACTGTTATGGTGTGTTTTGCTTTGTAAACTTAAAACATGCATGTGGACCAGGGCTGGATTAACATAGGGGCGATTGGAGCGGCCGCTCCAGGCCCATAACAGAAAATAGGCCCACAATATAGGGACGCGCGGCACGATTTGAGTTAGCTCTGATCGTTATCATTCAGCATAATTAATGATTTTTTCAAGATTAGAAAGGTGTTCTAAGCACATCTGCATTACAGGCTTGAGGCAAGACCTAGCAAGAACTGTTGTTCTCAAATTAGCATTTCGGTAGGTTTTTGCATTTCAATCACTGTTACTACATTTCTTTGAAGCACATGGGGGGCTTGCTAGCGTCTGTAATATTCAGATTTAGAAGGGACCTCTCTCTCCAGCCTCGAGCAAAAGATCTTTCTGATTCGCAGCTCAATTGTTCAAATGCTAGTTTAACAAAAAAACAAAAACAAAAACGAAACAAAGCGACAAGAACAACACAATTATTCTTGATCAAGCAAAGCTTCCTGGCTTTTTGTTGTGGCTGCTTTTTCTTTTTTAATAAATAAATTTGGGGGAAATTGGGAAGACCCTTACTGATGAGCTGCAGGAGTTTTTGAGTTTTGGCACTTTAATGGTAATTAAAATATTTAATTTGTTTTAATATAAAATTGCGTCTTCATTTTATTTATTTCCATAAAAAGGCCCACCAAAATCCTCAGCACCAGGCCCATAATGCTCTTAATCCAGCCCTGATGTGGACTGCAGGGGTGCTAGTTTCCCTTTGTAATGTCATGCGCATGAAGCCTGAATACCCTCCTAATTCTGTTCTAAGGTAAAGCATTACAGGAAGGACCCAGCCTCCCATTTCCTGTCCCAGAGCATTAAATACCTGAAGAGCCCGCAGGCTTCCATCAGAGAGGTGGCCATCCGATTAATAGGCAAGTTCTGCTCTCCAACAAGGGGGGTTCTTCCCCCCCCTCCCCCCTCTCTCCACTAATAGCAACAAGGATGAAACCCTCATTTAAAAACAAGTCAACCAGGCGGGCTCAATGCTCACTTTCCAAGCAACGGGGTTCTGGAGCTCCGGTTTGCCCACTTCCTTCCCTGGAAGCCCCCCCCCCCCATGTGAGAGCTGGATGACTGTGAGGCACCATGTGTGTGTGTGGTGTGTGTGGCCGTGACACTCCTTGTGTTCCTGGGCACAAGCCTAGTGGAGACCTGAGCTGGAACAAAGCAAAGACCCTCTTGAACTCTAAAAGTGTCCCCTTCCCTTTGATTAGGGTGCTCCCTCCCCCGCTGTTTTCAGGGGAACACCCCCCTCGTAATGCTTTTGTTACTGTGGAGCTTGGTGGGTCAAAGTTGTGCAGGAGCAGCAACCCACGTAACCCCCCCCCATCCTTACCTCCCTGCACTCTGAGCATCAAAAGCCCCAGGAATCTGGCGCGGGCCTCAGGCAGGGCTGCCCTTTCTCCATGTGAAGTGGAGTGGGTCTCTGTCTCTCTCTCTCTCTAGGGCTCGCCGCCCAGGAGACCAAGAGCAAAAGGAAGCTAGAGACCATCTGCAAGGGTGAGTTTGAGATTCAGACGTGGATTGCTCCTTGGACGAGGGTGCAGGGCTTTCCAGCTCGTGTCTGGGATGATGGTCTCCCTCAACCTGCGGCTTGAGAAGGGCTGGGCGTCCGCCCTCTGCAGAGGCCTGGCCTGCTCCATTCTCTGCCTTGTGCCCATCATGCTTGCGTCTGGGCTTGAAGATCAAAAGAGGCACTAAGGTGTGGCCGGGCCCGGGGAGCTTCTCCCTGCTCTCAGGTTCTGCCACCGCAGGCATTTTCCTCTCAGCCTGGCAGGGATACAGGAAGCGGTCCAGCTTGCGAGAAAGCTGCCTGAAGGCACCAAGTGCGAGGGGAGACAGTGAGGGAGGGTGAGCTCTGCCATTAGGTAGATTGAGATGGCAGCCTCGGACGGCAGATGCTGGATGGTTTGGAGAGGGGCGGCTGCAGCCCCCTGGCCATTCCTGTGTTGTGGTAGAACATGGCGGTGTGTTCCAGGTAGGCTATCGTGGACCCCCTAAGCTAGCCTGCTGCCCTCAGGAGCGGAGGGGGATGCTGGCCCAAGCCCACTGTCAAAGTAAGGTTCAGTTGCCCGTCCAGTCGGCTTCTGTCGGCGGAGTGGGGCAGCCGTCTCGTCCTTCGCCTCAGGCACAGAAATGTCTTTGGCCAGCCCTGCCTTCACCCGTGAAGAGATGGATTCATCCATCTCTCCCTTTCTGCCCTGGTGCAGTGAGACCCACAGTCCTGGGGGAAGATAATCAGGAGGATGCAGTCACGGCCCTGGACCATCCAATTGCCAACATGTATGGGGGGAGTGAGAAAAGACGACCAATTAATTGGAAATGGCCTTTTAGTAAGCTGTTGGTCCATCGCTGTTTTGGACTGAGAATTAGACCGCCACACTCAACTGCACATGTGGGTGCGGAGTGGAGATGCGTTGAAGCAGATGGCGCCGCTGCTGTCAGTCACTCCTGTTTGCCCCCCCCCCACTTGCCCCCTTCATCGGTGTGGCCGGGATCCGTCACTCTCCACCCTCGTCCCTCCCTTAGCCTTGAACGATCTCAAGGAGGACCCAAAGCCGTCCGTCAGCTGCCTGGCAATGCAAACCATCCAGATCCTGGAAACGGTCCGCGATCAAATCCCCTCGGGGTGCAGCGTGCAGATGCTGCTGCATCGGATGTGGAGGACCTGCGTCCGATAGGGGCTCCCCGCTTGGACCAGGTAAAGATTGTGCGTGCGGCGGCCGGAGCCGGGGGGCGCCTCGCCCCACCCTGGGGTGGGCCCACCTTTGCACCGCTTCCGGTTTCTCACGGAGGCAGACACAGCAGGAAAGCCCCCAGAGGTGTCGGGGTGCATTTGGGAGCCGGTGAGGCAAGCAAGCAAGGAGGAGAAGAGCACTCCATCAAGCTTGGACAAAGGGGAGGAAGGAGCATTCCACGCCGGGCCGGTGCTACCGCTAGGCAAACTAGGCGGTTGCCTAGGGCGCGCGGCTGAAGAGGGCGCGGAAACGCTGCGCTCCTCTTCACTGCCGCTGCGCCGCCCCCGCCAGGCCTCCGCCTCCCCACCCTCCCGCCCGCTGCCGCCGCCGCTGCGCCTCCCCCCGCCCGCCTGCCCGCCCGCTCGCTCGCCGCTGCGCCTCCCCGCCCGCCCGCCCGCCCACTGCTGCTGCGCCTCCCCCCGCCCTCCGCCGCCGTGCCTCCCCCCGCCCTCCCGCTCGCTGCCGCTGCGCCTCCCGCCGCCATCACCCCCCCAACCCCCCCGTCACCTACCTTCTCCGCGTCGCGTCGCTTCCGGAGCCCCGCCCGCGTTGTTTTGGCGGGAGGAACCAGGGCAACAGGGCTTAAACAGCCCTGTTGCCACGGTTTCCCCCGGCAAAAAACAGCGCGGGGGTCCCGTCGCGTCGCGTCACTTCAGGAGGAGGAGGAGGAGGAGGAGGAGGCAGCCAGGGCGGGGGGAAGGTAGGTTGGTGGTGGCGGCGCAGGGTTTTTTTTTTTGCTGCTTTGGGGGGGGGTGCTAAATATTTTTTCGCCTGGGGCGCCAAACTGCCCTGCACTGGTCCTGATTCCACGGGGAGGCCGAGACTCAGGGCCAGCACCAAGGGTGGACATGGTTGGGCACCTGCCGAGGGCCCACACCCCAGCAGGGGGGCCACTGACAAGACCTCCTTGGAGTTGCTCCTCCCCTTCACCACTCCAACCTGCTGGTTGACCTGCCTCTCGCTCCAGCCCAGACAACGGTGGTGGTGAGGAGCAGGAGATCATGCCACGGCCCGCTTGCTCCCTGGGTCCGTGCCTGTCAAGCACACAAGCGGCAGCGGGGAGGAGGAGGAGAAAGAGGGGGAGGAGCGGGAGCAGCTGGTGACCGTGGCGCTGCGAAGGTCAACTCGCCGAGGGAGGGGGCACGTGGAGGGTGCCTCACAAACCCGGAGCCAGCACTGGCGAGTCTCGCTGCCATCTCTTTGGGCACCCCTGGAAGGAGAAAGCGTGAAAGGCAGGCGTGCCCAAGGCAGGAGGGAGCCGCACGGCCATCCCACTCCCCAAGGCAAGCCAGGGAATATAGCCCTGGGCAAAGAGATGGGTCAGAAGCCATCGGAAAGTGCCGTTGAGGATGACGCGACAAAAGAAAAGGAGCCAAACTGGCAGTGGACCACAGAGGGACGTAGGGACGTAGGAAGCTGCCTTCTCCTGAGCCCATTTAGCCCAGTATTGTCGACACGGGCTGGCAGCCATGGCTCTCCAGGGTTCCAGGCAGGATTCTTTCCTAGCCCTACCTGGGGATGCCGGGATCGAACCTGGGACCTTCTGCATGCCATGCAGGTGCTCTCTCACACCGAGTGGTGGTCCCTCCCCTACAGCACCTGGTATTCCAAGGCCGTCACCCATCCAAGGCCCGACCCTGCCTAGCTTCTGGGATCAGACGAGACCCAGCTGTTCAGCGCTGTTCAGCGGACTTGTCCCTGCCGCTGGGGGTGGGTGGGTGCTGAGCTGTGTACTGTCCGTGGCCCATTTCTGCCTCCATGGTGATAGACATTACCTTTCAGCTGCTTAGATGAGAGGAGTTTTGACCTGGCAGGATTCTTGGGCAGGTGGGGAGCATGGCCGGCCATTTCCACAGAAGAGCCGCCTCTGTCACTGGAAGACAGAGGATGGCCAACACTCCTCCCCATAACCAGGACTTTTGAGGTCCCACCGACGAACATCTCTCACCCTGTCGTTGTTGCAAAAATTACAGATTTCACTCTGGGCTGGCCGAGACTCCCCAGGCGCCAACGTCCTGCCTGCTTGTCTTTCTGAAGCCTGGCATGTCCCCCCCCCCCCCCACCTTCACGATCCAGAGTCGTCTCCGAAGTCCAGAGTCATCTCAGAACTGGCCTGCCGCAAAGGGACGACGACTGCCACAAGGCCTTCACAGGCACACAGCTCTCAACGTGGCCCTAGCAGAAGCTGCCAGCAGCAGCCATTGCTATCCGGTGCCTTCAGGTAATCCTGATGCGAGGTAAGAGTAAGACTCATTGCTGGGGTGGTCCTCGTGGCAAAGGAAGCAGCCATATTCCCATTTTAAAGCACCACGGAGGCGCTTTAATATTCCCAATGGGACTGAGTACCTTGCCAAAAGGACACCTTGGGCAAAGCTGGCATTGACCCAGAACTTCCATTTCTGGGTCTGCCCACTGGGTAGAAGAGGCCAGCTGCTCCCGCAGCACCCCCAGACCAGCCACAGAAGACCCCCTCCAATTTCCTGAATATTGCCAGACCTACCTCAAATCCCCTGGTACACTTAAATGTAGTCTTTCTTCTCCCTGTGTCGTCCCCCCCCCACAGATGTTCCTTGCCTTCACACCTGGAACAAAGCCGTGTTAACTTTTGCCCCCTCCCCACTAAAGAGCCCCCCATCTAGTCACCCCATCGTGCCTATAGTTCCATGGCAATGCAGACAACATTCCTGGATTTTCTTGGCCATTTTGCCCTCGGCCCTGCGGCTGCCCACCGCTGCAATGCCGCCCCCGAGAGAGCTTCTCTGAAATGGAATTTGGTCGGCCCCCCCGGCCTGAAAGAGGTTCGACTCCCCCGCTCTGTGCAACAACCTCAGTCTCAACTGGTGTTAGGTTCATTTAGGTGATGGTTTGGAAGTCCCTTTCTAGAGGCGTTGCCCGCATGTGGGATGCACTTGTTAGCCAGCCTTTATTGCAGAGGTGCAGAACCTCTTCCAGCCCGAGGGCCGAATTCCTTTTCAGAGAAGCTCTCGGGGGGCCACATTCCAGTGGTGGGCGGGGCCAGGGGCAAAGGAGGCGGGGCCAAAGGGTCAAAATGCCAAACATACCAGCACATTTTTGTTTAAAGCTCTTACTGCCCGTAAGTTAGCCTTCGGAGAGGCATTTCAAGCTTTTAGAATGAAGGGGGAAACTGCACAAAAGCTGGGAAGCCATCAAATGACTGGTAGTTGTGGAAAAGGACATGGGCCTCTGGGGACCCCACATTTGGCCCTCGGGCCCTCGGTCCTGCACCCCTGCTTTATTGCCCACCTCCTGCAATACTTACCTGTTGCCTGTGGTTGCCTTCCCTTTGCAGCACCGCCAAGCCATTTGTGGGAGACGCTCCAGGCCCTGCAATGCCGCTCTCTCAGCTGAGGCCTCAAGAAGCTCAAGGACAAGGTGGATGTGGTGCATATCCTGTGCACACTGGGGCACACATCACACCAGAACTGTGGCACCTACGTCACTGTGAAGGCCTTCCTGCCCCAGCATCAGTGCCCTCCAGTAAAGCTCCGCACAGTCTCAGAGAAGCAGAAGGAATTCTGAGACCTTCCAGCAGGCTGTGGAAGCAGATCCTCAGTCTACAGTTCCTAGGTGGCAGCTGGCTAAGATGTATGGAGAATGACCACCACAGGATGAGGAAGAGATGGGTCAGGACTCAGGACCTGATGGAGGAGTTGTCAATGGCCAACAAGCCTTGCCAGTGGGCCGGTATAACCACTGGTGCAAGGGGGCTTCCTCCTCCACAAGATGGAGCTGAAGCACTGGAAAAGAACAAGGCCAGCTTCACAGTTTCCAAGATCCAAGACTTGCAGAGGTGGCAGCTGAAGGACCTGTCAATGAACCTCTTGTGTGTGTCCCAGGAAGACGACAGCCTCTTTGAGCTTCTGCATGAAGAAAGCGCAGAATGCTGGTCCATGATCCTTCAAGTAACAGGGGAAGGGAAAAACCAGGGGCCTAGAAGATGGGAAAGAAGGAAACGTTATGATTTGTTTGATTCTTACTTTCATCTCAAGGCATTCCACGTTTCACATTCTTTCCCACACAACACACACACGCACGCACGCAGTTGATGAATAGCAGTGGCTGCACATTTGGGCTTCCGTAATCTTGCATTTCTATCAGCAGCCTGCATTTCTTCACTTAGGTGGCCAAAGCACCAGCGGCTTCCCGATCTGCAAGAGCCAGTCAAGGCAAAGCAAGCTGCTCACCGCCCCGCCGTGCAGTGATTTGAACGTCTGCCCACTTCTGGTCAATCTCAGACTGTGGCTTCCTCCCCACTGCATGCGACTGTCAAGGGTCCGGAGTTAAGAGGGAGATTCCAGAGGCAGCAGCTTGCGTGGGGCTTGAATTTGGCCAAGAGTCATCACCACCTCCCTCATAACCAAGGGGAGTGGGGGGATCTGGAAAGTCTCAGGCCTACATTTAGAAAATGCTACTATTGATCAAACTCAACTGCAGCTGAACTTGCACTTGGATTGGAACCCACACTTTCCATGTATCTTCTGCGCCGTCCTTTCATCTTACCGTTACCTTGTCACACGAGTGAAGTAACTCTGTCTTGTGCCTTCCTCTTTGTCCAGTTCATGTTTATTGGGTCTTGAAGTGCTGGCAGTTCTGTGTGGGGAGCAGAAGTGAGGTGGAGCCGGTTCCTCGCGCAACTGCCCAGGGCCAAAGGAGATGTAACAGGGCAGCCATGTTGTTTCTTTCTTTGTTCAAGTAACTGTCTCATTTGTGCATAAGTCAGGCCAGGGGGAAGGAGTTCGGTGGGGTTTACTATATTTTTGCAACGGTGAGGGCAGTGGAACCATAGAGCTTCAGGCATTTCTCTGCCAACTTGAATTGTTGGCCAAGCTTCTGGTATTGGGAGAAAAAATGTCTGAAGGATGTGCCCCCCAGGCTTCCTCTTCCCATACCCTACGTTTTAAGAAAGAAGTTTAGTTTTCTTTTAACCGATCTTCATAATAGAAGAGATCCTAACTCTCCTGACATGCCCTAAAGGGCTTGGCATCCACATTCCACTGGTGACCATCCTTGCTGGAACGGGACTGGGTGGGTTATGGATCAGGGGGCTTCCACACTAGGCATTTAGTGTGAAATCCATGCTTCCTTCACTCATATTTTAGTGGGGGACAGGGCATACAACACTGTCATCCATTTGTAATCCTGTATTTTCTCATGGCTTCTTCCAACTTTTTTGCCACTGCATAACATCTTAATTTTTTTTAAAAAAGCCCTGCTGTCCAATAGAGTAGCGCTGAGGGCCATCCACACCTGCCGAGATGCCACTTCTCTTCGGACTTTAAAAAAAGTTAGATTCCCCCCCCCCCGATCACTTTATTATTTCTGCCCTGGACCAGGCAGGTCAGGGTGTCTTGACTAGGACAGTGGCTGACTCAGCCCTCACCAGGCAGTACACAGCTTCGATTTTCCAGGACCCGGCAGCATCACTTAAATTCAGGCTTGCACAGTGGAGTTTTCTTGATGTTGCTTGCTTGCTTGCTTGCTTGCATACAGAAAACAAAGCCATGCTTACACTGTGGGCTGAATCACGATCATTGTGTGTTGACTGATTCAGATCAGTGCGGCCATCACAGAGCAGTGTGCGAATTGTATACACAAGTAGGGAGGTGCCTGAGCTAGCTTCATAAATGGAGAGGGCTTTGGTGGTTTCCCCCTGAGAGGAGTTACACTCAGAACAGAAAGCAGTTAAAGCCATTTTGGGGCAAAGTAGGGTGGGGAACGAGTCACACAGCTCCAGCTTTTGGAGACAGGGCAGAGGATGTCCCCCCAAGATGGAGACTGCAGCGCAAAACAGAACCTGAGAGAGTTCGGGACAATGTGTCTTCAAGACCCCAGCCTAGCTTGGGCATGGTGGTGGACCGGATGCAAAGAAAGGTACCTCCTAAATAGCTCTGTAGAAGGGTTTTTTTTTTTTTCAGGAAATGCAGTTTGTCATGCAAGGCCGCCCCTGCGGCAAAACCCCTTTCCGCCCGATGGCAAAAGGCACGGGGATCTGATCTCTTTCCAACTGGTCACCCTAGAGGATTGTATTCATACGTCTCTACAATCTCCACTTCCAGGAGTCCATATTTAAGCTCAGCGGTGGGGAAACCTCCAGGCCAGCTGATGGGACATTTGCAGACCACCAGGCAGCAGGGGAGGCGGCCGGCCGACTCCTGCTTCGATGGGGCTCCTTTCCCATTGCAGGTTTCGCAGCTTCTATTTGGAGCTTCGTAGGAGCGATCCACGGTGCTGAATTCCATCCCTAAAAATAGGTTCACCTCCACGGAGCACCGTGGATCGCTCCTACGAAGCTCCAAATAGAAGCTGCGAAACCTGCAATGGGAAAGGAGCCCCATCGAAGCAGGAGTCGGCCGGCCGCCTCCCCTGCCAGGCCGGTCTCTCTGTCCAGCCCAACCAAGGCTCCACCCAAGGACCTCCCTAGAACCCCTCAGAGAAGGGCGAGGGGAGAGGGAAGCCCGTTCATTTGGGAGCTCTCGCATCCAGGCGCTTGGGGATTGCCTCGAGGTGATGGTTCCTGAAGGAGCGGCCCCCTCTTTGTCGCTGCTGAGCTATTTTCCCAAATGAACAGAACTGAGCAATGGGGCATGGGAGAGATCACACGGCTGGGCTATCTAGGGAAATGGCTAAGCCAGTGTTCTCCAACCTTGGGTCCCCAGAGATGTTTTTGGCCTACAACTCCCAGCATGCCCCAGCCAGCGTATGCATGCTGGGAGTTGTAGGCCAAAAACATCTCTGGGGACCCAAGGTTGGAGAACACTGGGCTAAGCGGTGGTGCTGAGTGTCTGTGTGTGTGGGAGCGGTGAGAATGGTGTGCGTGCGAATGATCTGTGTGTGTGCACATGCGTACATGAATACGAACAGTGAGAACGGTTGTGTGTTTGTGTGTGTGAAAAACTAAACAAAGAAGGGGCCAGTCGAACTTTCTTTAGGGAGAGAGTTCCACGGCTTGGGTGCTGCCACAGAGAAGGCCCTATCCCATGTTCCCATAAACTTAACCTCTCTTGGTGGTGGGACATAGAGAAGTCCTCTGAAGCAGATCTTAAGCTATGGGCAGGTTCACATGGGAGGAGTCAGTCTTTCAGAGATCCTGGCCCCAAACATCTGCAGGCGCTCCATATTTTATTGGAGCAATGCAATGGGGATGAAGTTGGAATATTTAACCCTATCCTGCAGCCATGATTGGCATCTGTGTTGTCATAGGGAATGTTGTGTTCGTGAAATCAATATAAAATTACACACCCTGAAATGCTTCCTGATGGTTCAGTAATTATCCGTTGTAGGCTTGTAGCTGAAAGTGATCTCCGTGTGCTTTTGTCATTCAAGCATTGTGCTTCACTTGTGCAGCCATGTATCCCATAGACCCCGCTCCAAAAAATACACACACGTGCCACTCCCAACCTATTAGATTATAAATGCCCTGGAATGGTCAGCTTTTTACCCAGGAGTAGCTCAGGTTTCCATAACTTCAGAGGAGTGAAAACTATCATTTCAGAGAGAGGCCAACTGAGAGCCAGGTGAGTTGCCTTGCCTTTTGGTCCCGTTCACCCTCCATATCTGACCTGACGGGTGCTCCGCAGCAGCTGCCTTCTTTGAAAAGTGAGCAGACATAGTATTGCTACATTTGAAATTTGCATGCAAGTTTGAGTTAAGAGAATTTCTCTCACAAATCATCTCCCCAATAGTTTCCTGCCAGGTAGCCCCTCGCCCTGCAAACGCACCTGCAGCTTCACCGCCTCTTAGGCCTCCACTTGCCTCCCTTTGCTTGGATGAGCAGTAAGAGTAAACTAGAGTAAAAGCTTTGTGAGAGTAAACTAGAGTAAAAGCTTTGCCCGCTTAACTCTTAGTATTACGCACGGAAGGAAGAAAGCGAAAGCAATGTATTGATAGTAAAGTGTTTATTCAGTTGTAAGACTCTTACGAGATTAAGGCGTGTCACACGCAGAAGAGAGGTTCTTGAAGATGGTAGCACAACACCGTGCTCGCCCCTACTTTATAGTATTTAACTATAAACAATAGGAGGGTTATACAACGGCTACGCAATAATTACATAACATGTTGACTTGCAAACTTGTTGACTTGCATGTGTCACCAGACCATGACGTATAGTCACCTTGAATCTAAGTCAGGAGATATTTTGCACTCCATTCACTTCTGCACCCCACACTAAACCTAACACTTTTTACCCAGGAGTAGCTCAGGTTTCCATAACTCCAGAGGAGTGAAAACTATCATTTCAGAGAGAGGCCAACTGAGAACCAGGTGAGTTGCCTTGCCTTTTGGTCCCGTTCACCCTCCATATCTGACCTGACGGGTGCTCCGCAGCAGCTGCCTTCTTTGAAAAGTGAGCAGACATAGTATTGCTACATTTGAAATTTGCATGCAAGTTTGAGTTAAGAGAATTTCTCTCACAAATCATCTCCCCAATAGTTTCCTGCCAGGTAGCCCCTCGCCCTGCAAACGCACCTGCAGCTTCACCGCCTCTTAGGCCTCCACTTGTCTCCCTTTGCTTGGATGAGCAGCGAGCAGGGTGTCCGTTCTCAGGAAAGCAGAAGCTGCATGGCGTGCACGTCAGAAAGGCAACTGCTTGAGCAGCTCCCACCGTGTCCTATCCGCTCTCAGCTTAATGCGCTGCTGCCAAGCCCAGAACGCAGAAATCATGTTGCGGGGCAAGGGTTTGCTGGCCCCCCAAGATGGCAAAAGGTCCACTGTGCCACCACCAGAACTGATGCTCTGCCTTTGCACAGAGCACAAAATAAGCTAACAGCCCACAGGGGAAACTGCTTGGTTTGCAGGCCATTAAGGGGGCCTTTCCCAAGGGCCCCCCAAATCTCCCCCCTTGCCATAAATAGGAAACCCTGCTGAAATATCTGTGAGACCATGCACCCCCATGTCCTGCAAAGGAGGGGGGTCATTCTCCTGCGGTTCTCATGCAACAAGGATTGAATCCACTCCAATGAGCTGAGCGAAACGTTGGCCTTGCTCTTACAGATGTTTCATAGATTTCATAGATCATAGAGTTGGAAGGGGCCTACAAGGCCGTCGAGTCCAACCCCCTGCTCAATGCAGGAAACTAGAGGAGGGGTCTCCCATCCAAGTAATGACCAGGCCTGGCCCTGCTTAGCTTTCCACGCTCAGACAAGCTGAGCCAGCGTGAGCCACAGGCCTGTACAGTGCTTGAGATTCCACCATACTCCTAGGCCAGAAGTGGGGTCCACAGCTCCCATCATCCTTGATCATTGGCAGATGGGTGTAGTAGTTCAGCTGGGGCTGATGGGAGTAGTAGTTCAACAACACATGGAGGGTCACAGGTTCCTCACCCCTGCCCTTGGCTAAGCCAGTAATTCTATTGTATTTCAAAGTCTATTTCTCCCCGTCCCTGGTCTTCTTGAGGAATAGGCTAGGATTAAGTATACAGTAATACCTTGGATTGCAAGTAACTTGGTTTGAGAGCATTTTGCAAGACAAGCAAATTTTTAAATATTTATTATTATTTTTTTACTTGATATACAAGCGACGTCTTGCAATACAAGTACTGTAGTACGGCTTAAATTTAAAATCTCTGTACACATTTTTTTTGGGGGGGGGATTTTGTTTTGATATAAGAGTGTTTTGGATTACAAGCTCGTTTCCGGAACGAATTATGCTCTCAATCCAAGGCATGACTCTATGTTGCTCAGGCCATAACTTTGACAGTTATGGCAGGTGCTTTCCCATTACAATGGGGAATATAGGGGGAAAGTACATGGGACAGTGCACACATGGGAAGTTTAAGCCTGAGGCTCCTTGAGGTATTCTAGAAATGGATTCTCTTCATCAGAATGTTTAGGGCACTACATGGATTCCTCACAGGGTGGGGGGGGTCACTTCATTGAATACTCTTCCACACAAAAACTCCCTCCATGTAGAAAACTAAATGTTATTGTTGAGAGGGTTTCTAATCTTGCTGTTTGCCTGCCCAACTGATTTTCTGTGTCTAGGGCATTTTGTTTTGTTTGTTTCTTTTTCATCGTTTTGGTGGCTTTTTCAGAGCCCCCCCACCCCATTAATCAAGGAGCATTTTGATTCTGTGATTAAAGGTTTAGTTGATTAATCAACAAATTAATCAACCTAGCCGCGGGTATGTGCCGCTCCTCAGATCCACTTTGTAGAATCTTTTCATATTTAAATATGTTTTGTGTATGCAACAAAGGAAAATGTAGCTACCTTGGCTGTCTGACGGGAAGGGGGGGGTGTTTCCCAGTGCGGAGCTTGGTCTCCCAACTTGTTTCTCTTCTTTTGTGCTTCCGCTCCAGGAACCGATGCGATGTGGCCCACCTCCTCCTCCTCCTCCAGGCTCTGCTGTTTTGGCCTTCTGGTTGCCAGCCTTGTTCTGAGATGTGGGCTCTCGCTGGGCTCCTCAGAGCTAGGAAAACTGGGCCTGAGGAGATCCAGCGGCATCGCTTATGCTTCAAGGCATGGTAATCCATTTGTTCATCTCTTGCACAAAGCCAGATGCATCACTGTTTCTTGTCTTCATTAATCTGGAAGGAAGGAATGATCATTACCTGGTTCTGTGGTCTCAGGCCCAATTTTCCTTTCCTTTTAAGGCAGCCTAAATTCAGCCGGGAAGGTGATGATTTCATCACCTCCCTTCGTGTGGCAAACATATGCTTATATGAATGCTGGCCTGGTCATGTCCTTTGTCAAGCGAAAGAAAGCATGTTAATGACTGGTCAACCTCCCTTAGTGGTCAGTGAATGTCCCTTTATGGGAACTCATTATAAGGATGAGGGTTTCCTGGTGTAGAAATATTGCCGGCCCACCCGCAGAGTGCAAGGGTGGATGGAGACCCCTGTGTCGGAGGGAGTGGCAGAAGCATTTTTGGAACAGGGATGGAGTTCCGAGAGAGCCAGAGGGAGGGGGGCAAAGCCCAAAACACTGACGTGGGGGCAGTGAATGTGCTGTTTACCAGTGTGTCACATGCTCTGAATCTGGCTATGCTCAAGCTGCACATCTGTAAATATAAAAACTAAATATTAGGAAAACACCAGGCATCTTCAGCAGCCACTCCTTCCAAAAAAAAGCCAGACTTGGCTAAGCGTTCTCCCTGCTCAGGGAATTGGGGAGCACATCATAAGCCAGTGTGGCGTAGTGGTGAGAGTGTTGGACTGGGACTCAGGAGATCTGGATTCTATTCCCCGCTCGGCCATGAAACTCACTGGGTGACTTTGGGCCAGTCACTGACTCTCAGCCTAACCTACCTCACAGGGTTGTTGTGAGGGTAAAATGGAGAGGTGGATTAGGATTATGTAAGCCGCCTTGGATTCCTTTCAGGAAAAAAGGCAGGGTATAAATATAATAAATAAATAAATAATGCTGCTCTGAGTATCGGCTCAGGATACAAGCCGCATTGGAGGGGTCTAGGAGGCACTGACTGGGTTGGCTCAACATGCTAACCCAGTGTTCAGCTGGCTGGGGCATGCTGGGAGTTGTAGGGCAAAAACATCTGGGGACGCAAGGTTGGGGAACACTGTGCTAACCCACTGACTGTGGCTTATAAGCCACAGTGGGTTAGTGTGTCGTGTGAACCCACAATGGGTTTGTTAGGGTGGCTTAGTTTTGGCTTATAAGCCACCCTGACAACCCATGGCTTGAAGTTGGGGTTGTTTGACCCAGGACAGGTTGTCACGGGTTGTCCAAACCTGGATGACACGACTCATCGTGGGTCAAACCCAACTGCAAGCAAGCTGCTTGGCAAGAGCGGCAAAATTGCCTGGCCGCTCTTGCCAAGCAGCTGGCAGGCGAGCGCCACTGACAGCCGCCCCCCAAATGCCCAAGCAGCACTTGGGGGTAGCTGTCAGAGGCCTTTCCCCCCAACCCCACCATGGTGGCAAGCCCTTTCGGCTTCAGAAAGGGCTCAGTACAGCGGCAGGGAGTGGGGGGGGGGACAAGACTAGTTCTTCCTGCAGTGCCCGCTGGGATACCTGCGGGAGCACTGAGCGGGGAGGAGGTGGGCACAGACCCTCGACGTGCCCAATCATCTGTCGGGCACATTGTGGACCCTGGGGCAAACAACCCACACTGCGTGGTTGTGCCGCTGTTGTAGGTTGTTGTGTTGTGCGAAACCCCGTTTGCTGGAATAAGGTTGATAGTAGCAGCTCTCCATGTTGAGGGCACATTCGAGCGCATATAAAGCTTCTGGGACAAGACAGTGTGCAAATTATAAGGGGTGGGCAAGGGTATGTTGGCTTGGCTGCTTAAATTTTGGGATCATAGAATCATAGAATCATAGAAAAGTAGAGTTGGAAGGGGCCTACAAGGCCATCGAGTCCAACCCCCTGCTCAATGCAGGAATCCAGGTCAAAGCATCTCTGACAGATGTCTGTCCAGCCGCACCTTGAATGCCTCCAGACTGGGAGAGCCCACCACCTCCCTAGGTAGTTGATTCCATTGTCTTATTGCTCTGACAGTCAGGAAATTTTTCCTGATGTTTAGGTGGAATCTAGGTTCCTGTAACTTGAGCCCATTATTCCGTGTCCTGCAAACTGGGATGAACGAGAAGAGATCTTTGCCCTCCTCTGTGTGACATCCCTTCAAATACTGGAAGAGTGCGATCATATCTCCCCTCAGTCTCCTCTTCTGAAGGCTAAACATGCCCAGTTCCTTGGGTACTGCTACCTTGGGTACTGTTTTAGAAAACTACAAGGGAGGCATGGTTTCCCCAAAGACAGTCATCTGTTCAGGTTCTGGTACTTGTGTACAAGGCCCAAGAAACAACTTGGGACCAGGTTACCTGAGAGAGCGCCTCCTCCTCCCATACCAACCAAGCCGGTCGCTGATGGCATGCTCCTGGTGGTTCCTCATGGACCTTTGGCCCGACTGGAGTCCACCAGGAGAAGGGCCTTCAGTGTGGTGGCTCCATGTCTGTGGAGCTCCCTGCCTCTGGAGGTCAGGCAGGCTCCGACACTGTGCTGCTTTTGGCGCCTGCTGAAGACCTCCTTGTTCCGGGAAGCCTTCTCTGCTCTCCAACCACCATTGTAATGTTACTTTGTTTTCAATGTGTTGTTTTTGTTTCTTTTATCTGTTTTTATCTTTTTATTGTTCACCGCTCTGGAATCTACTTAGATATGGAGCGGTATACAAATACTGTAAATAATAATAATAATAATAATAATAATAATAATAATAATAATAATTCAGAGCCCCCCTCCCCCTTCTCTTGCTGGATCTCCCCTCCACATCTCTCTGTGGGCTCTGCCTGGCTTGAGGAGGGCATTCCAGTTTCCAGCGGTGCATTGCTAAGCGTGCTCTGGCTGGTCCTTTCACTTTTCTGATTGACACCTTAGCTACAGTTTTTTGATGCATGGGGGGTGGGGGTGGGGCGCAATTTGGCTAAAGCTGGGAAAAGACACGGGGTGGGGTTTGTGGATTTCAGTGAAGTCCCTGCCCTCAATATCCCCCCCCACCACCAACAACCTGTGTACTGGAGCAATAGTCTCACCCCTGAGTCTGCACTCATTCCTTTTGTGGAGGGGTCCATGAAAGCCAGGACCTCCCTGGCTTTGGGTTGGAGGCAGGGAGGGAGGGAGAAGGGAGGGGGTCATTTCTGAATCCTTCCTCCCTGCTCTGAACTGCAGCGGTGTCTCACCACTGCTTGGGAGGAAATTTCTTTTTCTTTTTCTTTTTTTCTTTTTTAAATTTTTATTTATATTTTTAAAGAACACACATACACACACAAAAAAACATAAACCTACAAATCATAAACTCCAAGTGCACCCGTCACCCCGGGGCCAAAACCAATTCTATCCACATAATCCATTATTAATCTATATTCCAAAAATACATCATATCATGACATGGCTTACTCCCTTTCCCCTTTACTAAAACATAATCTAAAAATGACCCCCATATTTCCTTAAAATTATTTTTCTTTAATTGTCCCCTTTTACATTTAATACTACATGTTAGTTTATCATTTAAAGCAATATCCCAAACCTCTTTATACCAGTCTATTATTAAATACTGATGTTGAACTTTCCAATTCCTTGCAATCAATAATCTCCCTGCCGCTAATAAACTTACAATTAGTTCCTTTTTCTCTTGTGAGCACAAAAGTTTCTTGGGAGGAAATTTCACTGGAATCAGGAGACCTGCGTGCGTGGAGTGGGGAGCGGGACTTGTCCTGAGTTTCAGTGCACAGGTAAAGGCACAGGACAGGATCCCCATCCCTCGCGGGCCTGGGAAGCCGCTTCCCCCGTTTGCTCGACTGCCCTGTGCTGCCTTGGCGCTGCATCCACACATGCTTCATCCGTGTGATGATGACGACCATTCCCCTCTCTGTGAGCAGCCCCTGAAGCCAAATGTCCCGAGAACTGGATGACCTACAGAGGAAGCTGTTACGGACTCTTCACTGAGGGGAAAGAAGCATGGTCAGAAGCAGAGGTAAGAAGGGCTGCTGGGAGCTGAAGCGGGGCAGGGGCGGGACGGGGGCGGGGGGGGGGAAGACCCGAAAGAGTGCAGAAGCACAGAATAGAAGGCCCGAGTACAAGCTGCATCATGTGTGCTGAGCAGGGCTTTTTTTCTGGTGGAACTCACTGGAACTGAGTTCCAGCACCTTTTCTTCTTTCAATTTCATTACAATTTAATCGCCATCTACTCCCGAGGAAACGTAATCCAAGAGTTCCAGTACCTATTTCTCCAGAAAAAAAGGACTGGTGCTGAGCGAGATCTGTGGGGCAGTGTGGCGGCAAGGTCAGTCTGGAATGACCCTCAGCGTGGGTGCTGCTTTGCAGGGGTGCCATGATGATACCCCTCGGCGTCCCTTGAAAGCACACACACACACCCCGTTCCTTTCTTGCTGGATCTCTCTGCACCACCTCTCTCTGTGGTCCCTTGCCTGGGTTGAGGAGGACATTCCGGGTTTCCAGCGATGTGTGTTGCTGCTCGCTACTAGGTGTACTCCGGCTGGCCCCTTCACTTTCCCGAACCGATGGACATTTTTTTAGCGACTATTTTTAGAGGGAGAGGAGAGGGGCACACGATGTGGCTAAAATGGAGGAGAGGCAGGGTGGGGTTTGTGGACTTCAGTGAAGCCCTTGCCCCGAATGTCTCTCTCCCTGCATTTTGTGTGCTGGAACAACGGTTCTGCCCCCCGAGTCTGTTGGTAAACTGCCCTGGAAGCCCTGCAAAAGTATGGCAGATACATACAGGCAGTCCCCGGGTTAAGAACATCCGACTTATGGACACCTCATACTTACGGACGGGCTTCTGTTGTTTACGTAGAGCAGTGTTCTCCAACCTTGGGCCCCCAGATGTTTTTGGCCTACAACTCCCAGCATGCCCCAGCCAGCTATGCTGGCTGGGGCATGCTGGGAGTTGTAGGCCAAAAACATCTGGGGGCCCCAAGGTTGGAGAACACTGACGTAGAGTATGGCGTAGTATACATAATTTCCGCAATTTGCGTGAATGCCGTATACTGCGCGACACTGTTCCAGGCGTACGTACACATGCGACTGAAAGACATTCTTCAGAACAGGACTCTGTTCGTAACCTGGGTGGGACTGCCTGTATTTACAATAAAATAAAATAAAATAAAATAAATAGAGGGCAGAGACAGAGGGTGGGAAACGGGTGCAGAAGGGACCACGGGATGGAGTAAAGGAGAGCTGGCTGCAGAAAAGCCTCACAGGACATCCTGACAGACTCCCGGCACTGGGCGGATGTCGGGGTGGGAGGAAGGGGGAGGTAAGCCACATGTGCACCCGCTGGGAGCCATGTGGGGGGGGGGCTAAAGAAAGCGAGGCAGAGGACTGGAGGAGGAGAGCAGGGCCTGTTGGGCAGACCTAGGAGGAACTGGGGCATCCTTAGGACTCTGTCCTTTCCGGAATGGGCCGGAAGAGGGAATTCTGGCAGGCTACAGCTCTTAGTGGAGACACAAACCTTTGCGCCTGAATCAGGAGCGCTGCGAGCAATCGACTGGGGAGCTCACAAATGCCAGTGGTGCCCCAGACCGATTCCTCACATAGAGGCTCAGCTTAAAGTTAAAGGTGACCCTGGCCGTATCCTGCTGCCTCCATCACCTCCTCTCATTCATCCCCTGCCCCAGAGCCCATCCCAGGCAGGGGAAGGCAGAGATGGTGGTGGAGGCAGAAAAGATGCTCTGCACATCACAGCAGAGACCGCCCCAGGGGGGGCCCTCCTTCTCAGCCTCTCTGCAGCACAGCACCTCTCGTCTTCTCAGCGAGTAGGACGCTCGGCCAGGACCCCTTCTTGTGCACGGGAAGGAGGCTCTCACTGTATGATGGATTTGGCCGTCTGAAAACTGCATAAACAGCTCATTCTAGGGGTGACTGTGAGGAGAGTTCACACACACAAAGACATAGATTCATAGATCATCGAGTTGGGAGGGGCCTACAAGGCCATCTAGTCCAACCCCCTGCTCAATGCAGGAAACTAGAGGAGGGGTCTCCCATCCAAGTAACAACCAGGCCTGACCCTGCTTAGCTTTCCACGCTCAGACAAGCTGAGCCAGCATCGTGAGCCACAGGCCTGTAGATTTCAGTTTAGTCAGATGTTTGGAGAAAGATTTAGATTTATTGCAGCTGCAATATTCAGTCCGAATTGGGCTTGTAGGGCATTTCTGAGACAAATCTGAGTAAAACTGCTGGGTGTTGGTCTTTCCCAGCGTGTCTGCCGCTACCAAGGCGCTCGTAGCCATCTTGCCTCTATCCTTGATGATGATGAGAGGGATGCAGTGGCCAACTTCATTAATGCGCACCCCGAGAACCCAGGACCCGTCTGGATCGGACTCTTTGACCACATCGGGTGGAATAACCCAAACTTATACGCCGAACTGTTAGAGGTCAGTGGTGCTAAAGCCTGATTCCACAGAATTTGGTCCTTGGGCTGAAAGAGGTTTAATAAGCTTGACTTAAGGGCACTTCTGGATGGAGGTACAGTCATGCCTTGGATTGAGAGCATAATTCGTTCCGGAAAGGTGCTTGTAATCCAAAACCAGGACCGGTGCAGGGCTGTTTGGCGCCCTAGGCCAAATTATATTTAGCGCCCCCCCTCTCGTGCCATGGGGGGGCTCCGGAGCAAAGCAGCCCTGCTCTGCAACCCCCCCTGCGCCGCCGCTGCCACCACCACCACCTACCTCCCCCCCCCGCTGGCTGCTGCTGCTGCTGCTGCCGCCGCCTCCTCCTCCGACGCGACGGGACCCCCGCGCTTTTTTTTTTTGCCAGGGAACCAGGGCAACAGGGCTGTTTAAGCCCTGTTGCCCTGGTTCCTCCCGCCAAAACAACGCCGGCGGAGCTCCAGAAACGACGCGAAGGTAGGTAGGTGGCTGGCTGGCGGGTGCGCGGGGGGGAGGTGTAGCAGCAGCGGCGGCAGCAGCGGGCGGGCGGGGAGGCGCGGCGGAGGTGGCAGGCGGGGCAGGAGCGCGCCGGCGGCGAGGAAGGAGCGCAGCGTTTCTGCGCCCTCTTCCGCCATGCGCCCTAGGCAGCCGCCTGGGTCTGCCTAGCGGTAGCGCCGGCCCTGTCCAAAACACTCTTATATCAAAACGAAATCCCCCCCCAAAAAATTTGTACAGAGATTTTTAATTTAATCCGTACTACAGTACTTGTATTGCAAGACAACGCTTGTATATCAAGTAAAAAAAAATTAAATAAATATTAAAAATTTTGCTTGTCTTGCAAACCACTCTCAAACCAAGTTACGTACTTGTAATCCAAGGTATTACTGTACTTGTTTTGATATTGGGGGTGGGGGTGCATTAGTTTCAGAAACGAGCATGAAACTAAGTGGATGTGCCCACGTGAACTGAATGTGAGTTTCAATGGGGAACTAAAGTGAGAAACGGCCAGGGTGAGCACTCTCCGTTTCATTTCTCCATTTCATGTCAGTTTCACATTAACTTCAGGTAGGATGCTTTGCCTTGCCCTCCTGGAACAGGCTGTACAAGCTCAACAGGAAGGGAAACCGGGAGAGCTGTGAAACTGACAAGACATGGCAACTCTCCAATATGAAGCAATCTAGTGGGGATACCCTCTTAACGGTGCAGCATTTGCCAGGGATTCGATATGTGGCAACCCGGGAGAGGGCATTCTCAAAACAGGCACCCTGAGTGCGGAGCCCTCCCCCCCCAGTAACGTGGGATTAGGCCTTACTTAGGCGTGGTGCAAAAGACACTCCAAACAACTTGCTGTTAACAATAACTGTTTAGTTTAGTTTAGTTATTCATTTGAGCAGGACTTCTAGTTTTTGGAGGAAACATTATTTTCTCTATGTGAGGGATTGAGGCCAACACAGGCTTGAGTTTGCTGAAGCCTGAAGGCCCAAACACTTCCCTCGATTAGTTGAAGCCTGAAGGCCCAAACACTTGGATGGGAGGGGGAGTTTGAGAGTTTTAGTTCACCCAATAGAAGTTAAGAATTAGTTCTCCTGTGCAAGGTCACATGGTTATAACCTTCCAGTCCTGGGAAGGCTATATATGTGTGGGGTGTGGTCAGCTAGCTGCAGTGGGAGCCTGACTGCAGAAGCAGAAAGAGCAGAGAGAGAAGCAGAGAGGGAGAGACTGGCTGCATAGGAGATAGGTAGTCTGAAGTTAAACTAGAGAACGTTGGATTGTTTGTTTGTTTTTTTCATACTTGCTTTTGGATTATAACCACTCTATTAAGTAATTACCCTAATATCATAAGTAAAGTGCTGTTGTTTACCCTGAAAGTTTGGAGTGACTTATTCACCACGTCTACAGCCTACACCCATGCTATTGGAAGCTGTAAAAGGACTTGATCTCCTGGAACGGGAGGGGCTTTGAGGAGAGGCAGAGATCTCCCAAAGGCAGATCAAGGGGTCCCTGCAGTAGCGGAACCTTGACACTCTAATAGCTCTCTTGACACTCCCCATTATCCGTGCTGGTGACCTCTTGGACTTGGTGTTACCTTTCCTGACCTGCAGTAGACATTCTAGCTGAGCTTCTATTATTGTGGCTTTGAGTAATCCCCAAGCATTCTAGAGAGACTGAACCCTCTTGATTTTTTCCCTTTCAACTTTTGCCTGAATAGGAACATTGGAATACTAATGTACTAATACTCATACTAATTTCTGAATTTCCCCTCCAAAGAATTAAACAACAACAACAACTTAACTTGGGCAGCCTTGAAAGGAAACTAGACAAATTCATGGAGGATAAGAGTAACAAGGGCTACTGGTCAAGATGCCTATATATTACCTCCATTTCCCAGGAAACACGAGCAGAGGGTGCTGCTGCACTCATGTCCTGCTTGTGGGCTTCCCATTGGGCCATCTGGTTGGCCACTCCGTGGACAAAATGCTGGACTTGATAGGCCTTTGAGCTGATGATCCAGCATGGCTTTCCTTACGTCCTTATGAGAAAATACATACTCTGGAATAAAAGAGGGGGAGCTTCTAAGATCAAAAAGTGGTATTAATCACCAACAGCTTGGTGGAACAGTATCGTTTTCACCAGCTGTCTAAAGGCAATGCTAACTTAACATCCTTGGGAAGAAAGTGCCACAACTCGGATGTGGCTACATAAAAAAAAAAAAGACCCATCCGTGTCTCAAGTGCCCACCAAACTCACCTCTCTAGGAAGTAGAACCCTGAACAGCGGCTTGGATGATGACCATAGGCTCTGGGTAAGTTCACACAGGAGGAGGGGGGTCTCTCAGATACCCCAGCCCAGGGCCGGCGCTACCGCTAGGCAAACTAGGCGGTTGCCTAGGGCACGCGGTTGAAGAGGGCGCGCGGCTGAAGAGGGCGCGGAAACGCTGCGCTCCTCTTCGCTGCCGCTGCGCCGCCCCCGCCAGGCCTCCGCCTCCCCACCCTCCTGCCCGCCGCCGTGCCTCCCCTGGCCCGCCCGCCCGCCCGCCTGCTCGCTCGCTCGCCGCTGCGCCTCCCCCCGCCCGCCCGCCCGCTCGCTCGCTGCCGCTGCGCCTCCCCCCGCCATCGCCACCCCCCCGACCCCCCCGTCACCTACCTTCTCCGCGTCGCGTCACTTCCGGAGCCCCGCCCGCGTTGTTTTGGCGGGAGGAACCAGGGCAACAGGGCTTAAACAGCCCTGTTGCCATGGTTTCCCCTGCAAAAAACAGCACGGGGGTCCCGTCGCGTCGTGTTGCGTCACTTCAGGAGGAGGAGGAGGAGGAGGAGGCAGCAGCAACAGGGCGGGGGGGAAGGTAGGTTGGTGGTGGCGGCGCAGGGTTTTTTTTTTTCCTGCTTTGGAGAGGGGGGGGCGCTAAATATTATTTCGCCTGGGGCGCCAAACTGCCCTGCACCGGTCCTGCCCCAGCCCATTTAGGGTTTTATATGTGAGGAAAAATAGTACCTTGGCTTGAACTGGGCTCAGAAACAAACATACCTCAGAGACAATTCCGCAGTCCTCTTCAGTGCTGAAAACAGTTCTGGTAACCAAAACAGAGCGAGCTGACGGCTTCTTATACTGGCCCGCGGTGCTCCCTTAACAATATCGCCATGAGCTCAAGGCCCAAAGGGCTGAAGGCTTCAGAACGGTGCCCTGCTACTTGAGGAGGGCTCTCCTCTCTCTGCTTTTCATTTGGGTGGTATCATCAAGCAGTTTGTGTTTGTTTGGAGGGGGGAGCCTTGGGGGCAGTCTACCCTTTCTCCCTCAGAGAACCCACACCCTTTCGTGTCTCTACAGAAAAGAGACTGGTGGTGGATGGATGCCTATAAAGTCAGATACACAGCTTGGGGGAAGCGAGAGCCTAACAATGAGTTCTACATCGAGCATTGTGTCCACCTAATGCCTGACAGAGGTAAGGGATTAGCTTGGAGGACCTCTGCGTAGGAGCTGAAGGGTGGGTGAGCTGGAGGTGGCTAGGGTGCCCAGGGTCTTACAAGATGCTTTCATGCCTTACTGGCAGCCTTATGGGAACAAAAGCATCCCTAAATGGGTGACAAGCTACTGCCCACACCAGGACTTTCCCCAGGTGGCTTCTTGCAATTAAGGCCTTCTCAGTCTAGAATTCACGGTAGACGAAGATGCCAAGTAAATCTGAGAATAACATTCCACCAGGTGGAACCAAGAGGCCTCTCCACCCAACAGACACCCCCCCCCATCCGATCACCCCACACAGGGGAAATTTGTCAACACTGGGCACAGGGAGTGGAGTACATAGGTATGAACATAAGAGCATCAGAAGAGCCCTGCTGGATCAGACCAAGGGCCCATCTAGTCCAGCATTCTGTTCACACAGTGGCCAACCAGCTGCCCACGGGAGCCCACAAGCAGGACTGGAGGGCAACAGCACCCTCCCGCCCATGTTCCCCAGCAACTGGTGTACATAGGCAGACTGCTTCTGATACTGGAGGTAGCAGATAGCCATCAGGATTAGTAGCCATTGATAGCCTTCTCCTCCATGAATTTGTCTAATCCCCTTTTAAAGCCCTCCAAATTGGTGGCCATCACGACATCTTGTGGTAGTGAATTCCACCGTTTAACTATGTTCAGAAGCACAAGTACAGACAGGATGAGTTGTGAAATCGAGCCTCGCCGGGGCAGAACGAGGCCGAATTTGGCCCCGCTCACGCCCCGGCGAGGCCTTACCTTTTCTTCAGGGCGGCTCGCACACTCCGCAGAGAGCTGCCTGCGCTACTCATTCGGGCGGAGAGCCACCCGCGCTCCCCGATCCGCCGCGTCGCGTCACTTCCAGTACCGGAAATGACGTGACGGAACCCTGCGCAGGCACGCTGGACCCGTATGGTCCGTTCTGCGCCTGTGTAGGGACCATTTCCGGGCCTGAAAGCGACGAGAGAGGTAGGGGGATTGTTCGAGCGGCTCTGTGCGCCGCTGGAAAAAATGAGGCGGGGCGGGGGGCGGGGAAATAAGGCTCGGGGGGCGCGCCCAGCCTTATTTACACCACAGGATTGTGTGTAGGGGAATTGAGCAAGCCATAGATCCACTAGAGAGTTCATGTTGAGTCAGAGGTGTTTTCAAGCCAGGTTCAGAAATCGATCCAGACAGACAGAAACTAGATAGATGTTTCTTTGTTGCTCTATTTTTTAAAAAAGTTTTAAAAGCACCTGACTTCTAACATTGTAAAAACGGAAAAAAGAAGGGTGGGTCGTAGGTGGCTTCATGGCTGACACAAGGAACAGCCAATCAGCACTGTGCACTGCCCTGCTATGTGATGGGGCTGGAGAGGGGAACCATGCCAACATCATTAAAGCAAGAGCTGACCAATTATCATTACTGTACCAATCTGGCTTCTATCGAAAACCTGAGGGGGGGGGAAACTTGGTTCCCCCCCCAGTTTAATCCATGCATCTCTTGAGGCAAAACCAGGATAAGGGAAAGCGAAAGCACCACGAGAGGTTCAGCCCAGTCCTTGCAGGACCTCCGGTGCCTTTAAGGATTGCCCCAAACAGGGAGTCCCGCCAAGTGTCAGTCCTGCCACCCTGGCAGCCAGTGACCTGGCGGTGCAATATTCCCTTCGAGGTGGCCCTTAAGAGTACAGGAGCCCCCTGGGTGCCTGGAGCAGGCCACTTGAAAGAGATCTCTCTGCCTCCCTCCCGGAGGTAACAGCGGCAGGTCAAAAACTCACAGCCGCCTCGCTGCCCTCATCTGATCCTATCTGCCTGGAGGCGCGGGAATGATACAGGGGGCTGAATGGGGCACTTGGGGATTCCGGCCATGTTTTCCCTCATGGGCTGGAATGCAGGACGTGGGGGAAACGAAAGTGTGAAAGGACTGGAGGATCTCTGAGCCCAGATTCGTCTGTTGCCTTCCAGAATTCAAGACATGGAACGACATTCGATGCGACTGGCTGTTCAGCTTCCTTTGCAAGTACGAGCTCAAGTACCAGTGACCGCATCGCTCGCTGACCCCGGGTGACCGCCTCAAACCCCATCAGTCTCAGTACCCCGTCTTTCAGATGAGGCCCAGCTCTACTTCTCCACTCTGAGCTGCCTTCCTTATTCTGACCCCGCATCTCCTCTCTGATGTTTCGGCTTGAGTTGCTTCGTCGTCATCGCCTCAGACTCAACGTGCCAGCGGCCAAACTGCTCATCTTCCCTTCCAAGACCATCTCCTCTCCTCAAACACTCTCCTTATCCATTGACAATATTACCATCATCTACCCTGTCGAACAAGCCTTGGCTTTATCTATGGTCCATTTGCCAAGTCATGATGCTTCTCCCTTTACAACATTGCAAAAATATGGCCTTTCCTCTCTGTCCCCTGTGCAGAAATCCTGGCCTAACCTGCCACCATGCCTAACCACACGTCACCGAAACAACCATATCTTGCTTCCCTGTTTACTTCCCCTGCCTTTCCTCTCCTTCCCTTCCCCTGTTGTTTCCTTTGCATCAAATTTTAGATTGGAAGCTCCTTGGGGCAGGGACTCTGAACTCTGTAACGGGCCATGCACACTGATGGCCCTGTTTAAACAACCATAACAAACAGTGAGGGCAGGTCTTCAGCTGGACTCACAAAGGGAAATGTGGGACCAAGAAATTCCTTGGGCATTTGGGCGAAGGAAAAGCCCCTGAAATCACAACACAGCACTTTTCCTTATGTGATACTAACTTATGGGGCAGAATTAAACAAAAGTATGTAAAATGCATATATTATTTTTAAAAAATACTGTACAAATAAATACTCCCTCACTACAATAACGTCACTGGCTTCTAGTTCATTTCCAGGCCCAGTTCAAAGTTATGCTGGTTATCCCCTTTAACTAGGAATGGACGAATGCAGGAGTGTTGCTTGCTTTCCATCAATGTCTTATTTTTCCAATATTAAGTTTGGTTTGCCTGAATCTTGAGATATATTTTTTTAAGTTTGCATGTACTTTTCTCCTAACACATGCATTTTTGTACACAATTTTGCCTAATATACACATTTTTGCAAGCAATTTTCCTAATACAATGCATGCATTCTTACACAGTATTTTCATGAATGCATGCCTTGTTTGTGTGCACGCTTCCCTAATCATTTTGCATTTTGGTATGCACTTTTTAATTTGAGAACTCCATTGCAAAGTTCTGAAAAAGTGTAAATGTTGAAGGATAGCTGAGTTTCAGTCCACGTCTTGGTTCGAAAGTGTGGAATTAGGTAAGTGCACATAAAGATGTGAGTGAAATGAATTTCTTCCCCCATCCCTAAGCTGCGGGGTACCTCAAGGCCCGTCTTCTCCCATATAATGGACCACTCATTGAGATCTTCCAGAGAGGCTGTCCTTCACAAGCCTTCAACACCTAAGCTGGCAAAAGGCACTCTTAAAGTGCAATCCTATGCAAGTTTAGACAGAAAAAAGGTCTACAACTCCCAGCATGCCCCAGCCAGCTATGCTGGCTGGGGCATGTTGGGAGTTGTAGGCCTTTTTTCCTGTCTAAACTTGATAGGATTGTGCCCTTAGTCACCACCTCCATAGATAGCACCAAGCCCAGGAGACCCTCTCGCTGCCCCCAGAGTGTGTACCTTGCTTTTCAGGGGGCGTGCAACCCCATCTAAAACCAGTTGCAGACCCCCCCCATCCAGATCAGGACTCTTCCTGACTAGGAAGACATCTGTCTTGTCTGGATTAAACTTCATCTTGTTTGCTCTCAGTATGACTTGCAAATAGAGACACCAATTGTCATGCTCGGATCCCCTGAAACATTCATAGTTATCTACCCATCTCATGCTGATAGATCTGCAGTTTTATTTCATGAGGAAATGTCTCCACGTTCCAAAGGCCATGGACTTCTAGTTACTTCAGGATGTTAGACTTCTGGAACATGAAGAAATTACCCCATAAAAATAATCTGAACACTGATCATAAGATGTGGAGTTAACTGGATGTTTTAAGGGACATCATGTTTAACAAACTGAACAGGGATCAGTAATGTGATACTGGCCAATGTAATGATGAGTTCATTGCCAAGACTACTATAATATCCCTAGTATTCAGAAGCTGGTTAATCACATTCTAGTTGGCGCTGGTGGTAAGATCTCACTTGGGTTTGTTTCTGGGCAGCCTTTCAAGATGAGAAGGGTTTGGGGAGGGAACTACAAGAATATTTTATTTATTTATTTATTTATTTATTTATTTAATACATTTTTTATACCGCCCAATAGAATAAAAAGGGACCAGGAAGCAAATCCGATGAGAATAGAACTAGAAGGAGTTGAATGAATGAGGGTATCAGAAAGAAGAGTGAGACTACCGGCCCACCATGTCCCTCTGGAGCAGGACAAGAAGCCATCAGGTTGAATGGCAAGGCAAGGGGCTCGTTCATAGTTCCTTCCAGCAGGAGAGCATCTCAGATTGTTCTAAGGCAGGGTGGGCGCAGGGTGGGCAGAAAACAGATCTCCAGATGTCTCGAATTTCCAGCTTTCCTGAAAATTGGCCATACTAATACTGATATTAGGAATTATGGAGAGATTCAAGCATTTGGGGGATTTGGGGTTTAGAAGGAAAGGCTGCTAAGAGCAAATATGACAGAGGTTTATAAAATTGTGACTGCTGAGAAGGAAGGCTATAAAGATACTTTTTTCTCCCTTTCTTGTTTGTTTGTTACATTTCTATACTGCCCAACAGCCAAAGCTCTCTGGGCAGCGTACAAAATAAATATTGCAATATTTCTCACAATATTAGAACTTGGAGTCACCTCATAGGGTTATTTCAAAATCCATATTAGTGTAATACATTTATTGGGCCAACCAAAAGATCACAAAAGTGTGCAAGTTTTTCACTCTCCAGATCTCGTCATCTGGCAAGAATGATGTTATAAACAGCAGGGGGTGGGGACGGTATAGGAACATCGGTATCGGCCTTATACTGAGTCAGACCATTGGTCCGTCTAGCCCAGTATTATTGACACCGACTGGCAGCAATGGCTCTCCCGGGGTCTGGGCAGGAGTCTTTCCCAGCCCTACGTGGAGATGTTGGGGTTCGAACCTGGGACTTCCTGCACGCAAAGCAGGGACTCTACCACTGACATGAACTCCCTTCATGTTCGTTCTAATGAGCTTGCCAGAGGCATCTGGGTGGTGGTTACCCTTGCATGTCAGATTTCATAGATTCCATAGATCATAGAGTTGGAAGGGGCCTACAAGGCTATCGAGTCCAACCCCCTGCTCAATGCAGGAAACTAGAGGAGGGGTCTCCCATCAAAGGAATAACCAGGCCTGACCCTGCTTAGCTTTCCACACTCAGACAAGTTGAGCCAGCATAAGAGCACGCACTTTTTTCTGCTCACTGTACAACTCCTGTTGCGTGGCAAGAATGTCCTGAGATGGTCTTGTGATCATCCTGCAAACTGAGAAGTGGAAGGGTGATAAACCCACCAGCACCTGCGGACAATGGAACTTGGGAATGCAACACTGGATCTGAGCCAAAACGAATATGGAGGGGGGGGGAATTCTTTGAACAGATTGTCCTGTTTGTGTATGTGCATGAAAAATTCAACTGTGTGGCCCTAATAAAATTGACAGCCCAATTCTAAGCATGCTTATTCAGAAGTAAGACCCTCTGATTTCAATGGAACTTACTTCCATGAAAGTTTGTGCATGGATGATTTCATCCTCACTCTTATGTCAATAGTTAACAGATTGGCTGGGTTTGCATGACACAACAACCCAAAATGGGTTGCTACCCACGATGGGTTGATGTGTCATGCGAACCTGGACTGATTTCCCCAGGGTGGCTCCTGTTTGGGATGTTGTAGGAGTTGTTCTACCCACGATGGGTTGTTGTGTCGTCCGAACCCGGGAGACCGACTCCATCGTGACTAGGGGGAATCGGCTGGTGAGTCCCTTGGCAAGAGTGGCAAAAAAGCCTTTCCACTCTAGCCAATCAGCTCCTGGGCGAGAGCCAGTGCCAGTGGCCCCCGAGTGGGCCTTGGGGGCCGCTGGCACTGAGTCCCCCCCCCCATGATCACGAGCCATTTCGGGCTTGCCCCAGCTTTTTTACACTTTAAACTCTCCCCCCAGGAAATTGCAAAAGCTGGCTGTCAAGCCAGCTTTCGCTATCCCCATTTTTGACAGCTATGGGCAGTCCCTTCAAAGTGCCCCAGTGGTACCTTGGAGGGGCTGCCCGTTATTGCCATTTCTTTTACTTCCCCCCAGAAATTTTTGCAAATAATTTGTGATATTTTTTTTTAAAAACCCACAAATTAGTGGCACTTGTGCAACTGCAGATGATTGCAGTTGTGCTGGTGTGGGAATGGGGAGCCTCGGGTGGACAACGTGTACGTGTGGGGGCTGGTGGCAATCCAGCAGGTATCCACCCTGGCATTGCCCCTCAGATGCAGCAGGTAAGTTTATTTCCTCTTTGGTTACATCTGACAGCTGTCAAAGTATGAACTGTCAGATGTAACCAAAGGCACAAGTGACCATTGCTTGCAAAAAGGGGTTGGCACCTCTTCCCCCCCCCCCGCCATTTCTGACAAGATCCTCAGGTTTTTTTGGGGGGAGAGACTCATGTGTCCCAAGGGTGCCCTGACTTTTGCACTTGTTCCTGAGGTTCTCAGGAACATGCAAAAGTGCGAACCATAGCTGTCAAAACAGGGAATTTTAATTGTCAAAACATGCAAAAGTGCAAGCTACCCATAGCTGTCACGATCTCCGGGGGGGGAAAATTAAAGTGTAAAAAGGTCACAATGAGCCCAAAACAACTTGTGATCATGGTGGGGAGAGAGAAAACAACTTGGTCCTCCCACGGTGTCCCCTGGGATACCCATGGAAAGACCAAGGGGGGAGGAGGGGGAGGGAGGGGCCAACAACCCACGGTGAGCCCGATCATCTGTCAGGGTCAGTGTGGGTTGTTTCCCAAACAAACAACCTACTGTGGCTTATTGCCTGGCCTGAGTGGGTTAGCGTGACATGTGACTGCGCCCATTCTGTTGGGTGTTGGGTGTTTTTTATTTTGTTGTAGTTGCTTTTTTCTGTTTTTTAACAAACCTAAAATACATAGAGTTGAATTTTGCAGGTTAATAATTTGTCTTATTACCCTAAATTTACCTAGTCACATTCCAGATTAATCTCTTTAAAACACAAGAACAAATAAACAAACAAGCAAACAAGAAGAAATTGTAATGTTTGTTCAGATTTCAAACCTAGCAACATTTTGTTCCATTTCTACAGTGATGGTGCATCTGTTCCCCTTTGAAACTGGTGAGAGAATTTGTTGCCTCTAAGCACCTCTCAAAGGACTGGCGGAATCAGGGAGACCAAATTGTGGAAGTGTCTCACTTGTTTGTCCGTCTTTTTCAGCTTGGGTCATCTGCAGCAATGGCACTGGCAAGTTTTCTTCCTCCTCTACGAAACACCAACCCTTCTTTGACATTTATAGACCTAGGGGTGGGTGGCGGCCTTTCTTGCACACATCAAACACAAATGTAACAACTTAACTCCAAAGCCCACAGATAAGGGTAATCTGAAAGTTACGATGTGTGAGCAGTGACCCACCTACAGGCACTGAGAAGTATGGACAAACAGGACATGGTGGGCGGAATATACAATATTATGCTCTTTTTCTTGCTATCTTTGCGAAGTCATAGAATCATAGAATCATAGAAAAGTAGAGTTGGAAGGGGCCTACAAGGCCATCGAGTCCAACCCCCCGCTCAATGCAGGAATCCAGGTCAAAGCATCCCTGACAGATGGCCGTCCAGCTTCACCTTGAATGCCTCCAGAGTGGGAGAGCTCATCACCACCTCCCTAGGTAATAATTGGTTCCATTGTCTTATTGCTCTAACAGTCCGGAATTTTTTCCTGATGTTCAGGTGGAATCTGAGTTCCTGTAACTTGAACCTATTATTCCGTGTCCTGCTGCATTGCTGCAAGATCTAACTTCAGCAACCAGCTTACACGGGCATAAAGCCGTTTAGCCCAAATGTGTGGGGGTGTCAGCACTGGTTAGCCCTGATAATGGCGAAGAACAGAATGGCCCCACATGCAAGGCAAGCATAGCTCTGATTCCCAGATGCTGGAACAAACTTTTTTTTAGGCGAGGAAGGCCCGTCATCTTTATGCCTGGCTTGCCGGGTGCCCAGGGTGCTTGGGCTGGTCCCTCTGGAAGACACCGATGACCGATGGACTGGTGGTGGGTTGACATTTTGCCCTGCCTGATCCAGTCATTCAGTTCTTACGTCGTGGAGGGGCCAGGACCGGTGCAGGGCAGTTTGGCGCCCTAGGCTACATTATATTTAGCGCCCCCCCTCGTGCCGTGGGGGGGCTCCGGAAAGCAGCCCTGCTCTGCAACCTCCACCGGACCCCCCCCACACGCTGCCGCTGCCGCCCCCCCACCTACCTTCCCAGTCCGACGCCTCCTCCGAAAAGGGACCCCCGCGCTCTGTTTTTCGCCGGGGGAAACCAGAGCAACAGGGCTGTTTAAGCCTTGTTGCCCTGGTACTTCCCGCCAAAACAGAGCGCGGGCGGGGCTCCGGAAACAGCACGGAGAAGGTAGGTGTCGGGGGGGGGAGGCGGCGCGGAGGAGAGTTGAAGCGAAGCGAGGGGGGGAGGTGGCGCGGGGGGGAGGCGGCGCAGAGGCGAAGCGAGGCGAGGTGGGGGGAGGCGGCGCGAGGCGAGGTGGGAGGCGACGCGGAGGCGAGGCAAGGTAGGGGGGAGGCGCCCAGGCTTGGCCCCACCACTACTCCGGGCGCACTTACCTGGCTTTCTCGGAGAGGAGGGCGGGCGGGCAGGGCAGGAGCGCGCCGGCAGCGAAGAGGAGCGCAGCGTTCTGCGCCCTCTTCCGCTACGCGCCCTAGGCAACCGCCTAGTTGGCCTAGCGGTAGCGCCGGCCCTGGGAGGGGCCATAATTCATTGGTAGAGGACATGCTGGGTACTCTCCCTGGCATCTCCAGGTAGGGCTGGGAAAGATCCCTGCCAGAAACCCCGGAGAGCCACTGCCAGTACTCGTCGACAATACTGGGCTGGATGGGCCAAAGCTCTGACTCCGTGTAAGGCCGCTTCCTGTCTTGTGTGGATGTGGAGATCTGAAAAGCTGGGGGCGTGGGGGACATAAGCGGGGCTTCAGAGGGCACAAGGGTGTTTCCAACTGGAGAGAAAATAAGTGCACCAGCTCCGGTGTTGGTGTATTCCACCCGCTGTTCCAGGGGCAGGTTGGGGGGATGGGAGGAGGATCCGGCAGACCCCCAAACCTTTCGCAGTCAAGTTGATACTCTAGGTGCCTCAACTGCTTACACTGCATTCACTGCAGAGACCAAGAGGACAGATGTGGCCAACTTCATCCTCAAAGATGTCATGCTTCAGAGGTTTTCACTAGGAATGAGTGGATCTTTATCCTTTCATTCCTTAACTAGTTTCTGGATTTTTGCATCCAAGCACCCCACCCCACTAGTAGTAAATATTACATACACTCATTCTTCTTTTGTCCTCAGAGTGTGATGCCATGCTATTCACCAACCACTGCCCACTGCCTGCCCCCTTAGCATCCTGGAATGGTCCACTGATCAATGCTAATGGAAGGCCAGGCCGGCTTCCCAGGAAGAGTTTCTGGGAGAGGAACAGAGGGAGTGCAACCCTGTTACTTCTTCTCAGAAGCTTTTGATGTCATTGATCTTGTTATCTTTCTGGGAGTTGGGGCACTGTTTTCCAGTGGTTCGCTCTTAGTTTCTGGGTCAGTTCCAGAGAATAATATTGGGTGACTGTGCCTTGTCCCCCTGGCAGTTTAACTGCAGAGTGCCACAGGACACTATTCTGTCCCCAGTGTTGTTTAACAGCTATATGGAGCCATTAGGACCAGTCATTAGGAGATTTAGGCAAGGTATGCTGATGACACCCAGCTCTATTTTTCTGTGGCATCTGAATCAGGAGAGGCCATGCACGTTCTAAACCAGTGCCTGGATGCAGTTATGGCTTGGATGTGGGCTCTTAGACTAAAACTGAATGAACCCTAATACGACAGAGACCCTATAGGTGGGTAGTTCCCAAGTACAGGCTTAGGGGCATGTTTACCTGTTCTGGTTGGGGTTGCATGCCTCTGAAGGAGCAGGTACATAGTTTGGGGGTTCTGGATCCATCTTTTAAACTGGAGGCTCAGGTGACCTCAGCGACCCAGAATGCCCATTACCAACTTCAATTGGTGCAACAACAATTTCACCCATTCCTGGATAGCGATAACTTGGCCACTGACTGTGATCCATGCACCGGTAACTTCATGATTAGAGACTGCTGCAATGCCGTCTATCTGGGCCTGGCCTGGCTTTCCCATGAGCAGGGTGAATCTTCTGCCTCAGGCGGCAGATTTGGAAGGGTAGGATCCCACAGACCCTGCTGCTGTAAGCCCCAGTGCTACTTCTTCCACCCTGTGCCCTCTCAAAGTGAGGCACAGCAGCTGCTTGGGAGAAATCAGCTCTTGCGACTCTCCGGAGCAGCTGCCGCTGCCCGCCCGCCCTCCCTTTGCCTCACTCTGAGTAAGCCATCGGTGGGTGGGTGCTCTGGCGAGCTGCACCAGACGCTCCCCCCTGCTGTGGCAAAATGGGTGCCCATCAGAGCTGTCCAGAGCGATGGGCCGATACCTCACTCTGTGGAGTCCTCAGAGCAAGGCATCGGCCTGCCTCGTGATCTGGAGAGCCATGCTGGCCACTCTCTGGTGGCGGTGGCATGCACTCCCCCCCACCCCTGGCCACTTGGGTTGGCCCCTCTGGGTACTGTGAGTCCAGGCCCCTCTCGACAGAAGCCTCCAGTCTTGGAGGCTTCCAGGTCTCCCATGCCCTGCGAGGCTGTCGCTGGCAGGTCGGGAGGAGGATGGAGGCCATTTTTTGCTTCTCCATCCTTTTTGTATTTCCCCCTCTAGACAGGCCTTTGACCCCATCTAGAGGAAGCGCACGGGCGGGCGCTGGGCTGGGGCTGGAGAGGCCATAGGATTTCTCATATCCTGACCTCTCTCCCCTCCTCGCCCCCTTTCCCCTCCCGCCAAGGCTGCATTTGCGACCTCAGGAAGTAACTGGCACGGTTCTTTCCACAGTGGCTGCAAGGGGACGGGGGAGGGATTGGATTCCGGAGTTCCCCCTTCCGAGGCTGAGCAGTGTCTACAGCAGTGTTCTCCAACCTTGGGTCCCCAGATGTTTTTGGCCTACAACTCCCAGCATGCCCCAGCCAGCTATGCTGGCTGGGGCATGCTGGGAGTTGTAGGCCAAAAACATCTGGGGACCCAAGGTTGGAGAACACTGGTCTACAGCCTTGGAGGGGGGATGCCAAAGAATCCTATAGTCCCTGGGACTATCTCCCTGCACCATAGGATTGCTCTCTCCATAAGTTAAGAAGAACTTCATTTGTTCATGCTTCCCTATACTGGGTCAATGCTCACCTGCGGCATTTTCAAATGAAAATAATTACGCAGTTGCTAAAATGAGCAACTGGCCAGCCACAGTTTTTTATTGATATCCCATTTTTAACGTATTGTTTTATTCTTTTATCTGTTTCATCTTTTTATTGTTCACTGCTCTGGAATCTGTTTAGATGTGAAGCGGTATATAAATGCTATACATAAATAAATAAAATATTGAACAATTCAGTTTGTGTCCAGTGTCTGTGTCGGAGATATGCCTCGTTCCCAGCAGTTAGTCTGTAAATGATTCACAAGGGTTGAGCATCCTGTTCTGAAGAAACGGGCTCTTTTCTTCTCGTGCTTAGCAGAGGAGGTGGAGAGCAAATAATTGGCAACGAGATCACAATGATAATCTGTTATAAAATGCTGCTTGTGTGCGTGTGTTTTCTTGCTGGGCAGTGGCCAGACACGGACACCACAGCCCACCTCAGTTCCAAGCATCGCCATAAAAGGTATTTATAACTCATTTACTTTCATTCTTTTTCTTTTGCTACTGCTATTTTTACAGTGTAATCCTATTCATGTCTACACAGAAGTAAGTTCTGAGTTCAGTGGGACTTACTCCCAGGTAAGTGTGTATAGGATCACAGCCTTACGATCTGTACTGGTTGGGAGTTAAAATCAGTGATCGTTTCAGGCTTGTAATGTATTTAAAAATACTGGGCAACTTGAATTAATGCTTTTAACTGGTAAGTTTGATGTGATATGTAATTGGGTGAACTGTGTTTGGTGGTGAGTGTGTGTATTCTCTTTTGATCTTTTTCCAGCTGGTGTGTAAAACAGTCTGTGAAGACAGAATGGCATGGGAGGGGGTGGCTAGATGTTTAATTTTTGGGTCATGTTTCCATTACATGTAAAAAGTTTACTATTTTTTAATTTAGACATTGCAATCGCATGTAGTCTTACCAGGGCGGGATCTACACTAGGGATTTTTTACCGGCACTGTAATGCCTGACTCACTGGCATGTCACATGATGCACACCTCAAGCTGACCTCGTCACACTATTTCTGCCATTCTATCCCAGATTTCTTCAGACCAGTTATATCACGACTTTTTCATATGTTGCGTTTTCCCCACATTTATATATTTCAGTGTGTGCTAAACTTGCGGTACTGTTCTGGGGGGAGGAGGAGTACATTCATTGCTTCAAGTGCTAGGTGAGGAACATCTAGCTGAAAATGCCCCAATAGACATGTCTACTCAGAAGTCAATCACATTGCCTTCGACGGTGCTTACTCCTGAGGAAGTCAGCACAGGAGAGGGTGGGTTGCTTTGGCTTTCCGGAAGGAGCTGTGAATTACTATACGCATGATGGATCTTAGAAACAAATAAACAGCTGATCTGAAACTTAAAGGACCATTTCCCTGCACACATCACCTTTCCAACTCCTCCTCCTTCTCCCGCAATTACATTCGGGTCTGACACAATCACGCTTTCAACACTGTGGAAACGGCGCTGTATTCATTTAGCATGTGCCCCAACAGCGGTAGATGTGTTTTGCACAGCATAAATACTCAACAGCGCTCCCTGATAAACGGAAGGGGCTCCAGTGTAGATCCCCCCCCCAGGAGATCATTCCATTGTAATTCATTCATTTTCATTTCATTCATTTTCATTTCATTTCTATACCGCCCCATAGCCGAAGCTCTCTGGGCGGTTCACAACAGTTTGTACATAAAAACAACAATAAAAACATGCAAAATAGTTAAAAAGATTAAAAAAAACAAATTTAAAAGCACAGTTTAAAATAACAATCCAAAAGTTAATAAAACTAAGCCTACAGGTGACAAGCCCCCCCCCCCCTGTGCTATTTTGAGCTCTTAACTACTCCATCTGATATAGAGGAAGTATAGAGGGAAGATAGAGGCGCACAAAAGATAGTCACCAACATGGGAGCAGAACTCTGCAGCGTCAATCCTGAAAGATCAATGCCAGGTGACACGACACGCTCATAATGATATGGTTTTACACATACACTGTCACATTTCAAGTCAAAAGCATACTGGCAATATCTGACATGCTTGAGTTCATTTTTGTGAAGATCAGGCCACCTCCATAACCGTGCATAAATTACATGAGGAAAACCCTTACGACCAGCCACCTGGAGCCTGCCATCACTGGGTGACTTTGGGCCAGTCACTGACTCTCAGCCTAACCTACCTCACAGGGTTGTTGTGAGGATAACATGGAGAGGAGGAGGACTATGTAAGCCACCTTGGGTTCCTTGCAGGAAAAAAGGCGGGGTATAAATATAATAAATAAAATAAATAAAATAAATAATCCAAAGTTCTCTGAACTGTAACACATTTGCTAGGATGAGCTCCATTTGTAGTTATAGCTGTAATCAAAGAATCCAATTCATCTTTTGTTCTCTTTTAAATTTTTTTTACTAAGCTTTCAATTGCTCGCTTTGCAAATGTTTCACTCTCCCTTGAGTACTGCGTCTGCGTCCAGTTCTGGGCACCACACTTTAAGAAGGACGTAGACAAACTGGAGAGGGTTCAGAGGAGGGCAACAAGGATGATAAAGGGACTGGAAACAAGGCCCTAGGAGGAGAGACTGAAAGAACTGGGCATGTTTAGCCTTCAGAAGAGGAGACTGAGGGGAGATATGATCACACTCTTCCAGTACTTGAAGGGTTGTCACACAGAGGAGGGCCAGGATCTCTTCTCGATCACCCCAGTCTGCAGGACACGGAATAATGGGCTCAAGCTACAGGAACCCAGATTCCACCTAAACATCAGGAAAAATTTCCTGACTGTCAGAGCAAGAAGCAGTGCTTTTTTTCTGGAGAAAAGGGTACCGGAAGTCTTGGATTACATTTCCTCAGGAGTAGATGGCAATTAAATTGTAATGCAATTAATAGAAGAAAAGGTGCTGGAACTCAGTTCCGGTGAGTTCCACCAGAAAAAAAGCCCTGGCAATAAGACAATGGAACCAACTACCCGGGGAGGTGGTGGGCTCTCCCAGTCTGGAGGCATTCAAGGTGCAGCTGGACAATCATCTGTCAGGGATGCTTTGACCTGGATCCCTGCACTGAGCAGGGGGTTGGACTCGATGGCCTGGTAGGCCCCTTCCAACTCTACTCTTCTATGATTCTATGATTCAATGACCCCCCCTCCTTGTCGATGGCACATCGAACTGTGAACAATGCTCAGACAAGCATCATTACTTGTTGGCGTGTTAGTAATAGACATATTGTCCATTTGGCAGAGTTTTACTTTTCAGAGCAAATATGCCTGCCAGCCAGAAGGCCAGAGACTATATGCAGCACAGCAAACCTGGGCTTCGGTCGGGATCCCGTTTTGGGAGGCGCCTCAGCGTGCCCGTGAGGGGCTGGAGCGCAGCCGCCACCCCTCCTCTTCTTCCTCCGGCGCCGCCTCGCCTTCCCGCCTCCTCAGCAGTAATTATCAATCCTTCCTCTCTCTCTCTCTCTCTCTCTCTCTCTCTTTTCCAGGGCAGGTGCAAGGCAGTTTGGTGCCCTGGGCAAGATCAGATATTTAGTGCCCCCTCTTCCCACTTGAGTCCTCCCTCCCTCCAGCCCTATGCTCCTGGTGCCCCCTTTAGCCCGGCGCCCTAGGCAGCCGCCTAGTTGGCCTAATGGTAGCACCGGCCCTGCTCTTTTCTTTTCTTTCTTTTTTGGGGGGTGGGATAGGCTATTACAATTGAGGCTGCAAGGAGGATACTCACTTGCCTGGGAATAGGCTTCCGAGTAGACATGTATAGAATTGGCCAAAGATGCCTTAAACCACAGAAGGCCAATATGACCAAGTGAGATCACCCACCAAGTGAGGAGTCGGGGGAATGGGGCATGATTAAGCTAAAGCAGTGCTTCTCAATTATTTTCTGTCATGCCCCCCCTAGGAAGAAGAAAACATTTCGCGCCCCCCGCGCGACTGTAAATAGTATCATTTGTCTATAAAATTGTTATAAGTACACCTCTGCATAACACTGTATCCTTATTAACGTATAAGAGAATAAAAAAAGAAAGAAATGTGGATCAATTTACAACAAAGAATAGCTTTATTAACTGTAGCAGAAAAGATTTAAAGGAGCACAGGATTTAAAGGAACACAATATTAAAAAAAACTTTTAACTGAGGTCAAACGAGCCCCCCTTTACGGAGCCTCGCACCCCCCCTGGGGGGCCCGCCCCACTATTTGAGAAGCACTGAGCTAAAGTAACACACTTCTAAAAAAAAATTTATTTAAAATGATTTATTTGTATATTTATTTATTTATTTATTTATTTAGTTTGGAGTATTTTTCTCCCACTCCTCAGCCAAAAAGGCTCCTGGAGCAGCTTACAAATAACCAGTAAAAGAAGGCAGTCCCTGCCCACAAGCTTACAACAGTCCAAAAAGACAAGACACAAGGAAAAAGGAATAGGGAGGGATGAGGACAAAGTTAAGGGTGCAACCCTTGGGTTTTCAAGGGAGAAGGCGGTGTCTCAAACTAGGTATGGTTGGCTCCACCCCTGTGACCCCCCTTTGGCTCTGCCTCTGCTGACCTACCATTCGACCCACCACGAGATTCATAGATTCATAGATCCTAGAATTGGAAGGAGCCTGTCTACAAGGCTATCGAGTCCAACCCCCTGCTCAAAGCAGGAAACTAGAGGAGGAGTCTCCCATCCAAGTAACAACCAGGCTTGACCCTGCTTAGCTTTCCACACAAAGACAAGCTGAGCCAGCATAAGCCACAGCTCTGTTGGCTCCATTTTCCCCTCTGGGAAGAAGTGTTAGGGTAGGGAAAAAGAGTGGATAACGTGAGGTGAGATGTGCTTGTGCAAACTAAGGATTTGGGTGGTAAGGTATGTAGGGGATATAGAAATAATTTGAAAGATCCATAGATCCTTGCCCAATTGATCCTATCATTCAATTTGAAGACTTTTCTAAAGGGTCCCTTGTCCAATTTAATAAGGTCTATTTTTTTCTTACAGTTCAAACATTTTTATTTTCTCTTGCTTGTTATATCTAGCTAGTGCTTTTTCAAGTGGTTTGCCTCTAGCAGAGAAAGGCACTAAAGTTCAGTGAGACAACAAAAGACATTTTAAACTTATTAAGTTATAGGAAGAAATCAAGTTCAAACTAATACACACATTAAATACCCTTAACTACAGATAGAATAATAGAAAAGTGGAGTTGGAAGGGGCCTACACAAGGCCATCGAGTCCAACCCCCTGCTCAATGCAGGAACCCAAGTCAAAGCATCCCTGACAGATGGCCATCCAGCTTCACCTTGAATGCCTCCAGAGTGGGAGAGCCCACCACCTCCCTAGGTAGTTGGTTCCATTGTCTTATTGCTCTAACACAGTGTTCTCCAAGCTTGGGTCCCCAGATGTTTTTGGCCTACAACTCCCAGCATGCCCCAGCCAGCTACGCTACACTGGTTGGGGTATGTAGGCCAAAAACATCTGGGGACCCAAGGTTGGAGAACACTGCTATAACAGATACAAAAAGTTGTAGGCCAAAAACATCTGGGGACCCAAGGTTGGAGAACACTGCTATAACAGATACGTAAAAGATATACAAAAGAAGATTGCAAACTTACAAATATTTATTTATTTAATACATTTTTATACTGCCCAATAGCCAAAGCTCTCTGGGCGGTTTACAACAGTTACAATCATAAAATACAATATAAAATATAACATTTAAAACCACAGATTAAAAACAAACAGCAGAACTAGCAGCAGCAGTTACAATAACGGAATTAAAAACAATTACAAGATTAAAATGATTAAGATGATTAAAATGATTTAAATGATTTAAATGCCTTGGAGAACAGAAAGGTCTTCACCTGGCGCCGGAAAGAATACAAAGTAGGCGCCAGGTGAACCTCTTTGGGGAGCTCATTCCATAACTGGGGTACCACAGCAGAAAAGGCCCTCCTCCTGGTAGCCACCTGCCTCACTTCCTTTGGCAGGTGCTCTCGGAGAAGGACCGCTTATGCAGATCTTAGTGTCTGGGCAAGTACATGTGGGAGGAGACCATCCTTCAGATACCCTGGCCCCAAGCCGTTTAGGGCTTTGAATGTTAGCACTAGTACTTTGAATCGGCCCCAGAAACAGACTGGCAGCCAGTGCAGATGAGAAAGCACTGGCATAATATGTTCTCATCGGCCAGTCCCCGTTAACAATCACGCTGCCCTATTTTGGACCAGCTGAAGTTTCCGGACCGTTTTCAAAGGCAGCCCCATGTATAACGCATTGCAGTAATCCAGACGAGAGGTTACCAGAGCATGGATAACTTTACCTGCAAAAGACTCTCGAAAAATCCCCTAATGCAATGCAGTGGATTTCAATCACACCTTGATTTTGGGGGAAGTAGGCCCAAAAACATAATACAAAATAAAACAGTTTCATTCCTCCACACTGATGAACTCAAAAGGGTATGCAACAAACATGAGCTCTGCCAGATCAGACCAGAGGCAGACCTACGTAATTCAGCACCCTGTTCCCAGAATGGCCTCCCACTGTCCTTCCCCAGCGACAGGTATTTAAAGGCCTGTCCGATCCTGGGGGCAGTTTATACTCGTTGTGACTAGTAGCCATTGATAGCTTTGCCCTCCATTAAATTGTCTATTACTGCCCCCCCCCCCATTATAATTATCTAAGCTTAGCAGCTATCACCACAGTCCATAGCCAATTGCCACAGTGTGAGCCAGTGTGTCCAGCATCCTCCAGTTTGTAGCAGTCCATCTGAGCTGGTGATGCCTCCAGTGCCAATTAATATGCAGGGCCTATGAGCAGCCCGGTGACCACACAGAAAAGATGCATGGTCCATTCCCTGCACTTCCAGCTTTGGCCAAGTGCCAGACCCTGAATGAAGGAAGTGGTTGGCTGGTTCCATCAGGCACTTCTTCAACCTCCCTTACCCTTTCCAGGGTCTAAATGATTTTTAGATCAACTCTCTTCTTTCAGGGGAAAATAGCTCAACAAAAAAAAACTATTGACAAGCCTGCTTCTGGAATCAGGAACCTTGCCAAATCTATCTCTTACCAATAGAGCTTTCTCCAGGTCATCTCCAGCAACAGAGCGCTGGAGGTGACCGTAAGAGCTTGCCTAGTCAGTGGTGGCAGTGCAAATCCGGGTCAATATGGCCACGTTGGCTGGAGATCATGGGAGCTACAGTGCCACACATCTGGAGGACACCAGATTAGGCAAGGCTGCCTTAGCTTGTCTCTCCATGATGTCTTTAACTTATAGGTTGTGGGCTCTCCCACTCTGGAGGCATTCAAGGTGCAGCTGGACAGACATCTGTCAGAGATGCTTTGACCTAGATTCCTGCATTGAGCAGGGGGTTGGACTCGATGGCCTTGTGGGCCCCTTCCAGCTCTACTTTTCTATGATTCTATGATTCTATACGGAGACATTTGACACAAAGAAAGAAAGCCTCGGGTGCCCCATGGAAATTACAGCAGTGTGCATGCGCTGTAGCTCTGCTGTGCCTGCGATGTTTCTGGAGGTTACCGTGGAGACACGTGGGTAATGCTGACCCTTGGATGCTTTTCTCCAAGCATAGTGTGTTTCCATAATCACTTCAGGACCGGGAGATGGTCAGGGCCTCCCGAGCTCTGCTCAAGCTGGGCTCTGAAATCGTCCGCGTCCCCTCCGCAGCCACTCCACGGGGGCAGGAGAACAACACACCTTCCGATGGGTGTGTGTGGTGCATGTTCTGACAGCTCTGAGCTGCCACTGGCCACAATCCACCTACTCGCCTGCACGGGCAGAAAGGGGCTGCAGTGGGGGAGCCTGTGGGGGAGCATGGGGAGCTCAGTCCCCAGAGGCCACACACGTGGGGCCTGGGCTGGGCTCCCACCCCCGGGACTTTCCCTTTCCCCTCCACGACTTTGCTACATTACATGCCAAGAGGCTGACCTGCCCCCACATAAATGGGATAAAAGTGCTCAACTGTAAACCGTTGGCCCGGCATTCATGTATGCTGCTGCCAGCCCTCTCTCTTCTTTTATTCTCTCCCCGCAGGTACGGATGGGGGCGGTCCCGTTCCTCCAGCTCCCGCTTTTGGGCATTCTGGTCAACATCTTCTTCTTCCAAGGTAAGTCTCTGCTGGGACCCCCCTCGGCGCTCAGCCCTTGCTACTCAAAAACCGGCAGAGTGGCGCCATGGCTCCATCCTTTGGAAGCGGATCGACACACAACTTCAGGCTGTCACTTAAGTTAATTATATCGCACGACTGCCTGTGCCTGGTAGTTTTGGTTCTTTGTGGGTTTGTCTTGCTTGCTGCTTTTAGCTTGTTCTAAACGCGTTTCAGTGATGCTTGTTTTTATGCGTTTTGTATTGCGAACGTAGGGGGGAAATCACGAGCTGAGACACCTGTTTGGTATTTAACTGGGCCACATTTATTTACATACAATGAACTGCAAAGGGATGGAGTGCGGGTTATTCTAATCTGGCCTCCTAGGCCACTCAATTGTCCAATTGGGCGGAGCATCCAAAACCGGGAGGTGGCGTTGGATCCGCCGCCGCCCCATTTTCCACTTTCCAGTGTTGGGAGCCTTTGTTGCGTCGCCCCCTCTCGGAGTCCCACGACAACAAGCTTGGCGAGCACAAAGGCATCACAGGCGTTCCTGATCCTCAGCTGACTGAGCCTACTGGCCCATCAATCTGAGGCCTCCTGAAACCGCCTGTCACCTGAATGGTGCCAAGGATGCTCACCTCACCCTATCAATATCCTAACCCGCACTTACCTGCCTACTATCCAAATGTGACCAAATTTGACTTGCTATGCATTGATTACAAACACCCCCCAACCCTGCTGCAGTATGGAGTAGGCGAAACGCGCTCATCCCTCTAAAAGGGATGAACCAAAATTCTTACTCGGCCCCTTAACGGCGACCAGAGGAGCCCATACTGTATACAGGGCGGGAGGGAGGGAGCTGCAAAGAACAAAGAGGGTGTGGGTTGGGGCTGCAGGGCCTAATATTGGCTCCTGCAGCCCCGCCCCCATGCTGGCTAATTACCTGCGTCAACAGGTAAGCCTCGACTCTCCTCCCCCACGTCCGCAAAGTTTCTCCCCGCCCACAGCTGCGCATGCTCGGGGGAAGGTCCTTTTGTAAGCTGCTCTGGCGTAATAAGGCACGGCTGCCTCTGCCTGCACCAACACAAGTGGCCGCTCTGCCGGGTTGGGCTTTGTCCTGCTGTCGGCACGCTGCTTCTCCACCCCCCTTTTTAAGCAGCCTGCAGGCCAGAGCGGGTATGCGTGACCTGTGGGGAAACCCCCCTCGGTGGAGCAGTGCCTTTTTCTGTCTTTTTTTTTGTGGAGCAGCAATGGCGGCAGAGAGAGCTCGGATCTGCTCATGCTGCGGCAGGATCATGAGGGGGAAACAGAGGACAAAGAGGAATAAGGGAAGGGGGAGAAAAAGCGCTATCCAATTTTGAGGAGTTCCTACTACTCCCCCCACTCTTGAAGGGGACACTTTGAGTGCCATTTGGCAAGACTGGCCTCTGTTCGATTAGCCACCAGTGTGCTGACCAGAACCCTGGACATTGGCATGATGATCCGGGTTCTAGTCCCCGCTCTGCCATGAAACTCACTGGGTGACTTTGGGCCAGTCACTGCCTCTCAGCCTAACCTACCTCACAGGGTTGTTGTGAGGATAAAATGGAGAGGAGAAGGAGGAGGATTATGTAAGCCGCCTTGAGTTCCTTGTAGGAAAAAAGGTGGGGTATAAATGTAATAAATAAATAAAATAAATAAATAACAACTTTGCCTTATGCCCTAGCTGAGAGGGCGTGGCTGACTCACCATTTCCCGTGGGGTAGGGAGTAGAGAGGAATCCGGACTGCCCACTCGAGCCCCATTGGCGGACCTCTTCCCATAATGGCAGCCACACTGAGCACACAACCCATCCTCCCCCCCCTGAACTGAGGGACAAGGTGATGTGGTGTGGTGAGCCAGGCCCAACCACATGAATAGGACTAAACGACAGCAGCCCCTCAGGAATGGCAGCCACTTTCATGGTGAGAACATCAGAAGAGCCATGCTGGACCAGAGCAAGGGTCCCTCTCGTCCAGCATTCTGTTCACACAGTGGCCAAGCAGCTGCCCACTGTGGAAACCCACAAGCAGGACGTGAGTGCCACAGCACCTTCCCGCCCATGTTCCCCAGCAACTGGAGTACTTAGGCAGACTGCCTCTGATACTGGAGGAAGGATATAGCCAATCAGGATAGGACATGGAGACTGGCTGCCCATGTCCCGTCTCCACTGAGGGACGTGCCCTGCTCTGAGATCACGTGTGGAATGAGAAAAATGGCCCCAAACAAGCAGTTGGTACCCTTCCTGTCAGAGAGGGCAGTGCTCATCGCATCCGGCAGGACCACGGGGTTAAGAGCTCTCCTGCTGTGAGGAGGGACAGTGCTCCACACGGGCTAGGGCCACCATGTCCTTAAGAGTAGCCACGATTGGTGGGGACACTCCCTCAACTGGGCAGGATCATGGTCCTAACTAAGAGCAGTCCCCCAACCAGGGGACTGCCCCCAAGGCAGTTTGGTGCCCTAGGCAAGATCAGATATTTAGCGCCCCCCCTTCCCACTTGAGAGCGCTGTTTTTTTCCCCCAAGGCGTTTCTGGCGCCCCCTTTAGCCGTGCGCCCTAGGCAGCTGCCTAGTTGGCCTAATGGTAGCACCGGCCCTGCCCCCAACAACAACCTCGCGTTGAGAAGCTTCCTCAGTAAACTCCGCTCCTGTGGGTGGTTTTGGTGTGTGTGTCGTAGTAACAGCTGAACTGAGGAGGCTGTCCCCCCATTTGTGCAGGCACCAAAGCTGCAGTTTGCCCCAAGAACTGGATGCAATATTCTGCGCTTTGCTATGGAGTCTTTCCTGAGAAGATGGCATGGTCAGACGCAGAGGTAAGGAGAAGTACTTGGGCCTTGGCAGTGGAACTGGCATTGGCCATCTTCTGGGGCGGGGCGGGGCGGGGCGGGGCGGGTCACTCGTGTCCAACAGCTGTAGCTGGAATGGCTCTCCAACCATTCCCCGAGCCAGATCTTGGGTTGAACTCCTGGTCAGCGTCTTTGGATAAATCCTGGTTCTCATTGCAGCAGGAATGTATTTTTCTCTACTCCCTTAAAGGTGTTCCCTTGATGTTCAAAAAGGTTCACGCAATGCAAGATTGTCAGGTAACTGGATTTCTCCACAATAGTTCTCTCTATGTCAGCCGAAGCGTCATTCAGTGTGGAAAGAGAAGTTAGGATATATCGCCGGATGCGCGGAACGTAGCCTCATTACTACTACGCTGTATTCATGCAGCGTCGGTGAAATGCAAAGTGGCCATTCTACGCGACCGACCAACCATCTTCTCCTTCAAAAACGCATTGGCAGGATGCAATGAAGGAACAGTGGGGCCGTGGGGGTGGGGGTGGTGGGGCAGGACACACTGGCTCCTCAAGGCTCCAAATGGGGGGCAGGCAACGGCTGCAGGATGTAAAAATTACCCCAGCCATATGATCCATAATCCACTCTGTCCGCCTACGTGGATCCAGCAGAGCGTGAGTTGGAAAATACAGCGTCTGTCTCATGTGTGTAAACTGGCCCATGTAGCTTCACACAGAGATTCACTGTCTCTCCTGCCCGCAGCACATTCCAAGCGTCTCGGGTTACAGCCTCTCCAGCATCGCTGTAGTTAGGAATTCAACTCCAATAGAATCCATTACACAGGACTTCTTTCTACCTGTTTATTCTATATCAGAGTTAATACAAACTACATTGTATAGCATAGTCTTGTGCCTAGCCAGTCCTGGCAAGCACACATCATTACATGATTGCAACTAGTCAGAGAGAAGACAGGAACAGAACAGAATGCATACAGCAAGCAATCCTCCTCTCTCATTTCCAAGTTACAGGAAAATGAAACTCAAAAAGCATACTACGTCATCAGAAAGTACAAACCACATGATCAGCTCATATTTCTGTCCAGCCCACTTTTCCCATGAGAAAGAGAACAACAGTTCCAGTCTAAACAATCTTCTAGCCATCCTGTTATTCTAGCCACCCTGTACCTTTCCAAATGAAAACACTTGTGGCACAGCTGTTGTTGTGTTACATGTCCCAACACCAGGAGACATGCCCAGGATGGCTCATCAGTCCAGCTGGCTGGACAGAAACACCACGGCTGCAGCGTCTCACTCAGGCAGGGTGGGGCAGAGACAGAGCTGAGAAGGCAGGGCAGAGGCAGATCATGGGGGAGGGGAACAGAAGGAGGAAGCAAAAGAAAGATGGAGATGATGGAGGAGGAGGAGGAGGAGGAGGAGGAGGAGGAGGAGGAGAGGTGGGTGGATGGGTGGAGACCGCCTAGTAGAGACAGAGAAAAAGCAGAGAGGCAAGGCAAGTTGAGGGGCAGAGGGGAAGGGACCTCTGGGAGGAGAGAAGCCTTGGCCCGAAGGTGGTGGAAGCAGCCAGAAGGGACCGCCTGCAGACAAGAGCAGACCTGGCTATTCAAAGTGGAAAGACAGCAAGAGGGGGTTGCTCTAGCCGGCCCACCTCTGATAGCTACTCCACTCCACCCCAAAGCTGGACTTCACTTCAGCAGGACCTAGATGGAGAGGAGGCAGTGCCACGCTTTGGGCTTCGGGATGACCGCAGGAGAAACATGAGGTGGAGAAACCACCAGAGACGGGGAGGCCTCGTTCGAACTCCCTTATTGCCCATATGAAGGCCATAACGTCTATTGGCCTGATCCTTCAGCCAGGAGTGAGAGATGTAACACCTTGCCCTGAAAAGGAAGTACTCTGAGTCTGAGTAGTGATGTAACTAGCAGCACTCCATAAGCGAGGCTCTTTGCATCCAAGCCTCACCTAGCACGCATGTCTGAATGCAGATGACGGATCGAGGGTGCTTCAGGTCTGCACCTCCTCTCCACTTTGAGGGCAGGTGCTGTGGCGACCTGGCACCCGTGGGCACCTGGCTGCGGGCCCGAGTCTGGTGCAGCAGCACCAACTGGTACCAGCTGCCGCCACCGAGTGTAGCCTAAACCCAGTCTCCGCAGGCCCCAAGCGCTCTTGGTCCCTCCGGACTGACTGGCCAGAGATCCCAATGGGGTCTCTGAACTGGGCTGTGGGCTCCTTTGCAGGCCTTCTGTGTCCTTAGGGGAACGCAGCCAATATTACAGGCCTGGCCTTGCACGCTGCATGCAGTCTGGTGGTCCCTAGACCAGCCTCAGCGTGACCAAAGACGTGGTGCGCCCCCTTGTGAGCCACCCCACCCCCACTTCACCCCCAAAACACACAGGCGGGGCTGAGGCGAGAACAGGGTAAAAGCTTTATTAAGGCTTCAAACAAAGGTACAGAATGGAAAAGGCGTGAGTCTTCTTCAAAGCAAAAAAAAAAAAGTACCGTAACCAACAGCCTTAAGGTTCCAATTAAGTACAGAAGTAGATTCAAAGCTGCAAGTCAGTGGTGAATGGCAAAAAGCAAACGGAAAACCTAGGCTAGCTAACACACAACCTCCCTGTTGTAAAGCAGCCTTCCTGGTCTCCTCTGCAGACGCCTGGTTTCAGTGGTGCGATTCCTCCTGGGGCCCCCTCCCTCCCGCCCCCTATGCAGCTGGGAACGTGGTCCTGCAGAGGGAGTGCGGCCCTGTCCAGAACAGGTGGCACTTCCATTCCTGGTGGATCCGTTTGTCTACGGATCAGTTAGTACCTCGCTCTTGTCTGGATTACTTCTCAGCCGTTTGCAGGCAAGCCAAACTCCCTGAGTATAGATTAGCAGAGGCATGGCAATTAGGAGAGGCAATTTCTTTTAGAAAATAAAAAAATACTGAACCCCCGTCCCGCCCGCTGTTTCCGTTCAGATGGACTGTCAGAGCCGTGGCACCGGGGGCCACCTTGCCTCCTTTTCCACCCAGTCAGAGTTGACTATAACAGCTAAATACATCATTAACAATTACCCAGGAGTGGAAACTGCCTGGATCGGCCTGGAGGACCCCCAGAGGGTGAGTGCTCCGCCCTTGACTCACTTCTTTTCCCCACAACGGTGCCCCAATGCCAGCTGAGAAGACGGAGCGGGTCAGTGAAGGGGAAGTGGTTGTGGGGGGACAAAGCAGGAGGCGGGAGCGAGTGAGCGAGCGAGAGCGGGAAGGCTGAAGAAATCAATGGGTGTCTCTGCTTGGAACCCGTTCCATGGGAGCTGCAATCTGGTACGGTTTAAGGCGGGTGTCGCGAACCTCTTTCAGCCAGAGGGCAGAATTCAATTTCGGAGAAGCTCTCGGGGGCCCTATTCCGAATCCAGTGGTCTGTTGGGCTGAAGGCAAAAGAAGAGGGGCCAAAATACCACGGATACCAGGATATTTCGGCAGAAAGCTTTCACTGCCAGTAACGAAGCCTTAGGAGAGGCATTTCAACCTTTTAAAATGTGAGGCGGCGGGACTGCGCATAGGCTAGAAAACCGCCAAGCGATCCGTGGGTGGGGGAAAGGGGCGGTGCCTGAGGAAGGAGGTGTGGCCTCCTGGGGAACCCCAGAGGGCCAGATTAGGGTCCCGGGAGGGCCAGGGGTTCCCCACTCCTGGTTAAAGGGGGTGGGGGTGGGATTGCATGCAGGAGAGGTCCGCCAAAGTTGATTTCTTCTTTCCATGCATGGCATCTCAGACCAGAAGGTGGAGATGGAGCGATTCGGACCCCGTATCCTTCACTTCTTGGAATAAGGGGGAACCAAACAATTGTGGAGGAAATGAGTTCTGCGTCAGCATGTCAATCACTGAAGGTGAGGAGCAGCTCAGAGAACCTGGGCCCAGAAGCTGATGTTCTGGAGCACTTGGGAGGCCCTGGCTGAGAATGTGGACAATGCAAGACACTTTGATCTGTGCTACGTGGCTTATTTGTAGCCCTAGGGCTGAGGAGCGGGAGGGCTGCTAACTCCCTAGCAAGTTACTCATCTCATCTGTATTTCCCATGAAGTGTCTGGTGTGGAATTCACTTCCACAAGATGTAGTGATGGCCACCAATTTATTTATTTATTTATTTATTTATTATTAATATTTATTTATCGCCCATCTGGCCGGCAACCGGCCACCCTGGGCGATGTACACAGAATAAAATACATAAATGCAATAAAATACATTAAAACAATATAAAAATTTTAAAATCTTAACCCACCCCATATTCCCGCCTGAACAACCAGGTTTTTAATGAGTGACGGAAGCTCATCAGAGAGGGGGCATGGCGGAGGTCACTCGGGAGAGAGTTCCACAGAACGGGGGCCGCCACAGAAAAGGCCCTCTTCCTCGTCCCCACCAGTCTAGCTGCTCTGGCTGAAGGGACAAGGAGAAGGCCATCCGTGGCAGATCTTGTTGAGCGGCCCACTTGGTGTTGCTGGAGACGCTCCTTGAGATAAACTGGACCAGAGCCGTTAATAGGGTTTTAAAGGTCAAAACCAACACCTTGAATTCGGCTCGGCAAGCAACTGGTAGCCAGTGCAGCTCCTTGAGCACTGGCGTGATATGATCCCGCCGGCGGCTGCCTTTAAACAGGCGAGCCGCCGCGTTCTGTACCAGCTGCAGCTTCCAAACCGTCTTCAAGGGTAACCCCACGTAGAGCGCATTACAGTAATCTAGGCGAGAGGAGACCAAGGCATGAACCACTGATGGGAGCAGGTGATTAGGAAGGTAGGGGCGCAGCTGCCGTATCAGATGGAGTTGATACAGCGCCGCCCGGCTCACAGCTGCCACCTGAGCCTCCATGGACAGCTGGGAGCCTAGAATGACCCCCAAGCTGCGGACCTGGTCCTTCAGGGGTAGATGTACCCCATTCAGCACCAGGTCAACATCCCCTAACCTCCCCTTGTCCCCCACCAGAAGTACCTCGGTCTTGTCGGGGTACTGCTTAGAGGGCTTTAAAAGGGGGGTTGGCGAAATTCATGGAGGAGAAGAAGGCTATCAATGGCTACTAGTCCTGACTGGCTATGTGCTTCCTCCAGTATCAGAGGCAGTCTGCCTATGTGCACCAGTTGCTGGGGAACATGGGCAGGAGGGTGCTGTGGCACTCACGTCCTGCTTGTGGGCTCCCCGTGGGCAGCTGGTTGGCCACTGTGTGAACAGAATGCTGGACGAGATGGACCCTTGGTCTGATCCAGCATCAGGGCTCTTCTGGAGTCCGTATGTCCTCCCACCCGCACCCCCCAGTTAAGAATGCAGGCAGGGCAGGAGCAAAAGAAAAATAAGAACATAAGAAGCCGTCTTATATCAGTTCAGGTTATTTGTCTATGCAGCCCAGTATTATCCATTCTGACTGACGGTGCCTCTCCAGGGTCTGAGGCAGAGGTCACCCCACAATCTGACCCCGTTACCAGGAAATGGAAGGTGAAACCTGGGGCCTTCTGCGTGCAGAGCAGGTGCTCCGCCACTGTCTGAGCTATGCTTCATCCCCACCAGGTCAGACTCTCTAGCCATAGTACTGTGTGTGCGCTCTGATGCGCAGAGATTCTCAAGACCTTTCTCATCTGATTCCTTTTTAACTGGAGATTCTGGGATGAAACCTGGGGCCATCTCCACGCAAAGCAGCCCCCCCCCCACCCACCCACCAGTGAGCCAGGGTTCCTCCCCTGTAAATAGTGCAAGACCTTCCAAAGACAAGATGTGGCTGGCCCAACCTCTCGATCCAGAGGATTGTCCCAAGGCCAGGCCACACCCACCATCTTATGAATACAGAATGGCACACAACTAGGGGTGGCCACTTACGAATCATCAAAAAAAAAGAAAAAAGAAAAAAAGAGGAGGAGCATCACCAAAACAGAGGGCAAAAGAGGCCAATGATTTGCATGAATTTTGCACATGCTAATTTATATGTATAGATGCAAAGTTAGAAAAAAATTGTTATGATTTTAATAGAAAGAAGTTACATCTTACCATAGTGTAGGGCAGTGTTCTCCAACCTTGGGTCCCCAGATGTTTTTGGCCTACAACTCCCAGCATGCCCCAGCCAGCGTAGCTGGCTGGGGCATGCTGGGAGTTGTAGGCCAAAAACATCTGGGGACCCAAGGTTGGAGAACACTGAGGACTGTGGCCAAGTGACCTGCATGCCTTGCCCAGCAAACACAATTTGTGGCATTGCACGTCATAACTGATCACAGGGCATGTCGGTTAAGGCATCAGCCTGAGCTCCCAATGTCCTGGCTTTGTGGAGCTTGAGGAGCCGACGTGAGATAACCTTAACTCTGGTCATAAACCAGGAGGGTGGCGGTTGTTTTTTTTAACATCATTTATATATATTTCATTCAAGTATACAACAATGCTTCTCAGTAGTCAATTAAAGCAATTGCTAGAAGACAAACAGCAAATAACCTAACGTAAACATAAGGCATAAGCATGTTTGAAAGGCAGCAGTGTTATTTCCTTTTTATAAAATACAATTATGCTATGACTGATTTAAGTTCACTATTTAATAATGGAAAGCAAAAGTTTTTTTTTTTTTTTTTTAAAGTTGTGGATTTCCCCCACCCATCCAGAGACGAGATATATACCCCTTGTTTCCCTGTAGAACTTTATGTTTTTGATTTCATAGATTTCATAGATCATAGAGTTGGAAGGAGCCTACAAGGCTATCGAGTCCAACCCCCTGCTCAATGCAGGGAAACTAGAGGAGGGGTCTCCCATCCAAGTAACAACCAGGCTTGACCCTGCTTAGCTTTCCACGCTCAGACAAGCCTCTCAGAGGGCATCCCGGGGGCCATAGGATACAGCCCATCAGGGCGGGTGCAAGGCAGTTTGGTGCCCTAGGCAAGATCAGATATTTAGCGCCCCCCCCTTCCCACTTGAGCCCTCCCTCCCTATTTCTGGTGCCCCCTTTAGCCCTGCGCCCTAGGCAGCTGCCTAGTTGGCCTAGTGGTAGCACCGGCCCTGCAGCCCATCTCTTTCCGTCATTGGAAGCTTCCCTGTTGGAGCATAAAACCTCAGCTGCCATCGCCACTAGTTTGCCATCAGTGCTCCATCGTAGCTTATGGCACAAAAGGGGGTGTTTGGGGGCCCAAAGGGGTGTCAGGAACAGATCAAGGGAGGCTTTGGATCCACCAGACCCAACCTGTTCCTGCAACACATCCCTGGAATGGAGGGGAAAGCATGCCAGTCCTGGAGGTGGCATACTTACCGTATTTTTCCGTCTATAAGACGCCCCCATGTATAAGACGCCCCCCCACTGGGCAGTTTCACAACTGTGCAGTTCTCTCCTCGGCTTACTTCCGTGTATAAGACGACCCTCAATTTTTAGTCTAACAATTTTAGGAAAAAGTATAGTCTTATACATGGAAAAATACTGTATATACAGAGGCGGCTCTATATTTGGAGCAAGTGGGGCAGTGACCCCCCCTGCCTGTCCACCACCCACTCGTGGCAGAGAGATCCCCCCCCACAACCAGGTACATTTGCTCCACTGCTTCCAGAAGCACCACATGTGGTCTTCTCCTCTACTCCTCCAGCAATCTCAGTAGAATATTGAGCATCTGCTCTGTAGTTCACCCCACCGTCCCCAGTGGACATCAACTGCCACTGATTATATTCCCTCCCACTGGAACCAGTGGTAGGAGAAATGTAATTATTTGTAAATAGCAGTCCAAAAAAAGGGGAGAGGAAAAACACCAACTTCTCCCCTGCCAGCTAGCAGAAGCCCAGCTGGGCATAGGAAGTGGTGGTTCATCTGCCACAGATTTTACCTCCCTTGTCCCTGTTAGATACGTTTATTTTTCTTGTTACTGATATTTGTTGGGGGGGGGGAAATAAAAAATTGGTTCTCAAAAATCTCAGCCCCCCCCCCCCCATATTCCCATACCCTGAGGGCTCATGCATTTCCATGCTGGGTTGAGAAAGAGGCACACCATGGGATTCTAACTACATTTCTCCTCAGAAAGGACCACGGGAATCAGAACAGGGGTCTCTCTTTAGGAAATAGCAGGGCTTTTTTTCTGGTGGAACTCACCGGAACTGAGTTCCAGCACCTTTTCTTCTATTAATTGCATTACAATTTAATCGCCATCTACTCCCGAGGAAATGTAACCCAAGAGTTCCGGTACCCTTTTCTCCAGAAAAAAAGCACTGGGAAATAGTAAATGTGGAAGGTCAGGCACATCTCTGATCTTGTGTCATTGTTGCCTTTCAGGGTTTATGAAATGGAATGATTCCAACTGTAAAATAGAAAAGAGCTATATCTGCAAGTCTGTGCTGTAGTAAGAACACCTTTTCAACCAAGCCTACGATACGTATGCCAGACATTTTGGCTTCTCTTCCTGAATACAGCTCTTCCACATTCAAAAATATTTGTGAGGTTTGCCTTCAGTAGAAATTCTGCGCAGATTTAGTAGAAGCCTTCACCTCCCATTATTCCTGATCATTGGCGAATCACATTTGAATGCCCCTTTGTTAAATAAGAAAGGGGGGATATAAACTTCACATCAGCTCCAAATAATCCAGTCATTCTGGTCTCCACTGTATTCATCCAAAATCTACTTTCTCAAGATCTGTTTCCTTCAAAATGCTGTCTGCGAAAAATCACCGTTTCTAAACGTGTTCAGCCCAAGAAATCACCAAAATGAAATATATGCATGATGAAAACCTCTGTTGTGTTTCCGTGTCTTCAACACTACACAGTGCAGCTTGCACCAAAACACATACACAAAAGTTCTGAAGTCCCCATGAGGGAATAGTGGGCATAAGGGAAACAGGGTGGAACAGAGAGATCCAGTGGGATACATTTCATTTTCATTTCATTTATTTCATTTATATACCGCCCCATAGCCGAAGCTCTCTGGGCGGTTCACAACCCTCTATACATAAAAACAACATTAAAACATACAAAACAGTTTAAAAAATTAAAAACCAAATTTAAAAACACAGTTTAAAATAACAATACAAAAAGCCAATAAAACTGAGCCTACAGGTGACAATCCCTGATACAGTCATCTCTGGATAGAAATTCCATAGGAAGGAATTCCATAGGAACCTTAAAAGGTGCAGACCCCTCCACAGGATCAGTGCGGGTGACAATACCAGGTTCCAAAAGACATTTAGTACTGGGGACATGCTATTGTCCCCCTGACCAAAATGCTCAGGGTGATCTTGAGGTGGAGAATGAAATCAGGGAAGCATCCAAATGAGGAAGTATTGTAGTAATGGGTGCTTTAAATTACCCACACATTGACTTGATAAATGCATGTTTCGGTTACAATAAAGAGGTTAAATTTTTCATACCCTTAAGGTGCAGTTCTATGCATGCTTAGATGGAAAAACAGTCCAACAATTCCCAGCATTCCCCAGTCAGCATGGGTTGTTGTAGGAAATGCTGGGAGTTGTAGGACTTTTTTCTGTCTAAACATGCATAGGATTGCACTCTAAATGACTGTGCCCTAGAACAGTTGGTCATGGAACTGACCAGAGGGGAGGTGACCCTGAGTTTCTTCTTGAGTGGTGCCGCCCAAGACCGTGGGTGAGATGTGAGCATTGCTGGACTGATTGGAAACAGCGACCACAGTGCCAAGGAACTCCATCCGATACAGTCACATTTGACTTCAAAAGAGGAAATTTCTCTTAAATGAGCATACTGGTAAAAAGGAGTCTGAAAGGGGGTGTCGACCAATGTGCGCCAGCGCTCTCTCTCTCTCTCTCTCTCATACACACACAGAGATTATATTGCACATTGGTCCAATTACTAATAGAACCAGCTGTGAAACTCTCTCCTTCTCTCTCTCTCTCTCTGTGCCAATTTCCAGAGGGGTAGCCTTGTGCGTCCCTTGCAGCAAAAGTAACAAAGAGCCTTGTTGTGGCACCTTAAACACATTTGTTCTGGCATTCGCTTTCGCGGTGGACACTGTCCACTTCATCAGATGTATTTGTTTTAAATTAAAACAAATACATCTGATGAAGTGTAGGAGAATTTTATTCATCCTCACAATTCTTGGGAATTTTTTGCAATTTCCCAAATTTGAGTTCAGGTTTCATAGATTTCATAGAGTTGGAAGGAGCCTACAAGGCTATCGAGTCCAACCCCCTGCTCAATGCAGGAGACTAGAGGATTGAAAGTGTGCACTTGCACGCCTGTACAAATGTGCATTTCCCTTTCCCCCCAAGACCTCATTTCCAAGCTTTTTAGCCTGTGGGGGGAATTATGCATTTTCCAACTGGGAAAAATGTGCACCTTTAAAAATGCTTATCTTCCCTGGTTGGAAAAAAGAAGAAGATGCTCATGTTCAGGAACACGAAAGAGGTGAAATGAGCGTCAAGGAGGAATTCGGAGAACCTCAATGAGCTCAAACATCACATGTTTGGCCATCCCTAAGTTAAATGTCTCCAAAACCACCATAATAGAATCTCAACCAGAACGTACATAGGAAAGGTAGCATCAAGTCCAAGATGCCATGAACTTGGTTAATGAACAGTGGGCAAGTTCGCATGACACACTAAGCCACCCTGATAATAAGCCAGTGGGTTGTCTGTTTGTGGAACTACTAGAGGTGTGTGAGGAATCCATCCAGGGGGTGGAATCTGGAAGATTTGCCCTGTTTGACCCCTTGGACGCCGCCTCGCTTGCTGCTTCCCTCAGCGCTGACTCGAGTTCTCCCGAGTTGAGCCGGGGAAGCAACTTCTGGGTTCCTGGAAGGCTGCTGTTTACATAGCAAATGTCTTAACATACGCCCCAAACAGCTGCAATTTGCATAATTTGCACAGATTGCAGCAGTTTTGGGCATATATTAAGGCATTTCCTAAGTAAACAGCGGCCCGCCGGGAACCTGGGAGCCATTTTTGGCTTGACTCCAGAGAGCACAGCAGCAGTGGCTACCAAGCTGGAGGCGGGTCGAATCCTGCTGGATCGCCCATCACTAGGAACAACCCATGGGGTGCCCAACAACAGATGACCAGGATCACCATGGGTGGGTTGTTCTCCCCCTGCTTCCCCCTTGGCCCTCTAGCTGGTATCCCAATGTCCTTTGTGGCAGAATCCGTCTTGCCTCCCCCTCAGATCCCTAACCCCTTTTAATTCTCCACTGGGTTTTTTTTCCCTTCCCCAGAGCTTCAAAAATGCACAATTGGGGCCGTATTTTTTTTCACCCCCAGAAAATTGCACAGTTGTGTTTGCAATTTTGTGTTTGCAATGTTGTTGGTCTTTCAGAGATGTGCAAGTGCACACTTATAGCTGTCCGAAATATGCGTAGTCTTTCCTGGTAAATTTCCTTGTCCGTTTCAGCTGTCAAAGGGAGAGGTGCAGTGCAGTAAATATGAGATTGACAAGGTGAGACTGCATATAGGCTCATATCATCATCATCATCATCATCATCATCATCATCATCATCATCATCATCATCATCATCTATTTATCGCCCATCTGGCCGGCAAACCGGCCACCCTGGGCGATGTACACAAGATAAAAACAGGATAAAATACATTTAAAACAGTATAAATTTTTAAAATCTTAGCCCACACCTTATTCCCGCCTGAACAGCCAAGTTTTTAGTGAGCGGCAGAAGCTCAGCAGAGAGGGGGCATGGCGGAAGTCACTTGGGAGAGAGTTCCACAGTACGGGGGCCGCCACAGAAAAGGCCCTGTTCCTCGTCCCCACCAGTCTAGCTGCTCTGGCTGAATGGACAAGGAGAAGGCCGTCTGTGGCAGATCTTGTTGAGTGGCCTACTTGGTGTTGCTGGAGACGCTCCTTGAGATAGACTGGGCCGGAGCCGTATAGGGTTTTAAACGTCAAAACCAACGCCTTGTATTCGGCTCGGCAAGCAACTGGTAGCCAGTGCAGCAACTTGAGCACTGGAGTGATGTGATCCCGCCGCCGGTTGCCTTTAACCAGGCGAGCCGCCGCGTTCTGTACCAGCTGTAGCTTCCGAACCGTCTTCCAGGGTAACCCCACGTAGAGCGCATTACAGTAGTCTAGGCGAGAGGAGACCAAGGCATGAACCACTGATGGGAGCAGGTGATTAGGAAGGTAGGGGCGCAACTGCCGCATCAGATGGAGCTGATACAGCGCCGCCCGGCTCACAGCTGACACCTGAGCCTCCATGGACAGCTGGGAGTCTAGAATGACCCCCAAGCTGCGGACCTGGTCCTTCAGGGGTAGATGTACCCCATTCAGCACCAGGTCAACATCCCCTAACCTCCCCTTGTCCCCCACCAGAAGTACCTCGGTCTTGTCGGGGTTCAGCTTCAGTATGTTCCTTTGTGCATAGTTGCCAAGCTCTCAATGGGAAATCGGTAAGGGGGGGGAAGTAGGTGCTCCGAGAGGGGGTGTGACAAGATCCCCCCCTCGGCAATGTAATCCTCTGGATTTCGTGTTGGACTGACAGTTCTCAGAGGGCCACCCCCCCCACACATTTTTTACACTTCCTCTGGTCTCCAGCTACTCCAGAAAGGGGAGGTACTAACTCCGCCACTTCTCGCAGCTCCTTTTCAGAGCACTTGCCGCTGGGCCTACTGCAGCTCCCGGACAGTTCTAAAAAAAGGCTCTGAGCGGGCGACTGACTGAAGGGGACGGAGCGAATGGGGCCACATCGGGAGGGTGCGTGTGTGTAAGTCCCACTGGTGCCGGCACCCCATTTGCTCTGTCCCGGTTCTGCTGCCACCTCTAAGGTTTTTTTGTTTTTTTAACTGTCTGGAAAATTTGCACATTTTTTAAAAACTGGGAAACAGCTGGTAAGCAAATGGAGGGGAAATCTCATGCATATTTCCCCTCCATTTACTCTCCAGTCATGAAAGCTGCACATATATTTCAGTAGTGGAAAAGGCGACCTCATGTCAAGCTCTAAGCCTCATGTCAAGCTTCTGCCCTTTTTCAAAAAGGACAGGTGGCCCTGCCCCTTTTCAGGCCAGAAGTCCCGCCCTAGCCAGACATCCCACCTCCAGAAGTCCCGCCCTTCTACGGACTTGTCTTGCCACCATGGACCAGTAGGAAGAGGTTCTCGAGCCCTACCATATACGGGTCAGAAATGAAAGATTGTCTTCTCCTAGATGAGCCTGCCCAGGTCTTAAGATCTTCAGGAAGACCTTTCCTTTGAGACTTCTGCCTTCAGAGGCACGTTTGGTGGCAACCCAAAAGAGGGCCTTCTTGGTGGCCACTCCCAGGCTGTAGAACTCCCTCCCAAGGGAGACCAGGTTGGCTCCCTCTCTGCTGTCCTTCCACCAGCAGGCAAAGACCACTTTATTCAAGCGGGCCTTTGGTGTGTAAGCAGATCTGCTGGGTTGGATGCTGTTTTTATTCTGTTATTGTCATGTTTTATTTATTTATTCATTTATTTATTCATTCATTCATTTTCTATACCACCCAACAGCCGAAGCTCTCTGGGCGGTGTACAACACTCAGTTAAAAACAAACAAACAAACAATAAAATACAGTTTAAAATATAAACAATAAAACATTATGAAATTTTAAAAACCAATTTTAATTGGTTTTTAATTGTGCTTTGATGCCTTTGTTTTATTATTCTTTCAATCAAGTTTTCTTTATGACTGTAAGCTGCCTTGAGAGAGTGCCATTTTTCTGGATAGAAAGCGAGGGTGTAAATCAAATAAGCAAATACAAGAAATAAAATCCTAATGGGACAAATGAGACTCACACAAACAGAAAGATCCCCCTTGTGCCTGCGATAATAACCCCGTCACAGAGCGCTCCGTTTCGGGGTACCCGTAGCGCTCGCGCACAGCGGACTTCACTCCAGCTCCCTCCTGGAAGAGTCTACAAGACCCTCTTCTCTCACCAGGGAGCTAAACAGGCGCCACTTGAGAAACAAAATACCCGGCCAGATGTCTTGCTCCACCCTGAACTGACGAACCCTAGCGGGGTGGCCCCCTTCATTGTCAGGGCAGCCTCAGGGGAAAGATCTCTCCCTCCCGCCACCCCTGCAGGGTTGGGGCTTCCTCATCTGGACCGGAGATGGTGCAACAGGGGCTGCAGGGCCTCCCCTCTTGGTGCCAGGTGGCAATCCGCACTTTCTGGGGGAAAGGTTGGCTCAAGTTTCCTTCCTCCTCCCTCCCCGTGGTCCCAGCTGCTGCCTCCTTTGCTCCCCCTGTCACATTTTCCCCGATTCTTATTTTTTTAGGCATCAGTTATTTTAAAAGCACAGCAGTTTCCTCGGCTTGCCTTTTTTTGTACAGCCCAGGGATGGGGACTCGGACTCGAGGACTCGACTCGTGAGTCGGACTGAGTCCCCCCTCTGACTCGACTCGGACTCGAGTCCCAATATTTTTAATGGGACTCGAGACTCGACTCGGGACTCGAGACCAAGGACTCGTCAACATCCCTGGGCTGTGCCAGAAGGAGTGGAGAGGAGCGCGATCACCGGTGAAGAGCGCATGGAAGCGAGGCGTGCCGCTGCTCGGCCACTATGGACGGCTACCAGGAGTGCAGCCCCAACAGTGTGTCCAGATTTATTTTGATTGATGTGTTGCGTACTTGGGAGAGGCAGAAGAAGGACCTGAGATTACTCTGGCTGCTCTGAGTGTGTTTCTGGTTCCAGCAAGTTCATCACCAGTGGAGCGGGTGTTCAGTGAGGGTGGAATTGTGATGAGATCTCACCGTTCCAGAATGGGGGCCAAACATTTAGAAAAAATCATGTTCCGCAAATGCAGCATGGATAAGTTTTAGGAAGTACAGCAACTTTATTTTTTAAAATCATTTTTCTAAAATGCAACCGTTCAGACATTTTGGGTTTGGCTGCCTCTGCCTGCTTGTCTGGGGTTCCCAGCCTCCTCTGCCTGCCTGGTCTCTTCTTGACCAGTTCAACAGTTGAATTGTCTAAGACAAAGGCCTCTGCCTGCCTGCTTTGGGGTTCCCTGCCTCCTCTGCCTGCCTGGTTATTTTGGGTTTTTCTGCCTGGTCTGTTCTTGCCAAAATCAGTTGCAGAGTTTTGAAATAAAAAGGCACACTTGTGCCTAGAATTTATTTAAACCACACATCTGAAGTAGCCTTATTTTGTTGGGGACAAAACCCATTGATTTTAATGGGGACTTGTGGAGTCAGCTTTGGGAGTGACTCGTAACTCGTGAGTCACCATTTTGGACCAAGGACTCGGACTCGGACTCGAGACTCGGGTCTAAAGACTCGTGACTCGACTCGTGACTCGAGACCAAGGACTCTTCAACATCCCTGGTACAGCCAAACGCATTTGTTCAAACCTGTGCCATGGATCGATCCTGGGGCGTTCTGCTTCCTCTTGCTCGTACTCTCTGAGAAGAAGCAGTAAATGCAGCGAAGGTAAACACTGACTAAGGCTCCAATCCTACACACACGGACCTCGGCATACGCCCCATTGAACTCAATGGTACTTACTTCTGAGTAAACCAGACTGCATGATTGCACTTTTACTAACCCAACAGCTGAACTAAACTATTATATGTATTAATTTTAAAGTAGATAATAGTTCGCAAGTGGCTTATGACATTGAGAGCAAGGATGCGGTATCCGGCCCTTATCCACATAGACTCCAAAAATGCACATTTATACTTAACATGCTTAAAAAAAAAATATTAAAAAAAATTTAATACGTAGCAGCCATGTGTGTGTGCAATCATTATCAGGATTGCAACAGGCAGGGAGGGGAAGTTTAACCCTTTGCTCCCCTGCTGAGCTCCTGATGAACTTTATTCCTCAGAAGCTGCTGCCTATTTCCATTGGGAGGAAAGCTTTGCCAGGCAGGCCCACCCACATTAACAACCATCAAGCAGACCAGCCCCCCCCCCCCCAAATGATCAGATAACAGCAGCTGAATACAGTCACAGCAAGAAGTAAGCCGTGGCAGGTCAGTCTGGGTAAGCCAGCCCCCGCTACTGTGATGTCTTGGGCTGCTCTCACGGTTGACCCTGTGGCCTTCACTCGCCTCCCTCCCGCACCGAGCCTGCCCATTTTTTACTTATTTATGCAGTGAGGGGCATACCTAGCCCCATCCCTGAGTATGAGCAGCTGACTCTGGCCTGGGGAAGGCAGGTCTCCCTTCAAACTCCACTTGCCTTCAGTGGGCTGGGTTGCACAAAGCAGTTCAGCCTATGACTGCTTTCACATGACCTCATCCCTCATCCCTCTAAGACAGTGTTCTCCAACCTTGGGTCCCCAGATGTTTTTGGCCTACAACTCCCAGCATGCCCCAGCCAGCTATGCTGGCTGGGGCATGCTGGGAGTTGTAGGCCAAAAACATCTGGGGACCCAAGGTTGGAGAACACTGTTCTATACTACGCTCTCTCTTTTTAAAGTTAACTTGTCTAAGTGATTGCCAGAAGATATGGTTTGGGGAAGGGGATGTCGTTCAGTGGCAGAGCCCCTGCTTTGCGTGCAGATGGTCCCCGGTTCAATCCTTGGCGTCGCCAAGTAGGGCCGGGGAAATCCCTGCCTGAAACCCTGGAGAGCCACAGCTGGTCAGCACTGGCAATACTGAACTAGATGGATCCATGGTGTATAAGATGGCTTCGTGTGTATATTTGTATAACCAGCTGCTAGGATGATTGCAAAAAAGGACAAGATCTAGGTTGATAGGACTACCAATGGCAGTTGGACTACCAATTCAAGTAAATTCAAGATAGGACTACAATGCAAGATAGGACTACCAATTCAAGTAAAACAGTGTTCTCCAACCTTGGGTGCCCAGATGTTTTTGGCCTACAACTACCAGCATGCCCCAGCCAGTGTAGCTGGCTGGGGCATGCTGGGAGTTGTAGACCAAAAACATCTGGGGACCCAAGGTTGGAGAACACTGAAGTAAAACATAACTCCAATCTCCTGATGAGAGCTTCGGCTATTGGGCAGTATAAAAATGTATTAAATAAATAAATAAATAAATATTTGTAAGTTTGAAATCTTCTTTTGTGTAGCTTTTACGTATCTTTTCGTATCTGTTATAGCAGTGTTCTCCAACCTTGGGTCCCCAGATGTTTTTGGCCTACAACTCCCAGCATACCCCAACCAGTGTAGCGTAGCTGGCTGGGGCATGCTGGGAGTTGTAGGCCAAAAACATCTGGGGACCCAAGGTTGGAGAACACTGCTCTAAGAGACAAAGGTAAAATCACCCTCTGACTGGGTTTAGACAACACAATAACCCACACTCCAGGACTGAGTATGGGCTAAGTGTGTGTGGGTTGTTGTTGAACAGTGGGTGGCTGCTGAAACATGGGTCATCGTGTTGTCTGAACCCAGCTGCACTAACAAATCTCTTGGACCATGCAGAAAGTGAGGGAAGAAGTTGCTGAATGGAGAAGCTTGTTCATCAGAAATGGCCACTTGCCTTCATTCAGACCACAGCAATGCATTCATGAACATTCTGTTATTTCAGGGAGTTATTGGTCTAACTTTGGATTTAAAAAACTGGTTTATGACTTCTGGCAAATGGAGAAATTTCCTTATGGCATGCAGTTTCTGAATGCGGAGCACAAGATGGGCAGATAGCCAGGACTTTCAAAGAGTGTTTAATAGGCAATATTGAGCAGGAGCGATCTGCATGCCATTTTGGCATTAGCTGCCAATGTCATCTTAATGTTGCATTAGGAAATGTCATGTTCCCATGACTGGGAAGTAATGGTACTGCTCTGTGCATCACTCCAAGTTGGGATCATGTTCAGCATTCAATTTGGGGGCACTAGAAAGAGAAGGAACTGCTAGGCACGGGGGCCCATAAAAAAGGAGGAGCAATGCGTAACTGGGAAATAGGATTGTTCTGCCCATATTTCCTAGCCAACAACAACAGCAACTGCAGGAAATTTGGAAGAGAACGTTTAACCCAAGGATGTGAGAGATTCTGCCTAAAAAATAAAATAAAAATGCAATGGTAAATGATGGAATAACAGAAACGATAAGCCTAGGCCGGGAACTAGACAGGGTTGTCCTCTTTCCCCAGTATTATTTGTGTTAGTTATGGAATTGTTAGCGAATGCGATTAGACAGGAGAGGAATTTACAGGGGATAGGGATAAAGACTAAATGCAAGATAAACCTTTTTGCAGATGATATATTGTTAACATTAGAAAGGCCTATGGAAAATTGGGAATGGTTAGAGAAACATTTAGATGAATTTAGGGAAGTAACGGGGTTAAAAGTTAATTGGGATAAATCGGAGATAATGACATTTAATTATAGTAAATTGGAGGAAAGGGGATTTAAACAAAGGAAAGTTGATATAAAGATAAAAAATATAATTAAATATTTAGGTATTGATATATTAAAAGATATGGATCAAATAGGGGAATGGAATTTTAAAAAATTAAAAGAAGTTAAAAATAAATTAGAGGATTATAAAAAATTAGGATTGTCATGGTTTGGTAGGATAGCTTTGATTAAAATGAAGATTTTACCAAAGTTTAATTTTTTATTTAGAATGATACCATATAAGATATCAGAGAAAGAAATTAAAGATTGGCAAGTAATTTTAAATAGCTATTGTAATGGGGGGGAAAGATCAAGAATTACTAAGAATAGATGGTATAAAACTCAAAAAATAGGGGGACTTGGTCTCCCAAATTTAAAATGGTATTATATAGCTAATCAACTTAGATATATTATGGACATTATTGCTAGGAAGGATTTTATGTGGTGGGAAATAGAAGCATTTGAACTGGGTAATAGGGTGGATAATTTTTTATTTACAAAACAAGGACATATTATGATAAAAAGATTAGAAAATCCCTTTTTAAAAAATATGTTAGAAATTTGGGGTAGAAATAAGGAAATATTTATACCAGGTATATCCCCGCTTACTCCAGTGGTGGTAATGGAGGATTTTCCAGAGAATGTTAGACATTTAGAACGAATTTTTAGAGAGAAAGGGGTAATAAGATTAATGGATTGGCTGGAAAAAATGGAGACAAGACAGCAAATACGGTAATTGATAGGGTTGGAACAGGAAGAATTTCGTGGTTAAACTTAATTCAATTAGTACAATGGGGTAAGAAATGGAAGAGGAGACAGGAGCATGAAAGAGATTTCACCGCATTTGAGCAGTCGGTTATGTCTAGAGAACTTATAGAAGGAAATGCATCAGCTAGGGATCTTACAAAGATGTTATATAAAATGTTGCAGAAATCAGAAGAGCAAGCGGAAAATCTTAAAATAGTTTGGGATACAGAGTTTGAAGAGGAAATATCAAAGGATGAGTGGAACAAGATTTGGGATAGGCGAATATTGAAAAAATATGTCAATAAGAATTAAAGAGAATTTTTACAAGTTAATTTGGAGATGGTATTTGACTCCGGTGAGATTAAATAGAATAAATAACAAATGTTCTCCAATGTGCTGGTGAGGTTGTCAGGAGCTGGGTACATATGCTCATATGTGGTGGAGTTGTAAAAATGTAATGGATTTTTGGAAAATGATTTTTGAAGAAATATCAGAAATTGTTGGAGTTGACCTAGAGATTTGTCCTAAATTAGCTTTGCTATCAATAACTGAAAAGGTGGCCGGTCCTCAAAATGTTAAAGAATTAATTATAAATTTGTTAACGGCAGGTAGATTAATGATAGCAAGGAAATGGAAAATTCAGCAAGTTTTCAGTTTTCACTATTACCGATTGGTATAAAGAAGTATGGGATATGGCATTAAATGATATGTTGACTTGTAATATCAAATGCAAAAGGGGTCAATTAAAGAAAAATATTTTTAAGGATATTTGGGGTTTATTTTTGGAATATGTGTTAAATTTATTTATTTATTTATTTATTTCTTATATTTATTAATCGCCCATCTGGCCGGTCACCCGATGGGGTCATGTGACTCTCAGGCTCATCTGACGGGGGTCAGGTGACCCTTCTACGGACTTGGCTTGCCACCATGGACCAGTAGGAAGAGGTTTCCCCTTTAAATAAGGGGAAAGGGAGTATGCCGTGTCAAGATATGTTGTATTTTTGGAATAATGAACAATGATAGATTATAGAGATATTGTATTATTTGGTCCCGTGGTGATGGGAGCACTATATAAGTTATATGTGTGTTATTTTCTTTGTATTGTTGAAAAATTTTAAAATAAAAATTAAAAAAAATAATATGCAGAGATGATGTAATCTTGAAGATGCGTTTATATAGGGATGTGCATGGAACCCTGCCCCTTTTCAGGCCAGAAGTCCCGCCCTAGCCAGACATCCCACCTCCAGAAGTCCCGCCCTAGCTGGAAGTTCCACTTCCGGAAGTCCTGCCCCAGATGTAGTGGTCACTTGATGGGGTCATGTGACTCTCAGGCTTATCTGACGGGGGTCAGGTGACCCTTCTACGGACTTGGCTTGCCACCATGGACCAGTAGGAAGAGGTTCTCGAGCCCTACCATATACGGGTCGGAAATGAAATATTGTCTTCTTCTCCTCCTAGACGAGCCTGCAAGGCAGCTTGCAGGCACAGTTAGAACTGAATAAAACAATAAAACATTACCTTAAAATACAATAAAAACTTAACAATTACAGAAAAATATATATTATCAATAGCACCCAACTCAACAGACGCACTTACAGGCTAAAGGCCTTCCTAAATAAAGCAGTCCTTGCCTGCTGGTGAACAGCAGAGAGGGAGCCAACCTAGCCTCCCTTGGGAGGGAGCACTACCGTCCGGGAGTGGCCACCGAAAAGGCTCTCTCTTGGGTTGCCACCAAATGTGCTTCTGAAGGTGGTAGTCTAGAAATGCAGGCCACACCAAAGATCTTAAGACCTGGAGAGGCTCGTATGGGAGAAGGTGGTCTTTCAGGTAGCCTGGTCCCAAGCCATATAAGGCTTTATAGGTCATAACCAATGCTTTGAATTGTGCTCATAAACAGACTGGTAGCCAGTGAAGCTGTTGTAACAAGGGAGTCGTCGTGTGCTCCCTATAACCGGCCCCGATCAACAGTCTGGCCACAGCATCCTGAACCAGCTGAAGTTTCCACTCGACCCTGCCCCATCACTCCTGACCTCCCTGTGTTGACGGGAAGGTCTGCAGTGAAAGTGTAAGCACTTGGTACAATGCAAAAAGAGACATTTCTTTGTCATTATAGAGCAGTGCTTCTCAAATAGTGGGGCGGCCCCCCCAGGGGGGGCACGAGGCTCCGTAAAGGGGGGCTCGTTTGACCTCAGTTAAAAGTTTTTTTTTAATATTGTGTTCCTTTAAATCCTGTGCTCCTTTAAATCTTTTCTGCTACAGTTAATAAAGCTATTCTTTGTTGTAAATTGATCCACATTTCTTTCTTTTTTTATTCTCTTATACGTTAATAAGGATACAGTGTTATGCAGAGGTGTACTTATAACAATTTTATAGACAAATGATACTATTTACAGTCGCGCGGGGGGCGCGAAATGTTTTCTTCTTCCTAGGGGGGGCATGACAGAAAATAATTGAGAAGCACTGTTATAGAGTAAGAGAAACTATTGTTACTTTACTTGCTGTGGAGAAAATTGGAAGTCCATTTTAGTTTAGTCTTGTTGTATGTTTTTTTTTGGTAGTGTCTGTTTGTGTTTCCCTTTATTTTTAATAAAATTTAAAATTAAAAAAAGGAAAATTAATACCTTTGGCTGCTCTAGTAGGTAAAATGGGAACAAGGAAGTCTTTGTGGTTTCAGTATCTCCAGTTGCAGAGCTTTTTGCCCAAACATATAAGAGAGTAAAATGTGAGTAAAGAACTTGAAAAGATTAGACAAGGGTACAAAACTAAGAAATTGTTAGCTTATATTTATCAGATATTAATTGCAGCAGATGACAATAAAGGAAATTATTTTAAGCTAAAATGGGAAAAGATGATAAGTACAGAAATCTGTGGAAAAATTAAGTACTGGAAAATTTTCCACCCCATGTGACTGGGGGGGGGGTAGTGTCCAAAAGGGGCACTCTCTAGTTTAACTATGCGCTGTGTGAAGAAGAAGTCCTTTCATCTGTCCTGAATCTTCTGCCATTGGAGTCATTGGATGGCTCTGGGTGCTATGAGAGAGGGAGAAAAATGTCTCCCTATCCACTTTCTCCACACCATGCATAATTTTGTACACCTCTATCATGTCTCTCCCTTATTCACCTTTTTTTTCTAAGCTAAAAAGCCACAAACCTCGTGTCCTTTCCTCATTGGGGAGTTGCTCCAACCCCTTGATTATTTTGGTTGTCAGCTCTACAGGTGATATGTGAACCTTGGAATGGCAGAATGGAAAGATGACCAAGTTCTCAATTCTTTCAGACCCTGCATCATCATCAGGCGATCACTCGTGACCGAGTAAGATTGTCTTCCGGGATAAAAGGAGGAAATTCTAAAGAAGATTGTGTAGACTCTAGCGATGGGTCCGTAAGTGACTGTGGAGGCCAATTCTAGATCCACACAGCTTCCCACAGTGAGGACACAGGTTACCAGATAGAAGATGGTCCTGTAAAGGATTCATTTGACGTGCTTTTCGCTTAGCACGTTTCTCCCTTTCACCTTTCACTCGGGCTTCTTCAAAGTCCATGGAACCTTTGTGAAAGGCCAGCCTCCATTTAGATCGTTCATGGGCCAGAGCTTCCCAGTTTTCGATGTTTATAGGGCACCTTTTCTAGCCCCCTCCCCATACGGGGTGAGCAGAGTGGATCCTAAATAGGGCTGCTCAGTCATGGATACAGCTGCCGAGCTGCTCGACTACCTCGTTCCTTGAACAGGGCGACTGAGTCTGCATCCACCGCTCATGTGCTGGTCCGTGACTCCAGATTCACAGTCCTGCCCCCGTCGCCATTCGCCAGTCGCCATGGGACTTTTTTTATGTTTGTTGGGTTGGGTTGGGTTGGGTTGGATGGGTTGGGTTGGAAGACGCCTGTGAGTGAAACTGTTTTATGTGGGGAGATCGGTGCACAACGAATCACCACACAAACTTGACAGAGTACGGCAGAGATCCAATGGCACGGTTACCCTGACGATTGGAAAACCATTCTCTGCTGCAGCCTTCATCCGCCTTCACAGCCGTTGCAAACATATTAAGATGTGTTGTATCTTTAGTTACTTCAACGAGTTACTTCCCTAAATAAATAATAAAAAAAAAAAGTCTAAAGCTTGCTTATGCCCTGTGGAACATGGAGAGATTTCCTTAAGAGATACAGTATCTGAACAATGAGCACAGATGGAGAGTTAGCTGAGCCTGTGAATACCTTTGGGGATTTCATAGGCAATTAACTGATCGGGGATAGGTTCAGGTTGTGTTACCCAGGAAAGGGCGCAAATAGCTACAAAAATGAAGAAGGAGCAAAACACAAATCCTTTGCAGAATGGTGGAAAGATGTAAGAGTCTTGAGTCTATACAGAGACTGAGTAGAAGTCAGAAGGACAGCAGAAACTATTTGCTCTTCTTATCTACTCTGGGAATTAGAAGAAGAAGAAACCAATAAGAAATTGGCTTGTACAATGGGAGCTTATGATTAAAGATGTGGAAAAGCTTGCAAAATTCTAGGGACGTGCAATTTTTATTATTTACATTTATTTATCGCCCATCTGGCCGGCAAACTGGCCGGCAAACCGGCCACCCTGGGCGATGTACATAAGATAAAAACAGGATAAAATACATTTAAAACAGTATAAAATTTTAAAATCTTAGCCCACCCCATATTCCCACCTGAACAGCCAAGTTTTTAGTGAGCGGCAGAAGCTCAGCAGAGAGGGGGCATGGTGGAGGTCACTCGGGAGAGAGTTCCACAGTACGGGGGCCGCCACAGAAAAGGCCCTCTTCCTCGTCCCCACCAGTCTAGCTGCTCTGGCTGAAGGGACAAGGAGAAGGCCGTCTGTGGCAGATCTTGTTGAGCGGCCCACTTGGTGTTGCTGGAGACGCTCCTTGAGATAAACTGGTCCAGAGCCGTATAGGGTTTTAAAGGTCAAAACCAACATCTTGAATTCGGCTCAGCAAGCAACTGGTAGCCAGTGCAGCAACTTGAGCACTGGAGTGATGTGATCCCACTGGCAGCTGCCTTTAACCAGGCGAGCCTCCGCGTTCTGTACCAGTTGTAGCTTCTGAACCGTCTTCCAGGGTAACCCCACGTAGAGCGCATTACAGTAGTCTAGGCGAGAGGAGACCAAGGCATGAACCCACTGATGGGATCAGATGATTAGGAAGGTAGGGGCACAGCTGCCGTATCAGATGGAGTTGATACAGCGCCGCCCAGCTCACAGCTGACACCTGAGCCTCCATGGACAGCTGGGAGTCTAGAATGATCCCCAAGCTGCAGACCTGGTCCTTCAGCGGTAGATGTACCCCATTCAGCACCAGGTCAACATCCCCTAACCTCCCCTTGTCCCCCACCAGAAGTACCTCGGTCTTGTCGGGGTTCAGCTTCAGCATGTTCCTTCCCATCCAGCCACCCATTGCCTCCAGGCACTTGGACAGGGTCTCAACGGCCAACCTCGGTGAGGACTTGAAAGAGAGGTAGAGCTGCGTCCCTAGACACCGCACCCCAAACCTCCTGATGATAGCTCCCAGCGGCTTTAGGTAGATGTTGAATAACATCGGGGAGAGGATGGAACCCTGCGGCACTCCACAAGTGAGCGGCCGAGGGTCTGAAGCCTGCTCCCCAAGAACTACCCTCTGGTACCTTCCAGAGAAGAAGAACCGGAACCACTGCAATACAGTGCCTCCCACGCCCAACCCCTCCAGGCGGTCCAGTAGGATACCGTGGTCAACGGTATCAAAAGCCGCTGAGAGATCGAGGAGGACTAGAAAAGAGCCTTTGGCCCTATCCAATACTCAAATGCTGCCTAGGGAGGCTGCAGGATCTCTTTTGCAGTCGGATGTTCCTTTGAAAATTTTGGAAAGTATTTGTCCAGGAAGTTCTAGAGTGCTCGATAGGAGGCTAGGATGTACCTTTTCACATATAACTACTATCTGTGGCCTGCATATCTTCAGGTTTCAAAATCTCCAAACCCACATCCATAGGAGCATAAGAACTGAATGGCTGTATCCCAAAAGGTCCATTATGGTCTTTCACAGGGGCCAACCAAATGCCTCTTGAAATAGAAGGACATCAGAAGAGCCCTTCTGGATCAGACCAAAAGCCCAAATAGTCCAGCATCCTGTTTGCCACAGGACATGGTGGCAAAAGCCCTCCTCCACTTTCACCCTCCAGCAACGGGTTTTCAGTGGCATGATGCCTCTGAATAGGAAGCTACATATAGCCATCGTGTTAATAGTCATTGGCAGGGCACTCACGCTAGGTAAGAAAGAGGAAGGATCTCCTGAAGCATGTTCCCAACATCAGGAGATTGGAGTTATGTTTTACTTCAGTGTTCTCCAACCTTGGTTGTAGGCCAAAAACATCTGGGGACCCAAGGTTGGAGAACGCTGGTATAGAACATTATTCCCTATCATCAACCCACCTACAAGTTGTTCAAACTTTCTGGTATCCAGGTCACTGCTCACCCCTGGAACTTTTCAGTGAAAACGTCCTTAGTGTTCTTTTAGGTTGAGTAAATCTGCTTGATGACATTGCCACCTGTACACATCCAGTGCCACCAGTGAGTCTATAAATGGTCCAGGAGGATTTAACTTTCTGCAGAGAAGGAACAAAAGTCACCAGCACTTCAGAGAAGCTAATCGGGGAGACAGACTTACAGACAAACAAGTGAGTAAGCTTCACCACCGTTTGGTCTCTTTGGCTCTGCCAGTCCTATGAGAGACACTCAGGGACCACAGTTTCCAGGACCGGTGCAAGGCAGTTTGGTGCCCTAGGCAAGATCAGATATTTAGCGCCCCCCTTCCCACTTGAGAGCACTGTATTTTTTCCCCCCAAGGCGTTTCTGGTGCCCCCTTTAGCCCTGCGCCCTAGGCAGCTGCCTAGTTGGCCTAATGGTAGCACCGGCCCTGACAGTTTCTCACAGCCACTCTGAAGGGGAGTGGATACACCTACATTGCAATAACTAAACACAATGTTGCTTGATTTAAATTTGTTGGGGGAGTTTATTTCACACACAAAAAATAATTTCATAGATCTTATAGAGTTGGAAGGAGCCTACAAGGCTATCGAGTCCAACCCCCTGCACAATGCAGGAAACTAGAGGAGGGGGTCTCCCATCCAAGTAACAACCAGGCCTGACCCTGCTTAGCTTTCCACGCTCAGACAAGCTGAGCCAGCGTGAGCCACATAATTGTCAATGGTAAACAATAAGACAATGTTATGTATTTAAATTTGCCGAACTCAAGTTCTATGTAACATTTTTTTTTTTTTTTTATCTTCACCCGATATTTAACTGAATAATTAACTGTGGGTTTTCTAAAAAAATACATTTCATGAGGAGAACATAGATTTGAATTTTTTTCCAGCCAAATGGATTAGGAGAACATGCCTGATGTGATGCTGAGCAAAAAGGTCCCCACTTCCACAGCCTCACTGGCAGGCCACAAAGGTGAGAGTGGCATGGCGGATATTTTCAGTGACTGGGGTGAATTTTGAGGGTGAGGAGCACAAAACTCAGTCACCTGGGCCCCTCCTCACTCCTCGCTGTTGCCACCTCCCATTTTTAATCCCCCAGAATGCCTTTAATGTTGTTGCGCCAAGACAGAGCATTGTCCCAAAGGAGCGTCCAGCAGTGGGCAAGGCAGGCCGCTTCAGCTGCCACCATGAAAGGGATGCAGCGTTGCTCCAGGTCGTCTGGGGGATTAAAAAAGGCAGGTGGCAGCAGCAAAGAGCTGGAGGAGGGCCAGTGACTTTCCCCCCTTCACTCGGAAATTGCTCCCACCCCCAAAAAGCACAGAAAAGGGGAAACCACTTCACGCATGCACGCTTGGCTGTAATCCCCTCCTCAAATTTGCTTTGGGAGTTCTCACTTGAGAACTTTTGGCCCAGCACTTTTGAGGACTACTTTTCTCCACTGACAGCTGCTGCATGGCCAGCAGGGATGGGGACTCGGACTCGACTCGTGAGTCGGACTGAGTCCCCCCTCTGACTCGACTCGGACTCGAGTCCCAATATTTTTAATGGGACTCGAGACTCGACTCGGGACTCGAGACCAAGGACTCTTCAACATCCCTGATGGCCAGACCTCACAACCAACACGATCCAGCGTGCTCATCAACTTCCAGATCCCGCCAGCCCATTCCAGCTGGTGGTGACGACTGCAGTGGCAGTGCAGGAGGACATATCAGCAGCACAGCTGGATTTTCCTCCCGATGCAGGGCCGGCCCTACCATTAGGCTGAGTGAGGCATCTGTCTCTGGCAGCTGATTTGGCTGTCAGGGAAGTGCAGAAAGTTGTTGCTTAGCCCCTAAACAACCCACCGGTCTGAGTTCGGACATCACGCTCAGGAGGAGCCAGTCGTGGGTTGCTGAGTAAAAGTTGGAAGAGGCGGGTATGCTGCATGCAGCACACTGATGGGTCGTCATTACATGCACACCAGGTCCATATTATGGAAGAGAAAAGCAGCAAAAACATAATGTCTGATTTATTTTTTTGACATCTGCAACATGCCATATTACATCATCTGAGTAAAAACCTATTTTATATTCATGATTTTTACCGTTATTCTTTTTATAAAGTGATTTTATCTTATGTTCCTCACCACCTAGCTCCCTGGATAAGGCAAAGGACAATCAGAGAGTGGATATCCCTGTTTTGTTTCACAATTAATGTGGAGGGACTCAGAGAAGAAGCCATTTTCAATACTTTAGCACTTGATTTTTTGTTTATAGTCCTAATTCAGTTTTAACAGCATTAAATTCCTATAGCCATTTTTAAAAAAAATCAAGCCTATCAAATGCATTTTCTGCTGGTTCTTGCCCATTTTTATAACTATAATTTAATTAATAGTGTCAGCACCAGTGCTTCTGGTTCTTATAAGAAGGCTATAGTAAATTCAGATAGCTATGTTTTCTTTCCCATCAGTAAACAAATATTTTGAAGCTTATTTCTATACAATTTGGAGCAAGGCAGACTGACTGCATCTTGCTGGGCTCTATAAAGGCACTGAGTCTTTGATTCTTGTTATAGCCAGCTGGGTCTCCAAGTTGAAGGATGTAGATGTTTTAGATTTCTTAAGGAAGTACAAAGTAATTCTACTGCAAGAGACTTGGCCTAGGACAACAAAAACTTTCGATGGAATTCTGATTAATGATCCGAATGCTGCTCCAGGGAGAGGGAGCAAGACCTGAGCTAGCACTGTTAATATCCCCTTCTCTCCAGGCAACAATCACGTGAACAAATTGCTATACAGTAATACCTTGGATTGCAAGTAACTTGGTTTGAGAGCGTTTTGCAAGACAAGCACATTTTTAAATATTTATTTAATATTTTTTTACTTGATATACAAGCGACGTCTTGCAATACAAGTACTGTAGTATGGCTTAAATTAAAAATCTCTGTACAAATTTTTTTGGGGGGGATTTCGTTTTGATATAAGAGTGTTTTGGATTACAGGCACGTTTCCGGAACGAATTATGCTCTCAATCCAAGGCATGACTTTAACAGGCATAATTGTCTTCAGATCTGTCTCTCTCCTGTCCGTAAGCATTTATATTCCACCTCTTTCTATGAGGGATCAAATTAAATTCTGTTCCTGACTCCCAGCTGAGCAGGAGCACAACAGGAGAGAGGCTCCAGCTGTTTTTGGGACTGTGATAAGGCAAGCAGGCTCCCAGAGAGCGAGCGAACAGAGCGAGCGCACAGGGAGAGCAAACAGGAGTTTGGCAGCGGAGTTCGGCAGGGGAGGAAGACAGAAACAGAGCACTATGGAAGGAAAGGACTCAGCAGTGGTGGTGACCTGCAAGGGGTGTGCAATGTTTGTTTTCCTGCCGGAGATCAACATGGCCTACACGTGCAACAAGTGCAAGCTGGTCACGCTGTTGGAAGAAAAGGTCAGAGGACTGGAGCAGCAAGTGTCAACCCTCAGGAGCATAAGAGAAAGCGAGGAGTTCTTAGACAGAACGGTGGATCTACAGCAACAAAGCACAGTACAGGAGCCAGAAGGGCAACTGCAGGATGAGGCGGAGTCGGAGACTGCAGAGGCAAGGGAAAATAACGCAGGGGGAACTCCCTGGAAAAGGGTGACGGTTAGGAGCAGAAGAACTACAAGACACTCTGCGCCTGTGGAAGCAGTGGAGCTATGGAACCGCTTCCATGTACTTGAGGACGAGAGCAGAGGACAGCCTGCAGAGGACGGATTACCGGGCACCCAACGTAACAGCGAGCAGGAGGCTGAGGGTCAGTCAAGTGGAGGAAATCAAACCAAGGCCTACAGCAAGAGGAAGAGAAGAGTACTCGTAGTGGGAGACTCCCTCCTGCGGGGGATCGAAGCCAAAGTATGTCGCGAAGACCCATGGACTCGCCAGGTGTGCTGTCTCCCTGGGGCACGGATTAAGGATGTGACAGAACAGCTGCCGAGGCTCATGCAGCCCACCGACACATACCCCTTTCTTCTCTTCCACGTGGGTACAAATGATACTGCCAAGCGGAGTTACAAAGAAATCACGGCAGACTTTGAAGAGCTGGGAAGGGAACTCAAGAACTTCGGGGCCCAGATAGTTTTCTCATCCATCCTTCCAGTACTTGGAAGAGGCATAGAAAGGGAAAGAAAAATACTCCGAGTGAATGACTGGCTACGAAGGTGGAGCCGACGTGAGGGATTTGGATTCTGGGACCACGGGCTACACTTCCTGGAAGATGGACTGCTGGCAAAGGATGGGTTGCACCTCACAAGGACTGGGAAGAATGTGTTTGGACACAGCATGAGGAACTTAATCAGGAGGGCTTTAAACTGAATCCAACAGGGGAGGGAGACATAAACTCGGGGGTACCAATGGAAGAAGGCCTCTATGCCACAATGGAGAGAACAGCTCCAGCGGTGCCCATTGATAGTCTACCACAAAATGTAGGGGGAAAGTCGGACTATAAAGCACATAGTCTTCAATGTCTCTATACTAATGCCCAGAGTATGGGCAATAAACAAGACGAACTTGAACTCTTGATACATGAGGGCAAGTACGACTTGATAGGGATAACTGAAACCTGGTGGGATGACTCCCATGACTGGAATACAGCAATTGAAGGGTATAACTTGTTCAAAAGGAACAGAAGCAACAGAAAGGGAGGTGGAGTTGCACTGTATGTTAAAAATACGTATCTCTGCACAGAGATACAGGAAGAGGAGCTTGGCAGCCCCATTGAGAGCATCTGGGTTAAAATAAAGGGGGCAAAGAATAAAACGAACATGGCGGTTGGAGTCTACTACCGACCACCCAATCAAGGAGAAGATGAGGATGGAACTTTTGAAAAGCAAATTGCCATTGTTTCAAGGAGGCACGATGTGGTAGTAATGGGAGACTTCAATTTCCCTGATATCTGTTGGGAGACTTATTCAGCCAAACATGGCCCCTCCAAGAAATTCCTGACCTGTGTTGCTGATAACTTCCTCCTACAGAAAGTGGAGGAAGGAACTAGAGGATCGGCTATCCTTGACCTGATTCTAACCAACAGAGACGAGTTAGTGGATAAAGTGGCAGTTTCGGGAACTCTGGGGGAAAGTGACCATGTTATACTAGAGTTCTTGATTCTAACAGAAGCAAAAGCTGAGTGTAGCCAAACACGTACCCTGGATTTTAGGAAAGCCAATTTTAACAAACTCAGAACAATGATTAGTAAGATCCCATGGCAAGTGACTCTCACGAGAAAGGGAGCCCAGGAGGGGTGGGAGTTTTTAAAGAAGGAAATTTTAAAGGCACAATTGCAAACAATTCCCACAAGGAAAAAAGGCAGAGGGCAACAGAAAAAGCCAATGTGGCTTCACAATAAACTCAAAGATGACCTGAAAACAAAAAAGGACACGTATAGGAAGTGGAAGGAAGGACAGGCTACAGGGGAAGAGTACAGGCAGGTAGCACAGAACTGCAGGAATAGTGTCAGGAAGGCTAAAGCTGAGAATGAGCTAAGGTTAGCGAGGAATGCTAAAAGCAACAAAAAAGCTTTCTTCAGATACATGCACAGTAAAAGACAGAAGAAAGAACTGGTGGTTCAACTACGCGATGAGGATGGCAAATTGATAACAGAAGACAAAGAAAAGGCAGAAGTGTTCAATTCCTACTTCGGCTCGGTCTTCTCCCAAAAGAGGGTCTATGACCCCCCTGGCAAACCTGAAGTGCAGACTGAAGGGGCAGAATTGCAGCTTGAGATTGATAGGCAAATGGTCAAGGAGCACCTGATTACTCTGAACGAGTTTAAATCTCCAGGGCCTGATGAGCTGCATCCTAGAGTAATAAAGGAACTGGCAGAAGAACTCTCAGAACCACTGTCTATTATCTTTGAGAAATCATGGAGGACAGGTGAAGTGCCAGACGACTGGAGGAGGGCAAATGTTGTTCCCATCTTCAAAAAGGGCAAGAAGGAGGAACCTGGGAACTATAGGCCAGTCAGTCTGACATCAATCCCCGGGAAGATTTTGGAGCAGATTATAAAGAAGACAGTCTGCAAGCACCTTGAAAACAATGCAGTGATTACTAGAAGCCAGCATGGATTTGTCAAGAACAAATCCTGTCAGACTAATCTGATCTCATTTTTTGATCGGGTAACCTCCCTTGTGGACTGTGGGAATGCTGTGGACATTATATATCTGGACTTCAGCAAAGCTTTTGACAAAGTGCCTCACGATATCCTGATTAGCAAGCTAGCTAAGAGTGGGCTAGATGGAACAACTATCAGGTGGATCCACAATTGGCTAAAGAATCGGACTCAAAGAGTGCTTATCAATGGTTCCTTCTCAAACTGGGGAGAGGTAACGAGCGGGGTACCACAGGGCTCGGTCCTGGGCCCGGTGCTCTTCAACATTTTTATTAATGACTTGGATGAGGAGGTACAGGGAATGCTTATCAAATTTGCAGATGACACAAAGTTGGGTGGAACAGCTAATACTCTGGAAGACAGAAACAAAATTCAAAGTGACCTCGATAGGCTGGAGCGCTGGGCCGAAAACAACAGAATGAAATTTAATAGGGATAAATGCCAAGTGCTGCACCTAGGGAGAGGAAACCAAATGCAGAGGTACAGAATGGGGGACACTTGGCTCAACAATACTACAAGTGAGAAGGATCTTGGAATTGTGGTAGATCACAAACTGAATATGAGCCAGCAATGCGATGTGGCTGCAAAGAAGGCAAATGCAATTTTGGGCTGTATTAATAGAAGTATAGCTTCCAAATCGCGGGAAGTGATAATTCCCCTTTACTCGGCACTGGTTAGGCCTCATCTTGAGTACTGCGTCCAGTTCTGGGCACCTCACTTTAAGAAGGACATAGACAAACTGGAGAGGGTTCAGAGGAGGGCAACAAGGATGATAAAGGGACTGGAAACAAGGCCCTATGAGGAGAGACTGAAAGAACTGGGCATGTTTAGCCTTCAGAAGAGGAGACTGAGGGGAGATATGATCGCACTCTTCCAGTATTTGAAGGGATGTCACACAGAGGAGGGCAAAGATCTCTTCTCGTTCATCCCAGTTTGCAGGACACGGAATAATGGGCTCAAGTTACAGGAACCTAGATTCCACCTAAACATCAGGAAAAATTTCCTGACTGTCAGAGCAATAAGACAATGGAATCAACTACCTAGGGAGGTGGTGGGCTCTCCCAGTCTGGAGGCATTCAAGGTGCAGCTGGACAGACATCTGTCAGAGATGCTTTGACCTGGATTCCTGCATTGAGCAGGGGGTTGGACTCGATGGCCTTGTAGGCCCCTTCCAACTCTACTTTTCTATGATTCTATCTATGATTCTAAACAACAGTGACAGTGAGATACCATGGGAAGCTATTTAGGGTACAATCTTATCCTACACGTGTCTAGACCGAAAAAAAATGTCCTACAACTCCCAGCATTAATTAATCCCAGATTAATGCAGAATCCCAACTCCCCATGGCACTTTTAGTTGTAGAGTGTGATTTTAATGCTAAAACAGGGCCCAATAATTATTCACTCCCCCCCCCTCCTATCTATGGGGAGCAATAGATACTGTCTGAGAATCATTTTTACACTCATGAAAAAAAAAAAATTCAGTCCACATACTGTAATTCACTTTATGCTGAAATTGAACAATTTCAGTGTTTCCTTGTTCTCTAAACAAGTCTGCGATTAGTATACAGTAAACTTCAATTGATTGATTCTTGTGAGGTCCGCTGGTCAAGCTAGATGTCAACCAGTGATTAACACTTAGTCTACTGTTTAATTTGTTAAACTTTATTTATTAAACTTTAATAAATTAAAGAGTAGATTAAGTGCTAATTAAAGCTTTCACCACCTTTGCTAATCATCACCAGTGACACGGCAATGTTATATACACACACAGTCAGAGCGACATATACAAGAGGTTCAGTTGCTACAAGATCATTTTCTATTGTGCCCTTCTCGATGCTTTAGGTGAAGGGTATTTGTCGACTTGTTTCTTGTTTAAAACAAAGCAAATGGGCAGCTTTCTAAGATGCATGGATATGTTACTTAGTACATAGAATCAGGAAAATGTTCCAAGGGAAGCATTTATGGCACTACTGACCCTTTCTCTTTTGTTTTCTCTCCAAACATGTAGATGGGGAAAGTCATTTTATACCTCCTCTCCTTTTTGGTCACTAACATCTTTTTGCAAGGTGAGTCCCTGCTGGGAACCTCAGAGTTTACTCCGCATGACTTGAAATTAGCAAAGTAATGTCTCACTTTTAGAGTGAGAGTATCAGAAAACACGTGGACAGGGGTGATCCCGTGGATATTGCTTACCTAGATTTCCAGAAGGCTGTGTTGACATCAAAGACTCCGCAGCAAACTTCGCGCTCATGGAATAAGAAGACACAGAGGTCCTCTTATGGATCAATAACTGGTCACAGAGCAGAAAGCATTGAGTAGGAATATATATGGTTGATTCTCGCAATGGAGGGATGTAGAGTCTGTAATGGGACCAGTGCTTTTAAAGTTGTTCATAAATGATCTGGAATTAGGAGTCAGCAGTGAGGTAGCCAAGTTTGCTGGTGACACCAAATTATTTAGGTTAAAATGATCTCTCCAAACTGGGGGAGTGGGCATTAAAATGGCAAATGCCGTTCAATGTAAGCAAGTGCAGAGTGATCCATGTTGGGCCAAAAAACAACAACCCCAAATTCATATATATGATGATGGGATCTAACCTGGTGATGGCTGATGAGGAAATAGACCTTGGTGTGCGGCTGCTGTGAAAAAGGCAAACTTTATGTTGGGCACAATTAGGCCTCATCTTGAGTACTGCGTCCAGTTCTGGGCACCTCACTTTAAGAAGGACATAGACAAACTGGAGAGGGTTCAGAGGAGGGCAACAAGGATGATAAAGGGACTGGAAACAAGGCCCTATGAGGAGAGACTGAAAGAACTGGGCACGTTTAGCCTTCAGAAGAGGAGACTGAGGGGAGATATGATCGCACTCTTCCAGTATTTGAAGGGATGTCACACAGAGGAGGGCAAAGATCTCTTCTCGGTCATCCCAGTTTGCAGGACACGGAATAATGGGCTCAAGTTATAGGAACCTAGATTCCACCTAAACATCAGGAAAAATTTCCTGACTGTCAGAGCAATAAGACAATGGAATCAACTACCTAGGGAGGTCGTGGGCTCTCCCACTCTGGAGGCATTTAAGGTGCAGCTGGACAGACATCTGTCAGAGATGCTTTGACCTAGATTCCTGCATTGAGCAGGGGGTTGGACTCGATGGCCTTGTAGGCCCCTTCCAACTCTACTTTTCTATGATTCTATGATTCTATGAAAAGGAATTGAAAATGATACTGCCACGGTCATCCTGCCCTTATACAAATCTATGGTGTGACCACACTTGGAATATTGTGTACAGTTCTGGTCACTGCACCGAAAAAAAGATATTGTAGAGTTAGAAAAGGTGCAGAAAAGGACAACCACAATATACAAGGGGCTGGAGCAATGTCTCTGTGTTTGGCTTATACAAGGGGAGAGTGTGAAGAAGCATGTCAGAGGTACAGAAAATTATGCATGGTGTGGAGAAAGTGGATAGGGAGACCTTTTTCTCCCCCTCTCACAACACTAGAAGGCAATGGGGGTCCTCCCATGAAGCTGAATGGTGGGAGATTCAGGACAGATAGAAGGAAGTCCCTCTTCACACAGCACATAGTGAAACTATGGGATTCACTATCACAAGATGGAGTGATGGCCACCAATCTGGATGGCTTTAAAAGGGGATTGGACAAATTCCTGGAGGAGGAGGAGGAGGCTTGCAATGGCTACTAGTCCTGATCGATATATGCCACTTCTGGTACCAGTATCTGGTATGCCTATGTACACCAGTTGCTGGGGAACATGAGTGGGAGGGTGGTGGTGTTGCACTCATGTCCTACTTGTGGGATACCCATTGAGCCATCAGGTTGGCCACTGTGTGAACAGAATGCTGAACTAGATGGGTCTTTGGTCTGATCCAGCATGGCTGTACTTAACTCGAGCCCATTATTCCATGTGCTGCACTCTGGGATGGTGGAGAAGAGATCCTGGCCCTCCTCTGTGTGACAACCTTTCAAGTACATGAAGAGTGCTATCATATCTCCCCTCAGTCTCCTCTTCTGAAGGCTAAACATGCACAGTTCCTTCAGTCTCTCCTCATAGGGCTTTGTTTCCAGTCCCCTGGTCATCTTGGTTGCCCTCCTCTGAACCCTTTCCAGTTTGTCTGCATCCTTCTTAAAGTGTGGTGCCCAGAACTGGATGCAGTACTCAATATGAGGTCTAACCAGTGCTGAGTAGAGGGGAACTAGTACTTCCAACAATTTGGAAACTATATACTTCTGTTAATGCAGCCCAAAATAGCATTTGCCTTTTTTTCAGCGCCATCACATTGCTGGCTCATATTCAGCTTGTGATATACAGCGATTCCAAGATCCTTCTCAGTTGTGGTATTGTTGAGCCAAGTATCCCCCATCCTATAACTGTGTATTTGGTTTCTTTTTCCTCGGTGCAGAACTTGGCTTTAATCCCTATTTTATTTTTTTATTTATTATATTTATACCCCGCCTTTTTCCTTGCAAGGAACCCAAGGCGGCTTACATAATCCTCCTCCTCCTCCTCTCCATTTTATCCTCACAACAACCCTGTGAGGTAGGTTAGGCTGAGAGTCAGTGACTGGCCCAAAGTCACCCAGTGAGTTTCATGGCCGAGCGGGGACTAGAACCCGGATCTCCCGACTCCCAGTCCAACACTCTAACCACTACGCCACACTGGCGTATTACATTTCATTCTTTTGTTATTCTTTTTGTTATCACTCAGCCCAGCGCTCCAGCCTATCGAGATAACTTATTTTGTATCTGTCTTCCATGGTATTAGCTATTCCACCAAATTCTGTGTCATCTGCAAATTTGATCAGCATTCCCTGCAGCTTGTCATCCAAGTACAGTAATACCTTGGATTGCAAGCATAATTCGTTCCGGAACTCTGTGCTTGTAATCCAAAACACTCTTATATCAAAGCGAGTCTCTGGCAGGCATGACATGAGCGGGGCCAATTTCGGCCCGCTACTCCCGCTCAAGGCGAGCGGTTACATCCCTACGACTACTTGTCTTGCAAGACGTCGCTTGTTTATCAAGTCAAAATGTATTTTAAAAAATTTGCTTGTCTTGCAAAACGCTCTCAGACCAAGTTACTTGCAATCCAAGGTATTACTGTAATTGTTAAAATGTTGAAGAGCAGGGGGCCCAGGACCGAGCCCTGCGGTACCCCACTCGTCACCTCTCTTACCTGTCCTCCATGCTCCGTGTGTGCCTCAAACAGAGGGTTCTATTGTTAAAGGTGGCTTAAAAATATCTTTAAATAAGCAAACACAGAGTCATCCCTGACCATTCATTCCACTTATCTGGGCAGGCACTAAAGCTGCAAACTGCCCCAAGAACTGGAGGAGATACAACGATCAATGCATTGGAATCTTCAGTGACCAGTTACAATGGGCAGAGGCTGAGGTAAGGAGTATTTCTTGGAGCTGAACACTGGGATGGGCAGGAGCAGCAGGAAGCCCCCATTCACCACGTCCAGCAGCCCCCATTCTCTGCCATCAGCTCACCCTTCATCTCGAAGGAGACAGACATACTGCTGGCAGCGATGCGACTGACCACGTGCCCTCTCGATCCTTGCCCTTCCTGGCCAAGAAGAGTGAGCCGAGGGGGTATGGCTGGGTGGGTCCAGGGGGTGATAGACGCATGTCTGCGTGAAGGGCTGGTTCCCGTGGCCCTTAAGGAGGCAGTAGTACGACCACCCCTGAAGAAGCCCGCTCTGGACCCCATGGTATTTGGCAACTACCTCTCCGAGGTTGGCTGTTGAGACCCTGTCCAAATGCCTGGAGTCAGTGGGTGGCTGGATGGGAAGGAACATGCTGAAACTGAACCCCGACAAGACTGAGGTACTTCTGGTGGGGGACAAGGGGAGGTTAGGAGATGTTGACCTGGTGCTGAATGGGGTACATCTACCCCTGAAGGAGCAGGTCCGCAGCCTGGGGGTCATTCTAGACTCCCAGCTGTCCATGGAGGCTCAGGTGTCAGCTGTGAGCCAGGCAGCGCTGTACCAATTCCATCTGATACGGCAGCTGCACCCCTACCTTCCTAATCATCTGCTCCCATCAGTGGTTCATGCCTTGGTCTCCTCTTGCCTAGACTACTGTAATGCGCTCTACGTGGGGTTACCCTTGAAGACAATTCGGAAGCTACAGCTGCTACAGAACGCGGTGGCTCGCCTGGTTAAAGGCAGCCGCCAGCGGGATCACATCACGCCAGTGCTCAAGGAGCTACACTGGCTACCAGTTTCTTGCGGAGCTGAATTCAAGGTGTTTTGACCTTTAAAACCCTATATGGCTCCGGTCCAGTCTATCTCAAGGAGCGTCTCCAGCAACACCAAGTAGGCCGCTCAACAAGATCTGCCACGGACGGCCTTCTCCTTGTCCCTTCAGCCAGAGCAGCTAGACTGGTGGGGACGAGGAAGAGGGCCTTTTCTGTGGCGGCCCCCCATACTGTGGAGCTTTCTCCCGAGTGACCTCCGCCATGCCCCTTCTCTGCTGAGCTTCCGCCGCTCATTAAAAACCTGGCTGTTCAGGCGGGAATATGGGGTGGGTTAAGATTTTAAAATTTTATACTGTTTTACTGTATTTTATCCTGTTTTTATCCTATGTACATCGCCTAGGGTGGCCGGTTGCCGGTCAGATGGGCGATAAATAAATGTAAATAATAAATAAAATAATAAATAAACTACCGCCCAGTTTGCGATCCTCCCACTTGCTGGATGCTCAACGAGTGCTGCCAATGCACCCGCTGAGCTGGGCCTAAAGCGAGCACCGGCCGAGCTGCTCGGTGGACTTCTGAGTTCCCAGCGGAGTGCTTTTTACGTAGAAAATGGAGTAAGCGGCCATGATTTGTGTAACTTGCACAAATCGTGGCCATTTTTAACGTATCTTATTTCATTTCATTTCATTTCATTTATTTCATTTATATACCGCCCCATAGCCGAAGCTCTCTGGGCAGTTCACAACACTCTATACATAAAAACAACATTAAAACATACAAAACAGTTTAAAAAATGGAAAAACCAAATTTAAAAACACAGTTTAAAATAACAATACAAAAGCCAATGAAACTGAGCCTACAGGTAACAATCCCCTCCGTGCTATTCCAAGCTCCTAACTAAATGCCTTGGCATAGAGGGAAGTCTTAACCTGGCGCCGAAAAGATAGTAAAGTTGGCGCCAGGCGGGTCTCAGTGGGGAGCTGATTCCATAACTGGGGGGCTACCACCGAGAAGGCCCTCCTCCTCGTTGCCACCAACCGAGCCTCTCTTGGAGCCTCTCTTATGCCATTTTCTACGTAAAAAGCGCTCCGTCGGGAATCCGGAAGTCGCTTCCCCGGCAGCTTGGGAGAATACAAGTCGAGCCAGGGAAGCAGGTAGGTGGGACAGAGTTTGGGGAGGGTCGAACCTGGTGAGTTCGCCGGACTTCCACACACACACCCTGAATGAAATCCTCCTCACGCATCCCTAGTTGCGAATACCCCTTTCTTGGGGAAGGTACTTGAGAGGGTTGTGGCAGGGCACTCTTGGAGGATACTGGTATGGGACTGAATCAGCCTTGGTCACCCTGATGGATGACCTTTATTGAGAGAGGAACAGGGGGAGTGCGGCCCTGTTACTGCTACTCAATCTCTCATTGGCTTTTGATGCCATCAACCATGGTATCCTCCTGGATCAGCTCCATGGGCTGTGCATTGGAGGCACTGTGTTACAGTGGTTCCAGTCCTGTCCGCAGGGTCGATTTCAGAGAGTAACACTGGGTGACTATTCTGAAAGAAAGAGAGAGAGAAAAGAAAGATTCTGTGTTGGACACCTGGTCAATTGATTTGAGTAAACTTTGCTTTTAATTAGAGGAGGGATATATCTCAGCTACACCGAGGCCACTCTCTTGGCTTTTAATCAAGGAAGTGCATGTGTAAGGCGCAGGAGGTGTATGAATGCTGTGCGTTTTTATGTATGTGTATGTACCGTATTTTTCCGTGCATAAGACGCCCCCATGTATAAGACGCCCCCCCCCTCTGGGCAGTTTCGCAACCACGCAGTTCTCTCCTTGGCTTACTTCCATGTATAAGACGACTCTCAATTTTTAGTCTAACAATTTTAGGAAAAAGTATAGTCTTATACATGGAAAAATACTGTATGTGTAGCTGTGGGCAGGTGCACGCATGGTGGTGGCAGGGGAGTGGACCTTGGGGGTTTCCAGAGGGTTGGACTTGCTCCTCAGAGCCCCTGAAGTTGCCCACCCCTGCTTCAAAGCATGATGGCGGGCAACACTTTTTTTTTTTTTTTAAAGAAAAGAAGACAGAAAGAAAGATCGTCCAGCAATTGGCTTGCCTGTATCGCAGAGGTTTTGTAGCAGTGCAAGAGCTGTCCCTCATGGGGGGGGGGGCACATTGGGCTCTGCAATCCAAGGGAAACTATGTTGTTTCAGCTCGAGATCCCACACCAGAGGTTGGCACTGATACCACTGTATGCAGGTGAACCACCCTAAGCTTTGTGGATTTGGGTGCTGATAAGCAGAGGTATGGCGTCCAAGGCTTTAATTAATTAAGGGTGCAACCCTATGCAAGTTTAGACAGAAGAAAGGCCTATAACTCCCAGCATGCCCCAGCCAGCTAGGCTGACAGGGGAATGCTGGGAGTTGTAGGCCTTTTTTCTGTCTAAACTTGCAAAGGATTGTGCCTTAATTGACTTTATCTATAAGCCACATTTGAGGGCAATCCCTCCTAAGGAAGCACGCAATAAATATTTCGAACAGTTCAATAGAAACGCATATTGTCCATATTCTCTCATTCAGGCGGAATGTCTAACCCGTGGTATCGGTGGCCACCTTGCCTCCATCAGCTCACAGTCGGAGCTGGACTTCATAGCCAGTCAAATAAAATACAATTTCCCAGATGTGAAAAATATTTGGATCGGACTGGAGGACTCCCGCTGGGTGAGTGCTGAGTCCTTGCTTCTGGCTCTCTTCTTTTGCCAGAATAGTGCCCCAGAACCAACCTAAAGAAAGAAGAGCATCCGTGAAGGAGGAAGCCATCAGGTGATAGGACAAAGCAGGTAGCTGGAGGAGGCGGAAAGACAGAAAGGCTGAAGGGATTAATTGGTAACGCATTCTGTATGACAGGGTAGAGCCATAAGCCTGTTCGGGCATTCCTGGTGAATGTGAGAAGAGGGCAGGGAGGGGTTTTTCCCAATCATGGGGGAGGATTCAGCCAACTGCCTTTAGAATCCCACTATATGGCCTTGTTGCACCCAACGTGCAAAAGTCTCCATCGGGGACGGGGATATTGGTGGTGGGCTTGCATGTGCAGACCCGCTGCCCTCTCCACGCCTTTTTGACAGATGCCCGAAGAGGGCCAGAGTCCGTTAAGGGTAGAATTTACGTGCACCATTATTCCACCAAGCTTGACTTTTTCTCCTTCTTTGCATGCATGGTGTCAGACCAACCGGTGGAAATGGAGTGATGGGAATCCATTCAACTTCAGTCCTTGGAAAAAAGAGAAACATCATGGGAAACGAAAAGCATTCTGCGCCATCCTGTCTGGTGCAACACGTAAGGAACAACTTCGATCATCTGCACCCACACAATGAAGCACTAGGCTAGATATATTATTTATTTATTAAATTTCTACGCCACCCAATATTTATTAAAATTTCTATACCATCCAAAGTTCTTGGGCCATTTCACAAAAATTAAAACCCTAAAGTACAACATGATAAAAACATAAAAGAAAACCTTCAATCATTTAAAACAGAATAAAACCAGAGTAAAAACCACCAGCAGGGTAAAGACCTAAAAGCACAATAACACCTTTAAAAACAAAATGGAAGCTCAAAAAAGCCTGGGAAAATTCAAAAGAAGTCTTCTCTTCATGTGGCACCAGAAAGGCCACAAGGCCACAGGCGAACCTTTCTGCAGGAGGCATTCCTCAACAGGGATGCCACCTCTAGTTGAATGGCCCTCTCCTAATGGCCACTCTCCTCACCCCCTTTGGTGAGGCACACAGAGGATCACGTGGTGGCACGTGTGGGTGCCCTGAGAATGGGGTTTTGGAAGATGTTTGACTCACGCCATCTTCCTTATGAGTAGTAGCCTTCTTTGGTGGTGGGTAGAACCAGTAGTTGGGTGGGTGGGGGTGTTAGTTCAGACCTAGCCCTAGTTGTAGTCTTCCGATATCAGGGGAGGAGAGCCAGTGTGGCGTAGTGGTGAGAGTGTTGGACTGGGGACTCAAGGAGATCCGGGTTCTAGTCCCCGCTCGGCCATGAAACTCACTGGGTGACTTTGGGCCAGTCACTGCCTCTCAGCCTAACCTACCTCACAGGGTTGTGTAAGTCCCCTTGGGTTCCTTGCAGGAAGAAAGGCAGGATATAAAACATCATCATCTTCATCATCATCATCATCATCATCATCATCATCATCATCTCTGGTCCATGGGCCTATGCAGCCTGCAGGGTTCCCCAATCTGGCCTGTGGAGGATAGGGCACCCTCCATGGGCCCCACCCCTATGCTGTGCAAGCTCTGTACCTTGTCCCGGGGACCAGAATCCCACACTATTTCCAATCCGTGGTTGGAGATAACAAAAAGGATTCCCCATGTCAGCCCCCCTGGCCGAGTCCCTTCCTGCGGCACCAGCACCCCAACTGGAACGTGAGTGGCATCCGACCCACCCAGCCAAGTCTCTTCCCCACACCGAGTTGCTTTCTCTGTGCCTCTCTTTGCACGGAGACAAAGGGAAAAAAAGGGGGCAGGGCAGACTCCGTGATGTCATGGGAGGGGGAGAGGCCCCTCTCCCTTGCGGTCATCCTGCCCACACCGGCTTGGTGTCGGGGGGGGGGCAATCCGGCCCCCAGACTAAATTAGGTTACTCATCCCTGTCCTATAGGCATTCAGTTGGGCACTATGGAAAACAGAATGTTGGACTAGTGTTATGACAGATCATCTGGGCCTTAGACTCCCTCTGAGGAGAGAGAGACTAACCCCACACTCTCATGTGAAAGGTTTGGGATCTTTGGCTGGAGTAAAGAAGTGCACAGTTGGGTGAAGTACAGTCATGCCTTGGATTGAGAGCATAATTCGTTCCGGAAACGTGCTTGTAATCCAAAACACTCTTATATCAAAACGAAATCCCCCCCAAAAAAATTTGTACAGAGATTTTTAATTTAAGCCGTACCACAGTACTTGTATTACAAGACGTCGCTTGTATATCAAGTAATAAATAAATAAATAAATATTTAAAAATTTGCTTGTCTTGCAAAACGCTCTCAAACCAAGTTACTTGCAGTCCAAGGTATTACTGTATGCGCTTTGCCCTTTAACGCTAAACATAGACTTGACAACAAACTAACACTGAACTGAGACACAGTGCAGTCAGAAGGAAAGAAAAGCTGTTTATTTACGAAGGAATATAGAGCATGTACAGCCGTCTTGGTTCCTGGTCTTACATGTTTTACACAACAATTCAGGCAGCAAAATATACTTACTGCATCTCCAATCATACTCTATATGGAAGGGGGTCCTGCATGGCAGAGAGGAGCGAGATGCGCGCGTGCCTGCTTGCTGACTGCTATTGGCTCAGCTTGAATTCTTATACATTTTCCTCTGTACCTCTTGCTACATGGGAGGGGCAGGGGCTGTCCTTGTCTCCCTGATGTTCTGTAATCACCGTTAATTACTCTGTCTTTTGTGTGTTTGCGTTCTTTGATGGGTGTCATAAGGAAAACCTTTTGTGGGTTTGCCTTACTGGATGAGCTGAAGTTCCTGGATGAACAGTTCTTTTCAGGCCAGTCTCTCCTGTGATTTTAGGCTATGCTGTTAATCTGATCGTTGCAAGACTCTCCTCCGCTGCCCATTCATGCTTCTAGATTTCAATCACTCTCCATTCAAGCCTTCATTTGCACCCTGTGTGTGCCGGTTGCTGTGGCTGTTCATTTCTCACGAACCCACGCTTACCCAAACTGCTCGGGCCTGCTGTGGTCTCCCTTGTGCTTGACATAACTATAACTAAATTGTTATTAATTATATCCAGGGATGTTGATGAGTCCTTGGTCTCGAGTCACGAGTCGAGTCACGAGTCTTTGGACCCGAGTCTCGAGTCCGAGTCCGAGTCCTTGCTCCAAAATGGTGACTCACGAGTCACGAGTCCTGAGTCACTCCCAAAGCTGACTCCACGAGTCCCTATTAAAATCAATGGGGTTTCCCCCCAACAAAATAAGGCTACTTCAGATGTGTGGCTTAAATAAATTCTAGGCACAAGTGTGCCTTTTTATTTCAAAACTCTGCAACTGATTTTGGCAAGAACAGACCAGGCAGACAAACCCAAAATAACCAGGCAGGCAGAGGAGGCAGGGAACCCCAAAGCAGGCAGGCAGAGGCGTTTGTCTTGGACAATTCAACTGCTGAACAGGTCAAGAAGAGACGAGGCAGGCAGAGGAGGCTGGGAACCCCAAACAGGCAGGCAGAGGCAGCCAAACCCAAAATGTCTGACCCTAACCCAACCCCCCCACAACAACACATCAATCAAAATAAATCTCAACACATCGTTGGGGCTGCGCTCCTGGTAGCTGTCCATAGTGGCCGAGCAGTGGCGCGCCTCGCCTCCATGCGCTCTTCACCAGTGATCGCGCTCCTTCTGGTACAGCCAGAAGACTCGTCAACAGCCCAGGGATGTTGTCGAGTCCTTGGTCTCGAGTCCCGAGTCGAGTCTCGAGTCCCATTAAAAATATTGGGACTCGAGTCCGAGTCGAGTCAGAGGGGGGGACTCAGTCCGACTCACGAGTCGAGTCCTCGAGTCCGAGTCCCCATCCCTGATTATATCTGCCCATAACACTAGATAGGCCTTTGGTCTGACTCGGCTTCAGGGACTCTTTTATGTTTTGACTAGTAGGGGGAAAGTGAATTCTGCTCAAATCTCCTCTTTGCAGTGCCGCTGTTCAGGGTAAACGTGTCGTGCTCTCCTTTGTATCTAGTCACTGAACGGACACTGTCCTTCTGCTGAGCGCCAGCAACCAGAGTCATTGCTTCAAGGCAAACTCTTCAAACCTGATATATTTACACTGCCTAGGGATGGGCAACTTTGGGGGCTCTGGGGGCCAATTTCAGCCACCCAGAACCCCATTAGGGCCATGCCCCCACCGCCACATGCCAGGCGCTGAACTTCAGTGGCAGCAGCCAGAGCAGCAAAACTTAACGCTGGCTTCCTGCCAAAGTTAAAGCTAAATTTGGGCCTTTTTCGCCCATCCTCATCGTTTGACACCAAAATTCTGTGGCAAGCTGCTCATTGTCTTGCCGCTGCCGCCGCCATATCAGCAAATGCAGCGGTGGCAGTGGTGGCGGGGGCCACATGTGGCCTGCAGGTCCAGTTGCCCACCCCTGGTCTAGGGCCTAGTCCAGTGATGGCAAACCTTTTTGAGCCCGAGTGCCCAAACTGCAACACAAAACCAACTTATTTATTTCAAAGTGCCTTATATTTGGCAGGAAGGAGGAGGGGGCACTAGCTAATCACGCCCCACTCTGTCTCGGGGCATGGCTCTTCACCGGGTGCGCAAAGATTCGGGCGTGTGTGCGCTGTGCTTCTGAGCTGTCTCTTCAGTTAGAAGGAGGGCTGGGTGCCTGCGCAGTCTGCTTCTGGGGGTGGAGATGTTGGAGTGTGCCTGCTTGTGGAGGCCAGTGAGGAATGAGTGGAAAAGGAGTTACTATGGAAACCCGACGCTGAATGCAGAAGGGGACGGTCTTTTTGCGATCTGGCGACCAATGGCTCGAGTGCCCACAGAGAGGTCCCTGCGTGCCAGCTGTGGCACACGTGCCATAGGTTCGCCATCACTGGTCTAGTCTTTCAGCTACAGCTACAGCTACAGCTACAGCTACAGCGTTGTCTCACTTCTGATAGACCCCCCAAAGCGGTAAGGTCAGTCACTCCAGTATAAGGCATACCTTGTCCTTTTAAAGTATTGCATAGAACAGAAAATTCGACCAGGCATGACCTTGCCTGGCATTGATCAACTATGATGAGAGAACTTGCACATTTATAGTTTTCCTGACCATGTAACTCAGTCAAAGTCTGGACTAGCAAGCCCATAATATTCCGATGTGTCTCTCAAAGATCTACGTACTTCTTTCATACTCTGGGAGAACATGCATTTTCACTGTGGGGTTGGAGATGTGTGAAGAAGGGTATTTTTTGCCATATTTTTTCTCAGAGGGGCCAAGGGAATCAGAACAGGGTCTGTCATTAAGAAATAAATACTGTGCAAAGACAGGGACATCTCTGACTCTGTTTTACTGTCTTTCAGGGTTTCAGAAAATAGAACGCAGACGTTGTAAGCAAGAAATGGCCTATGTCTGCAAGTCTTTGCTTTAGAAGATAGCTGCTCATTTTGGATTGCAATAAAGAGACATACTACATTTGTGATGGGCTTTCCTGAGTACACCTCTCCTTGATTTAAGACTGTCTCTGGATTTTGCCTTTGATATTTAGAAGTTCTGCCCAGATTTCGTAGAAGCATCTGTTTTCTTGTCCTCACACAGGCAAGAGAGGGGGTTCCAGTGGGTATTTGCCAACCAGAACTGTCATGTTTAGTCAATTTAACCAGTTATATTCATAGATGCTTGAAAGCTCTTGATTGACTGAAAAGGTGTCCCCAACTAATTGGGCAGCAGATCTTTTTATTTTAAGAAATTATTTTAATAAGAGCACTGACTAAAACGATAGGTTGCAGAAAAGGCTTTCCCACCTTGCTCACAAAACTGATCTAAGTACATTTAGCACAAAGCTCTAGCGGAAACTAGGTCCCGAACTATGCGCAAGAGGAGACTCCAGCTAAAGTTATGCTTGAGCAAGTGTGATCGCACAAGTGCAGCAGAGCAAGTGTAATGCGCAAGAGCTTGTGGAAGAGAAAGACTTGGCGGAGCTCCGCTAGTGCTTTTTGAGTTTGCGGAATGGCACTATTGGATCACAAAAACAATTTTAAATATAAAACACTTATAAAGTAATTAAACTTAAGAGAGCGACATGAAGAACATCCTCCTTTAAACCAGCAAAGATAAAACACAGATCATCTGCCACGCTGATATGCCTTGGAAGTCAAACTCTGCAAAATGTAAGGTCGAATAAATTCCTCACTGGCAATAATTTCATATTCCAGAAAGTGGAAGAAGAGACATGGGGATCAACTATCTAGACCTGATCCTCAGCAGATGGTTGATGAGCTGAAGTGAGGGCCTTGAGTGGAAGTGAACACATTGTCTTGGGATTCATACTGAGGATATTGAGGAAAGGGATACTGAGCATAATTAGTTAGACGTGCACCCTGGACTTTCAGAAAGTTGATTTCAACAAGTTCAAGGAAATACTGGAAGCAATTTCATGGGTAGAAATACTCAAGGAGAAAAAAGTTCAAGATGTGTGAGAGTGCCTTAAAAGCAAGAGACTGAAGGTGCAACTGCAAACCATCCCAGTGAGCGAGCAAAATGGGAGGGACCAAAAGAAACCGGGATGGCTGCTGCATCATGAGCTTTCTGATGAGCTCAGATCTGAAAGGTACATGTGTAGGAAAGTTAAGGAGGGACAAACCATAGGAACATCGGAAGCTGCCTTAGACCGGGTCAGACCCTTGGTCCATCTAGCCCAGTATTGTTGACACTGACTGGCAGCGGCTCTCCAGGGTTTCAGGCAGGATTCTTTGCAAGCCTTACCTGGAGGCTGGGGATCGAACCTGGGACCTTTTGCATGCAAAGCAGGTGCTCTCTCACGCGGAGCTCTGGTCCCGACTCCCTACAGCACCTGGTATTCCAAGGCCGTCACCCATCCAAGTACTAACCAGGCCTGACCCTGCTTAGCTTCCGAGATCAGACGAGATCGGGCTGTTCAGGGCTGTTCATCTCTGCCTCTCTCAACCACTGAGGAGGAGTATAAAAAAGTACCCAAAGCTTGTAGAGTGTAAGCAGCACTAAAGCTCAGAATGAGCTTGCATTCCACTCTGTATTAACAAAGGGAGTTTCTGAAAGCTCCATATTAACTAAAGGAATTTCTAAAAGTAATTCTGAAATAGCAGAATTAGTGTGTCCTGTTTGCTGCAGGATGACTGAGCAGCAAATGCCATTAGTGTTTTGAGTGAGAGGAGCCCCGGGAGAACGTCCGCCTTTCCTGTCCCTGCCAGGAGGCACAGTTCTTCATTGAACAAAGGATGGAGGGAGTGGACATTCGATCTTGAGATGACTGTAGGATGCACTTGCCACTAATGGTAAATACAAAGACCAAACATGAGAGGGTTTTCAGGGGAGATGCCAGTAATCTATCCCCTATTCATAATATTACTTAGCATAGCAATTATATATTGCTAACCAGAGCCGTTATCATTACACGCCCAAAGGAATACCACAGACTGATGAAGGTCCTTCTGCAGTCTATTTATTTATTTATCTATTGGCTGCATTTCACACTGGCCAATAGCCAAGGCTCTCTAGGTCCAACCTCTGCTTGAAGCTTTCTGGTGCTGAACAGAGAACGTGGAGCCTTCCGCTGCCTAGAGTCTAGGCAGTTCACAAAATAAAGTTTCAGACCGCGACATACACCATTATAATAAAACAAAATGTATAATCTAAAACTAATTTAAACAGCTACAGAATTAAAAGCAAAGTAAAACCAACAGTAGTGGATGAGAGGCTGTGGAGTGTTCCACCTATTTCAGTAACTGGCATCTGGATTCTGAGAAATGTTTATTTACTGTAACAAGTATATTTACTGTAACAGCCAGGCAATGGACATCTGAGCAGCAGCTGCCCTAGCACTGCCGCAAGTTGGGGAGGGCGAGGGGGGGGGAATTCTCCTGCTCCGGAGGTGTGCTGGGATCTTCATTTCCTCCTCTGGTCTTCCCCAGCCACTCAGTTCCAGCCAAATTGGACCTTTGTCTTGCAAATTATATACGCCACTTCGTGGCACTGCTGGGAGAGAAGTTTTCCATTCTGGAGGTAGACGCAGCCCTTGTGAACCAATTCTGCATTCCTGCAACAGAGAGGAAGTGAAGAGGGATTGTTCAGCTGTGGGGTCCTGTTGGTGAAATACCCTGCCCAGTGAAGTCCAACTGGCATCAAATTTGATGTCTTTCCAATGCCAGGAAAAGACTTCTCGGTTTGCCCCGGCCTGCCAGGATGTCACTACTGCTAGTTGTAATGGGTGGTTTTATAAGTTTGGTCAGATTCAGTCGTTCTCCTATTTTCTCTTTGCTGGTTTTAATAGTTATTATTGCATTTGTTATTTTATTACTCTAATATGTGAAATACTACATAGTTAAACACATCATATTTGGTGTTAGGCCCAGCAGGTTGCTACCACAGGATAGCATGGCCACCAACTTGGCTGGCTTTAAAAGAGGATTAAACAAATTCATGGAGGATCAGGCTAGCTAGGGGCTACTAGTCATGGTGGCTATATATTACTTCTAGTAACGGAAGCAGTATACTTCTGAATAACAGTTGCTAGGAGCACAAGTGGGAGGGTGCTGTTGCACTCATGCCGTTTGTGGGCTTCCCATTGGGGCATCTGGTTGGCCACAGTGGAGAAACAAGATGCTGGACTAGAATCATAGACAAGTAGAGTTGGAAGGGGCCTACAAGGCCATTGAGTCCAACCCCCTGCTCAGTGCAGGAATCCAGGTCAAAGCATCCCTGACAGATGGCTGTCCAGGAGGAGACTTCTGCCACTGCAGCAGAAGCTGCTGGATAAGGTGGTCGGGGTGTGGGAAGGTACACTGTAAATATATTATGCTCTTGTGTCTCGATATATACCCTACCACCACCGCCCGCAATAAAACTGTCACTAGGTGGCGGGGATGTTTGTTTTTTTGAAGAGTGCTCATTTTAAACAAGTAGCCTGTGGTTTAGTAACGTGAAAACAGTCCTTAGGCTGCAAAGCTATACAAACATACCTAGAATGTTGCTGAAAACAATGGGATTTACTTCTGAGGAAACATGCATAGGATTGGGCTGTAATTCTTTATTTACACAATCCCCTGCTGGCATAGGAAAGTGTTGCATGATTGCTCCTCATAATAAAAAGAATGAACAAGATGAAGGCCTGTGTTTGGAGATATTTGTACAATTTTCCTGCTGTTGTAAACCACCCTGAAATTTAATGGGATTAAGGATGGCACAGAAATATTGCAAATAAGTAACTGCCAATAATGGGCAGACCTTCTCTTCAGCAGTATCCAACACTATTTTTTCCAGCATACAATATAAAAAAGGAGTTACTAGATAAGCCTCTGGCCTGATACAGCACAGCTCTTCTTTATGTTCTTATGACTTCTCTTTAATGCAAGGGCTGCATACAAAATATTCTAATTTGCATATAAATTAGCAGTAGGAACAGAGGGAGTGAGCTGCTGGTGCAATAGAAGCCTCCTTTTGTGCTTCAGTGATGGGATACACTGTCAGCCTAAGAGAAAATCATTCACTTTGTCAAAGGACCACCTCTTTTGAAGGGGTTTCCACACTCACCATGGGAGCATTAGGGACTATTGTTCTGATATTATGTCGATCAGTTGAGTGGGTCAGTGATTATGTTGGCCCTGGAGCAGGACCGGTGCAGGGCTGTTTGGCGCCCTAGGCCAAATTATATTTAGCGCCCCCCCTCTCGTGCCGTGGGGGGGGCTCCGGAGCAAAGCAGCCCTGCTCTGCAACCCCCCCCCCGCGCCGCCGCCACCACCTACCTTCCCCCCCCCGCTGCTGGCTGCTGCTGCTGCCGCCGCCGCCTCCAACGGTTTTTTTTTTTCTTTTGGAAAATTCAACGTTTAAAATTAATAATAAATAAATAAAAAGTGAGTGAACAAAGAGTGGCACTCCAGAGTAAACAAGCAGTGCGAAAGCCCTAGCCCCCCCCCCCGCGGGAGAGAGGCGCCCCCTTCTTTGTGCCCCGCTGGTCTCTAGCCAGACCCACGCCTCCCCTTTTGGGCTGCCTCCTCCTCCTCCTCCTCCTCCTCCCCCCCTCGAGCCGTTCCGGAGGTGAGTTTCACTTTCCATTCCGCCTGGCGAGCCTCCGCCCAAGCAGAGCGCTTTTTTTTTTTTTGCCGGGGAAACCAGGGCAACAGGGCTGCTTAAGCCCTGTTGCCCTGGTTCCTCCGCCAAAACAACGCCGGCGGGGCTCCGGAAACGATGCGAAGGTAGGTAGGTAGGTGGCGGGCGGGCGCGCGGGCGCAGGGGGGGGAGGTGCAGCGGGGGGAGGCGCGGCGGAGGCGGCAGGCGCGCGCCGGCGGCGAGGAAGGAGCGCACCGTTTCTGCGCCCCTCTTCCGCCACGCGCCCTAGGCAGCCGCCTGGGTCTGCCTAGCGGTAGCGCCGGCCCTGCCCTGGAGACCCATCACTTGTTGCTATGTCTAAAGGATCCTAATAGAAGATAATTTTTCATACAAGCAACATGCTGTACGACGGACATATAAAAAAAACCTTTCGACTGATCAGTACAAGGTTCAAAGGATGTCAAATGGTTTGTGATGAAAATAGCTAAAAAAAAAATACTACCCCCTGTTATGCCAAGTGGGGTAAAGAGCCCGCACTGGAGTCCCCTCGAAGGGCTGCCGTTGGGTTGAGACTTACAGCTTAGAGTCATAGAGAGTTCCGTCTGTCCACATCCACTGCTTGGAGTCAGCATCAAACTTGAGGCCGATCCAGAATTTGTGGTAACTGTACTGTCCATAGTTCACGTCGAAATATGTATTTGATCTGAGCCTCAGGAAGTCCTGCGGTGCAAAGTGACAGATGTCTGGCATTCCCCCCGCCTTCAAGGGAAAGATACTCCACTACCACCCCCCCCCAAACTGTCATTCTCATTAAGGATTAAGGTTGGCTGGATTCCTTCACCCTCATGCTACACACTCTGCGGCATCCAGCCCCAATAAAATTGGAGTCCCTTCAATAGTTTAGTTATGTTTAGTTTATTGGAGTCCCGACAAGACCGAGGTACTTCTGGTGGGGGACAAGGGGAGGTTAGGGGATGTTGACCTGGTGCTGAATGGGGTACATCTTCCCCTGAAGGACCAGGTCCGCAGCTTGGGGGTCATTCTAGACTCCCAGCTGTCCATGGAGGCTCAGGTGGCAGCTGTGAGCCGGGCGGCGCTGTATCAACTCCATCTGATGCGACAGCTGCGCCCCTACCTTCCTAATCACCTGCTCCCATCGGTGGTTCATGCCTTGGTCTTCTCTCGCCTAGACTACTGTAATGCGCTCTATGTGGGGTTACCCTTGAAGACGGTTCGGAAGCTACAGCTGGTACAGAACGCGGCGGCCCGCCTGGTTAAAGGCAGCCGCCGGCGGGATCACATCATTCCAGTGCTCAAGGAGCTGCACTGGCTACCAGTTGCTTGCCGAGCCGAATTCAAGGTGTTGGTTTTGACCTTTAAAACCCTATACGGCTCTGGTCCAGTTTATCTCAAGGAGCGTCTCCGGCAACATCAAGGAGGCCACTCAACAAGATCTGCCACGTACAGCCTTCTCCTTGTCCCATCAGCCAGAGCAGCCAGGCTGGTGGGGACTAGGAAGAGGGCCTTTTCTGTGGTGGCCCCCGTACTGTGGAACTCTCTCCTGGGTGACCTCCGCCATGCCCCCTCTATGCTGAGCTTCCGCCGCTCACTAAAAACTTGGCTATTCAGACGGGAATATGGGGTGGGCTAAGATTCTAAAATTTTATACTGTTTTAAATGTATTTTATCCTGTTTTTATCTTTGTACATCGCCCAGGGTGGCCGGTTTGCCGGCCAGATGGGCGATAAATAAATGCAAATAATAAATAATAATAAATAAATTAATAAATATGTGTTCCAATCTGAATGAAGAAAGGTTGCTTGCATTTAACTGTAGTTCCTTGAGTGGGCATCAGTGCCGTCACATATATGGGCTCAGTGCCTTTGCACAAGCCGATTCAGGAACCTTCTATAGCTGCTGAACCTTGGCAGCAACCCGCCCTCACCATCCCAGTGCGCAGGCCCAGTGGGCATGGTTCCACCACTTCCCCCCAGTTCCCTGAGACCGCCACAGGGAGGAACTCGGAGATGGTGGGTGGCTTGTGTGAATACACACATGACCACACAAAAAACTACAGTTACAGGTAAGCAGCAGCCCAGGTCTTTCCTCTTCACGGTCTCTGTGCATCGCACACATGGGGCAACTAGCAAGCTAACTTACCAGCGGAGGGTAGATGCCTCAAGCAAGGACCAAAGAAAGAACTGCTTGACCAATGGAGGTGCCAGCCCAGGCCCTGACATTCAGTCCATAACAGTGTGAGAAGGCACATGGCTGTCCAAAACGGCGAGCCCCAGTACCTCTCTATAAAAATTATAAACACTGTTCTCCCTGTTGGGTTTTGCACAGGCAGAACGAGATTACCACCTGACATCAGGATTATCACCTGACCTGGTGGGTGTCTCTTGAGTTCAAGTACACAAGGTCTCTAGTCACGAGACATAGTCTCGAGATGATATGACTCAGCAACCTTGGACAGGTTTAGCAGTAAACATGTTGATGAATAGGTTATACAACTGGGGTGAGTAATATCCTATTTATAGGTGGTATAAAGCTAACACACTTGCTGATAGCTTCACTCTCTTCCACTTGCTGTCTTGCTCGTCTCGACTCAACATGTCTCTTGGACTTCACTTCATCTAGCCTTACCACTGGGGTATTGGATTTGTATCTGCAATGATGTAGTGAGTAGATGCATTGTTTGCCTTAATCCCATGTAATTGGGTCTTACAAATAAACTCTTTAATCTTTATTAACTGCTGTTATCTCCTCCTTCCGCCTGCGTGACTGGGACTGAGGGTCACTGGCTAGGGAAGCTTTTGAACCCGGGTCAGTCCAGCTCTCACACTCCCTTCCTTGGCAGAGTTCGGATAACACCGTCTAATGTTTAAAGGGGCTTTTTAAAAGGTATAACATATAGCATATGTTGGTGCGCATGAGCCATGACTATGAAGTCTGGCAGAGAAACCCTCACACTAAAGACTTTCCCCATCTCCATCAGCGAGCGCAGCACGCCCCGGTACCATCTCTCCTGCGTTGTTGATGACAGCCAGAGCGGAGGACTCCTCTTTGCAGAAGCCCATGCTCGAATACCAGTTCATTTCCCTGCCTCGGAAGAGGTAACAGTCGTCCGCATGCTGCACCCACTCGATTTTGCACACGCTGCAGTTCTGAACTAGAGAGAGTGAGAAACAGTGGGTGGGCACCAACAGGTCTCATTCATACAAAAGGGCCGTGTGTGCCCCCTCTCCCCATCCCACAAAGCACCCACATTTTTTGCACTGAACCCCCGAGGTGTCCAAACTATGACGAGATGCCATACATACAATGGGAGCATTTCCCCCAACGCAAATAGCATGTGTGTGGGGTGGTGGGGGTGGTGGATCAGGATCACAGCGAGGGGCAAAGTGTTGAAGCCAGGATCCTGATCCAGACTGGGCTCCTGTGCCTGCTGTTTACTGTCACATAGTCAGCATGAATGGTGTCTTGTTCAACCTGACCCTGAAATAAACTACACAATTCAGAAAAAATTGCACACATGCATTTCATCCTTATGTCTTTGTTTGGGTATAACGTGAAAAGCTGCCTTATACTGAGACAGACCATGGGTCCACCTGCCTAAGTATTATTGTCTCCAGGGTTTTCCAGGATCTCAGGCAGAGACATATTTCCTAGCCCTGCTACCACCCAAACTCCTTTTTATTGGCAATGCTGGGGACTGACATTCTATAGGCCAGTGTTCTCCAACCTTGGGTCCCCAGATGTTTTTGGCCTACAACTCCCAGCATGCCCCAGCCAGCTACGCTATGCCTACAAAATGCAAATATTATTGCATTTGTTATTTTATTACTCTAATATGTGAAATACTACATAGTTAAACACATCATATTTGGTGTTAGGCCCAGCAGGTTGCTACCACAGGATAGCATGGCCACCAACTTGGCTGGCTTTAAAAGAGGATTAAACAAATTCATGGAGGATCAGGCTAGCTAGGGGCTACTAGTCATGGTGGCTATATATTACTTCTAGTATCGGAAGCAGTATACTTCTGAATAACAGTTGCTAGGAGCACAAGTGGGAGGGTGCTGTTGCACTCATGCCGTTTGTGGGCTTCCCATTGGGGCATCTGATTGGCCACAGTGAGAAACAAGATGCTGGACTAGATAAGCCTCTGGCCTGATACAGCACAGCTCTTCTTTATGTTCTTATGACTTCTCTTTAATGCAAGGGCTGCATACAACATCAAGGAGGCCACTCATTTTTGCAGATGTTGTAGGTCAAAAACATCTGGGGACCCAAGGTTGGAGAACACTGCTATAGGCAAAGCATGTGCTTGGCCATTGAACTAAAGCGCCTCCACAATAAACACAATAGGTTTGGGGGCCTCCTCACCATCTGCAGAGTGTAGAAATGTTTTGCCATTTTGGGGTGGGGTGGGCGGGAATTGTACAGCGACAAGCATGGTGCAAAGAGAATAAGTCCTTTTCGTCCAAGGGAGCTGAAACAAATTTTCTCTTGTGGTGCTACTCACATGCTACTGAGAACCAGCACTAGCCTTTCCCCACATAACTAGATAATGTGTGTAAGAACCTAAGAAGAGCCTGCTGGATCAGATCAAAGGTCCATCTAGTCCAGCATCTTGTTATCCGCAGAGGCCAACCAAATGCCTCCAAGAAGCCCAAACGCAGAGCATGAAGGCAACAGCTCTTTCCTCTTGGTGCTCCCAAGCAACTGGCACTGAAAGGCCTCTGGCCTCGGAATCTGGAGGCTGCATATAAAGCCATCATGACTATAATAGCCAGTAACAGACTTATCCACCGTGAGGTTGCCTAATCCCCTGTCAAAGTCATCCAAGTCCCTTGTGTTCCGGCAGCTTGAAGGATATCCTGAAGGATACCCTTACAAATTGTTCCAATGATTTCATAAGAAAATTAGGGGCAATGTGCACTGCAAGTTATGCGCTGACTCCACATCTCCAAAGGACTATATTAAACAAAAAAATGCAACAACCTGGGGACATTAAGAAGGGGGCAATGTGCACGGTAATATTCAAAGGTTTCACTGGCAACGAGGAGATCAGCAAATCTCCACAGCCCTCTACTGTGCTCACATTACCTTTGCCAGTTTGTAGGTGTCTCAGAATTTCGGTCAAGACGAGGACCTGCAATTGCATCACATCCAGCTGTTCCTTTGACTTCTTTGAAAGCTTGTCCACTTCAAGGAGAGAAAAACACAGAGGCAACTGTATGGGAGGCTTAAAGATAAGGAATCATCCCTGCTATCCCCTATAAGCTTGTAAGGAGGATGTGCTGCCTCCAGGAAGAGGCAACCGAGGTTTTTTGTGGCCAGAGCTGGATAAATTAGAGCTGAAATAGATCAGGCATAGGGAGTGGGGACATTCTAAAGCAAATCTTCCCATCTTGAAAATACTTCAGTTTAATATGCTAATTGTTTGCATTTCCAGCTCAGAAAAAAATATATATGGGGGTAAATTATCACTTTGCATTCTTTCATTCAAATTTATCAAGAAGATCCAGTGGTTTGGCTTCCCCTGAAGCATCCTGGGAATTGTTGTTCTGGTGCTGAGAATTTTCTCTAAGGCAGTAGTTCCCAACCTTGGGTCCCCAGATGTTGCTGGCCTACAGCTCCCAGCAGACCCAGCCAGCATGGCTAATGGCAAGGGATGCTGAAGCGGTAGTCCAGCAACATTTGGGGACCCAAGGTTGGGAACCACTGCTCTAAGGGATGCCCAGCCAGTCTCATAAATTATCCCAGAGCTCCCTGGGGAGGAGGAATGACTATTAAACCTCCTCAGATGGTGGTATACATATCTTTTGCTTAAGTGCTTTGATAAATTTTCATCCATGCTTGCACTAACGCGAGCTGGCTGTGCAGGCATCGTCACTGTATATATTTATTATTATGGCAACCCAACTTGGGTTTTAGCCAAATACAATATCAAATACAATATCAAATATCAAATACAATATAAAATACAACAAAAACAACAGCACAATGCCTTATAAGGATACATTACAACATTCTGACGGATCGCCTTATATACTGTCCTCTATATTCACCAAGGCTTTTCTAATATTCACTGCTTTCACAGCAAAAAAAGGCTAGATTCAGCGAGATAGATTTTGCTGTAGCTGTAAAGAGGTAACAAATTTTATCCAAGTCTGTACAATGAATAATTGGATCCAAATACCTGTCTAAGTATCTTTCCTAGGGTTCTCATATAGTTTGCAGTGTAGGACATAATGAACTGTATCCTCCACTGCTTGGTCTCCACAAATACATAGTCTTTGTTCCCTTGGTATGTTTTTATATCTACCTTCTTTAAAATTGGACGGCACGTCTGGAAACGCAGGCTAGTAAGAGCTTTACGAAGACCTGGGGTGGTTATTTCTGTTAAATATTTTTCTTCCTTATGAGTTAGTTTTATAAAAGGGAAACTGTTAGAGAATCTGGAGGCTTTAATTTTATCAATATCCATCTTGCAGAAATAATTCTGCAATGTTCATCTTATCACCTTGCGTTGTTGATGTATATCCCCACCTACCATTGCATTGGGGTCTAAACCGAAGTGTCTCATATTAGATTCACATCGATATATCCAGTTGTTTCTTGAGGGGGTAGAGTTCTGCTCATTTATGCATAGAGTAACTAGTTTATTTGTTGAAAGTTTTATTTTGAGGAAATAGAAGAACATAGTCTTCCAGATAAAGTACTCTAAGGGAAGCATTCCTACCTCCGCCCTTGTATAACACGTAGGAGTGCCAGGGGGAAGTCCTAACAGAGTTCTTAGAAATTTGTTTTGAACCACTTCAAGATGTCTTACTTTTGCACTGCCCCAGATTTCAGCCCCATATGTTATTTGTGGTAACACTTTTGCCCTAAATACTTTGCAGGCAGGAGCCACCAATTGTCCACCTCTTACTCTAGCAAATTTCAACACAATTTGCATTGATCTATTTGCTTTCAGCTTTATTGCCTCCAAATGGTTAGACCAGGATCCATTTTGCTTAAAACAGATACCTAGATAGTTGAAGATATTCGTTTGTTCCAAGGGATATCCATTTAGAGTCCACTTGTGTTTAGGAGGATATAAACCAAACACCATCACTTTAGTTTTGAGATAGTTTATACAGAGTAGTTCCTTCCTACATATCTCCCCAAAGGCTTTGAGTGATCTTCTCATACCCACTAGGTTTTGTGATAATATCACCATATCATCCGCATACAGCAATATATTCAGTTTTCTTGGACCTACAGCCACAGAGAAGTTTGCATTATTTGCCAAATCCCCAATAATGTTGTTTACATAAATATTAAAGAGGATAGGGGCTAGTAGGCATCCTTGTCTGACCCCTATAGAGGTCTCCACTTCATCAGACAATTGTCCGCCTCTTCCTACTCTTACTCGAGTGGTGGTGTTTGAATATAGATTTTTTTATCAGTATCAGAAGGCGAGTGTCCATCCTGAGATGCCATAGCTTATACCACAGTCTTTCCCTATTAATCCTATCGAAAGCTGATGTAAGATCAACAAATGTGGCATATAGATGTTTTTTTGGGATGTCTGGAATATTTTTCACTAAGATGATTTAAGATGAAGCATTGGTGAATAGTCGATTTGCCACTGCAGAAGCCAGCTTGCTCATCCCCAATTATGTTATTTTGATAAACCCAATCTTCAACTTGAGTGAGAAGAAACTTGGTGTAAATAAAGAAACATCTAACAGGCTAATGGGTGGGTAATTAGCAGGGCATGACTTATCTCCCTTCTTATGGATTGAAACGATTATACTTTGAGCCTAGCCCATTGGAAATTTACCGTTTTGATTTATATGAGTAAACATTTTGGCCACCAGTGCCCATTTTCTAAATACCCACCAGTGCCCATTTTCTAAATACCCGTATTTTTCCGTGTATAAGACGCCCCCATGTATAAGACGCCCCCCCCCACTGAGCAGTTTCGCAACCGTGCGGTTCTCTCCTCGGCTTACTTCCGTGTATAAGACGACCCTCAATTTTTAGTCTAACAATTTTAGGAAAAAGTATAGTCTTATACATGGAAAAATACTGTAAATCTCTGGGGGTACCATATCTTCCCCTGATGCTTTCCTTCTTTTTAAGCTAGCGATAAGCTTTTTTGCTTCGCTGGTGGTTACATCTGGCCACGGATCTATTTCCTGAATATTAGGGAGTGATAGTTGTGTCAAGTAAGTAAATCATTCCTTCTGGGTTATATATATATATATATATAGATAGATAGATAGATAGATATATTAAGGCCTGGCATCGTCACTGAAGGAAAGAGGGTATGACCTAGGCTTGAAAGAAACTAGTACATTTAGCATGAAGTTTAGCAGTAATTTAATATGACGTTTAGCAGTAGTTTAGCAATCATGCCTGGCAGTACAGGAACTTTTTTTGGGTGGTGTGGGAAAGACACCTTGGCCCTGAGCTTCCGGCTGCATATCTGTGAGGATTCATGACACCATCTCAATACAAAATAGGTGTGATACAAGAAAAGCCCTGGAGATGGTCTCCAGGGATATATATACATCACACACACACACACACACACACACACACACATTTGGATGTGTGTGTGTGTGTGTATGAACATCTTGCAACAAACCCATGGATGCTTTATTTGAAAGCAGACCCACAGATGTAAAAGGTGTCCCATGCTATGTGTGTGTGTGTGGGGTGGGTGGGAATGGGACAATCAGAGATGCATGTCTAATCAGAAGTAAGCCCCACTGAGTTCAATGGGACTTACACCCAAATGAATGTGCTGAAGAATTCGTGAAATGATTTTAGAGAAACAAAGTTGGGGGAGGGATGATTATTTCACAAAACTATTTCTCCTTGAATGACTGAGTCCATTTCATGAATCTTTGGTCATATCACTGCTTTTCCCAGCCTTAGTACCTTCACAAGAGGCTCTGCTGGGTATTCCGCCATAGTTAGAAATTTGCCTTTGGAGACACACCTCCTGAGTGCTTTCATTTTGAGCTTCAAATCTGGGTTTGGAGATGCTGATGATAATTCCAAAGGTGGCATTGTGGGTAAGGGCTTTTCTGTCAATGTGAAAATTTTGAAAATTTGTAATAAGTAGGGCTCCAACCCATTTAAGGAAAGGTTAATGGATTACTCATAAGAGTTTTAGCTGATTAATCTATTTTATTTATTTGTTTAATTACATCAGCCTTCCTCGACCAGATGTGTTGGACTACAACTCCCAGTATCCCCCAGCCAGACTGGCTGGGGGATGCTGGGAGTTGTAGTCCAACACATCTGGAGGGCGCCATGTTGGAGAAGCTAATTTACATTATTTATAGGCGGCTCACAAAATAATGTAAAAATATACAACAATATAATAAAATTACAGTAAGATAAAATGCAGTATTAAAACACCATCAGATAAGGTCAAGAACAAACCCAAGAAAACAAAGAGCAGTGTATGAAAACCAGAAAAGCTAAAATAGGCAGGGTTTAAAAAACTACGTTTTTTAAAAGGCCTGGGAAAATAAAAAAGGTGGTTGCCTTGTGCAATTATGAGTAAAATCAATATTTCAAATGCAAAAAAGCATACAGTCATGCCTTGGATTGAGAGCATAATTCGTTCCGGAAACGTGCTTGTAATCCAAAACACTCTTATATCAAAATGAAATCCCCCCCAAAAAAATTGTACAGAGATTTTTAATTTAAGCCGTACTACAGTACTTGTATTGCAAGACATTGCTTGTATATCAAGTCAATTTTTTAAAAATAAATATTTAAAAATTTGCTTGTCTTGCAAAACGCTCTCAAACCAAGTTACTTGCAATCCAAGGTATTACTGTACTTACTTTACTTTCACATGATGTGCACATGCGTTGTAGAAGACATCATCTTACAAATGCCTCTTTTAAGTTGGTACTATCCATGTGCAGTCTTTAAGCACTTGTATTAAAACTAATATATATATTTTTAAAGTATGCTGCCCAAGCAGTCAAAAGTGTTTTTAATCATTTTTCCCATTCTATAACCAAGTCTAAAACCAGCTTGAAATGGATCGAGATTAATCCGTATCATGAAATCCGGAGCATTAAAAGTACTTCATATTCATTGTCTCCGTACTTATTCTTGGAAATTGCATCTGTTCTATCATAGACTACTTTTGAGAATACAATGAGGTTGGTCAAAGAACAGAGAAAGGGTAGATTATATTTCCCCCTGTCCGTTCAAAGAATGGATATTTACAAGGGCTCTCTGCTTTATTTTTATTTTTATTTTTTTAAAATTTTATTTATATATTTTTTTAAATGAACACACATACAAAAAAAACAACATAATCCTACAAATCATAAACTCCAAGTGCACCCGTCACCCTGGGGCCAAAACCAATTCTATCCACATAATCCATTATTAATCTATATTCCAAAAATACATCATATCATGACATGGCTTACTCCCTTTCCTCTTTACTAAAACATAATCTAAAAATGGCCCCCATATATCCTTAAAATTATTTTTCTTTAATTGTCCCCTTTTACATTTAATACTACATGTTAGTTTATCATTTAAAGCAATATCCCAAACCTCTTTATACCAATCTATTATTAAGTACTGGTATTGAACTTTCCAATTCCTTGCTATCAGTAATCTCCCTGCCGCTAATAAACTTGGCTCTCTGCTTTATGTCGATCCCCTTAAGACCACTTGTATACAACCCAATCCCCCCCCCCACAAATGTAGGCACATCATTTTAAAAGTGGGATAACCCCCTTTCCAATTCTCACATACCTTTAGTACTCATGAAGATCACCAGAATCAGCAGAATTGCACAGATGAACAGGAGGCCGAAGGTAGTGCAACACCAATTGGTGGACTCTAGGAAATCTTATGATGGAAAGGAAGGGGACAAGTATGAGAAGAACCAACCATACCCTTAGGTGTCCGGACTTGCCAGGGATATCCCCGTAGTTGAATTAATAACTTGAAGCTAGTAATGAATTTATCCAGGAACCTTAAGCTGTAGCTCAGTGGTACCCAACGTCCTGTTTCCAAGCACGCCCAGATGGATGCCCCTGGAAGCTCACACGCCGGGTGTGAAAGCAATGCCCTCTGCCACTGTGCCCCCTCCACAGAAACTGGCATTGGTACACTGCCTCTGCATGCGCAGGCTGCATTTGGCTAAAATGGCTAATACCCTTTGATAAACGCCTCCCCGTTCATCTGTCCAATTCCCTTTGAAAACTATTTAAGCCATCACCATGTCTTGCATGAAGGACTTTCATAGGAACACTGAAGCTGCCATAGATTGAGCCAGATTGGTCCTAGCCGAGTCCTGTGACTGGCAGCTCCTCAGCAAGGCCTGGAAAATCAGGGCTTTCTCAGTTTTGTGGAGAGCCTTTACAGAGAGAGGAGGCTCTCCCCTTCAGAAAGGTGCCCTCCATGTGTACAGGACGATGGAAAGAGTGACAGAGTGTGTGGCACCACCAGCACACTCCCCCTCCATGCGTGCTTATTGTACCCAGAAACAGAACACCTGAGTAGGGCTCTAGCATCTATCTCTCAGAAGGCACCTGCAACAAAACAGGGCATTTATGTTCCACTTTTGAGAGTGCAATGCACTTCATATGCATATATACAGGCCTGTGGCTCACGCTGGCTCAGCTTGTCTTGAGCGTGGAAAGCTAAGCAGGGTCAGGCCTGGCTATTACTTGGATGGGAGACCCCTCCTCCTCTAGTTTCCTGCATTGAGCAGGGGGTTGGACTCGATGGCCTTGTAGGCCCCTTCCAACTCTATGATCTATGAAATCTATGCATCTGTCTGTAATCCTTCTAATCACTCTGTAAACTGGGACACTATTCATAGCCCCATACTATTGGACTGGCTGGATGCGACAGATTTTACTTATCGATTGCAAGCCACTCCAGAAGCTTTTTGTGGGGGCTGAGGGACACCATAAAAATACTTTAAATAAAACAAATAAATAAACAAACAAACACAGATGTGGGGGATTGTGAGGCGCACAGATTATAGCTTGCCTAAAGCCACTGAGAGAGAGACCGTGGCAGGAGCCCGGCGGTTCCAGTCAGGGAGTTCTCAGTCCTCCACTGTCTTGTGCCACTATGCTACGTCAGTGTTTGGTTTTGCGGATCAGAAGAGCAAAGCTTTTTGTGTGCCGTATGACTGACTAGCAAATAAATGAATCATAGAATCATAGAATCATAGAAAAGTAGAGTTGGAAGGGGCCTACAAGGCCATCGAGTCCAACCCCCTGCTCAATGCTGGAATCCAGGTCAAAGCATCTCTGACAGATGTCTGTCCAGCTGCGCCTTGAATGCCTCCAGATTGGGAGAGCCCACCACCTCCCTAGGTAGTTGATTCCATTGTCTTATTGCTCTGACAGTCAGGAAATTTTTCCTGATGTTTAGGTGGAATCTGGGTTCCTGTAACTTGAGCCCATTATTCCGTGTCCTGCAAACTGGGATGATCGAGGAGAGATCCTGGCCCTCCTCTGTGTGACATCCCTTCAAATACTGGAAGAGTGCGATCATATCTCCCCTCAGTCTCCTCTTCTGAAGGCTAAACATGCCCAGTTCTTTCAGTCTCTCCTCATAGGGCCTTGTTTCCAGTCCCTTTATCATCCTTGTTGCCCTCCTCTGAACCCTCTCCAGTTTGTCTACGTCCTTCTTAAAGTGAGGTGCCCAGAACTGGACGCAGTACTCAAGATGAGGCCTGACCAGTGCCGAGTAAAGGGAAATTATCACTTCCCGCGATTTGGAAGCTATACTTCTATTAATACAGCCCGTACACGTAACCATAGGGTTCCTGGCCCACAAGTTCCCTCCCTGCAGCCCCTCAACAAATTAGGTCTCCTCTCCAAAACTAAGGCTAGATCCCAGGAATCCTTGCTCTTCCTACAATGCGGTGGACGACACACACACACACACCCCATACACACTCCCCCATAAAATCACTAAAATTTGACCAGCCAAACTCCAGCAGACCCAATTTATCCCTCAGGGCACCACCACCACCACCACCACCGCTTTCCGAGTGCTTACTCCTGGTGGTGGGGCTAGGAGGTTCCTGCGAAGAGGCAGGCTCAGAGAGAGCCCTCTCTTTGGGAACGGTGAGCTGCGAGAGAACCTGCTCTGAGGGAACACTGCGCAGCGAGCGTGCCCGGCCCCGCTCCGAGGGAGCCTTGCATGGCGAGGGCGCCTGCTCCGAGGGCACGCTGAGCAGGGAGGGCGCCTGCCCCGAGGTCCTGCTGCATATCGAGGGCGTCTGCGGGACGGAGTCCTCAGATGCAGGGGCCGGCTTGACTTGTATTTGCTTCAGCATTGTGGTCAGCCCCAGTTCGGCCTCTTCTGCAGCCGGTCGCCCGCCTGGTGCTGATCCAAAACCCCTTCCGTTCTTGGCTTCAAGGGACTCTTTAGCCCACGCAGTCCACTCCCAGAGTACCCGAAATTTCAGGCAGCGCCAGGCTCTAACTCGGTCCCTGGCGAGGCCAGAGGAAAGCAAGCAGCACAAATTGCAACGGCGGGCCCCCTGAACGATGGCCTAAAGTGCCCGCCTTTTAGGGCTAGCGGCAGCAGGAACAGGAGGAGAGCGCCGTGCCCCTCTCCAACAAGAAGACGTCGTTTCCTGAAGGGTGGGATATATTAGAAGAGAGGGGCTGGGAAGGGGAGGCCTCTGCCTGGCGGGATTTCTTCAGAACAGAATGCGAGTTTCAGCCGAGGTCAGGCCTAAGGCTTGAGTAGGATTGCAGGATGGGAGTTGCAGTTCCTACTCTCTTCAAATCACCCACTCCGGGCCTTGGCTTCCACCAGGGGACTACATCTCCCACAGTGCACTTCTGCAGCCCAAATGTCTCAAGAGGTGGTGTTGCAGGTTTGATGGCGCTTATTGCCAAAGCCCCCCTCCCCACACACACCAAATAAAAGAGAAGGGTACATGCAAAGTACACACTTATAAACAGGAATCTTGTCATGACAATACCTCCCCTACATAATTAAAAAAAATAAATCAATCTAATCCAGACTTTTCAATTCAAAAAGACCACTAAAATATTAGTAAATATTAAATGAGATGAGCAAGTGCTCGGGGCACCCCACCATCTTTTATCAGCTGGGCTTGCCAGTTCTGCCACTTTCATTGTAAATAATGTGAGACAAGAGGGTGGCCCCACAGGCCTTTTGCTTTCCGCTGCAGAGCAGGTTTCCTTTCCTGGTTATTTTTTTGAAGGCTAACACTTAGGGAACGCCCCCTGGACCCCAAACCCCTATGACCCCTTAAAGAATGGGAGATTTAGTGTGCAATCCTATGCACATTTAGACAGGGGGAAAAAGTCCTACAAATCCCAGCATTCCCCAGCCTGAATTAATTGTAAAAAAACAAAACAAAACACCAACCCAGCAACAAAACAGACACACACACGCTTTTGAGTCTTTTTATAGTAAGTTCATAAATCAGGGTAAGATCTCAGAACAGATCTGGGATTAACAGGAAAGCCAGTGAACCCGGAGCTAGCAGCAAAAGGAGCTTTTTCTGCAGTGGCCAACAATGCAGGTACAGTAATACCTTGGATTGCAAGTAACTTGGTTTGAGAGCGTTTTGCAAGACAAGCACATTTTTAAATATTTATTTTAATATATATATATATTTACTTGATATACAAGCGACGTCTTGCAATACAAGTACTGTAGTACGTACGGCTTAAATTAAAAATCTCTGTACAATTTTTTTTGGGCGGGGGGGGGCGGATTTCGTTTTGATATCAGAGTGTTTTTGGATTACAAGCACGTTTCCGGAACGAATTGTGCTCTCGATCCAAGGCACGACTGTATCTTAATCCGCAGAAGGGGAGCGAAATGCCACCCCCGCCAGGGCAAGTGTCCGGCCGGCCGGCCGGCCGGCTGCTCGCAGGGCCTTCCTCACCTCTGGGAAGTGACTCCCTCGTTCCGCCCCGCCAGGCCCAGCCTGTGCTGCACTTAGTGCAGTGTTCTCCAACCTTGGGTCCCCAGATGTGTTTTTTTTTTTTTGGCCTACAACTCCCAGCAGGCCCCAGCAGGCCGAAATGAAGTCTATGTACCTGTAACTGCCTTTGCTCTAAACCAGTGTTCTCCAACCTTGGGTCCCCAGATGGTTTTTGGCCTACAACTCCCAGCATGCCCCAGCCAGCGTAGCTGGCTGGGGCATGCTGGGAGTTGTAGGCCAAAAACCATCTGGGGACCCAAGGTTGGAGAACACTGACTTAGTGGCACTGCTCCTGGGCAGGCCGCAGCAGGCCCGGGCCCGGGCCGCCCACAGCTGAGGCGAGGCCTGTCCGGAGCCTGCGCAGGCCAAGCCTCCAGCGCGTCCCCAACTTCGCAGAACTGCATGGGGCAGAAGCCGCCACTTGGGCCACCTCCCACCTGCCCCCCGCCGCCGCACAGCGGCCTTGCTCGCCGGGGGGGGGCGCTCCTCTGCCTTTTTCGGCCCTTGCCCTTGAAGCCCGCCGCCGAAAGGAGGCCACCCACGGATGCCCCTGGGCCCCACGAAGGGAGAGCCCTCCCGCAGGGCAGCGGGGCGATTCATCGTCAGAGGCCGGCCCGGGCCATCTCTAAAGATGAGCCACCGTGTCCCGATCCCCCCGGAGCCCAGGGAGACCAGGAAAGGGCCGGCCTTCTGGAACAGCCCGTCGCCCAAAGTGCGGAGGGGCGTGCTTGCCTCCCCACCCCAACGGGAGGTACGAGACATGGTTCCTGCACCCCCCAGTAAGTACGGGCCGGGGCCGGGGCTTTCGCACAGGCCTGGGTGGCGCACGCGCGAGTGTGTGCGGCTGAGCAGAGCAGGCATCCCGTCCACATGCCCTGCGCGGTTTGCAGAAGGGCCCCCTGCACACACACACCCTCCAGGTTTCACAGGCCATTCGTATAACTGGCGCCCTCCTATGCTTCTCCGCTTCCCAGTTTCAGCCCTCTCTCGATAAGCATGAAGACTAGAAAACCTTTTATTTTCCCTTCAGTTGGAGGTTCTCCTGATTCCCAAGCACTGGGGGGGCCATGCGCAGCCTGCACATTGATTAAGAACGTTGGAAGAGCGCCATCTAGTCCAGCTTTCTGTTCCCCACAGTGGCCAAGCAGCTGCCCACGGGAAACCCGCAGGCACGACACGAGAGCAACAGCACCCTCCCACCCATGTTCCCCAGCAACTGGTGTACATACCAGTGTTCTCCAACCTTGGGTCCCCAGAGGTGTTTGGCCTACAACTCCCAGCATGCCCCAGCCAGCATAGCTGGCTGGGGCATGCTGGGAGTTGTAGGCCAAACACCTCTGGGGACCCAAGGTTGGAGAACACTGACATAGACTCTGATACTGGAGCGAGCATATAGCCAGTAAGGACCGGTAGCCATTGATAGCCTTCTCCTCCTCCTGGAATTTGTCCAATCCCTTTTGAAAGCCCTCCAAATTGGTGGCCGTCACACGACATCTTATGATTGCTCTTAGGTGTGCTGCAGTTCTCATCTCTTGACAACTCCCATCAGATGTTTTGCAGTCCACACGGTTGAGGAAAGGTGGTATACATTTCTGAGTGGGGGCGGTGGGTGGCCACTGGGAGCATATTATACCAGCCTTTGTATACATTGGCTGCCTACTACTTTCCCAAGCATGCCTGGCTGGGAATTATGGGAGTTGTAGTCCCCCCCAACGCATCTGGAGGGCGCCAGGTTGGGGAAGCTAGCCCAAGTCTCAGGGCCAAGATATTTTGGTTCCCAGAGGACAGGACCTCTCACCTGGGCACCTGGAAAAGCTTGCAGCATCTGCATCGTTCTGGGCCAAGTGAGTGATGATGAAGGCTCTTGTGTGGAAGAGGCGGTGGGCAGAGATGTTAAGGTCCATGGAGGTCTCTACCGGAGTGGTGGGTGGGCACTGTTCTCTCTCATGTCACTGAGGAATCTTTGAAGGGTAGTAATTAGGATAACATCAGCAGCATTAACAAGTCTTCCAGAAAGTGGAACTTTTACATCATTGTCCTTCAGGAGCTGGTGTTTCGGCTAGCATTGGATCTCGGGGCCAAACTCCAGGGCCCTGCATCCAAGGTGGAGGTGGCAAATGACCCCCTGAGAGTGGCAGGTGATGGGGGCAGCAACAGACAGGGCTGCGTCAGCACCTGGGCCGGCACTGGGCATACTGGGGCCTAGTACCAGGGTGACACCGCTCACTGCAGCATCCTTTATTTTTAAAATCATTTTATAATTGGGGTGGCCAGGTGGGCAAGTTCATGGTCACAGATGCTCACTTTATTCTTTTTTTTTTTTTACTTTAAAAATCAATTCTCGTTTTCTATGACAAAATGGTGTTTATTCCCAAGGAGCAGAAGAAAATGTCATTTTATTCCTGTAGCCATGATGGTGCTATGATTTAAGTGAGTTTAAAATGTGCAACTGCACATGCTCAAAGTATTGCTTCTTCTTTTTAAAATCAGGGTTGGCAAACAGGTTTGTGTTTGCTTGTTTTGCTCTAACAGATCAAGAATGCAGAAGCAGTTGTAAAGCATGGCATGGTGTTGGGGTGGAGATGGAGTAGAGAAATGTCAGTTGTGTGCTTCACAAGTAAAGTAATACACGTAGGCTTCTAACCCACCCACCCCCGCCCCTGGAAGACCATTAAGACCAGTATCTAAAACTACGTAGCTGCACCACAGTATTTATTTATTTTATTTATTTATTTAATACATTTTTATACCGCCTGTGGAGGAAGGGGGGGCTGGCTGACCCGCCATAACCCCCACGCTTTCCTACCCAAAGGACCCAAGACCCCCAGAGATCTCAAGGTACCGGACTGCCAGCCTCAGCTGTCTGCAATCCTACTTGAATCTCTGTTCAGGGACTCGCCTTTAATTCTGTAACCTGGATTTAGATACTGAAGCCACAGAGCAACTACAAAACCCATGTGGGGTAAAACCAAGAAAGGTTTATTCTGGTAGCATTTTACAACAAAAGGTGGGAAATGAGGAAAGCAGACACAAAATAGAGAGAGACACTTCGGTACACAGAAATAGAGCTCCAAAATAACAAAACCTGATTCTTTATATCTCCCAGGCACACAACTAGTTACCTGGGGGTCAGTTCTCTTCCAGGGTTGGATCCAGCACAGCCCTGCCGCCCGGGGGGGACTACTCCACCTACCCGAAGGGCCGAGATGGGTAGCCCTCCACAGGGCCTGCCTTCACCAGAGCCCTCATTCAGCTAATTTCACCAGGAGCTACCTGGGGGTCAGTTCTCTTCCAGGGTTGGATCCAGCAGTGCTTCCCTCATTTCCCTAATCTTGTTGTAAAATGCTAGACTTGTAAAGATGCTACCTTTCTTGGTTTTACCCCACATGGGTTTTGTGGCCGCTCTGCGGCTTCAGCATCTAAATCCAGGTTACAGAATTAAAGGCGAGTCCCTGAACAGAGATTCAAGTAGGATTGCAGACAGCTGAGGCTGGCAATCTGGTACCTTGAGATCTCTGTGGGGTCTTGGGTCCTTTGGGTTTGGGTAGGAAAGGGTGGGGGTTGTGGCGGGTCAGCCAGCCCCCCCCTTCCTCCACACCACCCAATAGCTGAAGCTCTCTGGGCGGTTTACAACAGTTAAAACCATAAAATACAATATAATATAACTATAAAATTTAAAACCACAGATTAAAAACAAACAGCAGAGCTAGCAGCAGTTCAAATTACAGTAACAGAGTTAAAAACCACCAGATAAAAATGATTAAGATGATTAAAATGATTAAAATGCCTGGGAGAATAAAAAGGTCTTCACCTGGCGCCGGAAAGAGTACAATGTGGGCGCCAGCCAGGTGAGCCTCTTTGGGGAGCTCATTCCACAACCGGGGTGCCACAGCAGAAAAGGCCCTCCTCCTTGAAGCCACCTGCCTTACTTCCTTTCCTTAGTAAGAGCCTTATTAATTCACCGCTGCCTTAAAAAGAACTTACTGTGTTCATTGTTTTTTCTTATTATTATTATTAGCCACCTCAGAGGGCTTTTGCCAGGCAGGATAGAAATTTCTAAACTAAATATTATCTTTCCCCCACCAGGTTGTCTCGGCATTGTCAGTTGGTGGCCGATATCTGCATTTGCCCTGTTGGCTACGGCACTGCTCTTGTTCTTCATTCTGGTTAATTTTATTGCTACTTGTAAGTATCTGTGATGTGAGCCAAAGTGATTTAAAAAGACCTCCTCCGTCATAGCCACCCTCTATAGCCTGTTTTCCTCTGGCCAACTTTGTCACGGAAACACAGCTGGAATGTGGCTCCTTCCTGCAAAAGCATCTCTTTGATTCACAAAAGCACCTCTTATTAACTGCTCCTCGTTTGCTTCAGTCATCAGAAAGGTGGATTACACGCATGCCACGATTTCACGTCTGCAACGCTGGGAGAAGAGGCTAAAGTGGGCTGTGAGGCATGAGGCAAGAGACAGAAGTGAGTGTCCAAAGGGGTCTGGAGATCCACGACCCTCTCCCCTCTGCCCTCTGCCCTCTCCCCACAACTGGGGCCCCTAATTGGCGAGTGAGTCCATCTCATCACAGGAAGACTTTAGAGCAGTGTTCTCCAACCTTGGGTCCCCAGATGTTTTTAGCCTACAACTGGCTGGGGCATGCTGGGAGTTGTAGGCCAAAAACATCAGGGGACCCAAGGTTGGAGAACACTGCTTTAGAGCACGTCTTCATGGGAGACCTAAACTGGTTTGACCATCACTGCTTTTTCCTAAAGGAACACGGGATGGCTGAAACAATTTTCTGCAGCCACACAAAAGTTCAACCACTTTGCAGAGCGGTTTTTGCAACACTAAATTCTGACTTGGGGGGGTGGGACAAATCGCCTTAGAGCAGTTTTGTTTTTTCACCTTCATTTTGGGCTCCCGACCAGTGTTCTCGGCAATCAAGGGAAGTTTCCCAAGAACTGTCCCTGATAGAGCAAAGAGCTGGCTTTTGTAAGATAATAATTAAAATAAACATGGCTCAACCTGAGTTGCTGTGCTAAACAGCACAGAGGCAGGTCTTGCAAGGGAAGCTCACTTTCCTTTTCCAGCAAGGCAGGCAGGAGATGCTAAGGTCAGGATTTGCAAACGGGGCAGAACAAGAAAGAGCTGCACCCCGGAATCTTTCATACGATTCAGGACTTATATCCCAACATTCCCTGCAACTTTGAGAGATATCCTGGTTACACCTCTTGGGTTGTGTACATCTTCGGCGGTGCTCTTAAAATACATCACCTTGTATAAGTTCTTTTTAAATTATTGTTTTATTTATTATACAGTCACGCCTTGGATTGAGAGCATAATTCGTTCTGGAAACGTGCTTGTAATCCAAAACACTCTTATATCAAAACGAAATCCCCCCCCCAAAAAATTTGTACAGAGATTTTTAATTTAAGCCGTACTACAGTACTTGTATTGCAAGACGTCGCTTGTATATCAAGTAAATAAATAAATAAATAAATATTTAAAAATTTGCTTGTCTTGCAAAACGCTCTCAAGCCAAGTTACTTGCAATCCAAGGTATTACTGTAGTTTTATCCTCTCCATTCTCCAAGGAGATCTCCTTCCTCCACCCATTTTATCCTCACAACAAGTCTGTGACGTTGATCAGGCTGAGAGGGAATGACTAGCTCATGGTCACCCAGGGAGCCTCACACTTGAGTGGAGATTTGAATCAGGGCCCCTCCCTGCCTAGTGTGTGACACCCTAACCCTGACACTACACTGGTTCTCACAGTGGTCAAGAGTATTTGGAAGCATCCCTCATGTGAGCTCAGTGCACAGGGGCACAGAGATTCCTTTGTGGTGGTGAGGAGGGGCCAGCGTGTCACTCAAAGGGGCTTCTCCAGTGATCTTCTCATCGGGGCTCGCTGGCTGGGGCATGCTGGGAGCTGTAGGCCAAAAACATCTGGGGACCCAAGGTTGGAGAACACTGCCCTAGAACAAGCCATGGCTTCACGGGGTGACTATGAAGCCACACTTCAGCCACCCTGAGAAAGCCATCCCGGGTTCAGACAACACACTAAGCCACTGTGACTCCATAGCCACAGTGGCTTAGCATGTCGTGCGAACCCAGTCAAAGAGGAAATCGGCAGGTCGTGACGGAATGTAAAAATTTGATACTAACCTCCCAACTATTTCAGTCTATATCCATCACTTCATCATCAGATGGAAATTCTACAAAATTAAAATGAACACCAGTGCCGTTAAAATCATTGATACAATATATGTTTTCCACAACCAAGCTTCCATATACTGAAAAGGCTCCAATATATCTAAACAATGAAGTCAGTGGTTGTTTGTGAAGAATTCCCCACTGCATCATGACTGTTGGGGAAGGGGAGGGGGAGCTTTCTGAAGCATCACTGGGCGGGGGGACAGGAGGACTAGAGACGAGCGGCAGCCTCGTCCCCTGCGCTTTCTCTCCCTAGCTTTGAGCTGCAAACCCTGCAAGAAGAATTGGCTCCAGTGGGGAGAAACCTGCTACTTGCACACCCCTGAAGCGATGTCCTGGGAACAATGCACAGCACACTGCCGGGTCCACGAAGCCAGTCTTTTAATTGGGAGCACAGAAGGAGAAATGGTGAGAGCTCTTTGCTGTCTTTGGCACAGGGTGTCTGTGTGTGTCTAGAACTGGAATTACATTTTAAACCAATTTTTTTTTAAAAAAAAAATATATATAGCAGAGTTTTCAAAATGTCAATGCCAAATTGTAAAATCTCATATTTAGGGGAACATTAAAAACGTGACAAAACGCTGAAGCCATCTTGATGCTCCAGAATGCAAGATTGTTTAGCATGTGGCAAACTCAGCGCTTTTACACCCAATGGTCATAAAACCAGACTCAACCTAGTGGCACGATCCTGTTGTGGTTCTCCATGGGTTAGAAGGAGAAGAGGAAGGAGTTTCCAAGTATGGACAGCCGGATGCTTACAGGAAGCCCATAAGCAGCGTGTAAAGGCAGCGGTCTTCCTTGTTCCCTTGTTTATCCCCAATAGCTGCAGTTCTGAGGCACATTATTGCCTCTGAATAGGGAGGTTTAGTTTAACTATTGTGGCTGCTATTCTTCCCTGAATACCAGCTTTCTTCATTTGACAGTGGATGTATCAACTCGGCAGATTTTTACAGTGAGTTCTGAAATTATAGTATTGCATTGCTAGACTTGTAAAGATGCACCTGTTATCCCAGATATTTATTTACTTGGATGACTTTGCTCGGCTGACCATCCTGAAGCCCCGGAGCTTGTAACAATATCAAACGTGATATACATTCTGTCCCTCTCCCGCAGGAATTCCTGCTGTGGGAGTCCCATCAATGGTTCATCATAAAGAACAGCTGGCGCAAACCCAAACATTTCTGGATTGGTTTGAAATACAATGCGACTCAGGAAACCTGGCACTGGGCAAATGGAATGAATCTGCACCTCAAATTGTGAGTGTGCCCCACCCCCACCCCCGGTCTCCCAGTCTCCTTATGGTGAATGCAGCTCCAAGGATAGAGATATGGGGGGAAATTGAGTCCTTTCTGGAATCTGCTGTCTAAAGCACCCATTCCACCTCTATTCCCCATTCAGTCCAGACTCCAGAGGACACTGTATCTTCCGCCTGGAGGATTTGGCCAGGCAAAAATGTGTGAAGGGACAGGGCCTCTCTGGTACCTTTTCATGAGCTGCATAGAAAGAAGGCATTGCAGAAGATAACAGCAATGTGGGTTTTATTTATTTATTTTATTATATTTATAACCCCGCCTTTTTTCCTGCAAGGAACCCAAGGTGGCTTAATCCTCCTCCTCCTCCTCCTCCTCCTCCTCCTCCTCCACCATTTTATCCTCACAACAACCCTGTGAGGTAGGTTAGGCTGAGAGTCAGTGACTGGCCCAAAGTCACCCAGTGAGCTTCATGGCCGAGCGGGGACTAGAACCCGGATCTCCCGAGTCCCAGTCCAACACTCACCACTACACCACACTGGTTAGAGAGAACTGCGTTATTATTTCTTTGATTTCTATTACACCTGCTTTTTTAAAGTATCCAGCTCTATTTGTGTAATTACCTTAAGTTCTTGTGAATCTACTATACCAATATTTACTAAGGTAAACAGTTATTGTTAACTTCAAGTTGTTGGAGTGTACATTAGAGATATAGATATTTCCTTGGTACTCTCATCGGAGTAAAAGTGAATTACAACTTTGATTTAACTGATATTGTATCTGTTCATTATGTTACTAATTAATTGATTAATTAATTGTGCATTTTTAGAAATTGAAGATTTACTGCAGGAAAATATTGCAGTGGAAAATTTTACGAAGCATATTCCAATATGGAAAACGGCTTCCAGAAAATGTTCTGTCCCTGGCAGACAGAATTTATCATGCAAAGGAGGAGGAAAGCTGGCACATCTGTTGAAATTCTTTACAGCATGCCTAATATCCCTTCATCCGACATTCACGCCAACCTCATGCAGACTTCAGTGTAATAACCTTGTGCTGGTAAACAACAGAAGTGAGATGTGGGCCCAGAAAAAAAAAAACCAGAAAAATTCAGGGGAGGGAAAGGACAGATTTTTCTTCCAAGGACAGTTTTTGGTTTTTCCCCCCTGAAAAATTGGAAAAATTAAACTGCTTTGGATTATAAAATATTTTCTTTTAGAATTTAAGACAAGATGTTTATATATTGTTACCCATCCTTTACTCTCCCCAAATGATTTCTAAAAACTATGTAATAAGAAGACCTTTATAGAAAGACTAGAGATGTAAAATGTGAAATGTCTCGAAATAATGAAGCCATGCGGGGGGAATGCTTTCTTTAATCCTCTGTGTAAGATTTCCAGCATAGTTATTTCTTCCATTCCTTATTAAAATGATCGATCTAATTTATCTTTTACTGATAGACATTTAGGGATGCTCCCAGTCATGCTCAGTTTCCCAACGTGTGAGTAGAGTCACCATATTGGCTATTGTCAGGAGCTGCCCCTCTTCAGCATGCAACTCCTTTGCTGAAGGAACTGCACTGGCTACCTATTCGCTACCAGGTCAGGTTTAAGGTTCTGGTACTTGTGTACAAAGCCCAAAAAAACTTGGGACCAGGTTACCTGAGAGAGCACCTCCTCCCATACCAACCTTCCCGGTCACTGAGGTCATCAGATGGCATGCTCCTGGTGGTTCCTCATGGACCTTTGGCCTGATTGGAGTCTACCAGGAGAAGGGCCTTCAGTGTGGTGGCTCCATTTCTGTGGAACTCCCTGCCTCTGGAGGTCAGGCAGGCTCCGACATTGTGCTGCTTTTGGCACCTGCTGAAGACCTCCTTGTTCCGGGAAGCCTTCCCTGCTCTTCAACCACCAATGTAATTTTAGTTTGTTTTCAATGTATTTTTTTGTTTCTTTTATCTGTTTTTGACTTTTTATTGTTCACTCCTCCAGAATCTGCTTGATGTGGAGCGGTGTATAAATACTGTAAATAATAATAATAATAATAATAATAATAATAATAATAATAATAATAATAATAGCAGCAGCAGCAGCATTGGGTTTTGTTCAAACCTCAAGGTTAATTTTTTTTAAAAGAAACATAGGTCGGATAACCCACATGCTCTTCCGTTGCATCTGGTGACAGTGGTGGGATTTTTTCACATATGGGTTTTCGAGTAGAACTTCATTAATTGACTGCTACGGCATTTAACTAGAACAAACCCAGAAACACATGAGTCTGTAGAACAAAATCCAAACTGTTAACTTTGAGGTTTGAGTCTATAGAACTCACTGCCGCAGTCTTTAATAAAGCTCTCAGTTCAACCTCACAGCTAGGGAATGCTGCTGCCTCACCTACAAAAGCTTTTAACTGCTGCCCCTAGAATAGACCCTCTCTACCAAAAAGAAACTCAGTAGCCTGGTTCCTATGATGTAGGCATGGGGCTGACACTACCACTAGAAACAACCTCTCAAAATGAACAAAAAATAAGACATTCATTAACTGAAAGTATTTACAAAAGTGAATAAAACGTCATTCTTCAAATAATAGGTTGAGATTACTTAAAGGTTCTTAAATTAAATATGGTTGCTTACCATTCCTAAGCAGAGTCTTTCTGAGCTAAATAAAATCTCAATAGCTTTTCCTTCAGATCAGATTTCCCTAAGCTCCACCCCATAAACAGGAACAGGTGTAGGAATTTCCCTAAACTTCCTTATAAACAGGAACAGATGCTGTACACCACACCAGCCAGCCTTCCTCTGTCTCTAGTTCTTCCTGCTTCTTCTGGTTCTTAGGGTGATTCATATGTTTCATGGGACTACTTACTGAAGTTCCCTTGTCAGACATAAAATAGGAACCTAAAATATGTTATGTACCACTTGGTTTGCTCATAAAATTATCATGTTTGGTATCTTAAATGTAAAAGTATAGTTTATTCAGACAATAATTACAAATTTACTGAATCTACTTTCAACATTTTCTAAATACAATGATAATTTTATGAGCAAATCAAGTTCTACAAGCTGGTGCCCTCCAGATGTTTTAGACTACAATGCCCAGCATTCATGACCTTTGGCCATGCTGCCTGAGGCTGATGGGAGCTGAAGTCCAAAAGATCTGGAGGGTGCCAGATTGGGGAAGGCTGTCCTACGGCAACAAAGTGACTTTAGATCTGTAAAGAGCACCAAAATAAGTATTGCTTATTTTTCCATTTCCCCCCAAATTTCAGTTTTTTTCCTAGAAAAAAACCCAATTTGTTTTCCAGGGCTTCAAAATTTCCGGAAATCTTACATCTCTTAGCAAGATTTAATGTGGTTGTTTGAAATTAGAATCTAAAGTCTCACATTTTGACATTTTTAACATCTCAACATTTTGTTTTCTGAGCAGGGCCGGATTAAGAGCATTATGGGCCTGGTGCTGAGGATTTTGGTGGGCCTTTTTATGGAAATAAATAAAATGAAGACGCAATTTTATATTAAAACAAATTAAATATTTTAATTACCATTAAAGTGCCAAAACTCAAAAACTCCTGCAGCTCATCAGTAAGGGTCTTCCCAATTTCCCCCAAATTTATTTATTAAAAAAGAAAAAGCAGCCACAACAAAAAGCCAGGAAGCTTTGCTTGACCAAGAATAATTGTGTTGTTCTTGTTGCTTTGTTTTGTTTTCGTTTTTTTGTTAAACTAGCATTTGAACAATTGAGCTGCGAATCAGAAAGATCTTTTGCTCTAGGCTGGAGAGAGAGGTCCCTTCTAAATCTGAATATTACAGACCCTAGCAAGCCCCCATGTGCTTCAAAGAAATGTAGTAACAGTGATTGAAATGCAAAAATCTACCGAAATGCTAATTTGAGAACAACAGTTCTTGCTAGGTCTTGCCTCAAGCCTGTAATGCAGATGTGCTTAGAACACCTTTCTAATCTTGAAAAAATCATTAATTATGCTGAATGATAACGATCAGAGCTAACTCAAATCGTGCCGTGTGTCCCTATATTGTGGGCCTATTGTCTGTTATGGGCCTGGAGCGGCCGCTCCAATCGCCCCTATGTTAATCCAGCACTGTTTCTGAGACAAACTAGATCAAGAAGAAGAAAAGGGAATGCAGGCTGCCAATTGCCTTGGGGCACGTCCCATTGAATGCCATGGCGCTTATGCCTGTGTAGTGTGCAGACGCGTCTAGTCCTGCAGTCCAGCAAGAACTGACATTCTAAATTCCGTCTGTATGTCTTCACCCCTGCGCTCCAACAGTATCCATAACCGAAACAACATTTAAACACAAACACAAGAGTACAGTCATTTAAAATAAGTATTTTTTTTTCCTATTGGAAAATTCAAGTTTGGAGAATTTGGCCGAGATCCCTCTCCCCCCCCCACCCCCACCATCATTTTTATCTCTACCTTGCAACAAGCGCTTCCATTGTTGCTGCAGCTGGAGCGGGTCAGAGGGAACCTTCCAGATGCCGAACTTGCGTTTTATAGGCAAGCCGATGTTAGGTTTTGCATAGGCAGAACGAGATTACCACCTGACATCGAGATTATCACCTGACCTGGTGGGTGTCTCTTTGAGTTCAAGTACACAAGGTCTTTGGTCACGAGACATAGTCTCGAGGTGATATGACTCAGCAGCCTTGGGACAGATTTGGGGTAAACATGTTGATGAATAGGTTATACAACTGGGTGAGTAATATCCTATTTATAGGTACACAGGGTCTGCGGTATAAAGCTGACACACTTGATGACAGCTTCACTTGCTTGCTTGCTTGCTAGCTCGTCTCACTGGACTTGTCTTGTTTGGACTTCACTTCATCTAGCCTTACCACTGGGGTATTGGATTTGTATCTGCAATGATGTAGTGAGTAAGAGATGCATTGCTTGCCTTAATCCCATATAATTGGGTCTTACAAATAAACTCTTTAATCTTTATTAACTGCTGTTATCTCCTCCTTCCGCCTGCGTGACTAGGACTGAGGGTCATTGGCTAGGGGAGCTTTTGAACCCGGGTCAGTCCAGCTCTCACAGCCTTTCCTTTCCTTGGCAGGTCTGCGCTGGGATTGGGAAGGCTGCCTCCTCCTGCCATGGAGGTTTGTGTCTTACTTGGCAGTGGCTCTGCAGCCAGCAAGGACTGCAACGAGGCGAACCATTGTCTCTGCAAGAGCCTGCTCGAATGAACCGGGCATCGCCCACACGCACCAGATATCCGCCGCTTCCCCTCTGCGGCGGCCTTCTGCTCCACTCGCTCAGCGGCCGCCCCCCTTTTAACCCCGTGGGAACTTCAGTGGACACCTCTGTAAATGCAAGTAATAAAGGGACATTTTGTACTCTACGTGGCTGTGTGTGCGCATGTCTTCTTGCATTGCTTTTGACCTCGCTATGCCCGCCAGGGCTGTATACTTTCCGCAAGCAGCTTGAGTCATCATGGGCCTGTGTTGTGCCAGCTCCACACAGCTCTCCTGCTTATCCGGCCAGAAACCCAGTGGAGGCTGGTGGGTGACTCCTGTTTCGGTGGGGCTCCTTAATCCGTTGCAGCTTTTATTCGGAGCTCTATAGGAGCTATTCACGGTGCTCTGTGGTGGTGATGAACCTATTTTGGGTTCAGCCCCGTGGGCAGCTCCTACATGGCAGCATGTCTCCAAGTGATTAGGCCGGTGTTCTCCAACCTTGGGTCCCCAGATGTTTTTGGCCTACAACTGGCTGGGGGCATGCTGGGAGTTGTAGGCCAAAAACATCTGGGGACCCAAGGTTGGGAGAACACTGGATTAGGCAAAGAAGGGCCTTTCTCATCACTGGCTCCCTCAGCCTGTAGATGCCAGGGAGTATCGGACCTTCTGCATTGCAAAGTATGTCCTCTCCCACTGAACTGTGGTACTTCGCCAAATGGACCTCTCAGACATTCAGAGCAGTGTCTGAGGTTCTGCTCCGAATCCCCCCACCATTTGCAGTAAGGCAAAGGTAGGACTGTGGCTGTATTCAGACCTTTAGAATCCCTTCCCCGGGGAGGTTCCCTTGGCACCATCACTGTTTTCTTTTCAGCACCAGATGAAAACCCTTTTATTTATCTGAGGCTACTTCCAAATGGGTGACTCCTAGTGCTACCCAACCATTGCTCTTCTGTTCTAAGCCACAAGCAGGACTGCAATTGACTTTTCACGCTCTTGGGAGTACTGTATCATGCTTTTTCTGTGTGTAGAACCCACTAAGTTCCATCTACACCACTGAGTGTTCCCAAGAACCTACATGGCGACTGTCGGTGGGGAATGGAAGGTCCAGTTGAGCTAAATGCCCATCTGAAGCTCAGCACACATGTACTATAACCTTTGTGATAGGTACAATTTTTCACCCTGTTTATTACTTTTTAAATCAGTCTTTTAATTAGCACTAACATGCTTGTCTGGCTATTTTTTTAATATTAAAAACTTAGGAAAATGCAACTTAAATGAGAGAACGCTATAGCATTATAATATAATTTATTTATTTTTAAAATGATGGGGGGGGGATCCTTTCCTGTCACTGCCATTGTAGCAGACAGTGTGATTAATGGTGATGACAGGAAAGAAGGCTGGTCAAGAAGGCTGTCTCCAAGAAGACGTAATGGAAGCTCACGCTGGCTCAGCTTGTCTGAGCGTGGAAAGCTAAGCAGGGTCAGGCCTGGTTATTACTTGGATAGGAAACCCCTCCTCTAGTTTCCTGCATTGCGCAGGGGGTTGGACTCAATGGCCTTGTAGGCTCCTTCCAACTCTATGTTCTATGAAATCTATGAATGGAGGTGAACATGGTTTTAGGGAAGATAAAGAAGAAAATGCTGGTCTCTTGATTTTGCTCCTGGAGCTTCCGCATCATGGCTTTCCAGTCTGGATATTTAACAGGCAGAATAATTTCATCAGTGTCATTCAACAGAACAGACTTGGTCTTGTACAGGTTGCGATAGGTGCGGTCATTCAAGGCTGTAACTTGTCTATAACAGCCAATGCCTTTAGCATCCATTGAGTGGTGCCAGTGAGAAGAAACATTGTGGTACAAATTAATTGACCAAAAGATTATTTCAACATTCCCTTCTGTAACATAAAAGTCCAGCACCTTTTCCATCCATTGGCTGCAGCTCTTCTTGTAGATTACAACTTTCCCCACCCCTAGCTATTTTATACATCTCCAGGCTCGGCGGCACCAACTGTAGGACTCCCCAGCCATGATGGAAATGCAGATGGTGAATTCTTCGCGGCGAGAATCCTCAGGTTTCCGGTTTTCTATTGTTCTTTTCCATCAGACACTCAATATTCTACGGCTCCTGGAGGCAACTGAGGCGGCTATCCATGACTACTAGTCATGATGGCTATATGCTGCCTCTAGGATCCAGGGATGGGGACTCGGACTCGAGGACTCGACTCGTGAGTCGGACTGAGTCCCCCCTCTGACTCGAGTCTGACTCGAGTCCCAATATTTTTAATGGGACTCGAGACTCGACTCGGGACTCGAGACCAAGGGCTCGGGACTTGAGACCAAGGACTCGGGACTTGAGACCAAGGACTCGTCAACATCCCTGGGCTGTGCCAGAAGGAGTGGAGAGGAGCGTGATCACTGGTGAAGAGCACATGGAAGTGAGGCGCACCGCTGCTCGGCCACTATGGACAGCTACCAGGAGCGCAGCCCCAACAATGTGTTGAGATTTATTTTGATTGATGTATTGTTGTGGGGGTTAGGGTCAGACATTTTGGGTTTGGCTGCCTCTGCCTGCCTGTTTGGGGTTCCCAGCCTCTTCTGCCTGCCTGGTCTCTTCTTGACCAGTTCAACAGTTGAATTGTCCAAGACAAACGCCTCTGCCTGCCTGCCTGCTTTGGGGTTCCCTGCCTCCTCTGCCTGCCTGGTTATTTTGGGTTTGTCTGCCTGGTCTGTTCTTGCCAAAATCAGTTGCAGAGTTTTGTGCCTAGAATTTATTTAAGCCACACATCTGAAGCAGCCTTATTTTGTTGGGGGAAAACCCCATTGATTTTAATAGGGACTCGTGGAGTCAGTTTTGGGAGTGACTCGGGAGTCACCATTTTGGACCAAGGACTTGGACTCGGACTCGAGACTCGGGTCCAAAGACTCGTGACTCGACTCGTGACTCGAGACCAAGGACTCTTCAACATCCCTGCTAGGATCAGGGCCGGCCCTACCATCGTGCAGGCTGATGCGCCTTCATCAGGCTGCAGAGCGGGAAAAGTGGCGAATTGTGCGGATACCCCCCCCCCCAAAACCCCGTCTCCTGCCACCTCCAGCGGGTGCTCTGGACGGCCTCACCAACCGCACTCCGGCTGTGGCGTTTGCAGCAGCAAGAGAGCAACCGCTCCTTCTAGCTGCGGGCGACCACTGCTGCCCTCCGTTTGGCCGGCCGGCCGGCCAGCTGGCTGCTTGCTCCTGCCCACCCCCGGCTTGTGCCCCAGCCACAGGGCTCTCGTGAGAGGTCAGCCCGCCCCCGCCCCCCCAAATATTAGCATACCTTTTTTGGGAGCAAAAATGAAATGAGGAGACTGTATATGGTTTTTTTTTAAAAGACACTTCAAAATGCAACACATGGAAAGACAATTGGAAAACTAACTAAACAGTTGCTTTAAAAATATGATAAGCCCCCTTGTGGAAAAACGAAATATTTAAAAGAAGGGACACGATCCAGGTTCTAGAGCAGTGCTTCTCAAATAGTGGGGCGGGCCCCCCAGGGGGGGCGCGAGGCTCCGTAAAGGAGGGCTCGTTTGACCTCAGTTAAAAGTTTTTTTTTAATATTGTGTTCCTTTAAATCCTGTGCTCCTTTAAATCTTTTCTGCTACAGTTAATAAAGCTATTCTTTGTTGTAAATTGATCCACATTTCTTTCTTTTTTTATTCTCTTATACGTTAATAAGGATACAGTGTTATGCAGAGGTGTACTTATAACAATTTTATAGACAAATGATACTATTTACAGTCGCGCGGGGCGCGCGAAATATTTTCTTCTTCCTAGGGGGGGCATGACAGAAAATAATTGAGAAGCACTGTTCTAGAGGAAGGGCTGGCTAGCAGATGGTGGCAATTGGCATCAAAACCAAGGCATGCAGAGCGAGTAATGCAGCAAGCTGGGGAGTCCTCAGTGACAACCCTAACGGGCTCACCCTTCACACCTGTCAGGTGCACCAGCAGGGCTTTTTACCAGTCCACACAGGACAGGTTGGCACTGTAAAAGTCAGAAAAATTACCATACCTTTAAAAAGATGAGAGAGTAACCAAGGAAACACTGGAATGCAAGACTCTGGATTCTCCATCATAAGTGAGTGAACGAATGAGATCCATTCCAGAGATCATGGCCAGTGTGGAAAAAAGAAACAGAGACAGCTGCTCATAGGAGACCATGCAGAAATCTAGGACTTTGTCGTCCCTGTGATTTGGGCACAGCAGGAGCATGTGTCCCTGGACCTCCCTCCGCCCCGTAAAAAGAGCAGAAGCAAAGAGACGGTACGATTTCTGCATTTGTCTATTTAGCGCCATGTATGTGCTTTACAATGTAGGTTCCCAAGAACCTACGCTGAGCCCTGTTGGATCACACCAAAGGTCCGAGTTCAGCATCAGTTTCCCACAGGTAGCTGAAAGCATGACTTATGAGACCATGATGCTTACATCCGAACTGGCCCTCGGGGCTGATGTTTCCACTGAGCTCTCCTTTGCTGCTCCAAGGTCTCCCCCCCCCCCGCCACAGACTCAGTTGAGTTCAGAAACTAGAAGGAAGCACAGGTGGGAAGACAAGCCTTCAGGGGGCATTGGCAGGGAAGAACTGGCGGGTGCAGCATGCGGGAGGGGTTAAGTGCTGCTCAATATCGCTTCCTGCTTCCCTTCCGCTTTCAAATGCTCCCTCTGCCCCTGGATTCATGTTATCTTGGCAACTCAGATTTGTGAACATACGAAAGGCTGCTGAGAATAGCATTTAATTCCGCCCGTTTAAGGGAAAGATCAAACGGGATGTTGCAAATGGCTCATTTTCTCATCTTGCTTAACTGGGGTTCAGTAAAAAAATGAAATAGTGCCTAGTCGGAGGGTGTGGGAATCCTGGAAGGGCGGCGGGGGCGGGGGGTTAAGAAGAGAAACAATCCCGAAAATAAGCCTGCCTGGGCCCAAGTGGCCACAGGACAGAAAAAAAAATGCCAAGGGTGCCCACAGGTCCAAAAAGGTTGCCTACCCATTGCAGGCCATCCAAGAGTTGAAGACAGGATCCGCTGTGTTGGAAAGTTTAGTTTGACTTACAGCAGAGTTGCCTTATATAGAGGAAGCATGGTAACACAGCATTTTGTATTAGCATAGCTGGCTGGGGCATGCTGGGAGTGGTTGGACGTTTTTTCTCTCTAAACATGCATAGGATTGCGCCCTCACTTTATTAATGCTTTTAAACACATTGTCGAAGAACTGTTTCACACTGTTTAACTACAAGCACCCGCTAAAGCTGGGTGCATGCGTGTAAGTAAGGGAAGGCATGCGATATCGTTACTTGCTTCCGTCTGGGAGAGAGCACATGTTGCCTGTTGCAGAGGGCGAAGAGGAAGGGGAAGCAGTAGGATAAAGGAACCAATCAAGTAACAGGACAACAAAGGGGATGAACAAGAGACGCAGCTGTTGATGCAACAGGTTCTCTATGGTCCCCTCTAGGGTCTGGAAGCAGGTGGTGGAGCTGTTCCTATGATCCCGCACACTGAAGTTTCTCCGTTTAGTCCTACAAGCCCTGCTGCTCCTCAGGCACCCCGCGTTGCCCCCCCACCAACCCCGTCACTTCCGGAAGTGTTTGCGGGAGAATCGTCTTCACCACCTTTGGGCTGGGAGCAAAAGGTTCCGTGTCCTCCAAAATCAGGGCCCCTTGGAGGCTGCGCCGGTCGGCGTCGCTCAACGCGGGGCTTTCGTAGTGGACCCTGATCCACGGAGATCCTAGAACAGAGGGGGAAGAAGCCGCTTGCTGTGATCTACTTGCCCTCCTCTATTGAGAAGGATAATGGGGAAATGGATGGGTTGGTGGGAAGGGAAGGTGGTCCTTGCGGGACGGGGAGAGGCCGCATTCCTCCCCCGATTTTAGAAGTCAGGTTAGTTTCGTTCCCTCCGACATTTTGTGGCAGCTCAGAGACAGCACAAACCCATTAAACCTATTTAGGAATCAAGCTGCATTCCTCCCCCGATTTTAGAAGTCAGGTTAGTTTCGTTCCCTCCGACATTTTGTGGCAGCTCAGAGACAGCACAAACCCATTAAACCTAGTTAGGAATCAAGCTGATGGTGGCTTGTAGTAGCTTCTGCTTTAAGACGGCTGCCAGCCAAGGATGCCATCCTGTGGTCCAAGCATCGCCACCCTCACCCCGGCCTGCAAACTGACCCCCCCCCCCTCCTCTGGCTTATCCGACATAGGCAGGCTCTGTCTTTTGCACACCGATTTTGTAGAAGGCCCGGTTCAACAATCACCACAGTAACCATGGTAACCTTTGTGGCATTATTATTGGGGGAAACAACTCTGCATAGGATCATGCTGTGCAGATGGCTGAGAATTGTGCACTGGCCTTGGCACATGGAAGAGCATGTAATATCTCTATGCTTGTGGAAGAACAAGCCCGGTGGAATGGGTGGGTGGGGGCTGCAGTAATGGTCTCAATCTCCACCTACAGGTGATCATAGAATCATAGAAAAGTAGAGTTGGAAGGGGCCTACAAGGCCATCGAGTCCAACCCCCTGCTCAATGCAGGAATCCAGGTCAAAGCATCTCTGACAGATGTCTGTCCAGCCGCACCTTGAATGCCTCCAGAGTGGGAGAGCCCACCACCTCCCTAGGTAGTTGATTCCATTGTCTTATTGCTCTGACATCAGGACATTTTTCCTGATGTTTAGGTGGAATCTGGGTTCATAGCAGCATAGAATAATAGAAAAGTAGAGTTGGAAGGGGCCTACAAGGCCATCGAGTCCAACCCCCTGCTCAATGCAGGAATCCAGGTCAAAGCATCCCTGACAGATGACTGTCCAGCTGCACCTTGAATGCCTCCAGAGTGGGAGAGCCCACCACCTCCCTAGGTAGTTGGTTCCATTGTCTTATTGCTCTGACAGTCAGGAAATTTTTCCTGATGTTTAGGTGGAATCTGGGTTCCTGTCACTTGATGGCCCCATGAGGAACAGAAGGAGGGTAAGGAAAGCACAGAAGCCCGTGAGCACAAGACCACAACTCCTGGAGCAGGCACGTATATACTCAAGTATAAGTCGGCCCTAATATAAGTCGAGGCCCCTAATTTCACCCCAAAAAACTGGGAAAACTTATTGCCTCCAGTATAAGTCTAGGGTGGGAAATGCAGCAGCTACTGATAAATTAAAAAAATAAAGATACGGTAGATACCGGTACCAATAAAATTAACATTAATTGAGGCATCAGTAGGTTAAATGTTTTTAAATATTTATTTCAAAGAAAAACAGTAAACTAGCTCTGTAAGTGGAAAAGGGGGTCAACAAATGCAATATGGTATCAAAAATACCGTAACTTTAAAAGTACAACAACCTTAGCTCAATCAGCAACCAAGCTAAAACACAAGAGCTAAAATCCTTCAAAACTGGAGTTCTCCTCCTCATCATCTGTATGTCCAAACAGAGCTTCAGCTTCAGTAAAATGTAGGAATGTAAGTCTATATTTTCAATCTAGCTAGCCTTTCAATCTAGTAGCCAGGGAGGCAGAGGCTGTTAAATTAGCATTACAAATCCTGGTGTTTGTTAGTAGGATTAGCATAAGTGCATAGAGGTTTTGGTTTTCCTCAAGTTAGAAGAAGAAAGTTTATGTAGATGTACCACCAGTTAAGAGACAAAAGCTTGAGTTTCTGGCAGCAGACACTGACTCAAGTATAAGCCATGGGGGGCATTTTTCAGCACAAAAAATGTGCTGAAAAACTCGGCTTATATTCGAGTATATACGGTACTTTCCTAAGCTCATGGACCGCTGTGCCTACCTAGGGACTGTGTTGCCCTCTTTGCTGTGACCAAGAGAAGCAGTGCCTCTTCCTCTTGGTGGGAGAGATGCTAGGATGGAGGAAGGTGGCCTAATGGCAGACAGAGGCAGGAACATCGGAAATGCTCAATTCCAGGCCAAATCTATGTGTCCGTCTGTGGTTCTGCAGGATCTCAGGCAGAGAAAGGTCTCTCTCATCACCTGCTTCCAGAAGTCCTTTTAACCGAGACTGAACCAGAGGCCTTCTGCTGCATAAAAAGCAGGGGCTCTCCTGCTGATCTATGTGTCCTCCCCCAGAGGACTGGAAGCATGTGGCAAAGCCCTCCTGGGACTCGAGAGCTAGAGTGGAACGAAGAAAGCAAAGGCAGCCCTGGGGTGGTTACACAAACTGACTGCACCAGGAAAGGCCTGGAAGAGCAGGAGGATCTGGTTCAGAAACTGCTGCGGGATTTTACGGGCGACATGGCAAGCACATACACCTGGTTAAAGACTCCAACCAGTGGATCTTACTTACATGCCACTCCCTTGGGGGCTGCAGCCTGCCTTCCCCGTTTTATTGATCTATTGCTGACCTGTTCGTTAGCCACGTGTCAGTGTGACTGCTGGAAGGAGCCCACGGGGGTTCGCTAACACCGGAGGAGCCATAACTCTGGGGCAAGATGCAAGCTTTTGCATTCGAGAGGCTGCTGAAATCCGTACTCCTTGGCTTGGAAGGAACACAAACCTCAGCAACTCAATATATGCAGGTGAGTGCTACAGCTCCAAAGTTTTTCTCTGGCTTGGATTTTATCCGAGCTGGAGAAAAATGTAACACTTTCCCACGCCCCCCACCTCCTGAACCTCTGAGCCCCTTCCTTCCCTCCCAGGGTCTTACTTTCCTTCTGCTCTTAGCCTCCCTCCCTTCCTCCCCAGCATCTGGAGTGCTGCTGTACACAGTGACCCGGGCGCTGGAGGGAGAGGGGGCCTGCTCTCCTTCAGGTAAGCAGGCGGGTCGGGAGCAGGAGGAAGTGCTTTGCAGGCTCACAGGGGAGGAGCCGGAGCTTGTCGTGCTCGCAACGATGTCATCGGGGGCCCCAATCGGATACGCTCTGCAGATGAGAAATGCTGGCTCAGCACTTCTACACTGCCACGTGGAAGCGCCCTCAGGGTTGGGCTGCACATTTTAGACTGGCAGCACTTGTGTTCAGGGCCCTGAAAAAGTTGGCAAAACTCCCCCCACCCCCCCCGGCAGATCACAAATTACCCCGGTGCACTGCAGGCTCTTACCTTTCCTCACTCGCTGCCCCACGGAGACCAGCAGCTCGGCACCCACACGGTGATTGATCGCCTGCCCCTCCTGGGTGCGGCCAGCTCCCAGTCCATGTAGCGCCTGAGCGATGGGCAGGGCGAGAATCTGTTGAATGGTCCCTGCGGAGGAAGGTCGGGAGGACAGTGGGCAAAACGCCACAGCCACCTCCAAGCCAGCACTGGCGGGAGGGGAAGGGGACGGGAGGGGAGGGGTGAAGCAGAGAAGGCTGGGGTGAGGGACCTACAGAATCTGCTTCAGTCAGCCAAAACTAGGCTGACTAGCATTACCCAGAGGACCTTCTCTTCTGCTGCTCCCAGATTATGGAATGGCCTGCCGGAGGAGATACGTCAACTTGTCAGTCTTTTGGACTTTAAAAAAGCCATAAAGACTGAACTCTTCCGGCAGGCCTATCCGGCGGAATTTTAGGATGTTTTTAAGATGTTTTTAAGATGTTTTAAAGATGTTTTAAGATGTTTTTAGGATGTTTTAAGATGTTTAATAGTATATATTGTGTTGTTTTAGTTTAGGTATTTTATATTTTCTGTTGTTCCCCGCCTCGATCTAGATGGAGAGGCGGGTAATAAATAAATTATTATTATTATTATTATTATTATTATTATTATTATTATTATTATTATTATTATTACTACAGTGATGGGTGCACAACGCCCCTTCCTTGGAAGCAGCTGCCACTGGCGGAAGAAGGCAGAACCCCCCCCCCCCCTCAGAAGAGGCTCTGGAAGGAAGATGTCGCAAATCCGTCCAGTTCCAAGATAAGCCGTAGTCATTATCACAGTCCGAGGGCAGAAGCCAAAATATATCAGTCCAAAACAGAGCAAACGTAAACCAGTTTGGGATCAGGCAAAGTCGTGGTCACAGGGTTGTTCCAAGGTTCAAAGGTACAAGTCTGAGGTCGGGAATGTCAGGAGCGTCCGGCTGTAGCTGTCTTAAGAAACCATTGCTTCCAGCAGCCTCTGGGTGTGTTTGGGACCTGCCTTTCGAGCAGGCGCTGATTGGTAAGGCTGCCCAGCTGGGTCCGGCTGCACTTCGCCTGGCCCCACCCCAAACACACTCCGGCACGGCTGGTCTCTGTCTGACCTACGGGAGGCACAACAGAAGAGAAGAACCCCCAGGCCCCTCTGCAACGTATCCGTTTGGCTCGCGCGGGCTGAGCGGGGCTGAACTCGGCCCCGCTCATGCCCACGCGAGGCTCGCGCGGGCCTACCTGCAGGCGGCCGGCGGCTCGGCTGTCCGCGGTGAGCCATCCGCACTGGTCCCGTCGCGTCACTTCCTGCGCGGCGGAAGTGACGCGACGGGACCCTGCTCCGGCGCGCTAGACCCCCGCGCTATGTTTTTGGCGGGGGAAACCAGGGCAACAGGGCTGTGGGGGCCCAGCGCGCCAGAGCAGCCAGAAGTGACGCGATGGGGGACTGAGGCTCGACCGGCGCTGGCAGCTCGACCAGCGGGGAGAACTCTCCGCACCGCTCAGATCAAGGACGGGCGGCCGCCGCTGCGGAGAGGCGAGCCTCAGAGAGCCGTGAGCCAGCAACAGGTTCGTGTGACACCCATATCTGCAAACCTTGATGTGGAACATGATAGGGGCGGGGGATTATGCATGGTGCGGATAGGGAGAGAGACGTTTTCTCCCTGTCTCATAATACTAGAACTTGAGTTCATCTCATGGAACCGAATGGTGGGAGATTCAAGAAAGATTAGAAGGAAGTCCTTCACATAGCACATAGCTAAACTATGGAATTCACTTCCAGGAGAAGGAGTGACGGCCACCAACTTAGATTGCTTTAAAAGGGGGGTAGACAAATTCATGGAGGAGAAGGCTATCAATGGCTAGTCATTGGTGACTGCAAATTACCTCCAGTATCAGAGGCATTGTGCCTCTCAACGCCAATTGCTAAGGAATGTGAAAACGCTTTGGCACTTGTGCCCCAGTTGTGGCAGCTGGTGGCCAATGCAGGAACAGAACATGCTGGACTAGCCGGGCCTTTGGTCTGATCCAGGTTCAGGGCTCTTCTTATGTTCTCATGTTCCATCTCATCCAGCATCCTTCTTGCCACTGTGGCCAAACTGACGCCTTTCAGAAGCCCACAAATAGGGCATGGCAGTAACCGCCTTCTCCCGCTCCCCAGTAACGTTTATTCAGTGGCAAATTGCCTCCAACACTGGAAGTTCCACATAGCCATCATGACTAGTAGCCACAAACAGACCTCCCCGCCCTGCCATGAATTTGTGTATATCATGAAGTCAGGATGTTTTTGCTCCGATGGGCCTCACTTGACACTTGCTTACACTGATCCACAAACACACTTTTTTAGTGTTCTGTGCAAAAACCAGCACCTGCCTCAAGCGATGCAAGACATCTCACACTTTTCCTCTTCCTGGCTATTGTCTATCCTCTCCTTCTTGTCCAAGCATTTTTCCTTCCTTTTTCTTTTAGCCAGTGTGGCGTAGTGGTGAGAGTGTTGGACTGGGACTTGGGAGATCCGGGTCCAAATCCCCACTCGGCCATGAAACTCACTGGGTGACTTTGGGCCAGTCACTGACTCTCAGCCTAACCTACCTCACAAGGTTGTTGTGAGGGTAAAATGGAGAGGAGGAGGAGGATTATGTAAGCCACCTTGGGTTCCTTGCAGGAAAAAAGGCAGGGTATAAATATAATAAATAAATAAATAAATAAATAAAATGGCTGCTAAAGCATAAAGCAGGGAACCAGTGTGGCGTAGTGGTGAGAGTGTTGGACTGGGACTCGGGAAATCCGGGTTCTAGTCCCCACTCGGCCATGAAACTCACTGGGTGACTTTGGGCCAGTCACTGACTCTCAGCCTACCCTACCTCACAGGGTTGTTGTGATGATAAAATGGAGAGGAGGAGGAGGATTATGTAAGCCGCCCTGGGTTCCTTGCAGGAAAAAAGGCGGGGTATAAATATAATAAATAAATAAATAAATAAATTGCAGCTGTGCACCCCTTCACCTGGGTGCCCAGTTAATCTCATCTGCCAATTTCTTTCCGCAGAAACAACAAATGAAGAAAAACATCACCTGGCTGTTTTATGAACCTGAAACCTTGCTAATAGCACAATCTCATGTCATAATTCAGTACTAAAGGAAGAGAAATTAGAATTAGAACAGAGCCCACAATTCCAGGAGGAAAAATCACATATGTACCAGGGGCAAGAACCCCAGGCCAGTTCGATGGGTGCCAAAAGGTAGAAGCATAGCATCACAGAACAGTAAAGTTAGAAGCGGCCTACCAGGCCATCGAGTCCAACACCCTGCTCAATGCAGGAATCCAGGTCAAAGCATCCCTGACAGATGGTTGTCCAGCCGCACCTTGAATGCCTCCAGAGTGGGAGAGCCCACCACCTCCCTAGGTAGTTGGTTCCATTGTCTTATTGCTTTGACAGTCAGGATTTTTTTCCTGATGTTCAGACGGAATCTGGGTTCCTGTAACATGAGCCCATTATTCCGTGTCCTGCAAACTGGGATGATGGAGAAGAGATCCTGGCCCTCCTCTGTGTGACAACCCTTCAAGTACTGGAAGAGTGTGATCATATCTCCCCTCTCAGTCTCCTCTTCTGAAGGCTAAACATGCCCAGTTCTTTCAGTCTCTCCTCATAGGGCCTTGTTTCCAGTCCCTTTATCATCCTTGCTGCCCTCCTCTGAACCCTCTCCAGTTTGTCTACGTCCTTCTGAAAGTGTGGTGCCCAGAACTGGACGCTGTACTCAAGATGAGGCCTAACCAGTGCTGAGTAAAGGGGAATTATCACTTCCCGCGATTTGGAAGCTACACTTCTATGAATGCAGCCCAAAATAGCACTTGCCTTTTTTGCAGCTGTTGGGGGTGAGCAGTCAAAACCTCAAGCCATATATGGGCGCATGACGTAATTGGGACCACAGAGTCTCTGCATCCTAGAGCAGACACTCTGTGAATATTACCCAGACCTCCCCTGGTGCAGGATGTGGGCGTAGCCAGTGCCTTCTCTTCCTGCTCCGGGAAACAGTCTGAGCCATGAACTTGTGAGTGCAGCATGTCTGAAGATGTAGCCGAGAGAAGCAGTTCTGAACTTTTCCCAAGTTCAGAACAAGTCGACTACTGAATGATTCCTGCACAGCTGTAAATACTTTCTTAAGCCTGCCTGTATCCAGTCTGGAAGATCTGAGTGAGGAAACTCTGTTTTTAACCTCCAAAAGACTGTTTGTCTCATTGGCAGTATAAAGGGGGAAACCAGGTGAAGATCCAGTCAGCCCAGAAGGGCAGCCTGTAATTGCCAAATGCCAGGGCCGGTGCTACCATTAGGCCAACTAGGCAGCTGCCTAGGGCGCAGGGCTAAAGGGGGTGCCAGAAACGCCTTGGAAAAAAATACAGCGCTCTCAAGTGGGAAGGGGGGGGCGCTAAATATCTGATCTTGCCTAGGGCACCAAACTGCCTTGCACCGGTCCTGCCAAATGCTATTGCTGCTTTAACCAGCAGCTCCACACGCTCACGTTTTTCCGCTGTAGTTGGGGTCAGTCAGCTCTGCTGTACTTGCACACGCAAGAGGGGAGAGATAATAACTTTTAATATCCTCTCCCAGCTCTTTTAGCAATCCCCAACAGCAGCCACATCACACTGCTGGCTCATATTCAGCTTGTGATCTACAACAATATCCTTCTCGCTTGTAGTACTGTTGACCCAAGTAACTGGAATTAAGTGCACCAAAAGCCGTGTCTGGATTTGCCTGCCAAAAACTCTTACGGCATGCCTGGAGGGGTGGCTCCCCTGCCCTGCGCCCATTCGTTTCAGTAGGTCTTGTGCAGGAGAACGTCCTGGCAGACAGCACCCCATCTCTTTCTGGATCTTCCTCCAAAGTGTATTGTTAGGCGGTTGGGCTGTCTTAATTATTGTCTGAAGGGGGTCAAACACCTTTTTGCCTAGACGGGATCCAGGGACGCAACTCCGTGTTGCTCAGTTATGGTTGCTTCTTTCCCTGAACGGCCAGTTGACCTGAAGGTCTGGGGCCTGGGACCCAGATTCTTCCAGGCCAAGCTGGCAGATGAGAAACAATGCGTTTTGCAGCTTGAACTGGGAGAGAGAATTGGGAGCAAAATAGACATGGTAATGGGGGCGGCGGATGAATACGTCTCTGTTTCCTTCCATTTTTTTTTGCAGATGGCAGCGGTGTGTGAGAGGGGAAAGATTCATCAGGGGGCAGGGTGAGTTTCTCCCTACCCCTCCACAGCTCACTGTTCCCCCAGTGAAAATCAGCCTCCTGCCAAACATGTTTTTTCCTAACATTTGCCCTGTTTGGAAAAAAAAAATCACACGTGCATGCGTGAACGGTCCAATCCCGCTCTCCCCACACCACACGTACTGCCGCCGCTGGATCTTCTCACCCCCCAGAGAAGTGGGGAGCGGGACATTGTCTCTCCCCATGCCTACCCGCTCCTTACCATCACGCTGAGCCACCAGCTCCTCCCGGGCCCGGGCCCGCCTCAGCACCTGCAGGCGCTGCTCCTCTGTCCCCGCACACAGGGCACGGGCCACGGCAGCGTCCACCCCTTGTGCCTGCAGCATGGCCTGGAAGGTGTGCAGAGCGGAGCCGTCATCTAGGGCTCTGGCAATGTGGGCAGTGCCCTCCGGCAGCGAGCTGGCTCTCCCGCACTGCCACAGCAAGATCCCCCCTGCAGAGACGGAGGGAGAAGAATGGGTGAGGGTTAGGGGGTGGTGGTGGTGGTGGGGAGCATCTCTCCAAACAAGGAAGGAAGGCCAAGCTAGATAGCAGGTGGGTTTAGACAACACGAGAACCCACACTCGTATGGGTCGAGTGCGGGGTTGTTGTTGAAAATGTGGGTTCATGTTGTCTGAACCCAGACACGCAAACAAACCATGTTTTGCCAAGCACGAATAACCCACAGTTCACAACTCAACAACAAACCATGGGTTCATGAGTTGCTCACGAGCACACGCACTCACTCACTCACACGCACTCATGCACGGCAGAAGCACATCAGATGCTACTGTCCGAAGAGCAGGACACAAAGCCCATCCATCATGCATGAAGAATGCCACTACGACGGCGCCCATCGGTGCAGACCTAGCGTGGTCACCAGCTCACGGAGATCCGCAGGGCCTCGTCCTTCCAGGCACTCCAAGGATTCGAGCACCTCCAAGGAGTTGCCTACTCGGCACCCCAAGGGCCCGTCCATCGTGCTGAGCACTGCGGCTGTGCTCATCCCGAGCTGGGTCCCAACTGACACCTGAGCGAGAGAGGGAGAGGGAGAGAGAACTTCAGGTGTTGGAGAGCAGCCTGTTCAACCCTTCCATCAGGAGGGAGATGGAGGGAGCCTGGCTCTGTCTGGGGGCTGGTGTGAGAGCTGGACTGACCCGGGTTCAAAAGCTCCCCTAGCCAATGACCCGGCAGTCCCAGTCACGCAGGCGGAAGGAGGAGATAACAGCAGTTAATAAAGATTAAAGAGTTTATTTGTAAGACCCAATTACATGGGATTAAGGCAAGCAATGCATCTCTTACTCACTACATCATTGCAGATACAAATCCAATACCCCAGTGGCAAGGCTAGATGAAGTGAAGTCCAGAACAAGTCGAGAGGAGTGAGACGAGAAGAGAAGAGGAGTGAAGCTATCAACAAGTGTGTTAGCTTTATACCACAGACCCTGTACCTATAAATAGGATATTACTCACCCCAGTTGTATAACCTATTCATCAACATGTTTACTGCTAAACTCGTCACATGACTGCTGAGTCATATCACCTTGAGACTATGTCTGGTGACTATGCCTTGTGTACTTCATCTCAAGAGACAACCTCCATGTCAGGTGATAATCCTGATGTCAGGTGGTAATCTCGTTCTGCCTATGCAAAACCTAACAGCTGGTGGCGGGGCAGACACCGGGAGTCATAGAATTAGGGTGCACGCAGTTGTAGCCCAACACATCTGGAGGGTATCACATTGGGGAAAGCTCCGTTAGGCCAGGCTAGGGGCTCAGAAGACCTCCAATTGCACCAAAGTCCACCAGGCCTACGCTCCCTTTGGATAGACGAGATTCAGATCTGCCTCTCGCACGAGGCGGGACACAGGGGCCTGCAGCTGATGTTCTGCTCCCATGAAAAAGACATTTCGGCCGGCTCCAGCTGGAGAAGAGAGGGTGCCTCTTGGACCGACAGGGGAGAGCCTGACACAGCCAAACTCTTCCCTCCGTGCCGTGCGATCCAGCACTCCCCCCTCCACAAGAGGATTTGGCCCCATGTCCCAGCACACACGGCGCTGGATGCGGCCGCTGACTCACCAGGCTTTGTGCCAACTGCTGGGCACTCTCCAGGGTAGGGTAGAGGGCAGCACTGCCAAACTTCACATCCAGTACCAGGGCAGAGACGTTCTCCGCGACCTTCTTGCTCAGGATGGAGCCTGTGAGCCAAGAGAGAGGCAGCTGCTTTGGTGATGTGGAGCCTCCTCGGGAGGAGGAGGCCATGCCTCGACGGCAGCCTCGGAGGGAGGCATCCTGTTCTGTGGGGCCCCCCGCCTTCACGGTCTCCCTCGGACCCCACACGGCACAGAGGAATTAACCGGGATGTTGTCTGCTAACTAACTCACGCACACCCACCCTTTCCCTATTTTACTCGCAAGCAACGAATGGCCGCAAGTGAACTGGACTCCCAAGCATCTCAGTCCTGCCTTCCTTTGCAGAAAATACAGATGATAGATCTTGCCAGGATCAGATCTTAGCCCCGCTCCTCCTGTGCAGAGGGGAAAGCAAGATGGCATCAAAAGGCCGCAACCAGGTCTTGATCTCTGGCCACCGTCTGTCCCCCACAAGCCCTGTCTATACAGCAGTGTTCTCCAGCCTTGGGTCCCCAGATGTTTTTGGCCTACAACTCCCAGCATGCCCCAGCCAGCGTAGCTGGCTGGGGCATGCTGGGAGTTGTAGGCCAAAAAACATCTGGGAAACACTTTGCCAGTGCAACCCCCTCAGGGTCCTATTTCCAGCTGGCCTCCTGTGTTCTGCTTGGGCTATGAATCGGGAAGACTCATAGCTATGAATCGGGCTATGAATCGGGATGATAAAGGGACTGGAAACAAGGCCCTATGAGGAGAGACTGAAAGAACTGGGCATGTTTAGCCTTCAGAAGAGGAGACTGAGGGGAGATATGATCGCACTCTTCCAGTATTTGAAGGGATGTCACACAGAGGAGGGCAAAGATCTCTTCTCGTTCATCCCAGTTTGCAGGACACGGAATAATGGGCTCAAGTTACAGGAACCTAGATTCCACCTAAACATCAGGAAAAATTTCCTGACTGTCAGAGCAATCTGACAATGGAACCAACTACCTAGGGAGGTGGTGGGCTCTCCCACTCTGGAGGCATTCAAGGTGCAGCTGGACAGCCATCTGTCAGAGATGCTTTGACCTGGATTCCTGCATTGATCAGGGGGTTGGACTCGATGGCCTTGTAGGCCCCTTCCAACTCTACTTTTCTATGATTCTATGATTCTAAGACCTCAGTTGGACTCTCGCCTCTGCCGTGAACTCACTCGGTGGCCCTAGGCAAGCCACTCTCTTTAAGCCGCAGTTCCTTCCCTCCATCTGCAGTATAGGGGGCTGACAATGCTACTTTAGGATGCTGCCCCAGCTCCTCCTGGAAGCCCAGCTGGAAAAGTTGTAAATCCAGTCAGATAGCTTTATTATGCAGAAGTTACAGACTAGCAAGCGTCGCTTCAGGCTACACAGCCAAGCTCTCTGCACCCCCAGTAGGTGGAGACAAAAGTTAAGTTGCGCTTGCGCACAACTGTTGCATAATACAGGATTACTAAACTCTCCTTAGTCTCCTAAGTTAAAGCATCATGAAAGAAAGTTGTTAGGAAACTGACTCTGATTGCTGCAACTCTCCCGGTGGTTCAAGCTGAGCAGGCTATTAGGCCCTGCCTGCCCTCAAGGCGGGTCTTTCCACGGGGTGGCCTCCCTGGCTGCCACACAGTCTCCTGGAGCGACGCCATCCTTTTCATCTGACATCTAACCCTCCGAGCTCTGAATCCCACACCCCTGCGTCCCCACAGTTTCCAAGGGCCCCGCTTGGCCTCCACCCGAGAGATCAGACTGCAGCTGGGTGGCCTCCTCTCTCTCGCTGCTGTTCGCCCGCCCCTCTCCGGCTCCACACCCTTGACGCCTCAGCGGCCTCTTCCAGGTCCCCCTCCTTGTCTGACTCAGGATCGGTTCCCATGTCTTCTTGAGGTGCATCTGCAGAGGTCTGGGGCCTCATCCCTACGACTGACTTATCTTACATGGTTATTATTGTCAGGATGGCAGCTAAATAATACACGTGAAGCACCCGGAACACTTTAAAGTGCTGTACCAAGCCTGCGGCGGCTGCACTTTTTCCAGTTGCAGGATTGCACTGGTGCAAGACCCTCTCCAGTCCAGCATCCTGTTTCCCGCAGTGGCCAACCAGACGCCCCAATGGGAAGCCCACGAGAAGGGCACGAGGGCAACAGTCCTCTCCTGGTGCTGTTGGCGCAGCAGCTGCTCTTCAGAGACGACAAGCTGTCTCTGGGTAGGATCGAGCCATCGTGACTTACTAGCCATTATTCACCAGGTCCGCACGATCACTGCAGCCCACCGTGACACGATAATAAGCCACACTGACCGCCCTTCGTGGCTTGAATATTCAAAATGGCTGCCGGCACGCACCACAGCCCACCATGGCTTAAATGTGGCGATCGCGTGGCCCCTTGACTGTGAATTTGCCCAATTCCCTTTTAAAGCCACCCGTTGGTGGTGTCATGACTCGCGGCGTGCTCGTCGGCAAGGGGCTGCCGCTGCGCCTGCCAAGCCAGGCCGAAAGCAAGTGCAAGCCGAGGCACTCACCGGATTTCCGGGTTCCCTCCGGACGGAGCCCTTTTTACGTAGAAAATGGCGTAAGATACTTCAAAAGCAGCCGCGATTTGTGTAACTTGTGCAAATCGCAGCCGTTTTTAAGGTATCTTATGCCATTTTCTATGTAAAAAGCACTGCGGAGGGAACCCGGAAGTTGCTTCCCCAGTTCGGCTCGGGAGAACGTGAGTCAAGCCAGGGAAGCAGGTAGGGTGAGCGGAGCTTGCGGGGGGGGGGGGGTCGAGCCCGGCCAGTTCGCCAGACTTCCACCCCTGAAACGAGCTCCGCACACATCCCTCGTCATGACGATAAATTAATTTTGCGCTGTGTGACGAAGTACTTGCTTTTGTTTGTCCTGAATTTCCCATCATTCAGCGTCATTGGATGGCCCTGAGCTCTAGTATTATGGGAAAGGATTGCACTTTCCCCACAGCGGGCCTTATTTTTATACACCTCTATCACTCCCTGCTCCCCCTTAAGTCATCTTTTGGTTTTTTGCCATATGCTTATTTGTTGCACATTCCCCCAGTCTGGAGAAATCCTTCTGGAGTCCTTCACTGTCCCCCTTTTTGTTTTCACCACCCTGACTAATTCGGTGGCATCAGCAAGCTTGGCTACCACCACACTGCTCACCTCCAACCCCGGATCATTCATGAACCAGGTAAAAAGGGCCTGCCTAATACTCATCCTTGGGGGACCCCACTTTTTACCTCCTTCCATGGTGAGGACTGTCCATCTTTTCCTACTCTGCCACCTGTTCTTTAACTAGTTACTGATCCATAAGAGGACTCTTATCCCATGACTGCTAGATTTGCTGAGCAGCCTATGGTGATACTCTTATCAACAAGGTTTTGAAAGTCCAAGAATACAGCTCCCCACATCGGTCTCATGACACAAAAGCCCAGTGTAGCTGAGTGTGATGTTATGATATCGTGTGTAAATTAATATGTGTATACAGTAATACCTTGGATTGCAAGTAACTTGGTCTGAGAGCGTTTTGCAAGACAAGCAAAAAATTTTAAAATTTTTTGACTTGATAAACGAGCAAGGTCTTTCAAGACAAGTAGTCGTAGGGATGTAACCACTAGCCTCGAGCAGGCATAGCGGGCCGAAATTGGCCCCGCTCACGTCCGCCAGAGACTTGCTTTGATATAGGAGTGTTTTGGATTACAAGCAGAGTTCCAGAACGAATTATGCTCTCAATCCAAGGTATTACTGTATATGGTAAGTTTAGTGATGTGTTCCTGTTATGAGTCTATGGCTATAAGTGGGTATTCCTGTTGCATCTCTGGTAGGTAAGTCTATGGTGAGTGAGAAATGATGGGCAGGAAGAAGGGCGGATGTGCATATGTGAGCTGATTGGCTGAGAGAGTGAAGGGGGAGTGAAGTGGGTGTGCTGCGGGAGGCAGATTAAGTTAGCTAGGAGGAGTTGAGCCAGAGAGCCAGATTGATCAGCGACAGTAGTCAGAGTTAGGGAGGGCTGGAAATATTAATGTGACCAGATGGGGAGGGTGAATTTAGAAATAGCACAGGATAGGAGATTAAATAGTATTAACTGCAACTTACGTATTGAACTTATTTCAAGAGACTTTTGGAGCCTAAATAAACTTTATTTGTTAAAGCAACCTGTGCGAGAAGCAGTGCTCTACATATTGTCAGAGAAAACATAACTGGTGTTTATTAACATAAGGTGGGGATAATATAAATCCCAGGGACAGTGTGAGAGTTGTAAGGGTTATAGAGAGAAAACCCGTAACCTTACAGAAACACACCCACAGGCAGCTCCAAAAGGAGGGCAGAAAAGAAGGCCCTGTGAGGGGAGGGGCACGTGACACTGAGCAGTCCCCCCCAGTAGGTTGAACAACAGTGCAGTCCTGTGTCCGTGTAATGCCACAACACCCCGCTGGCATCCATACCCTGTTTCTCTGTTTGACTTGCATAGCAGATCCAAGGACGGCTTTGCTAAGGAACAGTAAATACTGAGTCCCAGTATTGGGAGAAAGGTGGGTTTATATATAAATTGTGGAGAAAGCAAACCTAAGCCCCCCTGCCCTGACCACACCACACACACACACACTCACCAAGGAGGGGGGAAGGAGCACCAGGGGGGGGGGAGACAGCCAGTTCTCCACAGATGCAAAGGGGACAAACAACATCTGCATAGAATCACCCCAGGGGGGAAGGCAGGAAGCATCACCAGGTTTGTCAATGCTCTCGCATATCAGCCCCATCTACATAAGACTTGAATACCTCTCTAGGGCAGACGCTTCGGCACCCTTAAGAAATGGCCACTCAACACCATAGGATGGAACCATTAAGCAAGTGGCTTCAAAGGGACCCCATCCCACGGGGGGAAGGCGTCACCCCACCTGACCCAAAAGGCCGCCCCTCAGGGAGGGTGTCAACCCACCTGATCACGGAGGGAGGGGCTACCTGAAACACCAAGGTATAAAATACCCTGCACAAGGGAACTTTGTTTGTTGGACCTGATCAGCAATCTTGCCCATGCCTGGGGTAAGGGAATGAAGGATCAGCAACCTCAGGAAACCAAGCTGAAATCACTGGCCGCTTGGGTTGACCCCCCCCGGGAAACCAAGTGAAATCACTGGCCGTGTGGGTTGACCGGACCCCCGGGAAACCAAGCTGAAATCACGCACAAGCCGCTTGTGTAGACCGGGCCCCGCCGGGAACCCAGCTAGCCGCTTGGGTAGACCGGGCCTCTGCCGGGACCCGAGCTAAACTAACTAGCTGAGAGCCCTGAAATCACGTTGGCCTTGAGCTGTGTTACTTTGTACCGTACTGATAAGCTGTATTGCTGGCGTAGGTCTGAGTTTGTGAAGGTAATTTTGTAAATAAACTTGTTTTCTAAAAGATACTTTTGTGGCTATAAGTTATCCCTTTTGTTCTGGGCTAAGGGTGGACGCTGGGGACCTCGGAGAAGGCCCGCCCCAGGACTCGCTACCCCTTAGCATTGACACCCGCGCAGAAGACAGGTTGTCGGTCTTCCACTTAAATATAGATATAAATATAAATAGAATGCATTTCTAAAACCTAGACTCAGGGTGCTTCCAGATGGACGGCTCCTCGTGCTACCCATCAAAAGACATTGAGCAGCTATCCTGGCAATCCGTTGATGGATTTTCCGCAGTAAGAAAAAAGACGGAAGGAGCAGCAGGAAAACACAGGAAGGCTGCAAATGGAACAGGGGGTCTTCTGGACCCACCCCCTTGTAGAAGTCTACGAATGAGGCAGGACAATGGCATCACAAAAGCCTCATCCGGAAGCACCTCAGACTGAGTGAGGACACACCGGGAAAAGAAGACGTGCCAGGCACATAGAAGCATGCGCTGTGCTGGTAGAAGGACCCCAAGGGACTCGGCGGCGCCAGGCTATTGACAGGATGTGACCCCGTACTGTGATGAGGGGCATGCTGTCTACAGTAGCCGTGATGTCTCTGAGGGCGTAGAGGACCTTGTCGGCTGGGACCAGCTCTTCGCTCTGTGCCACGATGCAGCAGCCAACCGTCTCCAGGATCTGCTCCATCTGCGGGGGAACAAGGCCTGCGCCGTCTACACGGATCTTCAGTCCTCCTGCCCAGGAAGCAAGAATCCACCTCCCTCCACTGGCTAGGCAAAGCTGGAGTTCCAAGGAGAACTCTCGAGGTCAGGCTCCTCGAACCTGTTGCCCTCCGGACGTGTTGGATGAAAACTCCCAGCATCCCCCAGCCAGCATCGCTGGCTGGGGGATGCTGGGAGTTTTCGCCCAACACGTCCGGAGGGCACCAGGTTCGAGGAGGCTGCTCTAAGTGCAGAGGGAGAAGAGACTCCCATTTCCCATGAGCCTCCACGCTAAGGAGCGGCTGGCACCTTCAGCTCCAGAAGCTTGGCTCCAGCCCAACGTCCAACCATCCCGCTCCCATCATGCCCTGCTCCAGGCCGCGCCTTCCTCTGGCGCAAGACATTAAAAATCACATGAAGAAATGGCAGGAGTAGAGCAGCCTCAGAACGAGCTGGTGGAATGTCCTTGCTCGGAGGGTTTCGGAGGAACAGCTTGAGCGCCGGCATTGACTGGGGCATCTCTCAGACCAGGGCTGCAGACATTCGGGCCTGCCTAGCTCCCAGTTTGGCTTTCCGAGATCCCCCCCCCAAATGGCCACACCCCGTCCCTCGGCCCTCTTGCCCTGGGCAGGGAACGCCCCAATTGGTCTCTCCCAACTCCAAAACACAAGGCTCTTTGTTCCCATGTAGCCATGGAGAGACAGCGTGCTGTAGTGGTTCGGGTGTCGGGCAAGGACCGAGGAGACCCCGGTTCAAATCTCCACTCGCCCATGAAGCTCCCTGGGTGACCTTGGGCCAGTCATCACCATCTCTCAGCCTAGCCTACCTCACAGGACTGTTGTGGGGGGGTAAAATGAAGGTGGGGTGGGGAAGGAAGTGTATACCACCTTGAGCTCCCGATAGAAAAGGAGAGATATGAATGTGATGAAATAATAAACTTGTGTGTATCTCCCATTTTGGGGAGGGGGGGACCCAAAGCAGCTGTGGAGGCTGCAGTCTTACGCGAAGGACCAGGAAGGGGAAGAAGTGGAAGGGGCTGCTTAAGCCTTTCCGTTCAGTGTTGTTCCCCCTCGGCTGCATTTCTGCCCGCGCCGGGCAAGACAGAGCGATAGATAGATCAAGGGAAAAAACCCTATGCAACATGTGCAGTTTGGGCCTTCAAATGCTCAAAGCCCGTCACAAACATTATTATCTTGGTATTCCTCACAACAGTCTTGCAAGGTAGGCCGGTGTTATCATCATCCCCA